>OX637396.1:41576668-42839052 GCA_951799425.1 Ilex aquifolium | reverse complement strand
ACCCTAAACCCTAAACCCTAAACCCTAAACCCTAAACCCTAAACCCTAAACCCTAAACCCTAAACCCTAAACCCTAAACCCTAAACCCTAAACCCTAAACCCTAAACCCTAAACCCTAAACCCTAAACCCTAAACCCTAAACCCTAAACCCTAAACCCTAAACCCTAAACCCTAAACCCTAAACCCTAAACCCTAAACCCTAAACCCTAAACCCTAAACCCTAAACCCTAAACCCTAAACCCTAAACCCTAAACCCTAAACCCTAAACCCTAAACCCTAAACCCTAAACCCTAAACCCTAAACCCTAAACCCTAAACCCTAAACCCTAAACCCTAAACCCTAAACCCTAAACCCTAAACCCTAAACCCTAAACCCTAAACCCTAAACCCTAAACCCTAAACCCTAAACCCTAAACCCTAAACCCTAAACCCTAAACCCTAAACCCTAAACCCTAAACCCTAAACCCTAAACCCTAAACCCTAAACCCTAAACCCTAAACCCTAAACCCTAAACCCTAAACCCTAAACCCTAAACCCTAAACCCTAAACCCTAAACCCTAAACCCTAAACCCTAAACCCTAAACCCTAAACCCTAAACCCTAAACCCTAAACCCTAAACCCTAAACCCTAAACCCTAAACCCTAAACCCTAAACCCTAAACCCTAAACCCTAAACCCTAAACCCTAAACCCTAAACCCTAAACCCTAAACCCTAAACCCTAAACCCTAAACCCTAAACCCTAAACCCTAAACCCTAAACCCTAAACCCTAAACCCTAAACCCTAAACCCTAAACCCTAAACCCTAAACCCTAAACCCTAAACCCTAAACCCTAAACCCTAAACCCTAAACCCTAAACCCTAAACCCTAAACCCTAAACCCTAAACCCTAAACCCTAAACCCTAAACCCTAAACCCTAAACCCTAAACCCTAAACCCTAAACCCTAAACCCTAAACCCTAAACCCTAAACCCTAAACCCTAAACCCTAAACCCTAAACCCTAAACCCTAAACCCTAAACCCTAAACCCTAAACCCTAAACCCTAAACCCTAAACCCTAAACCCTAAACCCTAAACCCTAAACCCTAAACCCTAAACCCTAAACCCTAAACCCTAAACCCTAAACCCTAAACCCTAAACCCTAAACCCTAAACCCTAAACCCTAAACCCTAAACCCTAAACCCTAAACCCTAAACCCTAAACCCTAAACCCTAAACCCTAAACCCTAAACCCTAAACCCTAAACCCTAAACCCTAAACCCTAAACCCTAAACCCTAAACCCTAAACCCTAAACCCTAAACCCTAAACCCTAAACCCTAAACCCTAAACCCTAAACCCTAAACCCTAAACCCTAAACCCTAAACCCTAAACCCTAAACCCTAAACCCTAAACCCTAAACCCTAAACCCTAAACCCTAAACCCTAAACCCTAAACCCTAAACCCTAAACCCTAAACCCTAAACCCTAAACCCTAAACCCTAAACCCTAAACCCTAAACCCTAAACCCTAAACCCTAAACCCTAAACCCTAAACCCTAAACCCTAAACCCTAAACCCTAAACCCTAAACCCTAAACCCTAAACCCTAAACCCTAAACCCTAAACCCTAAACCCTAAACCCTAAACCCTAAACCCTAAACCCTAAACCCTAAACCCTAAACCCTAAACCCTAAACCCTAAACCCTAAACCCTAAACCCTAAACCCTAAACCCTAAACCCTAAACCCTAAACCCTAAACCCTAAACCCTAAACCCTAAACCCTAAACCCTAAACCCTAAACCCTAAACCCTAAACCCTAAACCCTAAACCCTAAACCCTAAACCCTAAACCCTAAACCCTAAACCCTAAACCCTAAACCCTAAACCCTAAACCCTAAACCCTAAACCCTAAACCCTAAACCCTAAACCCTAAACCCTAAACCCTAAACCCTAAACCCTAAACCCTAAACCCTAAACCCTAAACCCTAAACCCTAAACCCTAAACCCTAAACCCTAAACCCTAAACCCTAAACCCTAAACCCTAAACCCTAAACCCTAAACCCTAAACCCTAAACCCTAAACCCTAAACCCTAAACCCTAAACCCTAAACCCTAAACCCTAAACCCTAAACCCTAAACCCTAAACCCTAAACCCTAAACCCTAAACCCTAAACCCTAAACCCTAAACCCTAAACCCTAAACCCTAAACCCTAAACCCTAAACCCTAAACCCTAAACCCTAAACCCTAACCCTAAACCCTAAACCCTAAACCCTAAACCCTAAACCCTAAACCCTAAACCCTAAACCCTAAACCCTAAACCCTAAACCCTAAACCCTAAACCCTAAACCCTAAACCCTAAACCCTAAACCCTAAACCCTAAACCCTAAACCCTAAACCCTAAACCCTAAACCCTAAACCCTAAACCCTAAACCCTAAACCCTAAACCCTAAACCCTAAACCCTAAACCCTAAACCCTAAACCCTAAACCCTAAACCCTAAACCCTAAACCCTAAACCCTAAACCCTAAACCCTAAACCCTAAACCCTAAACCCTAAACCCTAAACCCTAAACCCTAAACCCTAAACCCTAAACCCTAAACCCTAAACCCTAAACCCTAAACCCTAAACCCTAAACCCTAAACCCTAAACCCTAAACCCTAAACCCTAAACCCTAAACCCTAAACCCTAAACCCTAAACCCTAAACCCTAAACCCTAAACCCTAAACCCTAAACCCTAAACCCTAAACCCTAAACCCTAAACCCTAAACCCTAAACCCTAAACCCTAAACCCTAAACCCTAAACCCTAAACCCTAAACCCTAAACCCTAAACCCTAAACCCTAAACCCTAAACCCTAAACCCTAAACCCTAAACCCTAAACCCTAAACCCTAAACCCTAAACCCTAAACCCTAAACCCTAAACCCTAAACCCTAAACCCTAAACCCTAAACCCTAAACCCTAAACCCTAAACCCTAAACCCTAAACCCTAAACCCTAAACCCTAAACCCTAAACCCTAAACCCTAAACCCTAAACCCTAAACCCTAAACCCTAAACCCTAAACCCTAAACCCTAAACCCTAAACCCTAAACCCTAAACCCTAAACCCTAAACCCTAAACCCTAAACCCTAAACCCTAAACCCTAAACCCTAAACCCTAAACCCTAAACCCTAAACCCTAAACCCTAAACCCTAAACCCTAAACCCTAAACCCTAAACCCTAAACCCTAAACCCTAAACCCTAAACCCTAAACCCTAAACCCTAAACCCTAAACCCTAAACCCTAAACCCTAAACCCTAAACCCTAAACCCTAAACCCTAAACCCTAAACCCTAAACCCTAAACCCTAAACCCTAAACCCTAAACCCTAAACCCTAAACCCTAAACCCTAAACCCTAAACCCTAAACCCTAAACCCTAAACCCTAAACCCTAAACCCTAAACCCTAAACCCTAAACCCTAAACCCTAAACCCTAAACCCTAAACCCTAAACCCTAAACCCTAAACCCTAAACCCTAAACCCTAAACCCTAAACCCTAAACCCTAAACCCTAAACCCTAAACCCTAAACCCTAAACCCTAAACCCTAAACCCTAAACCCTAAACCCTAAACCCTAAACCCTAAACCCTAAACCCTAAACCCTAAACCCTAAACCCTAAACCCTAAACCCTAAACCCTAAACCCTAAACCCTAAACCCTAAACCCTAAACCCTAAACCCTAAACCCTAAACCCTAAACCCTAAACCCTAAACCCTAAACCCTAAACCCTAAACCCTAAACCCTAAACCCTAAACCCTAAACCCTAAACCCTAAACCCTAAACCCTAAACCCTAAACCCTAAACCCTAAACCCTAAACCCTAAACCCTAAACCCTAAACCCTAAACCCTAAACCCTAAACCCTAAACCCTAAACCCTAAACCCTAAACCCTAAACCCTAAACCCTAAACCCTAAACCCTAAACCCTAAACCCTAAACCCTAAACCCTAAACCCTAAACCCTAAACCCTAAACCCTAAACCCTAAACCCTAAACCCTAAACCCTAAACCCTAAACCCTAAACCCTAAACCCTAAACCCTAAACCCTAAACCCTAAACCCTAAACCCTAAACCCTAAACCCTAAACCCTAAACCCTAAACCCTAAACCCTAAACCCTAAACCCTAAACCCTAAACCCTAAACCCTAAACCCTAAACCCTAAACCCTAAACCCTAAACCCTAAACCCTAAACCCTAAACCCTAAACCCTAAACCCTAAACCCTAAACCCTAAACCCTAAACCCTAAACCCTAAACCCTAAACCCTAAACCCTAAACCCTAAACCCTAAACCCTAAACCCTAAACCCTAAACCCTAAACCCTAAACCCTAAACCCTAAACCCTAAACCCTAAACCCTAAACCCTAAACCCTAAACCCTAAACCCTAAACCCTAAACCCTAAACCCTAAACCCTAAACCCTAAACCCTAAACCCTAAACCCTAAACCCTAAACCCTAAACCCTAAACCCTAAACCCTAAACCCTAAACCCTAAACCCTAAACCCTAAACCCTAAACCCTAAACCCTAAACCCTAAACCCTAAACCCTAAACCCTAAACCCTAAACCCTAAACCCTAAACCCTAAACCCTAAACCCTAAACCCTAAACCCTAAACCCTAAACCCTAAACCCTAAACCCTAAACCCTAAACCCTAAACCCTAAACCCTAAACCCTAAACCCTAAACCCTAAACCCTAAACCCTAAACCCTAAACCCTAAACCCTAAACCCTAAACCCTAAACCCTAAACCCTAAACCCTAAACCCTAAACCCTAAACCCTAAACCCTAAACCCTAAACCCTAAACCCTAAACCCTAAACCCTAAACCCTAAACCCTAAACCCTAAACCCTAAACCCTAAACCCTAAACCCTAAACCCTAAACCCTAAACCCTAAACCCTAAACCCTAAACCCTAAACCCTAAACCCTAAACCCTAAACCCTAAACCCTAAACCCTAAACCCTAAACCCTAAACCCTAAACCCTAAACCCTAAACCCTAAACCCTAAACCCTAAACCCTAAACCCTAAACCCTAAACCCTAAACCCTAAACCCTAAACCCTAAACCCTAAACCCTAAACCCTAAACCCTAAACCCTAAACCCTAAACCCTAAACCCTAAACCCTAAACCCTAAACCCTAAACCCTAAACCCTAAACCCTAAACCCTAAACCCTAAACCCTAAACCCTAAACCCTAAACCCTAAACCCTAAACCCTAAACCCTAAACCCTAAACCCTAAACCCTAAACCCTAAACCCTAAACCCTAAACCCTAAACCCTAAACCCTAAACCCTAAACCCTAAACCCTAAACCCTAAACCCTAAACCCTAAACCCTAAACCCTAAACCCTAAACCCTAAACCCTAAACCCTAAACCCTAAACCCTAAACCCTAAACCCTAAACCCTAAACCCTAAACCCTAAACCCTAAACCCTAAACCCTAAACCCTAAACCCTAAACCCTAAACCCTAAACCCTAAACCCTAAACCCTAAACCCTAAACCCTAAACCCTAAACCCTAAACCCTAAACCCTAAACCCTAAACCCTAAACCCTAAACCCTAAACCCTAAACCCTAAACCCTAAACCCTAAACCCTAAACCCTAAACCCTAAACCCTAAACCCTAAACCCTAAACCCTAAACCCTAAACCCTAAACCCTAAACCCTAAACCCTAAACCCTAAACCCTAAACCCTAAACCCTAAACCCTAAACCCTAAACCCTAAACCCTAAACCCTAAACCCTAAACCCTAAACCCTAAACCCTAAACCCTAAACCCTAAACCCTAAACCCTAAACCCTAAACCCTAAACCCTAAACCCTAAACCCTAAACCCTAAACCCTAAACCCTAAACCCTAAACCCTAAACCCTAAACCCTAAACCCTAAACCCTAAACCCTAAACCCTAAACCCTAAACCCTAAACCCTAAACCCTAAACCCTAAACCCTAAACCCTAAACCCTAAACCCTAAACCCTAAACCCTAAACCCTAAACCCTAAACCCTAAACCCTAAACCCTAAACCCTAAACCCTAAACCCTAAACCCTAAACCCTAAACCCTAAACCCTAAACCCTAAACCCTAAACCCTAAACCCTAAACCCTAAACCCTAAACCCTAAACCCTAAACCCTAAACCCTAAACCCTAAACCCTAAACCCTAAACCCTAAACCCTAAACCCTAAACCCTAAACCCTAAACCCTAAACCCTAAACCCTAAACCCTAAACCCTAAACCCTAAACCCTAAACCCTAAACCCTAAACCCTAAACCCTAAACCCTAAACCCTAAACCCTAAACCCTAAACCCTAAACCCTAAACCCTAAACCCTAAACCCTAAACCCTAAACCCTAAACCCTAAACCCTAAACCCTAAACCCTAAACCCTAAACCCTAAACCCTAAACCCTAAACCCTAAACCCTAAACCCTAAACCCTAAACCCTAAACCCTAAACCCTAAACCCTAAACCCTAAACCCTAAACCCTAAACCCTAAACCCTAAACCCTAAACCCTAAACCCTAAACCCTAAACCCTAAACCCTAAACCCTAAACCCTAAACCCTAAACCCTAAACCCTAAACCCTAAACCCTAAACCCTAAACCCTAAACCCTAAACCCTAAACCCTAAACCCTAAACCCTAAACCCTAAACCCTAAACCCTAAACCCTAAACCCTAAACCCTAAACCCTAAACCCTAAACCCTAAACCCTAAACCCTAAACCCTAAACCCTAAACCCTAAACCCTAAACCCTAAACCCTAAACCCTAAACCCTAAACCCTAAACCCTAAACCCTAAACCCTAAACCCTAAACCCTAAACCCTAAACCCTAAACCCTAAACCCTAAACCCTAAACCCTAAACCCTAAACCCTAAACCCTAAACCCTAAACCCTAAACCCTAAACCCTAAACCCTAAACCCTAAACCCTAAACCCTAAACCCTAAACCCTAAACCCTAAACCCTAAACCCTAAACCCTAAACCCTAAACCCTAAACCCTAAACCCTAAACCCTAAACCCTAAACCCTAAACCCTAAACCCTAAACCCTAAACCCTAAACCCTAAACCCTAAACCCTAAACCCTAAACCCTAAACCCTAAACCCTAAACCCTAAACCCTAAACCCTAAACCCTAAACCCTAAACCCTAAACCCTAAACCCTAAACCCTAAACCCTAAACCCTAAACCCTAAACCCTAAACCCTAAACCCTAAACCCTAAACCCTAAACCCTAAACCCTAAACCCTAAACCCTAAACCCTAAACCCTAAACCCTAAACCCTAAACCCTAAACCCTAAACCCTAAACCCTAAACCCTAAACCCTAAACCCTAAACCCTAAACCCTAAACCCTAAACCCTAAACCCTAAACCCTAAACCCTAAACCCTAAACCCTAAACCCTAAACCCTAAACCCTAAACCCTAAACCCTAAACCCTAAACCCTAAACCCTAAACCCTAAACCCTAAACCCTAAACCCTAAACCCTAAACCCTAAACCCTAAACCCTAAACCCTAAACCCTAAACCCTAAACCCTAAACCCTAAACCCTAAACCCTAAACCCTAAACCCTAAACCCTAAACCCTAAACCCTAAACCCTAAACCCTAAACCCTAAACCCTAAACCCTAAACCCTAAACCCTAAACCCTAAACCCTAAACCCTAAACCCTAAACCCTAAACCCTAAACCCTAAACCCTAAACCCTAAACCCTAAACCCTAAACCCTAAACCCTAAACCCTAAACCCTAAACCCTAAACCCTAAACCCTAAACCCTAAACCCTAAACCCTAAACCCTAAACCCTAAACCCTAAACCCTAAACCCTAAACCCTAAACCCTAAACCCTAAACCCTAAACCCTAAACCCTAAACCCTAAACCCTAAACCCTAAACCCTAAACCCTAAACCCTAAACCCTAAACCCTAAACCCTAAACCCTAAACCCTAAACCCTAAACCCTAAACCCTAAACCCTAAACCCTAAACCCTAAACCCTAAACCCTAAACCCTAAACCCTAAACCCTAAACCCTAAACCCTAAACCCTAAACCCTAAACCCTAAACCCTAAACCCTAAACCCTAAACCCTAAACCCTAAACCCTAAACCCTAAACCCTAAACCCTAAACCCTAAACCCTAAACCCTAAACCCTAAACCCTAAACCCTAAACCCTAAACCCTAAACCCTAAACCCTAAACCCTAAACCCTAAACCCTAAACCCTAAACCCTAAACCCTAAACCCTAAACCCTAAACCCTAAACCCTAAACCCTAAACCCTAAACCCTAAACCCTAAACCCTAAACCCTAAACCCTAAACCCTAAACCCTAAACCCTAAACCCTAAACCCTAAACCCTAAACCCTAAACCCTAAACCCTAAACCCTAAACCCTAAACCCTAAACCCTAAACCCTAAACCCTAAACCCTAAACCCTAAACCCTAAACCCTAAACCCTAAACCCTAAACCCTAAACCCTAAACCCTAAACCCTAAACCCTAAACCCTAAACCCTAAACCCTAAACCCTAAACCCTAAACCCTAAACCCTAAACCCTAAACCCTAAACCCTAAACCCTAAACCCTAAACCCTAAACCCTAAACCCTAAACCCTAAACCCTAAACCCTAAACCCTAAACCCTAAACCCTAAACCCTAAACCCTAAACCCTAAACCCTAAACCCTAAACCCTAAACCCTAAACCCTAAACCCTAAACCCTAAACCCTAAACCCTAAACCCTAAACCCTAAACCCTAAACCCTAAACCCTAAACCCTAAACCCTAAACCCTAAACCCTAAACCCTAAACCCTAAACCCTAAACCCTAAACCCTAAACCCTAAACCCTAAACCCTAAACCCTAAACCCTAAACCCTAAACCCTAAACCCTAAACCCTAAACCCTAAACCCTAAACCCTAAACCCTAAACCCTAAACCCTAAACCCTAAACCCTAAACCCTAAACCCTAAACCCTAAACCCTAAACCCTAAACCCTAAACCCTAAACCCTAAACCCTAAACCCTAAACCCTAAACCCTAAACCCTAAACCCTAAACCCTAAACCCTAAACCCTAAACCCTAAACCCTAAACCCTAAACCCTAAACCCTAAACCCTAAACCCTAAACCCTAAACCCTAAACCCTAAACCCTAAACCCTAAACCCTAAACCCTAAACCCTAAACCCTAAACCCTAAACCCTAAACCCTAAACCCTAAACCCTAAACCCTAAACCCTAAACCCTAAACCCTAAACCCTAAACCCTAAACCCTAAACCCTAAACCCTAAACCCTAAACCCTAAACCCTAAACCCTAAACCCTAAACCCTAAACCCTAAACCCTAAACCCTAAACCCTAAACCCTAAACCCTAAACCCTAAACCCTAAACCCTAAACCCTAAACCCTAAACCCTAAACCCTAAACCCTAAACCCTAAACCCTAAACCCTAAACCCTAAACCCTAAACCCTAAACCCTAAACCCTAAACCCTAAACCCTAAACCCTAAACCCTAAACCCTAAACCCTAAACCCTAAACCCTAAACCCTAAACCCTAAACCCTAAACCCTAAACCCTAAACCCTAAACCCTAAACCCTAAACCCTAAACCCTAAACCCTAAACCCTAAACCCTAAACCCTAAACCCTAAACCCTAAACCCTAAACCCTAAACCCTAAACCCTAAACCCTAAACCCTAAACCCTAAACCCTAAACCCTAAACCCTAAACCCTAAACCCTAAACCCTAAACCCTAAACCCTAAACCCTAAACCCTAAACCCTAAACCCTAAACCCTAAACCCTAAACCCTAAACCCTAAACCCTAAACCCTAAACCCTAAACCCTAAACCCTAAACCCTAAACCCTAAACCCTAAACCCTAAACCCTAAACCCTAAACCCTAAACCCTAAACCCTAAACCCTAAACCCTAAACCCTAAACCCTAAACCCTAAACCCTAAACCCTAAACCCTAAACCCTAAACCCTAAACCCTAAACCCTAAACCCTAAACCCTAAACCCTAAACCCTAAACCCTAAACCCTAAACCCTAAACCCTAAACCCTAAACCCTAAACCCTAAACCCTAAACCCTAAACCCTAAACCCTAAACCCTAAACCCTAAACCCTAAACCCTAAACCCTAAACCCTAAACCCTAAACCCTAAACCCTAAACCCTAAACCCTAAACCCTAAACCCTAAACCCTAAACCCTAAACCCTAAACCCTAAACCCTAAACCCTAAACCCTAAACCCTAAACCCTAAACCCTAAACCCTAAACCCTAAACCCTAAACCCTAAACCCTAAACCCTAAACCCTAAACCCTAAACCCTAAACCCTAAACCCTAAACCCTAAACCCTAAACCCTAAACCCTAAACCCTAAACCCTAAACCCTAAACCCTAAACCCTAAACCCTAAACCCTAAACCCTAAACCCTAAACCCTAAACCCTAAACCCTAAACCCTAAACCCTAAACCCTAAACCCTAAACCCTAAACCCTAAACCCTAAACCCTAAACCCTAAACCCTAAACCCTAAACCCTAAACCCTAAACCCTAAACCCTAAACCCTAAACCCTAAACCCTAAACCCTAAACCCTAAACCCTAAACCCTAAACCCTAAACCCTAAACCCTAAACCCTAAACCCTAAACCCTAAACCCTAAACCCTAAACCCTAAACCCTAAACCCTAAACCCTAAACCCTAAACCCTAAACCCTAAACCCTAAACCCTAAACCCTAAACCCTAAACCCTAAACCCTAAACCCTAAACCCTAAACCCTAAACCCTAAACCCTAAACCCTAAACCCTAAACCCTAAACCCTAAACCCTAAACCCTAAACCCTAAACCCTAAACCCTAAACCCTAAACCCTAAACCCTAAACCCTAAACCCTAAACCCTAAACCCTAAACCCTAAACCCTAAACCCTAAACCCTAAACCCTAAACCCTAAACCCTAAACCCTAAACCCTAAACCCTAAACCCTAAACCCTAAACCCTAAACCCTAAACCCTAAACCCTAAACCCTAAACCCTAAACCCTAAACCCTAAACCCTAAACCCTAAACCCTAAACCCTAAACCCTAAACCCTAAACCCTAAACCCTAAACCCTAAACCCTAAACCCTAAACCCTAAACCCTAAACCCTAAACCCTAAACCCTAAACCCTAAACCCTAAACCCTAAACCCTAAACCCTAAACCCTAAACCCTAAACCCTAAACCCTAAACCCTAAACCCTAAACCCTAAACCCTAAACCCTAAACCCTAAACCCTAAACCCTAAACCCTAAACCCTAAACCCTAAACCCTAAACCCTAAACCCTAAACCCTAAACCCTAAACCCTAAACCCTAAACCCTAAACCCTAAACCCTAAACCCTAAACCCTAAACCCTAAACCCTAAACCCTAAACCCTAAACCCTAAACCCTAAACCCTAAACCCTAAACCCTAAACCCTAAACCCTAAACCCTAAACCCTAAACCCTAAACCCTAAACCCTAAACCCTAAACCCTAAACCCTAAACCCTAAACCCTAAACCCTAAACCCTAAACCCTAAACCCTAAACCCTAAACCCTAAACCCTAAACCCTAAACCCTAAACCCTAAACCCTAAACCCTAAACCCTAAACCCTAAACCCTAAACCCTAAACCCTAAACCCTAAACCCTAAACCCTAAACCCTAAACCCTAAACCCTAAACCCTAAACCCTAAACCCTAAACCCTAAACCCTAAACCCTAAACCCTAAACCCTAAACCCTAAACCCTAAACCCTAAACCCTAAACCCTAAACCCTAAACCCTAAACCCTAAACCCTAAACCCTAAACCCTAAACCCTAAACCCTAAACCCTAAACCCTAAACCCTAAACCCTAAACCCTAAACCCTAAACCCTAAACCCTAAACCCTAAACCCTAAACCCTAAACCCTAAACCCTAAACCCTAAACCCTAAACCCTAAACCCTAAACCCTAAACCCTAAACCCTAAACCCTAAACCCTAAACCCTAAACCCTAAACCCTAAACCCTAAACCCTAAACCCTAAACCCTAAACCCTAAACCCTAAACCCTAAACCCTAAACCCTAAACCCTAAACCCTAAACCCTAAACCCTAAACCCTAAACCCTAAACCCTAAACCCTAAACCCTAAACCCTAAACCCTAAACCCTAAACCCTAAACCCTAAACCCTAAACCCTAAACCCTAAACCCTAAACCCTAAACCCTAAACCCTAAACCCTAAACCCTAAACCCTAAACCCTAAACCCTAAACCCTAAACCCTAAACCCTAAACCCTAAACCCTAAACCCTAAACCCTAAACCCTAAACCCTAAACCCTAAACCCTAAACCCTAAACCCTAAACCCTAAACCCTAAACCCTAAACCCTAAACCCTAAACCCTAAACCCTAAACCCTAAACCCTAAACCCTAAACCCTAAACCCTAAACCCTAAACCCTAAACCCTAAACCCTAAACCCTAAACCCTAAACCCTAAACCCTAAACCCTAAACCCTAAACCCTAAACCCTAAACCCTAAACCCTAAACCCTAAACCCTAAACCCTAAACCCTAAACCCTAAACCCTAAACCCTAAACCCTAAACCCTAAACCCTAAACCCTAAACCCTAAACCCTAAACCCTAAACCCTAAACCCTAAACCCTAAACCCTAAACCCTAAACCCTAAACCCTAAACCCTAAACCCTAAACCCTAAACCCTAAACCCTAAACCCTAAACCCTAAACCCTAAACCCTAAACCCTAAACCCTAAACCCTAAACCCTAAACCCTAAACCCTAAACCCTAAACCCTAAACCCTAAACCCTAAACCCTAAACCCTAAACCCTAAACCCTAAACCCTAAACCCTAAACCCTAAACCCTAAACCCTAAACCCTAAACCCTAAACCCTAAACCCTAAACCCTAAACCCTAAACCCTAAACCCTAAACCCTAAACCCTAAACCCTAAACCCTAAACCCTAAACCCTAAACCCTAAACCCTAAACCCTAAACCCTAAACCCTAAACCCTAAACCCTAAACCCTAAACCCTAAACCCTAAACCCTAAACCCTAAACCCTAAACCCTAAACCCTAAACCCTAAACCCTAAACCCTAAACCCTAAACCCTAAACCCTAAACCCTAAACCCTAAACCCTAAACCCTAAACCCTAAACCCTAAACCCTAAACCCTAAACCCTAAACCCTAAACCCTAAACCCTAAACCCTAAACCCTAAACCCTAAACCCTAAACCCTAAACCCTAAACCCTAAACCCTAAACCCTAAACCCTAAACCCTAAACCCTAAACCCTAAACCCTAAACCCTAAACCCTAAAACCCTAAACCCTAAAACCCTAAAACCCTAAACCCTAAAACCCTAAACCCTAAACCCTTAAACCCTAAATCCTTTTTTTTTTTTTTTTTAATTGAACCTCGACGGTACGTGGAGATTTTATTGATTAGGAAAATTTTAATTACACCTAGCCAGGGGGGGACGTGTGTACCTTACCCCTCAATGCAAGCTAATTACATTAAAGTAATTAAAGAAATACAAAAATGCATGCTTAGTACATATAAATAAGCAAATAAAAGCAAATTATCCTAAACATGCTACTTTTTAAATTCCTAATAATCAGCTGAGAAATAATCATCTAAATAATCTAAGCTAAATTGGAAGAGTCCAGCTGAAATTGACGCCAATCAAAATAGGGAACTCCTTGTGATCATTATCCAGCTGATAGACTCCTAACAAAATAAACTTTGATAAGAGCCCAGAAATATCCAAAGCATATCCACATAAGTCCAGCTGGAGTAGATCTTGTTGCATGCTGACTTTGATAATAAAGTCTTGAAAAGAGTCCTGCTGAATAGTGTCTTGAATAGAATGGACACTTTAAAGTAGTAAACTCAGCTAAAGGAGTCCAGCTGAATAATAGTGAAGCATATCCATAAGAGGCCAATTGAAATAGAGTTCTTGTAATATGAAATTCAGTCCCTTTGCAATAAAAATCCAGCTACACAGTCGATTACAGCTGAAGTAGAGGAGGCGTGCAATTAAAGAAACCCAAAAGTCAACCAGCTGCTCGCAAGTGAACTGCAGTAAAAATCCAGCACAGTCACGTGAACAGTGCACTTCAAAATCCTCCACAGCTGAAAATTGTCTGCCTGACAGTCCAGCTGAATAATTAATAAAATGTTCAGCTGAACAGTAACGTGAACAGTGACTGTTCACCTTGCTGTTCAGCCGACATCTTCTAAAGCAGCTCATGATAGCCCATCTGTCAACCAACATACAGAATGATAAAAGTCCAGCTGAAGAAGGCGTGAAATCCTGCTGAGAAAGCCCAGCTAAAGAAGAACAATAGCAGGCATTAACAGTGACAAGAACAGTCACGTGTACAGTAAATGTTGCCCAAAATTTTCTGCTAACCAGCTGCCATTCCAACTGAACAGCCTAGTAAAGAGTGGAAATTCCTGTTATAGTAGTTGAAAAAATACTCAAACTGAACCAAGAATCCAGCTGCAGAATCCAAACCAGTGACATAAAATAGTGACATAAACAGTAATGTGTGTAAAAATCCAGCCAAGAGAAGAGTTTGATCATTGAGTTTAAACCGATGCAGGAAACCTCATTAAACCAGCTGAGCAATTGCATCACCAAGCTTATCCAGCTACAATAATCATCAATGAACAGTCCAAGAAGCATCATAATATTTCCTACGAAGAACTCTCAGCTGAAGTTGATCTTGTAAAAGAAGATTTCTCCCCTCAACTGGAAGCATGTCCGCTGAAACATACTCTTTATCAGCTCGATCATTAACACCTTGATTAGCTAAAAAAATCAGCAACTGAGTTCGCCTCGCGATAAATGTGATTTATTTCAAACTTTAAAGCATGAAGAAGCTGCTCCAACTGATAAATTAAAGGCCTATACTTCCAGCTGCATTCTAACTGATCCTTAACTATATACACAAGAATTTGAGAATCTGTCTCAATGACAAGCTGATATTCAGACAAACCAAAATTATGATACAACTTCAAACCATCCACCAAAGCCCGGATTTCAGCTGCCATATTATTACCTATCCCATAGTATTTAGAAGCAGCTAAAACTAATTGCCCCCTCTGATTACGCAAGACAGCACCTCCACCAGAACACCCTGGATTTCCTTTTGCTGATCCATCCACATTTAACTTTAACAAACCATCAGCTGGATAAATCCAAGAGACCCATAATACCCTTGTTCTGATTGTTGAAGGCTTAACATTCAAATAAGAAAGAAGCTCATGCCCTTGCCTAGGTTCTGTAACTTTAGGGCTAATAACATACCTCTGATAAGACATAATGTGCTTAATTCTGATAACCAAAGCAGCGGAATTCAACAGCGAACCTTCAAACATCCTTCTACACCTTTCTGCCCATATTTGCCAAAATATAATCAAAGAAACTCCTCTTATAAGACCATGTGTAATAGACTGCTTAGCATAAATTCTGGACAACCTCCTGAACCTCACTAATGGCCCTTCACCAAGCACCAAAGTGAACCCCATTAAAGAAGAAAAAGCTGCCCATACAGCTTGAGCATATGGACATTGAACAAACAAATGATCCACTGTTTCAGAATTCTGCATACACAATGAACACCTACTTGCAATAGCAATGCCAATAGACATATAATTAGAATCCAATGGAAGAGCACTCTGCAAAATCTTCCAACCCACAAGACGAGCAGTTGGCGATATTTGCTGCTTCCAGATAAGTCCCGCAATCGAATTTGGCAACCCATGCTGCCTGCATATAGACCATGCTGTTTTTACACAAAACCTGCCTGTAGATGATGGGGTCCAAACTCTAAGATCATGCTTATCAAAATAAGAAATTTGACATGAGGTAATCTCACCAAGCAATTGATCAGACAACTCAGGGCATAAAGAGAAATCCCACTGGCCATTAGAATAAACTTCATTCAGCTTTGGAAAATGTTGTGGATGCTCATGAATTCTCAAAATTAATGGACCTTGACTTGTCCAATTATCACACCAGAAATCAACAGCTGCCCCATCTCCCACTACCATTTGTGTATGCAAGACCACAGGCTCAAACCATGGAGACAGCATTCTGTAGCTTCTTGAATAAGAATGCCTCAAGTTACTCAGAACATGTTGTCGATGAAGATATTTAACAGAGAAAATCCTGGACCAGAGAGAAGACCCATTCAACAGGTTCCAAACCTGTTTCATCCCAAAAGCTTTAGCAATATCCTCAAACTTCCTTAACCCAAGGCCACCCTCCTCCTTTGGAACAGTCACATTAGCCCATGAATACCAATGCCTTTTTCTAGCTGTAGCTTTACTAGACCAAATAAAAGATGCCATGATAGAATTCATTTTCGCAATAACACCTTTAGGAAGATTCATACATGCTAGAAGATGCACAGGCAAAGCACTTAAAACTGACTGAACCAAAACTATTCGACCCATATTAGACAACATCTTAGCATACCACCCCTCTATTCTTGACCTAAACTTTTGTAACAGATCCTCAAAGTAGATCATCTTAGGTCTGCCCTTAATAATAGGACAACCTAAATAAGTAAATGGACAGTTCGTAATAGGAACTTGTGAAGCACGATGCAAAACTCCTCTTCTTGCTGGCGATATATGTGTTGAACAAAACATTGAGCTTTTAGACAAATTCATTATTTGCCCTGATGCTGCCTCATACCTTGAAATAAAAGAAAGCAAATTCACCATAGATCGCTTATCACCTCTCAGAAAAACTAACGTATCATCTGCAAATAGCAAATGACTTAACACAATAGCTCCCCTTCCTGTATGAAAATGCTTTACCAGACCCTTCTGAAAAATGTCTCTTAGCCCTCTACTCAAAACTTCTTCAGCTAGAATAAAGAGACTTGGGGACAATGGATCCCCTTGTCTCACACCCCTTGTTGTATTAAAGAAGCCATACCTTTTCCCATTTAAAACCAATGTTGCATACTGATTTTGCAAACAATTTGAAATGATTGAAACAAATAACTCAGAAAAGCCAAAATGACGAAGTGTTTCTTTCAAAAAATCCCACTCCAATCGATCAAATGCCTTCATCATATCCAATTTCATAATAATATTTCCCCCTTCAACCTTTCTATCCATCTCATCCACCATAAACTGTGCCATAGAGATACAATCCCCAATATGCCTCCCTTTCACAAATCCATGTTGCTCTTCAGATATAATAGAAGGCAATATTACACTTAGTCTCGTAGCCAAGATCTTAGTGAATATTTTATACAAAAAGTTACATAAACTTATGGGTCTAAACTCTGAGAAATGAACTGGACTTTTGGCTTTAGGAATAAGAGACAATAAGGTTGTATTAACTGACCTTGGTATGACTCCCCCTTTCATAAAATAATTAACAGCAAATAAAATATCTTCTTTGATTATCTCCCATGCTACCTGATAAAATTTCCCAGAGAATCCATCAGCTCCTGGGGCACTTTCAACTGGCATAGCAAAGACAGCATCATGTACTTCCTCCATAGTAGCTTGTGCAGTAAGCATAGAATTATCAGCCTCCGTAACCAAAGTTGGAATAACTGAAAACAACTCCTCATCAAGAGTGTGATTCTCTGATGCATAAAGTCTAGTATAAAACTGCTCAGCACAAAGAGCGATCTGCTGCTCATCCTCCAACCAAACTCCCTCATCATTCTTTATCCTCCTAAGCTTATTTCTTACTGATTTTCCTTTTGCCACAGCATGATAAAGCTTAGTGTTCCTTTCCCCCTTCAAGGCCCATTTCATATTTGCTTTTTGCTTCCAGTATAATTCCTCCAATCTCAAAGTTTCATCTAACTGCTTTTGTGCCAAATCAAAGAGTTGTTGATTATGCTCAGTTGGAGCATGATCCATCTCCTTTTCTGCCTCCAATAATTTCTCCTCTTGCACCTTTATTCTCTCAAAAATATTCCCAAAAACATTCTTATTCCACCACCTCAAATGAGCCTTCATATTCTTAAGCTTAATAAATACATTTTGAATTGGATTATCTGAAAAATGCCCACACCATTTATGTTTAATCAGGTGCAAAAAAGAAGGATGCTCCACCCACATATCCATAAACTTAAAGTAAGAAATCCTAGGCTGCGTGTTCTGCTCCACAACGTTAATATGGAGAGGGCAATGATCAGACTTAGCTCTAGCAAGATGATAAACCTCTGTACTTTCATAAGCAAGACTCCATTCAGAATTAATAAAAACTCGATCTAATCTTTGCCACATTCTTGACCTCCCATGGTGATTATTGCACCATGTATAACTATTTCCATTAAAAGCACAGTCCATAAGCCCAGCAAATTGCACAAACATATTAAAATCATCCATAGAAGGAAAACTAGGATTAGCTCCCCCTATACGTTCTGAAGAAGATAGAATAGCATTAAAATCCCCCATAAGCATCCAAGGTTGCGATGAAACATTAAGATCTAAAATATGCTCCCAAAGTGGTCTTCTAAGCAAATGATCGCAACAAGCATAAACCATTGTCAAAATAAATGGAGTAGAGCCCAAATAAGATACTTGAACAGTCATAGATTGTGCAAAAACATCAAGCACCTGGACATTCAATCTATGATCCCAAAGCAGCCACATATTCCTTTCAGCAGAAGGATTTGCAAAAAAATGAATTCATATTAAGAGCAGAAGCCAAACCTGGCAATTTCAGCGGATTTTGCTTAGGCTCCAAGATAGATACCAAACATACATCCTTTAACATAATGATCTTCTTAAGACGCCTTCTAGTAACGTCATTTGCAGCACCTCTAATGTTCCACGATAAAAAATTAATCATTGAGATGATGGAAGAAGAGCCAAACTCCTAGATTTAGATCTAGTACGAACGCCTGAGGGATTAACAATCTCTGTAGGAACAACATCTGATCGAAGCTCAATATCAGAACCCGGAGAATAAATCTCCAAACTTCCGGCACTGTTAGATGTATCATTTTCAGACTCAAATCCCTTATCCGGTGGATCTGGGATCCTTAACAAACCCCTCTCATCATCCATAGGCAACTAAACAGAGCTCCTAGTAGCATAATCTCGATCAACCATAAAAGTAGAATCCAACGAAGAAAGCGAAGACTGCCTGTTCAGTTGACACCGATAATTCAAAGAAGAAGATGTTGTCTTTTTGTTCGACGGGCACTGATGCATTTCAGACAAATTTTCCTTTTCATTGTGATGTTCTGAAGACGAACCACATTCATTAAATTGTTCTTCAGTATGAGCTCGCAGTGGAGATGGAACCTGGGCAGTGACTTCAACATTCTGAAATTCATGTTCCTGCACTGGCTGTCTTTGCGTCAATTCATCATTCTGCTGCTTTGTTAAATCTGTTGCTGAACCAGCTACATTAGAATTCTGAGGAGCACCTTGGACGCCCTGATCTATCTTTGCTTGTAATTCCTGTGGCTGACTATTGGCTGCCCGTTTTTTCAGGGATGCTGCTTTTGCATGTACAATATGATTTAAATCATCAACTTTCCCGAATTCTTCTCTTCCCTGTATTGGTGGATCCTCCTTGGATGCATTATCATCAAAATGCTGATCAGTCTGCTGAACATTATTATCAGAAATTTATATATTCACTCCCACCTCCTTATTTGACTTTTTTAATTGCTGATTATTCAACGCCCTCCATTGTCCTTTCGATGTAGACGGATTATTCATAGAAATAACAGACTTGTTCTTAGATTGTAAAAGAGGCTTGGATGCCTTAATCTCCTCCCCAACCTTCGCATTTCCCTTTCTTAATCTTTCCTCCTCTTGTAAATCTACATTGCAATCTAGCACATTAGGCTTCTTCTTTCTACATTCAGAATCCATATGTCCTTGCTTGTAACAATTAGAGCAGTATTTGATTTCCTTCTCATACACAATTTTCTGCCATCTTCCCTTATAACCACCCATTTCCAGCCATATTCTTTGCGGATTATCTTCCATTACATCCATCTCCACACATGCTCTTGCAACCGCAGGTCTTGTAAGATTCATCGTAGGCCTATCAAAGGCCAATATTCTTCCCAGTGGGCTCAAAATTGCAGCGATACAATCATTAGTAAATAAGCACATGGGCAATGAAGGCAAAGATACCCACATTGGCACCACATAAGGCTCAATACCAGGAACAAAATCAGGTACCCACTTAAAGAATCGAAACATATGGCCTTCAATGTAAGTAACATCCTTGAGCCAAACCTTCACATAATCTTCAAAAAGTGAGAATCTCATGACTATATGCCTTGCATCCAGATGTCCAACAAAGAACTCCCCCTTAATACTCCACTTGGTGTTGATGAATTCTCTAATAACAGCTTTTTTTGGCTTTTTGGGTTTTGAATCATTCGTTAGTTTGGATTTTCGATCTCCTATAGGCTTGTAAAAAGATGTAATATGTGGTTGTTGAACGATTGATGCGTATGTTTTTGGTTTATCTTGTGGATCAGGTGGTTTTGGTTGTTCTAGATAAGGTTGGTTGACACTCATGAAGAAAGAAATTCTAGAGAGAAGTCAGAGCTTCTCCCTAAACCCTAAACCCTAAACCCTAAACCCCTAAAACCCTAAACCCCTAAAACCCTAAACCCTAAACCCTAAACCCTAAACCCTAAAACCCTAAAACCCTAAAACCATAAACCCTAAAACCCTAAAACCCTAAAACCCTAAACCCTAAAACCCTAAACCCTACACCCTAAACCCTAAAACCCTAAAACCCTAAAACCCTAAATCCTAAAACCCTAAAACCCTAAAACCCTAAACCCTAAACCCCTAAACCCTAAACCCTAAACCCTAAAACCCTAAACCCTAAACCCTAAAACCCTAAAACCCTAAAACCCTAAACCCTAAACCCTTAAAACCCTAAACCCTAAACCTTTTTTTTTTAAAAACCCAAGAAGGGGAATAAAATTGATAATGGCCAAGATTACAAGAAGCAAAAGGCAGAGCCTAAACAAAAAAACAAAAAATGAGCCAGAGTTCGCTTTAATCCTTCAAAAAGAAAAAGGATAAAAATCTTTTGTATGAGTCAGCTGAAAGGCGCCAAATCCAGCTGAGAGTCCAGCTGAAAATTCCATAGGAGATCGAAGTAGCAAGCTGAAAAATGGAGCCAGAAAACCATTTGCCTAAGCTAAGGGAGAGGGCTGAGCTGAGAGGGCAGCTGGGAGGGCAGTTGTGCATTTATGAGCTGTGAGCAAAGCTGATAAAGGGAGTTGTTAAGAGAGCCTCCATATTGATAAGAGTCCCAGCATTTCTGATAAGACTGTTGGTCTTTCATCAGAAACGAGGGGACTCTGGCTCTGGGAACGAAGGGACAAAAGGAGGAGGTTGTTACAATGTATTTGCTACACTTAACAGAAGTGAGGGGGAACTTTGGGGCCAAGGGCATTGTATCCAGAGGGCCTTTAGAAGAGCCCAACGTCTAAGAATGAAGGTCGGAGAGAGAGACCCATATCCAGGCTTCAAGAGGGCCAGAGAAATCTGATGAGAGAGATCCCAATAGAGTGATTGATTAACCATCAAAAGTGCTATTTTATTATATTTAATAATTGGTTAATTGCATATTATTTGTGATTAAATGTGTTAAATTCCTTGATTTTCTAATTTGATACTTTTTCTAGTTGTTTGGTTTATTTTGCAGGTAAATTGGTTGATTTAAAGTAATAATGGATAATGCAAGTGAAGCAATCACTAGAGGAAGAATCACAATTGATAAGGATTGAAGAGTCAAGATTGGGATAGGAAGACTTGAAGATAAATCAGAATTTTAATCCTTATAAGAGTTTAAGTGAGAAGAAAACTCATTTAAAGTTGGATTAGGAAAGTTTCCTAAAAGATAAGGATTTGACACGTCTTCAGTATTTCATTCATAACTTTTGACTCCGATATCGGATTGACCTGATTTTTGTGGGGTTGGAAAGAAGACTTCAAGGGCTACAGAAGTGTATTTCACGAAAATTTCGTGATTCAGTCTCTAAATATGCGAAATTCAAGCTCGAAGTCTGGACAGATTTTGTACCCGCGGACCCCAAGACTTATGCACGGGATTTAACCTTACAAGACATCTTTTTGGGAAAGGAATTCCTTCCAACCTGTACTTAGGATTTATTTTACTATAAATAAGGGCTCTCATCTATTGAGAGAAGAGAATTAGATTAGGATTTATTTTATTTATTCTTTTCTCCATTTTTTTACCATGTCTGGCTAGAAGGCTAAGCTAGGGCTAGGGGAAAACCTCTCGACGGAGTACGGTATTTTTATTGACTCTTGTACTTAAGGATTTATGTTATTGTGTTAATTTAATCCCTAATCTTTTAGCAAAGTGTTTATGCTGTATAAACTCCTGAGTTGTTGTGCCACGTACATCGATTGCTTGAATTTCCCTGCGTGTAAATCACTGGTTATTCCACGCTGGAAGGATTAACATTATTTCATAAAATAATATGATTGAATGATTATTCAGGTTCCTGGTAATCTTTTGATTATAACCTTTGGATTTATCACTTGATTTGTTAATCGGATTAACTGACATTTAATTCCTGTTTCAAGTCAAGCTTTGAGTCTTTAACTATTATTGTATGAAGTTGAGAGAGAGTACCTGATGTTCTAGTATTTATTTTATTACTGTTTTAATTACAAAAATCACTTTTCTCCAATCAACAACTTTCCAAGCAAATCTTTTTTCCTTTCAAATTACTTTTATTGTTCGTGTGATTGTTTCTTGTTTTCATAATTCCCTGTGGTTCGACCTCGGATTCCCGAGAAATTTATTACTTCGCACAACCTGCACTTGGGTGATCAATTCTAAAGTTGTAGCAGTGATCAAGATTTCTCTTTTCCTTGACAGAGCAGAAAACCAAAAAAGTTTCCTCCATGAAAGCAATGAAGCGAAAATGAGAGAACCCAGATAGAGCTGATCAGCGTGAGACAAAGTACCCCAAAAATGCCCAGAGGATCCAATGGAGATAGAAGATGAGGCATCCAGTGGTGCTGAAGTTGAGAGACTAGTAGAGTTGTTGATACAGCGTTTGAGTCTTGAGGATCCAATAGAGATAGAGATGGAAGGATTGTTACTAAACAGACAGTCTCCAGGAAATGCAGGAGAGAAGATTCTTCAGAAAAGCCCATTAAGCAGAGAGAAGTAAAACCAGAAATAGAAGACCACAAGCAAATCATAGAGGAACTGATTCCTCCTATGATCCATCCACAAATCCTTAAGAAGAAATCCTCCTCCACAGCACATTGACAGAAGCTGCCAGATCCAGCAGGGGCCAAGGACCACCATACAGAAGACCAACAGTCAATGAGGAAACCAAGAGCATAAGGAGAGCAGACAAACAAAAGGGAGCTCAAGACTTTCTGAACAGGTAATTTCCATTTGAAATACTATAAGGATGAGAGCATATCCCTCTTGGTAAGGGAAGAATTTGTAAACAAGACTGTGATTTTGATTGGGTTTTTCTTGTGCTTGAAATGATGTGAATGTATGATTTGTATGTTTCCATGAAAATAAGGAGAGAAATTAGGGAAAGGCAGAGAGTTTCTTACGAATTGCCTTGATCCCCCGCTGATCATGTTGCAATAGAACCCTGATAGGGACAGGTAAGTCACCTTGATTCGAGTATAATCGAGTAGATTGATCCTTGACCCCTTGATTAGCCAGAGCATCAGCCACAGAATTCTCTTCTCTGTAGACATGCTATATTCTATAGCTCATAGGATGGAGAAGAGGGAAAATAGCATCAGTAAGTGCCCATAATTGCCATGATGGAGTGGCTTTTCTATTGACCATGTCCATTAAAACTTGAGAATCAGTCTCAATGTCCCAATCGTAGACCTCTAAGCCATAATTATGAATAAGTAAGAGACCATCAAGTAAAGCATGCATCTCTGCTTGCATATTTGTGCCCCTGTCATAAGCAAAAGAACTTGCTAGAACAAACTGACCCCAATGATTTCTAATGATGACCCCCCCTCCTGATATACCTGGGTTGCCTTTTGAGGCACCATCAATGTTCAGTTTCAGTCTACCTTCAGGAAGGTATAACCAAGAAACCCATTTCACCTTTAATGTAGGAGTTCTAATGAAAGGGACCTGAAGAGATTGAAGCAGATCCAATTCCACTGGAGTATCCAGTGAGTTAGCTTTAATGGTATAAGCTTGCAATCTACAATAATCCATAATGAGCTTAGATAGAGCTGAAGCATATTTCTTTTTGTCTTCAAAGAGTCTACAACACCTCTCTCTCCAAATCTACCAGAAGATTAATAAAGGGATGCCCCTTATTAGGGAATGACTTAGAGAAGAATGATGGTAAATTCTAGCGAGCCTCTTGAAACGAACCATTGGAGCTTCATTAGGAATTAAGGGAAACCCAATGAATTGAGAGACCTTGATCCAGACCTCCCTAGCATAGGTGCAGTTAATAAACAGATGCTGCACAGTCTCAGCTTCCCCAGAACATAAAGCACATTTACTTACTAAAGAGACCCCTCTATTCTGAAAAGTGGAGTCCATAGGCAAAATACATCTCATAATTTTCCAACCTAGGATCTGAGAACTGGGAGGGACTTTATGCTTCCAAATGATGTCTGCTTGATTGTTTACATTACCAGGAGTTCTAATGAGGTGCCATGCTGAATTAACAGAAAAGGAACCCTCTGTTGTGTGCTTCCATATAAGCATGTCTTCCTTGTTTGATATACGGGGGGGATTCAGAAGGATCTCTTGTAGAACAGAGGAATCCAATAGATGTAAGACAGTATCAAGCTCCCAGTGCCCATCTTTCATCAGCTCAGAGAGTTTAGGAAAAACAGAGGGAGCAGTGGAAGCTTTTAAAATAAGGGCTCCCATACCACTCCAATTATCACACCAAAAGTCAACATTATTTCCTGTGCCTACCAACATCTGTGAGTTTTCCACAACAATTTCAAAGAAAGGAGACAAGGAGTTGAAAGATCTGTTGAGTCTTTTTTTGTTGTTTCTAAGTATGTGCTGATGTCCAAGGAGTTTAGCAGAGAAAAAGGTAGACCATAAGGAGGATCCTTGTAGAAGATGCCACACCTGCTTCATACGAAAAGATTGCTGAATATCTTCAAATTTACGAATGCATAATCCTCCCTCCTTCTTAGGCATTGTGATTTCTTTCCAAGAGCACCAGTGTCTCTTGTTAACATTCAACTTCCCCGACCAAAAGAAATTTGCCATAGCAGAATTTAATTTTGCAATGATACCTTTAGGCAAATTTAACACAGAGAGAAGATGAATGGGGATTGAATTCGATACCGAATTGATAAGAACAACTCTACCAGCATTAGATAGGAATTTGGCGTACCAACCAAGTAATCTATTTTGCAATTTAGTAAGTAACTCTTCGAAGTAGATTAACTTTACTCTCCCTCTGATTATTGGACATCCAAGATAGGTCAGTGGGCCAGATTTCAAGGGGATTTGTGCAAGCTGCGATAGAGCGTTCCTTCTTATACTCCTAATTTTTGAAGAACAAAAAAGTGAACTTTTCTGCCTATTAACTTTCTGCCCAGAGGAAGCTTCATATCTCCCAATAAAACTTAAGATATTCTTCATTGACTTCTTTGTGCCCCTTAGGAATATGAGAGTATCATCAGCAAATAAAAGATGGCTTAAGAGAATAGTCCTTCGTCCTGTATGAAATCCTTGGATGAGACCATTTTGAAATTGTTGAAGAAGGCCTCTGCTCAAAACTTCCTCTGCCAAGATAAAGAGGCAGGGAGATCCCTTAACCCCCTTGAAGCAGGGAAAAAACCATGTCTGATCCCATTAAGGACCACAGAAAAATGTTGGGTTGTAAAACAGTTAGCAATAAGAGAGACAAACTCTTCAGCAAAACCGAACCTTCTCAGAGTTTGATAAATGAAGTCCCATTCGATTCTGTCAAAGGCTTTCATCATGTCCAGCTTTAAGATAGCGTTCCCTGCTTCAACTTTCCTGTCCAATTCATTCATCATCAATTGAGCAAGCCCAATGCTTTCTCCTATGCCTCTTCCTTTAACAAAACCATGTTGTTCTTTAGAGATAAGCTTAGGAAGGATATCTTTTAATCTGGAAGCAAGTAACTTGGTGAAGATCTTGTAAAGAAAGTTACATAAACTTATAGGCCTGAATTCTGAAAATGAGGAAGGATCATCCTTCTTGGGGATCAAAATGAGTAATTTTGCATTGACAAACCTTGGGATATGACCCCCTTGAATAAAATGGTTAGCTGCAGCCAGCAAGTCCATTTTTATGATGTCCCAAGCACAATGAAAAAATCTACCTGAGAAGCCATCAGGGCCAGGAGCACTATGGACTGACATAGAGAACACATTGCTTTTTAATTCCTCCAATGTGATTGGAGAAATGAGCCAAGTATTATCTTCACTCGTGATAAGCGTTGGGATAGCTGAGAAGATATTTTCCTCCAAAAGATGAGTTTCAGATTTATAGAGGCTATAGAAATGATCAACTCCACACCTAGCAATGGTTTCAATATCTTCTAATCAAACTCCATTAGCATCTTTGATTCTCTCAATTCTGTTTCTCGAAGCTTTTCCTTTTGCTATAGCGTGATAAAGTTTCGTGTTTCTTTCACCTTCCACTGCCCATTTGATATTTGCTTTCTGTCTCCAGAAAGACTCTTCCATGCTTAGAGAAGTCTCCAGATTCTTCTTTGCTATCTTTACCGCTTGATCTGTTGCTTCTGTGTTACTTCTTTCTAACTGTATTTCTGCCCTCTGCAATTCAGTCTCATATTTTCTGATGTTTTCAAATACATTCCCAAAGGTACCTTTGTTCCACTGCTTAAGGCCAGATTTGACCTTTTTCAATTTCAGAAAAACATTAGCAATAGGGTCAGTAGAATGGTTATCCCTCCAGTTTAGCTCCACTAAATCAAGAAATCCCTCATGTTCAGTCCACATATCTAAGAATTTGAAGTAAGAGATCTTGTTTGGCCCAACCACATCATAAAATTTAACAATGAGTGGGCAATGATCAGATTGTCCCCTCGCAGCATGCTCAACAGTGAAGTCCATAAATCTTTGTCCCCAACAAATGTTGGTGAGGGCTCTGTCAATTCTTTGCCACATTCGAGTTCTGCCCTTATGATTGTTACACCAGGTGAATGGGGAACCTTTGTAACCACAATCCTGTAATCCCATAGAATTAATGAAATCATTGAATTCAGCCACGATAGACAAACTTGGCACAACTCCTCCTTTTCTTTCAGCAGAACGTACAATGGTATTAAAATCTCCAATCAGCATCCAGGGGAGGACCGATGTTTGAAGAGATAACAAGTGATCCCACAATGGTCTTCTCAGCATATAATCACATTTGGCATAAATGAAGGTAATTTGGAAAGGAGGAGAACCCAAATAAGAAGCCTGGACAGTCAAGGCTTGCTCATGAGCAGCAACCAAGGTAACCTGCATTCTATGGTCCCATAAAACCCAAACATTTTTCTCAGCAAGAGGATTTGCTAAGGAGGACGAGAAACCCATTGAGCTACAAAGCCTACTTAATTTGGATGACACCATTTTAGGCTCTAAGATAGAAACAAGGCAAACATCTTGCATTCTAATCATCTTCTGAAGTCTTAGTCTAGAGGGCTCATTTTTAGCGCCTCTAATATTCCATGATATAATATTAATCATTGAGAAGAGGGAGCAGAAAGCTTGCTAGATCTGGATCTAGTAGTTATACCAGTATGAGGGGGAGGTAACTCCTGTGCCAATTGTAGAGCATTTCGATTTCCGTAGGGGGCTGAATAACTTGAATCAATTTTGAAACTATCTGAGTTAGATGAGACTTCAGTATCAGAATGATAACCTTTGTCTGGAGGCTCTTTGGAACTTCTTAGACCACTTTCATCATCCAAGCTAATATGGCTCCCTCCCCTTACCATGTATTGATGATCTACTAAGAAAGTAGAATGAGATCGTTTATGGTTTGAAGTGGTCCAATTTTTTGAGCTTTCTTGGGCTGAATGAGATCCCTTGTCGGGTGGTTCTTTATTCTTTGTCAACCCATTTCCATCGTCTAAGGAGAAAATATGTTTCCCTCTCGATTCATACGAGTGGTCAACAACAGAAGAGGAGGACGTAAAAGGCTGCATTTGCTTATTTAACAAACATACCGGGGAAGCTTCCATTTGCAGTGAATCATCTGCCCCTTCCATAGGGATATTAGAGGAAGAGACCAAAGCAACACTATTTCTCGCACCATCAGTGCCCTTTTCAAAGGTGCCTCCTGTGAATATTTTTTCAATTACCATATCCAAACCTTGATCCCTTTCCTCTTCAGATAGAGTGGTAGTAGAGTAATCCTTCTCCCTAGATTCTGGGATTTTATTGGGATTTACATTTTCTTGATTTTCCTCCACCTCCACATTCTTGTCCATTTGTTCCTTTCTCATCTCATTGGCATTTGTAGGTACCTCATTGCCCCCAGCAATTGGGGTTTTTGACGTGCAGGGATCTTGAAATTCATGACGACTTACGTTCAAGTTAGATTTGGGGCCCCCTTTCCTTACTACTTTCTGCCATTCCTTTTCCTTCCCCTTGGGCTCAATGACCTTCTTCGGATTTCCAATATTTTGAATTCCTTCCTCTTTGTTATCAAGTGTCTGGTTACCCATTTGTAACTCCTCTTCCCTCTTTCCTTTACGGCATTCCGGCACTCCATGCCCTTGTTTCAGACAGCCTGCACAATACTTTATAGTTTTTTCATAAATTATTTTCTGCCAATGCCCACTAGCTCCTCCAAAATCCAACCAGAACCTCAGAGGGTTATTTGCCAATAAGTTCACTTCTACACATGCCCTTGCCATGCCAGGCCTTGTTAACTGTAGAGTAGATGAATCTAGAACAATTATCTTTCCAATGGGGCTCAAGATATCACGAAGGCTCTCTTTATCAAATAAATGGATTGGTAGGCCTGGTAAAGAGATCCAGATGGGAACCACCGGAGGCTCAATACCCGGGAGGAACTTCGGGAACCACTTAAAGAATCGAAATAAGAACCCCTCGATATATGTGGCATCCTTCAGCCATGTCTTGACGTAGTCCTCATAGTTCTCAAAACTAATAAGGACGTGTCTGGGGTCCAATATTCCTACCGTGAAGTTGCCCTTTGGAAGCCATCTAGTGGTGATAAACTCCCTGATAACTCCGATTGAAGGTTTGCCATAGGCACATTTGCCTATCAAGGTTTGGTGGAATTTCTTGGATAGCTCCTGGGTTTCCTCGAAGGACCAATACATGTCGGGTTCACCGTTGTTGTACACCACCCTCTTTGCTGGCCTGAGTAAGGAAGTAGAGGGGACAGGAGAAGGAGATCCCTCAGTCGATTTTGATAAGCCCCGGGGTGCTGTGGGTTCCGAGGAAGTCGAAGGGAAAGAAGAACTCGTAGGAGGCGAGGTGGTCGAGGGTTTTTTGAATAGGGAAGCGAAATTCTTTGTAATATCAGTTCTAATTTGAGGATTAGGGATCATAAGAGGCATACCAGGGATTTTCTCGGTGATTTGCTGCGTTCCAGAAGCATGTGGTTCATTTTGTCCAGGATCGGTGATGTGTGCTGACTTCGACGGCTTTGGTGAAATTGAAGAAATCTTGGGGGTGGAGGTGGAAATGAGTGAAATATCCGGTGGCTTAGGTGGGATTTGCCTTTGAGTTTGATCTGAACTCATATTAAATGCACAGATCAGACAGAAAAATCAAGAAAACCTAAAATTCAAAGGAAAAAAGGTAGAGAGAGGTGGAAACTTCTCTCACTAGAAACATCTGCCTGCCTCCTAAACCCCTAAACCCTAAACCCCCTTAATAAACAATATAATTGTATACTAATTACGACTTTTTAAGAAAAATTTGAATTTGAATTTTTTATTTTATTTCAATAAATGATATAATAGAACATAAATTTTAATTGTAAAATTTAAAATATTTGATATTCTATCTTTAATTGAAGTATTTTTTGTTTAAATATAATATTTTAAACTTAAAGGGTCTAAGTAATATATGTTTACAAATTTCAGGGGGTCTGAATGTAATTTATTAATGGTTATATTTACAACAGCGGTCTAAGTGTTACACGCGTACAAACTTCAGGGGGTCTGAGTGATTAAGTGACAAATCTCAAGGGATGTGAATGTAATTATCCCTAAAAAAGTAGTGTTTGGAAACGTTCCTCCATCACTATAACCCCACCACCCATCCAGCACTCCTACCACCGCCGTCGCCGCCACTACCTCTGCCACAACAAACACCACCATCACTCCACTGGCCCACCATCACTATCACCCCCACCACCACCGTCACCGCTGTCGTCACCCTACAATCGTTGTCACTGTCCCACCATTACCTCTACCACTACTGCCGTTGCCACCTCACCACCACCACCCCTACCCCACCCCCACTGCCCCATCACCACCACCATCGGCACCCTCCACCGATTGAAACCACCGTCATCCTACCATCCACCATCATCGTCATCTCATTCTTATATTTATTACCACTACCACCGTTGTTGCCCACCACCATCCACCCCTACCCACTACCACAACCCACAACCACCCATCATCTCCCATCATCGTCGTCATCCACTGTCACCCACCCTTACTACATCAACCATCACCACCCGTCATCACCCATCACTATCACCCACCCCCACCACACCTACTACCACTGTCATTCGCCACCATTCATTACACTGTCGCCCATAAAAGTACCTGTCGTTGCCCACCACCACCATCGTCACCGCTCACCGCTACAACCCACCACCATTGTCGTCACCCCTACCATCACTCATACCTACCACCATCGCTGTCACTCATGACTACCACTATCACTACCATCATCGTCACCCAAAATCAACCACCACTATCACCGTTGTCACCCACGGCTGCCACCATCACCACAATCGTCACCACCCACCATAACCATCAGCTTTTCCCATCACCACCACTACTGCCCCCATCATTACCATCGCTCACCCCCTATTACAACTGGTGTTTAAATTATTTTCTCTCTATTCTATGTTTGTAATTTGATTTTTAGTATAAATATAAATATATTTATTATTGACTATTTTTTTTTTTTACTATGTGCCTTCAGATACATGTCATAACTAGTTTTAAATAAAGTACAAGATATTATAAATTAAAGAAAATATAAAAATTAATTTTTATTTTTGGCAATTGAGATTTATCCAATTTTTTTAAAATTTAATCCAGGGCAATTTTTTTTTTTTTTATTCTCAAAAAAAAAAAAATCCAGGGCCGATAATAAGTGCCCAAAATTTAGATCCCACCCAACTCATACAAATCTCTCTCTTAATTCCTCACTTAACAGCCCTAATTCAGCCGCTAAAAACTCTCTCTCGTGGACCATCGACATAGAGAAGATCTGCGGTGAATAAAGAGCATACCTCCGGCGACACTCTCTAACGTGAACTCTATTGGGACTATCGCAACCAGAAACCAGAACCGGTGACAGAACGCATATCTTCGGCAATATAAAACCAGATCCGACGATCTGGTTAAGGTACTTGCAGATCCGTAATTCTTCTTTGGTGTATTAGATTTGTATGATATATATTTGGTCAAATCCTCCGGCAAATTTTTCTTTGGTGTATGAGATTTGTATCAAAACTTTTGTGGTTATCTCTGTCACGCGCGCACACACACACTTCACACACGCACACACTCTGGCATATGCTCTCTTTATCTATTGTGGAAAGGATTTGATGGTCGCTGTATTTTTTTTGGCGACCGGGGGGGTTTAATGCATTTTGGTTGTATTGAGGAGCAAATCTCCATGCATTTTCTTTCCTCAATCTTCCAAGATTGCATCGAAAAATTACGTTTGAAACTTGGTATCCATTTAAGAAGTGTAAAATTTTAAAGCATTCACCTATGTTGAAAAAATTCCGGCAAAAAAGATGGGATAGGAGCAAGCAACTTAAATGATGCAATACTCTTGGTTTTTAAGGAAAATTGATGCCAACCAAATAATTTGGATATTTCATTCCTAAAATTTGTATGGATTTTAAGGGTATAGTATTGAATCTAATCAGCGATTTTTTGTGGTACGAGTAATAACTAATCTCTATAATAAAATACAAGCTATTTCAAATCTCAAAAGATATAAAGAATGACTTTTGGTATTTGCGGTCCATCTTCTGTGGGAAGTGTGAGTGTTCAAAGGTAGTTAGAAATAATTGTAGTTCTATATTTTTGGCAATTGTTGGTCCTATGCATAACTGTTATATATTGAGGTTGGTGTTTGTTACATTAAATATTGAATAGTCATGATATTTAGGAATTGAAGTTGATCTATGTTGTATGTATGTCTCTATTTTGGTTGAATTTTCTGGAAATTTCTTTTTGATTCTTTGTACTATTGACATTTAATTTCAAACTTTTGTATGTTTGCAATTGTATGTAAACCTCCTACTAACATTGTCCATGCTATAATTATCTTTTAATGATTGTTTCTTTTTCTTTCTTGATTAAATGTGCATGGAAGAGAGTAAGTTCAACAAATTGTTCTTACCTATGAAAGTTTAGGCATGTGACTGATTTTTTGTGACTCCTAGATTTTTTGGTGGGATTTTTGAGTCTATCTTTTGATACACTATAGTCTCTTTGGATGTGTTTTGCTACAATAAATGATATTTTAGATCACATTGTTTGGTGGTGTTGATTAAATGGTTTCACTAATCTTGGGGGTTAATTTGATGAGCTTATTACACTTCTTCTTTTGGCAGAATGTGTTTACATGTGGGGATGCAATGCATATAGAGGTTATTCTTATGTTGTCTTTCTTTTTGTCACATTTGTTCTATTATCCCGGCTTTAATTTATTGTGGTTATCATCCTTTTTGTTTAATTTCCTTTGTTCAGATTAAGCTCGAACTCTATGTTGTTTTTGATTAGTTTTTAAAGTTGGGCACTTGAAGTAAATGAGATCTCCTTTAATTTTGTGAGGTTGGAATATTGTTTTAAAGGTATACTTACTTTTCAATTACTATTTTGTGTTGGGCCTATTAGCCAATAGACATTTTTATGGTGCCTTTTAGTGCATTAGAAACTTAGGTCTTTTGGGTCCCAAGTTATGTTTGAGTTTAAAATGAGTGCTTCAGATCACAAAATTAGTATATGGACCTAGTTTTTATGTTTTTTTTCTTGCTATGTTGCTATTTTGCCTATATCATTGATTTGTACTTAGTTGTTCATATTAGCTTAAATTTAGTGTTAATTCAGTTTATATTTGTATCTTATTCATTTTGGTATTAGATGTTTAGGTTATTATATTGCAGTAGTTGTAAATAGTAGAAATAGCTGTACTAATGTAATGTGATGAGATTATTGATGCAACATAGTTTTTATTTACATAAAGGTTTGATTATGAGTTGTATACACATGTTGATATTGTCAATTGGATCATTTTTTCCAAGGAAACTTTGTCGAAATTTTATTAAAGATAACAATTGGTTTATATCAACTATTAAAATTTTGTTTGTTACACTAATTATTTTGATCTGAGATTCACGTATGTGGTCATAAATACATGTAATATGTTGTCGGTAGTGTTGGTGTTGAACATGTGGTTGAATGTTGAAATAGTGGAGTCTGGTGTAATGAAAGTTACATTCCTCAATGTGAAAAAATGCTCTTTTATTTGGTATGTCTTTTAATTAAAAATAATTTTTTTTGCTACTTTATGCCTGAAGTCACAGGTAATTACATATTATATGTAATTGTGTATATGTGTTCAAATTTTTTGAGGTATGTTTTTAGAGGTAATTTTGTATATTTTTTGTTATGTATTCATCAGTTCTAGATACTTATTGTTATCATTATGTGCACCATTTTTTTCTTTTGCTAGTGCTCATTTTTTTTTTGTCGCACAAAGCATTTAGTTTGCCGTATAATTTATAATGAATTATTTTAAATTTTAATTTTGAATATCAATCTATACGATCTCAGGTCCTTTTGGTGAAACTTTTGATTAAGAAGCTTGTGAAAAGTGATTGTATTTGATTTGGGCTTGACAAGTCAGACAAAGTGGTTTTGTGTTCCCTCTGTCAAATTGGAAGGCAAAATTTTATGCATCTGAATCAGCACATTGCAGCGCATTTGGACGAGTTTAGGAGTGGGTTTTCAAGATTAATTGGATGGATATAATGTCCTAGTCTAGTGATGCTTCGGAGCAATATAATGCAAATAATTTGGGGTTTATTGTAATGGGAAGCCACCAGAAGTTGGGTAAACTTCAGTGGCTTGGGATTTAGATGGCTCGGATTATAAATAGTCAAGGAGATGGTCGATAGTGACTTGGGCATAGATAACATTGAGTGCTCGGGAACTTGTGATATTCAGAGTGGAGATCAAAAGTTGGATTTTCGGAGGGAGCCTTCATTCTCAGGCTGGTGTGATGAAGATGGAATTCTCCATTTGGACCATCAATTAGAAAATGCAGATACAACTGTAGACGACTTCGATTTTGAATTGCCTTTGAATCAACAAATTAGACCCGAGAATGGATTTCTAGACGGAGGGAGATACCGATACAGTGAGTCTCAGCAGAGAAAAACAGAAATGAGTGGTGGCGACATTATGGATGTTGATGTATCTACTCATAATGTGGGAAATGAAATGGAGAAATATGAGCCTTTTGACATTGAAAATGGGCCTGGAAGGAAGGTTTATTTTTCAAATTTTGGAGTCAAAGGCTCCAATGCTATGGATAGTCCTGAAGCATCAACAACAAATATCAAGAGTGCTATTTCTACTGTTGATGTGCTTAAGATGTTGTTTTTCATACTTGTTTGGTACACTTTCAGTACATTCTTGACACTGTAAGTTTCTAATTTATGCGGTCATACATAGCTAACTGTCTTTGTTATTTTGCTATCTATTGCTGCCTTAATATTTTAGTTCTTATCTTGTTTTGGTGTGGGTAGGTACAATAAAACTCTGTTGGGAGATGATTTGGGAAGGTTTCCAGCTCCCTTGTTGATGAACACATTCCACTTTTCTATGCAAGCAGTTTTATCCAAAGCAATCACATGGTTTTGGTCTCAAAGATTTCAGCCCAGTGTAACTATGTCGTGGAGGGATTACTTTGTGAGAGGTAATCTTAAATCTTATGTTTTCATAATTTTCTTTTTTAGTTTTTAGTTTTTTAGTTTTTTTTGTTTTGAGCTTTACTCCAAAATGTAAGTGCATACACGTTTGTTTTGAAGTCTTCTATGCGGTGATTAGTAAACTTAGCCCCAGATTGTAATAGTTTCAAATTTTGAAACTGGTGCTATGTATAGCAAAAGGGAAATCAATACTTGGGAGGTTGATGGAGTGTAGAAGAAGCATATTTGTTGAAGCAATCTTGAATTTGCAAGAGAGGTCTATTATTTTCCAAGGAGTTGCACGATATCGATCTAGCCATGGTAGCTAGTCGAATGTAGGAGAGAATATAACTGCAATGATTACTAAAGTAAGTCCCATATTGCAATATTTTCAAAATTTGAAACTGATACTATGGATATCAAAAGGGAAATAGATACCTGGGAGGTTGATGGAGTGTAGTAGAAGCATATTGGTTGGAGCAATCCCGGACTTGCAAGAGAGAAGGTCTATTGTTTTCAAAGGAGTTTCCCATTAATCAACATTAAAAGAAAATCAGAAAAAGTGTTCTTTCATGTAAAATACATAGTAGGGGGAATGCTTCTGAATAGAAGTTTGTTATGACATCTAATCCAAAATCAATAAGCAATCGGTAGAGTGGCCTCTCAACCATATAATCCTTGGGTGGCCCTAATCCTTTGATGTGAGATACAAACTCGCATCACAGCCTAAATTATAAGTGAGCCAGGCTTGCACGTGAGCTAACAAAATGAACACAAATAGACATACAAATTGATTGAGGAATGCAAATCTGGCCGAGTAACTATCCAAGAGCCATCTCTGATATTATGTTAGAGGTATTCAACACAAATCAACTGGTAATGGGTGAAGAGACCCCTAAACCATATAAATCAACAAAATCGATTTGTTGGATATGAGAAGGGTATATAGTGAATATGGATTTGGAGATAAAAATGATGCCTTAGATTTTAATATAGCATATGAGCTATGATGGCAAATACGTATGTTAAAAAGAGACATGAACATCTAAGAACTTTTAGAAGTGGATTAAATAGAAGTCAAATTAGTTTTTTCCTAACTAAACTGGAAAGTCATTCCAGGCAAGAGTTTAACCACACAACATTGGATAATATTACTATATATGTTTACTTAAAAAATATAAGACAGAAGAAAAAGATTAAAAATTCAAGAACTATACGATGGAATTTGAAAGATGAAAAGATAGATTTGTTTAAACATAAAATACTAAAAGAAGTAGTGTGGAATTTAGAAGATAAAACAAATGTAATAATACGATGGTAGAATATATATTAAAATAGTAGTTATTGAGGTTCTTGAAGAATCAAGAGGTAATGGACCATCAACAAGAGGAACTTGGTGGTGGAACGATCAAGTCCAAATTATGGTAAAAACTAAAAAAAAGTGTTATAAAACATGGCAAAAACTAAAAATGAAGAGGACTTTAAAAGTTATAAGCTTGCAAATTAGGAAGCACAAACACTTTATTTTGATCATAGTGTCCGTGTTGGACACGTCATGGACATGGGCATGTTTTGAGATTTTTTTTCCAAAATTTTGAAAACTTGTCAAAACAAGCAATACCAACGACGATCACGACAACACAGAGGAAAAGAATATTGTAGTGACGACAAAGGACAAATAAAACGACACCAGCCCCACCAACAATGTCGACACACACGAACACAACCAATAACACCACAATAAGCCATAAAAAACCACAAAACCAATATTGAATCGGGATGGAAACTCCAAAATTAGCAATGAACCAAGCTAAAAACACTATGCCAGAACTGTACCGGGGTGAAGACCAATAAAATAACACCAAACCGTGCCAAAAACCCTTAACAACACTAAATCAGGTTGAAAACACTAGACTGAAAGTAAATCGGGATGAAGACCATTAACCCAACACCAAATTGTGCCGAAAACTACTGAACCGACACTAAACTGGATCGAAACACTGAATTAAAATTAAAGCCAGATAAGACCACTAAGTCCGCACCAAACTGTGTTGAAAACCACCAAACCAACACTAGATTTGGTTGAAAACACTAAACCTGAATTAAATCAGGATGAAAACCACTAAACCAACAGCAAGTTGGTCAGAAAACCACTTAATCGATACTAAACTGGACTAAAAACTCTAAAATCCGCACCAATGATCAGACATCGAATACCTCACAACAAATGATAATGATCACAACAACCAATAGCACTTGACTAATACATCGGCGATAGGAAAATTGCAACTTAGAGTGATTCCACTGACTACAACAATTGACAAATAGATGACTATAACTTGATGTGTGGAGCGTCGGGCCCAACCTCTAGGTGAGTGAGGTGTTTGTCTAGGGCCGAGCCTTATCGACCCAAGAAAATTGCTCTGATACCAAGTTGGTGTTAGGGCTAAGGAAAAGAAAAAGGAGAAGAAAAGAGGACGAAACAATGCGGTGTGTAGGATGTGTGTTGCCAACATCCTATCACCTCTTTATATTAGATTGATATTGAAGACAATTATAATTATTAAGAAAATAGAATATAATAGGAAAACCACATAATACGAAAGTAACAGATAAGAAAATAATATAATAGAAAAGTAACACTCTTAACAAAAATCAAAGAACTATTCATCTCCAAAAAGATTGATGGGATGGTTCCATTACCACACACACTACCCAATTAAAGGAAAAAGTAAAGATGAGGCCATTCGCACACTCATCTATATCTGTCCTGACTCACGGCTATGTATTCACTTTTGGTATTTCTCCCGGATTCATGGCTACATATTTGCTTTCGGTATTTTGCCCCGGAGTCACTGCAATATACCTACAATGCACCCCGCATTAATTCTTGCCAAATACATGGTCCCATATTTTACATAACCCATTTTGCACAAATACCTTCGCACTATCATCCTACGCCATGAAGCACCAAGTAACATCATCCCTGTTTTTAGAATCTCAATGCAAAATCCAGCGCACAACATTAAACAATAGTACTCACACATATCCTTTCCACATACCATTTCTGTTGTTTCTGGTGGGTTATATCATGCTTATTAGTGAGAATCCTGTGACACACGCACTATATATATAGGCTTACTTGATACACGCCAACACAACACTTACTCCAATTACCTCTACACACACCTATGAAATATATATTCCAGTACTATATATAGATATGTATTTATGTATATACAATATATTCGGACTCCACTAAATTCATACTAGTATACTACCCATAGGGCAGGTGGTAATCCCAGACAATTTGTTTTCCCTACGATGGTCTATAGAATCAGAAAACCTAGGGTCTGATACCAATCTTCACACCCCACTCCCATACCCTCTAATTAAAATCATTCATCATACATAAACAAAAAAATCACAATTTTCTTTGGTGAATTGCCTGGTCCCATGCCAAACTTTCACCATACTATACCATTCCGTGTATTTCCTTTTTTTCCTTCTTTCCCATAGACAGTAGACATGCCATCCCCCTCCCCCACCCCCCCCCCCCCCCCTCTTTTTCCTTCATCCTTTCCCGTCATCGTATCTCTTTCCCTCTCTTCTTTCTGGTCTACCACACCCCTTCGTTTTTGTCTCCGCCCCTCTCTTTCTTTTTGCTTATTCCTTTTAGATCTATTTAATTGTTTCCTTTATGTCCAGATTATTGCAGCCTCTCTCTCTCTCTCTGGTCTACCACACCCCACCGTTCTTGACTCCGTCCCTCTCTTTTTTTTAATCTTCTTTATTCCTTTTAGATCTATTTTATTGTTTCCTTTATCTCCAGATTATTGCAGCCTTCTTAATAGATTGACACCTCACTAAACACTAAAGCAAGCCATGAAGATGATGGCTTGCCATCAGAGCAACAGATTCAATAATTACACTTTCATCCTCTAGATTCCACAATGATCTTTAATCTCAAAACATGCTTCTGATAGCTTGATAAATTATAAGTTAATCCTTTATGTTTATTCCACTATAATGTTTATTTATTCGTAGTTGGGGTGTAACATCATGACAGTTCTCAGGCACTCCCAACATGTGTCTCATGTACTCCTAGGCACATCTTTCAAAGGTAACTTAATTCTGTATGCACTTGCGTAATGCTCATCAGATTTCTTTGGCCGGAAATGTATGAAGATTTTACATTGGTTTCCTTCCTTTGTCTTGTTTGTAAATAGACTTTTTGGCCATCCCAGTATCTATCTTTGTAACCTTTGAGGAAACTGGTGGTCATTACAGTGCACGCAAGATTCTAAATATTTATTTAATGTTAGTCAAAACTATAATGGATTTGTTGGCAAAAAAGAATGTTTAGTAGATTCATTTAGCGTGTCTAGTATTTGTATGTCTCTTCTGAAAATAAATAGATGTGAATATAAGATGAACTGCCCTAGACACGTGATTGAATAAGTGTTAATAAGGAATATGTTGTGGACTTCATGCATCTTACACTACATACAGAGACTTATATAGAAATCTTAATTGTAAATTAGGGTGATTGTTCAATATTTAATTCTCTGCCTTTGATTGATTTTTTGCCTTTCTGTTTTTAGTTCTTTTCCTGGGTTTCTGCTCCCATTATACCATCTCTTTGTGGCCCAAATTTTCATCTACTTTAAATATTTTCTTCTTTGGATTTAACTATGACTCGGTGCTGATGATTTTATTAACTTCTCTAGCAACTAATGCTACAGATGGACTTTGCCTTTCACAGTTGTACCAACAGCTCTTGGAACAGCAATGGATATTAACTTGAGCAATGCATCCCTTGTCTTCATCTCTGTTACATTTGCCACTATGGTTGGTCATTCTTTTCTTTTTAGCTTATCTTGAATTTTCAAAAGAATGATTTTTTTCCAGCTCTATTTTTTATCTTGAGTCTCAATGGAATATGAGATTCCTTTGTCTTAAGCTAGGAAGGCTTTTCTTTAATGTTGATCCTCCTTTTTTCCCCCCTTTACTTTTGCAGTGTAAATCTGCGTCTCCCATATTTCTCCTCTTGTTCGCCTTTGCATTCAGGTGATTTTTCTCCACTTGTTCTTTAGTAATTTGGCTGATTCTGTTGACTTGCTTTTAGTCATTTTTTGTGTTTGAGAACATGAAATACTATAAGATTAGCACCTAATAGAAAGGAATGCTGGAAACTACTAGCCAAGGAGCAAATAGCATAATGATTTCTCAGATCACTTTCAGATTTCTTGTAGCTCTAGAAGCTGAATAGCATACTACCATAAGGTCTGGTAGTACAATCTGTCAACATTAGATGGGTTTGTATTTTTGGATAATAGTCGGCATAAATGGGGATCTTATGTTTACTAGTATCCAGAAACATGGGGCATTGGCTAACTGGTTAAAATTCGGCCCCATAACCTTGAGGTTGTCTGTTCGAACCTAAGGGCAACCATTTTGTGCAAATAATGTTAAAGGTTATGTCTATACCTAATGTACCCCTCCCTTAATTAATGGGGACTGAACTGTGTGATGTTGTCAGTAAACATAAAAGGGGATATATTAAAAAATATCATTCAAAAGGGCTATATTACACAACAGAACAAGCACCCAGGAAGCGGAGGCATCTATAGTAGTAAAGCTCTTCATTGAACTCATCCAGATTGTAACTACTAGGATTGTCTGAAAATATTGCAGGCTTCATGTGAAGAATCCTAATAACATGATTTGACCGAAAATAAGGCCCACAGTTCCTTATTGCAGTTTATGTTGCAAATCTGGAAATTTCCTTTAATTCCTGACCTTGTATGGAAAAGTTGATTTCAATGGCTAATTAACATCAAACTAGCGTGAACTAAAACTCAATGTGACCCTGAACTTAATTATAGAAAGTCCGAGCTCACCAGTTTGCAATATCATTCAAAAGGGCAATATTACACAACAGAACAAGCACCCAGGAAGCGGAGGCATCTATAGTAGTAAATCTCTTCATTGAACTCATCCAGAGTGTAACTACTAGAATTGTCTGAAAATATTGCAGGCTTCATGTGAAAAATCCTAATAACAATATTTGACCGAAAATAAGGCCCACAGTTCCTTATTGCAGTTTATGTAGCAAATCTGGAAATTTCCTTTTAATTCCTGAACTTGTATGGAAAATTTGATTTCAATGGCTAATTAACATTAAACTAGCGTGAACTAAAACTCAATGTGACCCTGAACTTAATTATAGAAAGTCCGAGCTCACCAGTTTGCAATTTTTTTGTTGAATCAAAACCCATATATTACATGATCTATTCCTTTTGAAAACCAGTTTGTAAATGATCCCTCATGCATCGGATATAGTTGTAGAATCCGTTTACCCATGAGAACAGCATTTTTTAACATGTCTATCCCCCAAAAGAGCATTTTGTGTTGCCCAAATAGTGTGTCAGAACCCCTTATCAACGTTTAGAGTAACAGTTTGGCCGTCATCTTATACATCTTATCCACTAAATTGACCAGAATGAAATCTTTTTTATTGAGTGCTCCACACCTGAGAACCCACAAGATGGACGATGTCTAAATTCCTTGTAAATTATCCAAATCTCAAGAGAACAGTGCATCACTTACATACCATTCCAGACCCCAGTAATGTTGGAAAAGAGCCTCAGATAAGCCATTCGACATGGACGCCTCACTCTCATCCATGCTTTATAAAGATTCCACCATCTTCTTTTTACCCTAATGAGCCCTGTTGGTCTTCTGTTTGGCCCAAAAATTTTAAAGATGGTGCGAACAATGTATAACAGGCTCTCACACTCTCCTTCAGGCTTGATCCCCTCTGACACGTGGAGAGTTAGGTAGACTCAGAGTGCAAATACCAAATGGACATGAATGAGTGTGAGTGAAGATGATTGAAGCAAGACCTCCTTAATCAAGATTTGGTACTATATTGAACAAACACTTGTCCTAAACACTTAAGCTGTTAAGGGCAGTTGAAGAAGGATATTATTTGAACTATTTGTCATGCAAAACTTCTCCATTACAATTGATAGTTTTGTCTCAGTCGAATGGTTTATAACTTTGTTCATCCCCTAATTTCACTTTGTTCTTCGTATATTGGTGCATCATAATCGTAGTCTGAGCTTTCAATGTACATGCTCTTAGTAGATATTTTATTGTGCACAAAATGATATGTGCATTGTATAATTGTCACATCGAATGTTTGTTTGCCTTTGCTACAAACAGTGGTCTACTTTAGGCAATAGCATTTCTCATATGATGCCTTTCCTGAATGTCCCGAATCTAGGGTTGGTATACTTGGCTTTTATCATATGCCATTTTCGATACATACACAACAATGCAACATCATGCACCCCTTCGATATGTTTTGTGCTGAAGATGGCCTTTCTTTTCCCCTTCTGAATTTAGTAGCTTCTCTGGTTTTTGATTTCAAAATTCTTGTGCAAGGCTGGAGTCTCCAAGCATTAAGCTTTTGGGAATCATCTTAGTGATCTCTATTGGGATATTATTAACAGGTTTGTCACTTTCTCATTTGCACGAGTTCTTTTTGATTTATTTTGGGTAATTCTTATTGAACTTCAACATTTTGTGCAATTACATCAATAATTTGACATTGTAATGCATATGCTGAATGGTTTGCTCATTTGTGATGAATTAAAGATGAGATATTTAATTGATCAGTACTTGAAGACATATTATGGCATGACTTTATGCCCGTGTAAGAATGAACTTTTTTTTTTGACTACTACAGGGATTAGTGTAAATCATGTAATGTAAGACACAGGGACTATATCTACCTCATCTGGATTGTATTCAATGGTGGACATGTTAGGAAAGATACTATGATATATGTGCACCAATGTGCCTTATGATATCACTTTATTGTTTTTTGGGATTACTTAAAAAATTAACATATATTTTGATTGATTGGATCTTATTTTATTTTTATGAATTGCCATACAATTGTTTGAAAAGTAGTGCAGGTGAACAAAGCCACCTGAAGACCATCACACTTCTTTTTGCCACCTCTAGAAAAAGAAGGTTCTTTGGTAAAACTGAGAATTATGCTTTTTAAAAGAGTTTTTCTGAATTGGTTGTTTTGAGGGCTTCAATGGTGGAATGGATAATATAATGGTAGACTTGTAAATTAGATTAGAATTTGGCACTACCTCTTTGGCATTTGCTATGTGCAGTCCACATTTAGTGAAGAGTCAGGTTTATGTGGATTATGATTCAAACACATTATGGGGGAATTTTATTTCAAATGACTATTGATTGTGCATTCACAAATGCATTTAATACAGAAAAAAGAGGAAAGTTTCTGTGTAAATGACCTAATTCTGATACCACATAGAACCTAGAATTAAATTGATTTAAGGAAGCTTAAATTAATATTACTTCATGTTGAAAATTATTTTAAGGAGTTGAGAATCACTATTGAAGTTGAATGTCTGTCAACTCCAAATTTGTAGCTCTTAATACTAACAAAAACATTATTTCACAGAATAATTACATGATTGAGCTTTTGTAGCTTTATGTTTTTTTCAGTCGTAAGGAAAACAAGAGAAACTTGTGGTTCTCATCGTACTATGGTGTTTAGTTTGTGCATTATCAATCAACCCGGTCCAAGAAATTTCCATGGCTCGATATATATTTTACAAAACTAATTTTTCATTAATCTTGATTTTGATATCCTCCCTTAATATCTCATTCTTTTTACATATGTTTTTTTATTCATTTCAGTTTTCAGTTAGCTTTTTTAATAATGATTTTGCATGAAGCAATGAACCAAGAAAACAGAAAAAGAAGGAAGAAAGTACCTTGTAATGTACATGACTTTAAAGCAATTATGATTTGAAGTCTTGCAAAAAATGTATCTGGTAGTCTAGTACACCCCATCCACAGCCATCAATCTTGATTTACTTTCCCACTAAATATGTTCTATCACCTGTAAGCATTTGGATTGGAGTGTGTGTGTCCTATTTATAATATTTCTGTGTCTTCAATCCTATATCTATTTGTATCTCAGTTGCAAAGGAGACAGAATTTGAGTTTTGGGGGTTTGTTTTCGTTATGCTTGCTGCTGTTATGTCTGGGTTTCGTTGGGCAATGACTCAGATTCTTCTTCAGGTATTACTTGTGTTTGCTTGTCATAGGCATCATATCAACAGGATTTCTGATGTTTGAACTATTTGATCCTTGAAGTTACTTCTAAATTTACTTAGAAGTGTGTTTGTTTTGTCTTTGATCGGTTGGACTTCATTATATTGATGCGTGCTGATACAATATCCAACATAAAGAAAGAAGTCTACGGTGAGTACTATCCTTGGCTGTTGATTGCATAAGACCCACGTATACCCATGCCCAAGTGTGTGCATGTGTTCCTTTGCAAAATCTGTTGAATCTCAATCTTACCACATATAACATGATTAGAAACATCATGGGAAAACCCTGATGTGGATTGACCATCACCAGAAACTACAATTCTCTTCGTCCATTGGCTTTCCTTTATTATGAGTACATAATAAAGATTTCATCAAACATTAAATATGAGAAAAAATGTTTTGCTCTGGAAAATTAAACTATTTTTATTGACAAGGAGCAGATGGATCACGGCCAAGCATAATTCATTGTATTTAAGTTCTTAACTGTTTAGTTTCTTTGGCTTGTACTATCCTTTTTTATCACAATTTCTCTTGAACGATATCCTGATTTGGAGATGCATACGAGATATCTAAAAGGTCAAGGTTAATGGTGTATATCTATAATATAAAACAAGGAGGCTTCAACAAACCCATCCTATGGTCTCAAATTCATTATCTAACGGTCAAGAAATTACCATTTTTTTCTTTAATATTTCCCCCCAACCGGTCAACGATTACGGCTGATCTTGAAACACATTTTACGGTCTCAAATTCATTCATCCAACGGTCAAAAAATTAACATTTTTTTCCTTAATATTTTCTCTCCTAACCGGTCAACGATTACGGCTGATCTTGGAACACATGATTTTCTTTGATATAATAATTAAATGGGTAAAATTTTTCATTATTATCATCTGTGTAGTGTAACATTTTGAATTTGTATAAGACACAATGATAATATTTTGATTAAGAAAAACTCATCAATTTAACAGATAAAAAAAAAACAAGGGCGCTGCTTAACACATTTATATTGAATATAATTAATTTTAATTTTATTTATTTAATTAAATATCTCAAACTAATATGTCTTGTACATATCTTGAATCAAAAGTTCAAGACTAATTTTTTTTTATCTTTTAAGAAAACCCAACACTAATATATTCTTATAAATTAATAATTTTGTAATAACTTGTACTAATTAAAAAAATAATATTTTATAAATGATATTTGTAGATTTTTTTTTGATAGAAAATATTTTGGCGATATGCTTTTTGATAAATTAGATTTTTAGTTTGTATTAGATTTGACTCGATTTTGATTACACATGTATATAAATTAATATTCGATTTTGATTACACATGTATATAAATTAATATTTTTTTAAGTCTATTCTATCATATTTCGTGGATTTATCTATAATATCTATAATACAAAATAGAACATGAATTTACAAGCCCATTCGACGGTCTCAAATAAACTCATCAAACGGCCACCAACATCTTTCTCAAAACCATTCATATTGAATTTTACCTTCCTCTTCTCACTGTTCAATCACTCTCTCTCGCAGTGGCGGAGGGAGGAGGTTCCGGGGTCACCCTAAAAAAAATATTTTTTTTAATTAATTGGGCCCACTATAATTATTTATGAAAAACAAAATTGATTCCTTAGAGTATTGGTATGATTTATTGAAGCTTCCTTTGGTTCAAAAATTATGGCATATATAGCCAAAAATGAGTAAAATATGGAATTTGTAAAAAGATTAAAAATTATAGAATATTGCTTTTATTTGTGTCAAATAAATTATGTAATTGATCATTTATGTATACATGTTATTTTATTAATTTTTTTCAAATAGACCTTTTTTATGTTTAATGAATTTTTAAATATCAAATCTAATATAAAATATATAACATTATTTTTATCTATTATACTTAAAGTGTTTCCACCCTAGATCATATTTTTGCCACTGCTCTCAGGGATCTTCACTCCTCACTTCTCCAAATTAATCGATTAGTTTATGTTGCACCGTACCTTCAGGCACGGGTTACCCCTAGTATGAGATAAATTTCAACATTGGAGACAATAACATTCTAAGTATGTTTTTCTTGAGAGAAGCTTTATTAATGATAAGAACAACAATGGCGAGGGCAACAAAGATTTTCTTATCACGATGTGTATTTTCTCTTATACATACACATTTCTACATTTTTGTCATTGACTTCTAATATTTTTGCTAGTCACTAGCATGACATTTAACATCTCTTGCGATAATATCAAATGCATCTATTAGAAACCAATATAAAAACTGAAAACACCAATCCACTCAAGTCTGGTAAGAAACAATCAACTAGATGACGCGAAAAGGATTGACAATAGGTGTCTTCACGTGTCACACGGTTGCTCTGTCCCAGTTTAATTAAACAGGTAAGTCTTAATTTAAGGTGAACTTTTTAACCATGACCCAGCCAGGCTTTAAAATGATCAAGCTTATGAAACGGCCTAGTTTAAATGATCTTTGAGGCATTGACTAAACAAGAATTTCAGGATGAAAATGTGCTATCCGGGTTAGTAGCTTAAGTTTACACATTGCTTGCAACATCTAATATATCAGTAATTTTTGGCGTGACTTCAAGAAACTTCTAATTTGGTTGTTTTCAGGTCTGAAGAATCCCCTTACCTTGATGAGCTATGTGACTCCAGTTATGGCTGTGGCTACTGCTCTACTTTCCCTTCTTATGGACCCGTGGCATGAATTCAAACAAAGTAACTACTTTAATAGCTCATGGCATATCATGCGAAGTTGCTTGCTTATGCTTTTTGGTGGAACTTTAGCCTTTTTTATGGTAAGATTTAGCTTGAATCTTTTCCATAGATCTACCGACTCTCTTTTAAGTTCACCTAGAACGTATCTTTTGTGGTTAGAATTTCCTTTTTTCTTTCTTTTCTCTCTTTTCTTCTTTTTTTTTTATTTTTTGGAGGTGGGGCGTGGTAGGAGATCGGGCTCCTTTTGACCAATGTATTTGGAGATTTAAATCATTATAGTTTACATTGATTCTTTTTCTAAATTTTCACATCTAGTCACAACTCACAAATCCCTTTCTGTGGCTTTCCCTCTTGTTCTTGATTGGTATAAAAAATAGGAAGCAAGAGTGAGGGGAGAGGTGAACTGAGAGAGTTTGACCCACAATGGTTCCAGCTCCCTATAGGAGTATATGCATAATCTGCATCTATGCACCTGGTACAAATAGTAACTTTAACAGCTCTCAACGAACTTACTTTATTTTCTATTGTCACAGGTATTAACTGAATACATTCTTGTCTCGGTAACTAGTGCAGTGACAGTGACTATAGCAGGAGTTGTCAAGGAAGCTGTAACTATATTGGTATGAGTTGCTCTTTGCATCATTCTTCACCTATTAATTAATTTTGGAATGTAGTTTCCATATATGTTGTGCATAGTATTATAAATTTAATGCCTAATAATCCATCATACTGCCTGCCTAAATGCATTCTATCACAGTTTTTTACTTCACAAAAGATGCTATATTTCTTAGTTTATGTTCAACATTTTAGACTGTGTTATGTTATATATTTCTAGCTTAAGGGTATTTTTGGTAATATGTGGTTATATATATATATATATTGGGATGTAGCTTTGTAACCCTAACAAAATACTCCATTCTCTTAATCCCTTCTCTCTTCTTCTTAATCTTTTCTTCTCTTTGCTAACCCCAATTACTCCACAATCTACCTAGGTATCAGAGCAACGATCCAAATTTGAAGTCTCAAAGTTGTCGGAAATTATCAGATCGAAACGGAATGGCTGGCATTATCTTTCCAACATGCTGACGTCATTTTTCTAATTTGCTGATGTCAACATGAACAGTGTTAGATTTTTGCGATTTTTTCTTGGGTTGATCAACTCGATGTGCTGACTTTTATGGTGATTTTCTTGATTTTTTTTGAAATTATCTGAAAGAGTTTTTGTATTTTTGAAGTTTTTTTGGTTTTTCAACTTTAGACCATATATTTGGGATTTCTGGGCATTGCGACTGTTTTTTCTGGCTCGATCTCACTAGGTAAGGTGTGACTAGGGTGGATCTATAACCCGTGTAATTTTGTTGAAGTTTGATTGATTTCGAGACAATTGCTAGGCAATCTGGGGGCTGCCAACATTGCATAATGCTCTTCGATCTCAGATCTAGGTTTTTCGACTGATCTAAGACTTGTTTTTGGTTCGTTTTTGCTTGGTGAGGCTCAACGAAGGTAGATCTATGTTGCCCAGGGGTTTTTGTTGCACTTTGGAGTGGATTTGTCAGGTTTTTTTTTGTCATTTTTATCTGCCAGCAGCATATTTGGCCATTGTTGGCCTTTTTTCTGCTCCGGCCGACACTATTCTACTTTGATAGTCACCGTTGAAGCTCCTTGGGGACTGTTGAGGCATTATTTTGGTTACAAATAATTTTTTTGTTGTATTTTTCCCGCGATTGTTTTTTTTTTCATGTTGATCCCATTGTGTGGATATTTCGGAACAGTGTGACCTCTACTATAGTATAGAAAGAAATGTGTTGAGTCGTTTAGGTGCTCTCGCAAATAACCCCTCTCTAAATTAGTCTTGAGAAATTAGATTGACACAATTATTTGTTGTGGTCATGAGCGTATTTGTTATCGGCCTAGACCAGTGTTATTTAAGGCGTAAAGCGAACCGAAGCGACCAAGGCTCCTAAAGCCTAGGGGAGAAGTGAAGCAAAATGCTTTACCAAAGCGAAGCGAACAGTTAAAAAAAAAAAAATATTTTAGTTTAATTATTTTTAAACATCTAAGTTCTAATTTTATATATACTAAATATTTAAATGCAAGTAAAATCATATACATTTAAATTAAAACAAACACTAATAATATCTCAAATCTTAATAATAGTCATAGCTTAAACATTTAAATTCAAACAAACACTAATAATATCCCAAATTCTAATATTTAAAGTATATCAACCACAACTGTTTTTTGTAAATCTATTTTTATGTACAGTCGTGGGCTTGTACACATGTACTGAATCACATTTCATAACGGCGTTGTAAACAATTTCATATTGACCGGTGTTCAAGCTTGGATCATCAAAACAAAGAGTGATTATATGACAGAATAGCAGAAGCAGAACAATACTATCAGAACATCAAAATCAGCACTATCAGAACAGCAGAAGCAGAACAACAAAACAACAGAAACAAAATCAGGAAAACAGCAGAAGCAGAAAAAAAAAAAAAAAACCAGAAGTAGAATTTGAAAAAAAAATCTCAGCATCAGACAATCAGTAGAAGCAGAAAAAAAAAAGAACCAGAAGAGAGAAAAGAAGAACCAGAGAAGAAACAAAAAAGAAGAACTAGAGAAGAAGCAGAAAAGAACCAGAGAAGAAGAGAAATAAAAGAGAAGAAAAAGAGGAGACTAACCTGTGTGTCTGACCAACAGCAGTCGTCGTCGTCTGTGTCCAGCGAGGAAGGAGCAGCAGAAGCCAGCAATCGTGTCTGATCATTTGAGAAAATTAGGGTTTGAGGGCTGTATGTATGGGATAAGGGGATAATTCGGTGTATGGCCATCTTATAATTTTTTTTCAATTGCCCAATCCAACGGTCCATAATAAAAATAAAACAATCCAAGACAACTTCGCCTCGTATGACTAAGGTGCTCGCTTTTCGCTTAAGCTTAAGGCGCTCGCTTTTCTCGTTTTTTTTCTCGCTTCAGTCACATTCGCTTCGCCTGGGGTGCTCAAGGCGAGAGACCCTCGCTTCGCTTCGCTTCTCGCTTAGGCGAGCCTTTCAAAACACTGGTCCAGACCATCTTTTTGGATGGATATTTGACTGGGGAGTCTAAGAAATCCACTGAGTCGGGTTCTCCACTAAAGCAGTGGACATCTAAAAATGCTTTGGTGATGTCGTGGTTGCTCAATTCAATGCAACTCCCAATCGGTCGTGATTTTTTGTTGCTTGATAGAACTCATAATACATTATTTGAGGAGTAATAATGCTAAGACATATAATGTTCGGAAGAAAGTTCGGGAGACTAACCAGAAGGCTAAGTCTCTTGCAGTATATTATGCAAAGTTCACTACTTTGTGGCAGAGCTAATGTTGCTGTAAAATTTTAACAAATGGTAAAGAAGGAATGTTTGTATGACTTTCTCGCTTGCCTTAACATTGAGTATGATTAGATTTGGGTTTAAATTTTGGGTCATAGTCCATTCCCAACCTTACAAAAGGCTTATGCTCATGTGCACGAGAGTAAGAGGATCACTATGGTTCACACACCTATCCCAGAGCAGTCTATGCTAGCTATTATTCCGCAGCGGGACTTGAGTTTAGTCCATTCCAAGTCTTGCTGAATCAAGTGGCACTATTACCAATGGCACCTTAAAGTTTGATTATTATGGGAAGACAAGGCATACAAGGGAGTTTTGTTGGAATTTGACTGGACATCCTACACGTGGGCATGGTTATGGTCGAAGTGGAGGCTGAGCTGGTAATTTGCACTCTCATGCACACATGCCTGAATCTTTAGAGACTCCATCTCAGTCTAGTGGCACCATTTCTAATTTTTCCAAGATAAGATACAAGCTCTTAGGTGTCTAATGGCTCATCTTGATGTTTCCTTTACTATGGTTCTAATCATGCCAGTTCTTTCAACTTTGCTCATAAATGTATATCAGCTAGTGTGTTTACTATGTCACCCTTATGTACTCCTTAGAATTTTGGAGCCACATACCACATGCCAGGTTGTAGTTTTTTTTTCTTCATACTCTACATGTTCTAGTTGGGATAAAGTCAAGGTGATAGATGGATCTTTATTCTCTATTTTCGGGAGAGGTTCAATTAATTGCTCACCTATCTTATCCCTCTCGTCTGTTCTCCATGTTCCAAATTTCTATACAAACTTATTGTTCATTAGTAGCATTATCAAATTCTTGAATTGCTCAGTAATTTTTTTTCCTACTTATTGTATCTTTGAGGAATCAGAATTGAGGAAAACTATTGGTATTGGTAGAGTACAGGTGGTCTGTATCTCCTGGATGATGAAACTTCTCCTCAGTCTACTTGTTAAGCTTTTTAGGTTGATGGTGTTTTGGCCCTTCAGCTCCTACATCAGTGGCACAGACATTTGGGACATCCATTGTTTAGTGTGTTAGAGCATCTTTTTCTTTGTCGGGCCCTTGATCAAAGAAAGTTGCCCACCCTATGACCCACAACTCAAAATGAGCCCACTGACAAGACATAGACATTGCCCTTGCCTACTCCCTTTACACAAAGAAGAAGCTACGACATACAAATGGTTGTGAGTCGCCAACCTTGTGCCTCACCTGGAATCGAGGTCTCTATTCATGCTTGGTATGGCCCACGCAGCCTATTTTCCATATGATTGTGTTGCAATTGATCAAAACTAAAAAGGGAGATGGGACCATTTGAATTCGATGAAGTCGTGCAAGCTAGGAATCTATATATGCCCGCTTTCTAACTTTCATAGTGTCCATCTGCGAAAGGAAAGCCAACTTTTTGCTTTGTTTGTAATTGTCTTGTACAGACGTATGGTGGAAGTTCTACTGTGATCATGTTCCTGAGCCGCAAAGGTTTGCAAGATGATTGTTATAACAAACATGTCGCAGCTCTGGTGCTGAACACAGCTAGAGCATGTTTTCTATTATACAGAGCAATAGAATTGGTTGGATCCACGTTGAGTGACCAGGTCTTTGTCCATTTAAACACAAGTGGGCACGGCATAAGTAAGCAGCCAAAAAGTTTCTCGAAGCTATTCTATTGAACTTTCAAAGATAGATCCCAACTCAAGTTGGGCCCATGAGTTTGTTCAACGAGAATAACAACGGATGAAGCACGATCCCCGTGGCCTCCTCCAACCATGGAAAACCTAGAAGTCACTATTGGCCTTTCGAGTATTTTGTGAAATTGTAGCCAAACGATTGACTTCGAACATTTGCAAGAACAAAACAATGAAGTCTTGCTTCTTATGTTTGAGTTATGATCTTGTTGGTTTCCAGTTCTCCCTTATTATCGTTCATTCGTTTGGAGAACAGTACTCTCGGGGTTGTTTGTGGTATCCTCGAGTCAGATTTGCACTAGATGTGAATAAGAAACTGTTCACCCATTTGGACCTTGATTGGTTTGAATGGTGCATCAGACACTATTTGTCGTCTTGCTCTGACTTGAAGGTCCCGCCAGTTGCCGGCCAATTAATCTTCTTTTATGTCTTATTCTCGAAAGAGGAAAATTCTTTGAGAGTTAGTGATTTTTTGCCAGTTATCTTGGTAGTGTACTTATATATAATCTTGGCCAAAGTGTTGGGTATGAGGTTAAAAGAGCTACTATTTTGAAGGGAGGCAAATTCTTATTGTGACTTTAATTGCGAATTAGGTTGTGGAGTAGTACAAGACTAAGAAGAAGTGATAGAGATCGAAAAGGGATTGGATGAGCTTAAATTGGAGAATTGAATTTTATTATTTGTTTTAGTATTATTATATTAGTTAGGAAATATCTGTTTGACAAGGAGTATTAATTAAAGTTTGACTAGGAAATTATTATAGAGTTTTAGTAGTATAGGAGTTTAAGAGTTTGGTTATGAAATTCTTTTACAATTTTAGTAGGAGAATAGTTTTTATTTTGGTAGGGAACTTGGCCTATAAATAATGGTGTAATCTCAACTATTTTGTGTATTTCTTGACCTAATCCTTGCGGGGGTTTGGTATCACTTCGACTTTTTTCTATTATCTTATTTCTTCTTCTTCCGTCCAACATCAATTTGGTATTAGAGCAAAACTTTAATCTATCATCTCTTGTTATTTTTCTCTTGTCTCTACTGCAATTCATAGTTGGATTTGCCACGAAATTGTGGTGGTGTCTTTGCCTGGTACTTGTCACCTTCTTCGACTGCTGTTGCCAACTTCTTCGGCATAAAATCAGTTTACTGTCAAACATGATTTTTGCCTAAATTGTTACTGCTCAGACTGTCGTCTGTCATCATCTTCAAACACAGCCAAACTCTTTGTCGTAGCCCATAACGTTGAGCATCGCTGCTGTTTGGGACGTTCATTACGATTGATGTTGTTCCAATCTAAGGCTGTGGAGGAAGAAGACAATACACTGTTTAGTCTTTTGCCCCTTGACCCAACCCCTCTTTCATTCAAAAGAATTTTTTACTGGCCCAAATCCATAATACCCAAAACCCAAACACCGTCCAGCACAAAAAAATATATATAGCCCAAACAATCTGGCCCAACATTACCCATCAGACCCAATCACCCTGAAATAACACAAACACCCTCACATTTGAAATTACAATTTGACCCCAGAATTTTTATAAATCCCTGAAACCTCTTCCATGAAGATGGTTTCCAACGCCGAATTAGATACTAAAGTGGAGGCTTTATCCCAAGAAGATGATAATTCACAAAAGGCGATGAATGCTAGACTAGATACAATTCAAGCATCCATCGATTCACTGAGAGAACTTGTGCTCGCTACAGTTTGTGAAACCAAAACAAGTGAAGATTTTAACTTTGTCTCTTCAACTGTTAATCAAAAAGTGGTTGAACATAGCCTTCCACCACTACAAGTTCCAATTCGATTGAATGGTGATAAACCGAAGTTATTCAATGTTGATGAGCCCAAAAGTTTTACTTTTACTCATCCTACAACAATTGTTTTTGATAAGTCAATTGCAAAGGGTGTTCCTATAGATGAAGTTAAGCAAGTTTCAATCGTGATTTTTTTTTAGATGGGGTTGCTACTTTTTCGTCAACATCATCACCATCCTTTTATCTGGAACAAAGTGTGAAGGTTATGAAGATTTGAGATATAGATTCCTCTCATTGTGATATCCTATATTATGTCATTGAAGGGAGATCTTATTTCTATGCTATTAGGTTTGAAGATGTGTTTCATTGTCTAATGTCAATTCTCTTGGAGTATTCTTGCTACAACAACTCTTCGGAGAAGAATTTTTTTCGGCCGGAGAGAATTGATAGAGATCGAAAAGGGATTGGATGAGCTTAAATTGAAGAATTGAATTTTATTATTTGTTTTAATATTATTATATTACTTAGGAAATATCGGTTTGACAAGGAGTATTAATTAAAGTTTGACTAGAACATTATTATAGAGTTTTAGTAGTTTAAGAGTTTAGTTATGAAACTCTTTTAGAATTTTAGAAGGATAATAGTTTTATTTTGGTAGGGAACTTGGCGTATAAATAATGGTGTAATCCCAACTATTTTTATTAGAGAGTAATATAATAAAAAGTGTTCATCCGTTAAGAATTTTGTGTGTTTCTTGACCTAATCCTTGCAAGGGTTTGGTATCTCATCTACTTCTTTCTATTACCTTATTTCTTCTTCTTCTGTCCTACATCAATAAGGAGCGGTTTTTTAAATTGATTTTGAGAAAGCATATGATCATGTGGATTGTGAATTTTTAGATTTGTGACCTTAATTGCGAATTAGGTTGTGGAGTAGTACAAGGCTAAGACTAAGGAAGGAGCGGTTTTTTAAATTGATTTTGAGAAAACATATGATCACGTGGATTGTTAATTTTTAGATTTGGTGTGAAAAAATTAAGGTTTCGTGGTAGATGGTCAAAATGGGTTCATATTTGTCTAAGCTCAATGAATTTTCCAGTCATGGTTAATGGGAAAACGGGAAAATGCTTTTCATGTTCAAGTGCTTTGAGACAAGGACATCCGTTATCCCCTTTTTAGTTTACTCTAGGTGTTGATTAATTGAGTTTATTGGTTGAGAAAGTAAATGAGTTTAATCTAGTCGAGGAATTTGTGGTGGGAAGTGAAGAAATTTCAGTTTCTTGCCTTAATTTCTTCTAATGATACTATGTTTTTTGTATTAGGTGATGAGCAAAAGGGCTCTAATTTGAATTCTTTAGTGCAAAATTTTAAGATCATTTTGTGATTGAGATTAATTTGAGTGGGAGTTCCTTTTTGGTCACTAATGCTTTGCAGAATCAACTTGGTGTTTGAGTGGTGCTTTTGCTAGTGCTATCGATAAATGGACCTTGAAATACCTTGGGTTGTCTTTAAGGGAAATGCTAGGTCCTAGAACTTTCAGGATCCCAGATGGGGAAAATTGGTAAGAAGGCGGATGGATGGAACAAGTAGTGTTGTCAAAAGGATAATTTTAGTGCAATAAGTGCTTTCAGGTATTACTATTTATCATGGGTCTTTGTCTAAAGTTCCTTTGAAAATGGCAAAAACAATTGGGATGATGATGCAAGTGTTTTTGTGAGAGGGTGGTAGAGAAGAGAAAAAGGATCAATCAGTCAAGTGTACTTGGTGTTTGAGTGGCCTGTTGGGAGTGCTATCGATAAATGGACCCTGAAATATCTGGGGTTGCCTTTAAGGGAAATGCTAGGTCCTAGAACTTTTGGGATCCTGTGATGGGAAAATTGGGAAGAGGGTGGATGGATGGAAAAAGCATTGTTGTCCAAAGCTTAACGTAGTGCAATCAATGCTTTCAAGTATTCCTATTTATTATGTGTCTTTGTCTAAGGTTCTTTTGAAAATGGCAAAGACAAACGAAAGGATGATGAGAGAATTTTTTGTGGGAGGGTAGTAGAGAAAGGAAAAAGGATCAATTGGGCAAGTGGGATATGGGTTATAAACCTAGGTATGAAGAGGATCTGGCTATTGGCAATGTTACTGCTAGGAACACGGCGTTGATAGGCAAATGGGTGTGGCCTGCTGATAACTCAACTGTAGATTCCTTATGACATGTTACTAAAGTAAATATTGGATTCATGATAATAGTTAAAATAAAAGCAGTATGTATTGTATTGAGAAAAATAATGTGTGCAGTTTGCGTTACCCTACACTCTTTTTTATAGTAGATAGATATTGTGGGTCATTACTGTATTACTTTACACAGACTTATTATAAATAATAACGTAAAATAAGAACTCTAACAATAATGGTTGGGATTATTATGTGATGAATGTGGGAATGCTCGTAGTCGATAGAAACACATTTCAGAACAACAAATTTTTCCCCAGTATATTAATTTCGTTTTTGGTAAGGGGAAAAACTTTTGGTTTTGGAAGATTCTTGGAGGTGTGTTAGTTCTTTCTCTTCATTATTTGCTCAATTGTATCGTCTCTCAATCTCATTTTGTATCAATTGATTGTATGGTATCTTGCTTTTCCTTTCCAAGTAGTTGGTTTTTTAAGTTTTAACTTCATTAGAAATCTCAACGATAGGGAGACTGTCGGGCTTTGTTCTTTATTGTCTTTGTTGGATAGTGTCATTCTTGATAGAAGGGTGGGTTATCCTTTCATCTGGGGAGTTCTCTTGTAAATCAATTTTTGATACCTTGATTGATGCTCCTTCTATACCACATCGTGAACCTTTCAAGTTGATTTGGAAAGTCAAAGTGCCTATTAAAGTTATAGTTTCTTCTTGGAGTGCTGCGAAAAAGAAAATTAATTCTAATGACTTACTTGAGGATGAGAACTTATCTCTCTTTAGTCATGGTGTTGGACCCCTTGTCCACCTTTGATATGGTGTTCTTGTAATGAATTCTCTTGATTATCAATAAATTGTTGTTTCTTATTGAAAAACAATTTACCTCTCTTTGCTTCCTCAGCTGTGTGTCATATGTAAAGGAATTAGGAGTGTATTTATTATCTCTTTTTTTATTGTCCTATTTGTCTTACTTTTAAGGAGTCGGTGGTTTTGGTATAGTAGAGATGCATTGGATTGTGCTAGCTTCTTATAGAGCAACATTTAAAAGTTAGTTTGGGGTCTTGGAAGGAGGAAAAAGCTAAATCTCTTTGGACATGTGCGGTGATGATGTCTTTTGGGGTATTGATTTGAGAGAAATGCAAGAATTTTTTATGACAAGAGTGTTAGTGTTGGACGACATAAAGTCAAAAATTGGCTTCCTTTTGGGTTTCCATGCCATCTTTTTTCCGGAATACTTTTGTTCTTGATTAGGATGGATTGGAAATCGGTGTGGGAAGTACAAGGATCAAAATATTTTTTTTCAAAATGATCGAAACACCCGAAACGTTTCCGTTTTCAAGGAGACCGAAACGAATCAGTGATGGAATTGAAATTCTAATATTTTGAAATGTTCCATAATGTTTCGAAATGTTTTGTTATATTTCAATGTATTTGCACAATTATTTCGGAATGTTTCAGTGTATTTCAAGATATTTTGGTATGTTTCGACCAATGTTTTGAAAAAATAATACTTAATTTTTTTTTAATTTTTTTCATTATGTTTTCGAAACGGATCGAAACGTTTCCGAAACATGTCGAAACGTTTTCGTTTTTTAGGTGACCGAAACAATGCACCGAAACGAAATTTTGATCCTTGGGGAAGTGTAGTTTTTGTTTGTTGCTTTCATGTGTATTTCAATGTTCTTTATATTGAGGACTCCTTGTCCCTCATGTAAAGCTTTTTCATTATTTATTAAATGGTGTTTTGATTATTAAAACTACAAAAATATTTTTTTGCATACCAAGTTGTCAATCCTATTAACTTTTGCAATTTAGTTCTAATCTTCAAAGGGGAAAAGTACACATTTCTAAAATATAGGGATGTTAATTATTATCAGGGAAAAAAAATATAGGGATTTTAATCATCATTGGCTTAAACCACAAGGGAGTAAAAGTAGTTTATCATTTCTTATAAACTGATCTTGGCGGAGCAAGATGGAAACTGTGTTGAATATGGTAAAGAATAAGTTGCTAGCAATTCTCCAGTGATGCAGGCCCTAATGATGTGCTTGCTGATCTTGCATCTAGAAGTTTGCTGAATACAAAATCCATATATATATATATATATTGATGAGAGTGAAGAATTTTAATTTCATGAACTTGATTGGTTCTTAGTAATGGTCAAATTTCACTCACTGGATATCTAGGTTGCGGTATTTTACTTCCATGATGAATTTACGTGGTTGAAAGGGGTTGGCCTACTCACTATCATGGTTGGTGTCAGTTTATTCAACTGGTACAAGTAAGTCATTTCTAGTTATACTGATTTTGTTACGCCTCTTACTTGTTCTTCTTTCATTGTAATTTGCTATAAGGCTTATAATTATTTGACTGAAAATGATTCCAATTTCTTGCTGCTTGTTGTTCCCATCCATGCCACAATGACATTGTTATTTTTCCATTTTTCTGTTGTATCTAATATCCTAGAATTCGTGCCCACTACTGCAACTTCTGTTTATTTCATAAATATCTTCCAAGGTTGAACTTGTGGAGGCTGCATGACAGACCTTTCAGATTTGTCTCGAATACTGACACAAGATGAGATGGCATAGAAAATGTAGTAATGTTCAATCTATCATTTTTTTGAGATAATTTTATTTTTCTGGCAACATCTAGACTCTGAACATTTAAGAAGGATTTGTTCTTTTCTGAAAAATAACCAATAATCCCTACTTTTTCGTCACAAAAAACTGTTGAGTCTTATCAAATTTCTATTAGGATAACTAACCCTTACTTTTTCAATATGAGTTTAGTTGAAACTGGAATAATAGAATAGTAGTGTTTAGGGAAAGAAAGAAAAGAAGAACAGAGGAAGGAATAGATTTTGAAACTACATGGTGTGTAGGATATGTATTGCCTAAATACTATCACATTCACCTATTTATATTAGATTGACATTGAAGACAGTTACAATATTAGAAAAGGAGAACATAATAGCAAAACAACATAATAGCAATATATTATATTAGGAAACTAGAACAATAGAAAAATAACTCTTACCACTCCCCCTCAAGCTAGGGCATAGGGATTAAAAATTGCCCAAATTGGCTACTAAAGGTACACCGTGCCAATGGTTTGATAAGAATATTGGAGAATTGTAATTCGATCGTCTCTGACACGATTGTACACGTGGTATCATACTAGCACGACCTTGAAGGGGAGGGGGTGAATAGGTTTTTGACACATCTTGCAGAAACCTATACCAATTTTTAACCTATAAACCTCAATCACCAATTAATCAGATTTAAGAATTAATGCTTAGTGATCCCCTGTTTACAATGAGCAAATCCTCAATGAATGTGTGGATGCTAGATGTCTAAATTCAACAATCTCAACCAGCAAGCAAATCTACCATCCTTATCTCTCCAATTGCCCTTCTACAGATTCTAACCAAATTGGTAGTATTTAAGATATAACAATCATTCAATCAAATCATCAAACACATAGTATGTGTGTTCAATTGCATGTGTGCATACAAAATCAAGCAATAAACAATCAATAACACCACCAAGTAATTTTCACGTGGAAACGCTTTCGGGAAAAACCACTAGACCAATCTAGGTTCACCTAAACTTAATCCACTATACTAAAAAATGATTACAAAGTCAAAGAGTTATACCTCAACCAATATACTTATGGCTAGATGCTTTCTCCCTTGAATCTAACCCTTTGGAATCACCACCGTGAGATGTTAACCTATAGCTTCACTAGGGCAAATCGAGCTCCACGATCCGACGTCGTCTTTTTTGACCTTTAAGGACTCTTTCCCAAGATCTACTCTGTCATCAACACACGATGTGGATCTGGTTATACAATGGCCCTGTGGAAACCACTACAATCAAACTGAGAATTATAGGTGAAAAAAATAAGAGGGGTTTAAAAAGGCATGTGTTTGAATAAAAAAAATAATATTAACCTTTTTAAGGTCGAAAAAGAATTGGGCAACTAAATGATTATCTACTTTTATGTCTTAGAGTGTCTGTCATGCATAGCTCGACAAAATTAATCAGTGATTTAGTTATTTTATGACAATTCAACTATGCATCAAATAAATAATCAATTCATGTGATTCAAAGAAAATGAAAAGCATAAAATGCATATATACTGAGTTATGTGTTTACACAGGAGTAAAGCAGAGAGGTTAAAAATTAGAAATAACAAGACCATTCTGATACAAGAAACATTGAGCCCAATATGGTGACAAAAACTAATGCAAATGAAAATACATTAACATTGTCAACAAAAAAAATTATTTCTAGTGCCAAATAAGGAATAAAGACTATCTTCAAGTTTACAGCTACAGAACTGATGACTGCACAAAGAAAACAGATCATTGAGGCCTATAAAAACCTTGAAAAAAAATACCAACATCAGATATGACAACCTTCTTCATGCTCAAGAAATTTCACACTTCTTAAGAGGAATATCCCAGTCCACAAATAAATGACTAAAAACAAACAGAATAATTAGGACACATATTATGCCTATTACAATTCGAACTTGAGTATAGAGTGTGGCTTCCATACCATTGCTATTCTCCAGATGTTTGTAGAGAAGCATTTGAGATGCAATAAGCAATAGAATTGCAACAAGGGCATGACATGGTGCCCACAATACCCAAAAACATTTAACTGAGTTGAGTGATCATAAGTTTCACCAACTGTTTCCCCAATCTCTCCATCAGTTTTATCAACTATGCAACACCATCTGTTTGCAGATGCTGGAAAAGGGGCCTCATTTCTATTTTCACCAGTACTTGGTTCAGCAAGTACTGCAATTGACCTTAAGCTAACATTGCCAAGTAGAATATTCTCAAACTTGGACTGAGAGGCATTCAATTTCCCACTATAACAACACGGTCATCAAATCCATCCATGAACAATCAGGCTACCTTAGCTTTTACCAACTAAAAGTGAAGGTGTTCGTGATGGATGTATACTTGAAAGATAAACATAATATGTAATAGCTTGAATTATTGATTTTACGCCCAACAAATTTAGATTAGAACGTAACACAACAGAATTATACTCGTGATTAAGGCTATAGCCATTTGCTTAAGGCCTAGTAGAATATACAAAGTAAGTTTCTATGGTATTTCACACTAGACTGTGGGTTCATTGATATCGAGCTCTGCAGAAAACTAAGTTTTTCATGGAAACATATCAGATACTATTTTTTGCCAAAAGCAACAGAGCCTATGGTTGGAAGGCGAAAGTAAGAATCAGATAGCATAGCTCTTTTAGTATATTGACCCCATTAATCAATGTTTCCTCTCTCAAGTGGTGCTCTACCATTTTGGCAAGTTTGCAGAAACAATAACAATTGGAAATGAAACAAAAGAAAAACCACACAAAATTGAATTGACTAAAATCCTACCAAGATCTAACAAACTTGGAAATCTGGAATCACAACATTTAAGACAAATCAACTATGAAAACAAAAACTTCTTTATATAGACCATCAAAAATCAAAAGGGTTACACAACTGGTGATCAAACAAACAGCCATGCTTGTCATCCACAACATCGAAAATTCATATCACACTTCATACCTTTGGTTTTTGTTACTGCTACGTAATCGCGTTATTAATTCATCTGTAATCAAGGAACAATAATACGAACTTATGGAAAAACCTTGACACATTCCTACCGTAATCGGAAATTCTCTCTCTTACAGTTGTTCTAACTTTTCCCTTTGTCTTCTAAGTAGTTAAACTGGTTATTGTTGTTTCAAGTTTTCAATGTTGCTCGATCACTTTTCTCCATAGTTCATTGTATGACTCATTAATTTAATAACTGACTCTGGATGTCTCCTTTGTTTTTATATAATATGGTCTAAAATACTCTTCATTTATTCATCCAACATTTATTAGTTGTAGTTTTACTGTATAGTTGGAATTGGAATTTTGAGCTTTCATAAATTGTAGTACCCCAGAATACTCATGCAGCAGGGGACAAAAATACTCATGCGGCGGGGGACAAAGAGAATATAGTCAGTTAGGTGTAGTTTTAGTTAATTCCTCGATTCCTTGGTTGGGCACTTGATAAATGAAGGGCTGTGTTTATTTATTTATTTTTTGTCGGCAAGTGCTGTGTTTATTTTTTATTTTTATCAGAAGGGACTGTGATTATTTTTCATTATTATTCACAAGGACTGTGTTTGTTCGTTATTTAAATTCCACATAAAAATGAAACCCCATACTCAAGTTTACGTTAATTCATGCGACTATAAAACTTGAATGGAATTTTGGGTTCATTAAACCCACATTTTGTACTCTTCACTTGTTTATGGATACTTATCCATTGGTTCATTTATGTTTGGCATATATCTACTCTTAAATTAGTTTTAATGCTCTTGTTTTCATTTCATTTTTCATTCTACATTTCAGATACCAAAAGTTACAGAGGTGTGAATCGAGTGAAGATGAGATGGTACCATCGCTGACAAACAATACTGCTGCAAAATATGTTATTCTTGAGGAGATGGAAGAGCAGGATGATGGCCCTTGAATGCACAGTTATCAAATCACTGGGATGTGGAAAAATAATGTAAGACTGTGTTTCCTCTTTATAAGGTTTTAGGTGTTTCTTGGTGAATTGACAGACTCTTCTTGCATGCTCCGAGCTTGAAAGATCCATTGTGTTTCTGTGTTATGCACACACACATTTTACCTGCATTTCACATTTCCATGTCTCTTGTTCTGGTTTGCATGGGACAATGTAGAAATAAGTATGCTGAAAATGACTTTTAATTTGTTTCTACCTCGCTTACATTGTTTAGTCTGCATGTATAACATGGGTTGATAGATCGCATATATCTTTTGGCCGGGGGATGGTTCTTTTCCACAAGAATGGCTTCCCATATCTTTCTGACGTTTTGAAATTCACACTTCAATCTTGATGATGGTTTGGATGTTGCAAAGTGAAAACTATGTTCAAAAGTCGTTGACTGGGAAAGAAAATTGCTTGATGATATTGAGAATTTTTAATCTAGGTCTTGGATTGGGGTTTGCATATGGGAGATATTTAACTTCTTCCTACTAAGGCCATATTTCGTTCGCATATGGTATGAGATGGGATTGAATAATTGATTCCAATAACTTGTTCATGTGGAGGTAATAATTGACAAACCATTTTATACCTTAATAGTGTATATGGATCAAGGCTTGGATACGTTATGGTCCCATTGTTCTAATATCACAATGTTGTCGTCCTCATTATAGTCCTCCAAGAGTCAAATAGCATTTCGTCAGAATACATCCAGCCTTTTCACCTTAGTAGTCCCTTAAATACCAACTATCATGTAGCTTTAAACTGCCCTTATGTCCCTTCTCATTATCTCTCCTTCAAAACGGAAGAAAAAGAGAGCATACTCTTTTATCGCCTTTGGAATCTGTGTATAAGGCGTACTTTGAATATTTCTTTCAAAATGTGTGAAATATGTATCTAATGTCCTTTCAGTAACCCCCTCCCCGTTTGGGTATTGAATTAAAAAAAACAAGTGTAAACTTTAATCAAAGAAAGAGAAAAGAAGAAAAAGAGAGAAAATATCATTACGACAGAATAAGTCGGGATGTTTTCCTATCATACAATAAAATAAATGACTAAATTACCCCTATCATACTAAGTATATTAGACTATAATACCTCTCCCCCCCCCCCCCCCCCCCCTTTCCTCTTTCAGATTGATGATGTGGTAGCAGAAAACATTAAGAGTTTGTCAAGAAGAAAACAAAAAGGCGTTGTGGTGTGAGATTTTGTAAAGTCTGCTAACTGCATGGTAGAATGAAGAAAGGAAAGGGAGATGGTGTCCAACTCAAGGTGATGGCGCACAAAGTGATAGTTAATCTTAACATGCTTCATTCCAGTAAGACCAAGTTATGAGCAATTTGAATAGCATTGGTGTTACAGGGAATTATATCACAAAAGAAACATAAGTGTTACAGGGAACATCTGTCGGAAATGGATTTTATAATTATCTCTAATGTGCCCTCCGATACACACAAAAGAAACGTTCACCAAGTTTTCACCAAACAATCAATTGAATATGCATAAGAATCATCCAATCAAGCAAACAACAATATAGAATTGTTGCTTGTGATGGGGATAAGGGGCATAAATAAATTAACGATGCACATATTCAGCCCACCCGAACCTCTCAAACAACCCAAATTTCATCACAAATCAATCCAACAACCTTACAAATCAAGTACCCACAGCCAATTGAGGTTTCCTAGACCAGTATAAGGCAAATAGGCAGCAAAATATTCAATTGGGGGTACTGTTGATGCTGTGAATAGTAACTGACACTGTTCACAACCCTTTGAACCAACGAAAAATATAGCAAAAGACAGCCACTTGCCCTCAATCACACAAAGTACAAAGAACCTCTAGTCGCACCCCTTAGGCGTCATTTAAAGCAAAGAAATCGAAGAGAACAATAGATTTAAGATTGAAAAATTTGAGCAATATTTTCGAAAAATATTCTAAAAATAGGAAACTTTATCCAATGACCACGAAATCGAAAACCAAACACTCCATGAGAATACCCATGAAAAATCAAGTAGGGAGGTTTCTTCAAAATTGGTCCAGGATGATGATGTCAGCCCTAGTCCAAGAACATATTCTTTATTTGAAACAATGACTATGATGCTAAATATGTTTTCGGATCGAAACATACTCTGCTACCATGTAAACTTTGATCAAGGAAAGGGAAAAGAAGAAATAGGGAGAGTAAAAATCATTACAACACAATAAGTCTGTGCAACAACATCAAAACCTAAGATACATAAGAGTATCTCCAACCCTGACTCAAATTTGGACTCAAAAAAATGAGTCTTCTTGACTCAAACTTATACCAAATTAAGGAGACTCATTTTTTTACTCAAATCAAGGGAGACTTAAATCCTTACGTAAATGTTTAATGGTGAGATTTTACCCTCTTTTAAAGATCTAATAGTCATCTTTACTCTTATTTAAATTTGGGATTGTCCTCATTTAAATTTGGGTTTCTCCTTTAAATTTGAGTTTATCCATTGAAGTCATTTGTATCAAATCAAGTTTTTTACTCAAATGTTAATTTAAATTTGAGTCATGGTTTTTTTTTTTTTGGTCAAAGTATAATTTTCATTAAAATAAAAGGCATAAAAGTTTACATTATAACTTTACCCAATACCTATTCTACCTTCTTTGAGGAGGATCTGCGCCAGCTGCCTTGGGGGAGAGTGTAGCCAGTTGAAAGGCAGTGTGCCTTGCCTAGAGTGCATGGCCAGAGTATGTGCCGCTGAGTTGCAGGATCTCCTTGTGTGTTTGAAGATGACTTTAGTAATGCCTTTCACATAGTGCCATATATCCTGTTGAATGGCTTCAATTTCTCTTATGGTCGCTGTTGATCCTTGATTAAGGGAAAAAATCAGGGCCTTCGAGTCGGATTCGATGATAACTTCTCTGTAACCTTCATTAAGTGCGATTTTAGCAGCTCTACGCACAGCACAGGCCTCGGCTGCCAGAGCTGAGGAGACTGTTAATCTTGCTGCAACTCCAAGGAGAAGTATACCTTCATGATTGCGTGCCACTGCTGCATAGGCTGCACTGTTGCTCTTCTCACAGTATGCTCCATCGCAGTTGATCTTTATCCAGCCCATTGGAGGTTTTGACCATTCAGATTCAACTTGATTTGGGTTGCCTCGGGTGAGGACTTCATTTTCAACATTGTCCATCTCTGAGAGGGCCTCCATTGCCTGAAATATAACTCTGCTATCACTTGGCTGTTTGTGCTGATAGATCCACTAATAGAGGTTTTTATATAAAAGGGCAACATATAATAAAATAAACTACTAAATTATCCCTATAATACCCATCAGAACCCCGCAATTAAGCGTGCTTGGGCGAGAGTAGTACTAGGATGGGTGACCCCCTGGGAAGTCATACTATGTGTACTGGACTAATCTAACAGAAAACACCCTACGTCAATGCACAACTCTATAATCTATAGGATACTTGTTATTTTAAATATTGATATCAATCATGTGTCAGTTAATACCACCTATTATATGGTATTGACTTGTACCAAGTATGGGGTGTTATATAGTACTTTAACATCGAACGGACACTAACAAATTCATTAAGGCCAGACCTTATAACTTGATAACCTTGGTAGTAAGTGATCATTGGATTAGTTTAATTCAATTCCACCCCTTAATGACCTCAACCAAACACGCCCTATGGGGGTGTTTGGATGGCCAGATTGGATAGGTTTAGATTTTTTTATCCTTTCCTATCAAACCCAATGGCACATACCCATTTACATTGATTTGGATATCGGTGTATTCCTTTCCCATCTCTTGTTTGGTTAGTTAGGTTGCTCTCCAACACTCTCACATACTTGAGTTACAGAAGTTCTTGCAATTGACTGAGCAAATATATTGTTGTTCACACCACTCACTGGATCATAATTCCCAAAAGACCATTTCTGGAGTTAGGGAGAGCCCCCCCAGGTGGTTGAAACTATTGAATTTTTTAGGTTTCTTTTTACAGAGAGAGGAAGTTTTGAACACAATTTTTTTCTTGTGGCAGTTCATGGTCATACTGTCTTTTGAATTCAATTGTGAGGTAAATGAGAAGGGTCAGAGTGAGAATGGACCAGCTTTTGTATTTATGTCGTGTGAGTCAATTGCTCATGTTTACTCGTTACATCACCGACAACGACTCTGACTCCGACAGCCCCAAGATCAAGGAAGAACTGGACCGTTTGGTCAAAGAAGAAATGTGTGGAAGTTCCAAAAAGCCCTTTGATTTATTTTCTGAAAGACCTCCCTCCACGATCACTCCTCCAGCGACATCACATCTGCTCGTGCTTTTTGGGGGAGAGACGAAAAAGTGTCGTCCATGTATCGAGGGTTAAACAACAGCAAAAGGGGTATAATAGTAATTGGACAGACAAATCCAACCGGCTGGCATTTTATACCCCCACCCAGATGGGTTACAGATATCCTCTTAAAATGCACTGCATTTCGGGTTAGGATTTTGTCCAACCGGGTTATCTAGACGTCAAATTTGCTTCCAAACACTGGTTAATTGGGTCCCACCATATTATTATCCAATTCTTTTTGTGTTAACCACTTTTAACCCGCTATCCAATCACCGCCTAAAGGTTTTGATTTTCAGTAAATGTCGTGGATATATTATTTCCTCAGTTTTTGGGATGAAATATACTCAATTGATTATGCTTTCTTTCATGTTTGCCAGATATGATTGTGTGACAGCGGTTCAGTCCGAGGATTTTTAGCTGGATAAGCTATTATGTCGGGAACCACCTGTGGTTGCAGTCAGAATTGTAGCATTAGATAACTTACTGTATTACTCCATGGCTTTGTTTTTCTGACTGGCAGAGTGGGCAGATTGGCAAAGAAAAAAGGTCGTGGTCAGGTTCAAGAGTCATAAGTAAAGTTTGAACATCAACCACCATTCAATGATTGGCAGACGAGCCCACTTTTTAGGGAAAGTTTTTAATATTCAGTTGATTCAGTGTTGTATTCTTTGTCAATTTATATATTTTCGAGTGCTACATTCAATGATAATTCAGTTTTGTCATCAGTTCATCAGTTGTCCCACTGATAAGACACATGATGTACATGGGATCAGCGAGCTGTAATTATTTAACTTTCAAATTTTCGTCCCATCTCTCCTTAGTATTTCATTATTTTCGATGTGCTGTAACATTTCATGGACATAAACAAGAATTAAGCTTTGGTTTCGGTGCATATGACAAAGTTTGTGCACTACGTAGCCCTTTTGCACTGTTTCGGTTAGTTTGGCACTGGAAGACCTTCAGAAATATTTCAAAAATATGATCAAAATAGGGAAAAAATTTCAAATTTTGATTCCCAAACATTCCTTGACCTTAGTCAAAGTATATTGAACAGTTTGAAATATTAACGGCATGAGAACGTTGTTTTATCATCATTGATTTGTTTCATTTTCCACCAAAACATGAATATTTCAGTCTTTTTGATTGAAATGCAAAATTTTGCTTCTTGGATGTACATAATATATCAAGCACTTGCTTGTGGATTACCAGCACTTTTTGGGTTGGTTTGGTTTGGGTATAGTATGAGATAAGATTGTACAATTGTTTTTTTTATCTAATTTAGTGGTGGTAATAATTGACCAACCAGTTTTTCCTATCCCAACCATTTTATGCATAGATCATTGCTTGGATAAGGTGTGGATCCATTATTTTAATATCAATCTTATGTTTGTATATAGATTAACTAGTTATTACCCGTGTCTGAAAATATGGAGTAATAAAAAAAAGTCAACAATAAAAATATTTGTATTCACACCTAAAATCAAATCACAAATATGGAAAGATAAATGAATTTAAGCATCGGTTGTAGTAGGGGTGAGCGGTGGTAGTGGTGGTGAGCGACAATGATTGTTGTGGGAGACGGTAATGGTTGTGGTGGGTGGCAACGACTATGGTGGTGGTGGCAGCCGTGGGTGATAACAGTGATAGTGGTGGTGGGTTTTGGGTGACGAGGTGGTAGTGACAGCAGTGGGTGACAACAGTAGTGGTGAGTGCTGACAGTGGACGACGGTGATAGTAATAATAAATATGAGAATAAGATAACGATGGTGGCGATGGATAACAGTGGTAATAATCGGTGGTGGGTGACGATGGTCGTGGGGTAGGGGTGGCGATGGTCGTGGGGTAAGGGTGGCGGCAACGGTGGTGGTAGGGTGGCGGTGGTAGTGGTGGTGGGTGCGGGCAGAAGTGGTGATGGGGTGGCAATGGTAGTGATAGTGATAGTGGTGGTAGTGGTGGAGCGTTGAGGTACTCTTACTATTTTTTTAAGAGTACCTCAAGCTTATAGAGATACTCTTACTATTTTTTAAGTTAATACTAATCATATTTCATTTAGTATAACCTATTAATGTAGATTGGGAAAAAAGAATGGGGAATGAGAAGAGGAGGAGGAGATGAGAAAGACGCATAAATATATAAGAAATTAGAACAAATTAGGGAGCAAAACAATTCTCAAAAATCAATCAATTCCAATTTGAACAAAACCTTTACCTTAATACCTTTATATTGGGAAATCAAACCCTAAAATTAAAGACTCCTACATAAGTCTACTACTAAAATAATAAATACAACTTAATATTCAAATGAATATATATTTTACAGTATTTATCCAACTATAACACGATCCTCTTGATTCTTGTTTGGTTGAGAAAACCTCTCCTATGTAGAGTCATCACAACAAAAGTACTCCAAGAAACGAGGATCAATCTAACAAAACTCTCTCTATAATCAATGATGATGTTAATAACCTCTATTTGAATACCTGAGAACTATTTTGTCCAAAATTTTTTATAGATGGGTCATAAGAGTAGGAGTTAGAGATAGTTTTGTTGGCCTAAATACAACCTAAGAGGGGAGTGAATTAAATTGTTTAAACTAAATGACTATTTTGAGCTTTCTTAAAGTTGTACCAATTATACAATATTGATGTTGATTTGATAGACAATATAAAATGGATGATGAAAATAAATGTTAAGGAAGAAGAAAGACAAATAAGATTTATAGAGGTTCGACAAAATTATTATAGCCTATTTCTTCTCTATTACCTCCTCCTCGTGGTTTTATTTCCACTATTTCGATCTTCTTCAACTGGTGAAAAATCAAACCTTTATAACCTTCGTCTTCTTCAATAGGTGAAGATACACACTTACAATCTCAAGCTCAATCAACACAAAAATCATCTATTCTCTATACAAGATGATCACTCTTGAGGTAAGAGTACCATTTTTTTGGTTAATATTACCAATTTTTTGAGGCAAGATTATCACTATTTTTTGGGTAAGATTACCATTTTTTAGGAAAGATTACCACTTTTTGAGGGCAATATTACCACTGTTGAGGTAAGAGTATCACTTTTTGGATTAACATTACCAATTTTTTTAGGCAAGATTATCACTATTTTTTGGGTAAGATTTCCATTTTTTAGGGAAGATTACCACTTTTTGAGGGAAAGATTACCATTGTTGAAGTAAGAGTACCACTTTTTGGGTTAACATTACCACTTTTTTTGGGTTAGAATACTACTTTTTGGGTGTAACATTATCACTTTTATTTGATAAGAATACCACTTTTTTTGGTAAGATTACTAGTTTTTGAGGCAAGATTATCACTATTTTTTGGGTAATATTACCATTTTTTAGGGAAGATTACCACTTATTGAGGGCAAGATTACCACTATTGAGGTAAGAGTACTACTTTTTTGATTAACATTACCACTTTTTTGGTTAGAATACAACTTTTTGGGTGTAACATTATCACTTTTGTTTGCTAATAATACAACTTTTTTTGATAAGATTACCAATTTTTTGAGGCAAGATTATCATTTTTTTGGGTAAGATTACCATTTTTTATGGAAGATTACCACTTTTTGAGGAAAAGATTATCACTGTTGAGGTGAGAGTACCATTTTTTTTGTTAACATTACAATTTTTTTGGGTTAGAATACAACTTTTTTGAGCTTAGAATACAACTTTTTTAGGTGTAAGAATACAACTTTTTGGGTGTAACATTATCACTTTTATTTTGTAAGAATACCACTTTTTTGAATAAGGTTACCATTTATTTTGGTAAGATTACCACTCTTCATAGCTAATGTTAACACTTAATTGGCTAAGCTACTGATAATAGATTACAACTCTTGGTAATAATACCACTTTTGGGAGCAAGTTATTACGTTTTTAATAAAATTACTACCAAGTTACCAATGTTTGCCCTAACGTTACCACTGATTGGGTAAGAACACAACTATTTGGGTATAATTAACACTTTTAGAGGTAGATTACCATCTTTTGGAGGTAAAATTACTACTGATCGGTAAGAATACCAATTTTGGGTAAGAATGCACTTTTTTTAGGTAAGAATACCATTTTTTTTGGGTAAGGTTATAATTAGCTTGGGTAATATTACTGCTTTTATAGCTAAGGTTACCACTTGTTTTGATCAAGAATACCATTTTCGGATAAGGTTACCATTTGTGTTGGTAAGATTACCACTTTTAATAGCTAAAGTTACCACTTGTTTGGCTAAGTGAGGGGAGCAAGGTTACCACGTTTTTGGGGAAGGTTACAATTTTTTTGGGTAAGATTACCAAATTTTTGTAGTTAAGGTTACCACTTTTTTGGTATAATTACCACTTTTTAATTTTTCTTAAAATCAGGACCGGTCATGTGATCTGAGATAGCGATCAATTACCGATCTAATCAGGACCGACCCTTGCTTCGTTAGCAATCAAGACTACCGATTTAATCAGGACCGATCCTGGCTTCGTTAGTGATCAAGACTACCGATCTAGACCGATCTTGACATGTTCTGGGATCAAGACTACCGATTAAATCAAGACCAATCTTGATAGCGATCCTGTAGCGATCAACTTTCGAAATTTAAAAACCCAAACCCGAAATCAAATTCAAGAACCGAATCTTATTAACGAAAACCGACCCAAAATGGAATTCAAGAACCCAAAACCGAAAACCCAACCTTATTACATTTTCTTTTATGTATCAAAATTTGGCATAAAATTCAAATGTGAGATTATTTTTTCTGCTCAAATTATAATGAGGTCAAATTTTAATAGTAGCAAAATATAATTTTAATTGACTTGAATTATAATTCATAAAAAAATATAATACAGACAAAAAAAAAAATTAATTATCTAACCCGACATCCCACAATGTAAACCGTTTGTCCAATAATCTGAATCCATATCAATTGGTAATAATATACCGACACATGAATGAATGAAATTTTGACACAATACTAACCCATTTCCCGCGCAAATACATTCCTCTTGCTTCTTCCAGACGCTTAGTAGCTGCGAATAGTTGGGGTTGCTGCTTCACTTTTTTTCTTCTTTCTCTTTCTTTGCTGAGTTCTCTTCTGATTCGTTTCAGTTCCTCGTTCAAGTCTTCTAAAGTGGTGATAGCCTCCTCCTCCTCTCTAATATTTTTAATCTTAGCTCAGAATATTTATAATGTAAGTTCTATTTAATTCCAGTCTATATAAGTTCTATTGTTTAGCACAAAAAAATGACACTATTTTTATGGTTAATGGTGAATTTTATATTCAGGGGGAAGAAGAGCTCAAGTGAATCTGATCGGCCAACAAGCTCATGGGTTTTTATTAGTGAGAGATTTGTATAATCTAAAAACTAAACCAGTTTTATTGATCTTATTTGTATGCCATTGATGATGTTATTTCTCCATTGTAGCAAAGATTGTTTGAAGACAATGACAGGAAAGGAAAATAAAAAACTCGACCATGAGATAAGGGATATTTTGTAATTCTCCCCTGTGTAAGGGATATGTTGCATATGTGTATGTATAACCATTCCACTCACTCATTCAGTTCATGAAACAACTTGGACTACAATGGAAGAATATGGAAGATTGTGAGAAAGAAAAATATATAGAGATGGCAAAGTCATCAAAAAAAGAATTTTGCAAAAAGAAATCTAAACCAAAAGAAAAGGTAAATCATAATACAAAATTATTTGTGTAACATGTGTTTATTTTGTGTGTTGTATAATGACAAATATTTGATGGTAGAGTTGAGAACTAGATGTTCACCGGAAATGATGGTGAAAGCAATAGAGAGGTTTAGCGATGAACAAAAATATGGGGTTGAAGAGATTGGTTTCGGAGGTTTGTTAAGCCTCAAATGCAAAATATTGAGGAGAGATTTGTGTGGCTGGGTGGTTGAACACTTTGACCCTAATTCATGTGTGTTGAATATTCACGGGAAATCCTTAAAGTTCTCTCCTAAGGATGTAGAATCTATATTGGGGTTGAGATATGGGGGGATAGATGTGAAGACGAGTGGCCCCTATGAAAGAATAAAGAGAATCTATAATTCCATGTTCACTGGAATGAAGGATATTCCAATGAACTATTTGAATAACAAATTGGATGAAATGAAGGTGGATTCAGAGGACTTTCAGCGTATCTTTATCTTATTTGTACTTGGATGTCTACTGTGTCCTACAACAAAGACCTCAATTAGTAGTTCATTCCTTCATTCTGTGGTGGAGGTTGGTTCTTTGGGAGTGAAGAACTGGGCCAAGTTGGTGTTTGATGCCCTGATTAAGGGGGTGAAAAAATATAAGACATATGAACAAAACAACATTAGTGGTTGTCTACTAGTTCTCAAGGTAATGTATTGATTACTTGAAAAATCTTGTGTTTAGTATTATTTTGTTTCGAATTGAGAGTAGTTGCTTGTTATAGATTGTTTTAATCGAGAGTAGTTGTTTGTTATAGATTTTTTATCTTTAACACCTAACACCCACAAGGGTTTCCCTTGTGCCAATCAAATGTCAATCCATTCCCCGCATTGGAGCATGGGGTGATTTGGAAATAAAAAATGGTGTGGTTATCTTTAAGAAGTAGACAAATATGAAAGAGGTATCTATTGTTATTATTTGTTAATAAGTGATGTGTATGTATTTTAATTTTAATTTGATTATTATAGTGTTAGAGTTATGATTGAGAGTTATGTATGTTGTAGGTTCCAGTTATAGGAGTAGCCCCCCTCAATGCACAGTCACATGTTCCACTCATTGTGCAACCACCTGTTCCATGCAAAATTGAGGAGGATCCTAACATAGGGCAGGAAGGTGGTGGCCTATCCAAAGTATGTGTAATGATGTTATATATATAAATGACTGTGAGTATTTCTATTTCTAATTATGTGTACATGATGATTTGATATTATTTTTTTCAGTCATGGGAAGAAAGATTTTCATCCCTGGAAAAATCAATGGCCAAAATCAAGGATGACCTATCTGGCAAAGTAGATTCGGTGGTTACCATGATGGAGAAAATCATTGATGCCTTGGAAGAACTTAAAACAACAAAATACAAAAATAAATGTGATACTTATAGAGATAATAAAGACATAGACAATGAAGCAATCCATGAAGAAACCTTAAATGAATCCATGTACGATAATCGGATGTGGATTCCGCTTCAAATGGTGCAAACACCAGATATAAAGGCTATGAAAGATACACCGCGACAACATTCAAATGTCATTGTAAACACACCTCACCTTCAACCGGCTTCACACTCATGCACGCAAAAAAAATACAGCGCAAAGGTGCAACAAAAGTATAGCGCAAAGGTATCTATCCAAAGTATGTGTAATGAATCCAAAGTATGTGTAATGATGTTATATATATAAGTGACTGTGAATATTTCTATTTCTAATTATGTGTACATGATGATTTGATATTATTTTTTTCAGTCATGGGAAGAAAGATTTTCATCCCTGGAAAAATCAATGGCCAAAATCAAGGATGACCTATCTGGCAAAGTAGATTCGGTGGTTACCATGATAGAGAAAATCATTGATGCCTTGGAAGAACTTAAAACAACAAAATACAAAAATAAATGTGATACTTATAGAGATAATAAAGACATAGACAATGAAGCAATCCATGAAGAAACCTTAAATGAATCCATGTACGATAATCGGATGTGGATTCCGCTTCAAATGGTGCAAACACCAGATATAAAGGCTATGAAAGATACACTGCGACAACATTCAAATGTCATTGTAAACACACCTCACCTTCAATAGGCTTCACACTCATGCACGCAAAAAAAATACAGTGCAAAGGTGCAACAAAAGTATAGCGCAAAGGTGCTGAGAAGAAACTCTAAGCGGAAGCCAAGTAAATATTTGAAATCACCATATGATATTTTCAAGGTATGATAGGCATTATAAAATCCATATTTTTAGTAATAAAAATGTATATTCTAAATCTTTAATCTTGTTTGTGTAAGCAACAACTTTATTTGAAGAAGTATGAAAATACTAGCTTGAAGAAGCACACGACAGATAAAGCGGCGGTATAACACGTCAAACCTAATTGTGGTTTTACTTGATTACAAGATTAATCGATAATGCCATATAATGCTGCTCTATGTGTGTTATCACAGTTGAACAATAATGGAACCTTGTTTGACAAGGAGATGGAGGAAGCTAGAAAGGAGATGGAGGAAACTGGAAAGGAGATGGAGGAAGCTATAAAGAATGATGAAAATAATAATGAAGATGAGGTGAATGCAAATAAGGATGAAGAGGAGAAGATTGAGGAATCTGGAAATAAGGGTGATGAAGATGAGGTGAATGAAAATAAGGATGAAGAGGAGGTGAATTCAATTAACGATAAACAGGAGCAGTAGGAGGTAGCTAGAAATAAGGATGAAGAGGAGGTGAATGCAAATAAGGATGGACATGAGGAGATTGAGGCAATTGAAAATAAGAATGAAGAGGATGAGATGGAAGAAGCTGGAAATAAGGATGAAGATGACAAAGCTAGAAATAAGGATGAAGAGGAGGTGAATGCAAATAAAGATGAAGAGGAGAAGATAGAGGAAGATGTAAATAAGCATGAAGCTGGTGTTGATGTAGATATGGTTGAAAAAATAACAAAGGATGATGAGACGGTCGAAGTGAAAATACATAAAGTTCAAGAAATAACAACGTTTCACATTCCCTCGACTATCAACGTTCACGAGGTTTCATACTCCACATTAAACATTTAAATGATTGCTTAAACAAATCTTTGTATTGACTTTATTTAAGCAATTGTACCACATTTAATAATACTCTTCATTATTTAAGAAGCAGATTTCAGATTCCACCAGTCGTTTGTGGACCCCATTAGATGGGGATTATCCACCCACTGATGCAATTAGTGATTATGATAAAATGTGTGTCTTGAATTACATATTTGACAACTCACTTGACATGAGGTATTTATACTATATAGTTTGTGTCCTGTTCTTCTTGTATTTTGTGGGATTATCACCAATTACTAATCCATTTTTTGCATGAAACAGTGAAACACTAGTGAGATTTGAGACATGGTCTGCCAACAGATATTCATTTATTGAATCTCTAAAACCAACAAAATGGTTGTTAGACATTGGGAGTTAAAAATGGATTTATTTATTGTGTTTTTTTTATTGACCAAGTATTGATTTTGTACATTTTGACCTGAAGATAATAGATTTGGCATCTTATATTATTCCGGACGATGTGAATTTTAATCCATTTACAAAAAGGTCAAGGTGGTATCTACCCACATGGTTTGCGGTAATGTGGTTTATTTGACATTTATAATCTTGAACATGTACAATGTGAGTTAAATGTGTACTCATATTTACCTTTAATACCCAACAAAAAGCACTTGAAATGGTGGAGGAAGGAAAAGAACAAGAAAAGACAATTGGCTTGCTTGATTTTAAAAGGTACTTCGTTTCAGATTTGAAGGACTATGAAAATGTATGTAGATGTCCTATTTTGTGTGTTTATAATTGATCATTTACACAATAATTAGTATCCTTATATTTGTTTATGTATGTATGTAGATCTATATACCCATGAACGACAATAACACACATTGGTTTTTATGCGTGGTGGATGTAGTGAAAGAAAAAAGTTCTATTACTTGATTCTTTACCATTATATCCCAACAATAGCCGTTTCTGTGTTATTGCAAATGCGATTAAACAATTAGATCGATTCCTTGAGCTTGTCATACATAATCACATGCTAACATTGACCAAGTGGCACACATATGGAGTGTATTGGGCTCCTAGGCAAACAAATAACTATGATTGTGGAATATTTGTCATAAAGGAGATGAATGCTCATTTTTTGGATCAATCATTCACAATTACGGTATGATAGTTATTCTCCTTATTTAATATTTAATAGTACTAAATTAAATTTGTGTATGTAACATTTGTCAACTTAACTGTGGTTATTGGTCATTATTTTAGGATGAATCCAATACAATGCGGAAGGATTTAGCATTCAAAATTGTTACTCACATATACAACGAATCAAGAAACAAGATCATAAGCAAGACACAACAACACCAACAAAAGAATTGTGGTAAAAATCAGAGATGATAATGACCAAGTGTTTTATATGTGTGACATATTCTTTTTTTTTTTGTATACAAAAGTCATGTATAGTGTTTATGGGTTTGATTTAGTGGCACATACTGAATTTTTGTATAAATAGAAATAGCTAAATTGGAATCAATTCTTTTTTGCCTGTGTTTTGCTGAATCAATTTTTTTTGCCTGTGTTTTGCTGGCCATGCGGTTTTGTTGTGTTTTGCTGAATCAATTTTTTTGTTGCCTGTGTTTTGCTGGCCATGAGGTTTTGTTGGGTTGATTTTGGTGATTTGAGATGTTTGATGTGCGAAAATATGTAGATGTCATTTCTTTTTTTGTGTAGACCATTTTTTTTATGGAACCCTTTTCCTTTTGTTTATTTTCTCTTATACTCAGTTTAGAATTCCTTCTTCGTGTGTCATCCTTTGTGTCCTCCTTTGTCTTACATTGTTTTGTCATTTCTTGGAAAAGATCATAGCAAATGGAGAAAGGATGAAGGTTAGTTGTTAGGAGTACCTTAGATTAGGAATGAAAAAGATCATGGCAATGCTAAGTTGTTAGGAGTACGTTAATGAGGAAGATGAACAATCTGGAGTCATTCCTTATATAAGGCTACAGTGGGCAACAAACCATTCTCACCAACCATTCTTACTTATCATTCTCACCAACCATTCTCATTCTAATGAGATCCAAGACTTTGACAATTAGTTATACAAGTGGTATTTTTTTTTTGTATTTTTTTTGTTTGGGAGGGACTAATGTTGTTAGGTGGGGACTCAATATTCTACCTCTATTTATATAATAACTTCCTTATTATATATAACATAACGTATAACATAGTGTAACTATTGCTTTTGAGATAAATTCTCTTCATCTTCATCGTCCTGACGCCTACAGTATGTCCACACAAGATCTGAGTTACCTATATATAACCTACACCTCAATTGGTCTGCACACACATACAAATGGTAGTGTGCAAGCCATTTTGAGTTGTATGTTACATATAAATAGTTTTATTCACAATATTTTTCCGCCACCTTCAGACAGTTCAACTGATTTTTCAAAAAGTGTTGACAAAGAAGGGTAGACAAGTACAACTAATATAGTTTGCATGAAACAACCAATAGAGACCCACAATCAAACAATGAAGGGTTGCTCAATAGCACTGATTTTTCCTTGATTCCATAGACATCTCGAAGTTGAATTTGGGTATTTTCATAAAACAAAAAAAAAAAAAAAAGCAATTACTAATTATAAGCATCATATAGGAAATTCAAGGCACTACCCACAAAAACTGGTAACATTACTCCAAAAGTGGTAATATTACCCAAAAAAAAGAAACCTTACCCCAAAAAAAATAGTATCCTTACCCCAACTCTATTTCAGTTTTCCTAGCACTATGAAGAGGCACTACTCGCAAAACTGGTAACATTACTCCAAATAGTGGTAATATTACCCAAAAAAATGGTACTCTTACTCAAAAAAAAAATGGTATCATTACCCTAACTCTATTTCAGTTTTCCTAGCATTCTGAAAAGAGACTATCCACAAAAAATCTGGTATCATTACTCCAAAAAAGTGGTAATATTACCCAAAAAAAAAAATGAAACCTTACCCCTAAAAAGTGGTATTCTTACCCAAAAAAAAAATGGTATCCTTACCCCAACTCAAAAAGGCAATACCCACAAAAATATGGTAACATTACTCCAACAAGTGGTAATATTACCCAAAAAAAAAATAGGAAACCTTACCCCAAAAAAATGGTATTCTTACCAAAAAAAAAATTGGTATCCTTACCCCAACTGAACTTCAGCCAACTCTATAATTTAACATATTATTCAACTTTCTTAAGAATCATTTACCATAGCATTCTAGAATTTGTCCAATAATCTCCATAATATAACATTTTTGTCCAAGACTACACATTTTATATCCCATATGTAGGAAATACTCAAAACAAAAACTGAACCCCGAGAATATTTTTATCAAATTTTATTGAAAATGCAAAAAAACAATTTTATTGAAATTTTAAAAAGTGGAGAAGAAGAGATTTCAAATTTTGGGGAGAAGAAGATCTATTCTCATTAGATTCATGTGAAAAATTACATCATCTATTTATATACAATTTTCACCGCTAGAACTCTACATTATGTGGAGATAAATAACATACTCCTAACTAACTCTAACTAATTGCCAGTAACTAATTTGCCACAAACTCTAACTCACTGAGCTTTTTTCTTCTATGCTTGTAGCTGCATCATGTGGTCTGTACTGCTACAATTCTTCATCGTGTTCTGCAACTACATATATGTTCATGCATCTACATCTCTAGCTCTATGGTTCTACAACTGCACTCTTCTTCAACAAACATGATTGTCACATTTAACAACTTTTTGTCCCAAATGTCGAAACCCACGAACAAAAGTTAACATTTTTGTTGGAAACTACACATTGAATACACAACCATAGGAAAATTAAGTTAAACATGAAATGATACATCTGAAGCAAAAAATCAATGTGTCTAAAAAATGATGTCACCAATCAAAAGTGTTTCAATGGTTCCTATCCAAGCAAGCAATTAAATAAATCTCATGTGACTCATGCATCACATGAGTCAATCGCGTGTAATGACGTACCTGATATAGTATGCTAATAAAAATGCTTGAAGTAAAGAAAAATAACACTTTTTCAGTTTCGCACAACCATATTTCCCCATTGAAAATAAAATTCTATAACCCTAATTGGCACCGAATTAAAGTTTTTGATTCTCCAAGAAAAAAAAAAACAAATAAAAATCCCAACAATCAAGAGAGCACTTAATGCACCTATGTAACATAAAGCAGCTAAAACTTTTGGACTTTCATAGCAATCACAGCAAAAACTTTCAAACAAAAAAATAAAAAAACTCAGCATCCTTCATCTTCCAAATCCTTCATCCTCTATGTTGGATCAAAAATGCTTCGGACAAATGCAGCTAAGTCCACCCCCAACATCCTCATACATGGTAATAAATTGGTGTGAAAGAAGCTGTAGTGAAAAGGATAAAAAACATTACACGATGTCACTTAAAACTTAAGTCCTTTAAGAATACTATCAGATGTGAATTGGCATTAGATCCTGGACACAAGTGAGAAATTGGCATAGGTTATCTATTCAAAATTTGATAAAAACTTGAGATCCTATTCTACTTTCTACCATCCAATTATGCCAACTTGGTTAAATATACAGCCTCACCTGCCTAGATTTATCAGGATAGGCCAATTTAATGTTTGAGTCAAGGATGTCTAAAAGCCCAATAATTTCACACTTTCATCTTTAATTAATCTTGTAGCAAATATCCACCTTTGCTCACCTACTCTACGTTGGCATTGCATCTGCATCTTTCTGCAGGCAAGCATCAATAAATGAACAAAACTCTAGAGTAAAGTTATGATTTGATGGTGATGGAGATGCATCATCCAGGATCTGCCATAATGGATTGTATTTGGCAGAAATAAAAACCCGAAGTGTAGTAGAAAAAATTAACCATAGAATTAGCATTTAGAATCATAAGAATGTGATGACATCATATCGAACCTGAAGCACGAAAAAAATACACAGCATGTTGATAATGAAAATATTATGCTTGTTCTACTAATGAGTTTGACACATCCATCGTATGAATAATCATCAAAATTTATCCATTGATCATGGATGCCAATTATGCCCTAAAAATTCATTTGGCACAAACTTGTCGAGGCTTATATAATAATAGCACATCTATAAAAGTTTGAACCTCACAAGTTAAGCCACTTGTTTTTCAAAAGGACATCATGTACAAAATTAAGTAGAGAATGAATGAAGGCAATAATAAACCAAAAAAATAGGAAAAAAAACCGTGCACAAAATTAAATAGATAATAAATTATATGTAAATACACGAGCCCTAAAAACAATGAAATCCCACTAGCAACATTAGGTTTACAAGTCCTTCATTAGCGGTGTATGGAAATTCTCCCGTGCCACACTCGAAAAGTGCAAGCCCAAGGCTCCAAATATCAACCGGATAGGAATAATTCTCATTTCGAATTCACTCAGGTGACATGTACGTAACAATTCCAACAAAAGTAGCACACTGGCAAACACAATTAAGAGAATTTAGAAGAAGTTGATCCAACATTTGAGATGCATCATTTATATTGCATTTAACCTTTTAAAATTTGAAATAACAGTAGTAACAATATCACAAAGAATCGAAAAACATGACATCTACTACTTACCATTGCCATTGAATTCTATAATCCAACACTTATGCCAAAATCTGTTATTTTTTGCTCCCCCTTGAGATGTACGAGAAACTTTGCTGGCTTTATGTCTCTGTGAACTAAATGTCTAACTCCATGCAAATAACTTAGTCCCTATGGAATAATACAACACATGTAAACATAGCTGAAAAAAGAAACGGTAAGCCTCCTAAATCATGGTATAGTAGTAAAACATGTACCAGAAACATATTACCTGCAGAGAATTTAGTGCCTGATCAGTGATGTGTAAGCCTCCCAAATCAAACAAGGACAAGTTCGTTAGTGAAGCGATAAGTGTAACTCCATCTACAAGAATCATTGGCATACATTAGATTTGACCACAAAAACTTAAAATAAGATAAAGATGCCCAGGATCATCTAGACAGTGAAGCACTAGTAAAGAACTGACTACTTCGTAGTGACTTAACAATCCATTCATAGGTGTGGGAAAATGAACTAGGATCTACTTGGAATAAGTGGAATAAGTGTCGCTTGAGTTATTTGATAAGAATACCAATTTTTTGGTAAGATTACCACTTTTTGAGGCAAGATTATCACTATTTTATGGGTAAGATTACCATTTTTTAGGGAAGATTACCACTGTTGAGATAAGAGTACCACTTTTTTGTTAAAATCACCATTTTTTTTATTAGAATACAACTTTTTTTGGTGTAAGAATACAACTTTTTGGGTGTAACATTATCACTTTTATTTGGTAAGAATACCACTTTTTTATAAAGATTATCATTTTTTTTTTTGGGTAAGATTACCATTTTTTGGGGAAGATTACCACTTTTTGAGGGAAAGATTACCATTTTTTGGGGAAGATTACCACTTTTTGAGGGAAAGATTACCACTGTTGAGGTAAGAGTACCACTTTTTTTGTTAACATTACCATTTTTTTGGGTTAGAATACAACTTTTTGGGTGTAACATTATCACTTTTATTTTGTAAGAATACCACTTTTTTGAATAAGGTTACCATTTATTTTGGTAAGATTACCACTCTTCATAACTAAGGTTAACACTTATTTGGCTAAGCTACTGATAATAGATTACAACTCTTGGTAATAATACCACTTTTGAGAGCAAGTTACCACATTTTTAGTAAAATTACCACCAAGTTACCAATGTTTGCCCTAATGTACCACTGATTGGGTAAGAACACAACTATTTGAGTATAATTAACACTTTTTGAGGTAAATTACTATCTCTTGGTATAATTAACACTTTGGGAGGTAAATTTACTACTGATTGGGTAAGAATTTATAATCTTACTACCAAATAACCACAATCATGCTCATCACAACAATTTGCTCATCACAATCATTACCAAGCTCATTTTATATATAAAGAACAAAGATATTTTAGATTATTGACAAAAACATATCATATTGCATTAATTTGTTTCATCACATTTCACTAGTGTTGGTTCTACTATTGTATCAACAACCAACAACTATAGTTACATATAGTTGTCACTTCCTAGCTATTTCTTTGCTTTTCATAAAAAAAATACTCAATTCTATTCATCCTAGTATCGATCGCCTTCAGAGACTCCTTCATTTCATCTTGAGTCTTTTGAAATTGCTCCATCTTTTCGAGCATTTGTAAAAACATTTGTCCGACTATAATCAATGGAGGAAGACAACCTGAGGAAGAATTTGGGCCATCCTCGGCTTCAACTTCATTCTCAATTTCAACTTGTGGCTGCTGAGTTTTCTTCTTTTTACCTTGCCCCAAACTCTTTTTTATTGTCCCACCATAAATCGGATTCATAGGAGTGGAATAAGTGTCGCTTGAATGAATCACAACTCCACAATCCTCCATAATCTTTGAAATCAAAATTGGGAATGGGAGACTTCGCCACCTATCCTTAATATTTTGTCCCAAAATAATTTCATCAACTATTAAACATGGTAGATCGATACATATACCATTTCCAATTGTATAAATGAAATAAGCTTGATCAATTCCAAAATCAACAATATCTACTCTTTGCATAATATTGCACCCCACTATAAGGTTTAACATCCTATATTTTGGGAGTAAGGTCATGCTGATAAATAATTGGATTGTCAACACTCTCATCAAAACTATTAGGTATACCCTCAATTTCTGAATAAACATCTTCCAACTTAGGTTTGTCCTTAGAATTCTTGAATGGATAAGTAAATGTATCGTTAGGAACGAAGGGTCAGCGAACTGCCAATATTTTTGAAACTAAATTTGGGGTTACTTCAAAATTTACATTCCTGACAAGGCACTTAAACTTGTGATCACCTCTATCAATATCATGCATGTTTGCATAAAATATCTTCACCAATGTATTATATGTTTTGTCCGTCTTCTTGATATCAACTACATAATTCCATTGATGAAGAGCAAAAATGACATCACATCCCACATCTTTTAATTGATCCAATAAAGCACCACTCTCCAATAACAAAGGCCTATAATAAAAGCACATATCATACCAATATTTGTTATTTTTGTTGAAGAAATATATGTCTGCATTGGATATGGGGTTGGATGAACTTGCTACATTGAAGGAGGGATCAATGGAGGGAGGATAATTACAGTTCTTCTTCCTCTTCATTTTTTCCCTACTGTTATCCACAAATGGCCTATACTTCTTTTTGCCACGTCCAGTCATTATACTGTTATCTGGTCTAGCTGTAACAAGACAAAAATCTAGTCAAAAAAGAGAGCAATAACATGGCAGATTATCTATTACTTTTGACCAATAACAATTGATGGAGATGTGAGGAAAATAGGATTGTATTACTTTTGAACCATCATTCAATCGTTCAATCCCAAAAACACATCCCTTATGCAACTATACAAAAATATGATGAGAGAGAGGGAGAGGGAGAGAGAAAATGGATACCTCAGAGAAGAGGAAGGCGGTGGCAGTGGCGATGGTTGCTCTAGCCGTGACGGTGGCAGTGGTGATGGTTGCTCTGGGTGTGGCGGTGGCGGTTTCTCTAGCAGTGGCGATTGTAGTGGCTCTGGTGGCACAATTTCGGTAGCTGAGAGAGAGATAAGGCTCGATTTGAGATTCGATTTGGGTTCTTGTTAGGGTTTTGGGTATGAAAAATCAAGGTTTTTGAATTCAATTTGGGTTCTAGGGTTTTGGGTATGGAAATTTTGGAGGTCGTTGAGGAGTTCTTTGATTTGGGTTATAGGGTTGTTGATAATTAAATAAGAAAAGAAAAAGGAGTTGATCGCTATTAACTGGTCTGATTTGGGATTGTAGCGATCATATTTGGATCAGTCATGGTCGGATTGTAGCGATCAATGTTTCGATCATCTACTTGTCCAAAATAAATTTCACTTATACCCCTAAACTATCACCCTTTTTCAATTTTTCCCTCATATTTTTCATATTACACCCTCAACTATGTAATTAGTTTCATATTACCCCAAATTTTTTTACCTAATTTAATTTAATACCAAAAGGTGTTAACTTAACACCCAAATATGATAACTTTCTCAAAAGTTGGTGAACTTTGGTTGTACTTTAACCTAAAACAGTGTTTCTTTACCTCAAAAAATAAAAATTATCGATAAAAGTTGTAAGATAACCCCAAAAAATGATTACCTTACCTATCCTTTCCCCAAAAAATGTTAAACTTATCCCTAAAATTTGTAACATAACCCCAAAAAATGGCAATTTTACACAAAAAAATTGGTCATCTTATCCTCAAAAGTGTAACCTTACTAAAAAGTGGTAACATTTTAATACCCAAAAAATGTGGTAAACTTTGTTGTAATTTATTTAGTGGTGAAAAAGTGATAACCTAATGCTAACCTCATAATATTTTTAACTTAACCCAAAATATAACCCCAAAAAATGGCAATTTTATCCAAAAAAATTGGTCATCTTATCCCAAAAGTGTAACCTTATGGTAACATTTACCCAAAAAATGTGGTAAACTTTAGTTGTAATTTCACCTAAAATAGTGGTGAACTTACTTTGATAACATAATCCTAACATGCTAATATTTTTAACTTAACCCAAAATGGTAAATTTAATGTCACTCAATAACCCCAAATATTGTAAATTTTTCCTCATTTTTTTTTCAGGTTAAAATATGACAAATAATTATCATTTTTTAAAACTAATTTTAATTTCTCCTATCACTTATTTTTAACGTATATACCGGTTTCACCGGTTATGGGTTTTGGGGTGTATAGGTGGCAAGCATACACCGCTTTTACTTTTTCGGTATCATGCCAAAAAAATAAAAAGCGGTATTGAAGCCACCTCTGTTTATTAATAAGAGAATTGATTTTTATTTTGCCTTTTTTTATCTTTTGGGAGCAATTTTAAAGTAATGGCTACACATTTCTCTTTTAACCTTATTTTCGATTAATTGTTTGTTTAATCCAGTATTTGTCAACTTCCACACCCCCCCCCCCCTTTCTCTCCCCTCTCCCTCATGTTTAGTTTGTTTAATTTAATACTAACCACGGTTTTTTACAGTAAAAGTAGTTTATGTCTCACCTATAATCTCATAATCTTGAGATAATATAGAATGATGGAGTATTAAGAGTTGAAAATTAGATTAAAAAAAATATTTATTAAGGTAGGAGAGAAAGTAGCAAGAATTCCAATTAGTAATTTAAGTCCAAGTGATATATTAAATATTGATTGAATCAATAGTGTTTCAGTTAATTAAATTAAACTTATGAGAATTTCATTATTTGTAGAGGAAATGCTTCTTAAACTCTGTCTTTTAAAAATTGATTTTAGTAAAATATCTAATATAATATTTGTCAATTTTCATCCCCCCTCTCTCTCTTACACAAGCAAATGTAGATATATTATTTATCCATATAAAGGCTGAAGTATAAAGTTGCACCTCGATACTCACTTTGACATGTAAAAATTTTATTCTCTCAATCTTTATCTTCTAGGTTGCAAGACAATTTTAACTTGGTTCAAGCACTACAAAAAAAAAATCGTGTGTATTGTTGAATTGTCAAAAGAAATATTTAAACACCAAAGTGAAATTATTGCAAATTTTACACTTGTTTAATATTGATTGAAATTAAAAAAACTTCAAAAAATTTAGGGGCATTGATGGTGCTAGAAATCAATTTACTTAACAACAGAACATTCTGAGTAGTAGTCCAGAGGGAATGAAAATGAGCCTATGAGACAAAAAGCGTGATGTGTATAGCAGGTGAGACAAACACAATGATATGAAGGGTTCACCTCAGTTGAAGGATTAATGTTACATCCACTGTAAATGAGGCTCTTACTCCTTGGGAATTGCATTGCTTGGGAGAGAGAGTTATTGTTACAAGGTATTTGACTAAAAGCCTTTCACAGAGTATTTCCTAGGTTACTGTTGGGTGATAGGTTACTGCTGGGTGATTTTTTTCTCATATATCCCTTTACACAGTGGCATCATTTGCTATTTATACACCCGTTGCTGGGGTTTCATGGTAGTTCCTTTCCTGGTGGCCCCCTCCTTGTTTATCCTATTGTTGGGCCTATCATCCCTGATGTTTTCTTGCGCCCACTACGTCTTGAACAGAATATGTGAGTCATCTTCACTATCGACGGATATTCGTTCGTTAGGGTTGTCAGGTATTGTCCATTTGTCTCCTGTCCACGTGTTGCGGTACGGCCATTGGTGATTTGTCTGGTGCCGAGCTCCCCACTCTTGAGCGGGTATCTGTATCGAGTTTGTCGATATCGAGCTGACATATATTCCGAACTTAGTTATTGTAGCCTTCTATGGAACTGGACTGTGGTCCAGCTCAAGCCCAATAAATACTATATGGATGAGACGTTTGGGTCGTCCCGCGTGAGGTCAAAGAGATTTTGGGCTTTGAAAAGAGCCCAGACTTAAATCTATCATCAGGCGTAAACTATCAAATACCATTTAGAGGTAGAAAGTAACGTGTATATTACGGATTGTAGTCATCCAAACAGCCAAAATATCGCCAAGAATATTGTATAGAAAGCAGGAAAAAATATTTTCTAAAAAAGGAAAATATATTTACTAAAAATTCTTTCTTGGAAATAAATTGTGTTTTGCAATCGAATTTGAATAATAAGTCACGGGCGTGAAATGAACATTGTGTCAGCTGAAAACCAGAGTTTCTTAATAGATCGTCCATTGTGGCTTAAATGGTAAAAAAATATTGTGGCGTTTACTCTCTCTCTCTCTCTCTAACAAATTTCCTGGGTACTCCATGTACATAATCTCCTCCTATCGTGAAATCCTCCGGTCTTCACAACTGTAATAATTCAAAAAATCATACAACAAATTAAAGGGAAAAAGAAAGCTTCTTCAGTGTCTCACTCCTCTGTATATCTATTCAAGAAAATTTTATTTTCTTCCTTCTTTTGTTTTCCCAGTCCCGAAATTACTGGAACTTGTTCGACCATAATTGTAGTTGAATCCACAAGCTTAAATTTCTCTTGGAAGGAACCCTTTAGTCCATATCTACACTCTTTTCAAGGGAATTGAAAACCTCCTCCTCCTGCCCCAACCTGTGCTGGAGGGCCCTTTTGTGGATTAATGGATATCCAAAGCAAGGAGAGTGTAATTGCAATGAGACCCGACCAGACAAATACAATGGTTGGAGTCTTTCCTCTTCTCCCCATCAAGCCTTTGGCAAAAGGATAAAGATGAGCCAGTACCCAGAAACTAAAGAAAGCTCCACCAATAAACTTACTCCACTGAGGGACTGAACTGTAAATCGTCCTTGAGAATGCAACCACTATAGCTATTATGTTCACCATTGCTATGACAATCGGGGGTATCATCAAAGATGTCCACTTAACCAAGTACAAGTCGGCGTAGATGTCATTGTTGTCGTCTCCTGAGGACTTAGAAGTCAGAGTGAAAGAGATCTCAATCCCAGCAATGACCTTGAGAAGGCCTTGCAACACAGCAGCCAAGTGAGCACTGGTTCCAGAGATGAGCCAAAACTGTTCATTCCTCCACCATTCTTCAAGTCCCACCCCAGACCATTTCACTTCGAGGATGGCAAGCGAGATTAGGCAAATGGTTATGACTAGGAGGTAGACCAAAAAGGCAACGCTCAGGGTCTGCACAATGAAGTGACCAGAGAAGAGGGAGAGGGCAGGGAGGAAGCAGTACATGATGAGGAACAAAGAAGTGAAAGGGTAGATGCCAACGTTGAGGTAAGCCAGGCGCTGCAGTAACTTGAGGCGACGGCTGCCGAGCAGAGCATTGTTTTTGGAAAAGAAAATCTCTACGGAGCCTGTCGCCCACCGAAGGACCTGATGGAGTCTATCTGTGAGGTTGATTGGAGCTGACCCACGGAATGCATCACGCTTGGTAATACAGTAGACGGATCTCCAACCACGGTTGTGCATGCGATATCCTGTGACCACATCTTCTGTGACTGAACCATAGATCCACCCCACCCGGTCACCCCACTCGGTCTTGTCCTCATACCTGTGGTGCAATTTTGCAATCCATGATTAATATTCCTGTTGGAGTGGGTTGTAGTGCTCACTAGGGGGGGGGGGGGGGGGGGTATCTGTGTAACGGGGAGGAGAGAGAGTGTGTGTTGGATGTAGTATAATCTATTGTCTATTGTTGATTTATAAAGAGGGTCCCGTTGTGCATACTATTCCTATAGGAGCAATGATATTGGGAATTTATTTAGAACCCTAATTAGATAATTCATTGTACTTATTAGATTAGGATTAAGTACCAATGTTGGAGGTGACTCACTTTCCAATTTTTATATTTTTTTTTTCCGTTACTTTCCAAATTAAATACTCAAATTAGGTACTAATAATATTTTTTTTTAAATGCAGTTAAAAAAATTAGGTGTAAAGAGCATTTTTGTTTTTCAAAAAGAGTCGGTGATGCTTTTATGGACTCTAGTAGAGACTCCTGTCCAAACTCTTTTAAGTTTTTGCATTGGAAACTTTGAACACTCGTTCCCAGTTGATTTTGCATGTATGTAACCAATATGTGAAAGCCCATGAAAAGACTCAAACTTACCAACAAGATATGACGGAGACACCTTCTGCTACAGTGGTGGCATCAAGTGGTTCGCGTGGGACTCTGAGAGCACCCGGGGGTCGTCCATACTTCACTGCGGGATGATCGGCAAGGGGGCGACCTTGAAATTCAGCAATGGGTATAGACTCTGCCAGCATTGTAGAATTTCCGAACCTCTTGGGCAATAGATTCACATCAAGATCAGGGTCAAAATCTGTGGCCTTCAAGGTTTCCATCTCAGACCCCTTCTTAGGCATCTTGTCTGGCATTGGAGGCTCAAACCCATACAATGCAAATCGCCTAAACATGCAGCCTGTCCCAACATAAACAGGACCCTGTATAGCAATGTTCTTGCGGTTAACGTTATGATGTTGTGTTTGTGTTAGAGAGAGAGAGAGAGAGCCTTTGGCCCTAATGTGGACTAATATAAATAGTGGGGACTGAAGGGAATGAACGCGCAAAATAATACAACTAGCAAGAAGAAAAAAAATTATATATGTAGGAATACCATACAAACTCTGTACCTGGACACCATCAAGTGCACGCATATTGCCGTCAAAAAACACGGTGTTGTGATTGGCATAGCGATCAGATGGATCAATACCTTCGAATCTTTGAGGGAACTGTATGTAGCAGATGTCTTCCCCTCCTCTATCCATCATGAAACACATCCCTTCACGGATAGCTTTGCAATTATAGAAGTAGTGATCACAATCGAGGTTGAGTATGAAGGGGCCATTGGACAATACGGCTGATGCTCGCACCAGGCAGTTCATTGCACCGGCTTTCTTGTTATGATCATAGCCCCGCCTCTTCTCACGTGAGACGTACACGAACATTGGTAGACGTATGTCCACATCCGAGAAGTCCCAGATCTTGTCATCAGACCCTCCCATTAGTGGGTCACTGCTTGGGGGCTTCAACATTACCTGTGCATGTACGTTATTGGACCAGTATATCTATCAGTTCAAGGAAAAAATGTTGGATATAACCTTTACACCACGTCAACGTCAGCGCCATATAGTATGATCGTCCACTAATAAGTAAACAACTCTAAAAGTGAATCCCACTAAAATTTATAACCAACCAGCTATGTAATATAAATTCAATGCATAGAAACAAATTTAGGCAGCATAATTTTATCTAACAGTAATGCTACACTGACCAAATTTTGGGATCAAATTTGAATCTCAAATGACAGCTGACTTGGGTTTCTTTATTTGGTGTCATGTCATTTGGGCCCAATAAAAACTTCAAATGACATGCTGTCATGTTATTTGAGCTCTAAATTTAGTCCTAAAATTTGATCAGTTAGCATTATTCTTTATCTAATACATAACCACTTCAAAGAAAGTGGGCCACATTTTATCTATTTTTTTATTTTCTTATTGGATAGTACATAAGAAACGTGTAGTGTTGGGATTGAAATTGAAAACAACTTTTAAAGTGTAGTGTTGGGATTGAAAATGAAAACAACTTTGAAACATGTAGACACGTCAATTCATTTGAACTAACTTTTGGGTGCATGTATACGTATATATACCTGGAGAATCCCAGCATGATCACCTTTGGAATGTTCACTGGAAGGTACGGCCCAAGTTCCGGGCCAGTGGGTGCCATCAGCCATCCAAGTGGCTTTTGGGACCTTGATTAGCTCCGAAGGGTCAGCGCCACTCTCCCTCATGTGCTTCATCATCTTCATTTCCTCCCTGGCATGGAACGCGTCTGATCTTCTCCTGATAGAATCTGGCAGCCCATTTATCCTCACCTTGAACTCATCATACTCCCTCTTGACCCTTCGTCTGTCTTTCACAAAGTCAGACCTCTTCTTGTTCTTTGTTGGATCTACCTTGAGGCTGAAGTAGGTATCAGGGTTCCTTGGCTCAATGTCGTGTTTGCGACAGAATGGGACCCACAAATCGGCAAAGCTTGCGGCCTCAGCCATGGCTTCAAAGTTGAGGAGAGCGCCTCCGTCGTCAGAAATGTAACAAGCAAGCTTGTCCACGGGATAATCAACAGCTAGGATTGACAAGATAGTGTTGGCAGTAACAAGTGGTGGCTCTTTTTCAGGATCAGCAGTGGACACAAATATGTCAACGCCTGGCAGGTCAGAGCGACCAGTAGGATTCGATGGTGATGGCATTTCAAATTTATCACGCAAGACCTCAAGGTCGGTGGACCGGTTAATAGGGCAGAGCTTTGGCATCTGATCAAGGATCCAAGAGAATGCGAACCATACCTCACATATAACTGACATGAACCACAGCCATATGGCATCCTCGTTTGGATGTTTTAATCTCCATGCCAAAAAGAAGCACAACACAACAAGCCGAACTGCGATCAGCAACCTGCGTGATGAGATGGACTAATCATATTCATTTTTATGGGATATAATTCTCAAGTAGGATTAAAGTGTTACAGCCCTCTCATCATGTCATATCGTTTGTCCAAAGATTTGTATTTTGCTAAGGACTATTCCATTAAATGAGTGCGTCATTTCAGCATCCAGATCAAAGTCTTATGCTTTCTCGTGGCTTTGATTCTATCTAAAGATTGGCAACCAACACCATCCTGAGTAGTTATGGCCTAGGTGCAATTGGAATAGTAGTGGTTACTGATAAATGATTATGATCTGCAACTTTTTGAAAGCTAGTTCGTCTGCAAGTTTTTTTTGGGGTAAGTGATTATCCGCTAAGTTGCCAGTGCTATGATATGATCTTTCTTCAGACCAAAGGAGATCATTCAGAAAGTTGCTAAGGAAGCTGTAAGGGTGCAATCACAATCCAGGAGCGGAAATTATGTAAACAATAAAGCATGTCCGAGTTTTTTCTCCAATAATGTACTTTTTTGCATGTTTGCAGCTTGTGTATGTGTCTAGATTCTATAGTGCATTTGATTAAACTTGGGAGTTCGGACTAATTCAGACCTGTAAGGGCTGATGATGCCTTGTGGGATTGGCAATGCTCGACTGAGGGGCCTCCATGGTTTATCTGATGGGTCCACCATGCCCCCATGGAGACCTTCATCCCCATCGTCCCCATACATATCGTCTTGAGGCCAATAGGCATTACCGTAACCATAAGTACCCTTTGTCTCAAACAACCACTTGTTGTGATCAAAATCTCCAGTTTGGTTCCTCTTCATCATAGACATACGCTGATCAGATTTTGAATCATCTGGGGCTGGCAGTGACAGTGCTCCACTAGAAAAGTCTGGTACTTCGTCTTCATAATCCCCCACCTTGTATGGCTCCTTGCAGCCTGGACATAGACCAGTTTCTTTTTGGGCGTCTAGGTAGCAATCCCTGCAAATCTTGAACCTGAAAAACACATTTGGAATTATATTTAATTTTTTATATTGACTGACAAATCGACAATCTTTTTGCAAGCATGCGAAAAAAAGAACAAGATAGGTTGACGCTCAATTAGAATCACCCAATCAATTAAATAAAGAAACTTTACAGGAAAGCAAATGCATTTTATGTAAACCTACCATGTAAAAGTCCGATATGTTAGTTTGTAAACCCAATTTTATATGGGTATTTTGGTACTTTACTTTTTGGGTATATTATGTAATTTTCATTAGATTTTTGTCCTTAGTTGCAATTAGAATTTATTGATGATTTTTATTGGATTCAAGAGCCATCAGGTGGCTGTCTTTGTTGGCTTGAGGAAACCTGAAGGGGGCAACTCTTGGAGAGTCTGTTGGTGAGAGGAAAGCAGCCAAGCGAAGTTGGTTAAGCAATGGCCATCAAGTGCCGACTCTTTTGGCTTTGAAAATCTGGAGTATGGCTGGAATTAAGAGGCAGCTTGCTGCGGAAAAACAGAGATATAAAGGGCTGGACAGCAGCTTCAAAAACAGAGAGAGTAAAACTGTGTTTTGCTGGGAAGAAAAACCAGCAGGTGTACCACATGAGCAGAAGCTCCATTTCCATTCCTTTGTATTTCTTGGGTGTTTTGCTGGAAAATTTCAGATTAGTTATCTCCTTTGTATTGCTTGATGAGGGTTTTTGTTGAGTTATATGAGATACATACAACCAACCAGTTTTGCTTAATTTTGTGTTGCAATTTGTGTAATTTTGGTGATATTATTCTGATATCTATCCAACATTATTATGTTGCATGCACTTACCTGCACTCACAAGGGATTATGTCAGCTCCTCTCTCATCCTTCATAACCTTGCCGTCACAAACCGGCATATTACACAACGAGCCTTTTGCACCAGCCATTTGTGGATGACTCACCTCCGACTCAATCACCTTGTCCATGAGATGGGCTCGTGTGACGCTATTGAATCCCCCAGTGAAGAGAGAATTCGAAACATACTGTTCTTCGGCTTTTGCAGCCACAGATGTGTCCATGGGCTGATTGTCTGGTGTGGGAGGAATGTGGACGGTGTAGTTCATGTAATCCCCTGAAAATTCTCCAGACATATCAAGGTCTTCTCTAGAAAGGCTAACATAGCGTCCACTGGAAGTTCGTCGGGCAAATTTCACAGTTTGCCCAGTCGAACTTCTGTTGGCCTGAGAACCAGAAGAACTTCCAGTGCTACGTAGTGCCTTCTTAGATGGTTGGGTGGACAAGGATGCCATTTTCTATTTCGTTGATCTTCACTAAGGAGACTTGTCTCCGCCTAGTTAGTAATGGTTCATCCCTTCCCCAATCAATGGAGATGCATGTGTCATTCAGTTTCCATGAAATCCAATCATTAGATTACTTGTGGATGAAATTCAAAGGTGGAAGGAAGGTTAGAAAGAAGGAAGAATAGGGGCATGGAATATATGGTGAGGGACCAAGTCCTATCATAACTTGTGGGATAGTCATTAAAACATTCCCCAAATATTAGGACCCTCCCCTAAATTACAGTTGTGGTCCTTATGGAGCTGACTGGATCTAGCAGCTCAAAACAAATTTTGTTTACTTTTTATTAGAATAGAATATATATATATCCTATTGGCCTACAAAGATCTTCTGATCAAATTCCAAAAATTTAGTAGATCTGATTTTTTTATATTCCAACCAAACATGTTTAAAATGAGCAATCCTATTGGATGTTTAGTTGGTTGGACTAGGATGCCATTTCCTCTAAGTTACTTAGTGGATGAAAATCAAAGGTAGAAAGAAGGTTAGAAATTAAGAAGGAAGAACGCATGGAATCTACGGTGAGAGACCAAGTCCTATTATTATTTGCGGAACACTCCCTTAAGGACCCAAATATTAGGACCCTAAATTATAGTTGTGGTCCTTATGGGACTGACTGGATCTAGTTCAAAACAAATCTTATTCTTTTTTTTTTTTACTGTTTAGAATAAGACTTAAAACTACTACAATATTATAGAATGGCCTAAAATAGAAAAATAATCTCTCACGTTCATTGGTGATATGTTCTCCTCCACTAAAAAAATCTTCTCAAAATCCAAAAATTTAGTAGATCTAATATATTAAGGCAGTAACAATAATGTATTCAATTAGATTCTCAAGATAAAGATAAATAATCAACTAGGTTTGGTGATGATAATTATTTTATACATACAGTTACAACGAAATTTATATTTGTTAAATGACTATAACACGCTGAATTGGTCCTCTCCAACTTTTAGAATTCCCAATATAGGTTTAATAAGATGAACTCAGTTAACATTGAAATTTTTTTCCCATGAAAACAACACCAAAATTCCAAATGGAAGAAAATCCCAATTTAAAAGTTCAACGTTGTATCAATTTCAAATATATTTGACAATTTGTCAATGGATTCAAGTTTAATCAATTCAATATGGAATTAGTATCGAATTCGATTACTAGAATATGGATTAACTTTTTTTTACTAATTATCTTAAGCCTGAATCCAAATTCACTATGACATATTTCATAGATTTGCATTTGGATCTATCAATATTCAACAAGATTGTAATTTGACCCAATATTTATGTAAAAATACATAATTATATTATAAATTTTAGTGATTACTTGATAAATTTCAAGATTTAGGTTTAATATTTGGATTGAATATTTAATTTTTGACGAATGTTAATATGGATTGCTAAAACAAAATCCATCAAATAATTGGAATAATTTTTTTTATAGGTATACCTAAGTTAATTGAGAGTCGTAAATTTTGATTTCATTTACGACCTTAACTCCAGCTTGAGGTTAAGTTGCTGGTTTAAACCATGTCGTCTACCTTCCTTGTAAGAGGAAAATAGTCATTAAGTCAACCGCTAACCTCGACCTGACCATATCTTATACAATGTCTAAGGGAAAAAAAAAAGTAGGTTACAGTTGAGTTTGCTTAGCAAGAACGACCAAATGGGACATTATGAAGCCCACAACATCTAAATCAATCTGAGAGGTTATTTGGATCATGATAATGATGGGTTTAAATTTGGACTCCTCTAGAGCCCAAAACCCTCTGTGCTTGTAAAAAGCGGCCCAATTAATTCATCCAGACAATATTCATTGGGCTCGAACTGGATTGCAACCCAGTTCCACAAAGGCTCGATGTTAACGAACTCAGTATAAGTACTAGCTCGGGAGATGGGAGCACGGCACCGGGCCAGTTTGCAAAAGCTACAGCATGACACATGGACAGGGGATAAGGGAACTTTACCTGATGGCTCTGATGAACAAAATTCACAGAGAGTAGAGACGAATCAAGTACTACAGTCAGCGAGTAGTGGGTGCAAAAAGGCGTTAAGGACCACAGCTCCAAGACAAAAACAAATACAGAGGGGACCACAAAATCAGCCAAAAGGGACAAACACGAAACTCTAACTACCAGTTGAATAAATAGCCAACAAGACTATAGTGCACGAGAGAGCCAATGGGAAAACCACCAAGTAAAATCTAGGCAATATCCTGTAAAAAGTTTCAAGCCAAGTACTTTGTAACAACAATCTTCGTCCCCAAGCAATACAATCTCCAATGAACAAGAGTCTCATTTACAGTGGATGTAACATTAGTCTTTCGTTAAGGCGAATCACTTATATCATCATCTTCTTCTTGCATCTCACACACATCATACATACTCACAATCTCCCATACACACACAGGTTGGGTTTCACCCAAGTTTGTTCTGCAGTCCAATCCAATCGATTTTGAACACCATCAAATCAAATCAAGAAATTGTAAAAATTTGAAGTAATATGGAAAAACAGGTAGCGAAGGTAACCCACGATACGAAGTTGAAATCTCTAATGCCTTATAACAAACTTAAAATTTTAATAAAACTCAATCTTATTATCACCACATAACCCAATCTTAATAAAACTTATTTATTAGATATATATTAAAAATTTGTTATATACCCATACTGTACCACTAGGGCATTGGCCTCCCCCACCCCCAAAACCCAACCGCACCCTTCTCCCACTGGCTAATTGTTTTTTGGACCTAGTAGTATGAGTTATTTATTATTACCAACATAGTTTTAAATGGTTCATCAACTTGCTATGCCAAAAAAAAAAAAAAAAAAAGCATACAATGATCAGGCAAATCGTCTTATGTACAAGGGTAAAATGATCATTTATCTTCTAAAAGATTAAAGTCCCTTAGGATGACTAATTTTTTTGAAAAAAAGAAAGAGAATAATGTGTTTCAAAAACATTATATCGTCCGTTTCTTATTTGTTTACCCAAATTCATTGCTCACCAAAAAACAAATGATGTTACTTATGGAGATATTTCTATAATTTAAAATTGGATACATACTATGATGATGCCTCAAGTTTGCATTTTGTATTCTCTAATCAGTATACAGAATCATTCTTCAAATTTCTTCAGTTTCACGCCAAGATTATCCCAAAAATCACTGGACAAGCTACCTCGGCACTCTTAAAAGTCTAAATGATGTTAGGGGGTCATAATAGTTTACATGATTTCCCAACTCCATTGGGATTGAGAGAGGTTTATGAGAATTTTTTTTTTCCCTTGGGAGGAGTGGGCTTATCAATATACCCGTCATTATGATAGTTAAAGTATAGAGGATATAGAAAAGGAACGAGTGTCAATTATAAATCTATAATGAGTGGAATCACAAAAGCTGATACAAATTATGTTGGCCTAAAAGGAGTCTCAAAATAAATTGGTAAAAGAAATAAGGCAACAAAAATGGATAAGACGAATGTCAACTTCAAACCTGCGCTTGGAAGTGTGCATAGTTGTGAAGTGAAACCTACATATATAAAGTCAACAACACGCAGGGATTGTGTTAATATCAGTTCCAGGTTTCTACACCATCAGTTGGACCTGCTCCTCGTCATACATAAGTTTGAGCTCTGCTAAATACAAATACTCCACCACCAACGGCACGACCCAAAAGCATATTGCTATCCAGATATGAAAGGTAATATAGTCCTCCTGCAGATCGCCTGCAATTAATTTATCGTCATTGTTTGCATGAAAAGCTTGTAAAGTTGTGATGATTGTGCTATTACTATTATTATCATATACCTCGCTGGGTTTCTTACAGGTACTTGAGCTTTGAATGATTGGATTAACTGCAAGATCTGCGGAAAAAGCATTTGTACAACTCTCAAGGCAAAAAAATTCTATTAACTGCTAAAATCTGGAAGTTGTTTGACTATCATTGATCAACTTGGCATTAACCCTTTGATACATTATGTGCTGTAATCAAGCCGCAAACATGAAGAACGAGTCTCTGTTATCAGTTGTTGTTTATGCGTCGGGTAGACAGAAAAGGCATATGAGGTATGACAAACAAGTTTCCTTAAAATATGCTTACTAGTAAACTAATAAGTAAATAAGCATGTCCAAGGCTGAAGGATGACGACCCAGTGGCAAGTGATCATCCCTCTAATGGTAACCACCTTCGAACAGCCCAACCCCAACACCCACCCCAAAAAAGTCAGCAACAGTGTTATTTAAGATGAAAGGTGCACCGTGGTGCCAAGGTTCTGAGGCCTAGGCAAAGCACGCAAAGCGCATGTTGTGAATAATATGTAAAAATCACAAACTACACACAAAGAAAACTAAATAAAATCATCAAAAGGTTTCAAGCAAATACAACATGCTTCTTACAACCCTAAGGCTTATTTCATAGTATTAATAGCTAATTGAACCAAAACATGTTTATTTTTTTAAAAAAAATAGAGGTTAATTCTAGTAAATTGGGAACTATTTTCATAAAACAAAAGGAAAGAAAAACCAAGAGTGAGAGAACAAAAAAGGTATTCATATTTGGAGTTAGATTAGAGTGGATCTGTGAATTTCAAACTTTAAATTCAAAAACAGACTGAACTAGGGGCCGAGACTTGCCTGCAGACTCAAAAATGTCCTTGGTAGCAGTGCTGGAACTATTAGAGCTTGCAACTGTTCACTAATCTTTATGTTCTCAACAGCTATCTGGCAAAAAAAGCTAGCCAGTTTCAGAAATGTAAAAAAATAACACTATCAATGATCTTTTTTTCTGCTTTTATTTTCTTCTCCCTCTTGTTAAAGAAAGAAACTACTGGGAGTTAAGAACTGAAGAAGGTATCTAAAGCAGTTAATGGGCTTCCAACTATGAAGACAATATTCCAGCCCACTTGGCCATCCCGGTATCGATTAGCACTGACTCTGTCTTCGAGCCTTATGCTGGGGTATAAGAGCCTGATATCATTACCAATGGACGCAAAGAAAAGATATAGCCATCTGGGAAGACATTGAAGCTTCTGCGGTCAGCTCAGCATCACTTTCAGATTGAAAGAAGGATAGGCCCACTCGTTAATATATTTGTGGCCGTTACAATGGCAAGCACTCCTGTACTTTTAGCAGCATTGTCCAGAGTGATTACTGCTCTAGAATTGGAAACATTTATAAAGTTTTCCTCTGAAGATCATGGTGATACATCAGACAGAAGCTCCTACTACAACGCCATCGAATATGTTGCCCATATTAAGCAAGTGAACCAAATGGTTAACATTAGCACCTTGGAAACAAATGGTTAGCACAAGCAAAGGAAAGATGTTCTAAATCTTGTAATTACACTGGAGGCATCTTAAGCAGTTCTTTTTTAGGCAATCCAACAGAATATTAAGAAAGTGTAGGAGTTGCTATCCCTCAATGATGAGTGCCTGGACCTGCAGAGGTTGAGCTGGTTCTGGAACAGAGCTAGAGGAAGTTGAATGGTCATCACTCAACTTATTATGTTTTAAAGAAGAAGAAACCAACCTCTTCAAACTGGAGGTAGATGTTACGCAGAGATACAACAGAGAATTTTGCGGATACAATCAGAGTGGCACCTTCCTGCTTCTGTAAAGAAAAATTCCAAAAACAGTGTTTAATGAAATGAGAAGAGAAGGACAAACGAGAAGAATTACTTCCTCAAAACTTCTACAATTACTTTCCATTGTCCATTGGCTTTGAAATTGTGGCATAGAACTTATGGAGAGTTTAGTTTGGGTTGGGAAACTCCAAGAAATTTTTCTTTATTTGAGATCAATTATCCTATTTTTGGGAAGGGATGTAGGGCTTCCATATTGTGGCCTGTGTGATTATGGCGACCTATGGATGGAAAGGAATAACAGAATTTTCGATGGGAAGAAATAATACGCTGAGTTTCTATGGGACAAAGTAAAGTTCTTGGCTTCCCTTTGGGTGGCGGTATCTAAAGAATTTAAGACGTGTCATTCTTTTCCCTTAGTATAGATTGGATTGTGGCATGTAGTTAGATGATTACCGTTAATGTTCTTAACCTGTATTGCCTTTTAATTTGTTTTTTGTCTTCCTATTGGTTGAAATCTTGCTCACCTTTTGTAATCTTTTAACACCAGTGAGAATCAAGAGTGTTCAGTACTTACCTTCAAGTTGGTATGCATAGATAATGGTAATTTGGGAGGATTAGGGTGTATGTGTCAACCAACAAAATACAAACATGGATTTATTCAAGATAAGAGAATAACAGCTCATTTCTTTCACTATGCAAAATCTTATTTTGAGTAATGCTAGATTGACCAAAGAAAAGGACCAAAAACAGGAACTAAATAATGTGGCATTACCATAATGGTATTATTGGTTCTACTTTTACACACTTGAAATTTAAAAAAATTTCATTATGATAATGCCACATCATTTAGTCCCAGTTTATGATCCCTTTTTTGGTCAATCTAGCTACTCCTTATTTTTTTGGGGACAAAATAAGAGGATGCAACGGAAGTAATGCATATATTGTGCCATTCCATCATTATGCAGAGTAACAACGTTGGGAGTCAATACAAGCAATAATCAGGATATCATGAATCATGATAATTCAGGGGTTATTACATCTATTACCGCAAATGTGTAGAGAATTAGGAATATCGTCTCATATACCATCTAGAAAGGTATAAGAAATGATCTACAATATTCTAGAAGACGACGTGATGGAAGACATATGGTATAATCATTGGTAAAAACATTTTTAGCGCATGGTTTAATGTTTTAGAAGGAATGGTTACATAATCCTGTCCTGAAATTCCCCATGGCTGTACAACATCCAATCCAACCACCCCCCTTTCCTCCTTTCAGTTATGCCAAGGTGTTCCCAGCCCAATGAAAATCTAGAGTCATTACTAATCTTTGCAGAAGTAGCAAAATGGAGGCAATCTCTGGCAAACCACATGCTTCTGGTACATCGAGGATGACCAAACTTGAGACATCTGATTCCTGATCCCTTGTCTTAACCACTAACTTACCCATGTTAGTTTAAATAATCCCCTGCTAGTCTACCTAATGTTTGTTATAAAATATTTCAATATTCATTTTTACAGACTTCGTTCTCTATTAAACAAACTCACTAGCCCTCAGTTCTTGTGCAAGAAATCCTAAGTTCTTGCAAAAAGAAAAAGGGAAAAAGAGCCCTATGAACTCAAGTTTGACATGTCAAAAACTTATGAGTAACGGAATTGCTTTTATTGAGGATTTTTTGGTTTTCTTCTACTCAAAATTTATGAGTTGGATCATGCAATGCATCATGGCAATGTATTTGCCGGAACTTGTTAATCAGGTCCATTAGACTATTTTAAGCCAACTCAAGGTCAAGGCAAGGTGCTCTCTCTCTCCGTTTGCATTTACCTTATGCTCTAAAGATTCATAAGGGATTCTTTGAGGGAGGGAAGCTGGGTGCTACATGATATAAAGATTGCTAGAACTTTTAATTTGGAATCACTAAACGGTTGTTGATGATCTCATGGTTCCTTATAGAGCCAATACAAAGGGCACAACCTCAATCAATGAATGCCTCGACCATGGAATTTAGCAGAGTGATCAAGCCAAGAAGTTAATCATTCCAAAACTGGAGCATTCCTATGCAAAAATAATTTTCCAGCTTGAAGCTTCCATTAGGTGAAAAAGGTCCTAACCTTTGCAAGACGGTTGACCCCAAATAGATGTGTAGGTCAGCTCTTTCAGCCAACACTGTGCATTCGTCATTCGCCATTATCCGAATGTGATTAGATGGCCAGAACTCTTGGAAATTTTTGTGGGGACCTTTAAGGGAGAGTAAAAGACCAAGATATCTCCTTTTCTTTATCTGAAAAAGACCTACATATCTCAAAGCCTGCAATTCACTATATAATCCCAAAAACGCTGCTAGATTGGGGTTTATGAGATAGAGAAGCATCAACAGAATTCTCAGGACCAAGCTATGCTAACAGCTTATGTTGGGTTAAATGGACCTCTGGGAATCTGGGTGGTTTTATTGCATAGCAAATGCTGCTGCAGACTAAAAATGACTCAATCACTCGATACATCATAAAACATTTAACATTGTCAGGACATTACATCGGAACAGGCATACTCCAATACATGGGGAAGGACTCCAATTGGAACTGTTCATGGGTACTGCTCACAACACCCAGCCCTAAAACCACTCTTTTCTCATTAACACCCCCATGTCAGAAACCTGAGAGACAACAATTTTTTCTAACCTTTGGTGACAAAATTAAACAATAATCAGTTTCTTCCCACATTATTCCAAGCACATCTCTTAGCTTTCACATGGGTCACTTTAGATTCAACTTTCTTATTCACCTCTTACTCTATTTGAGCAAGTGAATTTTCAGGGTGTTAATCTCCTTACGGAGAAGAACGCATTCCAACGTCTAATGACCCCAAGCGATACGGGTCCTACTTAAATTTTGGCTCACAGTTGAACAAAAAAAAAAAAAAGATTTTGGTCCAACAACAATTGCCCAGCATAGAGCAATAGCGTGGTGACCCTAAATCTTGGGAACTCAAATAATAGACCATTTCCATAGGGCAAAAAAAGTGATTCTGTTCCCAGAAGAGGAATTGATATCCCCCAGTATAGCTTACATTTAAGAGAGTGTGACAGGGAGTAAATTTGTCTCCAAAACATGCTAGTGTTAGGTAGGATTAAAAGAAAACAGAATTTTACCTCTAACAAGTTTGGAATACTCCACTGAACAACATTGCGGACATAACCTCTATCAGATAGATCCTCGCATTCAAATTTTTGAAAAATTTGTCCAACCTGTCCGCACACCCAGACACTTATCAATTCTTGACAAGCAAAAAAATACAATAGGTACCTTTATAGCTATTAAAAACTATGAAAAAGCATTGTCAAACAATATCACTAGGGAAAAAATATATGTGATGGTATAATTTACGCGGTTGTGTAGCAGAGCTCGAGTCTCAAGAGGAAGAAATGGATTAAAGATTTAGTAGGAATGATAATGGAGATTCACTAGGACGTCCAGTCAAAGCTACTAGGCTCGTAATGGTGAATAGTCAATCACAAAGACAACAACCATCAATAGAAATTGATAAACAGGAGATTTATAGTGGTTCACCAGCTCAGATGTTTGGCTACTCCACTTAATGGAGTCTCTTGCTCATGGAGGTAAGGATCAAAATATCGTTTTGAAACAGTCGAAACATGCGAAACGTTTCCGTTCCCAAGGAAACCGAAACGAATCAGTGATGGAATCGAAATTCTAATACTTCGAGGTGTTACATAATGTTTCAAAATATTTTGTCATATTTCAATGCATTTGCACAATTATATCGGATGTTTAAAGGTATTTCAAGATATTTTGATATATTTCGACCAATATTTTGAAAAAATAATTCTTAAATTTTTTATTTTTTTCATTTTATTTTCAAAACGGGTTGAAACATTTCCGTTTCCTAGGTGACCGAAATAATGCATCGAAACGAAATTTCGATCCTTGCCGAGGGGATTTGCTATTATTTGAGAAAGAAGATTATAAGGCTACAGAGAGTCTATTCTCAAATCTCCTATCCTTTACAAAGCAAGGAATCGGTCCCTATTTATAGTGTGTACGAGCTTTGCGTAATCAGCGTGATCCTACGTAGCTATTTTGATCCTTGCGTAATAGCCATGATCCTTACGTAATAGTCGGGATCCTTGCGTAATCAACGTGATCCTCTTGGGGTTGTTACGACCCATAAGGTGGAATATTTGGCCGTTAGAAGCTAAATTGCTTGTGCGTGACGTGATCTTCTAGAAAGTGTGAGATGTCGCTGTCACAGTGTGCATGAGGGTCATGTTGATGATGATTCTTGATCTACGCCTATAAGGTGGAAGACCTGAGCTGGGGTCCGAGCTAAGAGGTCCAAGCTGGAAGACATGAGTTGGGAGGTCTGAGCTAAGAGGTCCCAGCTGAAAGACCTAAGCTGGTGTAACAACCTGGGGAGCTAGGGATTAGGAGCTCAGCTCGTTCACCCGATTTTGGTTGTCTCGAACTAGAACTCAGATTCTGACGTTATCATACGGGCCCCTATTGGGGGCATGTCTCCGAGCTACTTTTGGGCCGAGCTTAACCTTGGATAATTTTTGGTATTATCAGTTGTCCCCCAGTCCTGAGCCAGGTTTGTCTTGCCAGATGTTGATTGGGAATGGCCTGTACTTCTGACTGTGGATAAGCACAACTCGTATGTTACTTGGAATATTGCTTAATACTACTTCTTTAATACTGCTTGTATACTGGGCCAAGTCTAAGGTCTACGTGGCCCCCTTGAATTGAGTTTATTGAAAATTTATAAGCTTGAGGAGCTCATTATATGTTTATGAGCTTAAAAACTCATCGCATGCTTATGAGCTGAAGAGCTCATCGCTTGTTTATGATCTTGAAAGCTCATTTTAAGTTTATGAGCTTAAGAGCCTATCATATGTTTATGAGCTGAAGAGCTCATCTTGAGTTTATGAGCTTAAGAGTTCATCGTATGTTTATGAGCTGAAGAACTCATCTTGAATTTATGAACTGAAGAGCTCATTTTGAGTTTATGGGCTGAAGAGCTCATCTTAAGTTTATGAACTTAAGAGCTAATCGTATGTTTATGAGCTAAAGAGCTCATCTTGAGTTAATGAACTGAAGAGATTATTGCGTTCTCTAAAAGAATGAGTTGAATCTTTCATTCATTGATGGAGAATCTTTACAAAGCACCTCTCATCTTCTGCTTTCTAGCCCCACCTCACTATTGGTAAAACCTCTTCAAATGGTCTACGTTCCACGAGTGAGGTAAGGTTTTTCCTTCTTCAGTTTGCAACTCATAGTTTTCTGGCCTATCCACCTTCGTGACTACGTACAGTCCTTCCTAAGGCTCCGATCTCTTCTCTTTTCCTTCTCCCCCTGAGTAGAAGAGTTTCTAGCTTTTGAGATGAGAGCTTCCTCACCATTGATGTATTTCTCTGCTTTTGCCAACACCTTGGCCATACTGGCTTGGGGGTTCTTGGCAATCGAAAATAACAAATCCTTCAATTGGACCCTAGCCCGGCAGTAAAGGCTGTGTGGGCGAACTTCTCATCAAGGGCATCCACTTTTAAGGACTCTGAGTTGAATTTCTGAACATAGCTCCGCAGTGATTTGTTTGGACCCTACTTCACACTCAGCAGGTGGTGGGAAAGCTTTCGGTAAGTTCGGGCCCCTATGAAATAGGATACGAATAAAATAGAGAGCTCTTTAAAAGAGAACATTGAAGTTGGGGCTAGCCTATTGAACCAAGCTAAGGTTGAGCCCTTTAGAGTGATGGTGAAGGCCCGACAACGCAGTGGATTGTGGTATGCATGCAATTTCATCTAATTCTTGTACGTATTGAGGTGGTCCATGGGATCTTTCGACCCATCAAATGTTTCGATCTGAGGCATTTTGAATTTTTTAGGAAGAGGAAAGTGTGGTACCTCAGAAGCGAATGGTGACTCTATTTGCTAAACCGAGGCATCCATAGTCATTGGAGCTTTGTTTTTCACCGCATCCTTCATGCGACTTAACTCCTACTGGATCTCCCTGAAACGTCGCTCCCATAATTGATCCCCCACATTTTGCTGGGAAGAAGTTGGGATGCGCTCGTCTTTGCGGACTCATCTGATTTGACTCTGGACCTCATCTTCCTCCCCATTTCTTGGGGCTCTGCGATGCATGTTACCAACAGAGTGACTGAGATCATTCTCTTCTGTAATCTCCTTCAAGGGATTCTGACGATGATGCTCCCCACACTGGGGATCATACTGGGCTGGTTATGCCCTCTGGAGATTTTGAACGTGGATAAAAGTTACTAGATCCTCATTTTGCTTGAGGAGACGCTCATTGGCTTGACGCAACACTTCTAGTTCTTTGTTTAGAGGGGGATCTGCCATTGGCAGATTGTCTTCTGGGTTCAGCAGAGGGTTTGCTAGAATTCTCTACTGTCCCACGGCATTGGCTTCTTGCTAGTTCTGCAAACGTAGTAGATTTTCCCGAGTTTTGCTCATGTTGTGCATAAAGACCATCAATTACTGAAAGATCAATAGAATATTAGCAAGAATTGAAACAATCGTTCCCACGGACGACGCTAAACTGATGGTGTAATTTACGCGGTTGTATAGCAGAGCTCGGGTCTCAAAAAGGGAAAATGGATTAAAGATTTAGTAGGGATGATAATGGGAATTCACTGAGACGTCCAGTCAGAGCTACTAGGCTCGTAGAGGTGAATAGTCAATCACAAAGACAACAACCACCAATAGAAATTGATAAACATGAGATTTATAATGGTTCACCAACTCGGAAGCTTGGCTAGTCTACTCTAATGAAGTCTCTTACTCCTGAGGAGTTTGCTATTATTTGGGGAAGAATATTACAAAGCTACAGAGAGTCTATTCTCAAATCTCCCATCCTTTACAATTCGAGGGATCGGTCCCTATTTAAAGTGTGTACTAGCTTTGCGAAATCAGCGTGATCCCTGCGTAGCCATCGTGATCCTTGCGTAACAGCCGTGATCCTTACGTAATAGTCGGGATCTTTGCGTAATCAATGTGATCCTTGGGATTGTTACAACCCATAAGGTGGAATATTTGGCCGGCTAAATTCTCTTTGCGTGACGTGGCTTTCTAGAAAGTGAGTTGTCACTGTCACAGTGTGCACGAGGGTCACGTTAATGATGATTCCCGATCTGCGTCTATAAGGTGGAAGACCTGAGTTGGGAGGTCCGAGCTGGAAGACCTGCGTCTATAAGGTGGAAGACCTGAGTTGGGAGGTCCGAGCTGGAAGACCTGAGCTGGGAGGTCCGAGCTGAAAGACCTAAACTGGTGTAACGACCTGGGGAGCTAGGAATTGGAAGCTCAACTCGTTCACCCAATCTTAATTGTTTCGAACTGGAACCTAGATTATGACGTCATCATGCAAGCCCCTATTGGGGCATGTCTCAGAACTGCTTCTGGGCTAAGCTTCGCCTTACATAATTTTTGGTATCATTAAGATGTATGCTAAAAAGAAAAGGATCCCAAGTACGGGAGGAACTGCAAGCCCACACACAGAAGGGGTTCCTAAAAATGTGGTTTTGAAATAAATGGGAAAATCATTTAAAAATGATAAATTGCGTATGTATTAAGAAAAAGGGAATGGAATGATGGCATCATTTGACTGAATATTAATATGTAGGGTAGATGACAAGAAACCTCGAAGAAGGGAAGCCTAGCGGCGGACTCCAGAAGAATGAGGACATCAGGGGCAGATGTGTACTGCAAACGCCATATACCGTCCAACCTCCCAAAGTCAAATGGAGCACCAGCATCGTAACTTTCCACACTCACCTGTCCCATTGATTCCTATTACTTTGGCCCCTGTGGTGATCGACTAAATCGAATTGAAAGCAATAAAATTAAGCAATGTGATAAGAGAGAGAGAGAGAGGGAGAGATGTATCCATCCATATTATTAGGGACGGAAAGAAGGAAGCAGACCAAAGCCTCCTCAATGAAAGAGCGTTGATCAGCAGTTGTGACAAGGCCCCGTTGCGTGTCTTGGATGGTTTTCAACAGTTGGAATTTACTATTTTCCAACTCAATTTCAACCTGCTGCTAAAACCACCAAACAACACTCAATCAATCAGCAAGAGAAAGACGAATGACTTTTGAGTAACAATCTTTTATACTCTACTCCTACTGTACTGTGAAACAAAAGGTTGGGAAGAAGGAAAAAGGGAGAGTAGAATTCTACCTTTGTTGGCTGGGCAGCTACGTTTGCCAGACAAGGTAATCTTTTTCGGGTGAACCGTTCTGTCGCGGCATTTGGGGTTGGGAGTCTTGGGACTGAGCTCTTTGTCCACCCAACGGCTCTCGTTCCAGTTGGAGGGTACAAAAGAGAAGCTGATGCCAAGTCCATTTCTCAAAACACACAGACGGAGAAACAGAAAGAAGGGGGGGAGGGGGGGGGGGGGCGGGGAATGTGTGATACTGTAGATGAGATCAAATCATTTACCTCACAACCGAATGGAAAATAGGATATGATAGACAAAATAATATTAGTAAAGGATAATTATAATTTAAAATTTAAAAAAAAAAATTTATTTTAAAATTCAATACACAGATACACTTCAAAAATTGAAACGAAGAGAAATTACTCGCATTATCCAACTTCCTTCTAGGTGTAAATGTGCAATTTATTAATTTCATCAAAAATTGGGAAAGACTTGAAATGGTAGGGAATGTCAACGTTGAGCCAAATTTTAAAATTAAGAAATTTGATTGATTCAAATATTTAATTTAAGAACTTATAAAAATTTATATAATAAAGTATAAATAATTTTGAATCTTAATTTATAAAATCGTTAGAATTATTAAGATTAATAGATAAATATTTATAATTAATTCGACATATAAAGTTAATTCTCTAATTTTATTTTTTCGCTCCAATTTTATTCAGCCCAAAAAAATTTAACCCTTTAAATCACGCAATTTATGATATCATATCTCTTATTTTCTTTTTATTTTCAGATCAGATCCTGCTATCTCACGCATCTCTCTCTAATATTCGGTTTCCTAATCAGCCCTCCATCTCCTATTTGTGTTTCACACGTATCCTCACTCTAACCGTCTCACCCCTCTTCTCTTCCAGCAGCGACGACGCCACCGGCTGCCATCAGCAATCGCCCCTCCCCTCGCCACCAGCTGCCACCAGGTTTCTCTTCTTCTCTCTCTGTAACTGTGCCTCTCTCTCTCTCCCCCAACCAAAAACCCCTCCCCCAACTAAAAACCCCTTCCAAAAAACCACCCTCACCCGAAAACATCCCAGCTCACACACTCACTCTCTTATCTACGCACAGACGAATTTCTGAATCCTATCTTCTCTACGCACAGGTAAATTCGTTTATCCCGGCCAAACGAAATTCCGAAACCTCACAAAATCTTCCTCTGTTCTTTAATTCTCTGATTTATTACTTTGAAACTTTTATATATCTTCACAAATGAGTAATTCAAAAAAAATTTGAATATGGATACAACATCAGAAAAGAAAAAGAAACAGAATTTTTTTTTTTTGGTTCTAATCTCTTATCTTCTTTTGTAAATCCAGATAAAATGAAAGAAAAAGAAAAAAAAGATAGTCACTTTGAAATGGGGCTGATCTGTAGAACACAAAAAATGGATCATTTTCAACAAAAGTAGTTGATTGAAGAAATAAAATGATAAATTTCTTAAATTTGTGGATAATGAAGGATTGAAATTTTAGGAAGAATCAGTAGCTTGAAATTGCATCACTGACAGTGTTTAACTGGGAAAAATCAAATAAAATTTGATGGGTTGGCTTAGGATTTATATAATATGAAAGATAGGTGAGATTAGGGTTTTGAAAAATACAAGAAATCAAGAATATGGAAGATGAAAAGAAATAAGCTTATCTACAGGTCTGAATGCTTTGATGGTGGTCAGCGATGAACTCAGAGAGGTAAAGAACAAGTTGTCGAAAAAGTTTTTTGTGCTTTGGATAAGGTAAAAAGTGACCATTAGAAATTTTATATAGAATTTGAGTCTCTCTCAATTTGGGTCCAAAATAAGTTCTTTCTTGATTTGATATAGGTTTGAGTTCAAGATTGGAGAAAGTTTTTGAACCATTTACATTCAAATTTAAATTTGAATCTAAATTAGAATCAGGGTTGAAAATGCTCTTACGCCATCAATTGTCATATGGTTTCTTAGATTGGAAGGTTGGTGTGGAATGGTTTGTGTCAATTTGCTCTTATTTCTTTCAATTTTCAATCGTACTTCTATGTTTCATCGTATTGTTGTTGTGATTAAATACATGAAATTTGTATCATGGCCTTCAAAAAATTTGCATCAGGGCCTTTCACCAACAGTGGTTGCTTTATGAAATTCTTGACATGAAATTGAGTTTTATTTCTTAGTAAACCATCAAGAACAAAGAAAAAATTTAACTGGGTTGTTGATTGAGTTGTACCGGGTAGAATCAGTTTTGGAATTTTCATATTCAAAATTTCTTTCATTGAAAACGATCAGTTCAAACCACACTTCTATATAAACAATGATAAATTGAAATTTAAGTTAAAAATAACACCAATGTGGTATTTTTTTTATTAAGATTCTAGAAGTATATTAATAAAATTTTAATATAAGATATCTAGATACTTTTGAAAGGTTGTCTAAATGAGCATCATATCTTTACAAGATTTGTTTTATATAAAAAAAATATAGGGAAAATTCATCCACACCGCCTGTGGTTAGGTCTAAATTCAATGACACCCCCTCTCGATTCTGAAACTTTACTGTCACTCTCTGTCAGTGATTGTCGGGTTACAATGTTAACGGCAATGGTTGATTTACAGAAATACCCTGAATATTTTATAGGGTAAATTTTATCCACACCCCTTGTAAATAGGTCTAACTTTAACAACGCTCCTGTAAATAGACTTAATTTTAACAACACCCCCTCCCGATTCTGAAATTTCAATACTCCTTTTTAGTTCTATTATAATAGCCTTTAGGTTGATCAATTTAATATTTAATTTTATCAAATTAATGTCCTTTATTTAATTTAAACTAAATTAATATTCCATCTTATCAATTAATTTTATCAAATTAGCATTTAGTTATATTACTTTGTGAAATATTATTACTTTAATCTAACAGTAAATTATTATTTAATTTCATCAAATTGACATTCAATTTTATTAAATTAAAATTTAATATATTAAATAGAATATTAAATTCTATTAATTTAACATTTAACCTTACCAAATTCATGTCATTTCTTTAATTTAATACTAAATGAACATTCAATTTCATTAAAGCAACATTCAAATTTATTCAATTAACATTAAATTTTATCAAATCAACACTAAATTAATATTTAAGTTTATCAAATTAACACCAAATTAATATTTAAATTTATCAAATTAACACTAAATTTATTCAATTAATATTAAATTTATCAAATAATATTTAAATTTTATATATGAAGGGTGATATGTGAAGAATGGTCAGGTGACGTTGTGGAGGACAGATGATAGCAGAGGAGTTAGAAATATATGAGATTTTGACATTTGACTTTATCGATTATAATTTTTGTTATAGAAAAATCATTTTTAATTATAAAAATTATAAAAACTTGATTATGTAACCAAATGAGTGATAATATAATGACTAATATTATAACAAAGTTATCATGTAACGCTTTAAAAGGATAAAAATTTATTGTGATAATATAATGATAGAAATTACGCTTGTTGGCCGGTTAGGGCATACAAATGGGGAAAGGATTGAGGACATTTTAGTTATTTACATAACAAAGGGTAATTTTGGCATTTTCACAAAATATTTAGTCAAATCATTAATTTATCTACTGGCATAGGCAAAAGTTACCGTTAAGGAGGTGTCATTGATTTGAAAGTATAAACCAGAAAAGGTGTAATAAAGTTTCAGAATCGAGATGGGGAGTCATTGAATTTAGACCTAACTACACAGGATGTGGATGAAATTTTCCCAAAAATATGTTGTAGCATCTACAAAGTAAATAACACATCTATTAGATATTTCTAGAAATATGAAAAAAATTTAAAATTATCTAATCAATGCATTCCAAAGAGAATATTCTAGAAGCATTTTAGAGGTAGAAAGGACCTATAAATACCCCACTAGGGGTTTATCACTTAAAATATAAGGGCTATTATTTGCTATAAAAAGTCTCAGATTTCAAATCTCAAAAAACGTAAAAAAAAATAATTTTTGTTTTTCGTAGTTTAGATCTTTTTAAACTATTCTAAATTTGATTCGAGGGTTATTAACGCCTCAAATTTTATATTGTATACCCTCCCAAACTCCATCTCTATGAATATAAATTAATTAATATATTTTGATTTTTTTTGAACTAATTTCTTTGATTAATTATAAATATGTTTATGATTGACAATTTTTTTTTGTTACTATTATATAATATAATTCAAGAGCAATTTACTCAAGAGCTTATATTATAATCGCGTGGCAGGGGATTGCAGAAGAGGCAGGATGGGAGTATCCATGGCTAGCTGTGTGTTATGTCGCTGGGCTAACCCTTTGATGATATTGTCCATCCCTTGCCTTCCCACCGCCGCCACCGCCATCACCATCACCACCACCATCCAATACGCAATCATTCAACGAAAGCATGTGGCCTCTGCAGCTGGTCATGTATCGAAATGGGATGGTCTCAAGAGGAGTTGCTACGCCTACGCTGATGAATTTATTGTCGCCACTGACAAAAAGTATGGCAACAAACAAGTTATCAGCATTACTCCGCGGCTTTACGACTACTTGCTTTTGAACGTTAGAGAGCCAGAGGTGAACGTTTCCGTTTTCTTAATCTGTTTATACCCTACCTTACCCTAGTATTTGGTATTTGGTATTTGATATTTGGTTGGTGACATAGCGTTTAGGAGATCTCAATCTTTACCTTGTGACGATTCTTACGACATTTCAGATTCTACGCCAACTTAGAGAGGAGACTGCGGCCATGCGAGGTAGTCAAATGCAGGTATTCATGGTTCATTCCAATGTAGTTGTTGGATGCAGTTGTTTACTACTTATTTAATGGGGATCTTTTCACCAATTGGTTGGATCAGACTTTTTTCCTCTTCATCATTTTGTTCAACGAGTAATGCTTGGCCCTAAAAGTTATTGTGAAACTTTACTAAGTGCTGCCTTTTGGATTTTTATTTTTATTTTTTGGTGGGGAGCTGAATTTATTCATTATTATTAGTTTTATAATGAAGGGGTAATATTTATTTCAAATTATTGCCTTAAAGATCAATGTTTGTGCATATATGATCCATTTGGTAATATATATATACCTGTAAACTGTAAAGAATATCCTTTGTGTGAAGACATACAGAATAGAATGGGAAGATTTATAATTCGTAGTATACCCCAAAAGATTGTAGGTATAAGTCATGGAACTAAGTTTATCTTTTGAGGAATAAATAATGGGAGCATACTTAGAGCCAAATATCTCTTCAGCTCTTGTTTGCATCTTTGCCTTGACTTTTGGGTATTCATTCTAATCTACGAGACAGGTTAACAATTGTGTCATAATAAATATCTCGAGTTGTGTTGTCTCATCAGACTCAACCTTAGCGTGAAAACCATCAATATCTATATTACTAATAAAAGTATTTTAGTATGAAAATTTTTTGATTCACTATTTTACCCTTATAAAAAACTATAAAGACTAGCATGTCCTTTGGTATTTAAATATGAAAATTATGATTATCTCTCGCTATAGTTAAATAACAAATTAATCTCTAATATATCATGTAAATCTCTCTATCTTTACAAAACTTTTGAATGGTCATGTTATGCTTAAAGTAATATATAAAAACAACATTATTTTTTTTTCCCAAAACCCCAATATTAATATACAATTCCATTGATATAATATCATCTCTAATGACCAAAAACTGATATATTTATCATTTATCTTCATTTACAATCAAAATAATTTGGTAAAAAATTACTGAGGCAAATAGGAATAAGATAGACTGAAAACAAGAAAGACAAAAAGAAAAAAAAAATTGAGAAAAGAAAATTATATAACCCTTACTACTTGGTAGCTCGAATGAAAGAACACAAAAAATGAGTCAATTGAATGTTTATAGTTGTGAAGAGAATACAAACAATTTAAATATGATAAATATGAGATAATATCTAATTTAATTACATAATTAGAATTTTTTTTACGTATTTTATCAAATGTTTCAACAAAAATATTCACGTGCAACACACGTGGTGTATTGCTAGTCATAGAAAATGTGAAAATCCTTCAAGTTTTGTTTAGGGAAAGGCTTGACATGTACATTTATGAATTTTTTGGCAAGGGACTTGAAGGATGAATTACTTTTCGTTGATCCAATTTTGTTTGGCATCCCTCCTTTTTTTAGATTACTTCATAGTTGTGTGCACAAATCTGATCAAGCTTTGCTTGTCAACAGGTATCTCCTGATCAAGCACAACTACTAGCAATGCTTATGCAGATTCTTGGGGCTGAAAGGTGCATTGAAGTTGGTGTTTATACTGTATGTGCCTTTTAATTAATTGCCTCAATACGTTAGCATCTTGCTAAGCTAGTCAATTTCATTATTTCCCCTTTCATATTTTTTTTTTTTAATTTTGGTGTACTTTTGGTGTTCTAGCAAAGGTGGAGAAGTAATTTTCACAAATTATTTGTCTACAAGCACCAAGCTTAATATTTTGAAAAAACTTGTGCACTGTATTGTAACGCTTTTTAAAGCTGAAAAACAATGTCGTCAAAAAAGCAAAATATGTTTATTTATTATTTTGCAAAAGTGATCTAGTTGCACATTAGTATACAAATCATACATGTGCATGATGTACACGGAAGGTATTAACAACAATAAGCAGTTGTCTTATGTCGTATATAGAATCTGCTTTATGCAACCCGGATAAGTATGTTTTTGATAAAAAAATATTCAATCTCAATCTGCTCTTGATTGTGGGTGTCATAGTGAATATCTCTACTGTGCACGTGGGTCTCACCTTTTTCTTTTCTTTCATGTCCTCCTTTTTTTGGTGTTTTCGTGGTCATTTATGTGATTCAAGGTCAAACTCGTTTGATTCAATTATGATTTCCTAGTTGACTTTGAGTTGCACTAATTTGATCGATTCGTATCCAATTTAAGGCCGATTCGAGTGAGACTCGTGCATTCAGTGGGACGTTTACGGTTATCGGTTCGAATGATTTCGAGTCTGATACAACTAGGCCATTACTTTTGAACCCTGTTGGGAAGAGTCCTATTAGTAGTTCTTTAGTCTTTTATTTTTATCTTTATCGTTATGAAAGATACTTGTGTCAGTCTAATATTTCCAACTATAAATATGTGACAGAGGGATAGAACCCGAATTCTCTTTTCTTTTTCTCAGTCGTCTTTTTTTTATTTCTTTTTCTCTTATCTTATCTATTTCTTTGTTTTTTATTTACATTAATTCAACGTGGTATCAAAACATGTTCCGAGATTATCAGATTCATGTTTATGCGGAATACAACAATTTTTTATTCGTTTGCAAGAAGAACAGGTCCGATTTTTCCCTATTTTTTTCGTTAGTCCACAAAAAAAATTTACAAATTAGTACCTTGGCCAACTTGATGAGTAGAGTGTACTCTATGATTTTTATGGATTTTTTTAAAATTATTTATTGCTTCGTTTGATTTTTCTTTTATTTTCACGAAAATAGGGTTGTTTTTCAAATCTATGATTTCCAACCTTCTTTCGAGGGATTCGTTTCTTGGAATAGATACTATGTGTGCCGATTTTGAATGCACAAGGGTTTCCCAGTGATCTAGAGTTGTTTTTTTGGCGTTTTGTGGCTTCAAGAGGGGCGACAAGCATGTTTTTTTGTCAACGATGGGATATTAGTTGTATTTCTTCTTATTTTTTAATTTTTTGAGTCATTCGGCATGTAAATGGGCTTTAAAAAGAGGTAGAATTTAGATTAAACAAATCGAAATCTAGCACGGTCTCTCAGAAACTGTCAAAAAGTGTGTTACAAGTTAGATTAGGCTTTAGACTGAAAATCCCAACCTACAGATTACAACAGTGAAGCTTGATGGTCATAATTACCTTGTGTGGTCGTAGTCGGCTATGTTGATTTTTTTTTTTTTCGGAAGGTACTATGTTGATTGTTAGGAGTAAGGGAAAGATGAATTACTTGACTAGAAAAACTAACGAACCGAAGACTAACGATCCACTTTATGATAAGTGGGAGGTTGAGAATTCAATGGTTATGTCTTGGCTACTACACTCTATACAACAAGAGATTAGCAATGGATGTTTGTTTTTACGTATTGCCATGGAGATTTGGGAGGCAAGATCCCAAACCTACTCGAAGATGGGCGACATAACATAGGTTTATAAGTTGAAATGTCGGATTCACAATACTAAGAAGAAGGATTCCTCTTTGGCGGCTTATTTTCATACCTTGTGCCCCCGAGCGGAAGGGGGTGTGTGGAAGGAATTGGACTACTATTAGAGACTTGACATGGAGTGTGCTAAAAATGCCTCAAAACTGCAGAAGTTGATTGAGCAGGAAAGGATTATTGAGTTTTTTGCTATTGAATCCTAAGTTTGATCAAATTAAGATTCAGATCCAATGGATGGAATCTCTTCCCTCCCTACAAGAGATATATGCTTATGTTGAATCAGAAGAAAGCGAGCACAAGATCATGTTGTATTCATTGCTCCATGAGAGTTGATCCTTAGCTATTAATGTTTCTCAAGATAGTCGGTTGGGAACTAAGAAAGTTGAGAGAAGACGTGCAAATGATGTTGCATTTGATGATAAAGATAAATTGTATTGTGATTATGGCCATAAGTCGAGACATAATAGAGACACTTGTTGGAGATTATATGGTCGTCCTCAGTTTGGAGGTAGAATAGGACCTATGAAGCACGGACACTCTCGAGAAAATGACGTATCCGTGTCGGACACCGACACTCTTCAGACACTCTCGGACACATGTCCGATACTCTTTTATCCGTGTTCATAATTAAATGATAAATTTTTAATTTCAGACACGTGTCGAACACTTCATTGGTACGTGTCCGACATTTCTTTAGAACGTGTCTACCACTAAACAATAGACATATGTTGAAATGCGATTAACAAAACTTAAAAATTTGAGAACATATAATTACTAATACTAAACATATTAAAGTTTTTCTCCAAATATAATAATAAAAACAAAAGATGCATAAAAGATTTAAAAAAGAGAAATTAAGAAAATGAGAGTAATTATTTAAATTATATATTAGGTACACATTGTCTACAAAAAAAAAAATTTGATGATTATTGACTATAATGAGGATGTTTTAGTCTAAAAATTTACACAGATGACTAGACATTAGGTTTATTTATCATTGGATATTATATATCATTAGCACTTTTCAAGCAAAAAGTCTATTCAACAATTTTCAAAGAGCAAAAACCATATTCAAGTAGAATAAACTCAAAAATGAGCAAAAATCATATCGAACACTATAATCAGAATTCAACAAAGACCGTATTCAAGTAGCATAAAATTAAAAAATTCAGAATATTGCATATCTAACACAGAAAATCAGATGTAGCACATGAAAATTGCAGATTTAACACAAAAAAAAAAAAAAAACAAAACAAGCAACATCTAAAAACCTCGTATCTAACACACCATAGATCCAAAACAAAAACTCTCAATAGCTAACACAACATAGACCCTTAGATCTAACAAAACTCATCACAAATCTAACAAAAAAGATCACAGATCTAACAAAAGTCATCAAAAAGAACACAAAAGTAATAGATCTTACCTTATTGGACAAAGAAAAAAAAGTGAGTCACTGAATTTTGAAATTAACTTTATTGGTGTGTTGGTGGAAATGGGATTGGGGTTTATGATCTAATATATATATCACGGGTTAGCGGGGGCAAGGAGGGGCGGGGCGGGGCGGGGAGGGGGCAGGGGTAAGTGTTAGTCCATCCCTGCTTTCATCCCCGTGCGGGTTTATACGGGTATTCTCATATACGTCCACCGTCTAATACGTATGGTCCATCTCCAGTCCAAACGGAGCGGGTTTGGACGAATACCCATTTTTTTCAGGTCCATTGCCATCCCTATCCATGCTTCTTAGAATAGGACGATCAAGCGGTAAAGGAGGATCTCAAGCCCATCTTACCATTGTAATGGAGACTTCTTCACCTGCTCCTGCTCCTGGTCCTTCATCTGCAGCCTAGGACACTCTCAAGAAAGTGACGTATCCGTGTCAGACACCAACACTCCTCGGACAGACACGTGTCCGATACACTTTTATCCGTATCCATAATTAAATGATAAAATTTTAATTTTGGACATGTATCTGACACTTCTTTGGTGACGTGTTCGACATTTCTTTAAAACGTGTCTACTACTAAATAATAAACATGTAATGATATGTGATAAACAAGCTTAAAATTTTGATTATTAAATATCTTATACTACGAGAGAATATATAATTATCAAGACTAAACATATTAAAGTTGTACTCAAAATATAATAACAAAAGAAAAAGATGCATAAAAGATTAGAAAAGAGCAATTGAGATGAGAGTAATCATTTAAATTATATACACGTCTACGAAAAAATTGATAATTATTGATTATTATGATTTTAGTCTATATATTCACACTAAATGACTAAAGATAACATTTACTTATCATAAAATATTGATTTTTTTATGAATAATATATCATTATCATTATATTTGTGATAAATTATATTATTTTATATAGAAAAAACAATTATCTGTAATGTGTCTCCAACTTATCCGTGTCCTATTTTTTTTAGAAATGTCGTGTTTGCGTGTTCGTGTCATATCGTATCATATCTGTGTCTCGTGTCCATGTCCGTGCTTCTTAGTCTTTAGAAATAATGATTTTTACGAATGAGGAAGTGGAGAATATATGTCGCCTTTTGTCAAAGTTGGAGACATATACCACTATATCCACTTCTTTTGCCGATGCAGGTAACCTCTCTATAGCATTGAGTGCATCGTGTAATATTCATTCTTGCCCCTAGATCATTGATTTTGGTGCCTCTGACCATATAACTGGACTATCCACTTTGTTCTCATCATATATTGCTTGTTCACAAAAACAACGGGTTAAAATAACCTATGGTTCCTTATCCTCTATAACTGGTAAAGGTTCTATTCCGGTCACTTCCTCTCTCAAGGAAGATGATGGGCAATGGTGAGGAGAGAGATAGTCCTTAGTTTTTGTATTCTCAAGAGCCATGCGATGCTACCATTACACAAGCTCATAAGTCGGAAAGTTGTGATACTTTTGAGGAGCTGATTTGACTACTACATCGGAGATTATAACATCCTTCATTTTTTTTAGTTACAAAAATTATTTCCTTCTTTGTTTTCTAGGTTGAATGTCTTTCAATTTCGGTGTAAAGTATGTGAAGTTGGAAAACACCATCGTGTGTCATTTCCTATTAGTTTCAATAACAGTATTTCACTTTTTTTCATTCTTCATACTGATGTTTGGGGAATTTCCCAAGTTGCTAGCATGCCCAGTTTCAGAAGGTTTGTAACAATTATTGATAATTTTTCTCGTACCACTTGGGTTTACTTGCTTAAAGGAAAAAATGAAGTATTCTCTTGTTTCCAGACATTCCACAAAATTGTACTTACCCAATTTTGTACTCGAGTACAAATTATTCGTTCTGATAATGGGGGTGAGTATGTTTATGCTGGACTTCAATCTTATTTTGCTGAGCATGGTATTATTTACCAAACAACTTGTATTGATACACCTCGGCAGAATTGGGATGCTGAGAGAAAGAATCGTCATCTTATTAGAAATTGCAAGGATCTTGATGTTTACTATGAATGTTCCAAAGTTATATTAGGGAGATGCCATCCTTACCTCGACATATCTTATCAATAGAATGCCTTCTCGAGTTCTGAACTTTCAGCCACTAGTTGAAATATTACCTTCCCTTTCTTCCTTTTCTTTCCCTTGTTTCTCTTAACTGTTTTTCAGTTCCTCCACAGGTGTTTGTATGTATTTGGCTTTGCTCATGACCCTCCTCGGCTTCGAAGTAAGTTAGATCTTAAAGCAACCGAATGCATCTTTCTTGATTATTCTCACAAACAAAAGGATTACAAATGTTTTCATCCTCCTTCAAATTTATTTTTACAGATGTCACCTTTTTTAAAAAGATAGCCTATTTCTGCCAGAGACTTCTCTTCAGGGGAGAATCTGAGTGAATATAAGTGTGCGTTTGTTCTCTCATCTGCCTCATTAGTTTCTTTCTTTTCATTGGAACAAGAGCTGGAGAATAACGAGGAACAACAGCAACAACAAAAGGAGCTAAAGTTCTATTCAAGAAGACAAAAGGATAAGAGTAATCCACCGCGCCAAATGATTTCCTCAATATCATGTAATCTAGCCCTGGCGTTTGAGTCTAATCTTTCCATTGTTCTTCGTAAAGGTGCTTGTACTCAGCATCCCATATCTGTTTTGTATTTTTACATCACCTTTCACCCTCTTATCGAGCTTTTTGCATCGCAATTGTCCTCTATGTTTGTTTCTAGTAATTTACAAGATGCATTGAATTATTCCAAGTGGAAAGAAGCAATGTGTGAAGAGATAAATGCGCTTCAAAAAAATAATATGTGGAAACTAGTTGAGTTACTTGCGGGGAAGAAGTTAATTGGGTATAAATGGGTGTTTACTGTGAAACATAAGACTGATGACTCAGCTGAAAGATACAAGGCTAGATTGTTGGCCAAGGGCTTTACACAGATCTATATGATTGATTATCAGGAAACATTTGCCCCTATGGCGAAGATGAATTTCATTCGTGTCTTACTTTCGCCGGTTGCAAATCGAGGTTGACCACTTCAACAGCTTGATGTGAAAAGTGTGTTTCACTATTTCTACATGGAGACTTGGAGGATAAAGTATATAAGGATGTTCCACCTTAACTTTGAACTTACTAGTTACCACGGATAGTAGCTAGGTATGTAGACTAAAAAAATCATTGTATAGGTTGAAGTAGTCTTCAAGAGCATGGTTTGAGAGATTCACCCAAGTTATGTTGAGGTATGGTTAGCATCAGAATCATGGTGATCATATTTTGTTTGTTAATCATTCTTCCCAAGGAAGAGTAACTGTCGTCATCTTGTATGTTGATGCTATTGTTTTTACTTGCAATGATGTAGAGAAGATGGTGAAATTAAAGGCATATTTGGTTCAAGAATTCGAGACAAAAGATTTGGAAAGTTTGAACTATTTCTTGGGGATTGACGTTGCGAGATCTAGAAGGGGTATATTCATTTCACAACGAAAATATGTGCTTGATTTACTTAAGAAGTCAACTATGATAGGGTGCAAGCATCTTGATATTCCAATTGAGTAGAATCGTAGGTTGGGAGAAAGTGTTGATGGTGCTCATGTAGATAATGGTCGATACCAGAGACGGGTGGGCAAGCTCATTTCTCTGTCTCATAGTCTAGATATAGCCTATGCGATCAATGTGGTCAATCAGTATACGCACTCACCTCGCGAGTCTCATATGGAGGCGGTTCATTGAATTTTGAGGTACCTTAAACTAAAACCTGGTAAATGGCTATTTTTCTCTAAGCACGATCATCTACAAGTGGAAGCCTATTCAGATGCTAATTAGGTTGGATTGGTTACATACAAAATATTAACATCTGGATATTGTACATTTGTGGGAGGAAATTTGGTATTATGGTGTAGCAGAAAAAAGTCGATTGTGGCCAGATGTAGTGCAGAGGCAGAATTTAGAGCTATGGCTCATGGTCAAGGATCAAAATATCGTTTCGAAACAGTCAAAATGTCCGAAATGTTTCCATTTCCAAGGAGACCGAAACGAAACAATAATGGAATTGAAATTCTGATATTTTGAGGTATTCCATAATGTTTTTAAATGCTTTATAATATTTCAATGCATTGCACAATTATTTTGGAATGTTTCAAGGTATTTCAAGATATTTTGATATATTTCCATCAATGTTTAAGAAAAATAATTCTTTAATTTTTTATTTTTTTCATTATATTTCCGAAACGGGTCGAAACGTTTTCGAAACACGTCAAAACGTTTCCGTTTTCTAGATGACCGAAACAATACATCGAAACGATATTTTGATCTTTGCTCATGGTATTTGTGAATTGTTGTGGTTGAAATTCGTATTAAAGGAACTTGATTTTAATACTAAGGAACTTATGAGATTATACTGTGATAATAAGGCAGCAATTAGCATTGCTCATAATCCGGTTCAGCATGTCAGAACGAAGCATGTGGAGGTCGACAGATATTTCATAAACAAAAAATTGAGTGCGGGCTTAATTTACACTCCATTTGTGAAGATAGAGATCAACTTGTAGATATCTTGCAAGAGTATCTTGTAAAGTGTTCCTTTCAATCCTTGGTAAGTTGGGGAGGTGTGATATCTTTGCACCAACTTGAAGGGGAATGTTAGAAGCTCTTTAGTATTTTTATCTTTATTGTTATGAAGAGTACGTTTTGCAATTTAATATTTCCACCTATAAATATAAGTGACAGAGGAAGGGAAACTCTTTATCTTTTTCTCAACCGTCTTTCTTTTATTTCTTTTTCTCTTCTCTTCTTTAATTCTTCTCTCTCTCTTTACCTTAATTCAGCACCTTGATTTTCTCACCTACTTGTGCAAATTACTATCCAAAATTAACTTCTGCTAAACAGGGGCAGAGCTGGAATTTCGCATTAGAGGGGGCAAACTATTACAAAAAAAAATTCACCAGTTTATACAAAATATTTCCAATCATGAAAAAATATTTTAGGATTCAACACTAGATTATTATTAAAACAGAAAACCTGTTTCCATTTAACTTAAGAAAATATGAACAAGCAGCCATAAAATAACTTATGGTATTACATTTTAACTCAATCACATACTAAAGTAGAAATCGACATTATTTCAAATCTCAAAATTCGTCTATAATGTATTGATGATAAACTAAATTTTTAGAAATTCTCTTCAATGTACAAAACCACATTATCCATGACAAAACCATTATTCATTTTATATTGCGAAAACTAGTTGAAATCATCATTTATTTTGTTGATTTACTCAATCCAGAAACTAAAACATTATTTTTTTTTGGGAGGGGGGGGCAATGGGCCACTAACTTGCCAAAAATTAAAAATAAGTTAGGACCGTTGTAAGTTAGGGCCACCCTCCTCCCTATGTGGCTCCGCCCTTGCTGCTAAATAACATTACCTTTTTCACCTCCCAAACCTAAGTATTGCCATTTTGGAGTTGGCACTCCGCAAGAGAGTAGCAGTTGAAAGGTACATGGTTTGACCGTAAGTCAGATCGTCTTGCTGCTCTGAGCACCCTTAGGGCTCCTCCTTTAAACCATATCATGCATATTTGTTGTGTTTGAGGTTAACTAACTATGCTTAGGTCATAGTGTTTGGAGGCACCTACAGGCTCCAGCTTTCTTGGCAACTTAGAAGAACTCAACATTGTGGGTACCAAGAAAGTGAGAAGCTGTAGAATGAAGAACTAAATAGAACGCTTGCCTAAGGCTGAATGATCCAGACTGAGTCAAAACAAGAAGAAAAGCGTTGATCACTCTAGTGGACTCGAGAGCATATGGAAGGCTGTTGTCCCTGGAAAGCTCGTAATGTCACATGAATCTAACATAAGCAATGGCTTCATTTTGCCAAGCTACATTCTCGATGGTGATCATCCTAGGCAAGTGTATGCTAGAAGGTAAAAAGGAGGGAGAATATCATATTCGCTTAATGGAGCTTATGCTATTCATTTTTACTGAAAAAGGTATTTTGGTCATTTTGTCAGTTAGGATTATTTTAGTATTCTGATTTCGTGTCCAGATTAGTCACTTATTTTGCTAGTGTCGAAACACTTGCTATTCTCTTACTGTCCACTATCCCAGCAACCATATCTTTCAGTTTCATACAGCCTCAAATCTCATCCTAAACAAGCCCAAATCTATCTTTTAACCCTAGACTCATCTTCTCAATCACACCCTAATATGCAGAACTAGATCCCAACACTATCTGATCGGTGGGCAGTGTTATTGCTTTGATCGAGGTTCTGTCCTACATCAATCCCTGATTTTGACTAGACCATTATCCACACCATATCTAGAACAAGAGCAATAGAGACCCTCGAGATACATGCATGCTAGGACAATCATTTTCTCGTCATTTGCTGGTTTTTGTTCCAGCCTCGGCCTTGGGGTATGAATTTGCTTTCGGTTATTGAGTTTCCATGGGAGTCCTCCTCTCTTAGGATTTTTGCAACCACTTTTAATTTAGAGCTGTGATATTTTCATGTCTGACTTGGCAATTCAGTACCAACTTTATCCTCCATACACATGAGTGTGCCAGTTAACCATCTCATCTTTTTTCTTACCAATGGTGTCAAATATGACGGAGCACCATTATTGATGTATAACATGACCACAATGATGCACTTCACTATTTCTGAGACATTGGGCTGTTATTTTTGCAGTTACCTTTTGGTGAAATTGGGAATTCGTATGGGGCAAAACGTGGATTCCACCTTCGAATTTGAAATTTTGGGGTGGAGAACTATTTTCAAAAGAATGGTTTGATGAGAATCCTCTCTCCGAACAAAATTTTAAACAGCTTGGAACTTTAGTGCATGCTTAGAAGTTTTAATGGTAAATTACACTAACACCCCTTGTGGAGTCAAACAATTATAGGGACACCCTTTCTTGTTTTTGACTACACTGCCACTCCTTTGGTTTAATTATCGATTATAGACTTCCCTTTATGTTAGTTAGTGGTGGTGTCTAAGTGTATTTCAATGGCTAACTAAACTAAACGAGAGGGATTATTAAGTGTCTCACTGTCTCCCACTTCCAAAGAGACAATAGCTTCCAAGTCGTGCACTTCTTCAAAACTCAGGAAGGCACGCACAGTTCAAAAGCATTCGCTCATGCTTCCCCAGTTTTCAGTTCTTCATCTTCCTGGAATTGTTTTTCTTGCTTTCTCGAGTCTAGATACCTGCATGATAGGTTACCTTCGCTGGACCCGCTCTTATTGGCCAGACCTTGGTGGCTGAGCATTGTAGTTGGCATGGTAGCGGGGTTGACCCTTAACCTGCTCGAAGGCTTATATCCCGTTTTTTATTTTGTTGACATCATCTCATGCTATTTTCATAATACACACTTACTCAAATTTTCTAAAACGAAAACACTATTTGATGAAACGATTGAGCACTTGGTGAGCTCATTGGTAGATTGATCCTCAAAACCAAACAAAATGTATCCCAATCTTCCTCTCCTCACAATGCACATCAACCTCTACTACTGCCACCATCCTCTCTCAACTAAACAATCTCTCAATCGGTATTCTGCAATTGGCCTCAGAGTTCAATCAAATCACCTCACTACTGTGGCACCACCACCACCACACTCTCAATCAATATCACCCAAGCTTGTCAGAATTTCACATGTTTAATTGAACAAACGTATACACAGAGGCGCATGGATATCTATGTATATAAATGTATATATTTCTATTGGGTCACTAATCTTGACGAAGAATCCAACTTGTTCAATGAGGACAACGATGTCGTTTCTTCTCGAAATTGTGAAGTTAGATCGGAAAAAATGGTTGTTGGGATGGAATTGAGAATCTAGACCTACTCTTGTTCTGGGGGTGTTGATGGGCCAATGTGTGCTGGAGATGGGCCAAAGGTTTGGATGCTTAAGGTGAATTTGGTGCGACGAGGGTGGTTATGCGATGGCGATTATAATTGGCTATTATTTTCAAAGAATGAGGAGAGAAGAAATTTGACCTAGAGGAGGTAAAATATAGTTCTCAATAGCTAACAAGAGCGCAAAAGTCAGTTTACCGATTCCGTTAATAGATGTACTCAAAAAACTAACAATGGATGGTAATGTGATTTCTGTTAAGAACAAGGGGTGTCCCTGAAATCCCAAGGGGTGTCGGTGTTGTCTCATGGCTCCCTCTCACCTGGTATGCTCTGGTCAAGTTAGTGTACATCACTTAGTGAAAATTCAATGACTGTGTCATTTATGGTCACCCATGTTTCTTCTGGAAGTTGCTTGGAATCTACTTCATATGTTTGCATCATATCGTTGTATTGCTTACATTTCCACATTGACAATGTTTTATTTTCCCAGCTTTATCTTTTATTTCAAGGAAATATCCTAGACAATGAAGGAGCAATGTAAGACTCACTTTATATTCTTGTTTTCAGGGATACTCCTCATTAGCTATGGCTTTAGTCCTCCCAGAAAGAGGTTGTTTAGTTGCTTGCGAAAAAGACGCAACATCTCTTGATGTAGCAAAAAGGTATTATGAGCGAGCTGGTGTTTCACACAAGGTGATTAGTATCTTTTTGCTATGAGTAGTGTAGGAGAGCTAATTTTTCAAATTTGGAGACTGGGCTATGCTGTTTCTGAACATCTATCTATCGTTCACTAAATGCTTTGTAATAAACAAGGTTCCACACAACTGTGAAACTATTTATTACATATTGGTTGCCACTTGCCATCATTTTGTTTCTATCACGTCTTTTGGAAATAAGGCAATTGCTTTAACTAAGCTTATAAAAGAAAGAAACAAAGAAACTGTGCAAATAGAGGAAGGATGAGGAATCCTACACATGTGAGAACCTGCAACCATCCATACAGAAGAAATGAAGCCCCTATTTTTTTTGCCCCACTATAGATCGCAATGCCCTTTTCCGCACTAAGTTGTAGTATGGAAATGGAGTGCAAGTCTATGTTAATGATTCTATTATATGTATTCCTCTGACACAATTGTTTTGCATTAGGTGGACGTGAGACATGGACTAGCAGCAGATACTTTAAGATCTATGATTCAAAATGGGGAAGCTTGCAGGTATTTTCTATATTTTATGTAGTTATGGTGTTCAAACCATAATGGAATTCCTCCTTGTATCCATGCCTAAAATATTGATCACATTTTTAAGGGGTGGATGAAAACATTGAATCGGACTAGCCTCAAGGCCAATCTACTACCTAATCGACTAACTTGGTAGTCAGATGAAAGTGCTCATACTCTTACTTTTCATCATCAAAAATAGCCAAGACCCAGTTATTGTGTTAATATAGATTCCTTGATAAGTTTAACACGCCTTTTTATCAATTCTGGATGACATTCTGGGTTTGTGGGTTGGAGTATGTGCAATTGTTATGCTATATACATTGCACGTTATCAGTTTTGTTATTCTGCTACCTTTTCTTCTTATAGTGAATAGTTTCATTGACTAACCCATGCCGTAGATGCTCACACATTAATTTCTTTAGCACCATCTTTGTCAGGTATCTAATGATTGGAATTCATTCACCATATATCTCCTCGTTTGTGCAGATATGATTTTGCATTTGTTGATGCTGAGAAGAGAATGTATCAGCAATACTTTGAATTGCTCCTACAATTGGTTAGCAAATAATCACAAGTAGCCAAAATGCACGTTTCATCGTGCACTTTGAGGATGTACTAATTTTGTAGTCTTAATTGTGCAGGTGAGGGTTGGAGGTGTGATTGTGCTGGATAATGTGCTCTGGCATGGAAAAGTTGCTGATCCACTGGTAAACAAAATAGGCCAAACTTCTTTTAACCCCATTGGTTTGTCCTTGAAGCACTTCACCCCCTTATCCTTTAAAAATAAGCGACCCTTTTGTTTTTGACTAAAATAAACCACTATCACTGTTAATGACGGTAACAAAAAAAACTCAATGCCCTACCACACCAATGTGCACCACCGCCACCCCAACCCACTGCTCACCACCAACGCAATTCATCAAACTAACAAATGCCACCATCTCCAGTCATTACCCACCCCCACCATTGCGCACCACCAAACCTAATTCATCAAACCAGCAAATTCAAAGCAATTCAACCCTCCAAACTGCCTCTCAAGAGAGAGAGAGAGAGAGAGAGAGAGAGAGTGTCAGACTAAGAAAATAAAATTCAGGGTAAATTACATCCATCTTCCCTGAGGTTTAGTCAAATAACAACTAGACCCCTCTTGTATGGGAAATAACACTGACCTCCCCTATTAGTTACTTCATTTTCTTTTTGTCTAACAGAAATAAGAAAGTGTATGTATTGCACTTGATTCAAAAATTCTCTACTTTGTTAGGTAAGTTAATTTTGTCCTTAAACCCATTCAAAATCTAATGATTCTGTTAATTAAATTATATTTATCTTAAATTCAGATCAAATCTAATCAAATCAATTAATTAAGCTAAATTTACCTCAAAATTCAAATCAATTCCGTTAATATAGTTAATTTTTGTACCCAAAATTCAAACTTTAATTTAGAGACAAAATTAATTACGGAATAAAATATTCAATTTCAATAGGTAATCACACAAACATACAATTAATAGGTGTTTGTTTGGAAACTAATAATATTAATAATATGAATATGGTATGTTTGGCAATGGGTTTACCTTGTCTACTATCTAAATAAAAATAATGTTGACATTTATAAAAATTAGGTTGCTTACATCATCAAATTATAGACGTCCCTCTAACAACACATTAACGGTCAGGTGAATCTGTTATAGACAACTATAGCAGAAGGAGATTAGTGTTATTTGTAAAACAAAAGAGGGTCCAATTGTTATTTGACCAAACCTCTGGGGAGGTGAATGTAATTTACCATAAAATTTAACATTAGAAATCAAAATCGAAATTGAAATTCAAAAAATTAAATCAAAATAAAAAATAATCAAAACCCGAGCAATGAAGTGCGTTTGATAGTGCTAAACCATATGATTTGTTTCTGGATAAATTGTTGCGTTGCTTCACTTTCATTAATCTAATTTTGATGGTGCTAAACCATATGATTTGTTTCTGGATAAAAAGCAGGGCAAAAGCAATTTAACTGAATTCTTAGAAATTGGTGGGCCTGGTACGATAGTTGTTCAACCGTTTTTTATTGGGATGATAGAACTCTTGAAAATAAGTTGGGGATTCAATAAGTTGAGACCTCCATGTGCTGCTGTAGCGGACTACCATAAGTGGAGGAGATGGGTTTTTTGGTGGTGGTGGTGGTTTTGGTTTTTTTTTTGGAAGGGGAGGGGGGTTGAGGAAAGAGGATGATGTTGGTTTGTAGGGTTGTTGGAGGTCCGTTACACAACCCTTTCCATAGGCGAACTAAGAGAGGAGGGAAGTGTTGTATACATGTAGATATATACTAATATTTACTAATAATGATAAATTATATAATTATTTATTTATTGGTGTTAAGGTGACTCTTGAAGACAAGAGTTACAACCTTCCAAATAAAGTATCTATTGGCATTTAAATGAAGAGTCACAACTCTTCTAAAGAGGTGTATGAAACACTGTAAATATAGGATTCCTGTTATTGGCATAATGAATGAAGTCAGTTGTTAATTTCTTATCTCTTATCTCTTATCTCTTATCATATTTTGTTGAGATTGTTTTCCAAAGTTTCATTCAGGTTGAGTTCTCGTTCTAAGATGATACTGTTTTATCAATATCTAGTAAAGGTCTTTTATGGATGAAGAATTTTATAAAATGCATTCATTTACTGGTATACTTTAAGAATCAGCGACTTTGCATTGTAACCCCAAACAACATTAAATCATATCAGAAAACTTATGAGGAAAAAGGTAAAGTTATAATGAATATTGCCTAATGATCAAATATGAGTGGATCCATAAAACAAAACCACTAAGTGGTCAACTGATCAGTAAATTCTTAAGGATAAGTGTGAGTTGATGCTTAGGTAGGTTATGGATTGTTTATATATATAAATTCTTGAGTTTTACCTAACTTAGAATAATTGATGTACTTTTTGGGATAGATATACTAACTATCTACTATGCCGTTATGGACTATTTTAGGAAACGGATGGTCTTCTATTTTCGGTTAGAAAAATGATGGTAAGCATTAATCTTTAAAGCATTGGGTTTTGTTTATGAGGCATAAGTTGTGTTAGGTCATTGGTATTTATGATGAACGGGTATGAGATTAGATTTAAGTGTCTTGAGGGATCACATGATCTAATGCTATTTGGTGATTATTCTATGATTGGTGATGGTGATCCTTTTATTTTATTGAAAACCCTACAACATTATGAGAGTATAAGATCAAAGTATGTTGAAGGAAGTGAGGGATGATAGAATATGACGAGGTTATTGTTTCAAGTTTGATCCATTTTTGGTGTTTAGTAGATATTTAGGGTTGCCTGAACTTTTGGAAAACAATAAAGTATTGTGATTCCGTTTGTTGTATGTCAACAAGGTAAACCAGGGTATCCTTAGGATAGTAAAGCCTTAGTACAGAAAATGTTATATTAAGTTATCAGAAATACTCGAAAAACTAGAAAATTACGGAACGATTAGGATTTTTGCTTATGGTGTAAAAATTTTAAGAGTGATATATCTTCCTCTAACGTGAGTACAATGTTCAAATATGATCTATTAGAGGAATATAATAAATTAAAATTTTTTAGAGTGATATATCTTCTCCTAACATGAGTACAATGTTCAAATATGATCCATTGGAGAAATATAATAAAGTAACCACGAACATGTGTCAGTTCTAAGAATAAGAGTAGGAATTGTGGTTATGCTTCTTAGACGAATTAGAGATCATTTTATAACCATGTATTGAGGGTATTAGTATTGGCTTTGAAGTACTATGGAGAGTTGGCTAAGGTTGTTTTGAAAGTATTAATTGTTTTGAAAGGTCTTAAGAAAGATAATCATTGAACTCTACTTCGATAATCTTATTTCCTTGTGGTCTTAGTTCATTACCCTTATACTATCTAAAGTCAACACCAATCGGGAATCACTTGGTTGAGTATAGAGTTGAGAGTTGATTGTATCCACAAATGTTAATTGAAAATTGAGGTCAAGGTATGGATACGAACTTAGAGACATATGGAAAGAAAATCTAGGAAGTTTGCAAAAGGTTCCGTTCGAATGCAAGTCTGATAGAACTTGAGATACTGGTAACAAGGTTCATTCCACCGCCAATCTTTGTGCGAACGTGGATGCGCGATTTCCAATGATCAGGTTCGCGATGACAACATCGTTTTTTATCCTATAAATACCCTAAGGACGTACTTTAGGTTATTTTTCAGCAACTTTCAACCCTAGGAGGCTAAGGAGAATTGGGATAATGGCAAGGGGAGAGATTCCGATGGATTTGCCTGGAGAAAATCATAATCCAACACGTTAGAATCAAGATTCAAGGAGATTAAGGTAGGATTCTTTCTCAAGTTCACTCATTGAGGATTAGGGTTACTAATACGTATGTTTTGTTTCCGAATCGATTATATATGATAGATATACAATGTCTTTATACTTTTTTTAATAAGATGGCCTGTTTCTTGGGAGAATTACATGTTTGTTTTTTTTGAAAAGTGGAGAATTACTTGTTTTATCTCACAAATTCCATGTTCTTGATTTTTAAAACCCTAGTTCTTGATTACTATCAATTCAAAGATGTTTATTGGGGATCTCTCTAATGTTTTCTTGAAATTATTCTATTTTAACAATTGTTGAATTGTAATTTGTGATTTTATGAAAATGATCTCTTGTATTAGTGGGTGTGATGAACGTGAGTTACCTTCGACCGAGTATTGTAGAGTGCATAAATACGTTTCTTACCCAGAGGGGTTTGAAGGTTCCCTATTACTCGTAGTGGAATTGCTTGGTTCCTTGCTAGATTCAAGAATTTACACTATTTACTCACAGGGATCGAGTTTGAGGGCTAGTATACTATTCTTGAGGGGATTTGTCACTGTCGAATCGTTGGTATACACCATTCCTAAAGTATTGTATCCTTGCGAGGATTGGATGTGTGCGAGTGTGGGCTAGAATATTCTCCACATATATATTCATGTTAAGTTTACCTGCGTACATGAGGTATATTTGTTGTAATCAATTATTGCTTTGAGAATTGTTTGTCTTTTGTATAAACTTGATTTCACTAATTGTCCATTTTTATTTCGAAATTATGTTATGTTATTTCATCCAATAAGACCTGCCGGTTTAACTGTTTTAAAACCTTGCTTGAACTTGAGAAGGTTTTCTACGGGGCTTCTGCTCATCCTATGTTATAAATTTATTTTTTAGACTTTGGCTTTGAGGAAGACATGGACTCTGAGGCGGATCAGTATGTGGATCCGGGAGTAGATGTCTAGTGATGTTTGGTTGTAGTTTAAATTTCTGAATTCTGATTGATGGAATAATTGTTTTTTGAATAATACTTTTAATAGTTAGTTGAAGTACTCCTACTCAGGTTTTGGATGTAACTTTGAGGTTCTAATTATGTTTTGGTTGGGATTAGTTTTATTGTTTACTTAATTGATGGACGTTTTATTTTAGTTAATTATTATTTAGATGCTCTCGTGATTAGATGTTATCTATATGGTTAATGCCCTTCTAGGGGGATTTTAGGGTGTTATAGATATTTTTGTTATTTTAGGTGCATGTGACATATACTGTCAATTTTAACAGAATTTAGGACGGTTGCATATTAGTCTTGGAATACAAAGGAATTACTTGCTTATTTTTAAAACAAAATAAACATTATCCATAAGCTTTATTGGAGGAATGGTTAATCTTATATGGATATTTGTGCAGGTAAACGACCCAAAGACTGCCAGCATGAGAAATTTCAATAAAAATTTAATGGAGGACCAGCGTGTAAGCATCAGTATGGTAGGTGCATGAATGTTTTTTTACCGTAACATGTTTTGGGCACGTTTGTTGATAACCCTAAAGCTTTTTTCCAATATTAGGTACCTATTGGTGATGGCATCACAATCTGCAGGAAAATATGACTAGCACAAGGCTGATAGTGCTAGGTTGGTTCAGCGTGCCTTTCTTATTGAATAGAAGGGTAACTTGTGTCATGCAACGGTTTTTGGTAGTGGTAGCAAACTATTAGAATGGGTAGCGCTTGTATACCAAATTGCAAGGTAAAGAGTTTGTATTAATCAATAAATTTCAAGATTTGTAGCAAACTATTAGAGCTTAGTGCTCACCCTTTACAAACATCTTTTTCAGATTATGATTTAGAGGAAGAGTTCGGATTGGATGAGCAAGTAAATTGGGAAGTTCAAATTAATGGAAACGTGGATCTAGAAGTGGACATTTAGAGTTGTTTACTTTATATTCTAACTTGTGAGGTTAATTATGAGACAATGTTAAGAATAATATTTTATTTATTCCGTTGTAAGATAATGTTTATTTTTTAATGTAATTGTCATGGTTTGACATATTTGTTTTGGACTATGCTTTAGTTTTTATAGATGATGTATGAAATTCTTTTTACTTATAGATTTTATTAGTTGCTTTCATAGTGTTAATGGTTTATAAATATCAATGTCTTGCAAGGTAAGTTTTGGGGCGTTACATATAGGTACTTTGGAGATTTAAATATATAAGGATATGATTGTAATTTAGATATTTAATTATGGAATGATATTGTGGCATTTAAAATTCTTTATAAGGATAAAATAATGAAATAAAAGTTTTTTCATGTTAAGGTATTTTTATTAGTAGTATAGATTAGTTGTTGTTCACGTGCGTTGCACGTATACCATTTTGTATATAAAATATTATACATTAAAGTTGTTGATCACTTATCTTCTTGCAAAATCCACAACTTTAATAAACATTAACAGTTAAATTGTAAAGATTCATATTCTATTAAAACCCCCTTCCTCTTCAACAGAAAAAAAAAATGCTAAATTAATAAAATGGACTTAAAAGACAAACAATATTGATGTTTGAATAGAAGGTCTCCACTTAATATCTAATACATTGATTATTGATGGAAAAAAATTCATAGAGTTTGTATCGATTTGTAGTGTAAAAAAATGGAGAATATAAAGAGGTCAAATTGATTGAAAATTAATTCTTAAAATTTGAAGAGTCTATAAAGTGATCCAAGCTTAATTGATAATTGATACTTATATCAGTTAGAAATTTAGTCCCCAAATATGTAGAGTCAAAAACTTAAATTCATTATAATTACGCTAATTATTGAATCATGATTAAATGGACCTTACAATAATAATCAATAACATATTTGAGAATCAAGAATTTTTCACTTAGTTGTCTTTTATTAGTAGTGTGTGTATATATATATACTAGTTATTACCCGTGTCTGAAGGTACTGTGCAATACATGTTTAAACCTAACAATATCAATGAACAACATTCAAGTTTTCCACCAAAAAAAACTGTAACTCCAATCAATACACATTAATACGAAAAATCAACAATCACTTCTTGAAATTTTTTTTTTTTAGTTAATGCCTATGCCTAAAATTATTTTCTAACAAAAAAATATTAATAATTAAGAAAAATGACCATCAGGGAGAGGTTGCTAGGCCTAACAAACAAAAAACTTAGGGCAGAATTTTCTTGAAGGATAAGACCCCATGAATCATACAACAAATGCCTATAATATATTAGAGACCACAAATTTAAAAAGTAAACGAATAACAACAAAATAATGCAACCCAATCTCTTTCAACACCAATGGCTTTGACTCATTTCTTTCATGGAATGGTACCATTTACACCTACAAACCTATATTGAATGCAAAACCTAGACATAAGATAATGCACCAAATTAAATTAGTTTTACTCAATCACCAAATGAAGCTATACTTTACCACCGACGATGAGCCAATAGTCCTTGGACTTCTTGTGCTTGGTGTCAATAACTAAAGAGCAAGGTTAGTTTAACAATAAATTTGAAAATTCATAGTAAGTTCATTTTCAAAGTTAACAATCTCTAATTGTATATTTATCAGATATGTGTTCATTCATGAACTCACAATGGATGGAATGTCATAGTTAGTGGAGGAATATGAATAAATGATGAGAGAGAGATAGTCACCTACCATAAGCCAATTTCTTATCAATACAATAATCACAACTATTGAATAGGTAGTGGATCCTAATAAATGCTAAAAAATAAATCATCATCTTCGATCATTGAACATACTATTCAACTTTCTTAAGAATTTTTTACCATTTCATATACTACCAAAGACAAATTTATGTCAACTCAACCATTATGTGACACAATGAAATAACAAAATCACATCAAGACACATATGTCAGTGCATAAAAATCAGAAAAAAAATCATGTGTTGCCTCAATAGGCGCCAAATGTATTCCTGGTTGCCTTCTTCCTCTCAACATAATGTTTTTGACAATTTCTAGGATTAGCCTTCAGGGATGTGTGTGTGTGTGTGAAGATGACTGTTCATATGTAGAATTCAAAGCAAGAACTCCCAAGATTAGTACTGGTAGAGAGAGAGAAAGAAATTTCTAGGATTAACCTTAAAGGAATACACTCCTATCTTCTTTAGAGTAACCTTCTCATTCCTTTATCCATTCCCTTTTTACCTTCCGAAAAAAACCTTCTCATTCCCAAGCTTGGACAAAGCAAAGCAATATTACCCCAGCTGGAATGACATTGATGCCCAAGATGTCTATAGCCAAAAGGGTTCAATTGTTCAAGGTGGAGTTGGGCCTTTTGGGCTGTTAACACTGGCTTCAAGAAACTTAAAGGAATACATTCCTGTCTTCTTTAGAGTTTTTAAGGCACAGAAGAAGCGTAAAGTTCTCATGTGCTCTGATGCAACCAGGTTTGTTTATGGCTTAGTTTCTATGTATATCAGTACAGTTCTCTTTGTCCAATAACCATCAACTAATTAAAGGATTTAATACCACCAAAGAAAATCCAATACAATCACCAAATAGTATAATGCATACAACTACAGAGAGAGATTCATTCCAAGTTAGTGAGCTTAAAAAATAAAAGAAAAGAAGAAAACGAATAAACAAGGATGTCGCTGGACATATCGAGAAGGGTAAACAAATGAACATTTAAATTTATCAGATTACCTCATCAAGTAAATATCAAATTCACATTTAAATTTATCAAAACACCATTTAATATCAATCAATTTCAGTAAGATTTCATCAAATTAACCTAATTCCAAAATCCTCAAACCCAATAAATTAATAACAAAGCACACACATGGTGTTGCGGGCATGGGGTTAGGGGGATGGGTGTGAGTGTGTTTGGGTCATGGCTGGTGGTTCGATTTAGCGTGAAGAGAGAAAGGTAGATAGAGAAATAGAGAAGAAAATTCAAAAAAAAAAATCTTAATAACCGAGATTCTGTGAGTTGCAAGCAGAGAGAGAGAGACCGAGTGTCTTGACTGAGTTCGAGGCTTCGAGTGGCTGAGAGAGAGATGGATTTGAGGTAGGGCTAAAATGGGAGGCAATTTGAAATCCTTCGTTGATTTAGGGCTAAAATTGGGGCAAATTAAAATCCATCGATCTGGAATGGAAAGATAGATAGATAGATACAGAGAGAGAGAGATAAAAGAAGACTTACATTCGATTGTTCATTGCTGAGTTCGAGACTGCGCCTGCCTTGCCTTGCCTGATGTCATCGAAGGTTGCCTGATGTGAATCTGGGTCAGGGGTGTGTCGTCGGAGCTCAAAGAGAGAGAGAGAGAGAGCGAAAGAGTACTGTCGTGTCCATGTGAGTGAGTGAGAGAGAATGTGATTTAAATTTTATTTTAATTAAATCGTGACAGAAGAGAGAAGGGAGAAAAGCCATAAACAATGTGAGGGTTTTACAGGCAGCAGAATCATATTGCGATCAAGCTGCAAAACGGATCCCATCGTGACAGAAGAGAGAGTGTATGAGAGAAAATTTTGGGCGGGAAAGAAAATATTCAGGATCTAATGTTAACCATCTGATCAGATCTAGAAAAATTTAGATAAATCTAGACCGCGAAAAATAAAAGTCATTTTGTTTATCTTTTGAAATTTGAATTGTAAGCTACTTTATTATATAGATAGTATAGATTTAGATAAATTTGACTTTCCTCCTATTTTTCCACCATTATTTTAAATGAGAGAAGATGAAAAAATAAAATATATCATTTTTCTGTTTTAAAAAAATAGAGTAGAAAGTTAAATTAGACTGTTTATTTTAGAGAGTCTAAATAAAGAGTCTATTAGAGAATAAATTTTAAAGGTTGACTTCCTATAATAGAGAATTAAATTAGAATTGCTAACCTATTAGAGGCTCTGAGACTCATTCCCGATAATTGCATACAAAGGGGCATAAATGGAGTGTGTTTACATAGGGGTATTATTGGTTGTAGATTTTACTTAAAGCATATTCAATCTTTATTTTTTTTAAACTTAAATTTAAATTTGAGTAAAAAAATTCTTAAAAACCTTATCCAATATTAAACACGTATTCATATCAAAGCAAGAGAGATTTAAAATTTTATCCAAATCAAGAGAGACTTAAACTTTTACTTAAATATCTCTAATTGTTAAATTTCATTATCCTTTAAAAATTTAATGATTATATTCTATTCATATTAAAAATTAAATTTATTATTATTTAAATTTAATTTCTTCATTAGAATATTTTATATCAAATTAATTTTTTTACTCAAAAATGAAGTCAAAATATGAGTAAAATTTTGACTTTTAAGGATGCAGATGCTCTTAAAAACTCGAACCTAACTAGTCCCAAGAAACGCAGAAGGAGCGGAAGCCAACCCCACCCCGTCTGTCTGTCTGGGTCTTTCATTTATTAGGGTGTTTCGATTCGGCTCAATTCTCTCAGGCAGATCCTCCTGGTTAGTAGTTGAATGAGGAAGTATAACCTCAAATTTGCCTCTCTTCGCTGGACGATTATTATTATTATTATTATTAAGTTTTGCCTTTTGTTTGAACATCAATTAGGGTTATCCAAACGGAGGAGATTGAATTAGAGAATTGCTAGCTTAACAATGTCTGTTCGACTGCTGAGGAAAATTCTCAATGAACAAGAAGCAGCAACACAGCAGCGCCGGCCTGGAACAGAAGAGCAGCAGCTCAACAGCGGCGATGAGGCCGAGTCGCCTGATTCGTCCACTCATTCCTCTAAAAATCCCTTCGATCTCCTCAACGACAACGATCAGGTTTAACTTTCTCCTCGATGCCAATATCTACCTTCGCTTCCTTCTGCTATAGTTAATGCGTATGTGCGTATGTATTTATCTACAAATGTTCTCTGCTGTTGTCCAAACAAGGATTTCGATTTCTTTTCTGCACTAAGAAAAAAAACATTACTATTCGGCAATTGTTTTTTTTTTTAATCTTTTTATATGGATAATGGAGGGGAATGTTTTTTGGAGCTGTTACAAAGATTGAATTGTTATAAATAGATTTTTGTTCGTGTGATTCCTTACCCAAACTGTTGTTGCAAACCTTGGTAACGTTTTTTAAATTAGGTATCATTTTATGGCTTAGGTTTGCTTTAAAAAGTAACATTTAAGCGTATTGTTAACACTTCTATATGTACATACCTCTATTGCCAGTTAGTCAATTCCAATACATGGCTTGGGGAAGAGAATGAACCCAAACAATAAAACAGTAAAAAAGTTTTGCTTTTAAAAGTATTTTTCTAGCTTAAAACAAAAGCTAATTGTTGTCAAACAGTACCTTTATCATGAAGATTTTATTCTGAATGTAATATTTTGAAAGAATAGTAATGATATAATAGAATATACCAACCTAGAGTTATATTGGCGATTTTTTTTTATAACCAGAAATGAAAGGTGATGGAGGCCTGTCCTAAGTTATACAGGAGAAGTCATCCGGTGCTCTGGATACTCGTCTTTGGATCCCAACGGTAGAATCCATCTTTAAGATGGGATGAGTTAGAATAACTATTATGCTCAGAAGAAGGTATAAACTAATAGGAACTTGTTTGGATTTGGATCATCCATCCACCTGAAGCAGCACCACAATATGCTCACTAACTTAAGGCTTTTGGTGTCCAAATCAGACCTTACCCTATATCTGTGGATACAAAATTTGCAAACAGTAAGGAGCAGTGAAAAGTAGTATTAGGGCAGAGGATCATTACGTTAGTCCTCTATCAGTAGCTAAGGTAAATAATATAGGGTGATGCTGAACATTGAAACAAAAAATCAGTTCTTTGTCTGTTCATTTTTTTTTAATTCTTAATTTTATTCCTTTGTCCTGCATAGCCCTTAAGAAACCTGTGGCTTGTGATTGTGAAGTAATACACCATTTTGTTGAGTTTTGTTGGGAAAGACCATTTAGCATTGCATACCTCTGGAAGCACCAGTCTTTCACAGTGTTCTTTTGGAATGAGAATGTTACCAATGTACAAAAAATCTTGACTTTCACCTTAGTTTTTGCAATATTTCCTTCATTGTCATGGCTCAAGCACCTCTTTTTGTACCTTTTCTTCTGCTAGAGCAAGATAGTAAGCTTACTCGGTTCCCAAGGTTAGTTCCTGTGGCTCCAAGTTACTTTACCTCTATGTAACTCTAATTGCTAATTTTGGACACCTTAATTTTAACGAACCGCCAATCAAGTTAAATCAAATAGAAACCGGAAACATGTTGCAGCTCTAGACTTAATGCAATCTACTAACAGGTTCTGTATTGAGCAGGGTGGATGGCTTTCTTCTGAAGTAAAGTTTCTTGCGCTTAAAGTTACGCTGCATTTGCAAAACTTTGACTAGGACTTTTGTTGGCCCTAATTGTAACCTACTACCAATCAAGTCAAACTGATTTGTTGCAGCTCTAGAATTAATTAGAATTGTTGTGGTATCCTTTGGACCAAAATAAGCTGAACTGTATGAAACCCAATGGTTAATTGTTTGCACCAAATATTTAGTACTTTGATCACATGAGCTGCTCTGTCTAAAATGATAATGTATCTAACATAAATGGATGCGAACATTAAGAATCCTCAGTAGTTCCCCTGTAGACTAGAGGATGTATACTACCAGCTAGTGAAATTGTAATTCCAAGTCCAAAACCATTTGAAGTCGTACATGAGATCATGTAACTGATATGAACACTCTCCCCCCCCCCTAGATGATGTTAAGCACTACTCTTTCTGTTTTCCTTCTCATCCACCAATACTATGTTGCTATGAACTTGATATCAAAATTAATCTTACCTTTTCCTCAAAGTGCTATGGGCAATGGCAGAAGAGGCAATCATTTTATATATGCTCTTCGTTTGATTTCACTACCTAATGATTGATTTCAGTCGCAGGAAAATGAGTCAGAAATAGCTGATGAATCATTGATAGGAAACATTGATGTCAATGAACCCCCAACAGGGAAAGCTATTGTAAACACAGTTCCATCTCCTAATCACAAGTCAAAGAAAAATAAAAAGAAGAAAAGCAAGGAACATTCATTTTCAAACACACATAAAGCTGACAACCGTGTAGATGTGATGTTAGAAAACTTATCTTTTGGAGTTGAGGGTTCTAGTCGTCAGTCTGGTGGTTCTCATCCAGTAAAAGCTAAACCAAATCTAAATGCTGGTGGCAGCGTGGTGAAGCAATGCACATCATCCATTTTACAAGTTGACCCAAAATTTCTTAGTGCAGAAAATGAGCTGCGGAGAATATTTGGTTCTAAAGTAGTGAGTTCATTTGAAAAAAGTAACCAAACGGGAACTTCTAGACAGATACGTGGAGGTAGACGTGGAAGCCACAATCATAGGAGGACTATTCTTGTCTCTCCATCGGAACATTGGCCTCGCTGGGATGGATCTTTATCCATGGAACTTCTTGAAACCAGAGAAGGATATCACTATTTCAGGTAGTACTCATTTATAATTCTCTTGATGCTGTTGCATATATACATACGTCTGTAATTCATAATCGCTGGAGCTTTTTATACTCAATTTTCACTATGTTATAAGTTATATCTGCTGTTTAATTAGAAAATAGAAAGTCAACCTTTGCTTCTGATGGACCGGCCAAAAATAGGGTTGGTTTAAGATGGATTACCCAAACTAATGTTGTGCCTTCCAGGAATAATTTCCATTTCAGTTTTACTTCCTTACTGTTCAATGATGAATTCTCCCTCTTCCACCTACTTATTCCTCCCTCTCTTTCCCTCTCTCTTACCTGCATACAGAGGCACGTGAAAACATGCATATTGTTCCACTACAAGAAACTCAGCAAAGTTGCTGAGCGATATGAATCTGAAACTAATCCTTTTATGTTTATCTGTGTTTAGTACATGATATTTTGAAAGTGGGTTATAGATGTAGCCAGTTTATCCTATAATTCCACCCTGGGCTTTACCAAAAAAGTAAACATTTGTATGTAATGCAAGAATCATGTTGTTTACGGTATTTAGATGCATGCTCAAGAAATGCTGGCAGTTAAAGGGCATACTAATGTGCTAGAGTAGGTGGTGGCATGTGAAGGCAAAAAAAATTTACTGCTTAGTTGAGAATAATCTGTTAAAACAAAGGAGAACATATTTGGATGCAGAAACCAGTGCTCGGTGGAGTTGTTGAACTTGTCTATCAGGAAGGGAAGAAAAGAGAAAGGAAAGAAAAGAAAAGGAAAGGATTAGTGAGGGAGGGTGGGTGACTCCATGGCTTGCAAGCCTCTCAATTTGTATTGAATGGTGAATGGAGAGAGAGAGATAGATAAGACGAAGGAAGATGTGGAAAAGGAGGGAGAGAGAGTTTTATAGAGCTTAAAAGGTTTCTGCATTTCTCCCCCCAGGCCTATTGGCCCTATTTGTATACCTATAAGCAGAAAACTAATTTATATAATTGACCCCTCCTAACAGAAAGAATATCAATCCCATGTTTCACTCTCAAAGCAGTCATGCTTAACATAAAATAGAACTCAGTAAACCACAACAATATTCTTAAGAAGGTGCCTCGTAAGATTTTAAGAAGAAAAAAGTATGTGCTACTATGAAAGAAGATACCCAATATGATTCTAAGAAATGTATCAAAGGCCAATGGGTATTAGGCGCATCAATGGGAGGTAGCTTAAATTCCTCTTTTAGTTGGATCACTGACTTTTGAAGTTTTGGATCTTGAATTTTAGTGTGAAAGGAGTAGGAGGCAGTGTAGAGACTTTGGAGGGGGAGAAACCACTTACCCTTTGATGTGAAGTTTTACCTGTTAACTTATTGACTGAAGTATGAAAATTTTATTTTGTTTCTTAGCTACATAACAAGGAGAATATTAACATACTACTAATGGTATATAAATAAAAGACTAAACAAAAACTAAACATGAGTAAGATGATTAAGCTCAGCAGGTAATCGGATAAGGAATCAGATTCCAAAGTTGGAGGAAAACTTGTGCTCGAGCTGTGGTGTTGATGCTGGAAAATTGTAATTGATGAGGAACCAACAAGGCAACACAGGGATAGCAGCACCCTGTGGAATTCACTAATGGGGTTAGTTCACCACTCTTATGGGATCCACCAAGGAGATGTAGAACTAGATAACAAGAAGAGTTCATCTTCTTAAAACCAAAGGTTTGATTTTCAGTCAATAACATGACTTGTCTGATTCATAAATGACTAGGGACTATTGATTCGTCTTGAAACATCCCTCCAAGTATAGGTGATAATGACTTTCATTTTCCAAGACCACTAATTAATGAAAAATAAGCAATCTTGACCAAATACAACTAAAAAGACTCATAAAAATACTTAGGAACTGAAAAAGACTATTGGAAAACATAAGAGACTCATGAATAAAAAACTAAATAAAACCAAAATAGTAAATTTTGGAAACTCCAAATGATGCATCGTTTGTTGTGTTAGAATGGACATTCACAGTACCTTCAAATGGTGAATGGCTTGCTTTGGGGAATGTGTTGAGTTGATTCACTTTTTAATTGAAGTTAACCCTAAATCTGAAGACTGGCCAGACCTTTTGATTTCCTTTAGTTGAATTGGGCTTTGAATTCTACTACGGGATGGGCCATTGGGCTTGGTCTTGAAACATCCTGGTGTCAGTTTTACGCAATTATTTGATGCCTAAACAATCCTTTTCACGCCTTCTGCAATGTTGCTCTTTCTTTGCTGCCTGAATTAGCACAATGCACAATAGCCCTAACTCACGCAAAGCAAATTTTCCATTGCAAGCCTGAACTCATCTTTCGGCCAAAGAAGCAATATTTTTTGGATATATCTCAACATCCTCTTTCGGCCATAGTTTTTCTCCATAAAATATGCTCAACATCTTCGTCTTGCATTCTTGTTTTATTACCCAAGTTCTTTTTTTTTTGAAGTTGTCCCTAGAAAGATCAAATTTCACATCTCCATGGTTTTTTAGACTAGACTTTTTACAATATGCAAGCATTCACCATGAATTATGGGATTGTTGGAAATTGCTCAATCCAATACAAGTAGATAACAGCTGATGTCAACCACTATATAACTCAATGTTGACACATTCATACTCGTTTACCTAGTTTCTGACAACTCGAGCCAACCTGTACTGTTATTCCAATCAAGCAACACAAAATACTGCTATTTAGACAAGTAACCTCAACGGCATGGATGGACCTATAGTTAGGCCTAGGGTCCCCTCATGTTTTCAAACACACACACACACATATATATAACTCATGAATTTGTATTGTGGTGGCCCCTAATAATACTAAAAGGATTATGCTCTAGTTGTATATTTGAAGTGGGTGAAAGTCTCAAGAAGGAATGTTAGTCACTGAATCAAGTCTCGGGCAATCGAATGTAAAATGCGTAAGGTTATGTGCTCTGTCTCAGAGGTGATCGAATGTGTAAAACGTAGGTTATTTGCTCTGTGTGTGATTCAATAAATGCATATATCTTATATATAAAACTTATTTGTTTATTTTTTGAAATTGAGCCGAAAGTATTGGGTTGTTTGATGAAATTGGACATTCATTTAGTTATAGTTATTAGATTATTTGATGAATAGGTATTAAAATTGTTGGCAATGTAACGAAATACATGTGGAATTTAGCTTTACTCAAGTGATTATGCCATAATATTAAATTAGAATTGTTGATTGTGTGTTAAATTGATAATATTTTTTATGTGTAATCGGGGAAATTAGAAACATATAATCCTTGCATTTACCATGCAGAATTTGATTTTGGTATGTTCTATACAATTAAAAATTTAATATTAGCGACCACTTATTGAAATTATAAAATCCACTTATTGGATTAAATGACATTATTGATTAAGCCACTATTCGGCCCCCCTTAATACAATAGGTTGCTTTGAACTACTGAAATTAAGTAGTAATAGTCGATTAGGGTAAGGCTGTAAGCAATCTGAACCACGGTCATGGGCTATGGGCATAAGACTATGGAGCATGGTCTTGGGCCAGCCATGGTGGGCCTTGGACCTAATTTAATGACTGTGACTTGGAATTGAATAAAACTCCAAATTTGTCTTTCTTTGGACCTTTTATGCTCTTCATTGCTGTCCCATCACCAAATTATTAATTATTCCATCTGCATACACAGCCTTTTACTATTGATGTCGAATGGTATTGCTTTTATTCTGAACTTTTTAATCTTTGTAAATAATCAAGTACTGAAGCATTTGCTTCCCAAGAAAAAGTACTTGAGCATTCTGTGTTGAAGCTTGGTTGTGGAACATAGTTGTAGCAACTAGCAACCTCATAATATATTGGTCAATTGCTTGTGTGGAATCCACTTCATGGAAATGTGGATGGAAGGGATAAATAGTGCTTAAGTCATCATTGTCACCATCTTGAATCCTTGCATTAGCAAATATGCTACTCATGTTATAAATTTTGTTCTCTTTGGTACCCACTTCTTCTGATATCCCATGTATTAGTGATTGCAGTTGTGTGTTAAGCTTTAGTTTCTTCTTTGGTAGGTTTACAAACTTGGGTGAAATGCCCATCTGCAAAATTTGGCTGTCAAACTCATATAAATCTATCTTTTAAGATAGTATTTTATATTATATAGTTTTATATCAGTAAATATACTAACAACAGTATGACTTAAAGCAATATTTGGCTGTATAACTGTTTTTGGTTTAATCTCTTACAATGTGCCCTGTCCCTTAAGTTTGGTTTCTGTTCATGTCGTGTAGGTATGTACATTCATCTTCCTATAGCCAAGCTCAGAGAGCTTTTGAAGCTGCCAAAGCAATACATGATCTTAATGGTATAGCAAGTATTCTCTTGTACCATCCTTATCATATAGACTCTCTCATAACATTGGCGGAGTATTTTAGATTTTCGGGTGAACAACAAATGTCCGCAGATGCTACTGCAAAGTGTCTATATGCATTGGAATGTGCATGGAATCCCATGTTCACCCTCTTGCAGGGTAGATGTCAATTGAAATATGCCCACGAAACTAACAAGCCATTGTTCTCTACACTTTTTAGTCACATGAAAAACATGGATAGGCGTGGCTGTCACCGGTCCGCACTTGAAATTTGCAAAGTTTTGCTTTCTTTAGATTCAGATGATCCACTCGGCGTCATGTTCTGCATTGACTACTTCTCTTTGAGGGCAGAGGAGTACTCGTGGCTAGAACGGTTCTCTGAAGAATATAAAAGTGATAACTCCTTGTGGTTATTTCCGAATTTTTCGTATTCCCTTGCCATATGCCGGTTTTATATTGAACACAAGGCACACTCAGAGGACACAGAAATGGAGACTGGAAAAGCTACTTCAACTGATCTCATGACGCAGGCATTGATGCTTTACCCTTCAGTGTTGAAGAAACTAGTGGCAAAGGTACCTTTAAAGGATCAGGTGTGGGCCAGTATACTTAAGCATAGTTTCTTTGGACCTGATCAAACAGGAAGCCCATCCTTGGATCACTTGATTGGTATATACGTTGAAAGGAGTTATATCATATGGAGGCTTCCTGATTTGCAAAAGTTTCTTAGGGATTCTGCACTTGTGGTGATTGAAAGGCTGGAACATAAAGCAAGTGATGCAGAGGATTGGGCTTGTGTGAGAAAAGAAGCATTCTCGTCCCAGAAGAATGAGTGAGTATTCTGTCATTCAGTGAATTCGCTCTGGTTGTGTGATTAATCTGTGTGTGTGTGTGTGTGCGCGCGAGCACGTGATATGCATGTGTTCTGCGCTTGGGTTGGAACTTTTTCTGAGATTAGTTTATTTCTGTGAATTGGGTTGTTACGTATGGAATATATGATCGTAGTTTTCATGCAGTTTGCTTGTATAACTGTTCATGGAATACTAATATGCATTCATGGTTTTAAATAGCTGAGTTTCTTTGTTTGCCAGGTATTGTCATCTGTTAGTATCAGATTTCTCTGATTCAGTGCCAACCATGCCACCTGATGATTTGCAAAATTTTATGGTTGACCCAAGGATGAGAGAGGTGCAAAACGGGGAAGGAGTTGCCAACCCACCAGGTGGCACACGTGCTCTTGCAAACCGAAATGCACTTGCTGTCCTATTTGAGTCTATGCTACCATGGATTGAATATGGAAGAATAGATGGTGAAGATGATCAGCATGATGGCCATGAACAACATAATGAAGGTTAAACTTGCAAGTGCGCTAGGAATATGATTGATACAATTTAGTGGCAATATACACAAAGATGAAACGTTTGAAGTTGTTTTATATGCTTAGTAAAGAGAAGTCCTGCATGTAGAGAGGTAGAGCGCACCGTAGTATGATGTGGATGTGCGTATTACGCTCCTGCGTTTGAGAAGCACCATGAATGAGTGGAGTATTAGAGAATCTCAATAAGAGATTTGAACCGCGATTCTCATTGACCCTTGGTATGTCTCGCATGCCTGCTTCATTGTAGTAATAAGAACTGAACCTTTGAATTGCATAGCCCCCATGAACTCCAAACATTTCTGCTTTAGTTGCATTCTTGAGAGTTTATTCTAGTGTAATAGTTGGGGAAATATGATTAATGAACCGGAAGATTCTTTTTGATCGAATTGATAATTGGCATGAATGACCAATAACGATACTCGTAAAAATCAAATGCAGCATAAAAAAGAACATATTCTACATATTGTCATTGAATGTTAGACTAACTATCTTACACCAAGTGTGTGTTGATCCTATTATTGTTGGATTTGTGTTGTGTATAGTTAGATTCGTATTGACCAAGTTATTGATAGGGTTGGACTGATTCATTTTATTACTTTAAAACTACCTTCATATCTAATAACTTTTTGTTGATTTCGTATGAAATTGGGGTCGTGTTAAGGGTTATCTGCCCTAAGCAGCACACAATCGTGTTAATGGTTATACCCCCAAATTTATGCAATTTGAATATATGGTCAAACCCTAATAATATTCTTCTTGAATAAATTTGTATCGTTTCTTTTTCTAAAAACATCATTTTCTCTCTCTCCAATTCGTCTCTACATGTACCTCTCCAAACCCGCACACCCCCTCTCTTTCTCTCTCTCACAAACCCAGCATAACCATCCTTCTCTCAAACTCTAGCACACAGTGACACACAACACAAAACTACAAAAGGGCACACACACACAACACCAAAACCTAGAACATACACAACACAAACCCTAGCATACACTCAACAAACACACAGCCGATTTACTTTTGTCTTTGTCTGGAGCATTAACATGGAAGTGAAGGTCAAGCACACAACTGACGCAAGGCTTTATTTTTGGGACCTCCCAAGGCAATCAAGCTCCACTCTCTCTCTCTCTCTGTGGAATTGGTGTTTGTATCGTTGTGGTGGGGGTTTGGGTTTGTTATGGTGGAGGTGGCAGGGGGTGGGGGAGGTAACAGAGGAGGATATGGGAGAGATGACTATTGTTAATGATTAGGGCTAACTGATTGGTTGGCTTACGGTGGAGGTGGTGGAAAACGAATTTTGGATGGTAGACAGGTAATTGAAGTGGTGGCAACTGATGGTTGGATTAAGAGTTGTAGAGGACGAAGGAGGGTAGGTAGTGATGGGTTCAGCCCAGAATTATAGACTAGGCCCCGCTCAGAGACCCAGTTTAAGAATGCAGGCCAGGCTCACCACAGGAAGGAGCAAATTAGGTCAAGTCAACCGCATCATCTTGAGAGAGAGAGAGTCAGGTTAGCTGCCTCATGGCGAGAGATTCAGTCCACAACTAACATGTGAAGAGATCTCCTTAGGACGCACACGTCACCGCCTCCACGTAATTGTCTCGCCTGTTACGAGATGGGCGTCATCTCCGCCAAACTACCTCACCTGATACGAGAAAGACGCCTCAATCTGTTAGAAGCACCTATAAATTATAAGTCTCACCTACACAAGAGGGACATCTCTCATACTTCACTCATATCAGAGTACTCTACACCCCTTGAGTAATAAAATACTCAGGCCATCATAGTCATTCATAGTGGAGTAGATCACCCTTACCGAACCACTTAAACTGTGTTTTGCTCGTGTTGACTCTCATTATTTATTACTGCATTTAATACTTGACAAGTGGTGCATAAACACGTTTTGTGCATCATCAGTTTGACGTTGTCTGCGGGAAGTGACTAAGTTTTCTACTGTCTTTCCATTCTTCCTACTTTCTTTCCATTTTATGGCTATTACAACCAGTTCCATGAATCAACAAACGGAACATAATGATCCATCACGTCACTACGACAAATCCCATAGCTAGACAACAACTACTAGAGATAATGCAGCTGTTGATGAATCACAACTAGTAGATCCTCCAGTTAATGCTCTCCAGACACCCTCAAGGAGTCGTGTCCCAACCCCCAGGAGGAGAAACACCCAAGGCAATCTGCCCAGAGCGCCCCCTTGCAGCGCCAAGGCATCCCTCCTCAACGCCCAGGCACCCCGGCTTCCCATCCTCATGTGCCGGCTCTATCCTCCCTCGCTGGTGACCCTCATATGCAAGAAGATGAGGGGGAAAACCAGTATGTGGACCACGAAAGCCACTACAACGATCCTTCAAAGGGTGTCCCTAACCAATGAGACAAAAAAATCAAGGAGGTATAGAATCAGTTAAGCGACGTCTTCAACGCCTTCAAGGCGCGAGCGCCAGAAACAGTCAACTTCCTTGTAAGGCACACTAACACTCCATTTGTGGCTGATATGACCAATTACCCTCTCCTCTCAAAGTTCAATATGCCAACTGTGGAAGCATTTAACGGCTCAAAAGATCCACTAGACCACTTTGACACTTTACAAATCCCTCATGCAGCTGCATAACATACCAGACGACATAATGTGAAGAGTCTTTCCTACCACCCTCAAGGGATTTACACGTCAGTGGTTTGCCAAACTCAAACTAGTTTTCATTAATTCTTTTGTTGAACTAAGCAAATCATTTGTCTCCCACTTCATAGGAGGATGCCCACATCAAAAGCCTATTACCCACTTGCTTAACATCAAGCAAGATCGAGAAGAAAGTCTAAGGAGTTACCTCACTCGTTTTAACGAGGAGGCCCTCCAGATCGAAGAGCTAGATGACAAAGTCACCATGGCTACCTTTATCGCAGGCTGGTGTTCATCTAATTTTATGTTGTTGGTCTTGAAGAAACCACCAATGAGCATGCCAAAATTATTGTCAAATGCCATAAATATATGAACACTGAGGACGTCACCAAGGCTAGATGAGGTGAGTCATTCCATGGAGGGGAAAGAGGAAGGAGCCCTACGAAGACAGGAGAGAAATGAAGAATAAGAGGAGAATGACAGAAATTGTTAGCCAAAGACTGCCTCAGCCCTGCAACTCAGAGGGAGCAGTCGGCCTTTATGCGCGCTCAATACTTCAGTTGAGCATATTTTTCTCCAAATTCAAGACGAACCTACAATACACTGGCCGAAAAAAATGCAGTCTACCCCAAATAGTAGGAATCCGAACAAATATTATTGCTTTCACTATGATCATGGTCACGACACTAACGAATGTTTTGAACTCAAGAGGCAGATTGAGGACCTCATGCAGCGTGGCTAGTTGTGGCAATACTTGGTAGGCATAGGCTAGGCCCCACCAACAAGCCGCAACCAGGATGAGAGAGAGCATCAACAACCCCAAGGAGAAATTCAGATGATCTAAAGAGGACTAGGAGGAGGAGGTGACTCCAACTCAGCCAGGAAGGCACACGCCAAAAAGGCTAGGCACACGGATGACCTACGACCATTGAAGTCACATAGGCAGGGAGAGGACGAGGTCATCTCCTTCTCAGACAAAGACTTGGAGGGGATCCAGCACCCCATGACGACTCATTGGTACTAACCATGATGGTCGCCAACTACCAAGTAAGGAGGATCCTTGTGGACAGTGGCAGCTCTGTCGATATCCTGGTCGCAGAGGTATACGATAACCTTTATCTTGGTAGGGAGAGACTTCAACCTATCAGGATGCCTCTCATCGATTTTTCAGGAGAGAAGGTGTACCCCCTGAGCTCTATCACTCTACCTGTTACCGTGGGTATAACGCCGAGAAGCTCCACCATAATGGTGAATTTCTTAGTGTTGGATTCCTCGTCTACCTACAACATCATTTTAGGGTGTTCCGCACTAAACACCCTGAGGAGGGGTGACATCCACCTATCGCCTCATTCTCTGTTTTCCAACCCCAAGCGAAATTGGAAAATTTTGAGGAGATCAAGTTGCTGTCAGGGAGTACTATGTTGCCTCCATGAGGGCCAAAAAGCCTCAAGAGGCCCTACAAGTGGAAGTGCTTGACCCCAAGGATGACAATACACTAGAGAGATGAGAGCCAGTAGAGGAGCTCACACTAGTAGTCTTGGATGAAAGTTTTCCAGACAAGAGAATCTACATTAGCTCATCGCTTCCTGAAGATCGAGCCCAACAATTGCTTGATTTTCTCAGATGGAACATTAACGCCTTTAACTGGTCTCATGAAGACCCTGAAGGCATTGACCCTGAAGTCGTCACCCACTAGCTCAACGTCGATCCCTGGCACAAACTTGTCTACCAAAAGCAGAGAAATGTTGCTACTGAAAGGACACAAGCATTGGAGAAAAAAGTGGGAAAACTATTAGCAAATGGGTCGGTGAGAGAGGTTGCTTACCTAGTCTGGCTATCCAATGTTGTGATGGTGACCAAGACCGGTGGAAAGTGGCATCTTTGCGTACACTTCACCGAGCTCAACAAAGCCTGTCCCAAAGACAGTTACCCCCTACTGCACATCGACATCCTTATTAATGTCACAGCTGGTCATTTTAGCTTCCTAGATGATCTAACCAGATTAGCATGTATCCTGCAAACCAAGAGAAGACAACTTTCATCACTCCCAAAGGGACCTACTGTTACAGGGTCATGCCTTTTAGGCACAAGAATGTAGGAGCAACATACCAGCGACTAGTAAACAATATATTCTAGTCACAAATTGGGAGGCATGAAATTGAATCCTAAAAAATGCGCCTTTAACGTAGGATCAGGAAAATTCTTGAGCTTCATGGTCAATAAGAGGGGAATTGAGGCGAATTTGGACAAAATCAAGGTCATTCTAGACATGAGGTCCCCCGCCACTATAAAAGAGGTCTACACCATAACAGAAAAGTTGCAGCTCTCAACAGATTTGTCTCGAAGTTCGCTGATAAGTGTCTACCTTCTTTAGAATCCTCCAAAAGGCTTTTGAGTGGGGACCAGACACGGAAGAAGCCTTCCAGAAACTGAAAGTCTATCTTGCTGCACACCTTGCTTTACCACTCCATACCCGAGAGAGACTTTGTACATGTACCTGGTTGTCTTGCTATCTACCATAAGCTCCATCCTTGTTAGGGAGAATGAAGGAACGTAAAGGCCCGTCTACTATGTGATCAGGGATTATCGAGGAGTAGAGATAAGATACTCGGAGTTGGAGAAGCCAGTTCTCACCCTAGTCACGACAGCGAGGCGCATTCGACACTACTTTCAGAGCCACACTATCATGATTGTCACGGATCAACCATTGAAAAGAATACTGGGAAAGCCAGATGTATCCGGAAGGCTCCTCAAATGGGCTATCGAATTGGGTGAGTTTGACGTGTAGTACCAACCAATAGCGGTCATCAAAGCACAGACGTTAGTAGTGTAAAACCCGAAAAATTTTGAATTTTTATGAAAAAATATAAAATGGTAATTAGCCATTGAGGTACTGGTTGAAAACTCGAATTTTTCTAGAACTCGGATGATGAAACGGACCTCACCGTTAGATTCGTCTCACAAAATCAAGTTACCCAGTCAATTTTCGTTGAATTCCAAGACAGTCAAATTTTTTACGTTTTACGATGCGATTGGACATCGCGTGACCAAAATAAATACGATTGGATTTTAATTGTGAAATATGAAAAATGATTTAAATTTAGTTCACATAAAATATATTGAACATAACACATGACGAGATTTAATTAATTCAGAACAAAATCGGATCAGGAAAAGATGGGGCATGTGGCTTAATGAGAGCCAAGTATTTGGGAGTATAAATAGGGGAGAAAAGTCAAATTTTCTCCCCATTTACCTTTAGATTTTTGGATAGAGAGAGAGAGAGAGAGAAAATCAAGGGGGTTTCAAGCTTCCTTCTCCGATCTAGGGCCAACCGTTCGTCGAATTGTTTCAGACCAAGAACTAAAGTTGATCTACGCAACGAGAGTTACGTCTACGTACCAAAAATCAGGGATTTTGCCGAAGTCTCAAAGATGAAAATTTTGAAAATCAAGGTTTGAAGCTTGATTTGGATTCTTGGGAGTTTTCTATCACTCGTATCACGCTTCAAGATGTAGGGTTTTTCTCCTAGTTAGGTTTTTTTTTCAATTTAGGGTTTCGTATGAAATGGATAGCATGATTTGAGATAAAATCTCTTGTCTTAATGTATTTCTAGTGTAACTAGAGTACAAAAAATTGTATAAGAATGTATTAAACTAATTTTGCATGAATTGAGTTTGAGTGAAATTACTTGTTTGGTGATTTCATGAGAATGTGATAAATTGGGCATGATTATGTGTTTATATGATTTTGTGTCTTTGAGGTGTTTGATAAAATGCCTACGTTGATTTAGCATGGTTGTTTCATTGAAGATGTTATAACATGCTTGGTGAAAATATGGATTGTAATTATACGCTTATGATATGATTGACAATTGAGAATGTTGTTTGAGATGGAGTTGTTCATATTGTGTTCATGACATGTTGAACATGATGTTGTAATTGCAATTGAAATCTTGGTTACATAATGATATGAAATGCAATTGTACATTACATTGCATATGCACGGGAAATATCACATTTGTGGGCATGTGACATGTGTGTGAGTGTGTATGGTTTTGATCAAACACTATCTTTTGATACGTGGGCTCGAAAAAGTTGGATCAAGGTACGACAGAGTCTCATGTGTTTGCATTGAAAATAGGGTCGGGGTTAATAAGAAGGGCTAGATTGTTCCTCAGGTGCAAGACCCAGTGATTTGGATACGCATTTCATTGGTATCGAGTCCATAAAGTGTGTCGGTGTACGCGGAGCCGTTGGTAGAATTCCATAGATGTCGTGTTGGTTGGGTGCTCGTTGGTGGAAGTCCATAAATACTCACCCCATGAAAGACCCGGAATTTATAAATTGTCATTGGTTGTGTAACATTAATGGCGGGGGCTTGGAATGCCTAGATACATACGCATGACATTGCATGTGTTATGGGAGCTGGTGTAAAGCTCGGGTTGCATTGCATGTGTGAGTCTCACCTCATAACATGACATAGCATTGTGACATTCATTTCTTGAAGTTATATGTTCTTAGATGAATTCTTGTTTGATTGTTGAATTGTATGTGAACATTTCATATGTATTTAGGTTGAGCAGTAGCCTCTTTAGGGATGCCCTATTGAGCATGACTCACCTTTTATGGGAATAACATTTCAGGTGTGGGACAAGCGCCGATGGACGGCCCTCACATGAGACCTTATTGAGAAAAAGTCAGATTGTGGCTTTAAATTACATTTTTGTAAAATAATTGTGTAATTAGTTTTTGGACTTGTAGTATTGTTTAAAGGGTTATGTAATGAACCTTTATGGACTATATTTTGAGTATAATTAGATGTTATATGAGTTTGGGTGAATATTGTATGAGATTGGATGAGTTAAAATTGAAAAATGATTGAATTGGGGAAAAACTGGGCTTTGCTACCGGTAACACGTTGATTAGCTACCGGTAGCACAATTCCAGAGGGCTCAGCTACCGGTAGCTCTCTAGCAGTGGGCAGCTAATGGTAGTTCTGGCAGAGGGCTCAGTTACCGGTAACACGTGCACGAGCTACCGTTAACTCCTCCAAAATTTTTAAAAATTTAAAATAATTTTGTCAAACCTTCGGACCTTGAGCCCTTTTGTTCAAATGATCTAAATTGAGTAATATTGAGGATAAATTGATGTACATTGGACCTTTAAATGGTCAAGTGATTGAAATGTATACATGTTATGCATTTGGGAGTGCCCAGTATAAGGGAGACTCTGCTCAAACTATGTGTTGGTTACGATCCCGGTAAACGAGATGTTATGACGTGGTGTTGGGTAATGCGGCATTCACGGGTACTTCCGCGGGTAGATGGGTGATCAACGGGTTGACAAGGGACCTCGGTTATAGGGGCGTCACAAGTAGATTTGTGGTTGAGCTCACACTGTTTGAGGATGGAGGCAGCGGAGAAGAACCAACACCCATGGCCAGCAACCCAACGCTTACCGGCCTCCGGGCCACCTCGCGAAGCGCCTCGGCCTTGGCGCCCAACTTCCCTGGCGCTTTGGCCTTGGCGCCCAGCTCCCCAGGTGCCAGGCCTTGGCGCCCTGCTCCCCAGGCACCTCGGCACTCTCTTTCTTCATGACCTAACACAGTGCCCTACTACCTGCCACGCAGGCCCCTCCAACTGTCGGTGCCCCGTACCCCTTGACATCGTGCCTACATCCTTGCCTTGCTGGAGACTTTACGTAGATGGATCCTCAACCAATGAGGGGAATGGAGCAGGCCTAATACTCATAGCCCTAACAGCACACCCCTCAAATACGTTGTATCACTCCATTTTGCAGCCTCTAACAATGAGGCAGAATATGAGGCACTCATCTCAGGCCTAAGACTGGCAATTGAAATGGAGGCTGGTTACCTCACCATCTATAGTGACTCACAACTGGTAGTCAACTAAGTAAAGAGAGATTTCAAAGCGAGAGAAGAAAGGATGTAGGAGTACCTAACAATGGTGCAAACTTTATTAAAAAAGTTCCACCATTTTCAGATCCAACATGTGCCAAGGGAGGATAATATTGTAGCAGATACACTCGCCAAGTTTGCATCATCCTTAGATATCCCACCAGGTCCCACATTTACGGTTCACCAATTTGGGCCAAGTAGGCTCAATACAGATATAGGAAGCATCAACTATGCATCCACCGATGACGACTGGACAACACCTATTCGGGCGTATTTAGAAGAGGGCACACTCCTAGACAACTCAGTGGAAACCAATAAGCTAAGGCTAAGAGTGTCAAGATGTGTCATCCTGGAGAAACATGATGTGCCACTTTGGAATGCCCCATGCCACTTTGGAATGCCCTATGCACTTTGGAATGCCCTATGCCACAGTGAGCGAAAATGTCAAGCAGTTCGACAATAAGCTCTTCAATGGTTTCTACGCCGACTTCTAAATCAAACAGCCCCACTGTAGTCCAGCCCACCCCTAGGCAAACGGACAGGTTGATGTCACCGTAAGGACTATACTACCCAATCTAAAGACTAGATGGAAAAGTGCCAAGGGATTATGGGTGAAGGAACTCCCGAGAGTGCTGTGGATCTACCGGACAACGCCAAAGAGCCCAATTTGTTAGACTCATTTCTCCCTCGCCTTTGGGACAGAAGTAGTTATACCTGTTGAGATCGGGGGTACACTTACCAAGGGTCTAACACCATGACCTGTCAACCAATGAAGAAGACCTCTGCGTTAACCTCGACTTGATAGAGGAGGAAAAAGATATGGCTATGATCAAGAATGCGGAATACAAGCACCGCATGACTAAGTACTATAACTCGAGGTGAAGTCTCACTCCTTCTTACTTGGGGACTTTGTTCTTAAGAAAATGATATTGGCCGCTAAAGACTCACGCGAGGGGAAGTTAAGACCAAACTGGGAAGAGTCATACACTATGACGAAAATTGTGAGGCCAGACACTTACAGAATTCAGAATTCTAAAGGAAAGGTCTTAGCCCATCCATGAAATGTTGAACATCTGAAAAATGTACTACCAATAATGCGAGGGGAGCCAGAGTAATAAAACTCTAGAATTTTATTTAGTCTCAAACCTAGACTTGTACCTTTTTTGGAATTACCAAATAAAGTTTTCTGGGATTGCCACCCACCACTGTTTATTATAAGCAGTTATCAAATAAAAGTTTTGCGAATTTATTTCAAATTTGCCCTGCTTTTCATTTCATAAAAAGATTGGAAACAATAGCCACTTTCACAAAAATTAGAGCACAATCTGACTCTACTTACCTACCCAAAAAAAAAAAGAAAAAAAAAAGTATCAAATATCCTTAGAACTCTGACTGCACTTGTTGTTGTCACCCTCCTCGTCGCCATCTGACCCTCCATCACTAGAGCCCTCGCCATCAACATCAGTATTTGGCTCCTTACAAGGAACAAATCCCGAGAAGTCCATGTTAGGCAAATCAGTTGAAGCTTTCCCTCTGAACTCCTCGTAGCCATCAATAAAAGCGCTCGCAGTGCAATCCTGCAGAATATCATTCCTCCTCCTCTCCATCTTTAGGGAGTGAGCCTCTATTCTAGAAGCCCTTTCATTGGCTGACAACAACTTTATCTCAAATTTGGAAGCCCTCTCATGAGCTACCTACAGCTCTACCTCAACTCGGGTAGTCTTTTCATGGGCTACCTATAACTCTACCTCTACTCTCGTGCAGGTAACCTCACCGTTAGCCTCCAACTTAGCGACTCTCTCGCGGGTCACCAAAAACTTGGCTTCAAGAGGTGCATCTCTCTTGTGAGTCGTCCTCAACTGCTTCTCAACAGCCCGCAGAGTTTGTTTTTCCTTCATTAGAACTCTCGATACGTGATCATGATAGGTAACCCTCACAAAAAGGCACGTAGCAGCTGTGGACACCTACAAACATGCAGAAAAAAGAAAAGGTCAGTGTCATCAGAGGACATAAATAATAAAATTTCATAGAAGCACATATGATTACCCTGGCCAAGCCCTCCATCATGGTGTTGATAACACCCTCAGTACCCTAATGGCTGACTTCTCGAATATCCATGGGCATCATGAACCTTGAAAGCCACTCCTTGGATACATTAACATTCTAAAGCATGGACATAACACACAGAAGGAACATGTGGCGTCCAAATTTATGCTGGAGAGTGAACTTTTGCCTCCTAAGATGCCCCGACTGGAGAGGTAGCTAGAGAAGGTGCCTAGACAAGTAGAACAGGTGGAGGAGTCACCTGCTGGAAACCCATAGGAACATCATCCAGCCTTATCCTCTTAGGTGGAGGAGTCGTCTGCACAGCCCTAGTGGAGTAAAGAGCCTCCATCCTGGACCTATTTATAGTGGAACCATAATAAATGGAGTAAGCTTCCGAAGTTGAAAGTATTGTCAAAAAGTCGCCGTAAAAAATGACATACCTCTCTTTTTGGAGGAAGAGTTGCGGGCCTAGGAAGAAGGTAAATCATGTCCATAAGGGGAACCCCCAACTTGACCCTCTCAAGATATCAGGGTCTCATAGTCCTTTTCAGGGTGAGCCCTCATGGTCTGAAGCCTTCCTTCTTGTCTACCGACAACTCTGGCAAGTCTGAAAAAGAGTTAAAAATATATTTAAGGCGAAAAAGACACATCAATCAAAAAAAAAAAAAAAGGCAAAATTTATACCTATCCTCTTGAGTTCACCCCATCCCATGGGAACCAAAGTTTGGTCCTCCTCAGCATCCCACTCTCCTCTTACAAACAAAAATTGAGTCCTCCAGCTATGGCAGTTGGAGCGCAGTTCAGTGATCAGTTTTCCTGCCCTCGGAGAAAAATGGTACTAACCTAGATTGGGAGTGAGGTTCTCATGTAATGTATAAGCAGCAAAAAACTCCTCACATGAGGGAGAAACACCTTCGCCATGAACACGTCTCCATAACACAAGGAATCCCAACAACACTCTCCAGCCATTAAGGGCCAGTTACCCTGACACGAGTGATTAGTGTGCCAAGATGCGGCACACGGGTGAAGGCATCGAAAACCTTAGATTTGCTTCTAGCACCTCCTCATAGATAGCAAGGCCCCCGGAGGAGTCATCAAAGGCTGGCTCAACCATCTCAGCCCAGCTGCATAACACCGTAGGGGGAATGCAAAAAGTGGATATAATCCTACAATCTTAGCATCAGTATTGAGGGAGCTAGAAATAGATCTCACCTTAGAGCTATCGTCATCAGCAGCCACCTTACCACGATACTTGCGTCGTTGTGGATGTGGGGGAACACTACCTCCATCACCTCTCGCCACTTACTCAGCGCCTAGCTCCGCGTGCAGCTCATTCCTAGCACCTAGTCGGTCCGTCTGCGCCGCGGCGCCTGCCACCTACGCCCAGGCACCTGTGCCAGCCCCCGCACCCGCACTTGCCCATGTGCCCACGCTTGTTTGGGCATCCCTAGCGCCCGCGCCCGCGCCTGCGATGCCCCTACTTGTGCTTACCTCCACGACGCCCGCACTTGCAGGGCCCTTGCCTCCATAGCGCCCGCGTCTGCGGTACCCCTGCCTCCACAGCGCTCGTGCCCCGCAGCACCCGTGGCGCCCCTGTTTGCCTTAGGCGTCCTAGCCCATGCTTGTTCCTACTCTGCCACTAGCTCGTGTTGTGGCACCCTCACCCACTTTTTTCGTGGCGCCTCTTGGTGTTACCTTACCTAAAGCCTGCTCCTTGGGTCCCAATCCACTTGACATTCCACTTCTCTCTATTCTTTCTCAACCTGAGTTAGGAGAAATGATGTGAAGGGACCCTATTTATAACCAAAGTTTCAGATTTGACAGCGTCTTAATCAAGTTGGGAGTTTCAATAGGATTTGGATGAAGTCTCCTAATTAGGATGGAATGAGATATCCAAAACAACCTAGAATGAGAAATCTTAATCAAAGTGGGATAAGGAGCCCTATCTAAAGGCTTAAGGCAAGAGATAAGTCTCCACCAACAGAGAGTGCCCGCCAACCCAGGTATTTAAATCTCAAAGCAATATTCGCAAGGACGCAGTTAGTACTTGGGAAAAAGGGTAAAGAACAAGAGACAAAATTTATCCTTCCTAATGCCCTCTCCCCCAAATTCCATTGGACTCGGGGCATGGGGGAAAATGATGGGCCTAACCCAAACTAGGCCCAAAATTCGGACAAGGCCTAGAATCACAGACTATGCCCAACTTAGAGACCCAATTTAAGAATGCAGGCTAGGCCCACTACAAGAAGGAGAAAGCTAGGTAAAGTAAACCACGCCATCTTGAGAGAGAGTCACGTTAGCCACCTCATGGCGAGAGACTCAGTCTATAGTTGACATGCGAAGATATCTCCTTGGAACGCGCACGTGACCACCTCCACGGAATTGTCTCGCCTATTACGAGAAAGGCGCCACCTCCACCAAACTACCTCACCTGATACGAGAAATGCGCCTCAATCTGTTAGGAAGAACCTATAAATTGTAAGCCCCCTACACAAGGGGACATCTCTCATATCTTACTCATCTCTGAGCACTCTACACCTCTTGAGTAATAAAATACTCAGGCCATCCTAGTCCTTCACAGTGAAGTAGGTCACCCTGACCGAACCACTTAAACTGTGTTTTGCTTGTGTTGACTCTCATCATTTATTACTGCATTTAATACTTGACAGGTGGTACATAAACATGTTTTGTACATCATTAGGTTGGAACAGTGCTATGCTTACCAAATAGTTTATCAAAATTTCCTTACCATATCCAGGTGAATTGTTGGATCTGTAGGTTTCATTCATTTTTTTGAGAAGGGTTCATTGATCCAACCACCCTAATTAATTTAGTAAATACATCATTACTCGGGGTATGGAGAGTTGCAGATGCAGAGGGTGGGAAGTTGCGATTAGAACAGGGTTTTTAAGGGAAAGGGAGAGCCCTGTTTTTGTTTTTTCAAATTTGTCCTTCATTTCGTATGTAGAATATCAAAAATATCGCCCCAGGGCCAAGAGTTGCACGTGACAGATAAATGGTATTTTTCCATTCCTTTTATAAACAGTAGTTAGTGTCAATGATCAAATTGACTCAAATTGGGAAAATTAAATTTTTAAGGACTATAGTGCAATGAGTGACAAACCTCATAGATCATTAGTGCAATTTAACCTATTATTTATTCTTAGATTTTCACAATGACAAATCTTTGTCGTGTATATAAATGAATTTTAAAACAATATATGATCAATAAAACTATACTTTCCAAAATTTTTATGTGAAATGATATGTTACAATCTCAACCATTAAATAATAATGTGATTGCCTTATCTATTGGCAAGAATTGTGTCATCTCATTTGAGAAGGAATTTTTTTTTAAAAAAAAAATTTGAGCAACGCTCATTTATGATTGGCAAAAGTACATTGGTAGAATAAAAAGAAGAATAAGAAGAAAGAGTTGGGAAGTCAGAGGAGGCCCTTGAAAATCAAACTTCGATCCCTCGTGCCAATTGGTGATTTGGGAATTGTGAATTTAGATGCCCACTCGTTTCTTAATCCCAATGTTCCATAAAAAAAAATCACAATGTTCCACAAAGAAGATTAATTTCAATGTTCCAAAAAGACCCACGTGAGTAAGCGAAGGGGCCTAGCGCACTAGTAGGAGATGAAATTACGAAACCGCCTTCGTTAGAGGAGAACTTTCCTATTCCGTTGCCCCCAAAAAAATAAAAATAAAAAAGGGTAAATTACACTGTTAGCCCCTGATGTTTGACAATTGTTACACTTTCATCCCCGAAGTTCTAATTTTGACAATTTCATCCTTCATGTTACAATATTGACTGACTTTCGTCCTTACCCCTAACTGTTGTCCAAAAGAGTGACGAAAAATGGCACGTGAGCGGCAAGTAATGAAGTTAGAAGGGCAATCTAGTCATTTAATGGTTTTTCCTGCCCATTTAACCTCTTCAGTTGCGTGAGGATGTTTCTACCGATACAATTGTTCGTCCTTCCTAACTAGGGTTCACTATTAGATTTGGGGATTTCAGATATACAACTGCTTCTGTTGAAATCAAGAGTTGTTTCTCACCTCAGTAGGATTTTTGATACTCTTGTAATGACTGGTTGGTTCAATTGTCAACGATGCGAAGACGATGACTTCAATCCAAAATATGGTAAATCAAGGACCATTAAAGCTTCAATAAATCTGTTATTCACTCTTTGACACATCGATTTTACTGGAAAAAATTTCATGAATTGGATGTATACGAAGTAGTTCTTGCATGCAATCTGTGTTTATTTTATACAACTTTTTTTATTTATATGCATGTGGTCCCCAGATTTGTTTTATATGCAAGTGGTCACAATATTTGATAATTTTGTGGTACCCATTATGTTTTGCAGAGCCAGATTTCAAATATTTTACACTGAAGATGCATCATGATGGGTTGTTTCGAGACAACCCTGTGCTTGTAGAAGATGGGATTTGACTGGCATCCCTTGCTCACATGCAATCCATGCAATTGCATACAAAGGAGATGAGCCTAAGGATTTTGTGGATGATTGGTATACGAAGGACACTTACCTGAAGGCCTATGAGAAGATTATTCATCCAATAAATGGGTCCAAACTATGGGTTAAGTCAAATGAAGTTCCTCCTCTACCTCCATTTCACCATAAGCAGCTAGACAGGCCAAAGAAACTAAGAAGAAGAGAACTAGATGAGCCAGCAAATCACAATCCAAATCCCACAAAATTGAGAAAATTTCAGATTTCATTGAAGTGTGGCAAGTGTGATGAAAATGGACACAACAAAAGAAGTTGTAGGGCAAGTTTTGGGACTGCACAAACTTCTGGGATTGCTCTAAGTTTTGCACAGAGAGTTGTGAATAGGAGTGGAAACATAGCTTCAACATAGAGAGGTGGGTGTAGGAGTGGAAAACACAACAACTACTACAACAGATGTGAGCAAAGAAAATGTTGCAAATGCAAGTGTTGGAGTTGGAAAAGGTGGTCAGCCACATAGGAGAGAGAAGTTACAAACAAGTTACCACATTTTTTTACATGTTTTACTATCCTCACATAAGTATGTGAACTACTTCTAAACTACATTTCATTATATTCAGGTCTGAAGAAATGTTATCTGACCAACATCATCACAACAGTTCAAACCACCTTGTTCTACTCCAAATCTAGCACTATTCTTGTGGAAAGGTCAGAGTTGTACAACCCTTGCATTACTTCAATCAATAGCAAAAAAAGGGAAGAATGGAGGGAATCCATATAATGGTGGTGTGAAGGCAAAAGGGAAAGGGGTATAATATAGATAATGGTGTTATGCTGCATGTTGGGTCCTACTGGAAGTAATTGTTCTAGTAGTTGTTTTTGCATACAATGTAAAAGAATTGGGTAGCTTGAACATTATCTATGAACCACTCTTTTGTTTATGTACACCTATTTTGCCTCTTGTATTCTTGTATTTTACATAGTATATTCCACCAAACAAATAAGTAGGTCTTTGGAAAAGAAGAGAAGAGAACTTCATTTATAATTAAATGACATAACTTCATTTATAATTAAATGGCACAAATGCCTTTTCTCAATTACATAAACAACACACCCTTCTGGACATCTAAACAAACCTTTCTGGACTAAACAAAACACCGCATTACATAAACAACACACCTTTCTGGACTAACCAAACAACAAATGAGATTCTTAATTTCCTCGTTGATAACCAGGTGCAAGATTACTCTCTTTGTTCTTGTTCACACCTGAGTTCTTCCAGTTCAGCAATACCATCACCCATGTTAGAATCAGCAAGATCCCCAACACCTTCTCTCTATGTTGAGTTCTTGTCAACTGTGCTTCCATTCTTTTGATTCTCACCAGCAAGCCAGGAATGATGTTCTTCGATCGGTTACACATGGGAGGGTTATACCCTTCAAAATACCCAGATCCTCCACTTTGCTGCATACAACAAATAACAAAAATATTGCCCAACCTTCAAAAAAAATTAAGTAATTCAAAACAAACCAACTGAAAGTTACCGTATGATTCTCGCAGCGAAGGAACCTCTAATTGGGATTTTGATCTGTCCACGAAGTAAACATCCTTGTCCTTTTTCCACAATAGCAAGACATAAGTTCCATTTTCTTCTTCATTCGGCTAGCTGTTCCCTTGCTCTTCGTCTTTGTCTCTTCATCTTCATCTTCGTCTCTTCCTCTTCGTCAATCATTTTCTCTTCGTCGTCCTCAGACTGGGTTGTGGTTGATATGATTCGACTGTTAGTTAGGGCAACATAGCTGAGGAGGTTAAATGGGCGGGAAGGACCATTAAATGACTGGATTGCCCTTCTAACTCCATCACATGCCGCGTGCCATTTTTCATCACTCTTTTGAATGACAATTAGGGGTAAGGATGAAAGTCAATTAATGTTGTAACATGGAGGGTAAAATTGTCAAAATTAAAACTTTCAAGGTAAAAGTTCAACAAGTGTCAAACCTAAAGGACAAACAGTGTAATTTACCAATAAAAAAAACACCGATGCATTGTAGCAGCAGAAATAAAACCCTTGTACAATCGCATCATCGTCGAACCTAAGGGGTTTCTGTATCCATCTATCTCTCTCCGCCGCTCTCTCAATACAGTCACCCCCGGATTCCGCACGGTCAGAGACAACAGAATCCAGTAACAGAAAGACAGAAGAGAGAGAGATAGATTAAAGAAGCGGGGAGAGGTAGGAGTTATTATTAAAGTTGACAGAAGAGAGTATTGTTGAGGAAGGGGGTTTGCGGAAGACAGAAGGGGAGCAGAATTGCGTATGATAGACCGTGGGAATCTTTGAATCACACAATTTGGTTGCTCAGATAGCAGCCATACTTGCGTGCTTCGTACGGTCTATCCCACGCTAATCTGCATACTCCGCACCACACTCTCTCTTTCTCTCCACACAACCTACTTTTTATTTGTAGATAGATAGATAGATAGATTCCCCCACTCTCTCTCTCTCTCTCTCTCTCTCTCTTTATCTCTCTCAGTGGCCACCAAAGTCACCGCATCTGATCTCAAAGTTAATCTTCGCCACCACCGCCTCAATGGAAGATCTTACTCTTTTCTGTCCCCTGCTTTGCATAATAAGTTAACAACAGACCTCCTCCCATTTACTGGTCGTTTTTATTTTCAAGTATGATTTTTGTTTCCTTTTGAATGATTTGATTTTTTAAACTTCCTTCTATTTATTCATTCCGTCACTGCACTGCTGTTGTGGTGGTTGTAATAATTATATATACATTTAATTAAGAATGGATGATGAGGCTAGGGTTGCAGGGAGCGGCAATCCTCCTCCTCCTCCCTCCTCTTATTGGCTGGATGCCTGTGAGGACATTTCCTGCGACGATTTCATCCATGATTTGGTTGATTTCGATGTTCCCGAGCCAATAGATGTTGGTACCTCCAATCAGGACAGCAGCCCCGACCCTTGTTTTTTTGGCGGAATTGATCGGATTCTTGACAGCATCAAGAATGGTGGTGGCTTGCCTCCGGTAGTCGATGGCACCGGCAATGGACTTGATCGAAATGGCTCCTGCACTGAACAAAGCTTGTGCTTTCAGAAAGAGACTGCTTGCAAGATGCAAATTGAGCAATCCTGTCCAACAGCTGCAGCAGCAAATAATAATCTATCCAATGGCCTTGGTTTACAGCGTAATAATCAGAATATCCTTGTAAGTGGGACATCCATAGAGACTGGCAAGCATAACGGAACTGATAACGGGAATAAATCCTTAGATGGTAAAGGATATTGTGGTAAGGATCGTTTTCTCAAGGAAATTGGACTCCGCAGGCATGATACTCGGGGCAGTGACGGAGATTATCATGAGAACGAAGGAAGATATGTGAAAAGGCCTCGTCTTGGTGATTACAAAAATGAGAGGCACCATTCTAGCACAGGGCAATATTACCCTCGGGAAAGACCTTCTGGTAGGAAGAGGCTTTGCTATTGGGAGGAGATTGATAAGAGGGATAGGGATCAAATCAGGAAAAGAGAACGCTATGGTAGAAGGGATGGTAGGGATAGGGATTGGAGAGAAGGAAGAGGTTACTGGGAGAGGGATAGATCTGGTTCAAATGAGATGGTTTTCCGGTTGGGTGCATATGAAGCTGCTAGAAACAGAGAAGCCAAGACACCCTCTGAGAAAAATCATGAAGACAATGGAGGAGGGGAGGAGAAGAAAGCTGAAGAACCCAAGGAGAAACTTCCTGAGGAGCAGGCACGCCAATACCAATTGGATGTTCTCGAACAGGCTAAGAAGAAAAATACTATAGCTTTTCTTGAAACAGGGGCAGGGAAGACGCTCATTGCTGTACTCCTAATAAAAAGTGTTTGTAATGAATTGCAAGAACAGAACAAGAAAATGCTAGCTGTATTTTTGGTTCCTAAAGTTCCGCTTGTTTATCAGGTAATATTTAGAGCAGCGACGTATTTTTCGTGTTTTATTGTGACCTTTTTGCTGTCCATCAACTGCATATTGAATTGATGCTACATTACTGATGCAGCAAGCAGAAGTTATTCGTGAGCGAACAGGTTATCGAGTTGGCCATTATTGTGGCGAAATGGGGCAAGATTTCTGGGACGCGCGGAGGTGGCAGCGTGAGTTTGAAACAAAAGAGGTTGCTTCAAACTTTTTCTTAATAGTTACATTACTTTTTCTTTAATCTCTTGCATACTTGTCTTCATCATTCAAAAATTATCTTCCTTCTAGCTATTGATGTCTTGTTGTTCATGTGTTGACATGAGCTTAAGAATGTTGAGGCATTTGTTTAATGAGATTGTTTATTGATGTTGCCAGTTTTGTTTTATCTATGTTTTTACCTTTTGTCATCACACAGCCTTTTAAGCTGAAACAACTCATGATGTTTGTTCTATGTTGAGTCAAACTTAACCATTGCAAGGCAAAATAAATCATTTTTTAATGCAGACATGGAAAACAATGTTGTCGTTTGCTTTTTGCTCTTTTATGCGTTAAATGCAACATTGGCTACTTGCTCTTTTGTTTTTCTTTGGTGGTGATCTTTGAGATCATATTAATGACTTCACTTCTCTCTTAAAAAGTTTCCGACAATCAATTGTGGCAACTTTTACATGCTCTTTTTTCGATAAGAAACAACAATTTTATTGATATTCAAAGGAAAATGATTACAAAAAACAAAACAGAAGTGGACAAGTCGTCCAACCACAAAAAGCATACAAAATTACAATCAAATAGTTGCCGTCCAATTTGAAGTAATGCAAAAAAGAATAGTATTCTCTAACTCCTTAGTAGCTGATGCCCAAAAAGAAGCCAAAAAATGCATTCGAAACCATAAAGATTTGACCTCCTCTCCTCTTTTGAAGCACATCATTGGTATTTATCTTATCGTGAGCAATTATCCATGCACAAACTTACACTTTTAAATACACTTTAGCCTTCCAAATCTTCAACGATGGAGGAAATAATGGAAAAGATAAATTATCAACTAAGGACTCAAAATAAGATTTACAATGGAAAATACCCGAAGAATCACACTTCCAAACTCTCTTATCTGAAGAATTTAGAATCAATGCAACACCATTGAGCATAGAAAGAAGTGATAAAAACTTCGAACATTCCTACAAAATTCAAAATCCTAATTAACCGGAAAAGATGACGATAATGCTACGGATGCGATGGATGGTCTTCCCATGATAACTAGATAGATGATAAAGACGAGGAAATAGACTCGAAAAATAAAGTTTCCCCCTCCAAATATCCTCCCAAAACTGAACTTTGGACCCATCTCCCACAATGAACTTGACCCGTTGTGAAAAATTAGGTAATCTTTGAAAAATGAATTTTCAAGACTCCGAAAATTATCTCTTTCTACTCACTCCATTGGCATCCCACCCATTTGTTTGTAAAACATATTTGCTCTCAATAAGCACATGTTTTATCCCATTGGCATCCCATACAACTTTTACATGTTTGATGTTTAAGAATTAAGAAGTAGGTTCACTTCAACCAGGATATGTATTAAAACTAAAAAAAGTAAAATTAGATATGAAATTTTTGTTGACGGTAGATTAGCACGAAAAATAGATAAATTAAAAGAGAATCAACTTACATTTGGACATGTATATAGAAGACCTATTACTAGAACAGTTAAGAAGAGGGGTATGGTACCTATTGCGTGTAATATGAGGACTAGAGGTGTACAAAAATTAGTGTTAGATGAGATAGTAAAAAAGGATATGATGGCATGTGGTGGCCGGTGAAGAAGGGTAGTGTGATACCTATTGAGGGTAACGCAATGGCTAGAATAACCACAATTAACATTCAATGACTTGGTAAAAGAAGATATGATCTTTGATAGTTTAGAACTGCGAAAATTCATATAAATAATCTCAAATACTTGGAATCAGGTTCTGTGAAGTTGAGTTACTCATTTAAGCTTGAAAAATTCTTGTCCACATATAAATTAAATTCGATTTCATGGCTAAAAGTTTCAGGTGACTATTTTACGTTGCATTTACAATGTGAAATAAAAATAAGTATTGAAATGCACGTACATTTGAGATGCATATGCTATTACTGGCTTTCTTGTTGTGATCGTGAAATTTTGAATTTGAAAAGTAATACTAGTGCAAATCTTTGTCATGTAATAGTTGTCTTGTCTTGTTTAAATCGTGATTTTTGAGCATTGTAACATTTTAAATTAAGACAGTGTCTTATGATATATAAACACTTTAGCACTGAAAAGATTTAATTCAAACATCTTAAGGTGACTCTATATTAATAAACTTCCTCTACCTGTATGTTATCAAACTGTCGTAGAGCATGCCGTGAAAGGGAAGGTGAACTAGGAATTCCATATGGAACCTGATAAATTTATGTAATTTGAATTTTATTGTGTGCCAATAATAGGGTAATACGCTGCCCAAATTATTTGTTCATATATTTATTGATTCTACTTGAAAGGGTCTGTGGTATTTTTATTGTTTGTAGTAGTGTTCACGCAGAAGGTGGGGTTGTCTCACTTTAGATCAAGTTCTGTTGCTGGGTCTAAAACATCCTTGAGAGTCAAAGTATTGAAGTTTTATTTAAGAGTCTTGATCCTTGTAAAAGTGGAACTACACCAGCGCGCACATGTATATATGTGTTTATGCGTGGGTGCATATATGTATATATTAGGTCTTTCAATGGATCAGATTTGTTTAAAAAAATATCATCTAAGTCACGAGTTTTGTTCGAGACTCTTTTGCTGAGTTACTCTCTCGCCTATCAGAATACACAGACAGCCCCCCCCCCCCAAAAAAAAAAAAAAAAAAAACCCCTTTTCCAACTTCCACTTCCTCTCTCTCTCTCTCTCTCTCCAATCCACCAACTTTGTACAAAATGATCTACTCTGGCCATCACTCTTAGTTTCCCAGCTCTTTCTCTGTAAGTTCTGTCTCTCTCGCCTTCACCTATCTCTCTATAGCTAATCTGAAGTGGGTATGGGTTTGCAATGCAGTTGGTATCTGAGACTTACTGTACGTGTACCCATTTTCACTTTGGATTGAGCTTTTATAGGTGATGTTGAACTTGTGGATTGTTTTTCTTTTTTTTGTGTTTGTTTCATCTGATTAGAACTAGCATAATCAGAGATTCAGAATGAATGGGAATGCTAAACATATTAGATCAAATTTTCGGATGTTAGCGGATTTGGATATGAATTGTATTTTTCAAATCCATCAGATTAACGGATTGGAATGGATAGGATTGAGTAAATTGTAATTGGATTCGGACCTAGTGTATAATGAGCTTTTAATCTGGTCATGAGAATATGAGACTCTGATTTTTGATGCAATCTAACCGTTGGGGAAGAGTCATAAGGAATTTTATGGTAAAAACTATGTACTTCCACACACACAGCCGTATATTAATAAAAATCAAACCACAAACTATTCAACTATGAGTTGATAATAGTGGTGCTTAGGTGATCAGTTGGTTTTTGTATTAATCCGAGGGGTTTGTAACTCATTTCTTCTTTCTGTTACCCTTGAAGTAAGCATGTGTTGCACTACTTACTTTCTTGTGGCCTGGCAAGACACATTAATGTGTTGCATGTTGGGCAACGATTGGCTCAACAGAAAAACCACGATTTGAGACTTGTATTTTCTATGCACCTTGTATCTTGTTTGTCTTGTAAACTTTGGTATGCTCTCTTTTCCATGGGTATGTAGTTCAAAGCATGTTTAATGCATCTGCCATGTTGCATTGTGATGTTTCCTTTCTTTTGGACTGGGAACGTGCAACAACATGGTTGCATGATGGGCAGTTTTGCACAAACAAAACCATCATTACCAATGCTTCCAAGTTGCCTGTCTTATTACACTTATCATAGAGCTACCCTCCACGGTTTATTGTGTTACTTTAATGTTTGGCTTCCAATTTTGGTTTTCTCACAATTAAATGAATGTCAATATCGAATTCGTTGCTTCAAGCTTATTACATCATTACCAATGAGTTTCTTGTTCCAGTCAAGTAGAATTAGGGTATCATTCTCATGTTACAATGGGTTCGACTCAGACTTTACTAGTTTGTGTGTTCGTAGTTGGTACCTTCATCAAGTTCTACGTTCTTAGTTGGGTTTGCATTCCATTCTGACGTCCAAGGATTAAAATTTTGTTTCGGTGCGTAGTTTTGGCTAGTACAAAAGGGGAAAATCTTTCAAAAATATTTTGGAAACATAATGGAAACGGAACAATATTTGGAATTGTGATTCTGAAATATTTCAAAACATCAGAAGAAAAATTCGAAAACATTCCGAAACATGGGAATTTCAATTGCCAACCAAACGAAATTCTGATCATTGATGTCACAATCAATATATGCATGGTCCAATGTATCATTTATATTTAATTCTAGGGTACTTCGGTTTCCACGTTTATTTTTGAAGAAGAGAGGCCGGTCACTTCATTTAATTGCAGGGGATTGTGATCTAGCAGTTATAGTGGTCCATGTAACTTGGAATTGTGCATGGTCTCAACTCATTGCTACTGCTTCTTCATGCTGCAGGTTTTTGTGATGACCGCTCAAATCCTTCTGAACATTCTGAGACACAGCATAATAAAGATGGAGGCTATTAATCTCCTTATTCTGGATGAGTGTCATCATGCTGTGAAGAAACATCCGTATTCTCTAGTGATGTCTGAGTTCTATCACACAACTCCAAAGGAGAAGAGACCATCAGTTTTTGGAATGACTGCTTCTCCTGTTAATTTAAAGGGTAATCATTCGTTCTGTTCTCATTTGCAGGCACTTGAGTTGCTTTAAAAGCTAATGACTTACTGTGAGTCAGATCATGCTGTTGCTGCTTCCGTGTGTTACATATTATCTTTCTTATGATTAAGGCAGGTGTTTCCAGCCAAGTGGATTGTGCGATAAAGATTCGTAATCTTGAAAGTAAACTAGATTCTGTAGTTTGTACTATAAAAGACCGCAAGGAGCTGGAAAAATATGTACCAATGCCCTCAGAAGTTGTAGTGGAGTATGATAAAGCAGCTAGTTTATGGTCCCTTCATGAACAAATAAAACAAATGGAACTGGCAGTTGAAGAAGCTGCACAATCAAGTTCCAGAAGAAGTAAATGGCAATTTATGGGAGCAAGAGATGCTGGGGCCAAGGAAGAGCTGCGCCAAGTTTATGGTGTCTCTGAACGAACTGAAAGTGATGGGGCTGCTAATTTAATTCAAAAGCTGAGGGCTATTAACTATGCTCTTGGTGAACTAGGTCAATGGTGTGCGTATAAGGTGATATATGCTACATGCTGGATTACTAATTTATGCCCTCATTTAGATAATGTTTTTCCTGAATGATTTGCTTAGACTATTGTTTTTTGCAGGTTGCACAATCTTTTTTGACAGCTTTACAAAATGATGAAAGGGTGAACTACCAGCTTGACGTCAAGTTTCAAGAATCCTACTTGAACAAAGCTGTATCTCTTTTGCAGTGCCAATTATCAGAGGGGGCTGTTTCAGAAAATATCTCAAAAAGTATGGATGAAGATAATGATTTGGCTCAAGATGGGGGTGGCCTTGATGACATAGAGGAGGGAGAGCTTCCCGACAGTCATGGTTAGTGCTTTTTTCGTTTTTTATTTGTGGGGAGGGAGGATGGGGTACTTGTCGATCCTGGTTCGTCAAACCTTTGATTTTCGTTGTTGACTGGCTGAGGTATGCTGATATAGACTCAAGATTTTTCAGTGCTAGGTCAAACTAGAGTTGATGAGTTGGATTCTTCCATTTTGGTTATGAAACTTAGGGCCTTTGGTTTGCGTTTCAAAAAATAGTATCCGAAAACAGTTTTTGAGAAGAGTTTTAAGAAAGTGGTTTTGCTATTTTTTGAGATTAAAAACTTATTTGGTTAGATGATTTCAAAAACAATTTTACAGTACAGAAAATAGTAAAACCTGTTTGGATAGCCTAAATGTATGTTTGAACAGTAATTCAAAAAATAATAAAAAAATATAAGAAAATTATTTTTAGATTGATAATTTCATAAAAAAAAAATTCAATAAACCAAACATATTCAATAATCTTCATCAAAAATAAAATCAATATAAAAAAATACATCAATGACCTTCATCTAAAATAAAACCAAACATATTCAATAGAAAAAATATACAAACACCAATAATTTTTTTTCAAAAAAAAAAAAACAACTAACACTGAAGAACACTCATACCATCACACAATATATATATATATATATATATACACACACATACACACACACACACACACACAGTTACACAATACACAACACACCCATCACACACAATCTATATATATTATATATATACATGCGCACACACACAGTCATACAATAACACAGATCTGAAGCAGATCTAACTTCGTTGCTTCAGATCTATGCTTCGGTGCTCCACCTTCGTCGCAGAGAGAGAGAGAGAGAGAGGAGATGGAGACGCTGGAGAAGAAGACGCTGGAGAGAGAGAGGAAGGGAAAAAAAAGGAATGAATACTTTTGCTGCTAAGGGGACTCGAATGGCAGACCTCATTAAAGCCCCAAAAATGTTCTCTGTGTTTCCAAAATTTTCAAAGAAAACTCTGAAAACAAGCTACACTTGTTTTCTGTTTCTTTGCCTCAAATCTCATTTTTTTCCAAAATTTTGAGAACAAAAATGCTAAACAAACAGGCGTCGGGTGTTTTTGAAATTTTGAGAACGAAAAACTGTTTTTGAGAAGATAACCAAACACGCCCTTACTTTTCCGAACATATTTTATACACAAATAAAAGAAGGATGCTGAAGTAGTTTTGGTAGGTCTATAACTTTATTTATGCATACGTGTAAAAACATATAGGTTATATTTTGATTTCCAAAGAGAGTAATGTCCAACAAATATCTGTTCTGAGGGATGAAAAACTTGTGGCATGCATTAGTTTAGGATGGTCACTTATTCCGCTTTTTTAATTGTTGTTTTAGTGAAGATGCCATTTTTTTGCTAGAAGATTCCGAGTTCTTTCCTCAAATATGCTACTGTATGTACAAGTATGCTTTACAAAAAATTGCACATTAAGGACCTTAGCCTTCCAGTCTCTTGGTTTAACCAAAAGTTGTATGCTTTACGAAACTTGGGTACAACTCCTTTCATCTATTTTTTTCCCATTTACTACATGCTTGTTTTCTAAATGATTTCTCCACAACACCCCCAGGCCAAACAAATGAAAAACCAGGAAACTAAGATTTATAAGCTCATAAATCTTAGCTTCTCGATGTGTCTCTTTCTTTTCTTCTTTAAACTAATTCGAGGTTGGACAAGTTGTTCATGTGATGGCCCAAAATCCGGGTATCCGTAATTATCACGTTGATCACCCATCAACCTGCGGAATACCCGTGGATACCGTGTAACTCGATACTATGCCGTTATGTCCCATTTACCGGCATCCATAACTTAACAAAATTCGGGCAGAGTCTCCTTTGTATGGGGAGCTCTGCCTAAACCACAATCTGTGCAATCATACAACATTGACCTCACTGGGTCCATTTATCTATACTTATATAACAACAATTACATGTCCAAAACTAAATTACATAATAGTTTTACAAAACATGGTTTAAACTTTAAAGCCATATCTCGGCTTTTCTTCATCAATGAGGGTCTGAGTGAGAGCCATCAATCGGCGCATGTCCCGCACCTGAAATGTTGTCCCATAAAGGGTGAGCCATACTCATTAGGGTATCTCCTAAAGAAGCTACTCCCCAACCCAGATGCATATGAAATGTTCACATGCAAATCTCAAGCAACAATTACTCCATTCAAGAATATGCAATTCAACAATGGAATCCTCTATGCCATGTCATGATATGAGATGAGATTCACACATATAACTCAACCCAAGCCTTTACCGGCTCCCTCAACACATGCAATGCCATACATATGAATCTGGGCATTTCAAGCCTCCGCCATTGATGTTACATATCCAATGACCTTTTTAAATCCCGGGTCTTTCTTGAGGTGGGTATTTATGGACTCACACCAACGGGCACCCAACCGACACGACATTATTGGATTTCTACCAACGGCTCCGCGTACACCGACATACTTTATAGACTCAATACCAACGGAGTGCGTATCCGAATTATCGGGTTTTACACCCGAGGGAGAATCTAGCCCTTCTTGCTAACCCCAACCTTATTTTCAATGCAAACCGTGCGACTCAATTGAACCTCGGTCCAACTATCCCGAGCCCACGTATCATTTACCAAGAATGGTGTTTGATCAAACCATGCACATACACCCATAATCATTTCAAACGCCCACGAATCAAGGTTCAAAGTATCGGCCGAGTTGGATATGACTCAGCCGAGTCGTATCCGCCTCATCCATCACCGATCCGATACCGCTATACGGTACGCGAATAACACGAGACTCAAGCGAATCAACGTTAACTTGGTCACAACTCGGAGATATCGATTGAAATCAGAGTCGAATCGTTTGAGCTGGACCAAGTCAGACCGAGTCTAACTGAATCATCAACCCAACAGATCAAGGTAAAAAACTAGAAAAAAGAGAAGGGGAGAAGAAGACCAATTCCACATGCAGATTCACAGACCCAAAGATGCAGAAACTAAAACTAAAGTAGAAGAAATCAACAAACCCTAAAGTAGATATTGAAAGGATTTGCAAAAAAACCTCTAGATCCTGTACATATAGCGAACTAGCTCCAGTCCAACCCACCCAAAGTCTCCCTCTCTCGGTCTCTCTCGCTCTCGGTCTCTCGTTTTGTGCCTCTTTCTCGGTCTCTCGTTTCGCCTCTCTCTCTCTTTCCCTTTCTCTGGTTTCGTTCATCGTCGCCTGAGTAAGAGCGACTGAGTGAGGTGAGAATTACACCTACAACCCCTCTTTTATATTAATTACACCGACTTAGTCAAAAAGTTATATTATATTAATTACACTTACAACCCCTTTTTTTTTCTTTCTCTTTGTCAAACGATAAAAGGACTCAAATATATTTTTTTTTTGGTTTTTTTTTGTCCCCAATTGTTCCAAATGTTTGTCCAAATTGAGGGCAAAATATTTCACACGTCCCAAATGCTTTTGCATTAGTTTTCATTGCACATTGCACATAAATGCTGACAAATGTTTTTCGGTAGCGCCCTTTTTTTTTTTTTTTGTAATGATTAATGAGTTAAATAATGTATTTTAGGGATATGATGCATGGATGATAATATTTACATTTATTACAATTTTTCTTGATTTTTTCAAAAAATTTTGAGCCTTCTACATATCGTTTTGAGCGTATCGGCCGATACAGCACAGCGACCGATGTGTCTCAGTGGCCTTCGAGTCGAGATTCGATACCGCGACTTTGAACCATGCCACGAATGTGATACTATCCGTGCATATGCAATATAAATGTACAATTGCATTTCATGTCATTATGCAATTAGGATCTCAATTGCAATTACAATACCATGTTCAATATGTCATGAGCACATTATGAACAATTCAAATATCCAATCAACATTTTCCATGATAAATTACATCATAAGCATATAACCACCATCAACAACCTCAATGTCAATATATTATATGCATATTTTAACATATTTCAACATCAAATTTCAAGCATGTTATAACATAATCAATGCAAATAACATAATCCACATAGACATTTAATCAAACACCTTCAAGACACCAAATCATGTAAATAAATAATATGCCCAATTTCATCACATATCTCAAGAAATCACAACAAGTAATTTCTACATGCCCAATTCATGTTAGAATTGATTTTAACTATTTTTTATACCCATTTCCCGCATTTCAAGTACCATAGGTAAGTGCTAAACATGAGATTACATCTCTAACATTCTACCATTTCCATATATATTCCAAGTATATTATAATATAATCAATGTAAATAACACACTTAATCCAAATAGGCATTTTATCAAACACCTTCAAGGCACAAATTATGTAACATATATTATGTCAAAATAATCACATTTCTCAAGAAATCCCAACAAGTAATTTTTACATACCCAATTCATTCTGGAATTGATTTTAACTATTCTTAATACCTATTTTTCACATTTCAAGTACCTATATTTTTCATGAATTTACCAAACAAGTAAATTCTACAAACTCAATTCATGCAAGATTGGTTTAGCATATTTCTATACCCATTTTTCACACTTTATTTACACTAGGAGTACATTAAATAAGAGAATTTATCTCAAGTTATGCTACCCATATCATATGGAACCCTAGATTGAAAATAAACCTAATTAAGAAAAGAACCTTACCTCTTGAAGCGTAAAACAACGTTAGGAAGCTCCAAGAACCTGAAACAAGCTTTAATCCAAGCTTTCCCCAAAATTCCATCCTTGGAATTTCACCCAAATCCAACCATCTTGGTATAATTTTGTAGCGCTCGACTAGGAGAACAACTTTTGTTCTTGGCTCGTGTTGATTCGAGTAACGTGGAGGCGTAGATCGTAGAAAGAAGGTAGAGTTTCCCTCTCTTCTTTTGATTTTCTGAAAAATCTGATGGGTATGGGGAGAAATCTGATTTTCTCCCCTATTTATACCCTTTAAATGCTTGGTCTTCATTTCGTCACACGTTCTCCTTTCTCGGGTCCGGTTTTGACCTGAATTGATTTAATTTTGTTCTGGTTCAAGTTCAAAATATTTTTATTTGAACTAACTTTAAATTATTATCCACTTTTTGAAATTTAATTCTCGGGTTCGTTTATGAGGTCACACGACACCCGATTGTCTCGTAAAATTGACAGGGTAGTTAGATTTCGTAAGACGAATCAAACGGTGAGGTTCGTTTCGTCATTTGAGTTCTAGCAAAAATTGGGTTTTCAACCCGTACTGTAGCGACAAATTATCATTTTTTCATTTTTTATAAAAATTTTAAATTTACCCGAATTTTACAGTCTAACTTTTAAAGATTTATTATAAAGCGAGGAAAGAATACGACGCGTGCAACCAACATGGAAGAAGGATGAATGCTATGAGAGGGTTTGACCATAATTGGATCGAATTAAAATCCCTTTGCCTGAGGAACCCGTAAGGGGTCTGCCCATGCTGGGACCATGGATTTCATCAGGTCGTTCGGCCTGATAATTTGGTCAATCTGGCCGGGTTGGGCGGACTAAAAAACTGATATAACATTTTCTAGTTAAAACAAAGAAAAACATTTTCTCATGTAGATATTATAAAATCCATTGTTTGTCCAACATATAGCAAAGAGTTCCAAGAAAAACAAATGATCCATCAATTCAATCTTTGACTCATCATACCAATCCAAGTGCATATGATAAAATCGGTATAAGAAAATAATCAAACAATAAATAAGAAAACCCCAGTACTACTAGTGTCTGTAAGAAAACCCTCCCATAGCAAGCCTTCTTTCACTCTCAAACCCCTCCTACTACCCACAGACAGCGAATAAACATCCAACCAAGGATAAACCAATCAAGATTTTTTTGAAAAAGAATCAAAATAAAATTCTGGAATGAAGTAAGGATCAAAACCATTGATAAATGCCTAGAGATGGAACTGAAAGAACCAAAATTTGCCTCTCCTTCTTCGACCAACCACTTTACCTTCTTTTCCTAACCGTACTCGATCTCGTCAACAATATTCAAATCGTTCACTTCCTTCATCTCTTATTCGAATTGTCTCCTCAAATAGTCAAACTCTGACCACTTGCAAAACACATCCTAAGAAACGCAGGGCAGTGAGACTCATAAATGCAATGTGTTTTGTGTGTGCACGAGAGAGAGAGAGAGAGAGAGAGAGAGAGAGAGAGAGAGAGAGAGAGAGAGAGAGAGAGAGAGAGAGGTTTCCAAGGGGGAAGGGAAGGGAAGGGGTTTGTTGAGAGGCGTGGGATTGTGAGATGAAAGACGCAAAGGCATAGGAGAGGAGAAATGGAAGACGCTCGATTTACTTTATTCTTTTTAGGGTTAAAAATATATGTATAACATGCAATAGACTATGACATAACATAATGTAATACAAATACCTCGTATCGTATTATCATATAATAACATTCGTGAAGAATTTTATAGTTATTCCCCCTTAGTATGTTATAGCTATAGAATAATCATAGTTTTTATACATATTTTAATGAATGATCAAAATTTTGTTTTGGTACATAGATTCAGTGAGCTTGGAAATGGACACGTTTCGGTAATGTTTTAGAAATAAGATGAAAACAAAGAAAAAAATTGAAAATTTGTTTCCAAAATATTTGTTGAAAGTTGAAACAACCAAAACATTCCGAAATATACCTCAAAACATAGGAATTTTGATACTCAATCAATAATTCGTTTTGGTTTTCATGGAAACGGAAACGTTTCGGAGGTTTCGAAACAAAATTTATTTCCTTGATTTTAATATATATATATGTGTGCGCGCTTGTGTTCATATAAGTTTCTTGGGTTGTTCAGTTTAGGGAGGCGATTGTCCTGGTTTTCAATTTTGGGCAAAAACACTTTTGTGCAAATTGTTGCTTGTATTTGCCCAAATTTTGAATTTGGTTGAATTGCTTGGGCTAGTCCAAACGAAGTCCCACCCATACTCAGAGGAAGAAGATGGGCATTAGATCCATAGCATGGGCCCTTTCGAATTATCCCCTTGTGGTGATTAGGTCTGCCAATGAATCTGATTAACTGGATATGGATTGTCATTTTTACTGATAATCCAAATCCTAATATGAAGTTGTTATATCATGTTTAATGGTTTTGGATTTGGATATATTAATATCTGGTTCAATTATAATTTGATTGGAATTATAAATTTTTATTTATATAAATATATGATGAAATTAAGTGATTATTTGGTACAATTATATTGAAATTTAGGTTTAATTTGCTAAAGTGCAACTTAATTTAGTTATTTGGATATCGTATTATTTGGATCCGATATCCGATTCTTAACGGATTCGGATATGGACTATGAAAATGAAATCAAATAATCAGATCTGAACTTTTTAATTGGATTTGGATTGACTGAAATCTGATCCGTTAATGGGCTGAATTTCTCAATGATAAACTTTTAAAATGTGGAGACCAGATGGGGACATTGGCTTTATTGACTTGGGCCACTACTACTTCATCCTCAATTTTTTGCGTGGATGATACAAGTTTTAATTGCCGAATTTCATGCTCCACGTGTTGATTATGGTGGTTCATCCTCCATGACACTATAATCCTTAGTATTTGTTACATCTTTCAGTTTTTGGCTACTAGTTTAACCAAATAAAACTTTCTTACTTTGACTATGAAATTTGGGCAATAACAATACTTTAGAATGGTTTCAAAGGAATTTCTGTTGAATTCATGGAGGATAGTCTAAAGACAAACTCTCATATTAGTTAGATGGAAACAAACTGCGACGATGATGATAATTGGCCTTTCTGAGGATTCTAAGCCCAGTAGCAGCCTGCTCAAGCTTTGACTCAGCAGAATTTGAAGCTCAGCTCAATCCTGAATTAATCTAAGAAACACGGTTGATTAGCTCCACTGCTCAGTTTGTTTGGCAATTGAACCTTTGGACAGAAAAATATGAAGGGCCTCATCATGTTTCTTGTTGCTGCACAAATCAAGATTCAACCTTGAACAGAGTTTTCAGAACAAAAAGGCCTATGACTCGTCATGCTTGTGACAGTTTTTTGGGGGGATTGGTGCATGGCATCAGCATGAAAGCTTTTTTGTTCTTTTTGTTTTCAATATTTTTAAATTGTGTATGAAGCATGAAAGCTTGATGCCCTTGCATCTTCAGTACTTGATTCTTACACCAAACATCGTATCTCTCTAGTGACCCAATTAACAGATAGCAATACAACATAACTGTTTACTCACTGACCATCACACGATGTTCAGTAGCTGGACCAGCTGAGCAAGTTATGTGCCTATAACTAATAGTCGAGGTCAGCTTGTTGTCTACCGTAAATAGGCGCTTGAGTGGGGCCGTTATTGAGCCAAACCCGAGCTGTTCATGAACAGCCCGGTTTACTTGCAACCCTAGCTGCAATTCTTGTGCTGTAAGCTGAAATGAAATTGCATATGTTTTAGGATAAGGGGGTGGGTTGTAGATTGTGTTAAGCACATCAAAAAAGCGATATCAAAGTGCTTTCATGGAAAACTATATGATTGACATAATTTGTAACATCGACTTAAAGGATGATGAGATTGTAGAAATGTGAAATGAACTTTCATAAATTACTTCATGACTACAATAGAAGAGACTTCATTTGAGGGATTTTGAGGATTCAAAAGAAAATGGTAATCATAGGCATCTTTGAAGAATGAAGGCAGCTGAAGTTCAAAAGATGCTGGTAGACTCAGCTGGCTTCCTTGATAGGTGGTCAACATTTTATAGGTAAGATAATGCCAATACTTTAAAAGTTGTAACCAAATATGTTTAGGGACCAATCTAGATATGGTGCATTTGGAGGAATACAACCTTATAGTTCAAACATGTTCCATATTGGGACTTAAGCATGCGGGCATTGCATGATGGTGGCACTTTCAAAGGAAATTTTTGTTTGTTTAATTGATCATTAAACATATATCAGTGGTCAATCAGTTGACTGCCTCAGACTCCAGCATCAGGCATTGGCCAGCTTGCCCATGTGCCCTCTTCTAAATCCTGAATTTCTTCGCTACTTAAGCTTATGATTGGCTATACTTTGACATTCTTTTCATATGCTGGTATAATTCTTTTAGTTGTCTCTGGTGGAGAGCATGTGGATGTGATTATAGGAGCTGCTGTGGCTGATGGAAAAGTAACCCCAAAGGTGCAGTCACTGATTAAGATTCTTCTCAAGTATCAGCACACGCAGGATTTTCGCGCAATCATCTTTGTTGAGCGAGTTGTTGCTGCCTTAGTTCTGCCGAAGGTTCCATATATGACTGCTTCCCCCCCTCCTCCTCCTGTTCATTTTTCAGCTTGCAAGCTCCTCACTCTATGATGTTATCTTCTGCTGAGTGTGCAGGTTTTTGCTGAGCTACCATCCCTATGTTTTATAAAATCAGCAAGTTTAATTGGGCATAATAATAGCCAAGAGATGCGGACATGCCAAATGCAAGACACAATTGCCAGATTCCGAGATGGTCGCGTATGTCTAACTGCAAGGCTTTTGGACTTAATTTTGTGTTCTGTGAATTGTATTATCTTATATTTTATTGTTTGTGATCTGTAGGTGACATTGTTAGTTGCCACCAGTGTTGCTGAGGAAGGACTCGATATTCGGCAATGTAATGTTGTCATCCGCTTTGATCTTGCAAAAACTGTTTTGGCATATATTCAGTCTCGGGGTCGTGCTAGAAAGCCTGGGTCAGATTACATCTTGATGGTTGAGAGGTATTTTTCTTGGATCTGTTACATAAACATTGTGTTTTTGGTTATCTAACTTGCTCGGCTGTCTATGATTTGTCAAACAATTTTGAAATTAGAGAATTTATTCAGTTTTTTCTGTTTCTCTAGGGGTAATTTGTCACATGAAGCATTTTTAAGGAATGCTAGAAATAGTGAAGAGACCTTGCGAAAAGAAGCGATTGAGAGAACTGACCTTAGTCATCTTCAGGGGACCTTAAAGTTGGTTTCTGCGGAGGCAACTCCAGGTACAGTGTACCAGGTTGAGTCAACTGGTGCTGTTGTAAGTTTAAATTCTGCAGTTGGACTCATCCATTTCTACTGCTCTCAACTACCAAGTGACAGGTGTGGCCTCTGTTACTATGATCAATTATCATTGTTACGTTCCATATTCTTCTTCATTGTTGTATTTTGATTCAGTCATATTAGACTCTAAATTGGTTTCCTTGCATCTCTTTTCAGGTATTCAATACTTCGTCCTGAGTTTATTATGGAGCGTCATGAGAAGCCAGGAGGCCCCACTGAATATTCATGCAGGCTTCAACTCCCCTGTAATGCACCATTTGAAAAGCTTGAGGGTCCTGTATGCAGTTCAATGCGGCTTGCACAACAGGCATGCTAGCATGCTTATCAATTCACCTTAGCTTGATCCAGCACTCTCCCATGGTATTTAGTTATTATTTTTTATTCTCAGGCTGTTTGTTTGGCTGCTTGCAAGAAACTTCATGAGATGGGGGCGTTTACTGACATGCTATTACCAGACAAGGGAAGTGGGGCAGAAAGCGAAAAAGTTGACCAAAGTGATGAAGGAGATCCACTTCCAGGGACTGCACGGCACAGGGAATTCTATCCTGAAGGTGTACCCAATATTCTCCAGGTTAGTTTTCCCTGTGTGTTACATGGTTTAAACTATCAATTTGTAGTCTTACAAAATATTGTAATCGAGCAAAATATGACCGTAAGAGTTATTTGATATCGCTTGGCATATATAATCTTTAACTGAAGCCCATAATATGATCCTTCAGGAATGCAAGTCATTAATATCTGCAATTTCCTTTTTCTTCCCATCGATTATTAATTGTCCTTTATTGGGTCAACGCTCATGGATGAAATAACAGTATCTCCATGATTAACGAAGTGTAGAAATAAAAGACTATTTATATAGACGAGGAAATACTCATGATGTACCAATATTAGAATAAAAACTTTATTGTCTTAAATATCAGAAGTTTCTCATCTTAAGAGATGCTTTCATTTTGCTCCTTGAAATTGAACCTCAAAGTGCAATTGGTCCTAATCTTGAAGATGAGCGATCTGTAAGGCTTTTCTTACCTTTCCCACTGTTAACATCTCTGCTGACTATCGTTAGGGATGTCAGTGGACCGAAGCGGGGGCAGGGGGTGTAGTCTCCATCCCCGTACCTGCTTAAAAAAACTTCGTCCATCCTTGTTCCACCCCCGTTAACGGGTATAATTTTCATCCTCATCCCCATCCAAGGGTAAATTTCTAATCTCCGCTCCCGTCCCCGTTTCCCCCGTATCCGCCCAAGCTTAAGCCCAAGTTCAAGTCAACATAATCCAAAATTCTAAATAAATTCAACATTTTAAATAATTCAACAACATTCTAAATAATCTAACATAATCTAACACAACATAATGTAGCATAACAACCCCAAACATACAAAAAACCCAAATGATAAAAAATACAAGAAGGGTCCCCGACTACTTATACACTTCCATGATCTTTCAAAACTTTGCAACTCTTTAAGATTCTTCACCATCATTTGTACAAGGTCAACCACTACCCTACTGTCTCCAATCATGAACAGATATTTAACTTGGAATCCATAAAGAACAACATGCAAACAACTAACCACGCCTTAATTTTGATAATATAACAGAGTTTGCTTTTCAACTTCATTCAAAAATTAGATATTATTCTCAAACTTCACAATCAAACCCCCACTCAAGCACAGGAAAAAGGACAAAAGCATAAAAGAACTAAGAAAAGGGTTCCCAGACCATCTCAACATAAAACAAACAACAAATGTCCAAAATACTACTTGAATATTTGTGATGGAGAAACTTTGCTACCATGTAGCTTCACACCTGTAATTTAATAAAGAAAACAAAACATTAAAAACTATATGTTTTAACGGGTATAGCGGGGCGGGGCGGGGCGGGGGTAAGGGTAAGTCCATCCCCGCACGGGGTTATACGGGTATCCCCGTATACATCCACCGTCCAATACGTATAGTCCATTCCCGGTCCAAACGGGACGGGTTTGGACGAATAACTATTTTTCCCCGGTCCATTACCATCCCTTCTATCGCCCTACATCCAAACCTAACGAAATCCGGCAAAGGGTTTAAAGTTGCTTTGCTATTTGAGAATTAGATTACAGAAGACTTATAAACTCCTCAATCTCGAAGAAGGAAAAATCTGGCAATTACACACTTGGTTCTTATGCAAGCACACTGAGAGAAGATGCATCACATTCATGAGGAAATTGGATTTCCTCCCGTCAAAAGAGACTTACAGCCCTACTTAATGCATAGTTAAGGATGTTGTAAGAGTATCTAAGATGGAGACAAGTAGTGATCTAATTCCTTCAAATTGGCAGTTAAGTAGCAATACATGAATCTGGCAGGTGATCATTAGCTGATAGCTGCGGACCTACTCGGGAGGATTACCTTCAGGTTAAGTAAACTTTAGTCTTCCAGATGCTAAAAACTAGATATGCAACTGCATTTGTATCAAAGAAACTTGAAAATTACCCTATTATAGCGCAAGAATAAAGATTTTGTTTTGGCATATAATTTTGGTCGGCTAATAAACAAAAAAGATTTTGGGAAGAGAGAAAATTTGAACACGCGTGGGAACAATTTGAAATATAAATTAAAATCTTGTTATGTAGATAAGCTTATTAATTGGATGACACTAATTACGAGAGTAGAAGTAAAGGTAAATGTCACATGGAAGTCATTTCAAATAATATCAAATAGTTCAATTTTATTAAACAAACAAATATACATGATTTAAAGGACCTATAATACAAATAAAATTGCTCATGACCATCTTCTTTTGACGAAAAACAATGTTTCCACCACCGTCATCTCCTTCCTTGAATCAGGTAGGAATAAGCCTCATTTTCGGTCAACACGTGAAGCATTGAAATTTTGATTTCAGAACATTATAAAGTTTTTTGAAATTTCACAAAACGATGGAATTTTGATTTTTAATCACTAATTCGTTTAAGTTTCCAGCGAGAACGAATAGTTTAGGTCTTTTTGATAGAAACGAGATAAATTTTTGATCGTTATTCTAGCCCATGGTATGGTTTCAAATAACGATAATGGCCACTATAGGGTTGAGTTTGGTGACTCATGGTGATGCGGAATAAGGTGTAACAAATATTACGTTAGTTGTTAGAGTTTAGGTTTTAGGAATTAGAAGGGAAAAGGAAGAATTAGAAGCCATATAGGTGGGCCGACTATATATATATGTGGTTATAGAGGCCACAATTATGTAGATACCCCAAACTCGAAAGTAGAATTCAGAAGCGTGAAGGGTGGTTGTAGAGTCACCACTCGAGTTAGTCTTATGCATGTTTTAACTCCAAAAGATGCAAACATGAATTTCAAACTACTTATTTATGAATTTTTTTTTTTTTTTTTGCGTAAGCTGCATAATTCAGCATCTAGTTGCGGACAAAAAATTGCATTGTTGTTATTCCTAAACATTTATGCCTAATTTTTTATTTTCTACCAGCTTAGAAATTTTAAATATGCAGTTTGATAAAGTATTTATTATGAGAAATCATTAGATAAATTAAATAAGTTATACAATGTAAATTGTGAAAGTGAACAACCAAACTAAAAGTTAAAAGGCCAAAATGAATGGTTTAATATCTTAAGAAATCGGCAATTTTACTAAAAATTAATTCTATTTGTACTATGCATGCATTTTTCTCCTTTATAATTTTTTATTTTTATTTTAATGTAATTAGATTGCATCGAGGGGTAAGGTACATACGTCCTCCCCTAGCTAGGTGTAATTTAATTTTTAATCAATAAAATTTCTCTCGTAAAAAAAAAAAAAAAAAAAAATTAATGATGCTCATGCTATTCAAAAGAAAAAAAGAATAATTTAGGTTATTGAAATGGTAACTTTTCTAAAATAGTTAAGTAATGCTGGCAATTTGAAAATACGAATGTCAGGCTTCCTTGAACTATATGTATTAATCAAAATTAAAATAAGTAGAGGGATTCCTTACAAAATGATTATATAACAGATCTTCCCCCAATTTTGTCAATCAAAAGGAGGCAGTGCTAATGAGATCTCCAATAGATGACTAGAGCGGTGTCATTGATGAATATTTGGCTTGACATATCTTCGTCGGCCATTGATTTAAGATCTTTTTTTTTTCTTCCTTCCACTTCTTCTTTTTCTTTGAACTGGACTGTGATAGTGGTTAACTCAGGTTGGAAACAAAGTGGGCAATGGTCGTTATGTAGCCGCAATAATTCGTAACAGTAGGGTGACCATTTTGTACACATGTTGTGCAGATCGAACTAATTACGACACATACCAAAAAATGACACTCCCAATTAACATGAATAATAAGTGGTTGGGTTAATATTAAACACGAAGAATTCATTTTGGCACAACGAATCCGTTAAACTTGTCTTATATTAAACCCAAATGTCTTTTTTTTTTTAATTTTTTATTTATTTATTTGATACTAAATGAATTGTTGTAGAATTAAATATGTTTGAATTCTAATTTTTTCTAGGATATGGTTTTTAATTTTTGGAGAACCTATGTGATGAATTTGGTTGAGAGATAAAGGGGTCTAGTCCTGGGGTTTTTGGTTCACGAATTATGCATGCCAACTCGAATGCCACACAAACATGATCTAATATGAGACAACACGAATATGACACCAACCAAAAAAATGACACGACCCAAACATAATTCGACATAAGTCAATTGACAGGTCTATGAATTGGACCATTAGATGATTAGTGTTGTTATGGCCATGAAATGCATTAGGGACTTAATATTTTGGTATAATAGGATTGGGCCCTCACGATACTCGCACGTGTAACCCAAATTCCTACTAGTAATAGTAGTTTATTAAAACTTTGCAAAGACTCGAAGTGTGGTGAAAAATTTCGTGATAGTTAACTCCTCTAGTGGCTCTAGCTTTGATTGCTAGGATTGGTTGTGGATTGTAGAATTAATTTGGTAAATCCAAATACATGAGTACTTGATAAGTAGAATGGATGATCTTGGATGTTTGACAACAAAATAATTGTCTGTGGTGGGTCTAATATTTGGATACAATTCTATTAGAATCTTTATGTATAAGGATTTGCATCCATTATCAGTTAATCTCTCAAGGTTGTACTTGTTTGTCATGAGACGTGTTTTAATGCGGAGGTGTATGGTATAATTTTTGGGTTAAAGGTTAATATGGAGAAAAGCTTAATTGTTGGTATAAGTTCTCATCATGATGAGATCTCTAAACTTGCAAGAATCTTGAGATGTGTTGTGGCGAGTGGCCTCTAAAATACTTTGGTCTTCTCTTAAAGTAAATATGGGTTCCATGCTAATGGGTTTCTAGAGGGAGAGTTTCCATAGCCCATGAAAACTTTATTTATTAGAGATTACCTAGATCTTATCAAAATATTGAACGGATAGTGGGTAATGGAGAGAGTTAGGTTTTGGGAGGATGTGTGGTTAAGAGATTTATCGCTAACTTGTTTGTTTCCTCGTCTTTATCACATTTGTTTTGTGCTCATGACAATTCTATTGCTTCTATGATTCGACTTCTCCTTCTTTCTCTTGGGATTTTTTGTAGGAATTTTGATGATAGAGATGTGGAGAAGTTGATTTCCTTTTTAGTCTTTGCTTGAGAATTTATAGTTAAATCATGACTCATGTGGTAAGAGAGTTTGGATTATTGATAGGTCGAGTAGTTTTTCTTGCAAGCAAGGATTGAAATATCGTTTCAGTGTACTTTTTCGGTCAGCTCGAAAACGGAAACGCTTCAGAAACGTTTTGGAAACGCAATGGAAACAGAGAAAACATGTGGAAACATAAATAAAATCTCTTTATTTATAAAGATAAGCTTAATAATTGATTGATTGAGCATGCTTATTGGGTTAACATCTATTTATGCAAGATAACATTAAGTTGGAGGGAAAAAAAGGCTTGACACGAGGCGAAAGTCACTTTAACTAGTTTTAAACACTTAATTTTTATCAAATTACTAAGTTATATTATTTCATTAATATTAAAATCACAGAATAAACAATTTTTACACACCCAAATACTTAATTTTAGACATTTAATATGTCATAGAATTAATTGCAAATATTTAGCAAATAAGGGGTGGGGGATTAAAACCAAGAGAACATACCGTCTATTCTCAACGAATAGGGGGGGGGGGGGGGGCTTTAGAGATTGGGACAGAGATAGAGAGAAGACGAAGGAGGGAACACCTAGGGCAAGGCTAGATCTGGCTCTCTCCATCCCAGATCTACAAATCAGAGAGACGGAGAGAGTCATCCCCATCCCTTTAGTTCTCTCTATCTCAAATCCGTAGATTAGAGAACTTCTAGCCACCGGATGAAGAATCAACATAGAAGAACTTGGAGCTGCTCAGATTTCGACTGTGGGAGTGGAGTTTTCGATCCTTGCTTGCAAGTCTTTTTAGACTCATTGATAAATGATCCTTCATGTCAACTTTTTCATCCATCTTTGTTCATATGGAAGGCATAAGTGCCCATTAAAGTACAAGTTTGTGCATGGACTATTGTTCATGGTAGGATTAATACCAATGATATGCGATCAAAGGACATTACTTGAATGCTACTATAGGTACATGCGAAGAAATGATCAAAACAGCTGTATTTGCCAGAGAATTGAGAGTTCCTATCGTAATGCATGACTACTTAATAGTGGGATGCGGACTACCCGGACAAAAGGACCTTATGAAGCTTCATTGTTACTGGAGTCTGGAGATTAGCTTTGGACCTTTCTTGCGCTGCTTAGGTGGAAGACTAAGTTAGTCACCTCACCTCTCTTTCTTAGCTGCCCTTATTAATAGTAGGCAACCTTTCTTGATCGTCTTTCTTTCAGCTTTTTCTAGATAAATGGCTAATAGAGTTGTGCTTTCTTAGTACATACGATTTAGTTGACTTATGCCTATTTGAGCAGCATCAGTTAATCTTGTCTTTCTTTGATAAGAATCAATACGATCCTTATAAGACTCCTTCTCCGAATGAAATTCAATGGGATCTAAAGAGATAATGTCTTCATCCATAGAATCTCAAGTACCTAGATCAATCGAAAGTTCGATTCTATCTGAACAACTAATTTTCTCATTCTGTCTTTCTTTATGAATTTTTCGAATATATAGATAAAATAAGACAAAAAAAATATTAGAAAGACAATAAATCCATTGTTATGTTTCCACATCAAAGTGAAATCTAATACTTGGTTCTTTTTTCTTTCATTTAATACCTATTGGTGTTTCAAGAGTACTTTTTTGAAGTCGAGGAAGATGCATCTTGGGTTGACGTAATTGAATCATAAAAAATTTGGAGTGTGAGGTACTATTAAATCAAATCCATTTTTGGAGGGGATTCAAATTACTATTATTAATTGATTCATCGAAATAATGAATCAGCATTGATATCGACACATCTGAGATCGCCAAATGTTCGGGAGTTCCTCAATTCAATCATTTTCCTTCTTTTTGTTATTCCCAAAATGGGTACTATCGGATTGCATGAATTCAATAATATACACCCGTTGGCATTCCAGCCTTCCTTCGCCTTTTAGGGCCTACCCGAAAGAGCTGGTTATTCACTGTTCAAGAATTCTTGTTTAGGCAGTTCATACTCATCCATACATAGTGTTTTGATCTAAGATTTCAATTCTTCTGTGTTTCAGCAGTAGCATATTGTTCTATAGAGCTAGGGTCCAAAATATAGAGAAACAAGGCATTTCCACGACTCTACCAAAGGAGTAGGAGTGCAACTTAGGCGTGTTGAGGGATCAACCCTAGGTATAAAATTTTCAACCTTAACCCTAACCCTAACTCGACCTCAACCCGAGTTTTGTCCGAGTTGATTTCGGGCAAGCTCGGGTTGAAATCGGGTTACCCAATTCGTGTTGGCAATTTGGGCTCAACAAATAATAATCCTAAATTAGGTTTGAATTGACAACTTCTTGTCTTTCTTTTGTCTTTTTTATTTATCCCACATCGACATCGGTTGTGTAAACTTCTTTTACTCTATCTATAGTCCTTATAAATCATGTTTCACTCTCCCCTTTAAATAATAACAATTACAAAATATGTATTTATTATATATTATTTATATAAATATAATACATGAATTGGGGTTGAACTAGGGTTGGGTTTGGGTTGAACCTGATTTCATCAATTCGGGTTGGGTTCGGGTTAAACCCATGAACTCGAGTTTTGTCCGAATTCAATTTGGGTTGAAGTTTTGCAACCCTAACGCTAAAAACCTCAACCCCTAACACTATTTTTTTGGGTTAGGTTCAGGTTGACTCGCCCAAGTTGCACCCCTACAAAGGAGAAGACCCCATGCTTGTCTTTCTCCATAGTAGTGTGTTATGTGTCGGTGTGATTTTGAAAATGTGGATCATTTATTCTTACATTGCCTTATTGCATTGTCGTTATGAATAAAGTGCTTAATTTGGCAAGAATGAGTTGGGTTACTCCATGTTCTATCTATTTAGCATTTTTCTAGGAAGCACAGATACTTCCCAGAGGGTGCTGTAGCAGTGTCGGACACGGCGTAGAAGTGTCCTGAATAGTGAACCCAGTCGGACACGACCAAGACATGACTAGAATATGTTTAGGACATGACTAGAATACGTCTAGGACACGGTTAAAATACGACGAGGAATTTTTTTTAAAAAAAAAAATAACTGTTGATTATTAAAAGATGTGTTATTTTTATTTTTTTTAATATAATTTTTATTATGTAACTTATATACTATGAATGTCAATGTATGTAATGATATTTGATGAAAATGATGGATATTTATTTTGATCTATTTGAATTTTAAACAAAAAATTTATATTTGTTAGGTCTTATTATTAATATTGTTATAATATATGCTTTATTTTTAATATATTACAGCTATATTATTATATAAAAAATATATTATATTTTTTTAATAGCCGTATACTTGTTGTATCTGTGTTCTATATTTTTTAATTTTGCCGTATCCCCGTGTCTGTATCTGTGCTTCTTAGGCGGTTTTGGAAGGAAGAAGAAAGGGGTCACTCTTTGGAATTGTGTTATTCTTGCCACTATATGTGGACTATTTGGTTGGAAAGTAATGCGATAATCTTTGAAGATGAATGTGAAATAGTGGATGGATTATGAGAATAGATGTACTTTTTGGCATTATTTTGGACTTCGGTTTCAAAGGATTTGAAGGTAGGACCCTATTTTGCATTATGGCAAGGTGGAGAGCTTCTTGGGATTTAAAGTGGGACTTTATATGGTGCTCCAAGTGCTCTTTGCGCTGTTTTGTTATAGATATTGCCACTGTTTTTCCTGTTTTTCTTTGTTTTTCTTTCTTTTTAATCTTCTTAGAGGTTGGACCACTTGTCCAACTCTCTTTTCACTTATGTTCTTTTAAGATAAATAAAACTGTTTTGTTTATTATTAAAAAAAAATTTAGATTCAGCTTGTGATGTGTTTTTAAACTAGTTAGGCAGGAACTTCTCTTGACCTAGAAAGTTCCTTTGATTTTCTTATGCTCTGGAATGCACTTTCTCTAATCTCCATTTTGCCCTGCAGGGAGAATGGATTTTATCTGGTAGAGATGGTTATGACAACTCCAAGTTGTTTCATCTATATATGTATGCTGTTACTTGTGTAAATGATGGTTCGTCAAAAGATCCTTTCTTAACTCAAGTTTCAGACTTTGCGGTACTCTTTGGCAATGAGCTGGATGCAGAGGTATGTTGCCATTTATCATTTTAAGTATTGCAGAAATGAACCTATGTTGGTCTCTAACCACACCGATTTTTAGTAGGTGTTATCGATGTCGATGGATCTCTTTATCGCTCGAACCATGATAACAAAGGCATCTCTTGTCTTCCGTGGTTCTATAGACATAACAGAAAGCCAGGTTTATTGGTCGTTTACCTTACTTGGTAGCCAAATGTTGAAGTACTGATACCTTAGTATTCAAAATTTCAAATCATTAAATATTCTTAGTCTTTGGATTTCTAGTTACCTGCTTAAATAAATTTCTGACTGCTGCTTACATGCAGTTGGCATCCCTTAAGAGTTTTCATGTAAGATTGATGAGCATTGTACTTGACGTGGATGTTGAACCATCCACCACTCCTTGGGATCCTGCAAAGGCATATTTATTTGTGCCTATGGTTGGCGATAAGTGCGTAGATCCTATAAAAGAGATTGACTGGAATATGGTTGGAAAAATAACTAAGACAGATGCTTGGAACAATCCCCTTCAGAGAGCTCGACCAGATGTCTATCTTGGCACAAACGAGCGGACATTGGGTGGAGACCGAAGGGAGTATGGATTTGGAAAATTGCGTCATGGCATGGGCTTTGGACAGAAATCCCATCCTACTTATGGCATTAGAGGAGCAGTTGCACAGTTTGATGTTGTGAAGGCATCTGGGTTGGTCCCTAATCGAGAAGATATTGAAATGCAAAATTATGCAGACTCGACCCAGTGCGGACTGATGATGGCTGATTCTTGTATGAGGGGAGATGATTTGGTGGGAAGAATTGTTACAGCTGCTCATTCTGGCAAGAGGTTTTATGTTGACTCTGTGCACTATGATGTGACTGCTGATAACTCATTTCCGAGGAAAGAAGGCTATCTCGGTCCCCTGGAGTACAGCTCATATGCTGATTACTACAAGCAGAAGTATGTGCCTCTTTGCAATCTAAAGTGGCTGATTGTCATTTAGTAATTCGACTATGTGAACTATTTTTTCAGCTTCTAACAGTTGCTTGGTTCTCATGCAAGTACTGGATAGCTTGAATGCACCTTAGTCAAGGATCAAAATTTCGTTTCGAAATGGTATAAACGTCCGAAATGTTTCCGTTTTCAAGGAGAACAAAATGAATCAATGATGAAATCGAAATTCTAATATTTTGAGGTATTCCATAATGTTTTGAGATGTTTTGTAATATTTTAATACATGTGCACAATTGTTTCGGAATATTTCAAGGTATTTCAAGATATTTTGATATATTTCGACCAATGCTTTGGAAAAATAGTTGTTAAATTTTTTATTTTTTTCATTATGTTTCTGAAATGGGTTGAAACGTTTTCGAAATACGTCGAAACGTTTCTGTTTTCTAGACGACCGAAACAGTACACCGAAACGAAATTTTGATCCTTGACCTTAAATGTGTGTGAAGAAGAGAAAAGCTTATCACTATCTTTGAAGGGAACATTCAATTACCTTCAGGAGTGAAAGAAGTTGGATTCGGAGTGAAAGAAGTTGGATTCCTTGAACCATATTTCATAAATTTCACCCTGTTAGTAGTTTATGTATCCTTCTAAGATCGGGAGAGTTTCTTGTTCTTCATGCACATCAATGGTGCATTTGGCTATTCAGTCCGTATGGCAAACAGGTATGGAGTCAACTTGATTTATAAGCAACAACCTCTAATAAGAGGTCGTGGTGTTTCGTATTGCAAGAATCTTCTGTCCCCACGATTTGAACATGCAGAAAGTATGCTTTCCTTTTCTTAGCTTTCTTTTACATCGATTGAGTTAGCTTCACAAAAGAACTAATTGAATATATTTTTTTGTTCAGCTCATGAAGGGGAATCCGAAGAGACACTTGACAAAACATACTATGTTTTCCTTCCTCCTGAGCTGTGTTTTGTACATCCGCTTCCTGGAACACTAGTTCGAGGTGCTCAAAGATTGCCCTCGATAATGAGGAGAGTTGAAAGCATGCTGCTTGCTATTCAGCTTAAGGATATAATAAATTATCGTGTCCCTGCTTCAAAGGTATGCTAGTCACCCAGATATTACCATGCCGTTGTTATTTGTGTAACATACATATTTATGTGTGAGCCAATAAAATACGTACAGATATTGGAAGCTTTGACAGCTGCTTCATGCCAAGAGACTTTCTGCTATGAAAGAGCAGAGCTTCTAGGAGACGCTTACCTGAAATGGGTTGTTAGTCGATTCCTTTTTCTAAAATATCCCCAGAAACACGAAGGTCAGCTCACTAGGATGAGACAGCAAATGGTGAGCAACATGGTACTATATCAGTATGCCTTACGTAAGGGGCTTCAACCGTATATCCAAGCAGATCGATTTGCTCCATCTAGATGGGCTGCTCCTGGGGTGCTACCAGTCTTCGATGAGGATACCAAGGACGTAGAGTTATCCTTATTTGATCAAGAAAGAGAACTCAATGGGAGTGTACCAGGAAAAGATCACCTTGGTTATGGGTATGAAGATGATGGAATGGAAGATGGTGAGCTTGAGAGTGATTCTAGTTCTTATCGAGTCCTCTCTAGCAAGACTCTAGCAGATGTTGTCGAAGCACTGATTGGAGTTTTTTATGTTGAAGGTGGGAAGAATGCTGCAAACCACCTAATGAAATGGATTGGGATTCAGGTGGATTTTGACCCTGAAGAGATAGAGTGCTCAATCAGGCCTACCAATGTTCCAGAGAGTGTACTTAGGAGTGTCAATTTTGATGCTTTAGAAAGTTCCTTGAATATCAAGTTCAATGATAGGGGCCTATTGGTAGAAGCTATTACTCATGCTTCACGGCCATCTTCTGGAGTGTCCTGCTACCAGCGATTGGAGTTTGTTGGTGATGCAGTCTTGGATCATCTCATCACAAGGCACTTGTTTTTCACATACACAGATCTGCCCCCAGGCCGCTTGACTGACCTTCGAGCTGCTGCTGTGAACAATGAAAACTTTGCCCGGGTTGCTGTCAAACATAATCTTCATTTGCACCTTCGGCATGGTTCAAGTGCTCTTGAAAAGCAGGTTTGTAACTTCTTATTTGTAGTCAAGAAGTTTTTTTTTTGGTTTTTTTTTTGGGGGGGGGGGGGGGGGGGGGGGTGCGCAAGGGGGTGTGAAGGAGGGGGAGGGATTCTTTTCCTACCTATAGTTTCTCTATTCTTTGGCAAATTGTCTTTTTTGGTGAGAGGCCCTCCTGATTTTTGTATATTATTCTACTTTTCAGATTCGGGACTTTGTGAAAGAGGTTCAAAATGAATTGTCAAAACCAGGGTTCAACTCGTTTGGTTTAGGGGATTGCAAAGCTCCAAAAGTTCTTGGTGACATCGTTGAATCTGTTGCTGGTGCTATCTTCCTAGACAGTGGACGTGATACTGCAGTAGTTTGGAGGGTCAGTTGCTGACACCTTATTTATTTCACGTTTTTTCATTTTTTGTTCTATTTCTTTTTGGGGGATGAATGGGTGCTTTGAGATTTGAGTTTCTATTGCTGCATTGTCGGTATGTTTCCAGGTATTCCAACCTTTGTTGCATCCAATGGTCACTCCAGAAACGCTTCCAATGCATCCGGTGCGGGAGCTCCAAGAACGGTGCCAGCAACATGCTGAAGGCCTCGAGTACAAAGCCACTCGAAATGGAAACTTGGCTACTGTTGAAGTACTTATCGATGGTGTCCAGGTTGGGATAGCTCAGAATGCACAAAAGAAAATGGCACAAAAGTTAGCTGCCAGGAATGCACTTGTTGCTTTGAAAGAGAAAGAGACAGCTGAAGCTAAGGAGAGGGGTGATGAGGACGCGAAGAAGAAGAATGGCAGCCAAACTTTTACCAGGCAGACTTTAAATGACATTTGCTTGCGTAGAAACTGGCCAATGCCATTATATCGGTAAGAATTTACAAGCGATCTTCTTGATCGACTTCTTGGTGATCAATTAGGATATCAGTTGAATTTTTACAGGTTGAATGACTAATCAATTGTTAATGAATCAACTTCTTCTTTTTGGGTAACTAATTACTCGGTATTTTGGATCTGCAGGTGTGTGAATGAGGGTGGCCCAGCACATGCGAAAAGGTTTACTTTTGCTGTACGTGTGAATACATCGGATAGGGGATGGACGGATGAATGTGTGGGAGAGCCTATGCCAAGCGTCAAGAAAGCCAAGGATTCTGCTGCGGTTCTTCTCTTAGAACTGTTAAATAATTGGTATTCATGCCAGTAGTTTTAACAGAAGGTTCTTACCTCATGCCAGTGGCAAGGTTTTTTTGGTCGAACCTGCACTTTGTGCTGAAAGATATAAATATATGGTGCATGACACAGTAAGAAAGAGCACACAAAAACCAGCAATACCAAACCCCAAAAAAAAAAAAAAAAAAATTAAAAAGAATTGAAACATTTATAGGTTGTGGTGGACCTATTGTGTAGTTGCGTGATTTTTGCAGGGTAAACTGTTTTTCATTTTTTGCTTTATCTTCAAGGATCAAGCATCTAAGTGGATTGTGTTGAAGTTGACTCGAGGATTATATGAGTTCACGCTTGTCACGTTGTTTATAAATATATAGACTATACTTCTGTTCCCTAATTATTCGTTGAATTTTACTTTGATTTGAACTGTGCTTTTCTGATGAGGGTATTTGATGGGGATGTGATGGCGAAAAAACTTAGATACCTGTTTGGACCAAATTTTACATTTTTCTGTAAAAAGACGATGAATGATGTCTGTCCACTGAACAAAGTCAGCAAAAGAATTTGTCACGTGGATTCATTCAATTAAAAATGAATATATAGTAAGCCGATCTGGCCTGTTTAAATTTAGGAACAATTTTAACGTCTGAAAGGGAGGGAAATAAATGATTATTTTGGAATTTTAAAAGACAGCAGTTATTAGCGTTAATGGGTTTAAGGAATTCAAAAAGTAGTAGTTGACACAAGGAAGAAACCGGAGAGAAAATTGTCTGAAGAAATTCAGAGTAACCTTTGATGGAAAGATGCCTTTAAACAGGCATTAATTATAAGGAGAAGATACGATCAAACTCATCAAAGATTTACGATTTGTACATTTTAATAGTAATTTTAGCTTAGAATTAGAAATATGATTAATTTTAGGGACTATATTATTAGTTTGTTGTAACTTAAAAACTTTTGAAATTAATAAAAGTGTTCTTATCTTTCGTTAATTTTTTTATTGTCACTTTACTTTTTGTAATTATGTCAATTGTGATCATTTAAGAAAGTCCATAAATAAGGCAATTGAACCTAACAACAAACAGTCACATGATATCTCTCTGTAAAAGGGATTAAGTCCATCGATTGCTGGAGAAATCTTTTGTGGAGACCAACAATTTTTTGCCACGCTCGATAGAATAACATTACTAATTTGGATCAAACATGGTGCGAACAAAGAGGCAAGATGAAGGAGTGATTGGAACATAACACAATGAAAACATGAAGGTTATGCCTGGCAACGCCAACTATGTTGAAGGAAGTTCAAGTGCCAACCTCGTGATACAAGGAAATGAACAAACTAGTGGCCAAAACAGTGCACAGATGTAGGACTTTGTGCAAAACCCGAAAAAAGTATTGTATGGTCCTCATTCAAGTATTAGACAAGATTTGATGAATGTCATGCATGAATTAATATAAATGACCAGATAAATATGTCAGGATATATGAATCGAAGATCCTCTAATGTAATTCGAAATGTAATAGTAGAAGAGGGAAATACCAACCCAGTGGTAATTCTTGTAGAAAACCAGATGCCACTGATGGCACCCAACATGTGTCATAGTTTTCAACATCAAAATCACTTTAATATGATGTTCGAAAGAGAACTTGTGGAGGTTTTTCCAAATTTTTATCATCCTAGAAATCCTAGAGATAGAAATGGGTCAAAGATGACTCAAGATCACCCCAGTAGGGGACGTGAGAGGCACCCCACGCCTCCTATGGATCCATTTGAGGAAATGAACCCTAGACTTTGGGGGTAACCCATTGAGCCATTTGAAAACATAGAGATCCATAACAGTATGGCTGTCAATATAAACCAACTAATGGAGATGATTCAAGATTTGAATGGTTCTGACTTTAAAAGGACAGAGAATAATTTTTAAAAAATCATATCCCCATACTTTCCAATATGGACAAGTTGGGAACAGTGAGAATTTGAAAATGAAGTTATTCTTATAATCCTTGACCAAAACAACATCTTTTGAAATGAGTCAGAAGTGTCGATGGCCGATTAATCTAAATTAAGGCAGAAGCCTAATGAGTCTACAGAACAGTGCATCGACAGATTCAATAAAAGAAGAAACAAGTGTCATGTTTATATGCCTGAAATAAAACTTGTAAAATTATCCCAAAATGGTTTAGACTTGGAATTAAGAAAGAAGTTTGAAGGAATGGAGTTTAGAGATTTATTTGAACTCTTAGTCAAGATTACTAGATATGAGGTGTTGCTTAAAGAGGAGCAACAAAGAAAAAACAATGTGTTAGGCACCTATTACCAAGATTTATATGGAGACAAGGAAATTCATGTTGCACAAGTAATACAGAAATCCCCAATTGTGTGTAATACTTTGAAAAGGATAGAAGATCATGTAAACATGCCATCAAATCACCCATTCAAGAAGGATTCCCTGTCGACATATCGACAATATTCTTTTGACTTGTTAATAACTGATGCTCTCTTTGATGAGATGGTTATCCAAAAATTCATTACCCTTTCCCAGGGATATGTTCCTCCAGAAAAAGATAGAAAGGGGAAAGAATTTTGCAAATGACATAATTCATTTCAACACTCCACTAAAAATTGCATTATTTTCAGAAATCGTGTGCAAGATTTGATACAAAAAAGAATGCTCAAATATGCAACCCAAGAAAAAGAAATAATGGGTGTTGACAATAACCCTTTTCCCAAGTAAGTGGAAGTTAATGTGATTTTTGTTAACACGTAGGGATCCAAAAGGGTTGCTAGTTCGATTGTGAACGAGAAGACAGAGAAATAAAATAGAAGAATTGCCCCAAAAAGAAGCGGCCAATTACCAGCAGGCTTAGCCCCAAAGAGGAGGAAAAACCATTGGTTATATACTTCAGATGTGCCAAGGAATTGACCAAACCAGAGGCCATATCCCGGGATGATATTGTGTCAGAGGGGAAGGAGACATCCAACTCTGCAATGGTACTTAGAAAATCTTCGATGGTGTTGATCCATGAATCTTTAATTTACAAGAAATATACACCCATAGAAATGGTCCCTACCATTTTTCAGGGGAGAGATAGACACCAAGAACAACAACTTACCACGGGAAAGCCAAGAAAGAATCAAGAATGGCTTCAAAATATTGACCATATAAGAAGAGAAGAGCGCCTAAAAGAGAAAAGAAGAAACCAAAAAGAAAGGTTTGAAGCCAGGGTTGCAAGTAGACCCAGAATGGTTGTTCGTCCTGAAGTAGAATGGGGCAATTGGCATCGCCTGCAACACCCAAAATTCTCTTATGTACCAACCACTAACTAGAACTCAGAAAATGAGGGAACATAAGAAATTTGCTGCTTGGATGAGTAGGCGAGATCCAACTCCTAGGGGGGACTATACCCCAAAAAAGAGACCAACCTAAAAGAAAGAAGCAATATGTGACTAGAATTAGGGATCAGAATCAAAAAGAAGTGGAGACAATCCAAAGTTGATAGGAAATTCTGGATAAAAAAATTATAGAATTTAAACAAGTTCTAGATTTGAATAAAGAAAATCAGAAAAAGACAAACAAAGACTCTACCTAGAAAGGAAAGAGACATTACAGGAAGATAAGAACATGGGATTAGAAGATGACCTCATGGACTTCGATAAGGAAATGACCTTCATTCAAGGAGATGCTTACATATACCCAATGAAAACCAAGCTAATTCAAGACACAAGCCACATGAAGTTTGTTTTCTTTATATACAAGAGGAGGGAGATATATTTTTTGTTTGTAACCAATGTGCGATTCTAATTTAAACATTCTCTTTTGTTCTTTATTCAACATCCCACATCAGTTGAACAAGGGAGTTTGTAATCCTTCTAGTGCTATAAAAGGTTCTTGATAAGTGTGAGTAACACGTTATTTTATTGTGTAGCTCCTATATATATATACTAGTTATTGCTTGTGCCTGAAGGCACAGAATAATAAAAAATAGTAAATAATAAACATATTTATATTTATATCCAAAATCAAATCACAAATATAGAGAAAAGATAAAAGAATTTAAGTATCGGTTTGTAGTGGGGGTGAAAGGTGGTGGGCGACAGTGGTGGTGGTAGGAGACGGTGATGGTTGTGGTGATGGTGGCGGCGATGGCGGTGGTGGTGGTGGTGACGGCGGTGGTGGTGGCGGTAGTGGCGACGGTGGTAGCGGTGGAGGTGGTGGTGGCTACGACGATGGTGGCGGCGGTGGTGGCGGCGACGATGGTGGTGGCGACGGTGGCAGTGGTGGTGGTGGCGGCAGTGGCGGTGGCGGTGGTAGAGGTAGTGGTGGGACGGTTTCAAACACTATATTTTTTTTAAAGTATTTATAAGAAATAATTTCTAGAAGTACTTTTAAAAAGTCACTCCAAACACACCCTTAGGGCCCTATTTTTCCTATTAAATTTAGGGTGTTAATATTATCCGTTAGATTAACTTTAAAGTAAAATTTAAAGTGATCTCAACCGCGAATAACAAAAGTCATTTTGTTTATCTTTTGAGATTTGAATTGTAAACTACTTTATTATATATATATATAATACTTAAATAACACATATTATATATTTAATGCTTAAATAAGAACTCGGGTTGAACCCGATTTTTAGTAATTTGATCTGGACTTGAATTAAACTCATGAACCCGCAACCTGAGTCTAACTTGAATTCAATTCGGTTGAGGATTTTTTGCCCAAATCCGACCTAAGTTTTAAAAAACTCAACCCAAATACTATTTGTTTTGGGTTGAGTTCGGGTTAACCCACCCAAGTTGTACCCCTAGTTCAAGCTCACTTGCTCAAGTTCAGCTCAAATTCAATCAATGAACTTATATTGTTTTTCAAGAAAATAATGCAATTGCAGAAGAAAACCCTAAATTTAGAATCTAAAGGTTAAAAGTCATATCCACAATACCTAAATACACCAATTTCACATAAAATTCATACAAATCTGCATATAAATAAAAAGGAAAAATTCTTTTAACCCCATGTGGTTAGGTTATTGTTCACATCACCCCCTTGTTGTTTTAAAATATACACATAACTCTTTTATGTTATTGGACTAAAATGCAACTGTACAAATTCCGTAAATTTGGATGAATTTTGTGATACATGCGCTCAACTCGAGAGTAAAAATAAATTTTTTTTAGGTCAAAATCAATCTCTAACATAAAATGACAAATATGCCCTTAAAATTTTAAAAAATAAAAAATACCCCCCCCCCCCCCCCCCCCCATATGCACACACACACACACACATATCATCAATTGCATCTAGATTTGAAATTCAATTTTGATTTCTCATATTTCGATTTTATTTGATTTTCATTTAAGTACAATTTTATTTTTTTATTTTGTTCCATATTGCATTTTTATTGATATTCCATATATCATTTTTATTGAGTTATCGAGTGGTGGTCGTGGTTGGTACCGACGGTGAGGGTGGCGGACCTGGAAGTGGTGTTTATCAGTGGTTGAAGTGAATAAGAAGGAAAAGAAGAGAAGACATTAAGGGTAAAAATGTATGTTTTGCAACTGTTGTCAACAGTGTTTTTTTTGGGCAAGTCAATTTAATTTTTGGGTAACAGTGTTAACAGATCATTTTGAAACAAGGAAAATACTATGTATCTCAAATTTGTAACCAAAATGTGCATCCCAGATAAACGGGGATCATTGGATGAGTGAGTCCCATCAATTTTTTTAATTGTAACCCACTGATCCAACCATCTTTATTGATTTGAGATGCACAGTTGAGATACAAATTTAAAATATATAACATTGCTCTTGAAACAATGGGGTGATGTGTACAATAGCCTAACCACAGGAGGTTAAAAGAATTTTGCCCCAACGGAAGTTACAAATCTGTGTATTTGCTCAGTGCCTTGCAACTATTAGAAAGATCATGACCAGAACAAATTGTAGTGTTGTTATACACAATCTCCAAAAAACAGACTTTGGAGGCATTCTGCGAGATGGTAAAGAGGACAATGAGTGTTAGGATTCTATGGACTTTTTTTTCAACTACACTACCAGCATTAAGGCTGAACTTTGGGCAATCTACAGGGGACTATTGCTGATATAAGAGAAATGCATCACCAGAGGTCCAGAGCCATCATAGAAACTGATTCGTTGGAAGCATACAAACCTCCTTAATTAGCAAAGAGGAAACATATCCCAGCAGAGCATTATTGCTAAATTGCAAGAATCTACTCAGCAGCTTTGGGAGTATAGTCATGCACTGCACACCCTTAGGGAAGGAAACCAATGTGCACAGTTGGCCAACTTCGGTATTATTCAGGATGAAAAGGTGGTCAAAACATGCTTGCCTTCACATATGCGAAAAGGGTCCACTATAGAGACTTTTGTGAAAATACCCTGGTCAGTATCATCATCAAGTTGACCCCACCTATCAAATTGATTATGAATCGATTTGTGCGATAAAACACTGTTCTTGGGCATGTCCAAATATACATGGGGAAAGAGGACAGATCAATGCTGTCACTTGATTATAATTCTCAAGTCTGTCCAATGCAGTATCTGAGTGCGTTTGCATGGTTCCAAATAAAGAAAGTAAAGCACATATAAACATGTAGCTCAAATACCTAATAACACAAGTTTCGTGAGCTTCAGAACTAGACGATAAATCTAGAAAGGGAAAACAAAGGGATAAATCAGGGAATGCATGCAACAACAAAGTTTTCCCTTGTAAAATTGCATGTGTTACCAAATATCAGGTTGAAGCCTCCCCTGCCAAGCGTAATCTCTTGGGACATTTCTCTTCGTCTTGGCTGCGGGCACTTGCCACCCTGATCTCCTTGGCCTCCATTGAGCACCTTTTGTAAGGTTTAAATCCTGTTCGACAGGCCTTGAGCTTCCCATGCCCAAGCCCCATTGTCAGTAGCCCCACTTCCCCCACCTCTTTCTCTCTAAAGAATGTACTCTTCTCAACTGCTTGATGACTGGAAGAAATTCCCCATGTTTTGCAGTTGAGGTCCAACTTTGATGCATCTTTGTCTTTCTCATTTGCCTCGTTCTGGTGCTCCTTATTTTTCAGAGCATGTGGAGGAGAAAAGCTTTGTGGCAATACTTCTCTGGAGAACAGAGCCTTAAAAGCCAGCCGCCCCTGCATCCAAAATGACACAGAGTAGCAATGAATGTAATAGCAATATAATCATCAAGACTTTAATCATAAACTAAATTTCAATTACCTCTTGGGAAACCTCCTTCCAGGAATCATTTGTGTTGCTGCAGCTTTTACCACGTCGATTACCGGAGTCACCAATTGGATGACTTGTATCAGGTTCTTTTGACTGTTCCTTATGTTTCCCGTGCTCGTCTAAAGCATCTGTCTCTATTTCACTGCTAGAAGGTGTGTTTGAACCACATGAAGAACGGCCCACCTGTATTCTGCTCTTCGTCATGTTTGAATCATGAATCTCAGTTGTCATTGCAGCTTGCTCAGTATCAGCAGCAGTAAATCCAGTATGTGGCTTTGCATCTTCACTCTCCTCAGAGTCTGACAATGACATTGGTAATTTAGAAGCTGAATATTCTTGCAAAGCTTCATTGTATACTGGGTCCAAATGTGGACCTTGCAAGGCAGGATCAGAAGTGTCCTCCCTTCTTTTGATGTTGGCTGCTCTAGCTTGACTCTTGTCCATTTGTCTTTCACATGCAGTGGCAGATGGAGGAGTGCAGGCAAAGCCAGTGTGAAAGGGAGTGCACAAAGGAAGCAGTCCATGGGCTGCCCACCATGAACTGGCAGCTGCTACTGTAGCCGCGGCAATTGCTACCATACTAGGAGCAGAATTGATCTGCCGTGATGGAAAACCTCCTGCAGCACCTGCAGGAGAATCTGCAGAATTTTCCACAGTTGCATAGGGCCAGAATGTAGCTGCAAAACTGGCAGCAGCATGGGCTGCTGGGTTTTGTAGCAGAGTAGATACAATAAGATTTGAAAACATGGAGGAAATGTGGAGATATGATTGGTAGTCATCTTGATTGTTTGGGATTGGGTTGAAAAGCGGATGAAAAGAAGGAAATGATGGATGAATGGGGGATCTAGATGCATTTCTATCATTTTCTGTAGTAGCAGATGCAGCGGGATTTGTGAATAGGTTGGGCTGTCCATCAACTTTCCTCATTTGGTGGAAAATGGATTCTTGGTGCGACATATCTGGGGAAACACTTTGAGGACTCATTCCCGGACTCACATCTAGAATGTGCACAGGGACATGTCTTGGATAGTTCTGGATAGCTTGCATGTCAATAGTCGAAAAAGAACTGAAGTTTTCAGGCTGGTTCAGATCATCCATTCTTTTGCCACGAACCAATTTCTCATGTGAAGGGCGAGAGTTTACCGAGTTTGAGATGGTGCCTGCGCCATTACCCTGAAATGCCTGATTTCCATTGGGTCCAATGGAAAGGTGAGATTCATTTGTTTCATCCTGGTTGATTGCCTCTTTCAAGATTGGCACAAACTCCCTCAAAGTGCATAAATTGCTGGGCGCCATGGGTGGCAAGGAATTTTTATTTCCAGAAGACAGGGAGGTACAGGTAGTTTCTTGGAAAAGGGTAAAAACTTCAGAGCAATTCTCATCCTGGTTTTCTGTGGTATTTCCTTGGTTTTCATCATCACCAGGTTTCTGATGAACAAGAAACAAGAAGACTAATTTCAGAATTAAAGGACAAAGAACATAAGAAAAGATAACAGAGAATGCAGGAAGAGAATTAGACATGGTGCTATAAAAAAGTACATGAAAAAAAAAGAAAGAAAAAGAAAACAGAACCAAGAAGAACGATGATACATGGAGATATATACCTTGGAAAGTGGTTCTTTCTCCAAGTCCGGCACATCTTCGTCAGGGCACAAAGAAGAAACTAATGTTGATAGTTTCCCATCCTTTGATTCCACATGTGAAATAGGAGCTCCTGTACCAGTCTTTCGAGGATATGGATTACTTGGTTTTCTTTTGGGGCGAGGAGGAGGAATTTCTATGTCAAGAGCTTGCCCTGTTGGAACTCCTTTAACAAGAGCCTCCTTCTCCAACTGGAAGAAGTTTATAGAAACAAATTAAGAATTAAATTTTACGGACTAAAATAATTTTAGAAGCAAAAAGCTAATCCAATAGATAAGAGAACTTTGCAAATCTTTGTCTGAAGCATAATATATCACAAAGAAAATCTTAAGAGACTACATGTAGTCTAGGTGGAAACACAAGGAAAATGATATCATAGCCTCGTCTAGGATTACTGTAAACTTAGGAGGATGGGATGGATACGGACAATGGGTTATCTGTATACAGCCCTCCTTTTGCAAGACTCGAGAATTTGTTTCGAAACCAGAGGCACAAAAGTTAATTGATCAAAAGAACCCCTATTATTAGAGCATACTCTAATTATAAAAATGCTATGAACCCTTTTACAGCTGCACATAGTCAGCCTCATGATCCAATTATCCTAATAATAGAATGTTAGGTCAGGCATATGGATCAAATCCAGGTGAATCTCTCATGAGGTATCAAGTCATATTGACTACCCTGTTCTAGACACTTGTCAGATTGAGTCCATCACCTGTTCTTATATCAACTACACTGAGTTCTATATAAACTGTGGTAAGGGATCTGATGGTCATTATAAGTTTAGAAGTGACCTCAATGATCTGAAGAGCAGACAAAGCAATTTTCTCTCCTTGATACATTAGACAATTTAAAATCCCTCAATAAGGTTTCATCTTACACGTATAAAACCAATTTAAACAATGAAATGCCTCGCCCCAATTTTCAACTCTCTTTGTCTGTAAATCCTCTAGCATTCTGCACATAATTGTTTTGTGAGTCATTTTTTCTCATTGTTCTGAAAGACCCAGAGATATCACCAATTTTAGGGAGAGCCTTTAATATAGGACATCCTCCCACTCCATGTTGAAATTACAGTATCATGTAGCCAAACAAAATGTTTCGAGAAAACTGGATTGTTCCCGGATATGTTTTGTACTTTTTCTCTTTCACAACTCTAAGTTAGAAAGAGTAACAGTTAAACAAACTAAATAAAGAAAAAGGAAAGTTCGTCACAAGATGGACCCAGAAGGTGGCAATGGCATTTAAGTTTGGCCATGTCAATAATTTTTTGATGGGAACCATGTCAGTATTTTATTCACATGCATATGTTGGAACAGCTAATTAAGTGTCCTATAATTTCTTGATAAGACAGATTTCTTCTATAATTGAAGACAGCAAATAGTATTATGAAATACTGGGGATAATGCCAATGACAATGAGTAACTTAATTGGTTATGCCAGCCTAGAAAACCCCATGAAAGAACTGATTCAAAAATATTGAAAGGTGAAATTTCCCTGGTCATTACAATTGCTGAAATTACATGAAGAGCATTTATTGTTTTACGAATTTTCTTACAATAGCCATCATTGTCAACTAAGAAGCACTTACACAAGACATAAATACAGCATGACACGAACAAGCTATGACACAACACGAACACACTGAAATGAGGTTTACACAATAAAAGGTTTTTCCACATTGAAGCTCCAGAAACCTCGCCAAATAGCCATAATCTTGCTCCATGGACAAGTTCACTTAGTGCCTAGATTGGCACTGAAGGTAGTACAGTTGCACCCTTGTGCCATCTTACAACCCATTATAACACCTATGGGGAAAAATCTAAGTGACATAGGAGACATCAAAGTACTCGAGCAATCACAATACTCGTTTGGCAGCTATATGGAAAAAATTTCAAGTCATAATAGTAGACATCATCATTGGCCTTGGGCCAATCATAACACTCCCTCTAACACAATAATCGGAAACCTTTTTATTTTCCATGTATTTGAGGAGACAAGCATAAATGCTCTCCCAGTTGGTGGAGCTACTTAAGTTTCCAAAAATTACAGTTGAAGCATAAGCAATTTACCTACTTTATACTGTTTGCCCAAAAGAAACCTTTATTATGTGCAACTTTTTTCCCAAAAGACAAGCTTTATAATGTTTGCCCAAAAAAAACCTTATATTATGTGCAACTTTTTCCAAGGTATTCTTTATAAAGAGCAATAGAGGAACCCAATAGCTTTTCTGGTGAGATCTTTCACTCTCTTTTATTGAATTTGAGAAAATACCACTGGAGTGCCACAATATCTAAGATGACAATGTCAAGGAGTATCTCAAAGACACAAAACAAACAGTTTTCACCGGCAACTCCCTTGCCTTCACGCCAAGCAATGTGCTGCCGCTAGCGTGCCAATGCATCCCTATGCAAAGCGCCTCAGAAGGCTCCGCATCAAATCATAGGGTATTATTGACATGCCAAATTCAGAAGTAGGCTCTCTCTCCAGTTAGCATATATCAATTTAGTCTTTTCACCTTTCCTAAGAATTTGAACCTACAACATAGGGGTCATTCACAACCACTACTCCTATCACCTCAGTATTTACATAATAGGCCCAACAAATAGATAACAGTCAAGCACCCTCTTTCTATGACCTTAAGCTTTAGAATTTATTGAATACGCCCCAACAAATAGATCACACTCTCGCACCCTCTTTCATATCCCTTCCTTAAAAGGAGGATTCCATACTCTATAGTCTAATAGGGATAAGTATAGACTCACCCTCTTGAGAAGGGAAAGTGACCAATAGAAAAAAATGTGAAAAAGAACCATGTTCCTATTAGGTATGCTGCTTCATAATGTGGATTTGATATCAATCATGCTATGTGCAAATGCACCTACACATAGACTTCAACGAATTAAGAGGTGAACTTAAAGGTATAGAGTTGTAAGTTGTTATTTATAATATAATCACCATCAAAACAAAAGAGTCGTAGGTTGTTATTTATAATATAATCACTATCAAAACAAAAGAGTTGTAAATTGTCTCCAATTACCTGTTGTGCAGATAAACAATGATAATTTTCATGACTAAGTCTAATAGAAAAAAAAACAATTTTCGTGGCTAAGCATGCCAGGGGGGTTCACCCCTAGAGACAGATATGTGACATTATTTACAGAGGTGGCCTCCCTAGGATTTAAATCTCCAACCTGGCAGTTGTCAACCAAGCTTTTATTGCTGCACAATTGCCTTAAACTGGTCTTTACACAACATTTGAAAAGCATAAACATATTTACTAGTGTTTACTGCAGTGCTTAGCTCTCAATCTGAAGTATGATCAGTGCACAAAACCCTTTGGTTGGGCGAAAGTTAGTGACGCAACGGGAATGAAGGGACATAAAGAGATCACCGTCTCTCAGTGTAAGGACAAGAATATACTAAATCCACAGAAAAGAACAAGAGAATAACTCTAAAAAAAGTATATTATTAACTAAATAATTTGTATTACATATAGAAATATATATAGGAACAAGTAAAACCCTAATCATCCCCATAATAGAATCAAAATCCCTAATTATACGAAATTTACCAAAAATAGAAAATTTCAATTTAACTAATCTATACTACTTTAAAATGTCAAAATACATAAAAAACTTTATTTGGACACTTTTAGCCTCCAAAATTTTAGAAATGCCAAGATTACCATTAGAATTAGAATATCAAACACTTGTGACATTGATTATATCAAATGGGTCATTAAATATTTCACAATAATTATTATTATATTTGATTAGTGTAGATATCTATCTATATCTACAAGTGTAATGAATAAATCTATATCTATGTCTATACTAAATATAAATAAATATAAATTGAATTCTAAATGTTAGTTATCCTTCAAAACTTTTGATTTTCTTTTTCTTTTAAATAATATAATTAGGTCATTTTTATCCATATTTTATATTCAATGAAAATCACAGCCCTTATGTCTTCCTTATGTTACAAAGCATTAAAAAAAAACCTCTCAATTCTGGCAATACATTGGCATCTCTTCCATATTCTCCTTCCTTCCGCCAGCTCATAATTATTCGTGTAACGAAAATTATATCATTTATGTCTTTTAATCTTCTTTTGTTATGAACTTAATTACGTGAATGAATAGATAATTAACACTAATGCCTAGACAAACCTTTTCCTCTCCCATCCCAAGCTCTTCGCCTTTTACCATTATTTTCTTTGGTTACCATCGCCTGGATTTTACGTTTGCCAACATCCTTCCTATGCAAGATAGTTTTGAGATCTTCAAAAGATAATGACAAGGATTGTTTCGAGATCTTCAAAAGATAATGACAAATCCAATCAATTTGAACATTGACCAATCGAGCAATCGCAGACACAATCTAAAGCAACAAAGAGAGCCAAGATTGGTATATACTTTGCAACATTGTGGGGGTTTGATGCGATCTTCAATATACACACAATCAAAAGGTCAAGAATTTTTCTCCATATTCTATGGTTAACCTCGACTCTTTCTCTCACTGTTGGTTCTCCCATCATGTTCATTTCATGGGTTGCAAGGATTGTAGAAGTACTAAATTAAGATTGATATTGAGTTCTGAAAAACCTTTTTTCCTTGTAAAAATCCCGGGGTTTAATATTTTTAGCATTTTTAGTCTCTTGGTTTGCTTTATGTTGATATTTTTACTATTTTGATTTGGTCTATTGTTTTATTTTTAAGCTTAACAACTGGATTTAGTGTCACATTATTGATTTTTTGGTGTCTTTTTTTTTTTCCCCTGATGGTGAGTATGCCAAATGTGGTGAATGGTGAGCATGCTTCCTATGTACTTGTTTCAAAGTTCCTCTTGGGTGATACATTTTCAATGCCAGTTTGCTTGTCCTTTCACTTTAACTTGGATTCTCTATTATAATATGATTTTATACATGGTTCGACTCAAACCAAAACCAAGAGCTTAACTCAAATGACAAATGGCCTTCCAAGTACTCCAAATTTTTATATTAAAGTAAGAATAACAATCTCATCTTTAGACACTGTCAGTATGTGCATATCTACTTAAAACTAAAAACAATTAAGGTTATAAAATTATTGTAATGGTGCACTTCCACTGATTTGACAAGTGAAAGTGGATATGGTTTAAATTTAAAAGCAATTTGTTGATAAAACTTTCATTAGATGAAATCTTTTATTTGCGATAACACTTATAATACTCATAAGACGAAATTATCTATGCTTAGGTATATATATTAGTATAGTTAGACAATTCGGGTATATACTTAATGCATGTAATAAGAAATTTTGGTTCATTTTGGCTTCCACCGGTTAATTTTAGTGGTTATGGTTTGTGAAGCTAAAGTTGTGTTTTTTGTCACAACTTTTATAGACAAGTTTCTTGACTTCTTATGAGTTTCTACATCAAATAGGAGCGACAATCTCCATAATCGTTATTTTAACATAAAGTTTTATTAGTTTCTTAGCTAAACATCCATTATATATATATATATATATATATATATATATATATATATATATATATATATCTGTGTGTGTGTGTGTGTGTGCACACATATTGCTAAAACCACTTAACAAAAGGAATATGTTGCTTATAGAGTTTGAAATTTGACTAATTCTTCAATTAACTAACGATGAGTTCAAGCATCTCTTAAGATTACAACTTTAAGTAGAGTACATCTATTAATTCCTTTGTACTATAATAATATATGTTTAACAAGAAATGCTCACAGTTACTCTTATCCCAAATATGAAGAAAAGATAATGAAATAGTTACAATACATGTGCTTCAAGTGTAAACAGACTCATAGGAGTTGGTTTCTACTGATATAGAATATAGAGTTGATTAATTGTTTTTGAAAGTATTCCAAAACTTCAATACACAAATATTTTATACTCAAGATAGTTCACATGCAATGCATGTGTGAACTAGTTAACATAAAAGCACGTGTCGTCTAGAGTTTAACAAAACTAACGTTATTGAATGCAGAATTTCCATTTATTTATTATGAATTTCCAAAAACTTTCCTAAAACGGCAAAGACGGAGTTGTTAGGGCCTAAACAATGGAATTGGGCCCAAAACTGAAGAAACTCATGGTGAACAATACCACGGTCAGCCTACTCCAATTAATTTGCTGCCAACTGTTCTACATCAGTTAGTCATCCTACCTACTGATTTTCATATCTTCTCTTTTTACTTGAAAATAATAATATACTTCTCCAAGAACCATAGAAGAATGTATCCATGAACTGACGGTACTTAATAAAGTTGACATTGACAAGCAATCTTCTACATCACTACTTTGGCGACAAAGGAGATAAAAGTAAGGAGAAAAGTGGAAAATGAATTTTACGAACCCAGCTCTAGCATGATTTTCCGAATTTTGACTCACTCAACAATACACGGAGGATGAACATTATTTCCTTTTTAGATAGACTATAAACACTTCAAATGCATTCAATGTTAAACATGCACGAATAGTTTTACCTTTCTGAATCAAAATGCTGTATGTGGTAGGAATTCTATTTACGTGTTGAGCACTCCTGGTTACTATGTATTACATATCATATCTTCGAGAGGATAAATATTCTAGGCCAAAAAGGCCACTAAACAGTTTGCTCAAGCTGTTCTCGAATGGATGGACTTGGCAAGAGACCTAACTCCAGATGTTATTTGCACAAGGTTGTTATTATCATTTCAAGTTCCCAACCTCTCTTTTGTCAACCCAACATAACATTTCAAAAGCATAAAGATGTACTATCTTTATACTATTGCTTGGCTCTCAATTGGGATCATCATTGGTCACGCATGATAGCTGTAGAAGTGTCTTTAGCATAATACATCCCAAGTTCGAATAAAATAGATAGGTTTGAACTTTGAAGTTATATGCATGCCAGAACGCAACAAAGAAAATGGGAAAAAAAAAAGTTTGCTCCCTGTGAACAGTGAATACCAACAACAGTTCTTAGAATGTTATTTAAATACACTGGGACACACCAAAACAAGGAACATGAGTACTTACAATGGAAAATAAAACAAAGGTACAAGTGATCTAACACAACTCAAACTTTTAAAGATGCAGATAAAGGCAAAGATGTTGACGGTGTAGCTGGAGATAAGACTAGTAACAGTAATAAATCTGCCAACAAGCATGAAGTGAGAAGGTACTGATTGACCTTTGTAAAGAATTTTTGAGCATGACTCCGGATCTGCACAGCAGTCTTTGTTCCTATATGTTCTGTGCACCACAAAGACAACAAAAAAGAAGAGCAGGAACAGATCTCCAATTATGAGAATAATGTTAATAAGAAATAGAATATTGGAGGTTGCTCCAAAAAGGAGATGGGCAATAGATTCATTCAGCCGATAAAACAAAAAACATGGATTTTGGGGGGTAAAGGACAATAATAATCCTCGACCAATCAGTAATCTGAAATAAATTTACAGCTCTAAATTAAAATAATAGACAAATAGATAGCTAGATGAAAATAAAATACACTATTAAGCAACAAAAGAATGAGAAGTGAAGCAGAAGAAGTGGAACCTTCTATGCGCTGCCAAGCTCGGCCATAGAGTTTCAAGGCTTCTAGAAACCTATTATGCTCCTCTTCAGTCCATCGCTCGCGTTGCTTGGTGATTGTATATGGCTTCCTTGTCTGCCATATAGGAAATTAATCACAGCTGAGAATTTGCTTCGTTCTAATCGATTCGACCATCACTCAGACTCAAAGAGACTGAGTTAAGGTTTTAAAAAATGGTGGAGAAAGACCAAAAATAAGAAGCTATATATGAAAATTCTATCTACGCGTATATTAAAGATGACCTTAATGACCAGTTCGTTTCCAGAGGAGTAAAGGTCCATCTACTGGACCAGTGGAGGCTGGCTAGCGCCGTTTCAAATCCTCACGGACGAGTAAGGGATGCAGCAGCACCCTTCTTTCATCTTCGAATAGACTAGCCGTGTTGGTCGACAAAACCTGATAAGGTAATACTACTAGTACTGCAAAAGAAGAGAAGAAAAAAAGTAACAACAAAAATCGATAGAGATTCGTCTCTGATTCCAAACTGTAAGCATTCGAATGGATTATTCGCATGCACTTGATTAAAATCACAAAAAAATAGTATAATCAAATCCTTTTTCAATTTTTTTCCGTAATATATAGTCAGAATCCACCGCCAACGGACAGAGATACACAAGGGGGAAGGGGAAATTCCTTATTCAGAATCCTCACCAAAACGAGCCCGTTGATGCCAAAACCTTTAAAATGTGAAAAAAGAAGAAGAAGAAGAAGAAGAAGAAGAAGAAACAGAGGAGACAAAAAAAAAAAATCAATCAGTAAAACTAACAAGCGACTCATAAAGCCACCTGTCAACAGTTTCATCAGCAAGATTACACATATATATAACCAGAAATCTGAACAGAAAACCCTACAAATCGAAAAAAAATTACCTTCCGAAACATCCATCGTTCAGCTAAACTCTTGGGGATCCGATTTGGTATCCGATTAAGCATGAGGCAAGTTCATCAGACAGACACTCACCAGGAAACCCAAAGTTTCAGGCAATGGTGGATCGGAATTTGAGAAACTCGATGGGAAAGTGAAGTAGAAAAAAGACTGGACAGACAAATAAGACAATGGGAAATGGATAGATAGAAACCAGAGAGTGATGAACAGCAGAGGAGAGGAGAGGAGAACCGGGTTTGGGCAAAGGCCAAAAACAAGCGACTGTTCTCTGAGGAAAAATCTCAGCCACTACTATTTTGTTGTGGATATTTATTTAGAAAATGAGGGGAGTTTATTTGAGGCTGGAAAAGAAGGAAGGGTACCGAGGAGAGAGACAATGGAGGGTGTAGAGAAAGAGGATGATGCCATGTGGCGTAGGATTAGTGGCCGATTCGCAAATCCCCACCTTGCACTTTTTTGAGGGAGGAGAGAGAAAGCTGCTTGCGTTGTTTGCCGTATATTTGGCTCCCCTTGTTCAGATTAAATCTCCACCACATCCTCAGAGGTGAGTGCCCCGTAAAAAGCACCACCAGCTACACCTTGTGGGACCCACAGCCTTACGTGGTGGTGTTATGGTACTTCCAGAACACACGGTCGTGTGATGTTGAAGGAGACGTCGCCCAACCCAACCCAACCCAACGCAAAGCAGGATCCGAATCCTCTCCAAATCAAAAACCTCCAATTCAAATCACATATTGTTACTCAACATGGACCCGGAACACACATTGTATGATCAGTCAGTATAGGAGAACATCACCATGGCTAACAGGGGTGTTCAAATTTTTGATTGCTCGTAAATTTTCATCTTATCTATTCGAAATAATTGGGTAGGCCAACGGAATATTTTTTTGGTATTTCGTAAAAAAATTGAGTATAAATATAGAATACCTACAAAATTTTCGTATTTCTACCCTACCCTACCCGCATATATATATATATATATAATCCCTAAAAATTAAAATCAAAAAATCTAGAAACCCTAATGTTTTATTGATGTTTATGGCTTTCTTATATATGATGTATTGATATTTATGACTTTCTTGTTGTGTTTTATTGCAATTGTATATATGTTATCGAATTTATTGTATTTTCGTTAATCTTATTAGCTTATTGTGTTAGTTAATTGGTGCAGGCTACTTAATTAAATTATTAAAATAATCCAAAAATTAATAACTAAAAAAATGTGTTCACCCGATTTCTTACCTGACTTCCTACCTGATTGTTTTGGACGAAATTTGGGTAAAAATAGTATACTTATACAGCGAGCTGCGAGTACGCACTATGGATCAAGAATAATTTTATTTACACTTAATTTATTGATGTATTATAATTATTAAATTAATCATGAATTTTATTCAATACTAAGACACCATACATTGTTCCCAAATTAAATTTTAATAACATGATTCAGTGATAAAGTGAGTCTAAAGTTGTCTCTAAATAACAAGAAGCGAGATTTGTTGCATCTAAATGAGCCTCTCACCACTAGATAAAATTTAATTTAGCATTGAGGTAATATAAATGAATTAGAAATTGTCTACGTTTGAAGACATTATATAACTTTAAAAAATCGCAAAATGCCCACTTGCATCCAACTTGTTGTATAGTAGTTAATGGTCATTAGGTGAGAAATGCAATAAGACCTAAGGGTAACCTATTCACCCTACTTTCGTTGTTTCTTACAATTCTCTACTGTAGATTTACCACACATAGCAAACTTCTTCAACTTTCAAATAAACCCAAATACTAATTTTCAAACATACTTCAACAATCAAATAATCTTAAGCAATCTCTCTAATTCAACCCATATAGAATCTAAGCAATTTGATATTATTTGTGATCCATTTGGATAACAATTGTGAGATATTTAACAAAAATTAGATGACATGCACTCATGAGTTATCACCACAACTTTATGCAACATTAAATCGAACAAATTTTAACATTTAAGCATAAGATAACAATAATCTTAGGAATCAGAACTCACTCTCAAGCCACGGAACGTCCTCCCATGTTGGATCTGACCTATCAATCTGACTGCCTTGAAAGTTCCTCCCCAACCATCTCCGAAGGACTTGTTCTTATCTCTGGCTTATTTCTTCTTGACTTTGTCCAAGATCTCAGAGTAATGATCGCAGACAATATTCTTCATTTGTTTTTCTATCTCAGCGTTCTCCTCTTAGCCTAGCTAATTCCTCTTGAAGCTCGCCAGCTTGAATCTCTACCTTAGTAACCTTTTTCTTTGAGAAGTCATTCTTCGCTCTGGAATCATTAAGTTATTTCTCAAGCATGTCTGCCTGACCCTATCAAACTTGGTTTGACTCTCGAGCAACTCTTATCGCTCAACTAGCTCATGAGCAAAGTAAGTCAGTCCCCTGTACAAGCAATAATGAATGCTTCTCCTTTCCTTCTATCAGCCAATCTCTACCCTATAAACCAAGTGAAGGAACACAAAGGGAAATAAGTAAAGAGGAGAAGAGAGAGACAAAACTTAAAACCCTAATCCTTTATGTAATAAAGGCCCAAAAAACCCTAAGTCTACGAGGACAATTGTGGGACACCAACTCAAGTACTGCCGGTCGGCACCCACCTTGGGAGGACCATGTTGATCGGCACTCACCTTCTGAAGTCACTTTGATTCGGCCACCTTACCTCCAATCAAGTTACTACTATTTCTTTTGCTCACTTGCATCTTCATCAGTTCACATAGATGTTCTTTTATCTTGCAGGTTACTCAAGATTTTCTCACCGTCCATATGAGATGGTGACTCATAGTGCAAAATTCTACCCACACAATAGGTTTTATAAGTTTTTAGTAGAGGGTAAAATTGTCATTAATAAAAAAAATATTCCATGACGTCATCATTTTTTAAAGTTGTAAGTAAGGTACTAGGAGCAATGTTATCATAACCGGACTGGTCATCGAACTGGTAAGGGGACCGAGTCAATGGTTCACTGGTTCAACCATTGGGTCAACTGGTCGGACCGGTCATATAATAAAAAAAAATATATAATAATTATAAAACATAATAATTTAGCTAGAAAACATAAAATATGTCTAAAATGCATACAATTTGCCATAAAATTAACGAAGTTAAGTAAAAGAAACACTTGTGTCAAATATCAAAGTTCAACTTTAAAGCTCCAAACTACTAACACAGTCACATTGATTTCTTAAAAATTAACAAACTACCCATATAAAGTAGCAATCACATAATAAGTCGTATTAGGACACTTATCAAATAAAATCAGAACAAAAGATAAATGTAAACAAGGCTGAATGACACTTTATAACCTAAAATATTTTTAAATTTTTACTTTACAAATTTTTTAAGTTCAACGTTAATGATTGTTGCCTTAGCAGTAGGGGCAGGGGAGGCCACTGTCTCATGTTCTATGGCCCTGGGACCCAACACGAAATCCATAGCCCTGTGGGCAATACCATTCCCACCACCACCAAAGGCCATGCCTTCAGCAACTACAGAACTAAGCCCTCCACTTGCAGATCCCCTTTGTACAGGCGCTGGTGGAGGATCATTGAGGAAATTGTAGAAGTATACTGGAGGGATTTGGATCAGAAAAACATATAAAAACAGAACATGAACACAAAACAAGAAAGGAAAGACAAAAAAAAAAGAACATATAAAAAACCATAATTTCAGTTATAGGAAGCCTAATTTGTGAATTTCACAAACCCTAACATTGTAATCGCAAAAGAAAAAGACCTAATAATGCCCACATAAACATAATCCAAACCCAACTTTACCAATTTCAACACCAACCATGGCTTAAAAAAAAAAAAGACAATGGCTACACATGCACTTCATCATCATTGAAGCAATACACATGGATTGGATTACTGAATCAAGAAAGCAAGCAAGACCACGTAGAGATACACATCGGTAGCTTCGGATTATAGAGTTTACTTGTGACAGAAGACGAAAAAACTGCTTAGATATAGAAAACTGGAGCCTTTGAAGTCACCGCCTTCGCAGTCCCCATAAGGCACCACAGGTCACCGTAGTGACGCTGCAACCACCCTATCTCACCGGAAGGCGAGGATTGTTCTTTGTCTCTGTCTCTCTCTCTCTTATCTCACCGAAAGGCGGCAGGAGCAACTGGCTGTGGAGGCTTACGTGGTGGAGAGCGGGTAGCAGGACGAGAAGTTGACCTCATTGATCTTCCTCCGGAGCTTCGGCGGCGACCCATCACTCGTTCTCTGCCTTTTGCGATTTAGGGCAAAATCAAAATGGCCAAAATTTTCATTTTTTCTTTTATGGACTTCAAACCGGCCGATTTTTAAAAACCGTTTATGAGATGTGCCATGCAAATTTTTCCAAGTTTAGAGGACATAATGTGTCGTGCCACTATCAAAAACCTCTTTACTTTGGCAATTAAGCCAGACTATTTGGTGCTGTTTGGTTTTGTTTGATCAAATTGGCCATGTTTGGTTGGGGATTCTTTATATTGGTTTGGAAACTCACCCAAATCAGAGGGGATTTCTTGGTACAAATCACTAGTGGCCAGCTTTTTCTTGGGCCAAGATAAATTCAAATATCATTCAATTGGACAACCACAGTGGCTGAAGTGCGTCAAATACCAGTCACCCACCATTCGTCTATTTGTAGCATAAATATCTCCAATTTCGCTCCCCCCAGGGCAGGGCCGGGCCTGAACACTGAAATTAAGTCGACACTGCTAACAAGATGGAGACTTCATCAGCTAAAAAATAGCCTGTTCAAAGGAAAACGAAGAAGAGAACTGCTCGTATGCGTTGCAACTGGCGAACTCGTTAGCGCTGCCCATGGTGTTGCACGCAGCCAACCAGCTCGACGTGCTGAGATCATTGCAGGAGCAGGCTCAGGTGCCCAACTCTCTGCTTCAGAGATCGCTTCCAGAATGCCTGCAGCAGCTAAGAATCCCGACGCACCGCTCATGCTGGATCGGATGCTTCGACTCCTAGCCACCCATTCTCTGCTCACTTTCTCCGTCGTTGATGGCGGTGCTCATAGGCTGTACGGACTGGCTCCTGTCGCCAAATACTTTGTTCGTAAACAAGACGGAGTATCATTCGCCCCCTTGATGGCCTTGCTTCAAGACAAAGTCTTCATGGCAGCTGGTGGGTTTGTCAATTCTCTCTCATCCATTCCCCAGATGAATTTCTCTTCTTTTTGCCGCTGATATACATTACATGTATTTAATTTAATTTGGGTATCTAATGCATTTGTATATTTAGATTGATTGTGGATCTCATTCAATGATATTAAGTGAGTCTGCAAATTAGATTCCAAATAAGCAATTAATGGTGTTATTCAAATTACTTGCACTCACTCCCAGGTACGAACTGAAAGATGCAGTTCTTGAAGGTGGCGTTCCATTTGACAGGGTCCATGGAACGCATGCATTTGATTACCCTGGCAAGGACCCAAGGTTCAATGAGGTTTGCAATAAGGCAATGATCAACCACACTACTATAGTCGTCAAGAAAATCCTTGATTGCTACCGGGGCCTTCGAGCACCTTGAGCAATTACTTGATGTTGGTGGTGGTCTGGGAGTCACCCTCAACATGATTACATCTAAATACCCCTCTATTAAGGGCTTTAATTTTGACTTGCCACATGCCCCTGCCTATCCTGGTATGATTTCATTTTACGTATTCTCTTGTTTCTGATAGATTAATGATTTCATCTCACGAAAGCAACTCGTTTTCAATCTTTGTGGCATTTGTATGCAAAAGCACACTGTTTGTAGATTAAGTCATCACTCGAATAATAAATTATAAGGCATTTCTGTCTACTGTCAAGCCTTTAATGGCTTTGTTCAAATTTTTCATTAAAAAGAAATAAACTAGGTCGATTATATTGCTATGGTAAAGATTACCTGAAAGGATGGCTTTGGTTTACTTCATTAAAACTCACATGTAGTTCAATCCTTGAAAATAGTTATCACATCTTGAAAATTTTATGGCGATTGTCTTTTCTAATCCCTTTAGTGAACGACTAAATTTTCAACAATGTCATCAATGAATTTGGATAGCAAACTGATACGAAAAACAAAGCGAGTTCCAAGATTGTTCTTTTCAAGTGTACATCCTGTTATGTTGCAAATTTTCGGCCACACTCTAAAATGTAAACTGAGCCCTTAATGCAGGAGTGGAACATGTTGGGGGAGATATGTTTGAAAGCGTTCCAAAAGGAGATGCCATATTTATGAAGGTTAGTTCAAATCTTGCTAGAACACATGATGTCAAAGGATATTTTATGTATACGCCTTTTACGAATACTAATGTACAAATATTCGTCATGCTGAAGTATAGGGTAAATTATAGAAGCTATCCTTGAGATTAAGTAAAATGCATTTCATTTCTTGAGCTTTGAAAAATTATTATCCCCGCTTGTAAACAAACGCAACACCTCCCTTCACGCCCCCTCCCAAGAATTAACCCTTGTCAGTGCTCCTCTAAGCGAGACGCCCTCTGCCTCTTTGCACACATATGCACGAGGGAAAGAGGGAAAATGTATGCACACGCACACACTTATACATTTGTATTTTCCATTTCTAAGGGTAATTTGTGTAATTTCAAACCAATAGGGTGGTGTGCATTAAATTTTTAAATTTTATTCATTACTGAATTTCTTTGATCTTATGCAAGTTAATTTGGTAGAGGTATTTTAAAAAGAAAATGGCAAGCTGATAAACATTTTCCTTGGATATATGAAAGTGAACATAATAACAAGATGTATGTGGGGATGAAGGGAGTGTCTAGCGTTAAAAAAGAGAAGTGTCTAGCATTGCTCCTGTATCACTATAACCATTTTATTTAATTTTTTTGGTATGCCTTGAGATGCTATCCAGGGTGTGAAGTTTTCTCAACTTAATATGCATTCACCTTACTCGCTGACAACATTTGATAGTGGATACTTCATGATTGGAGTGACGATCACTGCTTGAAGTTGCTATAGAACTGCTACAAAGCTCTACCAGACAATGGAAAGGTAATTGTTGTCGAGGCAATCCTACCGGTGACACCCGATAGTAGTGCCTCTGTAAAAAACACTAGCCAAATTGATCTGGTCATGATGACTCAAAATCAAGGAGGAAAGGAGCGAACAGAGCATGAGTTTCTGGCCTTGGCAGCAGGGGCTGGATTTAAAGGCATAAGCTTGGAATGTTTTGCCTGTAATTTTTGGGTCATTGAATTTTACAAGTAGATAGCTGGTTCAAGGTGTGCCCTCCTGTTAGAATGCATATCGTGTATTAATTGCTTTCAGCATAAGGATGTACACACTAGTTTGATCCTATTCTATGCTTTGATGGACTAGTTAAGTTTTAAATACAAGATTCAAATATAGTAGGAAATTTTTTTATTATCTGCTCTCAATATACGTAAGAGTGCAAAGTTGCAGAGCACTTGAATATATATACTGATTGTTCAAGCACATTGAACTAACAGAAGACTTGTGATCGAGGGCAGTGCTTAGACTTAAGAAAAGGGAATATAATATGTAAAATAATGTATCAACAATACGGTTCATAACATGGGTTTTACTCTGGTTAGAGGTTTGTGCTACCTGAAATAAGCATGATCACAGTGCAATAACTGCAAAATATTTGCTTCATCGCCTGAACTTTGACCTTATCTCAGCAGCATTTCTAGTTAATTTCCTTTTTGCTGGTCCCAATTATATCACCATACACGCCTTTGATTTTTTCTATCAATGCGTCCCTGGAAATATGATGAATCAAATTAAAATTTCTATGGAAAGATTCTATAAAGAAGTCAATAGAATTCAGTCAACTAATAAAAATGTCTGTGGAAAGACTTCTGCCAAGGGATTTGACAGAATTCAATCATAGTGTTCTTGTAAGCTCTCTGGCTAAGTGTTCGTAAGAATAACTGAAGCTTACCTGTCTGGTTTTAAAATCAGGTTTCTGTATGCAAACCACTGCAAGAAACGGAAAGACATAAGAGGATGTGTAAGTAGGCTGTCCAACTACAAGATGCATATAGACGCAGTTGTTTTTGACACTTTTCTTACTTAGTAAAACTCGAGTTGTGTCCAATATCGATATACCAGGTCATTAAGCAAATGGTGTTAATTCCAAAAGCTCACTTGTGATTTACTTATCAGTTTTTATGAATTGAAAGCACAACAGTGAACGAAACACAACTTACACCAGTGTAACCAATGCCAACGAGCTCAAGAACACCAGGAACCAACGGAAGCCTGTCAATTGCCTGTTTCAAGCCATACCCCATTCCTCAAAAAACATATTTTCACTCTTTCAATTATCATGTGACTAAATTAATGATACACATTGCAGGGACATAATACAGATCGTGATTCAATTACACAAAAAAGAACGTAGTGATTGTTTGAAAAAATGGTTTTGACAAAGTATTTAAGTAACTTTGGGTTTGCATTAAAGTGGGACCCACACCTTGAAATTGGTGGAACCAAGTTTAAATGTGTTTTCTTCCGCCATGTGATTAACATGGTACATTTATTTGTCCAAAACCATTAAGATTTGAATGAGAAATTATGTCTCAAAATTAAATAAAATAAAATAAGATTAGTGTAGTGGAGTAAGGTTTGTTCCACGTTGAAAAAAGTACTTTGGTGAGTTAATATGCTCTTAATTGGTTTCATGGGTTGGGCTCCAAGGGATAACACACTTTTGTGAGCGGAGCGAGCGCCTACATTATCTTGGTTACCACACATGCGAGCTACTTGGCTCGGTCGGGCTTAGGCCAAAAAATATAATCTTTTTGGACAAAATTCAATTTTGTCGCTGTTCTTATTCCTGTCTGTTCGCCTTGAAGTGCCTTTCCATTTGCTACTGTTCAGATCAAAGGGTTTGTCCCTTCGATTCGAACAGGCATTGGGTGTATTCTTTTGGGCGATCTAAACAGACACGAGGAATCTATATATAGATTGCCTTTATGTAATTTTCAGATATGAATTCTGATGAGTCCAAAATTAACTAGGTCAAGCCCAATTTAAATGAACCAAGAAAGCCCGAAGGAAGTTCCAAATCAAGGCTGGGTCAACCCATTTAGAAGGATGACAAAGCACCAAATGAAGCAAGAGGCCAACACCAGGACCAAGGGGGGCGTCGCCCAAGGCCCCTAGGAGGGCGCCGCCCAAGGTCCCCAAATGGGCGCCACCCATAGGGTCCCTTAGGGCGCCGCCCATAGGCAGCCCCTTGAGCCCTCCTTCGTCCTCCTCCGTTGTCTTCCCCTCAGTCCACCTCAGTGCCATGGGAATGACTCCGATGCAAGTCCAAACAAATGTGGCCCACTCCAACTCAAGTCAAGACAGGTCAAGACCAGTCCAAGATCTTCCTCTGACTGAATAGGAGTACGAGGGAGAGAATACCGGGATGAAGATTGAGAAGATCAAGTCCTACCAAAATAGAACTTACCAAAATGGTAGAGTCCTACCATAACTGTACTTACTAAATTATAGTGACCGCCTCACCGCCTCTCCCAACCTATATAATGTAAGTCCTCTCCATATGAAGGACACGCCTTGAAACCCCTACACTTACCCTCATACACACCGTTCTCTCTCTAGAAGCACTGTAACTCCGATATACACCGTCCGGTGACATGTTCATCACCTTCTTGAGACCTCTACACCTTGAACTTTCTACACACACTACACCTCTCTCCACCGAGAGCTTTGTCTCTCTACACCAATTCTCTCTCCCTCAATGCACTGTAACTCTCCGGAGTACCATTATTCATCAATAAAGAACACCAGGCCACCGCTGCCGTTCCCGAGAGTGGACGTAGGTCAACCGGACCGAACCACTATAAATCTCTGTGTTGATCTATTATTTACTGTTTTGTCATTGATTGTCATTGATTGCCTATTAATTGCTTATTAATCATACACGTACACATTCTTGACTGTTGATCTTGCCAAAGACGATTTTGTGCATCATCAAATTCTACAGATGAATTTCTACATATTGGTGCATTATCTCTTTCTTTCTGCATTCTGTTCATTGTTCGATACAGGTACAAACATAAGTTGTGTTCGCTGATCTTTGGAGATTGAAGTGCTACCTCTACGAAGACGAAATTCGTTCTATCTTGGGAGACAGTTGCTCGTCAACCTTGAGTACCGAAAGGGAGCAAATATGTTTTAAAAAAATTGTAATTACACAAAGCTTGGATTGCATTTTCTGATTTTCTGTTCGTGCACATCTATGCCACTGTGAGTACACAGTATATAGATATAAGCTTAGTTTTGATTAAATTGCATATAATAGTATACAGATATAAGTTCAATTCTGTTTTTACATGATTTAAATTTAAAGCACTATAGTATAATCTACTTATATACACACTTTCTTCAACAGTGATCAACACAATGATTTAATGTGGAGACTCACCGAGATCAGTCCAGCAGAACCCCACAGAGCAACCACACCAGCTGCTGCAAGAGAAGTCACTGCATACTTGTCTTCAACTTTATCCCACTGTATTTACCAAAAAAAAGAAGAAGAGCCCAAACAGTCGGTAACTGCAGTAGAAGGAAGCAAGGGCCGATTAGGACAAGATAAATGCTTACGGTTTCTTGTAGTGTTTTGAAAATTTCAGGCAGCTCAGTTGCTGCAACTTCAGCTGGAGCCTCTCCGGTAGCCATGGCAACAACATTGCGGGTGATCTTTCGACCTGAAACCACTAGATCAGTGACTAGATAGTTGTACATCGATATCTATGGCTTAAATTATGGTTAGGGTGTAAATAATTGATGATGATGATGTTTATGTACGTACAATAGGCAGTGGTCTTCCAGGCACGGTTCTGAGACTGCACCGGTGGCAGAGAAAGTGTGGGAAGGGTTACACATTGTGAGGAGGCAGAGGCTGATTGGCGAGAAGCCTTTCCGTCAATGAGGGTGGAAGAGGAAGAGATTGAAAGTGGGGTGGAGGAGGTGGTTGAGGCCATTCCTAGCTACTTGTGAATCCCTTTACCTGAGAGAGAGAGAGAGAGATTCGGGTGGGTGGTGATAGAAGAAGGTAGAGAATATGGGGAGTTTTGATTTATTCCAATCTAAATTTCCTAAGCTTTTCGTGTGTTCTACTGTGAAAGGTCCGATATTTTTTTCTCACTAGAATGAATGTGGATTGTGGTGGGGAGATGGACGACCACTCGTTCCTCCATCATTTGGATATATGGATAGGCATTTTATGGTGCTTCCTTGGATAGGCATTTTATGGTGTTTCTTTATCATCTACATTATATATACATGCCTCTGGATTTCACATCATCTCTATTCCATTGGATATAATACATAAGAGCAATACTATTCAAACTTAATTTTATTGATCTAATTTATTATAATAATTAGATTAATTATGAGTCTTATTAAACATTAAAACTTAGTGTTAATCCAATAATTACAATGAAGTCACATTACTAGATTAACAAATTATGTTAAATTTTTAAATACAAATAGCATTATTCCATACTTATTCACATATTTGGGTTTTTTCCACAAGTTTAAATCTTAAAACGTCATGGGCTAGAGGAGAGGCACACTTTAATTAAAGTATAATAATGTCACTTTCACCTAATTTATTGACTTAATTTATTAATCTAATCATTTATAAATATTAAATTGACAATGAGCCTTAATATTTATTGGGACACACAATTAGTCTAATGATTGTAATGGATTAAGTCAATAAGTTAAATTAAATTTAAATAGCATTATTGATTGAAGTATATTCCAGATGACACCTACTAAAATATATTTTCATGCATCTATTTGGTTAGCATGAAAAACTTGTGAGAAAGTTTTAAAAAAATTTCATTATACTGTTTGAAAGAAATCAAAGTTACAAGATTTTTTTTATTTGTTTAAATTATTCTTAAATATATTAAATAGGTCTAAAGAAGAAAAATATATGTATTATAATTGAAAGTTAAATTTTTTTTTTATTTAAAAAAAGCTGCTCCTACCCTAATTATGGAACAAGTATCCGTACGAACTATGAAGATCTCTTGGTCAAATTATACGGTTAACCAGATCCATATTAAGATTTTTTAAAATTAAGAACTAATAAAATGTTTTAAGAAAAATAAGAATAAAATGATAAGTTAGTTATGAATCATAACTTTTTTGCATTTTCTTGTATTTTTTATAAGAAAAAAAAAGTTGTTTAGTAGTGAGAAATCTAAGTATGGAAAAGATTTATTTTTTCTATTTCATGCTAACCAAACTGACACATGAAAATTTAATTTTTTTTTTTTTGTATTTTCTACCATTTTCTTACTAAACAAAGGGACCCTGTGTGCATGTCGTTGAACAAGTTAAAAGCCCTACTTATTTTTGTAAGTTCAGAATCTGATTAACTTAAAAAAATGAAAATATTTGCGCGAGACAATAGAAAGCTTTAAGATACGCTAGAGAATTATTTTTGTTAAAACAATACCTACCTCACCAATTTTGAAAATCAAAGTGTACAAACTTACAACAAATTCTGCTCCAACATAAAATAAAGTCAAGAATTAATTTAGGGTTAATTACATTGGAAGTCCTCAAAGTATGGAGTGTCTTATTTTGATCTCTGAAGTATTAAATATATTTTTATATGGTTCCTCAAACAGACAATATCTAGATTGCTAACGATTTTTTGTTATAAACTTGTCACGTAATATTTAAATATGGACAAAAACTAATTTTGATAGATCTTAAAGAAAATTTGGTTAGCTCTTGAAAAAAAATATGTAATATGGATAATTTTTGACCAAAATTGAGATAGCTTATAATCAAAACTATGTAATTTGGATAATTATTTAACCAAATTTGAGTAGAAATTTGGTCAAGAGTTATTCGAATTATTTTTTTGTCCATGTTTAAGTATCACGTGACAAATTTATGATAAAAAATCGTTAGTAATTTGGGCGTTATCTACTTGAGGGACAATATAAAAATATATTAAATATTTCAGGGATCAAAATGAGACAAACACCATATTTTAAGAACCTCCCGTATAATTAACCCATTAATTTAATGCTAAGTTGCGTTATACACAAATGAAGTCAACCTATGATACATTTAGCTCATTTAGTTTGCCAAGACACCAAAAGCATGTTTTTGCAGAAAACTAATGCTTCGAGCAAGAAATGTCCGAACTCATAGAGGGAGAAAATCAGAGTCCATGGCTCTCTATGTATCCATTAAGCAGCCCCAAGTGGAAGCGTCAAAGTTAGTAATAGCCCGCCCTGCCCAGTAGTGGCATGGGTTATGGATCATTCACATTTGTGGAGCTTATACTTATAGGGTGGTGGACGACAAATCAAATAATGGCTGTGTGTAGAAGAAATGAAGGAAAAAATAAAAATTGTTTTTTTTTTTTTTGGTTTTTGGTCATATAGACATAGTCAAAGGCCAATTGGAGAGTAGTCGGATGGAGAAGAGAAGACATAGACATAGACATACGTGTCTATTTAATATTATCGAATCGAATAGATTTATTTATAACTATTAGATAAGTCTATTTAATACTATCAAATCAGATAGATTTATTGAAATTTACTTTATTTTATATTTTTGATATTCAAAGTAACAGTTGGGGCCCGTTTGTTTTGAGTATAAAATAAGCCCGGTATTAGACATTATTTCCATTCTACTCCTATCCAATAGTATATTATATCCGGTCTTAAACTATAATCCCATCCTTCCCCTTGTTTGTGTATCACAAATATTATCTATGTAATACCTATTTAAAAAAGTCAACAATTGCGGCTGGGGTGTAAAAAGACAATTTTATCCTTATAAATCAAAGTCAACAATTGCGGCTGGCTTTGTAGTTGAGGGCAATTGAGTCTTTTACCACTTTAATACCTCCTTCCAACATTTTATACCACCTGATAGGTGGGATTCAATAGCACCATGTAGAAGACATTAATGGCACTGTTCACAGCGGGTCGGTATTGCGACCCGCAAATTAATACCGACCGAAAAATGACAAACAAATAAGGTATAAAGTGGACCCCACGTACTATTTTCCTTAATACCACCCTTTGTACCAGTCTTATACCTGAACCAAACATGCCCTTAGAGTAGCGGTGGGTGTTGCAAGAAGAAGAAAATAAAGTTAATGATTGTAGAGTATCATATTCATATGGCCTGCCTCTTTGTCTGTCCCCCTCTCCTTACCACCTGGCACCCTCTGTAGGACGAGGACGAACAAGGAATGGAGACAACTGAGGGGTGCGCACCGTTCCTCGAAATTAACAAACCCCCCAAACCTTTCCATTCTCTCTCTCTCTCTCTTATAAATAAGCCGCTCTGGTGCAATAGGATAAAACTGTACTGCCCAGCATTGATCGCTGCAATATTCCTCCTGCAAGTCAAAGTTGTCAACTGCCGTAGATGACGCTGAATATTTGGTGAACTACTGATGCAATCTCCTCCGCTGATCCAAGCTTACAATCATCTTCCATCTGAGCATCACCATGCATTTACAAAATTACAAACTTAATTCCTCAAACCCACTTCATTAATTATCATGACTATATCTATAATACCAGTAGGAGTAATGTTATTAGAAATCAAAAAACTAATTTAATTTATTAATTATTTATACATTATTATATTAACCAATTATATTAATTCTTTTTAGACCCTAATAACATTACACTTATAATATTGAATATTCTTCCTATGTTGTAAACCAGAGTTAGGGTTTTGGATTCCTTTCTTGAATGAAAAGAAAGCACTCTCGTGCTTATGCTGGTCTACGCTACTTTTTTTGAACTGGTGGTCTACACTACTTTACTGTTGTAGTAGTACAGCATTAGTAAGTAAGGGTAGGGTAGGGTAGGGTAGGGTAGGGTAGGGTAACTTTTTTAGAGTCAAAATGGTTGACTCGAGACAGAGAGAAAGCAGCAAGAAAAGAAAGGAACGGGCAGAAGCTGTAATGATGGATAATACCGTACGTACCGTGAGACTGAAAGAGTAATGAAAGGATGTTTCCAACAAGGACGAGGAAGACGTGGTGATATTGAGGTGCAGCACTGTAAGCCTCAAGTCTTCCAAGGCAACAATGGCCTTCACTAGCTCATGACCACTCCTCCTCCCCTTTCCACACTTTATCTTCAAGCTCACGTGGACGTGGTTTTGAATCACACTCACATCTACATCTGCCACCCTCGACTCGCTCTCCGCCCTCCTCCCTCGCTCTTCGTCCTTCCAATCACTACTCCCGTTGATGTCCATTAATGATCCTGCAGCCGTGGAGCATCCGGAGGAGGTGTCACCGCTCGATCCCCGTTCGAATTTACTCCTCTTCTGGGCTTGCAGCGACTGAAGTAATTGCTCCAGTTCTTTCACAAAGTCTATTGCTCCTCCAATTATGGACGCTTGGTCACCCTTGTGTGTGTGTGTGTTTTTTTTTTTATAAAAAAATCAGTATTAAGAAACACTACTAGTATATCAATAGAAGAATGAGACTTAAGGAACACTCTGCATAAATTAATTCCATACCCTTTGAACGTAAGAGGAGGGCATGAGGGACCGAAGTGCACTAAGATGCTCGTTCATTTGCCGTCTGCGGTTGCGCTCCACTGCAATGTGGGTCATCCGCTGATTCTCTACCTCTTCTTTGTTCTTGGGTGCCCTAGTTCGCTTCCTTTTACTTCTTTCCCGCTTGTTCATCGGCTGAGCCAAAGCACGCACAAACTCTGAATCTCTCAGCTCCCCGCAACCCTTGCCTTCGGCGTTGGTGGGCTGTTTTTTGTTGCACTCGGAGCTCACACCACATGCAGAGGAAGTCGAATGTGGGTGCCGGTACTCCCTGGTTCCGGATTTGACAGGCGAATGCGGATCCAAAACGTCATGAGTAACGCAGCTTTCAGGGTCCAATGCCGGAACCATCCGAGTGCTACTAGTAGTGTTCATTTCATAAAAATAGTCGTGAGACTGGTCCAATGGCTTCTTCTGGTGCTGTAATCTCAACAACATCTGAAAGCTGGGTTCTTTGAAAGGCGAACAAGGTGGCGACTCCACCACACTCTGTAACATCTGAAGGAACGGAAATTTGTCTTCCAAACTTGGACTTCTCAGGTGCGGTGGTGTTTCTTCTTCCTGATCTTCAAAATTCAAGCTGTCTGAGCTCAGATATTGCTCATAAGTACTGCACATACCCAACGTATTTGTAGTTTCTTGTTGTAGGGGCTCCACCTCCATATACTCCTCCCCGAAGATCTGCAAGACCAGTGTAGAGAATAGAAAGATGTGAAGAAAGGAAAAGAACATAAGAGCAAATTTTCTAGGCCTAAGTGATTCCTCACCAAAACTCAAGTGAGCAAAAGATACAGAGAGATAAAAGAGAGTAGGGAGTATGGACAGACACTGTCATATGGATTGGTTGGGGGTAGATCAGTTTCTTGTTCTAATAAGCATTAACAGTAGTAAGAAAGGAAAGAATTAATGTACGAGAACGAGAATGGAATATTAACAAGAGAAAGAAGCACAAACAGGTGGTAAGGTTATCTATAAGGATATCAGCACCTCACATTGAATGCTAGCTATATATAACCTTATAAGTAGTAAATGCATCCATTCTTCTATTCCAATAAAGGATAACAAAGTACTAATCGAGCTAACATACACAGGTATTGATGGGTCCATGAAGCCTCTCCATTGAAGAAAAAGTTGTTGGAAGTGCGTAACAGAACACATATGTTAGCAGCCCTCTCACCAATGCCTCTGGTCTTTTAAATCTTCCTCAGTACTAACCAACTTTCCGCAGTGATGCTAACAAAACTACTGGAATAAATGAAACCCCGGAGAAGGGAGACAAAAGCACCATTATACTCAAGAGATATATTCCTTCGTTTTTTGATCTGGGGTATGCTCCAAAATACATTAAATGCTCAGAAGGACTGAGAGAGACAGAGAACATAAGAGGTGAGGTGTGAGGTTGGATGAAACAATGGTGTAGTAAAAGGTAAGAATGGTTTTATTTTAAAGGAATAGGGGAGCTGTGGTTAACAAATGAACGGTGGAAAATATATTTGCAGATAAAAGAGTTGGTGATAGTTACCGAGAGAGAGAGAGAGATGTGTGTAGCCTACAAGGTCTGAACACTGAAGCATTATTGGCGTGGCAGAGTTGTACAACAGCGGGGACAGAGCCTTGTGGGGAGTCCCCAATTTGTACAGAGCGAAGAGAGTTTTTGGAAAGTCGTTCTGTGGATCGTGTCACCGTCACTCCCCTCGTCTGATGATGGGCGACCCATCATTCCTCCCCCCCCCCCCCCCCCCCACCCACCCCCCCAAAAAAAAAAAAAATATTCATCAACTGTTTTTCTGGGATCATATACGCATGAAATATATCACATTATCTTTCAACGTTAAAACGGCAGGCAACGAAATCAAAAGGCGTATGAGCATCTAATCCTATTAGTATTTGTTCTTAAACAAATACCATGCGACATCTTCAATTAAGAGTGAAAAATAACATGCTAAGTTCCAGTCAAAATATTTGATCTTTACCCACCTGGCTTACATGATATCCGAATCATGGGAATCTGACGGCCAACTTTTTTTTTTTTTTTTTTTGTGTGTGTGTTTTACAAGAAGCGTGTTTATATTTGGAATTCGTAGGGTGTTAATTTCATTCATTCAATGCCATAAGGAATGTCACATATTTCTCAATTTTTTTTATATCATAGGATGATCAATGTCAATGTCGTGCCTCAGATAAATGTCCAGCCGGGGGTGGGGAGGGGTCTCCATTGATTCCATAACCAATAATTGCAAAAGTTTAGGGTTGGGGCCAATTTCACTACCAACTGGCATGTTTTTGCATTAAATGAGTTTTGGGTGGGGGGACGGATTTTTTTTCTCCAAATTACGCAATGGACAAAATTTGAATGCTGAAATGTGACTTGCAAATAGGGATGGCAGTAGACGGTAAAAAAATGAGTATTCATCTAAACTCGTTCTATTTGGACTAAGGATAGATCATACGTATTAGACGGTAGACATATATGAAAATACCTGCATAAACCCGCACGAGTATGGACTGACACTTACCCCCGCCTCGTCCCTCCCCGCCCTCGCTAACCCGTGATATATATATATATATATATCCCATTCCCACCCACGCACCCATAAAGTTAATTTTAAAATTCAGTGGTCCACTTTTTTTCTGTATCCAATAAGATAAGATTTATTACTTTTATGGTTTTTGTTAGATCTATGATCTATTTTGTTAGATTTGTGATGAGTTTTGTTAGATCTAAGGATCTGTGTTGTGTTAACTATTAAGAGTTTTTGTTTCGAATCTATGGTGCGTTTAGGGGTGTTCACCCTACCCTACGGGTAGGAAATATGCTCTTTCGTCTTCCTACCCGATACTTTGCAGAAGAATTTTTTCTTGGCCTACCCTACCCGACAGGTGTGGTATTCCTACCCGACTTCCTACCCGATTAATCGGGTAGGAAGTCGAGTAGGAAATCGGGTAAATACTTTTGTAACTATTAATTTTTGAATGCACCAATTTAACAACACAATAAATCAATAACACTAAAATATAAAACAACTACAACAACAATTATAATAAAACACAAGAAAGTATGAACATCAATCCACCATAATTGTTACACAAATACAATAACAATTAATTTAAGTTTAAACCATATGAAATACATTAAAATCATATTAATTAATTAATGCGGGTAGGGTAGGGTAGGAATGCGGAAATGGATAGCTCTTCCGCATTCCTACCCGATTTAATCGGAAGACCAAAAACTCTTCCGCATTCCTACCCGATTTTTGCGGCTAACCGTTTAATAGGGTAGGGTAGGATCGGGTAGGGTAGGAACTTGCGGCTAATCGAAAATTTGAACACCCCTAGGTGCGTTAGATACGAAGTTTTTAGATGTTGCTTGTTCTGATTTTTTTTTTTTTTTGTGTTAGATCTGCAATTTATATGTGCTACATCTGATTTTGTGTTAAATATGCAATATTCTGAATTTTCTAAATTTATGCTACTTGAATATGGTCTTTGTTAAATTCTGATTATAGTGTTAGATATGATTTTTATTAATTGTTGAGTTTATTCTACTTGAATATGATTTTTGCTCTTTAAAAATTGTTGAATAGACTTTTTGTTTGAAAAGTGTTGAATAGACTTTATGTTGTAATTTTCAGTTCGTGACAATCAATTTTTTTGATTTTTTGGATTATTTACAATGTTGGATTATGTTGGGCTTGAGCTTGGGCGGGGGTGAAGGCAGGGATGGGACGGGGATTACAAATTTACCCGTGGACGGGGGTGAAGGCAGGGACGAGACGGGGATTACAAATTTACCCGTGGACGGGGATAAGGATGAAAACTATACTCGTGAACCGGGGATGGACAAAGTTTTTTTAAGCGAGTACGGGGATGAAGACTACACCCCTGCTCCCGCTTCGGTCCACTGCCATCCCTACTTGCAAAGTCAGTTTCCATTCGGTTTGCTCTTCAATCAACTCATTGAAACAAACAATGTATGCATGTCTCCAATTCTTCACATAATAATAAGGGTAAATTGCACCAATGGTCCCTGAATTTTGCCACTTATTACACTTTCGTCCCTAAAGTTCTAATTTCGTCAATTTCATCCTCCATATTAACACATTGACTCACTTTGGTCCTTACCCCTAACAGCCGTCCAAATAATAGACGAAAAATGTCATGTGCCTCGCACATGGGAATGTTAATGGGTGTTTTTGTCATTGTGCATTCAAAATATAAGGCAAAAAATGGAAACTCAAAATAAGTCTAAAGGACAAAAAACCACCATTACTCGCCACACTCCCTCTTCCCCACACTGCCGATAATCCGCTAATTCCGGCATCACACACCTTCCCCCACCTGAGTTGTAGCCCCAATTCTCTCTCTCCATGCTTTTTTCTCTCGCTCTCTCTCAACCAGCGGCCTCTCTCTCTCCAGCTCTTCACTTCTATGTCTCGCCCCAACAACGACCAGCCCACCGGCGACGACCACTCAACCCAATTAATCTCTATCGTTTTTTTTTCTCTCTTTCTTTCTCTATCTCACATCTCCTTCTTCACACACACAAACACGCACACAGACCACACAAACACACACACACACACAACCCAGCATAAAGAGAGTAACAAAGATCTCGCTCCAACTCCACTCACAAGCCAACCCAGAAAACCCACCTCCACCACAACAAATCTCGCTCCCCCCCCCCCCACCACTACCATACTAGACCCATTAATTCTCATGTCCCCAACGAAATTTTAGAAAACAAGACACAATTCAGGAGGGAGATCTATAGAGAAATTCACAATCAGAATTCAATTGAGCAATACCCAATTCATACCAAATTCTTCATCAATTCAAAACCTTTATTGCCACCACAGCAGCTATCGATCTTCTCCGGCAAAGAATACATCATTCCTGTGCGTCTCTCTCTCTCTCTCTCTCTCTCTCTCTCTCTCTCTCTCTCTCTCTCTCTGTGTGTGTGTGTGTGTGTGTGTGTGTGTGTGTGTGTGTGTTCTATTGTGTTTGTGTTAGAGTTTAGATGTGTTGGGTTTGAGGGGTGGAGGCGAAGTAATGATGTGGGTGTGTATTTTTAGTTTTCTGTTGTGTTTGTGCTAGGGTTCAGATGTGTTGGGTTTGGGAGTGGGGGGCGGGAGAGAGAGAGAGAGAGAGAATGATGTCTACGTTTTTTAGGGGAGAGAAGATACTGCCTGTGTGAGGGAGAGAGGAGATAAAAGAAAAGGAGAAGAATGTGGGTGTTTGGGTTCATGTTTAATGTATACATATAATGGATAATTGTGTTTAGATGCATAAATAGTAGTAAAATACCAAAAATATCCTTCAAAAGTCCCATGTGCGAGGCACATGACATTTTCCGTCTATTATTTGGACGGTCGTTAGGGGTAAGGACCAAATTGAGTCAATGTGTTAACATGAAGGACAAAATTGACGAAATTAGAATTTTAGGGACGAAAGTGCAATAAGTGACAAACTTCAGGGACCATTGGTGCAATTTACCCTAATAATAATATAGAGTATGCTCTCGTGGGCAGCTACATAACATATATAATTAATCATATACTTAATTGGTTGGACTTACCTAATACCTATATAGCGGTCGTACTTGGTACAAGGGAACATTAAGTGTATTATTTTATTTCTAAGAAAACATTTGGTTTTGTTTACCCAAAAAAGAAAACACTTGGTTTTAGGAGACAGTAGTGCTTTGTAATCTTGAATGGATAAAGAATGTATTGCTTGCTCGCGGGATAGGACATAGCTAATGAAGAATCTTTGGTGCTACTTTTATGGGCGCTTTGTGCGTTAGGCGAGTTGATACTTTCACACATTAAATCTGCTACAAGACAAAGGTCAAATTTATTTAACTAGAAGGAGGTGGAGGCTACGACACACCTAGAGTAGGGTGAGAGAAAAATTCATTCATTATATAAATATATTTGACGAAGAAAACATTACCGGCACCGCGCCTTATAAGGACATCCCCCTAAATGCTAGTTGCAAGAGTGATGGTATTGACTAGTTTGTTGATAGCAACCCAAAATGATTAAATTTGAGAATGGTGTGGGTGTGGGTGTGGGTGTGGGTGTGGGTGTGGGTGTGTGTGACCTTTCAGAAAGTTGTCTTGTAAGGCTTCTCATCAAAACTTGAGACAGGACCTAAATGGATGGAGAATCTATTATCTATATCATCTTCATCTGCAGCTTCTTGTGTAGTAGCCAGCAATAAATATTGCATGATTATATAAGCAAAGTTATTATTTTTATTGTATTTTTAAAGCACCTTGGGAAACTGCAAGGCTTTTTTCTTCATTGAACGACTGACATTGTTGTTTATTTAGAGCATCTCCAAGAGGCTCAATAAACCCCTCCCCTTAGTTATTTTAGATAGCTTCTCCCTTAAATTCCACTCCAACGGACTAGCTATCTGACTATCTATTTCCCATAGCCCTAATTTCAGTCGCTACATCAAGCTAGCCCCTCTCCCTCGCCAGACTCTCTGTCAACTCTCTGCCTCCCTCGCCTCTGTCAACTCTCTGCCTCCCTCGCCTCCCTCGTTCGAACGACTGAGGCTCAACCGACTGTGATGTGCAACACTACAAAGCTGTTCTTCAGCTTCCAATCCGCCTCAGAAGATCAAGAAACAATCCAAATCAATGGCCACCGAGGATCGATTAGGATCCTCTCTGGTCTTCCCTGTCACTGGGAATGTCTATCCTAAAGGGTATATGTCATTTTATTTGTGGGTTTTCTTTAGATTTGGTAGATATGATCTTGATGGGTTTTCTCTTATCTGTGGGCAAGGGCGGAGGGAGGCATGGCCAGGGTGGGCATGTGCCCCCCGTCAATTTTTTATTTTTTAATTAGTTATGTATATATATTATATATTTGTATAATATATTATTTGTGCCCACCCAAAATAAAAAATAAAAATGTTAAGCCCACATTATTTAAACAAAAAAATTAAAAAATTAAGCTAATTTAAAACAAAAAAATTTGAGCCCATCACTATCTACCCAAACTCATTAAAAAATCAAATCTATGACCTATCACAATCCACCCAAATCTATTAAAAAATAAAACTTTTGGCCCACCATTAAAAAACAAATTTTTGGCCACTTGACAGATATCACCTAACCCTTATAAAAAACATATGGGGATCAGGGTGAGCACTTGCCCCCCTCATTTTTGGACCACCTTAGATAAGGATCCATAAAATTATTTTATACATTATATTTGCCCTCTTAAATTTTTGAAAATTTCAATGGTTCTAGTTTTTTTTTTTCAATAAATTAGTGGACCACTAACCCTCTAAAATAAATGTTAGTTTTGGATTGAGTCAGTGATCTATTTGTATATTAACGAATATACAATATTTTTATTTATCTAACACAATATTCGTTATTTTTTAAGAACAAATTTTTAATTCTCATTTACCATTTTTTAAGTAATAGTAATCTATAACCTAATAAAATAAGATTGTATACAAAAGACAAAAGGTTGTAACCCAAAAATATTTCAAACTATTTTGAATAGGGAATTTTTCTATAAGATGACAGTGACCTCAACCAAAATTTGCAACTAAATAAAGAATAATTTTACTACAAGACTTGTGATTGTGCACATTAATAGAAATTTAGTGAAAAATTAATTTACATTTAATTCATATACAAAATTTTAGAGATTTTAAAATTTTATATATTATATTGAAATATATAATTAGGTTAAAAATGTACTATTTTTTTTTTGTCTTTTTGTTAGGATTTTGTTTGGGCTAAATAAAAATTGAATTTACTATTTCACAATAATTTTGTTTTGATTCTTACTTTTTTGTCATTCTTGAACTGAATTTTTTTATATCAATTTCAGCTAAATATAATATAATAAAATATAAATATATTATATAGTGTGATTGGTTATGAGGAAAAAAATTAGAGTGCACAATTAAAGTACCCACCCTGACCAACATTTCTGGCTCCACCCCTGTCTGTGGGTATATTTGTATACATGTATTGTTTTAGTGTTTGATTAGCCTATGGTTATGGGGTTTGCGTGCTCTGTTCGATTGTGGGTTTCTTGAGAGATTTTGGATTTTTATGAATTTTCAGTTTGTTTACTGGGAAGATTCTTGGTATGTTATTGGATTATGTCGACTTTCCTTTAATTACCTGAAATTTATTTATGTGAGACTTCTAACCTTTTTTATGTGACCTTGATTTCTAGCTATTCCTGGGGAATCTTCATGACCTTTGGTGTTTCTTTTGAAATTTTCTGCGTAAATGGTCTACTTAATTTTTCTTTTTTTCCTCAAACCATACATTCTAATTCTCTGATCACCTTTTGACTGCACCTTTTTCTAACTATTGTTTTTGTGAGCCTCTGTTTTTTGGGGGGTTGATGTGTGTTCGTGTGTAGAAACATTTGGGATACATATTACCTTGATTCCTCCTTGCTCAGTAAGAGAAATGCTATGCTTCCCAATACATATTCCAAATGCTTATGCACCTTTTAGTACAAAAAGAGTATTTTCTTGCGACCCATTTCTTAGAATCCATCAGGAAATGAGGTATAGGGAGGAAAACCCTATAGACAACTGTTGTGAAGTGAAGAAGGAGTAGTAAATAATAGTGGTGGCTACATATAACTGTTGTAAATATAGCCGTTATTAATAAAAATAAAAAATTTAAAATTTTGATGACGTGACGTAACACATCAGCATGTGATGTCATCAATATGGTGATGACATGGCATACTACATAGTATTTTAGATTTTATTATTGAAAGTTAGTTAAAGTTAGTTGAAGTGAATAACTAAAATAGATAATGTTGTTGGAATGACTTTGAAAAAGTGGTTAGCTAAAGTAGATAATACAATATTTTAATATATTTTGAGTAGCTATTTTAGATAGTCTTCTTGGAGATGCTCTTAGAATTATCAGGTTCATTCTCTCTCAAGCTGGAGCTGGAGCTGGAACTGTGATAAAAGGGTGATTTGGAAGTTGGTACAATTTTTTAGACTTATTTGAGCAAAAATATAACATAAAATCTTATTTGTGCTAAAATGCATATTTTTAAAAAATGACAATATTGTCATTCAGTAAATAACTGATGGGTTGAAACCTTTTGTATTTCTTTCATATATTTTGACTACAATTAAACAATGAGAGGTAAAATATGTGCATATTTTCTCTAACAGTTTCTCTCTCTCTCTTCCTATTTTCTCTTACTCTATTTATATTAATATTACAATATCACAATTACACTAATCAGTTATATCAATTAGTTACAATTGTCCTATAATACATAAAACAGTTACTCATACGTTCTAATAAACCAAACATTTACACAAAATAATTACACAAAATTATTACACCAACCAAATTTGTCATTCAGTTGTTTACATAAACTAAATAATTGCACCATTTAGTATCGCGGCATCATTACATCATCATGCCTTAACAATTACATGAGACTGTGATTGTTACACCAATTAAAAAAATAGTTACATCAATTAAAAAAATAGTTACATCCATTAAAAAAATAGTTACACCCATTAAAAAACAGTTATACCCATTAAAAAAAAATAAAGAAGTTATTTTTTCCCAACATCCCAACAACGAACAATACATAATATCTAACAAAACATCTTGGTCAATTCTCTTTTTTTTTTTTTTTTGAAAAAATTCAGTGTTTATTCACATATAATTTGTGGCATTCTAATCAAATCTCATTGCCATAGAATCTTGTTGCCGAAGAAGAAAAATTTTGATCATTAATGCCCCTATTTTACTTCCCAGTACTATTATTAATCTTTAGATATTTGTTTCCTCAAATAACTACCAATGATGACTGCATAATTTAAGGGATGGTGTTTAGGTAAAAATATTTTTAATTCATTTGAATTTTGTACCTAAACACAAACAAATTTATAAAAATTGTATTTAATAGAGTAAATAACTTATCCATACACTTTTGCTCAAATAAGTCTAAAAAATTGTACCAAAACTCAAAAAACCCATAAAATATTGATATTTGGGTATCAAGGAACAGCAAGTAAAATCATATATTTGGGTTATGGGCCTTGGTTGTAGGCTGTAAGTCCAGACATGCCCAGCCTAGCTAGTATGGTCCTCTCCAAATGCAAAACTGATATCAGTCCACTTGTTTATCAATTATCAAGTAAAAAATCTGCATCTCAAGTCTCAAGTCTGAACACGAGAGAGAGAGAGAGAGAGAGAGAGAGAGAGAGAGAGTAGTGATGATGCACAAAATTGACTTTGCACACCACTAGTTAAGTAATTTAGAAATTAAGCCATAATTAAAGTAGAGGGAGACGGGATTTATAGTGGTTCAGTCAATTTGACCTACGTCCACTTTGGAATGGCAGAGAGTTACCGGTATTTTATTGATTCCGGTGAACGGAGTGTTACAGATTAGAGAGGAAGATGAGTTTTATGCTCTGTAGAAGGTGATGCCCCCCAAGTGCTGGTGGGGCTTACCTTTAATAGCCATTCTCCAACAGAGTGGAGCTATTAAGTGGCAACTATCTGGCTATCCTGGTGGAACTTGCAAATTCTCCTCAACGGGTGTGGCCATTGAGGAGCTCCCCACAAGACCCGGTCCAAGTTGACTGCTTCCAAGGTGGTAGAGAAGGTAAGGGTGCTCTCTGGATCTTGTAGCTAAGCCGAGGCAGCTCCATGGTGCACTTAATTGAGCTCGAGTCTTATTGGGCCTGAGTCTTTATAAATTTGAGCCTTTAATTACAACTGGGCTTCAGTATGATTTTGGGCCTTTTGGGCCTGGCCCATCAAGTAGTACCTTCATCGTGGATCTAATCTCCTCCGACACACTCTCTCTCAATTTCATTCAACTCTAGTATGTGAGATCCATTTATAAATAACAAATTAATCTTCAATTTATAATAAGAGATCGAGTGAAATTAAGGTTCAATGTACATAGAGTACTTGTGATCTCGCTGTCCATGTCCGTAACATAAAGTGCAAAACCCAACCAAGGTTCCCAAGGCACCATGCCATGGTCTGCCACTCAAATTAGAATAAGGAAGGAATGTGGAAACTAAACTGTATATTGTGGTTTTACCCTACCTCTAACACCAGTACCGCTGATCCTAATGGTGGAACTGGAACTGGGGCTGCCAACAAAAAAACTTACTTTAGGTTGTTTGATAACATTAATGGTCTAAGAATTCAGTTCAAAAGTAGCACACCGCTGGTATATATAAGCATTTATGCTGTTCTCCATATGGTCATGAGATTCTCCAATATATATATATATATGCTTCAAAAGAACTGATTGGGTAATCTATAAAGATTCTACATCGGTAAGTGGCTAATCACTTAACTGTAGTGAAGAACCTGATGCCTCGTCCAACCACTTCACTCAGAGATTCTATCTAGCTTTCCATAAGACAAGTTCAGAGATGCCATACCCATGGCTGGAGTAAAAGTGTACGTGTCAAAGTCCTACTCCAGATTGTTTAATATATAGTTTTACTTATATAGGTATTTTAGGAATGAGTAATGCTATTGATATCTAAAAATTTGACCTCATTTGCTAACATGATGATGTGATTTTATTGGAATCATTAGATGAAGAGCAAGTTCTAATGTTTGATGGAGTCCACAGTCAATCTAAAAATTATAGTGAATTAGGTCAACAAATGAGTTCAAATTTTTAAATCCAAATAGTATTACTCTTTAGGAAATACATTAGAGTAATGCTACACTGACCAAATTTTGGGACCAAATTTGGAGCCCAAATGACATGGCAGCCTATTATTTGAAATCTTTATTGAGACCCAAATGACATGGCACCAAATAAAGAAGCCCAAGTCAACTGCTATGTCATTTGGGCTCTAAATTTGGTCCCAAAATTTGGTCAGTGTAGCATTACTCAATACATAATGATTATTGAATTGGAAGTGCATTTTATTTAATGTTGGGATTCATTACTAATTAATGCACAATAAATTAGATAAGGATAAATCCATAAGATAAACGGAAATCCCAGGTTCAACTTTTCGTCACAAAGAATAAACTAGTTTCAGCACTTGGAGAGAGAGAGAGAGAGAGAGAGACTATCCACAGTTATTTAGTCTCATTCACAGAGCATACAGAATGAAGCAGCAGTTTTAGAAGGCTGTGGGTGCAATTTGAGTAGAGGATATCAATTTCGAAGTGAACATTTTGCTTAGTTGATGGTGGGATATTGCAACTCTGCTGATCACGAATATTGGTTCAATTCGCAACACCAACAGTTGCCGCAAAGTTTTCCTAAATTCACCACTTATTTTGCCTTCTGTAAAAAATGATAAAGCAAAATGAGATATATATATATAAATACACCATCTGGCTTTTGGCAGTATGACACACTAAGATGATTAATTTGTTGCACGAAGAGCCATTTGTTCACTTTTCAAGTCCACAGCTAGCCAAGAGCGGAAACAAGGCAATTGTGCATGCAGCCATTTGTTCATACCTTTTTGACGCCCACGGCTGACCAAGAGTGGGAGCAACTGAACAAGGCAAGGAAGTGGGGGGTGAACTAGATCAAACAGAAGAAAAGAAACCCATTGTTTCATTTTTTTTTTTTTTGCCCTAACTTTGCCTAGAACAAAACTAATCTGCCTTTAAGCATCATTATTACAGAACAGACTAAAAACAACATGATAAAAAGAAGAAAGAACAGCCAAAATATACAATGTTAAGCTTTATATATCAACTTTGCACTCTGGAGATCCAAGCAAAGGCACTTGGCCCACAAAGCCTTTCTTCACCCCAACCAACATATCACATTTCACATATATCCCATAATGCCCGGTCCTTATAGCCCCAGCCTTATATTTCAGCTTCCCTAACAAAACCAGCCTCAAACCAATCACCCCATAAGTCTGGTCCATCACCAACCCATTTGCCACCTCCACCGAAACTGGCACTGCAGCCCCGCCCAGTACCGGCGACAGCGCCACCGTGCTGTGCTTTCGATGATACAGAGGTGGCAGGATCACTGGCGGCGTGATCGCCTGGTTCTTGTACGACACGAAAGCTGAAAGCTGGTCGTAGAAGATGGAGACTCGCTTGTTGGGGTTTCTAGTGACGATGGTGAACTGCATGGTGACGGACAGGAACGGTGGGGCCGTGGTGTTGAGATAATAGACGGCCGCGCTGACAACTGTGAACTTTGGCTTGTGGGGACGATACACTAAGCACACTACCAGGGCTGTGATACCTAGTAGCAAAAGGAAGACAACCATACATGAGCACAAGGCACGGCCTACATGGGAAGCCATGGTGGTACCTTCGCCGTGCTTGTCCTCGCTCATTTTGGCCGGTGGTTGGTTCTTTTCTGGTCCGAGCTCTTCTGCCATGGAAACATGGTTTTTATAAAGTTATATAGAGGGGGAGAGAGAGAGAGGGTGGGGATGGTAGGTGGGTGGTGATCGTGGGGAGTGCACAATAGGAAAGGTGGAAGAAGAAGAAGAATCTGTGGACAAGTGGAACAGAAAAAAGAAGGGAAAGGGACAGGAAAAATGAATATATTCCAAACTAAAGTTGTTTTCTTTCAATTTATTTTATTTGAACCAGTGGGAGGTTCTTCACTTTCTCACTCTTCCATTTTTGTTATGTATGTTTTTTCTTTTCTTTCTCCTGATGACATTTTTTTTAGGTTAATAGTATTTTTTATCTTTAAAATATATATATTTTGTTAATTTAGTCCTCTTTATTTAATTTTATCAATTTGGTCTTTAAAGTATTTAATCCGCACTACTTTAATTCCTAATCAGACAATTCATTAAGTTTTTTGACCGAAGTGACTACGTGCCATTTTTTTAGACAATATCAAATGCCATCATTTTGTCAAAAACTTAAGAGTTTGTCTATGTAGGGATCAAAATGACACAAATTGAAAAGTTTAGAGACTAAATCGACAAAATTGATATAATGAAATCTAAACGAAGAAAAAATACATATTTTAAGGACCAAAAATATTTTTAACCTTTTTTTTTTTTTGGCCCTTTTTCTTTGCCTTTAATTTGCTTTACTTTTGTCATTACTCTTTACATAAAAGATTGGAAAGATAAACCCGATAAAATCTTTATGGCTTATGCACTTGTACCCTACTTTAGGTCAAAAAAGGGAAAAGATAAACTTGCACTGATGACAAATGTGATAAGCTATTGCCCGGCAAGATTAAATAAAGTAGGTGATGGATCGTTCGGTTGTAATATTAAATGATAGATTATAGAGTTATAACAGTTTAACACTCTAAATCTATAGGTATGTCAGGTGGATTGAAATTGTTTGAAACAAATATTGGTGAAGGAAGTTTAAAAAAAACAAATATTAGAGAATTCAATTATATATGGGTTAGATAAATTTCATTATTGAATCCCAGTTTTGGATTTGGCATGGATGACTAAAACGTTGTTGATTGGAGAAGATCCAAATTTGATAGGGTAGTGAAACGATATGTTGCCGATGATTGATCAAAAATGGGTGGCTACTGGCTAAGGGCGATCATTTTCATCATGAGCAATCCTATTGGGACTTAATTTACTAATATGATTTACTGACCTAATTCACTGTGACATTTGGATTCACCATAGATCCCATCAAACATTAGAACTTGGTGTTGATCCAATGATTCCTATGAAACCACATCATTATGTCAACAAATTAAATCATTTTTTTCATTTTTAGGTCCAAATAGTATTATTCTTTCATCATACTTAGGGGTGTCAAACGTGTCGGGTTAAACGGTTACGTGTCGGGTTAAACGGGTGATAGATTAAAAATATGTAAACCCGTATACGACACGTTTAATAAACGGGTGAAAAATCTCAACACGAACACGACCAATTTAATAAACGGGTAACATAACATGACTCGTTTAACCCATTTAATTTGAAAAAAAATTATATTAACAAATTTTAATAATCTACTTTTTTTTTATTGTCAATTGTACTTACCTCAAAAAAGAGAATTTTTTAGCGAAATCTCATAAAAATTAGACTTGAAGGCTTAAAAAAAGAAAGAAATAGGTCATTGCCTTTTATAGACAACTCAACCCTCCCCATCTCCCCTCATTTTACAATGTGGGACAAAAACAAAAGTCATTGGTTTGCCTTTGTCTTTGAAGTGCTCCCCATCTCCCCTCATTTGTCTTTGAACTACTACTATACCTTTTTTTTTTTTTTTTGTATTGATTTTTTTACTTTTTTTTTTCTTGCTAATTTTTTAAAATAATTATTAATTTATTATTATATTAATTTTATTTAAACGGGTAAACGTGTGATAAACGGTTTAACAGGTCTCACCCGAACACGACCCGTTTATTAAACGTGTTTGACGTGTCAACCCGTTTATCACCCAAACCCATTAAGATATTACCCAAACCCGTTTAATTCGTGTCGATTAATCGTGTCGTGTCGAATTTTGACTGCACTAATAATACTATTAATTGTTATTCTGAAATTCTTTATTTAGGAGCTTTTATTATATTATATTGTGAGCGGCCGAAAGTAGAATTGAAACGATGAAAGAGAAAGAGGCCGAAAGAAAGGGCGTCTCATTCGCACCGCAAGAAAAAAGGCAAATCTTCAAGTTTCGGCTGCTGCGTGGGTTAGTCAGTACGTGGCCTTGTATCAGTTGGACATGCTTCGTCACCAGGCCACTGGTATCCAAATTCCAAAAGCACACGTATGAATGCCATATTGAACTAACTTCCATTACTTTCCATGCAACAATTTCCTTGAAGATGCTTTCCTTCATTTTGGAATCGGTGCAATAAGTTAGAATTTCCTTCCAACAAGGGTAAGAGTTTATTCATCAATCTAACTAATACCTTTTACATATTCGAATATCAATATATATTTTAACCCAACCAACCCACTCACTTCCATGAAGATTGAACAATGTATATCTACATATACAAAAGTAACAGAGGCAGGATCAGCACACTTAAATGATCACAACACTACCCCTTTAACTCAACATGAAAAACATCAAGTTGAAACCTACACCTGCGTCAGAGAAACTTGCATGCGTTTCCCGTTCATTGTCTCACTACATTACACGCTTCTATATATTACCTCTCATTATACAAACACACACAAACAACCTGTGCACATTTTCTTCCTACAAATGCTACCAAGTCAGTAGGAAAACAAACTTTTACAGCCTTCCATAGAAGGAATGAAGCAAAAGAGCGTTGGCAAGTCTCACGGGCCGCCATCAAAATCAGTGGGAGAAGATCCAATTTGCACCAGACGTACAAACTGTCCTTTCACACGAGGACGCCGCTCTGCAAGTCTTTTCCTGCTTTGATATCGAACCTGTGGATGGAAATTTCACATTGAAGAATCTAAAATATCTATATACATGGATCATGCCTTGCATATGATGTTTTCACCACAATCAACCACAGGTATGCATATCAGTATAAGAATTACATGTGGAATTCCACACCATTATCTTCACTAATCCAATAAAAAAGAAAAGTTGATGATGAAATCACCACGAGAGTAGTGATGGCACTTGATCACCGTAGCATGATGCATTAATACCAAATCAGTATCACAAATATGCCTGGGACAGAATTCTGTCATTAAAATCGTTCATCCATCCATGATGTCATGTCACATGGCCAATTCAAAAATTATAATGAAGAACATACCTTCTTCTCATAGCATCGATCTTTTCGTTTCAAACGGAATTTTAATAGAGCTGCTTCCCTTTGAGTGGAGCAGTGAGAATCCACTCTTTTCAGCTCATCCTGAACAAGGAGATGCCTGTCATTCACAGCAACCTCAGAAATAGTGCCTCTAGAAACTGATGCAGCTGGAGTGGCATTGCCATCAACTGTATCGCACATGTTTTCACACACACCGTTGGTAAGGTTACTTGTGACACCATCAAAAAAGCCACTGTCATCAATCAGACCAGGGCTCAATACTTCTGCCGGCTCCACATTGATATCTTCCTCTTGCACAGTTTGGCCGGCAGAGTGGTTGATAGTTTCATCAAACGTGTGATTACCTTGTATTGAGTTGTTAATCTCAGAAACAGAATGAAGTGAGTCACTCATCAGCAAAGGGGCCAGCTGGCCAGCTGATTTGGGGCTCCACACTGGGGGAAACACTGACTGAGTATGAAGTATGGGCGGAAACATGTGACCATGGTAGGCACACAAACTATCAAACCTGTCCCGAGTGGTAGGAATGAAACTAAGTTCAGAGCCTGGAAATGCTGCTTTACTCTGTCTAGATTGGCTGCCAACCGTAGTGGTCATGTTTTCCTGACTACTACTCAAAGCAGCATTATGTGACAAATATACACCAGAGTAGTTTTGAGGCAATTGATCAGTACTTGCAACCTCCTTTGGTTCAGCACAATTACCGGCCCATGTTGGAAAAAGTGGTTGCAGAGTCTTCCTATTATCATACCTGCTGATAGAAGCGAAGAGTTAATTACAATTCCACTCTCAGGTGGCATTTAAAATTGAGTCACTTAACCGCACAAAATCTTGTTTCACCAGATGAATTGAATATTTCAGTGAGGACATCAACACAAACCTTGCTTTGGGTGCATGCATTGAAATTACATATTTAAACCTTTAAGATGAAGAATAAAACCAGGTAATAAAGCATCCAGGAAGGAATAAGAAAAAAAAAAAGACATGCTCTTGATAACACCAAACAACACGACATTTTGCAAAACAATACAGATAAAAATATATAAACAGTTGAGGCCATGGAGGTAAGCATATTGGGTAAAAAAATATACTTCATCGACACAACACAATCTTTACCATCATTGTCACCTCCATAACCATCTTCATTGACAACCATATTACTGCTATGGAGTCTGCAGACATCTAAGCAAGACAATAGAGCAAAATACATGTATAAATTTACATATATAGAGGTCAACATATTGGGCAAAATATATTCTTCATTGACATAACATAATATTTGCCATTATTGTCATCACCACAGGTCCACAACTATATTCATTGCCAGCTACGCTACTTGTGCGGAGGCTACTGACTTTAATGTTAGACAGCCGCTCCACCATAAGAACAGTTACCCTATTACCATCACCACTGACACGATGGCACTACACCAACAGTCCACTTGTTTTGTTTTGTTTTTATTTGGTACACTGATCCTCAATAAGTGTATAACACGTGCACTTTTACAATAAAACAAAAGGCAGTGAGAAACAATTGAAAGCAGACTCTGAAAAAAAATAACCCAATGTTGCCTTTTTCAAATCTCAACTTCAGCACCATCCAGATATGACTATATGAGTGTACTAAGATTATTGAAAGAGTGACTTGCCGTGAAAAGGCAGAGACGTTGGAGTGGTGTAGAGTATGCCATTGGTTAGTCCGTACATCTTTTGAGCAACTGGGATAGGATCCTCTCAAAGAAAGTTCTAAGTATGGAGCAACACTGCCAGAACATCCAGCAATGTCTGTTGGGCAGTATTCAAATTTGCTGATCAAGTCAATGGCTTCACTTGAGGGCTCAATGAGTTCATCAGTGCACCTGTCATTCTCACCAATGATATTTCTGTAGTCTCCATAACTTTCTAGCCACGCACCTGCATTTGTATTCAATGTATGGTCTTCTCCCGATCTGAATCCAGTTGTACTATAAGGTTCATTGCAGGAAACAACATCTGATCCAGATACACTTGATTTTCCTGTAAAAAATCGTTTTCTCAGATGCCCTAGCTGATAAATGGTAGACTAATGATTAGTGCAATACTAGCACCGGAAGGAAAACAAGAGATGTGACATACCTCCTGTTTCATTATTAGACGTAAGCAATTTCTCAACTAATTCTCCACATTCTTCATGCCTTGCTATATTGCTTTCATCAGATGATGCTCTTTCAAAATTTATCTGTGACAAACCCTGCATATTTTCCACGTATGCATCCTCAGCTTCCAAGTAAAGCATTGTACAAGAGCTCTGCACAAGAGGTGACAAAACATGCAATCTTTGTAAAACTTCATGAAGCCAACCTAATCTGAGAAAAATTTTACTCAATATAGTAGTGGCTCCATATACACATCACAACATTGATCTGGGAATGTACGTAGAAAAGAAAACTAAATTCCTTCATGGTCAATTGTGCAATCCAAGTCCAGAATAGATTAAATCATTCTGCACTAAACCACTCGAAAACAGATACTAAAAGGTAGTTACTCTCCTTTGTTTCATTGCATTGACAAGAGACGTACACCAAAGATCTTAACACTCGCTAGCAGAAAATTTCCATGCAAAAACTCAAAAAAAACAGCATTCCTAGCATCAATAGATTCAAAACGATATATGCCAGAGAAATTGTACTTCTTTACTTAGTTCTAAAAGATGAATCGATACTCACTTGAGCATCACTCCCTTTCTCACTGCATTCATTCATTTTCTTGGTAGAAACCAGATAATCACTCGAATGATTACTTGAAGCATTGTTTTCAGAGACGGCTTCAACTTCGCGTTTTGCAGCTGTTATATTGTGAGGAACATGCCCAGCAGTTTGCTATTCAAATCAAGGTTCCATTTTGAATCATATAAACAGAACCAAAACACAGTACAAATGGGAAAAGATAAGTGCGAAAATGAAGCATACCATTTGTCTTCTCCAAACATGCTGCCATAGGTTCTTCAGCTCATTCCTCCTCACAGGCTTAATGAGAAAGTCAGCAGCGCCTTTTAACATGCATTTCAAGACCACACTAATTGAATCATGAGACGACATCACTGCATGATCACAAGTATTTAAGAGTTGTGTAAGCCCAGAATCAAGTACTGTCAAATATCGAACTGATAAAACAGAAAAACAGTAAATATTTGGTCATGACAGCATACTGATAACTGGAATATTTTTGCAAATGTCATGATCCATAATTAAGTTGAGAAGCGCATATCCAGAGATCGATGGCAACTCCACTTCCGTCAATATGAGGTCTATCTTGTCAGTTCCCCTTTTTAATGTCTCCCATGCCTTTAAACCATCAGGGACAGCAGCAACTGCTCAAGCAAACATAGTACTTGTGATTAGTTCCAGAAGCCCAAGCCCTCACAAGTTCAAGATGTCATAACCCATGTGATAACTTGTATTCATTTGCTGAACAAAATAATCATAAGAAACAATTGGGTGTTGACAACAGGACTTGTGGATTGAAAAATTGCAAGGGTAAAATGGTTCTCCAACAAGAAGAAGAAAATTCTATCACAATAAAGCACACATTTAAGTTTTCAAATTGATCCACCTTGTTGATTGGAGGATTGAATCAAGGTAGCAATGACAGTGAAGAAACCATTTGAAAAATATAAAATAAAATGAAATCTTGTATATGGTATTTGGCAAACATTCACATGGAAACACAACATCATTAGAGTCTGGAATTATACCATCCATAACACTAGCTGGGATAAGCACACACAAGAGGGACATCTGAAGCAGATAGACATCTCTATTGATCAAGCATGGCTATGTTCAACCAAAATAAACGAAAATTATTGGAAATTAAAACCAAACTACAAAATATATAGCAGTCTAATCACTCAGGTGAGCTGTTCATAACTTAATATGTGCAAGGTCACTGTGCTGTTACATGAATCATACTCTTATCAAAACCAACTCCGTACCCAGTCAAACAGAACAAGTATCATAATATTCACACGTTTAATCCCCCAATGAATGAGAATGACCCTCAGATGCTCTTGCTGTCTATGGCATGAGACCAATCAGGGACAATGCTGAAGTTGGTCATAATTATTCAAACTCTTGGGCAACTTTATCATTGATCATCAGACCATGTATGTTAAGAAAACTGAAATGTAAAGAAAAATACGAAAACTAAAATAAGAAGAGGAACAGTCCACAAGGCTACTAGGAGTCGAAAGTCAAACGCTCCCTATTAGCCAGCCAACCTAAACAAGATTGATTTTTCATTTGTAACCCAATTGCAAGCACAAAAACAAAACTTCTTGATAAAAAGAAAGAAGCACCAAAAAAAATAAAAAATAAAAAGGAGGAAAGCACCTGTGTAACTGCATTTACGAAGCAAAGCAGCAATGATCTGACGAGTGGAGTCGTCTGCTTCTACCAGCAGAACTCTAAGAAGCATCCGAGGAAGATTAAGATAACTCTCCCGCTTACTCATATCCGATAACGAGCTTTCTTTCTTGTTCGTATTCTTTTTCTCCTCATTTTCCTTCTTCAGTTCCATGTCCATCCTTTCTTCTTCGCCGCTCGACACTATTTCACTTATTTTCCACATCCTCGATGATCCAAGAAGCACAACGTTCCAATAATAAGCAAACCGAAAACAAAACAAAAGCCCTAATTTGTGGTCAGCCAAAAGTTGAAACAGTAGTACGTAGAAACAAAGTAGGTCCAGCAAAATCCATTTCTCCTTCGTTGTCTGTCAGCAATAATTTTTGGACAAAACCAAACTATCTACAAAGTGGAAAACCGCTAAACTACTTAGTGGATCATAATCGATCGATCCACACAGTCTTCCTTCCTTCCTATGACGATGGACAGACTCTCTCTCTCTCTCTTGTCTCTGTGTGTGTGTCTATGTATGAGTAATAAATCTGGTGTAAAAGTCTCGTAGCTAGTCGAAGGAGCTTATCAAAAGGTGGGTAGCCATTGGCTTTTGGTTGATGAAGATGAGCTGGTGCATTTCTCGTCACCCATTTTGATTTTGATTTTGATTTTAGCCAGAATCGGTTATAGTGTGTGGGTCCGGCGGGAACATGTTGTGGTCATTGATCGTCCTCCAGAGAGTGGGTGGGCCCACACAGAGAGAGAGGAGGGAACGTAGTAGATTATTAGAGAGAGAGAGAGAGGTAGATATTTTTTTCTGAGTGTTGCCACGTCGATTTTTTGTCCAGGGGTCAGGAGTTTGACAGGTGGGATGCTGATTGTGATTCAATATATTCTATTGGGACATAATTAAGTGACATAATTTGTGGATATAATGAGTTGTCACCAATAAAATGATAATGAATTCATTTAATGTTAGAGCAATGTTATTGAGACATAATTTATGGACATAATTTGGGGACATAATGAGTTGTCACCAATGATATGATAATGAATTCATTAATGCTATAATGAGATTCATCATTAAATACATTTCACTATCATATCATTGGTGACAACTCATTATGTCCTCAAATTATGTCCCAATAGCATTAGTGTTAATGTTATAATGAGACCCATCATTAAATATATCACTAATGCTATTGGGACATAAGTTAGGGACATAATTTGGGGACTTAATGCATTATGATCATTGGATTGATAGTGTTGGGACCCAGTGATAATTTAACACTAATGCTATTGGGACATAATTAAGGAACATAATTTGGGGACATAATGAGTTGTCACCAATGAAATGATAATGAAATGTATTTAATGATGGGTCTCATAGTAGCATTAAATGAATTAATTATCATTTCATTGGTGACAACTCATTATGTTCCCAAATTATATACATAAATTATGTCCCAATAGCATTGCTGATAATTTAATTTTGGGACTCATTGATAATCTAATGGTCATAATCATTAAGTCCCCAAATTATGTTCTCAAATTATGTCATAATAGCATTACTCTAAATATATTTTACTATCATTTCATTTGTGACAACTCATTATGTCTCCAAATTATATCTCTCAATTATGTCCCAATAGCATTAGTGTTTCTTCCCTTGTCAAACAAAAAAATATTGGAATTATTTATCTGTTTTTGTATGGATCAAAAAAACAAAAAAAAATCAACCAAACTGGATGATAATCTTCTTTACTCATAAAACCAGCAAATAAGAATTTATATTATATGGATTGGATGGGAGGGACTTCACTAGCTGTTCAAATTAATTGGAATAACTGCTGGAATGTAAGCCCAGCCCAGCCCAGCCCAGCCCACAAGCACATGTGGTTTTGTTCCAATCTCCAGTCCAGTAACACTTGAGCAATCAAGACAGTAGTACTTGAAACATAAATTTGCAAACAGAAATCCTGGTAGGTAAATAAACAAGGACGAGGCATCTCCATTTCTAAGAAATAAATAATGAAAATTGAGCGTGTTTTTTTTAGATGAATTTATAATGACTTGAGTTTTAAAAGGAAATTTATTTGGGGATAAATCTATGTTTAAACTTATATGTAGGTACTTAAGTCCACTTCTGCTTTACTTTCAAAAAAAAAAAAAAATCCACTTATTTTTTAAATCTCAAAATTACCCTTAACGGTGTTAGTTTTGTCTAGTTATGGAAAGTCACATAGATTAGATCATTGAGGTATATATGGAAACTCTTGATTGAATTATATATGGAAACCGTTTATTAAATATTATGATAATTAACGGAAGTTTTATATGAAAGTTATATATTTTGATAGTTATATATGTAAAGCTTAAGGTACAAATAAATTGTTGGTCTATTAAGTCAAAATCAGATAGCAAAATTTTCTTAACAACAATAATGCATAATATAGGGAGTATGAACAATGACAACAAAGTTCAGTAACACGAATGTTAATATATAGTAACATTCATGTTACTATATGATTGAAGTTACAATTAGGGTCGTGTTACCAGTACAGTCGTGTTATTATACTGACACTAATGTTACTATATTAAATTTTAACATACAATTGCAAACCTTGAGACGTATATTATATAACATACACTTTAATATTCGCAGTAACAATAAAGTTTTGTGCTCAGTAACACATAATTTTACAAAATACAAGACAATAGTTTTTTTACAGTAACATTAATTTTTGAATGATTTTAGTAAACATATGATCTAAATGTGGAAAATGTGTACTAATTGTTAGATACTAGTCCATTCTTTTTTTTTTTTGTTCGGAAAACATCATTATATGAATAGATTCTAGACGGCCATCAATATGTTCCTATGATGACTTTGTTCTAATTTGCAAGTATTCTGGTGTGTTTTAACCTTTAGGTGGCTCATCTTACATTGACCGTAGTGCTTTAATTCGTATTGCATGTCTTCTTGACTAAACTAACACTTTTGTATCCTCCTGATCTCACTATTTGTCTAATATGTGTGATTCTTTAAGAATACCCTTGTCAGGTTTCGTGGAGTATAATCCACCTATTGGAAATGCTCTGGAGGGAGCAAAGAGATATCCACTTGTAGTCAACAAGTATGGACATTTATGAAGGGTGGGATAATTTCCCTAGGTGAGGTTTACTAGCTATGTCTGTGTAGTGGTTTATTATTTTTTTAAACAATATTGTCAACATAAAGAACACTTTTACCAAGGGTTATCTTTGTAATTTCAAAGGAACAATAGTTAATTCTTCTTCAATTTTGTTAATCTTTCTTTTTATTTTGGTTCTAACATATTTTGGTCTTACAAAAAAAAAAGGCTAACAATCTTTACCATTAATAAAAAAAACATTTTAATTTGATAATAATCTATGTGCAACGCACGTGTTCACCAACTAGAATATAAAAAAGTAACCAAGCATCCGTCGTTAAAGTACTGGAAACCAGCTCTAGTGTCAATGCACAACCAGCCTTCAGGGGTTAGACATGAGCAGTGCCTTGGGTAAACTTGGGATCCTCGCATCTATACCCACCATCAGCTCCAATTCCAAAACCTCTTGGATCTGCAAATACATTCTCCAGAAGCTGGCTACGAGATGGAGCAGGGCTCTCATCTGCAAACTCAACAGCATTCTCAACCAACTCCTCTATCTTCTTCACTATGGCCTTTAATTCTGCTTCACTGGCCAGATTGTTTTCAATCATGTAATTCTTCAATCCTGTGATGGGATCTCGAGCAGCATAGTGAGCCTTCTCAGCTGCCAAAAAATGTACATATATTTAGCTGAAACTATACAACCTCTGAAGATAATAATTAGGATAAAGCCATCCATCTCCTTGGTGCTATAAAAACAGATTTATATACATTAAATCCACAAGCATGCAACAACATCCCTCAGTCAAAAATAAATAAATGCAATATCTCAAAACACCAAACCTTATAACCTAGAATTAAAGATTAAAGTCAACCGTGTATTAAAGATGATATCTTGAATGATCGTAAGGCACCCACATAATCACATCCCCAATATCTCAATTCATAGGTGTCTCAACTCTCATGTAGTACAACAGTTCAGGAATCAGCCAGTCATGACACTGCTAGTAGCTGAAACATTATCAAACACAAATTGTAAATCAAATTATTCGGATCTATTAGAACTTCAATTCTCTTTCTACTTTTATTTTATGCGGAGTGATAGATTCATCGCAACACACAGATTAATCATTCTTGAGTCCTTGACCACTACCATATCATTGACATCTAATACAGTTTTCAATTCATTCTCACAGGAGTTAACAAAGACTGTGTTGTTAATTTGGATGGGAACATTCTTGTCCTGATCAATGCTACACTAGTATGCCAATTAAGAGTCATCCTCCAGACACGAGGAAACAACGTAATCCAAATCCATTTCACCGAATTTCAAAAGTAGCTATTAGAAATAATGGTTGAATTGATAAAAAAAAACAGAAGCAAGAGTGAATTTTCTGACAAAAAGGGTAGATTTGAGCCTGGATTGTGAGTGTCAGCCTTCAATCCCGTTAACAAGTTACACCATATTAGGCGAAAATGGAAGACCTTAACAATGAATCCAAATTCAAGCACTGACTTCATTGAACCGAACTACAACTATAAGTATTGTATAATCCTGTTTGTTTTCAGCGACCCTGTATGGTTTTAAAATGCGTTCAGAGTAAAACAGCTTCTTTGGGACCCATCCTAGCCATGTAATAAGTAATTACTTCGGATTGTACCCACTACACTTCCACACTGTCCCAAATCACCATCCCACCAGACCAGGGGGCACTAAGAGATGCATAGACTATGTGGCTTCCACATCATGAGGTTAATGACTCAGATACCATTTGTAATACTCCGGACCCCTATTATACCATATTTTTCGCTTTGGGCTAAAGCCACACCACTTTAAAACACGTTTTCTAATGATTCAAATCTCAATGTACTCCGCACACTTCATGTGGAATTGAGAAATGGGATTGAGTAAACACAATTAAACAGAAGGAAAATCCTATATAAAGCCATGCAAAAGAACATAAGTTAATTCAAATAAGCTTACCAGGGTCACGAAGCTCATCGGGATCAGCCAAAGAGTGTCCTCTAAACCTGTAAGTCTCACATTCAACCAAAGTTGGGCCATCCCCACTCCTAGCCCTGGAAATAGCCTCCTTAGCCACCTCCCTTACCTTCAAGACATCCATCCCATCAACATGAACCCCAGGCATCCCAAACGCCGGACCCTTCTTATAAATCTCCGGATCAGACGTGGCCCTCAAATGGGACATCCCAATAGCCCACAAATTGTTCTCCACAACAAACACAATTGGCAATTTCCACAATGCAGCCATGTTCAAGCACTCAAAGAACTGCCCATTGTTACAAGTCCCATCTCCAAAAAAGGCCAAAGTCACATGGTCACAATCAGCCTCTTTCAAGACCTCCCTCCTGTACTTACTAGCGAAGGCCGCCCCGGTAGCCACCGGGATTCCTTCCCCAATAAATGCAAAACCCCCAAGAAGGTTGTGCTCTTTTGAGAACATATGCATAGACCCACCTTGGCCTCGGCAACAGCCAGTGGTCTTGCCGAAGAGCTCGCTCATCACGGCACGAGCAGGCACCCCTTTGCTCAAAGCGTGAACGTGATCGCGGTACGTGCTGACCACGCAATCTTCCTTCTTCAAGAGCTTGATGAACCCAGTGGAGACAGCTTCTTGGCCATTGTATAAATGGACGAATCCAAACATTTTGCCCCTGTAATACATCTGGGCACACATGTCTTCGAAGCCTCTGCCCAAAACCATGTCCTCATAGAGTTCCAAGCCTTCTTCTTTAGTAATGAGCTGCACATATAGGCACAATTACATATTTACATGCACAGAAATAAATATACCCACAAATTGCTCTCTAGCTCTAAATTGTTCGGATTCGTTTCGAGAATTGTAGAAACATTTTCATACCAGATTAGAGAGGGAGGTGTTGGATTTGAGCTTCTTTTCCTTGACGACATCGGAGACGGCCACCACAGTGGCGGATCGACGTTTCGCGAAGCAAGCTGAATTGGGTTCGTGGAGACGGAGCTTGTGGGTTGATCCGAGAAAAGAGGAAGGGGTGGTTTTGAGAGGATGAAACAGAGGATTCTCGGGAGATCTGTTAGGGGTGGGGTTGAGGGGTAAGGGTTGAATGATTTTGGTTGCAGAGAAAGCTGAAGCCATTGCTAGATTCCTAAGTGATGGTGTTTGACAGATTGCTTTTTTCCTTTCTGGGGTTGGGGGGGTGTTAACCGTGTCTATGTAAGAGTGGGACTGGGTGTGCAGAAATAGAGAATTGGGAGAGAAGGAGAGATTAATAAAGGGAAGAAGTGCGAAGAGAGGATGAAGAGGAGGGCGGAGAAAACGAGAGAGGGAGGAGGGTGGGAAATGTGGAAATGACCGCCGAGAGCGTTGGCGGCTGCTGCTGTTGCTGATTTTGCTTTGATTAAGGATGGATGAAAACAAAGCAAAAAAGGAGAATTATATTCAGACCCCTGAAGTTTGTCAATTAATCACTTAGATTTCCTGATATTTAAAATATTATATACAGACCCTTTGAAGTTTGTACCCGCGTAACACTTAGACCCTGTTGTAAATATATCTGTTAATAAATTATACTTAGACCCCCTAAAATTTGTAAGTATATAATATTTAGACTCCTTAAGTTTAAAATGTTATACTTAGACAAAAAATACTTTAATCAAAGATAGAATATCAAATATTTTAAATTTTACAACTAAAATTCAAGTTCTATTGTATGATTTATTGAAATAAAATTAAAATAAAAAATTTAATTTTTTCTTAAAAAATCGTAATTAATATACAATTATACTATCTATTGGAATAAAACTAAAAAATCAAACAAATGGTCTAAGTCATTTATAATAGAACATAAATTTTGCATCCAAAATTCATGTTATATTATGTCATTTATTGAAATAAAATCAAAAATAAAAGTCTAATTTAAAAAAAAAAATCATAGTTAGTATATAATTATACTATCTATTAGAATAAAACTAAAAAATTAAACAATGAGTCAAATTGTAATGGAAACAATATCTTTTAACTTTAATTGAGATAGTTTGGTATTTTAATTTGGTCATTTAAAAGATCAAATTAAATTCCAATAGACAATATAATTGTATACTAATTACGATTTTTTAAGAAAAAAATTGAATTTTTATTTTTGATTTTATTTCAATAAATAATAGGGAAATTTGGAGGCCGGTCCCCCTAGACGGACTTGTTTGGAGATAAGTCCTACAAGAAAACTTATTTGGTTTGAAGTCCATTTTTTGCTCATTTTACCTATATACCCTTATTTTGTGGAAAACATCAAACGGCGTCAAACTTACCGTTTGTTCCCATACTGAACAGCCGCTTCATTCCTTTCGGCTTCCCAGGCGACGAATCTGGCGATAAACATCAAACCAGGCGACAAATCCGGCGATAAACATCAATTCCTTCTCTTTAGCCTTCTCCGAAAAACCCTAAAACACTACATTTACCCAAAACCCACTCTTTTTCAAATTTCAAAATTATTTCAAACTAAAAAACCGAAATCGGTTTTACAGTTCAACATTCATTGGCGAAAATCTATAGTAGTTCTCGGCATTCTTGAAATCTTCACAAATCTTTGGGATTCTTTACAAGATTTTAGAGGTATGTGATTTTACATAAACTTTGAAGTTGTTTAATGGTTTTAAATCATCATTTACACTCAATATCGTTCATAATGTCTATTTTTTAAAAAAAAAATTATTGAAAATAAATTGAGAGTTCATGTTACAGTATAAAATAATTGGGTATTGTGATTTTTGTTTTTTCATGTAATTTCTGTGTTTTTTATTGGATATTCTAATGTTACTGTGATAGAAAAAAAAAAAAAAATCACAATACCATTATTAGTTACTGTCAAAATATGTTCAAAGTAACATATTATGACTTGCTATCACAGTAATATGGCATTATGTATGGATGCTTTTCATGTTACTATTACATATTGAATGTGTTATAAAATTAGATGTGTAATTTTTTGGTTGCTTTCTTCGTTGTTCATGAAATTCAAAAAACATTGGTTGAAGAGTTAATTGAGACTTTTCAGGTTACTGTGTGATTTCATAATTTCAAATGTATGGATTTGATTTGGTACTGTGGGTATTACTAAAGGATTGGTGTTACTATGAACATGTTACTGATCAACCCCTTTGTGTTTTTAAACTTTTAATGCATCTAATTTGGTGTTACTCTTTATTTTACTTTTGAATAAATTTATTGGTTAACTGTTGTATATCCATCAAGTGTAGTGAATTGGTGTAATGTTAATATATTCTACTAAGTTATTTATATGTAACTGTCATATTATAGGTTGATGGCTCCAAAAACATCCTCATTTCACCAATTCAGGTCCAACTTCCTGCCATTGGTGAAGGTTATTAGTGAACTAAACATCAAAGATGTTCACGAAGAACAATTGAGGAGAAATCCATTTTGGTATTTGTATCAGGCAATATCAAAATATGAAGTTGATAAGGAATGGTTCAAAAAGAATGACAAAATTATTGTGGACATCAGTAACACATTTGATGTTGAAACATCAAGATTTAGAATTGGTGGGAAAAATTTAAAGATACGGAATAGTGATGTATCCCTCATTTTTGGTATAGAAAATGGTGTGGAACCAATTTTGTCCCCTCAAAGTGCAAAGAAACTGTCAGATTTTGTAAGGAGGAGATTCAATAACACAAAAAGATTGAATGCTCCAATTATCAAAAGCAAATTGGAGGAAGCTGCCATGAGTGATGCTAGGGATGATTGTGAAGACTTTGCTAGGTTATTCTCATTATATGTCTTAGTGACATTGCTGATTACAAATATGGGTCAATCAATTGGGTGGGGGTATGTCTCATATATTGAGAATTTAGATGAAATCAAAAGATATGACTGGTGTCAAGCAACAATTGATGCAATCATTAATTCTATACGGTTGAAGATTGACACACCGAGTGCAGTAACCGGTTGTGTAGTACTGTTACCTGTAAGTTTTTCATTGTTATTTTTTATTAAGTGATTTCAAAAATCCTTAAACAATATATGTTCAGAATAATGTAACTAAACTTAATTTGCAGTATTTGATATGTGAACACACATCTATTGTTGTGGCCGACAATGCGGATGCTTTCCCCCGTTGGATGAAATGGGATTTAAGAAAGCTCTGGATGTATCTCGGACAAAACACACTCGCCGAAATCACAGATGATCAGGTATTATTAAACATTTGGGTTATCTTATTTATAATAATTTTGACAATTTGTTAATTTCATGGGAGTGTTAATATTTTATGTCAATGTTACTATCAAAAAATTGTTATTAATGTGGATGTCAATAGTACTAACCTAAATGTGTTGAGCTTTTATTGGGTACATATTGGTTAATTGCATGACAGTGTTACTATTCCAACTTGATGTTACTTTGGATGATAATATTTTTAAAATATATGTTACTGTGCATGTTACTATAGTAACATGCATGTTACTTTGGATGTTACTGTGTAATGCACATTCATTTGATTCAATTAAATGTGAACAATAATTGAATACATTTTTAAAATGTTACTAATGATGTTGTCAGGTTGTCCAAATGAGACTTAAGAAAACACTTGCTGAGAAAAGATTACAGAAAGTAAATCGAAAAAATGGCAAGGATGTACATCATAGAGTGGAGGTTCCACAACAAAACACTGTTCCATGCAAGACTGATTTAAATTCAGAATTGGAACTTGGAGGTGATGAACCTAATGTGACTGCTGATGATCATCTTGTGGTTAATGAAGATGTTCCTGAAAATGCTGATGCAGTTTCGGTTCCAACAAACGATGATCATGTCCAAAAGAAGAATGATAACAAGCAACCATTTGATGCGTTTGTTGATGTGGTCATCCGAGAATCAGCATGTTTGGAACCAGATGAAGTGGAACCTCGAGAGGAAAAATCACAACAGCCTTCCCATGACAATGAAGGTGAGTCTGGATTGATTGCTGAGAATGTGGTCCAAAAATTAACCATCCAAATGTTGACTGTTGAGAACGAAGCACTTAGAACAGTCATCAAGAATCTTGGGGGCAACCAAAGGGAGGATGAATTGAAAGAGATTGAAGACTATTCAGTGAAACTAGTTGACCGGGAAAACCAAATTTCAGAATTGAGGGTTTTGGTTGATCTCTTGGAGAGAAACAAAGAAACACAAGATGAACAAATTAAAACACTGAAATCTAGGGTGTACGAATTAGAGGAAGAGAACAATTCCCTACATGATACTGTAGCTGATGTGGCTGTTCATGCTGTTACTCAAAGGTTCACAGGGACTCCACCAAAACCTCAGCCCACCGAAGCTGCTGAACAGACATCAATGGTGAGGAAAATCAAAAGGAAAGAAAGAAAAAGAAAGATAGATGACAAATTTGAGTATATGGTGAAAAAACAGGGTAGAAAGAAAAAAATGAAACAAGTTGAAATCCAGGATCAACCCGACAAAGTTAAAGGGAAGGAGAAGATATCAGAAAACTACATTGATGTTGATGATTTGGATATAAAAATGCCAAGTGAAAAGCCAGAGAGTAAAAGAGTTGAAGCTAGACGATGGAAGGCATGCAAGAAATTATCCCCAAATGTGTACGCCAAATTGGTTCAAATGCATGAGGCTGAGGGAAAAACGTAAGTAACTAAATTCCCCATTATGAAACACCTTATATATATTACTGTTTATTCTCTATGTTATTAACATTGTCATTCATGTTAATTAAAAGGGCAACCTTATGGTGTGGAAGAAAGTATGGAAATACTCTTGATGTTGATGATGTGTTGAAATTCATGGACGGGGAAGAGCTGCACAACAATGTAATGTACCATGCCTCTTTTCAATTTAAACAAAATTAGGAATACTTTAATATTTGTTAATTCACAGAATCGTGTTATCACACAGGTGATTGATTGTTGGGGTGAAATTCTGATGGAGGAAGCAAATTGCAAATGTTTCTTTTTCAACAGTCTTTGCTGGGTGAGTTTGTTTTGATTTTATGTTTGAATTCTTCATTGAAGGAATTTTGAAAAGAAACTACGAGTGTAGTAACATACATGTTACTACTGTAACATTAACACAGTAACATTCGGGTTACTAGGAATAAAACTATTATAACATTGATGTGATTGTGTTATTATGATAATATGTAAGATAACAGTCTGTGCTGGGTGATATTGTGTAATATACATTAATTTATTGGTTACTGGATTAGCGAATCAGACACAGTGAGTATAGTAACATGCATGTTACTATAGTACCTCAAACACAATAACATTTATGTTACTTAGAATTGAATGGAATCCCCCATATTAATATAGTAACATGAATGTTACTGTATAAAAAACATATGTGATATTGTTATATATTGACATTGATATATATTGACATTGTTATATATATAAAATTTATGGTTTACCATTGATTACGATGTAGACATTCGTAAAGATTGGGGAACAAGAACCATCACGACAAGTTGAGATAGACAACAACCTTAACATGGGGAAATTTTTTTCATTCCTAGTGTTTCCAATGAATTCAGATGCACAGGGCACCCAACCCTCGTCATTCCACTGGACCTTGCTTGTACTAGATACAGAAGCAGGGGAATGGATTCATTTCAACTCTTTGAAACCGCGAAGTGGAATTATAGACAAGTTTTTGGAGGATGCAAAAATATTGGTAAGTTATTAAAATCTGAACAACCCATATTGTTTGATATATTTTCGTTGTACAAAATTAACAACATTGTATTATGGCAGAAAGACTATGTGGAGTCAGCATCAAAAGAAGGACAAAGGAAGTCATTGAAGACAAAGGATGACATTGTTGTCAGTACACGAGACATCAAATGTCCAATATCTTCATTTGAGAAATGCCCTCAACAACGAGCTGACACGTATGTAAATAATAAAAATAGTGTACATTTAATGTCTCGGAATTTAATATCATTAACGAAAAATCATGAATGCAGGGTCGACTGCGGATTGTACGTGTGTTACTTAATGCAGCAACTTGCTCGTGGACAGCACATAGAAGATAAATTGAAACCACCGCAACTTAATGCTCTACGGATCGATATGGTGTCTACCTTCATAAACCATAGGAATGCATGGAGTGTTAAAGACTACAAGACAAGATCAAGATTGAGAAAGAGATACCGTGACAAATAGTCAGTTCTGTTGTGGGTGGTAGCTATTCATTTGTAGGCTGATTGCAGGATTGGTTAGACTAATTGCAAGATAGGTTATACAATTGGTTGTAATTGGTTGGTGGTTGATATTAGCCCTATAAATTGGTTGTAATTGTTGGGTGTTTGATATTTGGTGAGAAATTTATTGTAATTGTTGACATGTTGATATTTAATTTTAATGGAATGTTTGCCGAACAAAGGAAACTATGTCCACATTCTTATTGAAATAATCACCCAAACAGTAACATGTGTATTAAATTATTTAAAAATTCTCCAAAATAAGCGATCACACAAAATACTTGAACATTGCCACATGATCATTAACTAGTAACATTGGAGTAACATTAACAGTAACATGAAAGCAAATATTGAACATGTGATTATAACATTACACTATTAAAAAATCATACTGTATAAACCATGATAATTCCAATGTGTGACATGATAAACTCAAATAACATGGAAAATAAAGTAACATCTTATTCCTAAAAAAACATACGGAATATTACAATGGCTCGTTACAAGTCTTCTTATTATGACTACCTAAACGGTCACAACGGCCACAATGAATTTTTCTAACAAGCTCACCCCTAGACCTAAATCTACGCTTCCTTGGACGACCTGGTTGTTTTTTTGACAATGGTGGCAACATATCAACGTCAACCGCTGAAAAGTCAGGACGACCGAGTGTTGGAATTGGGTGTATAGGCTCAGAATAACACAATTTGTAAGTAGTAACCTGATAAAAGTAATCAACAAACTCATTGATGTTTCTTCCACTCTTTTGAATTGCAGCAACAGCATGGGCACATGGTAAACCGTTGATCTGCCATTGGTGGCATGAGCAAGTGCAACTCTCAATGTCTACAGTCACTGAAGGATGTGAATTAACCTCGTAAACATGACTTGATGACACCCTAACAAACCAGGAACGACACTCCGTGAAAGCAGCTTGAAGTTTGGTTTCAATATTTGGACAATTAATGCCGTTCCACTGTGACGATGCATTCAAGCGGCACCCCATTTGGTTCATGATCTGCCCCCTTATTGTGTCAATCATACTTGTGACAGGTAGGTGACATGACTTTGTGATCCAAGCATTGAATGACTCCGCCGCATTTGAAGACATCTCCCCATAACGTCACCCCTTAAAAAAGGCATTCGTCCATTTCTCAAACGGAAGGTTTTCCAGGAACTTATCAGCAATGGCTCCTCCTTCACTTCGAAACGCATCAAGCTTTTCATTGAAAAATGCATCTGTTGGAGCATAAGCACACAATGTAAACAAAAAAACCATACGCTCGCGAAACGCACGTGTAAAACGACCCCCACTAAACTTATCTCTCAGATTTGCTTTTAGGTGTTGTAGACAGAAAGAATGGTGCACCATTGGGAACACCTTTGGCATTGCTTCCATTAACCCAACGTTGCGATCAGACATAATGGTTAGTTCCCTAGTATTATCAACAATCTCAGATAATTGCTCTAAAAACGAACGCCAATTACACTCATTCTCTGAATCAACAACAGCAAAAGCCAAGGGGAACAAACCTGCAATACATATACCAACACAAACAGTAACATCAACAAACAGTAACAAACAACCAAAATATTAAAATTTAACAGTAACATAAAATCAGTAACACCAAAATAACCCGACAAAAAATTCACCTTGGTTGCCATCTTTTGCAGTTGCAGACAAAATAATGCCTTTATACCTACCCTTTAAAAATGTACCATCAATAAACAATATGGGTCGACAGTATTTAAATCCATGTATACATGCCTTAAATGACATGAACAACCTACTAAAACGCTGTGAGTCTAAATCACCTTCCAACACAAAATGACTACCTGGATTGCTTTCATTAGTAGCCTGTACATACCACCGTAATTGCTGGTATGACAATGAATGGTCCCCAAACAGCATACCCCTTGCTTTTTCAACACTCATCCAAGCTTGATCATACGATATGGTCAGCCCATAATCTGTATGAAACATACTTTTCACATCAACTGGTCGTGTGTCAGGTTTTTGCCTGACGTTATCAACAATAAGACCACCAACCAAATTAGAAGTCAATCTTTTGTTCTTTGTCATACGTGCAGCCACACCACATGTGTGCTGATTGTTTAGTTTCTTAATGTAAAACCATTCATTTATTCGCTGGAGAGTAGCAACAACAAACCATTCACACCCAGCAGACTATTTCATGGCACATTCAGCCTTCACCCTTGTTCTTTCATTCTTCACATAATTAAACTGAAAACCAACCTCTATTGCAAATTTGCATAAAGCATTCCGAAACTCAACTACTCCTCCCTCAAACTTCTGACCAACCTCTACTATTCCATTCGACCATCCATCAGTCAACAAAACCTTCTCATTATGAGAACAAAAACGAGGGAGAAGATCAACCTCGCAACCAACAGGGTCAACAATAAATTCTGAACTTTCCACCACTTCCCCACCCTCAAAATCATGAACCACATTCCCTTTAACAGCAACAGTAACTTCAACAAAATTCAACTGTACAGATCGTGCAATTAAAAACATGTTTCTCACATCATGATCATTTTGCAAAACACAATTCGGATGTCCAGGAATAGCGTACGACAGTACAACACAATTAGAACTCAACCCATTCCAATTGTCACGGCAACCAACTAACACATCATCATATGTGGAATTCATTGTAATTCTTAGCACAACAGTCTCAGAACAATACTTGCAACAAACCAATATGTTATCCTCCATCTGTTAAAACCAAGAAAACCAATATATCGGTAAAATGAAAATATGAAAATAATCCTAATTTCATTATAACAGAACAGTAACATGAGAAAATAGAACTTAAAAAATAATTTAAAAATAAAAAACGGTTGTTGAACATCACACTACATTCAATGCATAGTAACATTGAATTTCAGCAAGTACAAAGGAAAAACGAAAATTAATTAATAATAATTCCAATAAATAACTTTCAAATATATCTTCCTGTGAGAAATATTGAAATTCCGGCAATAAACTTTCATTATACATAAATTGTGAAAGCATCAACGTTAATCACATTACGTAATCTAATAAAATTAAAATGAAAATACATCAGAAAAATCGGAACCAGTAGAATAGACAGCATTCACAGGAAAAATCGAAATCTCACTGGTATCCCTTCGAAACTCCTGCTGGTATCACCTTCGAATCTCCTACAGCTTGAACTCCGGCGAAAATCCTACTGCAATGACCTTCGAAACTCCTGCCAAACACAATATGAAGTATTCGTGTGATATGGAGAAGCAGACCAGCGGTTATTTCCTGGAAAGATTAAAAAACGTTAATTATGATTCAACGATTTTTATGTGATTCAGATTTTGAATTTGAATTTAAATTCATAATGAAATCTTATTAATCTGAATTTGAATTAAAATACCAGAACTTATGCCGTGATTCAAGCCTTAACCAAAACATCAATTCAGTTTCCATAAAAAACGTTGTTTTTGTTGATATATATATATATATATATATCTAAAATATAATACATGACGTTACTGTGCATGACCATAATTAACACCGTTAAGGGTGTTTTAGGGATTAAAAAAAAAATTGGACTTAACTCATTACACATAATTTTAAAAACGGACTTAGCCCCTTATAAGTTTCCTTGCCGGACTTAAGTCCAAACAAGTCCATCTAGGGGGACTCACACCCAATTTTCACTAAATAATACAATATAACATGAATTTTGGTTGTAAAATTTAAAATATTTGATATTTTATCTTTAATTTGAGTATTTTTTGTTTAAGTATAATATTTTAAACTTAAGGGATCTAAGTATTATATACTTACAAACTTCATAGGGGTCTAAGTATAATTTATTAACCGATATATTTACAGCAGAGGTCTAAATGTTATGCGTGCACAAACTTCAAGGGGTCTTTATGTAATATTTTAAATATCATGAATTTGAGTGATTAAGTGACAAATCTCAAGAGGTCTAAGTGTAATTCTCCCAAACAAAAAAGAGGTGGAGGGTGGAGGCCACCCAACCCAACAACTGGCCCACGTACAAGACAAGACAACTCTCTCCTAGTCTTAAACCAACAATGTCTCCCATGTCCCATAACTTGTAATTTCAGCTACTTCACGACAGTCCATGCCGTGTACTACTAGATTTAAACATGTTCTATCCGTGTGCACAAAATTTACTTGTCTTTCCTCGTCAGATTTCATCTCGAAATTGTAGGTAGAAAAGAAAATTACCTATTCTTGGCAATCCACCACACTCGCAATTTGATTACATTTTATATATTATGTAGATATATGTGTACAGTACATACGTCTAAATAAAGTCACAATTAGTCAAGCATAGATATCAACTAAAAGCCCCATAAATGCCCAAAGAGACGGTCACAAAATACCTTCATAGTGGAATGAAGACGAATTCCTGCAATGAGTTGAGATAGTGATACGTTAAACGATTTTGAACGATGAATTTGAAACAATTAAAGTATTAGGAAAGGGGCCGAGTGTGTACCCGCCTAATCCCATCCGAAACTCAAGTCAGTTGGTGTTGAGGTTATGAGCATAATATATTCTCTATTTTCAGATTGCGCACCTTAGACCAGTTTCTTCAAGAATATTTATACCTGTGTTTGTAATGATGACAATGTCTTTGAGTCTCATCTTAGAATTTTATGACTTGCACTCATATCCTAGCATAATGAGTGTCATCCCATCAAATCTTTTCAAGATTAGTCTCCTCGGGCAAGTGGACCTTTGCTCGAGAACCGCCGAGCATTCATGGTCCATCCACTGATCATTAAATACCTCATCTCGGTGCCTGACACCTACGCCCAAACATTCACTAGTCCGGAACAACCACCCTCAGGGTTGACTAAGAACTTTATGTTGGCGTAACAATCATTAATGTCTTCTAGTGATGACTGTTTTCATATTTTTCGAAGATTTGAACACTTATTAATGACTGTTATAATCACTCAAGACCCCATTAATGAGTTGTCAGATTCCTTTTAATGTTAGGTTCTGAGGGGCGTACTCGGCCCTTCCTAACATAATTCTTCGGCGCCTTTCCCAGACATCCTTCGCACATCTTAACAGTTGTAACCGTCCACATGTCCATTCATTACTATCAAGCCACCTAGAGCCCCGTCAAATACATAGAGAGCTCATGGCTCTTGAAGATGTTGCAACAGAATAGCTTCTCTATGAAAGCACCATAATAGTCATCTTCGTTTTTGGAGTTCGTCTGTCTCTAGAATTTCCAAAACTAGTTACTCATACAACCATTACTTTGTCCACCCTGCATGCTGCTGCCTCGCTCTCTACTACTTACTTTCACTTGGTTTCCTCACCCAAGCAATGAAATATCGTCTGGCTTTTAGATCCCTTTTTCTAATGATCCAGATAGCTCACCCAACCTAGTGCACGACCGATTACTTCAGAAATGGAGTTGGCCATATTGATTTATCGGGCACTATTGCAACAGCAAGTATGAAAAAAGAGGTTAGGAGCTAAGCATATAGGGATTCTTTATGAAGAAACTTAATTTCCAATATTACTAATATATGATATTTACTAAAAGCCATGTACAGAGCAGAGAATAAACATCAAAATAAATAGGTTACAATGGGTAAACTCTATGCATCGCAAATATATTTAGGGTCATTCATCAATCCGTGTGGACTGCCTTGGGAAAAATCATTCTCCCAAGTCAGGATGTAGCCTTAGATACGCCTTGTAAATTGTGGTGGACCAGTTTCAAAATCGACCACCCCACGTGACCCCAAGAAAGCTATCATCGATGACTGCAATAGGATGATCAAAAGAACAGGGAATGTGGAATCATATATATATATATATACAGACGTAAGTTAATGTGCAGATTGTCCGTCAAACTACTTTGAACACCTCTCGTGACTTCAATGTGATCTCCCTCACCCCATGGAAACAAACCCAAGCTCATCTGTTCCTCTCATCCGCAATCACAGTTCGTGTTGCTAAGCTTTGTTTGCATCGAACATCTTTTGGGCTTGTGGTCCCCGGTCATCTCAAAAAAAAAAATGGAAAAATACGCCGTATCATGAGTCAAATGCACGATAATTATGTCACTGCTTGATTGTCTTCTCCTTGCCTGCAAAAGCATTTCAGATGCTTTAGAAATAAAAATAACAGAAGTTAGCATCTGAAACTTGGAATGATACCACAACTTACCAAATATATTTGATTTCAGCGGGAATCGAATTGATGATCCCTTTACTTTCACCTCCCTAAGCGACCTGCTTCGACTTGGTTTTTCAATTTTGGAGATACCACTGCTACTTTCTCCTTTTAAAAGATCAATTCCTTTATTCACCTTTTCATGGTAGACAGCCGGCGGTGCAAGCCTCAGCTGAGGCACGTTTTCTATTTGGATCAATTTCTGGCCTTTCTGAAGATTGGTCAAAAGTTCAAACTGTAGCATCCAGGTTCCAATACGATAGGTTATCATTAGGACAATCCCCCAGAAAACAAAAGGTAAGACAGACTACTAAAATATAATCCATTATTGACTCACCCTTGAGATTGGATGAATGCCATAGGAATTCTCAAATGTATCGCCTTCATATGGGTGTAAAGAAATAGCCTTGTGTGCTTGCTGGGGTCTTGATGAAGACTTACTCAACAATCCGTTTTCTGCAAGTGCAGACTTGCTTCTAGACCTTTGACCCTTCTTCTTAGGTATGCAAATGGGGCATCCTGCAGATGAGCCTTTATGTGATGCCTCACTTTCCTGAAGTTCACACTGAAGATGGGTTGCATGACCACAACTGAAAACTTGAATGCTAGAACCATAGGAATTCTTTGTGAGGAGACAGTTACATATACTACATAAAAGGCTCCGGGGAGCATAACCATGAGAGGCCCCCTTCTTGAGTAAGCTCATGGTATAAAATGTATCATCCTCAATCAAGCACTTGGCAGTGTCCTGAATTAATAGGGGAATAGTCAGAAAAAAATTATTGAATTTGATCAATATACAACAGCTGGATGCATTTCAACCTAATCAATTTCTAAATATGTAACCATATGAGAAATCAAAAGACAAAATATTGTTATTGGAGTAGAATCAACAAACACGTAACAAAAGGTAAATCAAAATTAACCAGCAAGCCACTAAAAACAAGGAACTGACACCCAAAAAGTTGTACACAGCATATACATATGCAATTCTACATAACACTACTCAATATTCAATCACCTTGGTCAATTTTCCCCTTTTCAGTTTGTGTGTGTGTAAACCCCAAATGCTATTTTTCCACGAACAGGTCATTTTAATGATGTGTCTAAAGAAATTACATGAAATTTATGTCTTATGTTGCCTTATTCTCTTCTGGAGAACGGTTTGACATGCCCAAAGCATACTATTATGAAATTTATAAGTTTTCTTATATTAATCCAAAATGCATGTTGATAAAAAGTTTCAGTGGTCTGTAGCATTACTTTTCCAGTTCCTCAGAATGCAATGAACCTTAAACAGCAGAAAAGCAGAAAAACAGCTAAAGTTGAAAAAGGAGGCATACCAAAATTCTTCTTTCAAAATCATATGTTCCAAGCATTCCCAATACGGTAGGTTTGAAATCACCAAACTCCTGGCTACCATTATCGGAGAGGAGTTTGAACATGATAGTTGGGAGGCGAACATAGCCAATCATTCCCTCAACAATCTCCTTAATAAACATGGAAAACAATTTCCTCAAAATATGAGCACCTTTGTGGGATTTTGGGACCTTCCACTTAATTTTGCATGCCACTTCTTCTTCTTGCCTACCCAATGATACAGCTAAACCTTCCATGGGCCTTTTTCCTTCAGAAACCAGTTTACCTTCATAGGAATCGATCAAAGGCTCACAAAACCTGCATTGGTACGAAAACATCAGTTAGCACCGAACTAAGAAGGTTAACAAGGTAACCATGCATGCGCAGGCATGCACGTGCAAATCATTGTCATTGCATGCATATGCATCTATGCCACAACTGTCCTTGCCTAAGGTCATAGTTTTATTTGGCAACTATTAAGCAAGGGAAAAATGATAACAACAGAAACACCAAGTTAATTGGGTAGCTACCCAATATTGGATCTTACATTTAGTCTTTCAAGATCAACACCAAGCTAAATTCTACTCGATCGCTATCCATTTCTCTTTTCTTTTATGTTTCTCACTTACTATACTAGGCTACTAGCAACCAGCACAGTGTAGCCCCCACTCTCTTCTAAATGTTTCATGTCAAATGTATCCGAGACTCCCCAATGCACAAGATTAAAGCAAAACAACTCCATGAACCCCCCCCCCCCCCCCCCTCTTTTCTTCCCCACCTCTTTCAGTGGAGTCGCTGCTAGTGAGGAATTATAGAGATCCTATTCTTTATACTATTACTAGTTACTGAGAGAGTATACCTAAGGTTCGAATATGAATGTAAGGTGAGCGTAGTTAATACTTCATCGTTATACACTTGATAATAAATAGAGTCAACGGTGACTCCGCCATGGGAAGAGCTGCTTCTTTCTTGCTTGATTGGGGTACTTCTATTCACCAGGGCAGACTAAAAGTGCTCTCCAAACCGTGCTGGGTCGTCACCCATCACACGGCTCTCAAACCCAACCCATGGTGGATCTCAGGGGACAAAGTCAAAGCGCTTGATCTTTTGCCCCATACTTTGAGATGCTCCTCTCCGATGATGTTTTTTCTTACTAATTGTTCCCCTAAATCATTGTTCTTTGGTCATTCTACAGTTGTTTTATTCCAGTTGCTATTTGCGACTGCTACACTATAAAACTATTAGAACTGGTCATAAAACAAAATAGCCAAACGATCGACTATCTACCCGGAAAAAAAATAGTCAAACAGGTCTTCGGCATTTTGAGATTTGAGGAAGAGAGGAAAGCCAGGGAGTGGGGGTCTAAGAAGGTCGTACAGCTGAAAACAGAGAAAGCGGACTATATCAGCACAATGACTTTTAACCATGTCATAGTGTGTGTTTTATGTTCACGAACTTTACAATCATAGCTTTCACTTTTTTCCTTTCTTGATCTAGTGTCTCCATGCTCAACAAACATGAAATCTCAAATCAGCAGTATAATGTCAGGCTTACAAATCAAGCAACCGAAACCAGAGGGACTCAGACTCATCAGGATCCAACCGAGGGCTGTTCCGCTGGCACAGTCCTACACAGGCATGCACTATGTCGAGTATGTCATTCACCTGCAAGAGAAACATTAAAAATGAAAATTTGTTTGTCTGAGGACCATATTTATAAATATTGTCCAGTTCACCCCCACCCGGAATTTTTAAAAAAAAAAAAAAGCTGCAGACCTCGTCTTCCTTCAAAACAGCATTGAAATTCTCCACACCACCATCAGAAAGTATACTTCCAACAGCGGCATCAAGCATGATGAATTTGTTGTTGACATCAGAAAGCATCAGTAGAAGAGCACTCCCAACATCACCAACCCTTTCTAATAGGAAAGCAGCAGCATCTATAATCCCATATTCCTGGCACAAGCGTAAACAGTGCTCCACCCTATAGCTTTCATAAGTCTCCAGGAATTTGAGAACCGAATTGCGCTCATACTGACATAAAAGCTGCAGAAGTAAAACGCAGAATTTTTTTTTTTTTTATAAGACACGCCATTTTATTGATAAAATGCGGAAATTTTTTAATTCTAGGTGCTAACACAAAGTGAAGAGGCGCTTCCAAGGGATTTCGCAAACATCATGTACTCATTTAAGTTAAAAAAAAATAAGAGGGTCATATGAAAAATCCTGCTTTACTGGGTGCCAAGACACATAAAAATACAGAAAAAATATTGTTGACAATGCATGACAAACAAAGACTAGAACTGAATGATTTTGTAAGAAGTTCAAGATAAGATCAATTGAAGATAAAATGGGAGATTGTATGCCGTTGTTTAGTGGCCATGATGAACAGTGACCAACAGATTCCCTAATGAGAAGGAACGAAGGTAAACGAATGCACCACAAAGACAGAGGAGCGGTGAAAACTAGAAGCCAGTCAAAAAATGAAAGGGCATTAAACCTCCGCTATAGACTCATCAAAGCACCTGTTTTCAAACATCCAAAACAGTTTTATGAATTCAGACAAGACCAGGGGAAACAACTTTTTCCAACAGAAAAAGTAACCCTTGTCAAAACAGGAAAGGCCTGTGAAGGAAGTAATATGGGGTATGGAAATGAAAGTATGGTCCTCGAATGAGTAGAACCACCAAACAGCACAACTCAAATAACCTTTATTCCAACTATTTGGGGTTGGCTTCTATACTAGTCATGTTTCACCAAATAAGATGCCTAAGTAGGAGTGATAGAACTTTAGGGAGCTGGGACATTAGCTCGAGGTCCAACCAGTAAATACATACAGATACATATTTACACACAGTACAAACAACTGCATACACAAATTACACTCATGTTTACCTCAAGATACAGCTCTATCATTTCATCAGTCACATGAGTTGGATTATTGCGAAGGCACTTTGGAAAATTAGAGATCCTGTCCAAGTAAGCCTCAATTCTATCTGACTGATCCCTCGCCCTTCTTCTAGTAGGAAAATCAATGACATCCATTTTTCTCAAAGAAGAAAAGTCAAGTGTGCCGGTTGAGTGAGATTCTATAACCGTCTTTAGATAAAGGAAAAGGCTTTCTGGGTGAGAGCGTAGCTCAGATAAAATGTGCGGACTTTCTCTACCAAATTGGTCAAAAACTAGTAATAAAGTGCCCTCTCTGCAACAGATAAGAAAAGCATGAAATTTGTCATCAAGAAGTAAGCTTCATTAACAGAACTTTATGCACAAATTAACATTTGAACCAAAGACCCGTGAAAGACCCATAGTTATTGAAAGCATCACCTGCTTAATTTGACCAGATCTGGAATTCGAGAAATCACTGCTGATTGAAAAGCATCAAATTCACTGCCTCTCAGTTGTACTAATGTCTCACAAATAAAGGAGAAGGCATGGATGGGTTCTTCCACATCTTTCATATAGCTATCCAAAGCAGCAAGATAATGATGTCTTATTGAATGAATAAAGCCACAAACCTAATCAATAAATAAACAAATAAAAATCTCTGATGAATAACTTATGTTGATGAGTTTATGTGCAAGGGAGGGAGGGGGAAGAGAGAGAAATCTAATAGATACCTGGTAAAACTGTATTTTTTCACATAGATGCAACAAGTAAGAAGCATCCCAGTCTGTATCAGGAACTACTTCCAAAAGCGCAAGCACCTGCTTCTCCCTTCTTTTTAATGTTGCAATAATTTGCCTTGGTGAAAGATTTATCTCTGATGTCAAGTACTCCAAAATCTGACTCAATATATCTTTTGAGACATTAGCTCTTTGACAGGCAACATAGTAAGCAATGAACTCAAATATATGACCTATGTCTTTCTTTGAAGGCCAAATTTGTATAGATCTACCATCTTCGCAGCTTGTAGACTCGTCTGTTTGGAAGTCTCCTGTATCAAGAACAAGAGCAAGAACATTCACTATGTCTTGGACCAAATTCTGCTTTTCAGCCATTAAAGCAATTGTTTCAGCAGCATCCACATTTGAATTGGCTGAATCATGTAAAGGATGGTCTGATTTCGGAACTTCATCCTCCACGAATGAACATCTCAAAACATCCAAAGTAGCTTCAGTATCTAACTCCAAGAGATGATAAAGGTTTGGATATGCTCTAGAGGATGCCAAGTTTGGAACTGCCTGTGAATTTGAAGCATCAAAATCCTCCAATAGAAACTGCAAAAGCTCTTTTCTAAGAAATGGCAGGCGTGTAGGAGGAAGGGTTCCATGTCCTGGAAAATGGAGACATGTTAATGCTTTATTGTTCCTCATCAATTACTTGACATTAAACTCCAGAACATGTCATGAAGATCAAACAGTACAAGTCATACAGCTTCAAGTGCACATAACCAGAAAAGTTGAGCCCCATATACATTAGACCTCACCACCTATGGCCAATTAGTTTCAGATTGCACACCTCTAACATACTACTATACTAGAGACTATCCCACATGGATATAATAACACCTCCTAAACTAGTATGCACCTTGTGGTCTTGTTTGCACATTGCGTTTTGGATTAGATGCTCTAAAATAGTACTAGAGTTGGGCATGGGTGGTCAATGGACCTAGTCTCTCACTCATTTGAATTTACTCATATTCATGTTTGTTTTTCTATTTGTTATCTCAGGTGTGAGCTTGGATCCCATGTGTGGAGCTGTAAGAGAGCTGGTATACACATTGCAAGATTAACCCACTAAAAGTTAGTTTATATGGTTGCATGGTCTCTCCACTCATTATCAATTAGTCTTCGGTTGGATGCTCTAACAACGTAATTATTTTTTTCTCGTGTTTTAAGAGATAAGAAGCAAAATGGTACAGCTAAACAATAAGACATTAGCAATATAGTCAAGGATCAAAATTTCATTTCGATTCATTGTTTCGGTCACATAGGAAACAGAAACGTTTCGAAGTGTTTCGGAAACAGAATGAAAAAATAAAAAATTTAAGAATTATTTTTCCAAGACATAGGTCGACACATACCAAAGTATCTTAAAATACCTTGAAACATTTTGAAACAACATTACAGAACACCTCGAAACATTATGAAACAACTCGAAGGATTAGAATTTCAATTTCATCACTGATTCGTTTCGGTCTCCTTGGAAATAGAAACGTTTTGGACATTTCGAAACAAAATTTTGATCCTTGACTATAGCGTATATAATTATAATATTCAGAATGAGATGAAAAGTTCCAGCCACATTGAAAGAGAAAATTGCACCAGTAATCAATGCCCATTCTAGTATATGCAAATATAGATATTGCAGAAAATAAAAGAAACATTGTATACCGAAGTACATCCTTGACACCATACTAACAAATAAATTTGAAGATGCAGATTACAATCTTGTCAAATCGAGAAGTGTTTTCCTGCAAAAATTTCAATTGGATAAAATGTAGCAACAGCATCTTCAAACCATACCTGGAGGGAAAGCAAGACCCTGAAAGCAGTACTTCAGGTAGACAAGCATCCTGTACCTGTTTCCATCAGCAGTGTTGACATTACTTGAAAATTGTACCACAAACCTAAAAACCTAGCTTATTTGAAGTAAAGTTAGAGCAAATAAATCCAAAAGCTCTTAACAAAATCCTCTACCCAAGCACCACCCTAACGGTAGTTGGGCTGTGGTTATCAGCAAAAAAGTTTCCCCACTGGTCAGGACCTCAGGTTGACCTCAAGTGAACCAATTCACAGAGTCCCAATGGCAGCCCCACTACTAGCCAACCAACAAGCTAACCAAGCATAGCTGCCCTTCATACTCTAAAGAACCTACATTCTAAAATTTATCTTGAAACAATTTTGGCATTTTCCGTGAGCAGAAAAATACCTCTCGTATATACCACCCCTCCACAAAGGCATTTAACAAAGAATTGTATTTGAATTGAGTTGCATTTAGAAAAGAAAAAGGTGAAAGATCAGTTAAGAGGTATCTATTGAGAAAAAAACTCTTGCCCAGCAAAACAAAGAAATAAGGTAATAAAATGCTCACAAGTTTTCCACTGTCTATTTATGAATATGTAATAATACTAACTACAAGAAACGTACCCAAGGGAAGTAGCACTTTCTCCTTGGCTATTCCGCAAAACAACCAGGAGCTCCTCTAAAGGTGCCCTGAAATCACCCAGACCTTTGTTAAACAAATATATCAATGCACCATACAATCTGTGCTCCCGGCATAAGCGAACAACCTACAATACCAGTTACAACAATATCCAGCTAACCGTGAGTAAAAATTCGCAGAATGGAACAATTAATTGCATACCATTCAAAATTGTATACTGGAAGTTAACAACATAATAACTGACACAAAAACAAGTACAAATACAATACGACCTGATTGAAATCCAAGGAAGAAATGTCCATGTGCAGAACACATTGTTCAACTCGCTGCAACCAACCTTTCATGCTATAATGCTCTACCAGTGCTTGCATTATCTTTACAAGATTAAACAAGTAATTAAATAGGTAATGTCCATAGGGATACGAGAAATAAGTAATTAAAAATGTAGTTAAACTGTCAATGGTTCTTAAAGCATCTAAGTAAGCACTACCTCAGGTGGTAGGGATCCCAGCATGTCTTTCAAAATATATGGCTCCAAAAGCTCCAAAAATGTCTCTATCCAAATTAAAAAAAAAGAGAGAGCATAATTAAAAATAATGTTTGGATGGACAAGAGTCCACATGTAGCAACAAAAAGGGTGCAATAAAGCCCACACAATTCACTGACACTTAGATTGCAGCCGAGACAAGCTGAGTTAAGAACATACAAACCAAAATTTTACCAATGATAAATTCATTCTCTCAAGAACCAGAAGAGAGAATATCATTCGGCATGTTATTAGTCAACGGATATCTATCTCAAATACATTATGCTAATAAAACCAAAAGTTCTGGTGTACTGTAAATAAGGGATTCCTATTGAACAGTTGCACAGCTGATCATTCTCTTTCAGAATAGTCAACCAAGTCTCAATAGTACCTCAAATTATTTTTAAGATTTTGACAATTTTCCCATTTAGAAAATTTAACTGTTGAGGAATCTAGTGGGAAACATGTACACTAATGAAAAATTTGTTATGTGGGTTGACTATTACAGTTTTGGTACCAATTTGTATTCTTTGGATTTTACGAATATTCTCCTTCAAGTATATTTGACAATAAAGCAAGAATCAAGATATGAAAAAGACATGACTGAGACCCATGCAATACTGAGTGTAACACCAACTCAGCCAAGTGCAGTAAAAAAATCTACAACACTTAAAGCAAGGTGCTTCGAACCAAACAAGAGTTACGTAATAGTGCCTAACAGGGATGGCTGGAGGTACACAATACTGACATATGGTGTTAAGGAATTGAAAGAAATTACGTACTTGTGTCATAGTGAAAATTCTCTTCAGCAGTATCATTTTATAGGATGTTAAATTTGTGTCGTATCCATTGAACAAGAGGTGATGTTTGGATGATTATTTGATTTGTGTTCTTGGTGAGCTACAAAGAATTTATTCATTGCACCTTTTCAAAATATTGACCCAAATAAGAATCACTCAACATCAACAGTAAATCACTGTCATCTTTGATATATCTAAATGAAAAAAAGAGTGCTGATTACCTCACCTTTACAAAGAAAATCAGACCAAAACTGAAACTCAATAAAAATAGGTATAGCAATAAACAGCAGTATTAAATGTACAAGGACATACCTTTCTGTTGAACAGTCACAAATCTGGAAAGAATCTCTTCAAAAAGGATGTCAGTTCTCTTGATATGGACACAGAATTCTACTGCAACACCACCAACGCGGGTGAATTGCTCTTTTATCTCTGAGTGCACAGAACTGCTTCTGTTCTTTGAGTCATCTGATTGATCTAGCTTTCCAATTTGGTTGCCAAATGCCACTGATATATACGAAAATACTTCATCAACGTATGACAAAAGCAACTGTACTAAGTAGGGCATTATGGCACTCTGTACATCATCCAAAGTTCTAGGAAGGTCAATAACGCCGTGTGCTTGACCATCATAAAGTGTCATCGCCATGTTCAAGGCACCCATCCAATCACCTGCTCTCTGCAGAACTTCAATCCGTTCCTTCCATGGGAGAAGGCGGGAAACAAGAAGATGTGTAGGTCCAAGTATATATGTAGTAGCCCCTCTTACAGCTACACAATTATGGTAAGCTTTTTCAGGGTTTCCAAAAATATTAGTAAAGTAGGTGTGGTACGCAATGAGATCATCTCCTTGAGATCCATCTACAGCAAAACTTGTCTGGTGAATCATAGTACCATCTTTTGCAAACAAACAAAGTTGTCCGGTAGATGTGAGAACCACCAACATCTGGACATGTTCAAAATCAGCATTATTACTTTTATTTCCATCCAAAAATGATAAGCAACAAAACCCTCCATGTCATGCGTAAAGAGTGATTACAAGAAACAATTACATAATAATCTTAAGGAAAAGCGTAAAAATATAGTTTACATAAAACAGAGGAAATTTTCAAACAAAAAAAAAAATCCATACCTGATCATCTAACCATGCCACACCTGTTGCGGAACTGTCAAGGGTCCATTTCCCATATATTTTCAGCTCTGATTTCACCAACTTTGCTACCTGAACTTTCCGATCCCAAGCAATGGCAAGCAGTGAAACTTTTTCGGGTGCTTGCATGGGCACATTTCCTGCGGAAGCAACATAATTTAGAAAGTAGTGAATGTGAAATTCAACCAACTCCATCTATACGCACCAGTGGAAGAACCATTCGACTGTGCCATACATTTCCAAGCAGCATAAGGCATAGAACCCTCCCGAACCCCCTCAGGCTTGGGGAGTTGTGAATATGCTTTTACATCACCGGTTACTTTAGCCTGTCACATTCACGTTGCATTTAGCACATCGTAAGTCAGAATCCCAAATGTGTTAAAGGAATAGGGATCAATCCAAATGACAATGTACTTGAAATTCAAGCAATATTCCAAAAGCCTCATACCACCAAAGCAGATTGATGAGTGACAAATATGACCACACCTTCTTCTACCAAAGATGAGCCCTCAAAGAGCTTCCAACCAGCATCTCCTCCAACGACACCTCCCATCATGCTACCAATACCACTGCCAGAAACTGTAGTGTTCCCCTGGGAGAACGTCGAAGCACCTCCATGGAATTCACTAGAAAGTAAGGGCGAAGCACATAATACAGTGCTTGTTGTTTCATCAAGGAGTTTCTGTTTTGACGGATGAAAAGAGGTTATTTAATCTGAGGACGATAGTCTTTACTACAAATCAAAACAACCATACAAAAGTTCATCCACCATATGTACAATTATCCTAAAGGATGCAGCCTTACCGTCGTTTTGAAGGAATACCTATTAACCCAAGGCATCACCGTGAAATGGATCAACACAACCAAACCCTTACTATCGCCGCTAATCACATTAAACTGACGAGTAACTTGAGAATCCTGCCCCAGGTATAACAAGTGTACTAGAGGTGCATTATGTTCACTAATTACTTTCACTGCAGATGCTTTCTGCACATCCCAAGCAGTAATATGCCCATCACCGTATCCCACAAATAGTAAGTCCCCTTGCTGATTAAAGCACATGGAAGTTACGGCAGCATGAGACCTATCCCCTTGTAATCCAAGCATCACTGTCTGAAATTGAGATTTTTTCATTAATTGATACATGATAATTTTGACAAAGGACAACGACTTCAATGTAATAAAATACTAAACCCAATGCTGCTTGACATGAATAGATGTTTGGAATATGAAAAAGTGTCCCCCATATGAAGGAATGGTCATCTCAGATGCTTTGATCTCTCTGAATTACAGCTTAAGAACTTTGACAAGTAACAGTTGACACATTTTTTATCAGAATCTACAGATCTTTCAGCCACAGGGAAGGTGCAACACACACACACACACGCATATATATACATATACATAAAATAAGGGAGCTAGCATCCTTTGTCTTGAGCTTTTCGTGGCTAAGATTGTTTTAAGATTATTGATCCAACGCTCAAGAATTAGACTAAGAGTTTCATCTCATGTCTAACTCTAGACTCCTATCTCTCACACATCTCTATCTCTCCTTTTCTATCTATCTCTCTCTCTCTCTCACACACCCCATGCCAAAGCCGCAGCTCCACCCTTGCCAAAGCCACAGCACCACCGCCATTCCCAAGTAATTTTTCACCTCCTTCGCCCCGTCCTTCGTCCTCTTTGCCACCCCTACCAAAGTCGCAGCCCACTGTTCGCCTCCAAACCGCCCCCACCACGTTTGTCTTTCTCTCTCTCTCTCTCAAAAATACACATTCCCTGCCAACACCATAGAGCCACCACCTCCAAACCCCAACCACCATTCTTCGCCTTCAAACCCCACCACCACGCCTATCTCCCATTTCTCTCTCCCTCTCTCTCTCTCTCTCTCTCACACACACACACACACACCTTGCCACCGCTGCATCGCCACTGCCTCCAAACCCCACCCACCACGCCAGTCTCTCCCTTACACACACCACCGCCTCCAAACCCCAACCACCACCACATCCCACTGCCACCAAAGCCCCTTGTTCGCCTCCAAACCCCAGGCCAGCCATTGCATCCACCCCCTTTCTCTCCTTCATCACTGCCACATTCAAACGTCAGTCTGACCATTATCACATTCAAACCCCGTTCAGTGTGTGTCTGTGTGTGTTCTCTCTTTCTCTCCAACTCCCTCTCTCCGTCTTTGCATTTTTCTGTGTGTGTTTTGTGTGGTGTGCGTTTTTTGTATGTGTGTGTCCTGTGTGTGTGCATGTATTTTCTTTTGTGTGTGTGTTTTTTTTGTGCGTTGTGTGTGTAGGGGGCCAACAGGAATGTAAAAAATTGAATCATTGTTGGATTATTCGTATGTATCCCTTAATTCTTTAGTTTGTTACTCTTCTTTAACATGTTTTATTTTATTTTTTGCAATTTGGTAATTTTGAGTTCTGAAATTTTATTTTTCTTTTTTCGGTTTTGAAGCAATTCCATATTTACTTGGAAGCAAGAAGCCAAGGAATATTCTCTTATCATATGTGGTAAAGTACAATTTAGTTCACCTTTTTTTTTAATGCCATTTATATGTAATATTTGTGTCTAAGTTATTCATTTTGTTGTGAACAAAATTTCATTCGAGTTTTTTACGTGTGATGCAATAACAAAGTTAAAAATTATTATTGTGTCTGGATTTGTTTAAGTGGCTCAATTAAAGAGAGACTTATAATTTGTTTTGGACATTGTTTAGCTTGAGCTTGAACTCTTTATTGTTGAACTTTTGTGTCTTTATGTTGAATCTAAAATTAGGTATCTAAATTCCTCTAGGATTTTCATTGATAATGGATTTTATATAGATTATTTTTGTAGGTTTATTTATTTATTTATTTTATGGGTTTTCATTTTTCTCCTACATGTAGGTGCGGATGTGGTGGAACAGGATTGTGTGGGTGTAGATTTGATATTTATGTTATTGGGTTGTGGGTGAGTTCTCATCCTTCTTGCCGATTCAACAGACAATTAAGTATTGATTATGTTTTATCTATTTTTATATTTTTTGGGTTTTGCTATACATGAGTGCAGGTGCGGGTGTGGATGGGCGATGATTTTGGTGTGAAATTTGATATTTTTTATTGCCTTTCAGGATTGTGTGAGCGAGTTTTCATACTTCTAGAAGCTTCACTAGATAAAAATAATGAGGTATTTTGATAATTTTCTAACATTATTTTTTAATTAGATTATAATTTATTATTATTTTATCTTAAAAACTTGAATTGTTGTATTTCTAACAAAAGTAGTTAAGAGGGTTTGTCAGTAACTAAAAAAGAAATGTGGTTGTGTTTTTGTGTATATTTAAATGTGGGGATTGGACATTTGGTAATTGAATTTATAATTATGTTGTTGTCATTGAGGTTGAATGGTGATAGTGGTGATAAATTAATGCGTTTTATAAATGAATAAAATTTTGTTGATTTTATTTATTGCTTACAAATTGTGAATTTAATTATGTTCTATTAGTATTTGTTTGTTTTTGCTTGTGGACCTGCTTCAATTTATCTAAATGTGATCCAAGCAAGTTCAAGTGCTTGAAGAGCATATTTACCGAAACAAATATGATTACCTCAATAAGATATTCCCTTCATTCTAAGTTGGAGATAAGCGAACTCGAACTGCTGACATCCGTCGATGGGTAAACCACCGCCTCTCAGGTCCCCGACTGATTCTACCATAGAGGCCAACGATAGACAATAACTCCCTCCGAACACAGCTTACAACTTTCATTGTACGCCAATTTGGCCACTATTAATAGATAAAATAATTTTTTTTATTTCTGAATCCCAAACAATTCGATTAGGGGTCAGTACACAAAGATTTAAGATCATTTTTTCAAATTGCCCTCCATTTCTAAGTTCATAGTCTTCGCGGTAGCTTCATCAATGTTACCTACTAAATAAAAGGCGTGTTCAGGAAGGCCATCTAATTCTCCGAAAAGGATCAATTGAAACCCTCTAATTATTTCTGCTACACCAACGTATTTCCCTAGAAAACCGGTAAATACTTCTGCTACGAAAAAAAGTTGTGAAAAGAAACGCTCAATTTTTCGCACTCTTGCTATGTTAAACAATCCTCTTCGGATAATTCGTCCAACCCAAGGATAGCTATAATGTCCTGAAGTTCTTTGTAACGTTGCAAAATTTGCTTAACCTTTTGCGTAGTTTCATAATGTTCTTCACCAACGATCCTTTTTTTTTTTGAGGTATTTGTATATGTGGTGTTGTTTTAGGGAGGTTTTTTTGTACATTTTTGTTATAATTCTATTAATATAGATGATTTAATCAACAGTATATTTCGGGTCATTTTAAAAGAATTGGTATGAATGTTTTTATGTCATTCTTTTTTATGTTGGGCAATTGCTTACCATTTTTATGTGTGTTACATTGTGTAGTATATATATATAAATATATATATAATGCTCGAATCCTTAATTGTACAAAAAAAAAAGGTAAAATATGAGTAGGAATATACAAAGAACCTTTGTATCCATGTTGTCAGCATGATGATGAGAGTATTTACTGGGCACAACCATGATCACTCCTCTCGACATTCCCACTGCAATGAAGTTGAGATGAACTGCCACGACTTGAGGCGATCCATAATCCCGCCTGAATGCTTCAGATGAGATGGTCCTTGTGATAGTGTTGTTGACATCAATATCAAAGTATCCCAACACAGTAGAGCCCCTGCGAACGCCCTCAAGCCTCATTGGTTGAGCTGCGGCACCCTCTTCCAAATGCAAGCCTGTGAATGCCTGTTTTTTTTCAAGTTCTTCAGCTAGTTCAAGGGGCTTCATGGAAGATCGTGATTTCTTGCGTGTCCTTTTATCACTCCTCTTGCTCTCCGGTTGAAGGTCAAAGATATCCATAGCATCACTAGGTGAACTGGTATAATCTCCAGCTAGACTCACCCTTCCGTATTTAGACTGAGGTACAACATTCTCTGAATCATGTGTTTTCGAAATGACAATTGTTGAATCCTCTTCAACATTTGCGCCCTCATCAGAAACATGGGATGAAGGGCTCTGCTTTTCAGATATAGTGAGAGTTATAAGCTCAGCATTGTCATCATTTTTCTCATCTGCTGACGAAGATGGAACCTTTTCATCTTTAACATCATCCAAATTTAAATCATTCCCACTGCTAACAGGAGAAGTGACATAGTGTTCAACATAGGGACTTGATGATTCCACTCTCTCCAAATTATCCACATTAGATACTTGTCCGTCATCGGACTCACTCAAATCCCCAATTCTATCTCCACCTCCTGTGGACAACGCCCCACTAGCATCTAGTTTTGGGATCACTTCTACTGCTGCAGATTGGAAGTTGTCCAATTCCACATTATCTTCTTCAACAAATTTCTCATACGACTGACGAAGTTCAGAACCAACCTGGTCCGCAGCATTATTTGGACCTCCTAACCCCTCAAAATCAACACGATCCTCCGAAACAACCTCAGAACCACCACCACCACCACTCGCTTTCGAATCCAATTCTTCACAGCTGTCGAGAACCTTGTTGAAAGTAGCAGAGGACGCTCTTCTAGATTTAATGGCAGCCGCATGCGGTGTCGGAACCAAACGGGAAGCAGCGGCAGCGGCCGCAAGGGCAGCCCCAGGCCTAGCATTTGATCTGACGCTGGCAAACAATGGCGGTAACGAAAACGCATCGGTGGCACCTGATTTTATCCGGCTAACTAAACTAAATTTCGACTCTAGAGAACGCGAATGTGATAATCTTAGGGTTTCCAAAGAATTTAGGGTTTCATCAAGTGAAAGGGTTTTAGGGCTACTTACCGAAACGTCGTCGTTTAGTCGAGAAAGAGTGTCTTCTTGATGGAGAGATGGTGGTTTGGAGTGATCGTTAGAGAAGGGTCCAACGTAGGATAGGTTCGAGGGAAACGGAGAAGCAGGAGCAGACGGTGAAGAAGAAGAAGAAGAAGAGTCGGATTCGTTGAGAAGGATTTCATCGACAGTGCGATGAGGTAGGGAGTGGACGTCGCCGTCGTCGTCGCTGCTGGAAATGTGTGATTGTAGGAACGCGTCAAGATCGAGCTCCGTCATCGGAGAAGGAGAAGGTGGTCTGCTAGACTTCCTCTGCAGGTCATGTTAATTCACAGCTTCCTTCTTCATTATGGTTGAAGTTGAACAGCAATACCCAAAAAATATTTTTTTGGTTTTATATTTCTGTTTTTTAACCAATAAGAATGTGTATGTACAAATTTATTTTATTTTAATTTATCATTTTTAAGATTATTTGTTGTAAATATAGATTAACTAGTCATAACCCGTGTCTAAAGGCACGATGAAATATAAAATTCGAGTGCCCAAAAAATCGATCTTACTATATTAAATTTTTTTAATATGTGTATATTATCGTATATGGATAATGTTTGAAAAAAAAATTATGTTAAACTACAAATTAATCAAATATTAAATGATTGAACATGTGATAGAAATGAGTGATGTGATATTTTTAAAAAGAAAAATATGTAAGGGATAAAAATTCAAATTGATATGTGTTTCATTATATAGATTGAAAATCTCTGATTATAAATTACTATTTTTTTTATTTTTTTTGGGGGAAGGGGACAGTCTGATTATAAATTACTATGTGATATGGTATTAAAAAGATATTTTTGGTACCATAACTTAATCCATCATCATTAATATGGTGTCAAAATTTTAATAAACTTTTTCACATGTCTATTTAGATTTTAAAATATTTACCGGTAGGAGTTTCATTAAATTCCAAACAATTACATCTACATATATATATGACTTTTATTTTTCGCGATTCAGATCGTTTTAAATTTTACTTTAAAATTAATCTAACGGCTAATATTAACATCCTAAATTTAATAGGAAAAATAGGCCCCTAAGGGTGTGTTTGGAATGACTTTTTAAAAGTACTTTTAAAAATTATTTCTTATAAGTACTTTAAAAAAAAAAATAGTATTTGAAACTGTCTCACCACTACCTCTACAACCACCACCACCATTGCCACCGTCGTCGCCACCACCGTCGTCGCCACCGCCACCACCACCATTGTCGTCGTCGTCGTCGTCGTCGCCGCCGCCACCACCACCACCGCCACCACCTCCGCCACCACCACCACCACCACCACCACCACCACCACCACCACCACTACCACCGCTGCCACCATCACCACCACGATCATTGCCACCCACCACAACCATCACCGTCTCCTACCACCACCACCTCTCACCTCCATTACAACCGATACTTAAATTCATTTATCTCTCATCTATGTTTGTGATTTGATTTTAGATATGAATACAAATATGTTTATTGTTTACCATTTTTTATTATTCTGTGCCTTCAGGCACATGCAATAACTAGTATAAAATAAAGTACAATATAATTCAAATCTTAAAAGATAAACAAAATGACTTTTACTTTTCGCGGTTGAGATATCTTTAAATTTTACTTTAAAGTTAATCCGACGGCTAATATTAACACCCCCAAATTTAATAAGAAAAATAGACTCCTAAAGGTGTGTTTAGGATAATTTTTTAAAAGTGCTTATAGGATTTATAATTTATCATAAATACTTTTTAAAAAAAAAAATAATGTTTGGAACTGTCCCACCACTACCTCTAAAACCACCCCCACCGCTCCACCACTGCTACCACCCCTACCCCCACCACTCCACCACCATCACTATTGTCACCCTACCATACCCAACACCCCACCACCACCACCACCGTTGCCGCTACAACCACCATCACCACTTCCATTACCCCACTACCACCATTACCCCACCACCACCATAACCATTACCACCACCACCCCACCATCATCACTACCACCACCGTCCCACAACCACCATCACTTCCACCGCCACATCACCATCATCCCCCCCACTACCACTGCCGCACCCTACCATCATCACCACCGCTATTGCACCTTACAACCATCGCTACTGTCCCACTATCACCCCCATCGCCCCACCACCACCCCCATGACTATCATAACTACCATCGCCACTGCCCCACCTCCACCCCTACCCCACCCTTACTGCCCCACCACCACCACCATCGCCACCTACCACCGATTTGTATCATCATCGTCCATGGCCACCACCCACCACCATCGTCATCTTATTCTTATATTTATTATCATTACCACCATCATCCCACTACCACCGTTAGCACCCACCACCACCTATCGCCACCAGCCACTGTCACCTACCCTACCACACCTACCACCACCACCTGTCATCACCCACCACTGCAGCCACCCACTGTCACTTACCCCCACTACACTTACCACCGTCATCATTTGCCACCACCCATCACACTGTCGCCTAGAAACACCCATTGTCGCCCACCACCATCACTGCCAACCACCATCACTGTCGTCCACTACCACCCACACCCACCACCACCACCGTTGCCACCCACGGCTGCTACTACCATCATCGTCATTCAAAACCCACCACTACCATCACCATTGCCACACACAACTGCTACCACCACCACGGTCGTCGCCTTACCCACCACAACCATTACCGTCTCCCATCATCACCACTGTCACCCACCACCACTACCACCGCTCACCCCCACTATAATTAGTGCTTAAATTTATTTATCTCTCCTCGATATTTGTGATTTCATTTTGGGTGTGAATACAAATATGTTGATCATTTTTTTTATTACTTCGTGCCTTCAGGCACGGGGAATAATTTTTGTTTGACTAAAATAACCTTAATAACTTGAGTAATACACATATTATCTTTTTCATTTAATGACAAACACTAATATTGTTGAAGGTTACTTACACTATTAGACTTCTAGCTATTAAGTTGCTTTTGTATTTTCCATAAATATATTATATAAGTCAAGTATGAGTCAAAGATGTTCGTCGGTCACTTATAATGTTGCATCTGCAATTCATTCAATCCGAAGTTCAATTTCCTTTAGGTTTTGGCTATATAAAATTCATTGTTATCAATTGACCAGTTAAGTATTAATAGTTTTTCCCTCTTAATTTCTAATTCTTCATATGTCTCATATTCTTGTACTTGCTCAAACCCTATGCTAATGGGTTTCTTTCTTTGTGGTCATCAGATTTTATTTTTTTGTTTCTCTCATTTTTTATTTTTTTTGTAAAGGGTAATACATTTTTCTTCAAAAAGTGTGTTGTTTTATTCATTATTAACAAAAGAACATGTTCATATTACATTTGTGATCATGAGTTTCTATTTGCATTCATGTAATTTATAGCTTAATGATTTGATAATTGGTTATTTTTATTAATCAAATTAATTTGAATTGCTTGTTATAGGTTTGTTGGCAACAACTTAAGGAAAATAAAGGCTCTATAAAACTATTGTGGGCTTCAGATATGATGTGAAGTTTTTTTATTTTTTGAAAGGTGATATGATGTGAAGTTTGATTGCACCTTATTTGGCTCTTTAGAATTAATATAACTACAAAAAGAAAGGGAATTAATAGAAAAAAATATCATTACGATTATCTTCATTGTTGTATTTGGTATTTCTGTAATCGAATATATGTTTGTGTAATATGTACAGATATATACCGAAAAAAGTTGTTTGTGTATATGTATGTTTATGGTTGTGTGCGCATTTATATACTTATATACTATCCTTACAAGCCTAATTACTATTGTATTATAAAAAATGACTTAAATATTCAAATATTCGATAAGATATACTCGAACTTATGGTTTTCATGTGTGTGTCAAAAATTGATCTAAGGTCTTTGAACCCTTTTGTAATTATGGATTTGATAGTTAATTTCAAATTGCACCTCGAAAGATCGTTTGAATATCAATTTACACCGTCAAAAATCAAAAATCTCAATTTGTACCCTCAAATATAAAATTTTGTATCAATACTCACCTCCAGATAACAACCGTCAATTTGCCATCTAAAACTAAAATAGATAAATTATACTTAGACCTCCTCATGCTTGTCACTTAATCACCTAGACCCATTACATTTGAAATATTACACCTAAATCCCTTGAGAATCCAAATATGACTAAAAATGTTCCCCCAATTGGGCATTCAAATAATTTTGTTTAAGTGATGTATTGCATTGGATATAAAGAACATTATATAAATACTTGCAATATATTGGGCATTCAAATGATAAGCTTGATTTTAAACTTTAGAGTATAACGTGCCCATAAAATAAAGGGTAGTATGAAATTATAATTTTTTATTAAGATGAAATCATATTTTTTAACAGTTATATTAACAGATATCAATGACAAAGGGTTATGTGTTACACGTGTACAAATGTCATGAGGTGTAGGAGTAATACTCTAAATGTAAAGGGGTCCAAATGATTAAGTGACAAGTATGAGGAGATCTAGGTATAATTTATCCACTTAGTTTTAGACGGCAAACTGATGGTTGTTAGTTTCAGGTGTGCATTGATACAAATTTCTGTCTTTGAGGGTGCAAATTGAGATTTTTAATCTTTGAAGGTGCAAATTAATATTCGAACGATCTTTCGGGGTGCAATTTATAATTAATCCAAAATTTTCATATGAAAAATGGTTCACGTGTGCACCAACTAGTCATTAAAAAAGTCTAATGCATGAAATAAATAAATGAGGATGCCTAGCTCGTTGTCTATAGTTTTTGAAAAGGTCTTAAATAAAAAATTAATAATTAATAAAAAATTAAATTATCTAAACCTAAGTGTATAAATTGTATAATAGAAAAGTATGATTTATGTAATCAACCTTTCAAGAATTGACATGAAGGATCTATTGAGGTTAGTTGAATAGAGTCTAATAAACTTTGACCTTAGATAAAGGGTAAGTTTGGTAACATTTTTGTATTTGTGTTTTTAAAAAAATAAAAAATCTAAATAATTTTTTTTGTTGTGATAAAAATTAAAAAATATAAACATATTTTGTAGTCATTTATATTTAAAAAATTATGAAAACAAAAATAAAAAATATGTTTGGTATTATACCGAAAATCCACCACCACCAACTACCCAAAACCCACCACCCAACCTACAAAACCTATCACCAACCACCCAAAACCCACCATCCAAACCCCCTACAAAACCCACTAGAAAGGCTGTCGAACTGAGGTTTGATGGGAAAGTGGTGTCTGAGCCAATAGGTCTCTTAGGAGGCTTATGTATGATGTGGACAAGAGATGCAAACCTTCTTGTTGATGGGTGCAGTCAATACCAAATTGATGTTACCTTTAGAGGAAGGGGTGTTTCAAGCCTGTGGCACTTGAGTTTTATTTATGGGAATCCAGAGTACAAGGAAAGGGTTATTCAATGGAATAGGCTAGGAGCTTATGGAAAAGGTCTTGATATCCCATGGATGTGCTTTGGAGATTTCAATGATATAGTTTCTAACATAGAAAAAGGAGGAGTAAGAGAGAGGGAAATCGAAAATTAAGGAGTTTTAGGAAATTTTTGGATGGGAATGAGTTGATTGATTTGGAGAGTAAAGGGTGTAGATTTACCTGGGATAACCACAGAAAAGGGCAAGCAAATGTCAAGGAGAGGTTGGATCAAGCAGTAGCTACGCCTAGTTGGAGGGTAGCATTTCCCAATGCAGTGGTCTTTGCCCTTCCAGCGATAGGGTTGGACTATTCCCCACTTGTTCTTGATATTGAACAGCCATATAGCAGTATCAAGAGGATTTTTAAATTTGAAGCATTTTGGGCTGAGGAGGATCAGTGTAGTGAAAGTTATTAGAGAGAGCTGGGGGAAACAAGTACAAGGATCAAGAATGTATAGACTACAAACTAAATTACAAGTTTGTTGCAGAGACTTAAGGCACTGGAGTAAAAGATTTTTTAAAAGAAGCAGGAAGGAAATTGTGGCTATTAAATTAAAGTTGATGAACATGCAAAATGGATAAGGCCCACAAAGGGAATTTGGTGAAGAGGAAATACTTAAAGCAGAGCTTGAGAAATGTTGGAATAGAGAGGAAAAGTATTGGGGCCAGCGGTCTAGACTTAAGTGGATACAATATGGAGACAAGAATACTCAGCTTTTCCATGCTACCACTATTCAGAGAAGGCAAAGGAATAAGTTGCTCCTACTAAAGAACTTTGAAGATGAATGGGTGACTGGGAAAGAACAAATCATTAACCTGATTAGGGATTTCTACAGTCAGTTGTTCACTTCAGGAGGACCAAAGGATTATGACTACTCTACAAGAAATTCCCTAGATGATTACTTCCCAAATGAATGAAGCACTGTTGAGAATACCTACACTAGAGGAAGTGAGGAAAATAGCTTTCAGCATGGGGCCAATGAAATCACCTGGACCAGATGGATTGCCTGGGCTCTTTTATCAGAAGTACTGGGACACTATCAAATTGGAGGTACTCAATGTTGTCCAAGCTTTTTTCCAAACAGGTTTTTTATTGAAAGACTTGAATGAAACTAATATCTCTTTGGTGCCTAAAATTCTTAATCCATAGTATATTGGAGTTATGGTAACTTTTCTTATAAAATTATTTCAAAACTTATGGCCTCTAGATTGAAACCTTTTATGCCTTGTAAAACCCGAGAAAATTTAAACAATTGTGAAAAAGGGCAAAACGGTAAATTGCCACTACGTACAGGTTGTAAACCTGAATTTTTCTAGAACTTGGATGACGAAACGGACCTCACCGTTGGATTCGTCTCGCGAAATCTAGTTACCCTGTCAAATTTCATTAAATTCCGAGTTAGTCAGATTTTTTGCGTTTTACGAGGCGGTCGAGCCTCGGGAGACCCAAAAACGAAATTCTGATTTAAAATTTTAAATTTTGGGAAATAAATGACGGCAAGTTAAAATAAAAATATTTTGAACTTGAACCGGAGCGAAATTTAATCGTTTCGGGGTTAAAACGGACCCGGGAAATAAGGGCCGTGTGGCGCGTTGTAGGCCAAGTATTTAAAGAGTATTTAAAGGGGAGAAAATCAGATTTTCTCCCCATTTTTGTTCAGCCGATCAGCGTGAGAAAGAAGAGAGGGAAAGGGCTTGGGTTCTCCATCTTCTCTCTACGATCTACGAAGATTGAGAGCTCAAATCCACTCGGGCCAAGAACAAAAGTTGTTCTCCTCGCCGAGGGCTACAAAACCATACCAAGGAGGTCGAGTTTTGGAGTGATTCGAAGAACGGGAAATTGGGAGAGTGAAGACTCCACCTCGTTTGGAGTTCTCGGAGTTTCTCAAAGTTGTTCTCTACGCTTCAAGAGGTAGGGTTCCCTCCTACCAAGGTTTATTCCACACCTAGAATGCTTAGGTGAAATGGGTAAATGAATAGATATAGATATATATATATATATGTATGTCATTTGCCTATGGTTGTGAAATTGGGTGAAGTGGGTTGAAATCAATTCAAATTGGATTGGTAATTAGAAGTTTTTAAATGAAATTTCTAGGATTGAGTATATGAAATTAACCCAATGTGACTCTTGGGCTATATGAAGTGTGGGCATGCTATATGTTATCTTGTGCTTGAAATTGAAGTATGTTATCTCTTGATAATGTGATGACATGCTTGGGTGTTGATTAAGATTAAATGTTGATATATTTACATGCTTGTGATATATTGACATTGTAAGGAAATATGGAAATTATATGCTTATGATATGATTTTGCCATGAAGTGTGAGAAATGTATTGTAAATGTTCATATGTCACTCATACCATATTGAACATTGTAATATTATTGAAATGGGACATCACATTTCATATGCACGGGAGCATTGCACTTAGTAGGTGTGTGTGTGCATGGTGGTTGTCTTCACCAAGCTTGGTGGATGACGAGTGGGCTCGGGTAAGATGGGTTGATGACCTAATCGAGTCGCACGGTTTGCACGGTTGTTAGGGTTGGGGTAGCAAGAAGGGCTAGAAAATCCCTCGGGTGAGAGACCCGGTGATTGGATACGCACTCCGTTGGTATAAGAGCCCATAAAGTGTGTCGGTGTACGCGGAACCGTTGGTGGAAGTCCATGAATTCCGTGTAGGTTGGGTGACCTTTGGTGTGAGTCCATGAACATCCACCCCTTACAAAGACCCTAGAATGAAATGTCATTTGATGTGGAACATAAATGACGGATTGGTACACATTGGCACTTGCATGTGTAGAGGAGCCGGGAAGGGTTCGGTTGGTGTGCATGAGTGAGTCTCACCTCATTTCATAGCATGACATTACATGTTTCAACATGGAATATATTCTTGTTGTGGATTGTTGATTGATAGCATGTGACATTTCATATGCATTTAGGTTGGGGAGTAGCCTCTCTAGGAGATACCCTATTGAGCGTGGCTCACCCTTTATGGGAAAAACATTTCAGGTGTGGGTTTTGCTCCGGCGGATGGCTCATTTGGAGAGCATCAAGCATGAAGGGGGCCGGCTTGTGGCCTTAGTTTAAGTTTTGTAAAACCTTTAACAAAATTCCATTTTGATGTATATATATTATGGAATGAATTGTAATAGAGATTGTATGAGTTGGGTATTATATGGAAAATCTCATTGAACATGTATTGAATGAGTTTGGAGTGTATTGGGTAGCTTTAAGGATGGTTTGGAGGGGAAAGAAATCCATTTTTATGCTCACAGTCTGAAAACCTACCGGAAGGTGTGTGTCGGCCTTCCGGAAGGTTTTGCTAAAAACCCCAGCTTGCCTTGCTCACGGCTAATACCTTCCGGAAGGTTTTGCCCACTGGAATGAACCTTCCGGAAGATTTTAGCTACTGGAGTAAAACCTACCGGAAGGACTTGTCTACTGGAGTGGACCTTCCGGAAGGTTTTGCCTTGGGTTTCTTTTTGACTGCCGAGTTCTTCCGGAAGGTTTTGTTTTCTGGAATGAACCTTCCGGAAGGTTTTGGCTACTGGAATGGACCTTCCGGAAGGTTTTTGCTACTGATGTCGACCTTCCGGAAGTTCTTGAAATTGATCCTTTTCATGTAACAGTTCCTTCAGCGACCTTCCGGTAGGTGTATATCGACCTTCCGGAAGGTTTTTCCAAAAACTTGAAATTTTCAAAATGCTTAGCCATGCTTTTGGGCTTTGTTTTCTTTGGTTTCTATGACATAATTGGACATAAATGAAGGTATAATTGACCTTGTGGATGGTAAATCCGATTAAAAGCATGTGAGTGACGTGGTGTCGGGTTGTACGACTATCACGAGTATTTCCGCGGGTTGACGGATGGTCAACGGTTAATAAAGGACCCCCGGAAATTTGGGGCGTCACAGCTTGGTATCAGAGCCTAGGTATGCGATTTACCTAGGGCTTGATGGGGCATGGGTTTAGACCATTGCATTCATTGTACATTACATGTTATGTGCTTAAATTGATACATGTTATGTGATATGTGGTATGTGTATAATATGCATGGTAAAATGTGTATGGAAATGGACACACTAGGGTTAGAGAACTTAACCTTGGGAGTGGGAAAGCAAATGAACGGGAAGGTTCAAAGCGAAAGGGTCCACTATTGGAGGCATACGCTCTACTAGTGAGACAATGAGAAAGATTTAAATGTCTTAACTTTGGTCCCTACTTCGGGATACTAAGTTGTCGTGCCATTGCCATTTGACTTGTGTGTAGATGGCAAGTGGAAGAAGAGGACGTCGAGGCGGTGGGCGGAACAATAACCAACCACCACCGGTCTTCGATCAACGAGCGTTTACGGAAACCATGGGCCTAATGGCGGCTACTGTTGCACAAGCTAGTGCAAATGCCGGACATGGAGGCGCGAGTAACCTCCAACAGTTTAAAGCACACAAACCTCCAGTCTTCATGGGAGGGGCGGACCCGATGGTGGCCGACCATTGGTTCCGGCAAGTCAACAAGATCTTAGGGGCGATGGAGGTCACCTCAGACGCTACTAAGATAAGGCTAGCTGCATTCCAGCTAGAAGGAGAAGCCCAATTGTGGTGGGATTGGGTGACGGCCTCGAAGAACTTAGAGGCCATGACTTGGGGAGAGTTCAAGGAGCTCTTCATGGGTAAATATTTCCCAACGGCCGTTCGACATGCAAAGGCCCGCGAGTTTCTAGATTTGAAGCAAGGGTCAATGACAGTGATGGAGTATGTGGCTAAGTTCACCGAATTAGCCCGATTTGCTGATGATTACGTGGCCACGGATATGGCCAAGGTAAGAAGGTTCGAGGATGGGTTGAAGCTATCCATCCGGGGAAAGATTGTGGGCCTCCGCCTGCAAGACTTGGACTCTATGGTCGAGACAGCTATGGCCATTGAGAGGGAGGTGGACGATGCTCGAAGCATCCGTGAGGCGGGTGCTAAGGATAAGAAGAAGGAGGGCCAATCCTCTTCTTCTAGTTCGGGGAAGAAACAGAGGACCTCTGCTCCTCAAGGACAAGGCCGCGGCTATCAAGGCCAAGGCCAAGGTCAGCTTTCCCAAGGCGGGAGAAACTTCAGGACTACCTACCAGGCGGGCCAGAAGACATGTTTCCATTGCCACCAACCGGGGCATATGAAGCGGGATTGTCCGCAGAGGCAAGGATCCCAGAGCTATGGGACACCTCAGTCCCAGTCATCAGTGGGGCAGTCGCAGACACGCCTTGTTCCTCCCTACCCCACCACGGGCCAGGGAAACCAGTATCAGTTCCAGGGCGCTACTCAGGCCCCTACCACCTTTCGAGCGGGGACTCCGCAGTCGGGCCAGATGGGCCAAGGCATGGGTCGAGGCCGAGGACAGGGCATGCAGGCCGGGACTTCGGGGACCCAGGGGCGTGTCTACGCCATTACACCTCAGGCTGAGCCAGTGGACCAGTCAGTCATTCAGGGTACATTTCTACTTTCTCGCCTATGGACTAAAGTGTTATTTGATTCTGGTGCATCACATTCATTCATTTCTGCATCATGTGTGAAGGATTTGGGCTTAGAGGTTGATACCTTGGAGGAGCCGTTATATGTGAATTCACCCCTAGGAGCTAGGGTGTGTGTGAATCAGATATGTCGGGGTTGTGAGCTAGAGATCTCGGGGATTCTACTCACCGTGGACCTTAGGGTTATGGACATGTCGGAATTCGATGTCATCCTTGGGATGGACTGGTTGGCGGCGTATCGGGTCGTTATTGATTGTGACAGGAAGAGGGTCACCGCCTATACACCGGACGGTGTTTGTTTCAAGTTTCAGGGGGAAAAACATGATGCTCTACCTCAAGTCGTGTATGATTCACGATGGCATGGGCAATTGATGGGTTGGCTTGCGAGCCTTACCCTGGAGGACGAGGCGAGACAAGAATTGGGTCTACCTCGGGTGGTGTGTGAATATGAGGACGTTTTTCCGGACGAGTTACCGGGATTACCTCCCCATAGGGATGTGGACTTTAGCGTTGAGTTGCATCCGGGTACTTCACCCATTTCCATGACTCCACATAGGATGGCGCCAGCTGAGTTGCAAGAACTCAAGGTCCAATTACAAGAATTATTGGACAGGGGCTTTATTAGACCGAGTACCTCACCTTGGGGCGCTCCGGTGCTGTTTGCCAAGAAGAAGGATAAGACCCTTCGATTGTGTATAGACTATCGACAGTTGAACCGGGTCACCATCAAAAATAGGTACCCTTTGCCGAGGATCGATGATCTGTTTGATCAGCTGAGGGGAGCGCGGGTCTATTCAAAAATAGATCTCCGCACGGGCTACCATCAGTTGAGGATTAGGGAGTCAGATATCCCTAAGACGGCGTTCAGAACGCGGTACGGGCATTTCGAGTTCACGGTGATGCCATTTGGGTTGACGAATGCCCCGGCGGCATTTATGGATCTCATGCATAGGGTGTTCCAGCCCTATTTAGATCAGTTTGTCGTGGTGTTTGTTGATGACATCCTGATCTACTCCAAGACAGAGGAGGAGCATGAGGGTCACTTAAGGATTGTTCTCCAGACCTTGAGGGACCACCAGTTGTACGCCAAGTTCAGCAAGTGTGAATTTTGGCTTACGGAGGTGAAATTTTTGGGACACGTGGTGTTGGCTTCGGGGGTATCAGTTGATCCGGAGAAAGTCGAGGCAGTTATGAGCTGGGAGAGGCCAAGGTCAGTCTTCGAGATACGTAGTTTCTTGGGATTGGCAGGGTATTACCGGAGGTTCATCGAGGACTTCTCCCGACTAGCCGCACCTATGACTAGATTGACCCGGAAGGAGGTCAAGTTCGAGTGGAATGATTCGTGTGAGAAGGCATTCCAAGAACTAAAGAGGAGACTCACTTCAGCTCCTATCTTGATTGTTCCAGAAAGGGGACAAAACTACACGATATATTGCGATGCCTCTAAAGACGGACTGGGTTGTGTCTTGATGCAGTCCGGGAGAGTGGTGGCTTATGGTTCTCGACAGTTGAAGAATCACGAGCAGAATTACCCCACGCATGACATGAAGTTGGCGGCCGTTGTCTTTGCCTTAAAGGCTTGGCGCCACTATTTGTATGGTGAACGATTTGAAGTGTTTTCGGACCACAAAAGTCTGAAGTACATCTTCACTCAACGGGACCTCAACATGAGGCAGCGTAGGTGGATGGAGTACCTAGAAGACTATGACTTCACTTTGCATTACCACCCTGGTAAGGCAAATGTGGTGGCTGACGCACTTAGTCGGAAGTCACGGGGTGTCTTAGCTAGTGTGGCTTCCCGGGAGTGGCGGATGCTTGAGGCCGTGGGCCAATTTGGGCTGCATTATCGGGGTCGGACTCAGGGTGTTTTAGGGAGTTTGGTGGCTACGCCTTCCCTACTGAGCAGAGTGATCGAGTCACAGAGACAGGACTCAGAGTTATCATCCATCAGGGACCGAGTGCAGGCGGGTACTGGTGACGAGGGCTGGGCCATTCACTCGGATGACAGTCTTCGGTTTAGGGGAAGGGTAGTGGTTCCCCAGTCGGCGGAGCTGAGAGAGGAGATCCTCAGGGAGTTCCATTGCTCTCGTTTTGCGGTGCACCCAGGCGGCACGAAGATGTATCATGATCTTCGTCGCCAGTATTACTGGAGCGGAATGAAGAGGCAAATTGGCGACTTTGTCAGTAGATGCCTCACATGTCAGCAGATTAAAGCCGAGCACCAGAGGCCAGCAGGGTTGCTCCAGCCCTTGGAAGTGGCTGAGTGGAAGTGGGAGCACATCACAATGGACTTTGTGACCCACTTGCCACGGACATCACGGGGACACGATGCGGTGTGGGTGATAGTGGACCGGCTTACGAAGTCGGCACACTTTTTGGCGGTGCGGATGACCTTCACTCTGGAGGAATTCTGCAGGTTGTACATAAGGGAGATAGTCCGGTTGCATGGGGTACCCGTATCTATAGTATCGGATCGGGACCCCAGGTTTACGGCTCACTTTTGGGAGAGTTTCCAGCGAGCCATGGGGACTCAGTTGAGGATGAGCACAGCCTACAATCCCCAAACGGACGGTCAGTCGGAGAGGACCATCCAGACATTAGAGGACATGCTACGGGCATGCGTCCTAGATCTCAAGGGTAGTTGGGAAGAGCATTTGCCCTTAGTGGAATTCGCCTACAATAACAGTTATCAGGCGAGCATACGGATGGCACCCTATGAGGCGCTTTATGGGAGGCCTTGTCGTTCTCCGGTTTGTTGGACTGAAGTTGGGGAAAGACCCTCTACGGGTCCAGACTTGATTAGAGACACCTCGGAGAAGGTGAACCTGATAAGGAAGCGTCTTCTCACGGCTCAGAGCCGGCAGAAGAGTTACGCCGATAGGCGGCGGCGGCCTCTGGAATTTGAGGTGGGAGACCACGTCTTCTTAAAGGTGATGCCTAAGAGAGGGGTGATCAGGTTCGGCAAGCGGGGAAAACTGTCGCCGAGGTATATTGGGCCCTTTGAGGTGCTTGAGAGAGTTGGCACTGTGGCTTACAGATTGGCGTTACCGCCAACTTTATCGGGAGTTCACGCCGTATTCCATGTCTCTATGCTCCGGAAGTATACTCCAGATCCGACGCATGTTGTGGATTGGGGCGAGCTCATAGTTGATGCGGATGGGACCTTCGAGGAGGGACCAGTGCGTGTCATGGATAGCCGAGAGCAGGTTTTGCGAGGCAAGACCGTGAGGCTAGTGAAGGTGTTGTGGCAGCACCGAGGAGTGGAGGAGGCAACATGGGAGCGTGAGGACACCATACGTGCCAACTATCCTTTCTTATTTGAGGATGGAGGTACATTCTTATAGTCATTTAGTATTATATGACTGTTGCATATGCGTGTAATTGTGTGTTCATGAGTGTGTGAATTTCGGGGACGAAATTCTTTTAAGGGGGGAGGAATGTAAAACCCGAGAAAATTTAAACAATTGTGAAAAAGGGCAAAACGGTAAATTGCCACTACGTACAGGTTGTAAACCTGAATTTTTCTAGAACTTGGATGACGAAACGGACCTCACCGTTGGATTCGTCTCGCGAAATCTAGTTACCCTGTCAAATTTCATTAAATTCCGAGTTAGTCAGATTTTTTGCGTTTTACGAGGCGGTCGAGCCTCGGGAGACCCAAAAACGAAATTCTGATTTAAAATTTTAAATTTTGGGAAATAAATGACGGCAAGTTAAAATAAAAATATTTTGAACTTGAACCGGAGCGAAATTTAATCGTTTCGGGGTTAAAACGGACCCGGGAAATAAGGGCCGTGTGGCGCGTTGTAGGCCAAGTATTTAAAGAGTATTTAAAGGGGAGAAAATCAGATTTTCTCCCCATTTTTGTTCAGCCGATCAGCGTGAGAAAGAAGAGAGGGAAAGGGCTTGGGTTCTCCATCTTCTCTCTACGATCTACGGAGATTGAGAGCTCAAATCCACTCGGGCCAAGAACAAAAGTTGTTCTCCTCGCCGAGGGCTACAAAACCATACCAAGGAGGTCGAGTTTTGGAGTGATTCGAAGAACGGGAAATTGGGAGAGTGAAGACTCCACCTCGTTTGGAGTTCTCGGAGTTTCTCAAAGTTGTTCTCTACGCTTCAAGAGGTAGGGTTCCCTCCTACCAAGGTTTATTCCACACCTAGAATGCTTAGGTGAAATGGGTAAATGAATAGATATAGATATATATATATATATGTATGTCATTTGCCTATGGTTGTGAAATTGGGTGAAGTGGGTTGAAATCAATTCAAATTGGATTGGTAATTAGAAGTTTTTAAATGAAATTTCTAGGATTGAGTATATGAAATTAACCCAATGTGACTCTTGGGCTATATGAAGTGTGGGCATGCTATATGTTATCTTGTGCTTGAAATTGAAGTATGTTATCTCTTGATAATGTGATGACATGCTTGGGTGTTGATTAAGATTAAATGTTGATATATTTACATGCTTGTGATATATTGACATTGTAAGGAAATATGGAAATTATATGCTTATGATATGATTTTGCCATGAAGTGTGAGAAATGTATTGTAAATGTTCATATGTCACTCATACCATATTGAACATTGTAATATTATTGAAATGGGACATCACATTTCATATGCACGGGAGCATTGCACTTAGTAGGTGTGTGTGTGCATGGTGGTTGTCTTCACCAAGCTTGGTGGATGACGAGTGGGCTCGGGTAAGATGGGTTGATGACCTAATCGAGTCGCACGGTTTGCACGGTTGTTAGGGTTGGGGTAGCAAGAAGGGCTAGAAAATCCCTCGGGTGAGAGACCCGGTGATTGGATACGCACTCCGTTGGTATAAGAGCCCATAAAGTGTGTCGGTGTACGCGGAACCGTTGGTGGAAGTCCATGAATTCCGTGTAGGTTGGGTGACCTTTGGTGTGAGTCCATGAACATCCACCCCTTACAAAGACCCTAGAATGAAATGTCATTTGATGTGGAACATAAATGACGGATTGGTACACATTGGCACTTGCATGTGTAGAGGAGCCGGGAAGGGTTCGGTTGGTGTGCATGAGTGAGTCTCACCTCATTTCATAGCATGACATTACATGTTTCAACATGGAATATATTCTTGTTGTGGATTGTTGATTGATAGCATGTGACATTTCATATGCATTTAGGTTGGGGAGTAGCCTCTCTAGGAGATACCCTATTGAGCGTGGCTCACCCTTTATGGGAAAAACATTTCAGGTGTGGGTTTTGCTCCGGCGGATGGCTCATTTGGAGAGCATCAAGCATGAAGGGGGCCGGCTTGTGGCCTTAGTTTAAGTTTTGTAAAACCTTTAACAAAATTCCATTTTGATGTATATATATTATGGAATGAATTGTAATAGAGATTGTATGAGTTGGGTATTATATGGAAAATCTCATTGAACATGTATTGAATGAGTTTGGAGTGTATTGGGTAGCTTTAAGGATGGTTTGGAGGGGAAAGAAATCCATTTTTATGCTCACAGTCTGAAAACCTACCGGAAGGTGTGTGTCGGCCTTCCGGAAGGTTTTGCTAAAAACCCCAGCTTGCCTTGCTCACGGCTAATACCTTCCGGAAGGTTTTGCCCACTGGAATGAACCTTCCGGAAGATTTTAGCTACTGGAGTAAAACCTACCGGAAGGACTTGTCTACTGGAGTGGACCTTCCGGAAGGTTTTGCCTTGGGTTTCTTTTTGACTGCCGAGTTCTTCCGGAAGGTTTTGTTTTCTGGAATGAACCTTCCGGAAGGTTTTGGCTACTGGAATGGACCTTCCGGAAGGTTTTTGCTACTGATGTCGACCTTCCGGAAGTTCTTGAAATTGATCCTTTTCATGTAACAGTTCCTTCAGCGACCTTCCGGTAGGTGTATATCGACCTTCCGGAAGGTTTTTCCAAAAACTTGAAATTTTCAAAATGCTTAGCCATGCTTTTGGGCTTTGTTTTCTTTGGTTTCTATGACATAATTGGACATAAATGAAGGTATAATTGACCTTGTGGATGGTAAATCCGATTAAAAGCATGTGAGTGACGTGGTGTCGGGTTGTACGACTATCACGAGTATTTCCGCGGGTTGACGGATGGTCAACGGTTAATAAAGGACCCCCGGAAATTTGGGGCGTCACATGCCTTGTTTAATTTCAAAAAATCAGAGTGCCTTTATAGGGGGAAGACAAATTCAGGATAATATTATAGTAGCCCAGGAAATCTTACATTCAATGAGATTAAGAAGGAGAACGAAGAAGTACCAGATGACCATTAAACTAGATATGGCAAAGGCTTATGATCGAATGGAATGGGATTTTTTGAAGGGGTTGATGGATAAAATGGGTTTTCATCCCAAATGGGTAAATATGGTTATGCAATGTGTTACCACGATGAGGTATAATTTTTTTGTAAATGGTGAAAATGCAATCTCACTAACTCCTAGTAGAGGTTTAACACAAGGAGACCCCATATCCCTTATCTTTTCAATTTGGTTACTAAATCTTTAACCAGGTTGATTGAGAAGGATATAGAATGGAAAAGTGAAGGGCCTTCATGTGAATAGGCATGCACCCAGAATCTCACATCTCCTGTTTGCTAATGACTCAATTTTCTTCTCAGAAGCTTCAAAGGCTGAATGTATGAACTTGATGAATATTCTTAATATCTACTGTGACGCTACAAGACAACAAATTAATCTTAACAAATCAGGAGTTTTCTTCAGCAAGAACACCCCACAACAACTCCAAAGGGAATTGGCTCAGATTCTTAGAATCCCTCTACTGCAAAGCACAGGAAAATACCTAGGCCTCCCAACAGAGTGGGGTAGATCAAAGAAGCAGACACTTGCCTGGATAAAATAGAGAATCTTGAGAAAAATTGCAGGGTGGAAGGAAAAAATGTTGAGCCATGCTGGGAGGGAGGTTCTTATTAAGGCTGTTGTACATGCAATACCTGCTTATGCCATGATGATTTTCAAGTTTCTTAAGTCTTTGGGTTTTGGTGGAGTAAGAATTCAAGGGAGATGGGGGTTCATTGGAAAAGATGGGAACTCCTCACAAAGAGGAAAAGGGAAGGAGGACTAGGCTTTAGAGATATTGAGGGTTTCAACATTTCTCTGTTAGCAAAGCAAGCTTGGAATCTACCTTAACACCCAAACTCACTTTGGGGGAGAATACTTGAGGCAAAGTATTTCCATGACTGCTCTTTATGGGATGCTAAACGTAAAGCTACAATTTCCTAGATTTGGAGGAGTATTCTGGATGGAAGATATCTTATAGCCAAATGAAGTATATGACAGATTGGAGATGGCGGCAAAGTGAAATGCTAGGAGGATAAGTGGGTGCCTGGACAAAGGAGACTAGTAAACTCACGAGTTAGTGTAGTGAGTAGTGTTCACCAACTAATGTTTCCAACACAAATGAGATGGGATTCAGAGCTTATTAAGGCTACTTTCTCACCAGATGTGGCAAGAAAAATCCTTCTAATCTCTCTTAGTGAAACAAGACAGGAAGATGTGGTGACATGGGAGTTTACTAAATCAGGAACTTATAATGTCAGAAGTGGGTATCACCTCCAAATGCAAGAACAGAGGAAGCAACATGTCAGGTCTCAAGCTTCATCTTCTTTCCAAGCCCCGAAGGACTTATGGAGATCAATCTGGAGAGTGAAAGCACCACCAATGATCTAGTCATTCCTGTGGAAAATTGCAAATGGGGCCTTGGCTACTAAGAGGGAGCTATAGAAGAGAAAAGTTATAAAGAGCCCAATCTGCCTTGTTTGTGGGGAAGAAGAAGAAACAATTGAACATCTTTTTCTCATATGCCCATGGGTGAAAGAAGTATGGGATTTGTCCCCACTATAGATTCACATTGATAGGTGCCAAGTTAGCATAATAGAGAGTTGGCTAACAGAGTCTTTTCGGGTTTTGAAGAATGCAATTGATGATCCTAATGGTGGAAAACCACTCCTTGCCTACATGTTTTGGTTCATTTGGAAGGCACGTAACGAGTGAATTTACAACCATCGTCAGCCCAGACCAAAAAGGGTAATTAACCAAGCTTTACGGTCTCTACAGAGAGGCCGAATATGGAAGAAAAATTGAGGAAAGAATAGCCAAGAAGAGTTCCTCGGCCTCTTTGGGAAGCACCTCCTTTGGGTATGATTAATTTGAACTGTGATGGAGCTTTTTCAGCAAAGACACAATGAGGCTCTTATGCTATCATAGCTTATGACCACAAGGGGAGTCTAATAGCAAGACAAGTTGGAGTGATGGCATCTGCTTCACCTTTGGTCTTTGACGCCTAGGCAGTAAGAAAAGCTTGTAAAAGGGCTTTGGAAGAAGGCTTTCGAGGGGTATGAGTAGAATCTGATTCAAAGCTTCTCATTCATTCACTCATCAAAGGGTAGGAAGCAACTTTCAAGGAGATTGAACCCATCCAAAAGGATATATGGGGATACGCACAGGAGGTCCCTTTCCTTGTTTTCAAACACATAGGCAGATCAGCGAAAATGGTAGCACACTTTGTAGCACAACAAAAGTAGAGAGGTAGCCTACCACCTCAGTGGATCACCAATCTTACGGCACAAATTATGGAGCTTATCCAACGAGAATGTCGTCAAGGAATAGGATAGTTTTGCTTTGATCCTGTTTTTTTTATTTCCTTTTTTTTTTCTTTTCTGTTTCTTATGTTTTGTTTCTACTGTCTTTGTTTTGCATATAGTTTTTAATATAATAATATCATATTTCGTGACAAAAAAAAAAAACCCCGAAACCCACCACCCAACGCCATTGAAACCTCCAAAACCCACCTCCCAACCTCCTGCAAAACACCCAATACCACCAAAACCCACCACCACCAACCACCCAAAACCCACCACCCTGCAAAATACCCAACACCACCGAAACCCACCACCACCAACCATCCAAAACCCACCACCCAACCCCCTTACAAAACAACCAACACCACCGAAATCCACCACCACCAACCACCAAAAACCCAAAATCCACCACCAACCACCCAAAACCCACCACCACCAACCACCCAACACCACCCAAAACCCACCACCCAACCCCCAGCAAAACCCACAACACCATCGAAACCCACCACCCTGTAAAACACCCAACACCACCGAAACCTACCACCACTAACCACCCAAAACCCACCACCCTGCAAAATCCACCACCCAACCCTCCTGCAAAAACCCCAACACCATCGAAACCCACCACCACCAACCACCCAAAATTCATCACCCAATCCATCGAATCAGATAGAGGCGAGAGAGAGAGAGTCGAAACAGAGAGAGGCAAGAGAAAGAGAGACGCAGAGAGGCAAAGAAAGAATAGATAATCTCCTTCCAATGTTGGGTTTATATATTTCCAAGAATAAACCCAATTTTTGTAGCCAAGAGGGATCGATGGCCGAACCTCATTAAATGGACCATTCTGCCTAGCGTCTGTTTACATTTTTCCTTATTTTTAAAAGCAGCAAATTTCTGTTTGTAAAATTTGACTTTGTTTTCAAAATATGGTAGATAAAAACAAAAACGAAAACATACACACAAACGTGTTTATATATATATACACAAACGTGTTTATATATATCTATATAATAAAATACAATACAATTCAAATTTCAAAAGATAAACAAAATGACTTTTGCTTTTCGCGGTCCAGATCATTTTAAATTTTATTTTAAAGTTAATCCAACAACTAATATTAACTCCCCAAATTTAATAGGGAAAATAGGCCCCCTAAAGGTGTGTTTGGTATGACTTTTCAAAAATGCTTCTCATAAGCACTTTCAAAAAAAAAAAAATTAGTTTTTAGAACCGCCCCACCACCACCGCCACTGTCACCACCACCTCTGTCACAACCATCACCACCACCACCACCGCCCCACCACCACCATCACCGCCACCCCACCACTACATTTGCCACAACAACAACCAATCCACCACTGTCACTCCACCACCACCTCTGCCACAAACAACAACTACAATACCACCGCTGTCGCCACCCCACCACCCTACCACCACCATCAGCACTACCACCACCGTCACCGCTACCCCACCACCACCTCTGCCACCCAAGGCGGAGGGAGGCATGGGCCAGGGTGGGCAAGTGCCCCCCCTCAAATTTTTTTTTTGTATTAGTTAGCTATATATATTATATATTTGTCTAATATATTATTTGTGCCCACCCAAAATCAAAGATAAAAATGTTAGGCCCACATTATCTATCCAAAAGAATTAAAAAATTAAGCTCATTTAAAACAAAAAAATTTGAGCCCACCACTATCTACCCAAACCTATTAAAAAATAAAATCTTTGATCTATCACAATCCACCTAAACCTATTAAAAATAAAACTTTTGGCCCACCATTAAAAAATAATTTTTTTGGCCCACTATTAAAAAATAATTTTTTTGGTCTACTTGACAGACATCACCTAACCCTTATCTTTCCTTCTCTCTCTCTCTCTCTCACTCACTCACGCCCAGACAGCCACAAGAAACACAGATAGTCCTTGAGTTTTATCGTTCTTTCACTTCCTTGCACCACTAGGGCCACCACCACAGGCGACAACGCCAAAGTAAATATTCTCTCTCTCTCTCTCACAGCACACGCTGACACGTGCAAACTGCACACAACACACACACAAAATAAATTAGTTCCAAAATTTTAAATTAATTAGTCTTGGTAATTTTCTGATTTTTTGTGCATTTTAATTTTTAACCCTAATTTATATTTTTATGCATTTTGCCCTTATTTGAATTTTTATTCATTTTTCCCTAATTATTTTCTTGATTTATTATAGCTCGGATTAGTAATTGGGGATGCCTTGAAGACCTTGACTTGCGATTATTGAGTCGACAGTAAAAAGTATTTTTGGTAACTTTCAATCCGAACCTATTTTTAATACTTTGAATGATATTGCTTGGATTTATTAAAATTATGAATTTGATACTTTTATGCATTTGTACTTGTATTTGTTTCCTAATACAATATCTTCTTTAGAATGCAAGCGATAAAATTGAGAAAATAGTTTGTTTAATCAATTACAAAAGTGGATGTATAAACCCATTTTCTTGAATAATTTTTTGAAATAGTCATGGAGAAGTATTTCAAGAGAAAGTCTGAGTCAGAGTAATCACCTCCTCCAAACAGAGGTGGTGATTCTTCAAAGAAAAGTCATGTAAATATTAATTTGACGGATCTTCCATCAGATCCTAGACTACGGCCTCGGATTATGGATTATAATTCTAATGATCGAGACCAAATTCGTAGAGCTTATCTACAAAAGGGTCCTTGTCAACCCCGCGACCATAATTTTCTATAAAAAGAATTTTGTGTTAAACTACGACGGTTTAACAAAACTTGGTTTTCTCAGTTTGGTAACTGGCTTGAGTATAATGTAGCGAAAGATGCAGCATTTTGCTTGTGCTATTATCTTTTTAAATCAGATATCGGAGAACAATCGGATGGCGAAACATTTGTTAGCTCTGGCTTTTCAAATTGGAAGAGAATAGAGAAGTTCCAAATGCATGTTGGAGGCGTTAATAATTCTCATAACCAAGTTTGGAGAAAATGTCAAGATTTATTAAATCCAAAGCAAAGTATTTAAGCTATTTTCTTCAAACAGTTAGACCAAGTTCGAAGTGGGTACAGAACCCGGTTGAATGCATCCATTGATTGTATTTGATTTCTTCTAAGGCAAGGGCTTGCATTTCGTGGTCACAATGAATTTGAGAATTCAAGTAATCAAGGAAACTTCCTTGAACTTCTTAGATTTCTTACTGATCACAATGAGGATATTAAAGCTATTGTATTGAAAAATGCTCCTGAGAATCTCAAGTTGACTTCGCCTTAAATTTAAAAAGACATTGTAAATGCAGCTTCTGTTGAAACGTGTAATGCTATTGTGACCCATCTTGGTGATGCACTTTTTTCTATTCTTATTGAGGAATCACGTGACATATCAACAAAGGAACAAATGGTTGTTGTGTTGCGATTTGTGGACAAGAAGGGACATGTAGTTGAACAACTTTTAGGTTTTGAACATGTTACCAATACTAGTGCTCTCTCATTTAAGGTAACTGTTGAAGATTTATTTACTAGGCATGGGTTGAGTTTGTCAAGATTGTTCGGGCAAGGTTACGATAGGGCTAGTAATATGTGAGGTGAGTTCAATGGTCTCAAGACAATTATAATGAAGGAGAATGCATATGCATATTATGTCAATTATTTTTCGCATCAATTGCAATTAGCTCTTGTGGTCGTTGCAAAGAATCTTATTCAAATCGTGACTCTTTTCAACTTGGTTGCTAATATTGTGAATGTTGTGGGAGTCTCATGTAAACGACGAGATATTCTTAGAGAGAAACAAGCGATTAGAGTTATTGAATTACTCGATAATGAGGAGCTTTCAAGTAGGCGATGCCTAAATCAGGAAACTAATTTTACATGTGCTTGTGATACACGTTGGGGTTCACATTATTATTCTTTGATCAGCTTGATTGATATGTTTTCATCAGTGATTGATGTGCTTGATATGGTTTCAAAAGATGGTATAAATGCAGAACAAATAGGGGAGGCAAATATTTGTTTGGACTTGCTACAATCTTTTGAGTTTGTATTCAATCCTTATTTGATGAGATGCATATTGGGAATCACAAATGAGTTGCCGCAGACATTATAAAGGAAATATCAAGATATCGTGAATCTCATGACATTAGTTCAAGTATTCAAACAACGACTTCAAATGATGAGGAAAATTGGTTGGAGTTGTTTTCTTGATGATGTCACATCTTTTTGTGAAAAACATGAGATAGTTGTTCCAGAGATAGACGATATCTTTAAAGCTCGAGGGAGGTCAAGACGTACTCAAGAAAAGACAAATTTGCATCACTATCAAGTTAAGTTATTTTATACCGTCATAGATATGCAACTTCAAGAGCTAAATAGTCGTTTTACCGAGTCAAACATTAATTTACTTATTTGTGTGGCATGTTTGAGTCCTTCTGATTCCTTTTTAGCTTTTGACAAGGAGAAATTGGTTTGTCTTGTCCAATTTTATCCGAAATAATTTTTTTCACTCGAGCTCATGATACTTTCTGATCAACTGGATAGTTATATTATTGATATGCGCTCTAGCATTGAGTTTTCAAATTTGTTAGGGATTGAAGATCTTGCTCAGAAAATGGTTGATACAAAAAAACACGTGGTATATCCATTGGTCTACTTACTTGTGACATTGACATTGATCTTGCCAGTTGCGACTGTCACAGTAGAGAGAGCATTTACGGCTATGAGAATTGTGAAGAATTGATTGCGTAGTCGAATGGGCGATCAATGAATGACAAATAACTTGATTGTATACATAGATAATGACATTTTCGATTGCATTGATAATGATATTATCATGCAACGCTTTCAAAATATGAAATCACGTCGTGGTCAATTGTAAAAGACTATAGTTAGTCTCATTTTTTATAAAGGGGTCTAATTAGAACCTTGTTTTACAGATTTTTTTTTGTTTTTGTACCCCATATATATCGGTTTTTGGCTCTTTTGTTAATGAAATTTTAGGTATTATATATGATTTAAAAATTTTATTTGTCTTTATCTTTAATCTTTAAGAAGACAAATTTTTAAACTTATAGTTAGTGCCCCCCACATATAAATTCCTAGCTTCGCCCCTGTCTGCCACATCCACCACCACAACCACCATTGTTGCCACCCCACCACCACCACCACCACCATTACCGCCATCGTACCACTACTGCCACTACCATTACCACCCCACCACCCCCACCGTTGCCCCTACTACTACCATCACCACTACCATCACCATCCCACCACCACCACTATCACCGCCACCGCTGTCGCCACCCTACCACCACTGCCTCCGCCCAATCCCTACCACCATTGCCACCCCACCACCACCATCGCTGTCACCCCACCACCATCAACATCGTTATCACCCCACCACCATCAACATCGCTATCACCCCACCACCAACACCCTTGTCACCGCCATCGCCATCGCCACCACCCACCACCACCACCACATCGTCAACCACCACCAATTGCTACCACCATTGTCCACCGCTACCATCCACCATCATCATCATCTCTTTCTTATATTTATTACTACTATCACCATTATCCCACCACCACCGTCGCCCACCGCCACCCACTACCGTTGCCCACCACCACCCACTACCACCCACCACCGTCGTCGCCCCTCTATTATCACTGCCAACCACCATCACTATTGCCCACCGCCACCGCCTTCACCCATGATTGCCATTACCACCATCGTCACTCAAAACCCACCACCATCATTACTGTTATCACCCACAGCTATCACCACCACCAAGGTCATCGCCGCCCACCACAACCATCACCGTCTCCCACCACTACCACTGGTCACCCCCATTACAAATGGTGCTTAAATTATTTTCTCTCTCCTCTATGTTTGTAATTTGATTTTAGGTGTGAATATAAATATGTTTATCATTGACATTTTTTTTATTACTTCGTGCCTTTAGGCACAGACAATAACTAGTGTGTGTGTGTGTATATATATGTATATATATTTGACAAAAACTGAAACAAAAAATTTAAATAAAAAATTAAATGATTACTAAAGGCTATCAAAGTAATCATGTGTTTGTCAAATAACCTAACTCATGCCCAACCAGCGACATGTGATGTATGCAACAGTCAGTGGGGGTATGGTCAATAGTTGATGACATGCAAATATAATGCAAGCCTTGACACTCAGGCCTAGGGGTGTTTACCCTATCCTACGGGTATGAATTATAGTATTTTATGTGACGTCCTTAAAATCGGGGGTTTTTTGTCAACCGTTGATCACCCATCAACCTGCGAAATTATCTGTGAATGTTGCATAACCCGACACCATGGCACAATATCCTCTTTACCGGGATCACAACAACACAAATTTTGGGCAGAGTCTCCCTTGTACCGGACACTCCCAAATGCGTAACTTGTATACCATTTAATCACATGACCCATTCAAGGTCTAATATACATCAATTTACACTCATTTATTGTCCATTTATATCATTTGAACAAAAGAACCCAAGACCCAAAGACCTAGCAAAAGCATTTCAAATTTTAGAATTTTGAAAAAAACCTACCGGTAGAAAGGCTCACAGAACTCAGCTTTCATAAAACTTGGGGAAAACCTACCAGTAGAAGAAATCATCGTTCTACCGGTAGAAAAAGCCTACTGGAATTCTTCTACCGGTAGGAAACTTGACGTTCTACCGGTAGAAGAACCCTACTGGAAATGTTCTACCGACAATCATTAAAGTTCTACCGGTAGAACATGCCTACTGGATCACTTCTACGGGTAGAATAACCCATCGTTCTACATGTAGGTGTGCCTAGTTTTTCCCCGATTCCTTTCTTTTTCAATTTCAATCTATTCCAACATCATTCAATCTCAACTCAAACTCATATAACATGTAATTTTACATAAAACATAATCCATACGAGTTCAATTACAATCCCTTACATACATTACATGCTCAAAAACTAAATAACATATTAGTTTTTACAAAACATGATTTAAAAACCACAACTCGGCTTTTCTTCAACAATGAGGGCCCGATTGAGAGCCGTCCACCGGCACATGTCCCGTACCTGAAATGTTGTCCCCATAAAGGGTGAGTCACGCTCAATAGGGTATCTCCTAAAGAAACTACCCCCCAACCTAGATGCATATGAAATGTTCACATGTAATTCACAAGCAACAATTAATCCATTCAAGAATATGCAATTCATAATGGATCCTCTATGTCATGCCATGTTATGAGATGAGACTCACACATGAAACTCAACCCGAGCCTTTACCGGCTCCCTCAACACATGTAATGTCATGCGTATGTATTAGGGCATTTCAAGCCCCCATCATTGATGTTACACATCCAATGACTAATTTAAATCCCGGGTCTTTCTTGGAGTGGGTATTTATGGACTCACACAAACGGGCACTCAACCGACACGACATTAATGGACTCCCACCAACGGCTCCGTGTACGCCGACACACTTTATGGACCCTACACCAACGGAGTGTGTATCCAATCACCGAGTCTTGCATCCGAGGGACATTCTAACCCTTCTTGCTAACCTTGACCCTATTTTTCAATGCAAACCGAGCGACTCATTCGAACCTTGGCCCAACTATCTCGAGTCCACGCATCATCCACCAAGAATGGTGTTTGATCAAATCATGCACACACACTTACACTCATGTCAAACGCCCACGAATGTGATGCTACCCGTTCATATGCAATGTATATGTATAATTGCATTCCATATCATTATGCAACTAAGATCTCAATTGCAATTTCAACATCATGTTTCATATGTTATGTGGACATAAAGAACAACATTCTAGCTCATTCAATATTCCCAATTGCTAATTATATCATTAGCATATAATTATAATTTATAACATCATCCGAACATGTTATTCCAATTTTATCAAAACAACATACTTCAATCATTTAAGGCATTTTATCAAACACCCACATATATCATTCAAGGCATCTTATCATCACCCACATATATCATTCAAGACATTTTATCAAACACCCACATATATCACATTTCTCAAGAAATCACATCAAGTAATTTCTATATACTCAATTTAAGCTAGAATTGATTTTACCCATTTCTATACCCACTTTTCACATTTCAACTATCATAAGTAAGTGTCATGCGAGATTACACATCTAACACCCTACTCATTCCATATAACAACCCTAAATTGAAAATAAACCTAATTAGGAAAGAACTCTACCTATTGAAGCATAAAAACACAAATTTTGATTTCCACTAAAATTTTGTTTTTGAATCTTCGGTGAAATTCATGATTTTTGGTACGTAGTCGTAGCCCTCGTCGCGTAGATGAACTTTAATTCTTCACCCAAGTCGATTCGACCAAAGGAACGCCATAGATTATAGAGAGAAGTTGGAACTCTTTATTTTTCCATCTCTTCCCTCTCCAACGTTAAAACCCAGCTCAACGTTCTCCCCTATTTATACCCCTTGGAATGCTCGGCCCTCGTCGCGCCACACGTCCTCCATTCCTGGGTCCGATTTTGTCCCGAAACGATTAAATTTTGTCCCGGTTCAAGTTCAAAATATTTTTATTTGAACTAATTTTAAATTATTTTTTAATTTTCAAAATTTAATTCAATGTCTCATTTTTAGGTCACGCGACACCCGATCGTTTCGTAAAACGCAAAAAAATTGACTGTCTTGGAATTCGACGAAAATTGACTAGGTAACTAGATTTCGCGAAACAAATTCAACGGTGAGGTCCGTTTCATCATCCGAATTCTAGAAAAATTCGGGTTTTCAATCCCTACCGAAGTGATAAATTACCATTTTGCCATTTTTCAAAAAAATTCAAATTTACCTGGGTTTTACATTTTATCTTCTTACTCGATACTTTACAAAATAATTTTTTTTTGATCGACCCTATCTGATCAAGTGTACCATTCCTACCCGAATTTCATCCAAAATAATTGGGTAGGAAGTCGGATGAATATTTTTATTTTTTTAGTTATTAATTTTTAGATCATTTTAACAATTTAATTAAATAATCTACACCAATTAACCTACACAATAAATTCGATAATATACAAACAATTGCAATAAAAATACAAAAAAGAAATTCATAAATATCAATACATCATAATTATTGCATAAATAAATAAATAAATAAATAAAAATATATATATATATACCAATTTAATAGAAAGTAAAGAATTAGCGGAAGGAATAGCAAATTCACAAGGAATTTTATAAACAGTTATAGTCATGGGAGAATCACAGGCTGTAGATATAAATGGCAAATATAATTTTCTTTACTGAAGAAAATCTTTCAATACAATTTACAAAAATATTAAAGATAAATACTTACAACACTAGCACTAAAGGGCTAGTGGAAATAAGCGTTGCAAATACTCTTAATGCTCTTCATTTACATCATTATGAAGGCAAGATACAAATATGAGATAATTAGGCCTTATTCCAAGAGCAAATCTTACCACAGACGTAGTAAGAAATCTTTTGCCAAACCTGAAACTTCTAGCCATCCCACTAGGAGGTCTAGAAAGCCTTATAAGCGTACCACTTATAAGAAAAAATCAGGGGGGAAAGGGAAAGGAAAAGTTCAAGATGATATGAAATGTTTTAACTGTGGAAAGTCAGGCCACATTAGTCCTGATTGTCCAGTTAAAAAACAAGTTAAAAGGTTAAACTTAGCCCCAGGAGACGAAGAAGAAATTCTTAAAATCTTTAGGCTAAATAACCCTTATTCAGAAGAAGAAGAATCAGATAGCTCAGAAAGCCATGAAGATTCTTCAGAATATCATTCAGCCTCTGATAACCCTAGTGAACCTAACATTAAATTAGGTTGCAGATGCCCCAAAAAGGTTAGGGTTATTACTAAACAATCTGAAGAACATATCCTAATAGATCTAATCTCCAAGATAGAAGATCCAGATCTTAAGGATAAATATGTTAAGCAACTTAGGAATTTGTTTGTTAAGAAAGATAATAAACAACTTCTTCCTAAAAAACAACTCATTAGTCTTAACAAAACTATGGAAAGATTTAGTAAGGAAAAGAAGAAAGAAGTCACCTTACAAGATCTCCAAAGTGAAGTTAACAAATTAAAAGTTGAAATAAAAGATCTAAAAGCTCAAGACAAGAAATTTGCAGAAGCTTTAAGTCTTTTACAAATTGGAAATGATTTAGATAAATCAAAGGACTTAGTTCCTGAAGAATCAAAGAACTTAGTTAATCCATTTAGTCATAACAGAGCATGTTCTCAAGGGATACCCGTAACCTCCACCTCTTCTATGAAAAATTCTGGTTTAACGAACCTGTCATTTCACGATGGATGCTCACAAACTGATGATAAAAGGATTAATCTAATTAATCATCTTACTGTCCAAAAATGGTATGTTGAAGTTAAAATCGTTATTTCTGATGATTTTGTTCTTAATACCATTGCCCTTATTGATACTGGTGCAGACGTAAACTGTATCCAAGAAGGGATTATTCCAACTAAATTCTATGAAAAAACATTGGAAAAAATTAGTTCTGCCAATGGAAATAGAATGAAGGTTAAGTACAAATTACCAAAGGTACATGTTTGTCAAGATGATGTATGTTTTAAAACATCATTCATACTTGTAAAAGACATAACTGACTTAGTCATTCTTGGTTTACCATTTGTATACTTATTGTATCCTTTTACAACAGGTACAGATGGGCTAACAACCAAGCCTTTTGGTCAAACTGTAATTTTTAAATTTGTTACTAAACCTAAAGAAAAGCAATTAAGGCAGCTAAAAGAATATTCAATCTCAAAGTCCCTTAATGTTATCAACAGGAAAATTAATCAAGTGAAATTTCTCAAAGAAGAAATTAATCACCTCAGAATTAATGAACAATTAACCAACCCAATCTTAATGCAAAAGATTGAAAGGTTTAAAGAAAAACTGGAAGCAGAAGTTTGTTCTACCCTTCCTACAGCTTTCTGGCATAGGAAGAAGCACATGGTAAGACTTCCATACATTAAAGGTTTTAGTGAGGCAGATATCCCCACTAAATCTAGACCTATTCAGATGAACCATGAGACAATGGAAATCTGCAAGAAAGAGATTTCTGAATTACTCAAGAACGGTATCATCTGAAATAGCAAATCTCCTTGGTCATGCTCAGCTTTCTATGTCATCAAAAATGCAGAATTAGAAAGAGGTGTTCCAAGGTTAGTAATCAATTATAAACCATTAAATGTTGTTTTAGAATGGATCAGGTATCCAATTCCAAATAAACAGGATTTAATTAAAAGACTCAGTAAGTCTATAATATTCTCAAAATTTGATCTTAAAAGTGGTTATTGGCAAATTCAAATCCATCCAGAAGATAGATATAAAACTGCCTTTGTAACTCCTTTTGGTCATTATGAATGGAATGTCATGGCATTTGGTTTAAAAAATGCTCCTAGTGAATTCCAGAACATAATAAATGAAATTTTTAATTGTATTAGTCATTTTTCTATTGTCTATATAGATGATATTCTCATCTTCTCCAGGTCAATAGAAGAACATTGGAAACACCTTAATTCCTTTGTAGAGATAGTCAAGCAAAATGGTTTAGTCATCTCTGCTCCTAAGATTAAGTTGTTCCAAACATCAGTAAGGTTTCTTGGATATAACATCCATCAGTCTACTATTGTTCCTATCAGTAGATCTATCCAATTTGCAGATAAGTTCCCTGATGAGATCACTGATAAAACTCAATTGCAAAGGTTCTTAGGTTCCCTAAATTATGTTTCTGACTTCTATCAGGATCTTAGGAAAACCGTTAAGCCTCTGTATAGCAGATTAAAAGGAAATCCTTCTCCTTGGACATCTGTTCATACTGATATAGTCAAACAGGTCAAAAAGTTCATTAAAACATTGCCCCGTCTTGGTATTCCATCTGTTGATTCCTTTAAAATCATTCAGACTGATGCCTCCGATGTTGGCTACGGTGGTATCCTCCTTCAGAGAGAATCTCCTAATTCTCCTGAACAAATTGTCCGGTTCCATTCTGGAATTTGGAACAAAGCACAAACAAATTATAGCACTATTAAAAAAGAAATCTTATCTATTGTCCTGTGTGTCTCAAAATTCCAGGATGATATATTAAATCAGAAATTTCTAATTCGTGTGGATTGTAAATCAGCAAAACATGTTTTAGAAAAAGATGTTCAAAATATTGCTAGTAAGCAGATTTTTGCCATATGGCAATCTATTTTGAGTATTTTCGATTTTGACATCGAATATATTAAAGGCAGTAATAACTGTATTCCTGATTTCCTAACCCGTGAATTTCTGCAGGAACCTCATGGCGAACAGGGATAAACCTGGATCCTCTTCCAAACCCGGGAGGGATACTGGGAAATATAAACTTCTAGCCTTACCTAGCCCAACCCAATTGCCAGCCCAAACAACCGCAATTGCCTTGTCTAATCGTTTCCATTGTTTGGGAAACCCTAATCCAGTAAGGCCAGTAGCCCAATCTACTTCTACCTTAGTCACAAGGCCAGTAGCCCTGCCGACTACTACTGTCAACCCAGTTACCTTTACACAAATGGCTTAACAACCACCGGTCAGACTCTCTAACCAGGTTGTCAACCCATATATTCCTCACCATCCTCAGTTAACCCATAAAGGCCCAATTGTTGATTACATCAGAGCTTATACACAAAATGTATTTGCTATTGAACCACCATTTATTCATCTATCTGATCCTGTTGATATAGTCAAAGCCTATATTGAGCCAGGATGGACTTTTATTCCAACAGATCCTGAGAAACCCCATAGTTTCTATCAGGATATCTTGTTCTTTACCAAATCAATATTTGTTAAACCAATCAATGATAAGTTTAACCCAGATAAGGTTATTTATCATTCTTTGATTATTCTGAGGATTATTTCTGTCATTGAATGGGGATCTCACCCTTCCTTGCTCCGAGACCTTCCATTCCACAACAGACAATTTAATTACTATGATTACAAAGAATCATGGTTCAAAGTTCTACTCCACCAGAATGAGGATTACTCCCATTCATGGTTCCTCAATTTTCATAGAGATTTCAAGAGCTAGATTCCTGCCTGGTTCACACAGTGGTGGTTTATGCACGGCCCCATTCCTGAAATCTTTCCTGCTAATCTCCAAGATCAAATTACTGTCTTCTCATCTCTTTACCGTCCTAGTAAACATGAGAGTTAGTTTCCTTTATTACTAATGTTTATTTGCAGGTACAAAGTCCCATGGATACTCAAGTGGAAATGGAAAATTGCTGGATATAATATAGTCAGGCAATTATATGCCAAGTGGTGGCCCAGGTTCCAGCAGAGTGACATTATCACTCTTGTCAAACAGGAGTTCCCAGTCAAGGTTCCGACCCCAGTAGTGGCACCAGCAACCTTGCCTCCAGCAACTCCAGTTAAGGACACTGCTAGTCCATCCACAGTTCCATTGAAGTTGGGAAAATCCTCTGTTAAGGATTCCAGCAAACATAAGAAATCCTCCTCTAAGGATTCTAGCAAGAAGAAGACCTCCAAGAAGAAGACTGCCAAGATGTTATTAAAGCTTCTTCAAGGATCCGATAGTGACAGTGACTCATCAGTATCTTCACAAGGTTCTGTTAATGCATCAGATACTCTCCAAGATGCCCAAGACCCTTTTGCAGGATATGATGACCTCACCCCTGATCTGGCTTCTCCTTGATCTTTACTCTTTACCCGTGATAGCTTCACTCACTACTTCCCCCACTAGTGGAAGAAAAGTTGTATGTCACAAGTAACGATAAGGCATCAATTAGTGAGCCTGACTCTTTCCCCTAGTAAAGCAGCCGACAGTCTTTATTCAGATCTGCTTTCCACCGAAAGTAGATTCTCCAGACAACAGCAGGGCCCGTTAGTCCCTTCAGTCAACAATTACCCTGAGTAAAAGTCATTTACTCCACCTTTTCTACCGAAAGTAGAAGGTGAAAGACTTTACCCAGAGTTAAAGCAAAAGGGAATTCATTACAACGATTCCCTCAGAAGTACTTACCTCTAGATAAGGCCTTCTCCATTTCATTTGTAAGAAAGTCTCATTAGACTATTACAAGCCTAGTAAACACTCTCCTACCCTCTCTCATATTTGTATCTTGCCTTCATAATGATGCAAATGAAGAGCATTAAGAGTATTTGCAACGCTTATTTCCACTAGCCCCTTAGTGCTAGTGTTGTAAGTATTTATCTTTAATATTTTTGTAAATTGTATTGAAAGATTTTCTTCAGTAAAGAAAATTATATTTGCCATTTATATCTACAGCCTGTGATTCTCCCATGACTATAACTGTTTATAAAATTCCTTGTGAATTTGCTATTCCTTCCGCTAATTCTTTACTTTCTATTAAATTGGTATCAGAGCCATTTAACGGCCTGGAAAGTCCTCCTAGAACTTTTGGTTGTTGGATACGTTCTTTCTTCATCAATCTATTCTTTACAGTCTAGATAGTCTAGTAAGCTATCTTCTGTGTTAAATCTGCATAGTCTTACTTGTTTTAAATCTCTTTTGCTTCAATTCTTATAAATCACTTATAAGTTCAGCCTGCTGATCACCCGTTTCTGTGCATCCAAGAGTCTGTAAGCCTCTCGTTATCCCGTTTGTAAGTCCGAGTGTGGCAGTCTAGGGATTTTAGGCAAGAAAGTGAGGATAATAAGTTAGGGGTATGTATTAGATGGTTAAAACTTATTTGTAATTTTTAAAATTGAAAATAATTTGATTTAAACATGAGTAGATTATTTAGATCTAACTCTAGAGCTAGCTCATCTAGATCTTCATCTAGTACTATACCGAATATAGTAAATGAAGAAGAGAATGAGTATTTAGAATCCAAAGTTTGTTGGAATGATTGGAACATTCCAAAAGTCCCCCATAGGGAAATTTATAAAACCAGTTGGCTACCTACAGCTTTTAATGCTGCATTACAAGTCAACACAATTGAACAAGTTCATCCTCTCAGGAATGAGGAAGAAATTTTTCAGCTCCTCAATAAGGAAGCTTTAAAACGACATAGGTCTAAAGGATTTAAATTTATCCATTTAGGTCTAGTACAAGTTGCCATTAAACCATTAGTAACAATGGGAACTAATACTTCAGTTCTATTAACCTTAAGAGATGGTAGGTTTACAGTTTATAAACCTAGCATTTTAGGGATAATGGAAGCAGGCCTCCATCAAGGTCCTGTGTATTTTAATTGTTTCCCAGACTTCACATTAAGTTTATCTTGTGAAAAAACACCCAAAGCCCTTACTTTAGGTGTAAAACTTAATGGTGATATTACATATCTTGAAGCTGGAACTTAATCCATAGTACTCATCTATAGGATCTATTACAAATGCATTACCACTAATTTGAATGTGCATGCATTAAGTAAAAGTCCTAGAGAAAGTACTCTGTTAATGCAAGCTAGTACTAGTGAATCCAACATGCAAGTCCCTAAAAGACTTTTATGGAAAGATGTCACTTTACCAGATAGTTGGATAGTCGAAAATGAAAATTATAATAAAGATACTAAGGTTCAGACCACTAATGTCGAACATGTTCATCAACTTACTGACGGTTCAGTAAAAATATCTTTTGATGGTGCAAGATCCCATAGATCTAGCCTGTCATCTATTCCTCCTAGTTTGTTTAACAAACCAATTAGGATTAATGAAGGAAGAAAATCTGATTCTTGTTCTAGTATCTCCCAAAGAGATAGGGACATTGCTCAAGAGCTTGACAGGAGACTTAAGTTAAAAGGAATTGATAATTCAGCCTCCATTAGTAGACCATACTACACACCAGCTAGGAAAATTTTGAATCCATCAATTTTGATTTCTCTTTTTCCATTGAAAATTTTGATTTCTCTTTGATTTTACAAGATTTTTCTGATTTTGTTTGAAAATTTGTCTTCAAATCTGTTGAATCCATCATGAATTCCAATCAATCTCAGCGTCCAGTGCCTCCAAAGCCTCCGGATATTAAGAAAAATTTTGCTTCGTTATTCAAGAAGTCTTCGCAAATTTTGAATCCATCAAATAATGTTGTCATGAGTCTGGGAAATGACAACACTGTACCGATTGTGAATCAACCAGCGATCGATTCTTGTAGTATGCCTCCTGACTCTCAAAATTCTTTGATTATCCAAGTTCCGAAAATATCTTCGATTTCACACGGATCTCAAATTTCTCAAACTTCATTGATTCCTCAAATTTCTTCGACTCATCTGTCATCCTCGATTCAGGCTGTTCCTTCGCTTCAGGATCTTCGGATCTCTCAATTTCCTCAAGCTATTTTGTCTTCATCACATCCTTCGTCAGATCCGAGATCTTCGTCTTTACCAAATTCTGAGAGTGCAGAACAGGGTTCATCGAGTAATTCTCTGGGATTGTTTGCAACGGATTATCCTCCTAAGACATCAAAGAGGGTGGTATACAACAACGGGGAGCCAGGTATGTACTGGTCCCCGAGTGAAACCATGGAGTTATCGAAGGGTTTCGGCCAAACCCTAATTGGAAAATGCGCATACGGTAAGCCATCAGTTGGTGTGATTCGAGAGTTTATCACTTCTAAATGGCTTCCAAAAGGAGAATTTTATGTTGGAGTCTTGGATCCGAGGCATATCCTCATTCGATTTAGTCTTCTTGAAGATTATATTAAAACATGGTTGAAAGATGCCACATACATTGAGGGCTTCCTTTTCAGATTCTTCAAGTGGTTTCCGGAGTTCCAGCCAGGTATAGAACCTCCGATGGTCCCTATTTGGGTGGCATTGCCAGGTTTACCAATTCACCTGTTCAATCAGGAGAGTTTAAGAGATATACTAAGTCCAATTGGTAGGATTTTGGTAATTGATGGGGCTACATTGAGTTTGTCGAGACCAGGAGTTGCGAGGGTATGCGTTGAGGTTAATCTGTTGGCATCGAATCCAAAGAGATTTTGGCTTGACATGGGAGGCTCTAGTGGACGTTGGCAGCGAATAGTATATGAAAAGGATTGTAGGTATTGTGTGAGTTGTTTAAAGCAGGGCCATGATAACTCTGTGTGTCGTAAGAAAAAGGGAGAGGGAGATTCTGCTGAAGAAAAGAAGAGATTGGGGAGGAGGACTGAGTCTGAAAATGGGGTTAAGAATCTGGGTGATTTGGATAAAGAACAAATGGAGAAAGAAGGGAAAGGAAAGGAGGTTTTCCAAGAAGTGCAGAGAAGGAGAACAAGAAAAGAATTCAGACAAAAAGCAATTGTCTCTGAACAGGGGACAACGAATATGTTCTCTGTTTTGGCGATTGATACAGAAAAGAGAAAGGATGTAAATTTTGAAAAAGGGGGGCCTTCTATGGATATGATTATGGAAGAGATGCAAAAGGAAAGACCAGCAGTGAATATAGTGGAGAGTGTGGAAATGATTTCTGAAGTAAATAGTCAGATTGCGGGGGAAGGTATTGTTGATCTCTTGATGAATAATTCGAAGGAGGTTGTAAATGAGGTTGAAATTTTGGATGGGGAAGATATTCAAATAGTAGAAAGGGTGGATGAGGAAAAAGAAGAGGAAGTGCAGCAATCATTGATGTTCTCTGTTCAGGGGGTGGAAAAGGAAAAAATGGATGATGAAATGGCATTGGGAGAGAAATCGAAGTTGGAATCTTTCTTTGTCGAAAGGCAGTATGAGGTAAGGAGATTAGAAAATTGTCCTGTGGATGATAATTTGGGTTTGGTAAAGTATAAGGAGCCTCCAGATAAAGGCTTTGTGTCTGATCAGGAAAGCTCCAAATCTTGGGCTGATAGAGTAGAGGATAGTGAGGATGCAGATGAAGATTATGTGCATGCCACTGGTAATACCAAGCTTGGTCTTGGAGGAAATTCTTCTCCTACCTATTCTTTATGAATTTTATGTCTTGGAATGTGAGAGGGGCTAGGAAAGAGGAGTTAAGAAGCAGATTAAAGAAGTTAGTAGTCATGAATAAAATTTGTTTCTTGGCTGTGCTGGAGCCAAAGATGAGCTCTGTGAAATTAAAGTCTTTTGCTTCTTCTGTAGGACTCAGTTTTTTTGTGGCAAATTCTTTGGCTGAGAAATATGTGTGGTTGTTATGGAATGAGGATTTGGAGGTAAAGGTGGTGAAGGAGCATGAACAGGGCATATCTGTGATTGTGTCTTGTTTAGGCTCTGATTCTTTTTTGATAACAGTAGTGTATGCATGTTGTGACCATGTGTTAAGAAGACCTTTGTGGGTACATTTGCAAGAAGTAGCTTCTTATTTTTCTTTACCGTGGATAGTTATGGGAGATTTCAATGCTATTTTGAATTCGTCTGAGAGGTTGGGAGGATCTTATCCATCTATTATAGCAATGGAGGAGTTTGGGGCTTGTATTCAGTCAGAGGGTTTAATGGACTGTGGCTTTGAAGGCAGTAACTATACTTGGTGTAATGGTCATGAGGGGAGTACTAGAATGTGGCAACGTCTGGACAGAGTTTTTATTAATTCTGATTGGAATGATAGATATGAAAGTTCTAATGTTGTTCATCTTGCAAAAGGGAGTTCTGATCATTGTCCATTGTTGATTAAAATTCTTGAAAAATCGGAGCAACAGAGAGTGGCATATTTTAGATTCTTGGATATGTGGGTTGAAGATAAATCTTTTTTGCCTTTGGTTTCAAGCAATTGGTATGGAAATTATTCTGATAATCCTATTGAGGATTTTTTCCTGAAAATGAAGTTTTTAAAGTATCATATAAAGAAGTGGAATAGGGAAGTTTTTGGTAACATCTTTGAGAAGATTAAGAAACAGGAGCATGATTTGAGTATTGCGGAGAGGGAGATTGAATCTAATAGCACAGAGGCGAATTTTGAAAGAGTGAAAGATGCTAGAAGGAATCTGGAGAATACTCTGAGATTGGAAGAAATTTTCTGGAAACAAAAAGCAAATGTAAAGTGGGCTTTAGAGGGGGAAAGAAATACAAAGTTTTATCATTCTATTGCTAAAGGTAAGTCTAGAAGAAATAGAATAAGAAGAATAAAATTAGAAAGTGGAGAATGGTGTTGTTCTGAAGAGGAAATTGCTGAGCAGGCTGTTTCTTTCTTTTCATCATTATATAAATCTGAATCTCATGATATTCTGGAGGAGTTATTTGAAGTGGTTCCTATGGCAGTGAGCTCGGAAGATAACGAGAGACTGATTGAAGCAGTAACTATGAGTGAGCTGAAAGAGGTGGTGTTTTCTATGTCGGTGGAAAGTGCTCCAGGGGCTGATGGGTTTTCTGGGAAATTCTTTCAAGTGGCATGGGATATTATTAACGATGATTTAATTAAGGCAACAAACTTTTTCTTAAAAGGGGGTGTTGTTCCGAGATCCGTGAATGCAACTTTATTGGCATTGATTCCTAAGAAGAATAATCCTACTACTTTTACGGAATTTAGACCGATTAGTTTGTGCAACTTCTTGTACAAGATTTTTACGAAAATACTAGCTAATAGATTGGCTGGGATATTACCAAGTTTAGTCTCATCTGCTCAGCATGGTTTTGTCAAGGGGAGAAGTATTGGTGACTGTATATCTCTGGCTCAGTTTATGGTTAATGAGTTGGACAGAAAGGTTGAGGCAGGGAATGTGGTCGTGAAGCTTGACATGATGAAGGCCTATGATCGCATAGAGTGGGATTTTCTTTTAAAGGTCTTGAAGTGTTTTGGATTTTCAGATTTATTTGTATCCATTATAGGTAATTGTTTGAAGAATCAGTTTTTTTCTATCTGTTTAAATGGTCAAAGGAAGGGCTTCTTTTCTACTTCTAGGGGATTGAGGCAGGGGGATCCAATTTCCCCTTCTCTTTTCATTTTAGCAGAGGAGGTTTTAAGTAGAGGTTTAACTAAGATGTATGCGGATGGTGGAGTGAAAGCTTTTCATACAGGAAGAGGGGCTGTTTTGATTTCGCATTTGCTGTTTGCTGATGATACCCTTTTGTTCCTAAAGGGTAACAAGAGGTCATTGGAAAATTTATTTGCTTTCTTGGGAAAGTATGAGCAGAGTTCTGGGCAGCGGATTAGCAAGCAGAAAAGCTCACTGATTTGTTCCACCAGGATTTCACAGGGGAAGAAGTTGTCTTTATCTCGTTTGGCTCAAATTCCCTTAAAAGAGTGTCCTATTATGTATCTAGGATGTCCTCTTATTAAGGGAAGGAGTAGACTTAGAGATTTTGAGGAGGTTGTTTTGAAATTTAAGGCTAAGTTGGAGGGATGGTATGCGAAGTTACTTTCTAATATGGGAAGAGTTATTTTGGTTCAGTCTGTGCTCAATGCAGTCCCTATTCACTTGTTATCTTGTCTAAATCTACCTAAGGGTATTTTAGCTAGATTAAATTCTTTGATGGCATCTTTCATTTGGTCTGGGAAAGCTGGGGTGAGAAAGAGGCATTGGGTCTCTTGGAGTGACCTTACAAAGCCTAAGCTGGAAGGTGGATTAGGGATTAGAAAGTTGGAGGATATGCAAGCAGCTTTTCGGTTGAAGCAGGCATGGGGAATTATGGAAGGAAAATCTTTGTGGGCAGAGGTATTCTCTGCTAAATATCTCAAGAATCAGCACATGCTAAGGTGTTTGCCGCAAGGTAAATCAAAGAGTTTTAAGTCTCTACAGCCTTGGTTTTCTATTGTGGTTGGTAATTCACTTAGTATTGTTGGGAATGGTAGTTCAGTGGATTTTTGGTGTTCGAACTGGTTAGGATCTGGACCTTTGCTTAGTAGAATTTCAGAAATTCCACAGCATTTTCCTAAAGTTGCAGATGTTTGGGAAGGTTCTGATTGGCAGTGGCAAAAGTTGGGGGGACTAATTTCAGAGCAAATAAAGTCTGAAATTTTGTCTTCTGGCGTGATTATTACTGAGAGAGAGGACAGATTAATTTGGAAGCTGAATGATTCAGGATCTTTTTCGGTAAAATCTGCTTGGCAGTTAGTCAGGCATTCCAGTCCAGAAAATAGGGTAGCTTTAACGATATGGAAGCAAGTCACTCTTCCAAGTGCGAGTTTAATGGGTTGGAGGTTGTGCAGGGACGCGATACCTGAGGAATCGAGAGTTCAGCGAATAGGTGTATGCTTAGCTAGCAAGTGTTGCCTGTGTGAAAAACAGGGGGAGTCTGGGGCTCATTTGTTTATATATTGTGAATTTTCTGCTGCTGTGTGGAATAGATTGGCTGGTTTATTAGGTTTAAAGCTTGTTGAAAATGAAGGACCAATGTTGAGATTTATGCGTCTGGCGAGGGTGTTTAAAAAGCAATCCTTGAGTCATATTTTGATTAGAGGGCTATCTTTAATAGTTTATTGGCTAATTTGGAGAGAGAGATGTCGTAGAATGCATGGGGAAGGGAGTATGACTTCTTACTCAATTTTTCTGCACATTTGTGCTATACTTAGGCTGCAAGCATTGGGGATAAAAGCTAGGTGTCCAGAGAGTGAAGTGGGGAAGAGAATGCTTTATGATTTAAACATAGAGGTTGGTTCTATTCATGTAACAGCATTGTGGGTGAGTTGGTCTTTACCATTAAATGGGTGTTTGAAATTAAATGTGGATGGAGCTTCGAAAGGAAATCCAGGGAGAGCAGGTGGAGGAGCTGTGATACGAAATCAGTTGGGTGAATTGGTGGTGGCAGCATCTTTTTTTTATGAAAATTGTTCGAATATGCAGGCGGAACTCAGTGCATTGAAGGATGGTTTATGTCTTATTGAAAGGCATGGCTTACATGAGTGTCAGTTCCAAATTGAGGCTGACTCGGAAGTTATGGTAAATATGGTAATGAAAGGGCATTTGCGAGCATGGAAGTATTGGGAGTTATTGAGACAGGTAAAGGAGATTTTGGAAAGACTGAAATTTAGTCTGGTGCATGTGTATAGAGAGGGGAATTCGTTGGCTGATTTCTTTGCAAATTGGGCAGTCCAGTGTGGATGTTCTTTGGACTTTGCTACTACTTTGGACATTCCTATTCCTGCCAAGAAATTACTGATGCAAGACCAGCAGAGGCATAAAACTTTACGAAAGAAAATTGTTTTTTCTTGATTTTGCATACTTGAACAAAAATTGGGCTGAATCATGCACCTGCTGATTTGGGCTTGGTTTCTGCAAAAGTGCTGCTGCTATTGATTTTTTGCTGAACTGCTGTGTTGTACTTGCTGTATTGCATTGTGGTGAGGCAGTTCTGAAGAAGGCATTTTGGAAGGTTGCTTATACTTAGAAGAAAGAGAACTATGATGTTGGATGTTGTTACAGCTGGAACTAAGAACTGAGTTGCACAGTGGTAATGTGCTGGTTTGGAAGAATGAAATGCTGTACATCTTTAAAACTTAGTTCTCTTTTTTATGAATTTTAATTGTAAATTTGGTTTTGTCTTGAAGGATTAAAGCCATATTGTGGCTTACTCCTCTTTGCTTCTTGTAATAGTTTTCATTGATCAATAAATTTTCCTCGCACAGTCGAGGTTTCGTTAAAAAAAAAAAAAAAAAAAAAAGCTAGTGTGCCATTAGAATCTAGATTTAGTGAATTCAAAGAAGCAGAAAAAGAAAGGTTAGTTCCACCTTTTTCTCCCTCTGTTAGTGATTTTGATGGTAACCTAAGAGATGCCCGGATTAGTCATCACTTATGTACTATCACTAAAGAAAAAGAATTCTTCATGCCTGATATTTACAAGTTAATGAAACAATTCAAATCTAAGGAAAACAAGCCCCTTAGGCAAGGATTTGAATGTTTAACTAGTAAAAGACAGGAAGAAATTAAAAAACAATGGGTTAAATTAATGTATAAATTAGAATCTGAGATTGCCTTAGCTGACTACCTTGATAACTTCCACAAAGAAGTAAAAGTAGTAACTAAGCATAATTGGAAAACAGAGAATGCCACTGTTTCCTCTAGTCATCCTCCTGTAGAGACTTTTACAGTTAAGTATATGAATAAAGATGTTACAGCCTCTCCTTTTAAGATTCCCTCTAGTGAATCAGAAAAGAAGATAGTTGAACAAGTTAATTTCACCAACCAAAGCCTAATCACTATAGGAAGACAGTTGGATAAAATTGAAACTAAAATTGATGAAATAAAACCATCTTCAAGTAAATTAGAGAAACCTCTAATTAATCTACCTGAAGATAGGAAAAATTTAGGTTTAAAAGATAAACAGATTGTTCAACAGATTGATGCACTGTTAAAAAAGACAGAAATTGTTGGTTCGTCTCAAATAACAGTTATCAACCAAACATCTGATGATTCAGAACAGAGTAGCTCAGAAAGTTCCTCTAGTTCTGACTCTGAAATTGAAGAATTGGAAAAACAGTTTGCTGATCACAATATCAACCAGTTGAGTTCAAACAAACCTATTTCCAAAGTTAATAAATTAGTGACGATCCCTACTAGTTCCACTAAGAACTGGTACTCTAGACCTACACCACCTGATCTTCAATTTGAAGAAAAAAAATGTTTCTAATCAGTTTTCTGTTCAGTCTAACAAACTCTATGAATGGAACATAGATGGGTTAAGTGAACAAGAAATACTTAATAAAATTAGTCATTTGTCCATGGTAGCAAATAGTTATGTCACCAACCTTGATAGTCCTGAACCCGATATTGTTAATCTTATAACTTCAGGATTTACAGGTGTTCTAAGAAATTGGTGGGACAACTATCTTACCCAAGAACAAAGAGACAGTGTCACATATGCTGTCTTAAGAGATGATGAAGGTATTCCAGTCTTTGATGAAAGGATTGGCATGGCCAGACCTGATGGCATCAATACCCTCATATTCACCATAGTCAAACACTTTGTTGGTACACCTAGTAATATTGCCTCTAGGATCCATGACCAACTCACTAATCTTAAGTGCCCAACACTTAGTGATTTTAGATGGTACAAAGATGTATTCATTTTCAGAGTTATGGTCCGATCAGACTGCCAAAAAGCATTCTGGAAGGAAAAATTTGTTAATGGCTTACCAAATCTTTTGCCCATAAGGTAAGAGAAGCCCTTAGCAAAGACACTGGAATAATTGAATATGATTCGTTGGCTTATGGAGAACTCATTAGCACCATCCAAAATGTAGGAATGAAATGGTGTATTGATATGAGGATTAGTAAGCAACTAAAAAATGAAAAGAAAAAAGCCAAATATGAATTAGGTGATTTCTGTGAACAATATGGTCTTCAGCCTTTAGCACCATCCCAGTCCAGAAAACACAAATCTCATAGGCCTTATTATCTCATATTTGTATCTTGCCTTCATAATGATGCAAATGAAGAGCATTAAGAGTATTTGCAACGCTTATTTCCACTAGCCCTTTAGTGCTAGTGTTGTAAGTATTTATCTTTAATATTTTTGTAAATTGTATTGAAAGATTTTCTTCAGTAAAGAAAATTATATTTGCCATTTATATCTACAGCCTGTGATTCTCCCATGACTATAACTGTTTATAAAATTCCTTGTGAATTTGCTATTCCTTCCGCTAATTCTTTACTTATATATATATATATACACACATAATTTTTATGGGTATTCCGTATTCCTACCCCATTTTTGCGGAATACTAAAAATTCTTCCATTGGCCTACCCGATTTTTTGCGGTAGCTAATCAGTAGAGTCGAGTAAGGTCAAAATATGCAGGTAATCAAAAATTTGAACACCCCTACTCAAGCCAATGATGGCTTATTGTTAGGCCTAAATGTCTGGTGGCCCAATGGATCATAAGTTGGCCTGTTAGTTAGCCGATAGTATTTTGTACTTCATTTTTTCTGCTTGTTGGCAGAATAGACTCGGTCTACGAAGGCCCATTGACCCATCAAAATTTGAAAAAAATATGGGTCATTTGGAAGCCGGTACACTAAATTAGACATAATTGTAAAAAAGTACACAAAAAAAATGTGTTGTAAAGAAGTATACTGCTGAGATACAAAGACTGAACTGCCAATTTTCTAAAATTTACTTTTCTAAAAACGATTTTAGGAATATATCTTAATTAATTAATTAGGTACACAGTGATAATGGTTAACCGCTGAAATTTATGAACATTTATTCACAAAGTGCTTCATCTTCGGAAAACGTTTAGGCTTCTTCTTCCTTTTCAAAAACCGCTTCATCTTCCTCAGCGATAAGCCCTAAAATCGTTCCCTGAACATCTATAGGGTTTCGTCTTTGAAGGAAAAATCCTACTGTTCAGCCCATTTGATGTAAGATCGTCAACAACATCTATTTTTTGAAGATTTGTTCGTCATTTGAAGATACGTACAAACTTTGACATTTGAAGATCAGAACCAGTTGTTGATCGTTGGCCTGCGTAAAATACGGTGTTTTTGCCATGGGTTTCTGCCATATTAATTCATTGTGTATGAATAAACTGTGTGTATCTACTAACTACTGACTGTGTGTATCTCCTAACTACTGACTATGTTTCTCTCATAGTGTAACAAAGACAGTGTAACAATACACTGTAACACTATAACAAAGATAGTGTTCAGTAATTTTGTGGATGTGGTAACAAATTCAAAACAGAGATGGACTGTTTGAATGAAGTTATATGCAAATACATGTTTGACAAAATATAACAGTACAATATTTTGTATAAGTGTCTTGTTACACTGTTATTGTTACACTGTTTTGGTGTTCGCATATAAAAAAAACTAAATAATCACCTTTAAAATGACAGACATTAACCTAATGGAGTCATGAATTCAAACCTTGTAATTGCTTAGCTTGAATGATAATGATGAAATAATGTTTCAAACTTGCACTGATAAATGGCTTCCAGGCTGAAGAAGAAGAAAACAAATGATATTGTTGCAAAATTTAAAATTCAAACCAACTTATTTATCCTCAAAATAAACCAAAGAATCAAATCTTTCATTAAATTAAGAGATTTTTAATCTAAAAAAAAATCAGTTTCCAAAAATAAATAGCATAAATTAAGGGAGGACACAAATGTCAAACAAAAATCTGAAAATTTCAAATTATGTACTTAAACACAAGTAAGAACTAAAATTAAGGACTTCCTTACTTTACATTTTTTTCTGTGTATTTTTTTATAATTAAATCTAATTTAGTGTACCCTTTTCCAATTTACCGAAAAAAATTGCACAGACATGTCAATTGTAGTTTTAGCAAGGCCACCGATTTCTTAGCAAGGCCACCGATTTCTTATCCTAGCTAAACATGCAAAATATACAAAATCTAATATATGCACCAAAACGATGTAAGCAGTTGGATTTTAGAATCCCACTGACCCTCATTAGACATCCAATGGATGTGATGTAGTCATATATATCATTACTCATATAATTTATTTATAATGTTAGTAAATTGAGTACAATGTTTAAAATCGTACGTCTGACTGATGGCTAACACAAATCAGGGCAAGAACTACATAGTGCCTTCAAAAATTGCATTTGGTACTAATTTGTTATAACTCATGGTACATTACTTACATAAACCCCTTTTTTCCCATTTGTAATGGGCTATACTTCATTGGGGAAACCATAGTGAATAAGAGGTCAACCAAATGTACTCAAATTTACATGGTGCCAATTTATGTTGTTTCGCTTATATCAAATGTGGGATATCAATGTGTCATGTTTTGAATGGGCTATATGCTTTGTAGCACCTTGCTAGTTCAAGTGCTTCCCAAATCAAAAGAAAATATATATCACTTTTGATCCCACAAAATACATATCAGAATGATTTTTGATAGGATATAGAGTTGTCAACTTATTTAATAAAATTAATTTTTGGTAAATATTTTGGTATGCATAGTATTTTTCGGGATCAAAATGGTTTTAGTTATCAGTAGCGGGGGTAAATGTGATTGTGTCTCTTGCATTTTTTTTAGGATTTGTTTCATCTATCGCCATCATGGAATGGTGATATGTAGTTCACCATATTACCCCTAACACAGAAACATTACTATGACCACCTACGATTGCTTCCCATGCAGACTTCTACATATGTCTTTCTCTCAATTTTACTGTGGCATGTCACTGATAATTGATAACCGAATGATCTGTTGTAGACCATCCTGTTAGAATTTGTTCCATTTTGGACTTCCATTAATTGATAGTTAATTTTTAGTTTGTGAAAAACGGGCTGAATTTATGGTCCAATAAGATGAGCCCAATATTATTAAGTGATCTATTTTGATGGACTTATTTACATCTTTTTAATTGATGTGGTTGAGACGGTTAAGTGTAGGTCTTAATCTAATTGTGGCCCGTAATGAGAGAACCCATTAGATTTCATTATAAATAGCAGGTTAGGTCCCCTATCCACTTCATAACCCTAATTTGACTTGTTCCATTGAGAGCCGCTTATTGCTTTGAAGAATGAGAGGAAGACATTGCCCTTTCACGAAAGAAATCCGGAGATCGAGTATCATGGTTCATACATGTATGTTCTAAACCTATGTGATCCAAATCTTGTAATTTATGTGTTCTAAATTTCATATACGAATCATTAAAATTTCTTACATGTGGTATCAGAACCTATCGTATATGAATTTAGAACCCGATAAAATTTATATTACAATTTTATGGCTAATTTTTCATCAAATTTAGCGTTTAGTTTTTTTTTTTTTGATCACCGTCAATTTATATGGTTGAAACGCAGAGGCTTTCAAGCCAGGTAATCACATGAGCAGATTGTTGAACTCTAGTTCTATAATTGGCCACTGGGCCAAAGCTTTTGCCTATGTATATATATATATATATTTTTTTGCTACAATATATGTTGAACAACTTGGAGAAGCCTTCAAGTCATATATGACTTACACCTTTTTAAAAAAAAAAAGGGTTGGCGGCGTGGCGTAACCATGAAAACTTTTATTGCATGTTGTATTGTTTGGACTTTTATGGCAGTACACATGCGTTAAATTTATTTTATTTGATTATGTCATATTCGGTCAACTTATTAAATTTTTTTTTTAAATTTTTTATGGGTTTAGTTGACAAATAGACATATCTTTTACCCATACAAATTATTTTCTCATGTTGATGTAACTTTGATTGAATAGTTATAATTTGTAGAGAGTGTTTATACAATTCTAATTTTAATTCCTAGTGATTTATACGATGAATTTTTTTTTATGGTCTACATATTATTTATTAAATGTTGGTACATGTAAATTTAAATTACTTAATTTTAATAGTAAAAATAGAATTGAGACCTGAATGTAACGATTGATGATGAGTGATCTAAAGAGATACATATTGCTTAGTACCTCATATTGATTGATCACATGATACTTAATTATGGGCAATTTGTTATAATATCCCGGTTTGAAAAATTCTATGAGTTAAGATGGATGGTTGCTACCAAAGTGATCAATTCATTGAAATTTGTAGATTTTTTTCATGCTTTTGTTACGGGATGGTCTCTAAATTATAATATACAATTACCTGCCCAAAGAGGGTTATTGTGTATTGTAATTTGGAGATGTCATGAAACATTGTGGTAGAGGTGCAATAGTTTAGAATGTTTATCTGCCCAAAAGGGATAAATTTTTGAAACTTGAGCATTCTCATTGGTTAGTTTTATGAAAGAGATGACCTATTACATATTACATTCTCTGCCCAAAGAGAAGTTTGTAGTGATGTATTTGGACTCTCCTAATAAAATATGACTTATTATATTCAAAGTATATTTTATTTATTTATTACCCAACTTTGTTAACTGTTTATATTCTCGTTACTTTATACAGTCTCTTTTGCTATGAATAATAATAATGTCAACATTGAAGTCTTGACTGATTCTAATTATAAGAGATTGAAGCAAGATATTGAGTTTGCCTTAAGAATTGCTGATATAGACTTTGCCTTGAAAGAGAATGAACCTGTTAAACCTACTAGTGAGAACTCCCCTAAAGAAAAAGAACTTTATGCAAAGTGGGAAAAATCTAATCGGCTGAGTATGATTGCTATAAAAAGGTCTATCTTTGAACACCTTATGAGTGGTTTGCTTGAAATCAAGAATGTCAAGAAGTTCTTTACCGCTGTAGGAGAGAGATACAAGATATCCAATAAGACTAAAGTTGGGGGGCCAAATTAATGAATTAACGAGTATGAAATATGACAATATGGGTGGTGTTAGGGAATATATCCTTAGAATAGTCCATGCTCAAACCAAACTCAAAGCCTTCAAAATTGTTATTCCTGATGATTTCATTATTCATCACACTTTTAACTCTTTGCCTTATGAGTTTAGTCAAATTAAAACTGCCTACAACACCCAAAATGAGTCTTGGACAATTAATGACCTTATCTCCAAGTGTGATTCTGAGGAAGAAAAACTTAGAAAAGAAAAGAGTGAAACTGTCTTGTTTGTTTCCCAACCTATATCTAGTTTCAAAGGCGAGTATCAGGGAAATAATAGAAAAGCTAATCATAATGCTCCAAAGAATGGTCGGGATTTTAAAAGGCATGGTACAGGTCAGAACGTGAGAGGTCCTAAGGCTACCATTCGAAAAGATATCAAGTGTTACTTTTGCAAGAAACGAGGTCATAAGAAAAGTGAGTGCACTCGATTCAAGTCTTAGTTAAAAAAGAAGAATAAAGAAGAAGGTAATTCACTAGCATTTGTTTGCTTTGAATCCAATTTAGTTAATGTCCCATTAAATTCTTGGTGGATTGATAGTGGGGCTTCTGTTCATGCTGCCATCACTTTGCAAGGATTCACAAGCAAATGGAGGCCAAGTGAAGGGGAAGTCAAGCTTAAAGTAGGAAATAATAATGAAGTCCATGTTGAGTTCATAGGGACTGTTATGTTGAATTTAGACACTGATTTTCAACTTATTTTAGAAAATACTTTTTATGTACCATCATTTAGGCGGAATTTGATTTCACTTTCCTTGCTTGATAAAATTGGATATTGTTTTAATTTTAGTAATGGTAAAATTCAATTGTCTTTAAATTCCAAAATTGTTGGTCATTGTGTTTTATCAAATGGTCTGTATAGTATATGCTTGGCTGTCAATAATGAATATGGTCTTTCAGATATTGTGAATGTTGTATCTAAGAGACCTCTCATTAAAGAAAAATCGTCACAGCTGTGGCATAAACGTTTGAGTCACATTTCTAGAGAAAGAGTGGAAAGATTAATAAAGAATGATATTCTTCTTCCCTTTGATTTTGGTACCTTGAAACTTGTGTTGATTGCATTAGGGGTAAATTGACCAAGACTAAGAAGAAAAGTGAAATTTGCAGTTTAGATCTTTTAGAAATCATTCACACTGACATCAGTGGACCTTACTCACGTACCTTGTGTGGTAATAAATATTTTATTACATTTATTCATGATTTCTCTCGTTATGGATATATTTATTTAATTAATGAAAAATCTGATGCTATTGAAAAGTTTAAAATTTTCAAGACTGAGGTAGAGAAACAATTAGGAAAAGTCATCAAAAATTTTAGGTCTAACCATGGTGGTGAGTATTATAGCAAACATGACGTGTCTAGGCAGCATTTGAGACCGTTTGTCAAGTACTTGTAAGATTGTGGGATTGTTGTCCAATATACTATGCCTGGTAGTCCCGAACAAAATGGTGTGGCTGAAAAGCGTAATCGCACCCTTAAAGACATGATGAGGAGCATGAAGAGTATGTGTAATTTATCTGATTATCTTTGGGGAGAAGCCATTAAAACGGATTTATACATTCTTAATAGAGTTCTTAGCAAATCTATTCCAAAAATACCTTTTGAATTATGGACCAATAGGAAATTAAGTCTTAACCATTTTCGAGTCTAGGGTTGTCCTACTGAGGTCAAAATCTATAACCATTTTGAGAAAAAGACTGATCCTAAAACTATTCATTGTTTCTTCATAGGTTACCCAGAACATTCGAAAGGATATCGGTTATATTGTCCTACACATGGTACTAAAATTGTTGAGTCCTTAACAACAAAATTTCTAGAGCTTGATGTTGCTGATGTTCGTTGCTCACAGCCTATTAGTGAGCATGAGTAATATAAATTTGTTTCTATTCATTTACCTATTGTGCAAGAGAATATTATACATGCTCCTGTTGTTAATTTTTCTACTCCAGTTGTTGATCCTCCTATTCCTGCAATTGACCCTTCTATAACTATTGAGGCCCCTTAGCCTTTAGAGTCTATTGCTGAAATTTCTTTGAGAAGGTCTACCAGACCAAGAAAACCTGTTATTTCTGATGAATATTATGTATACCTTGGAGAAAGTGATTATGATATTGATGATATTGTTGATCTTGTAACATACCATGATGTTATTACTTGTCCTCAGTTTGATATGTGGGTAGGTGCCATGAAAAATGAAATGCATTCTATGGCACACAATGAAGTGTGGGAGCTTGTACAACTTCCTAAGGGATGTAAACCCATTGGCTGCAAATGAGTGTTTAAAATTAAGATGGACTCCAAAGGTAAGATTGAAAGATTTAAGGCTAGATTAGTAGCAAAAAGGTATAGCTAGAGAGAAAGTATAGATATTAATGAAACTTTCTTACTTGTCTCTACTAAAGATTCTTTCAGGATCATTATGGCATTAGTGGTTCATTTTGATCTAGAACTTCACCAGATAGATGTGAAGACAGCTTTCTTGAATAGTGAGCTTAGTGAAGAAGTTTATATGATGCAGTCTGAGGGTTTTAAGGAGAATGGGAAAGAACAATTAGTTTGCAAGTTGAAGAAGTCTATCTATGGTCTCAAACAGGCTTCTCGTCAGTGGTACTTGAAATTTAATGAGATAGTAAGTTCTCTTGGTTTTGTTGAGAACAAGATAGATTAATGCATATATCTTAAGGTCAGTGGTAGTAAATTTATTTTTCTTGTTCTTTATATTGATGATATTTTGCTTGCAAGTAATGATTTGGACTTACTTCATGAGATTAAGCAATTGTTGTGCAAAATATTTGACATGAAAGATCTTGGAGAAACATCTTTTATGTTAGGCATTTAGATTCATAGGGATAGGAGTCGTGAATTGTTGGGACTTTCTCAAAGGGCATATATAGATCGTGTGCTTGAAATATTTAATATGCATAATTGTAAGTTTGGAGATGTACCTGCGGTAAAAGATGATAAATTCAATCTAAGCCAATGCCCCAAGAATGATCTTGAGGACTAGTCTATGAAGAATATACCTTATGCGAGTGTTGTTGGCAGTTTAATGTATGCACAAGTTTGTACCAGACCTAACATTGCTTTTGCAGTTAGTGTTTTTGGCAGATATCTTTCCAAACCAGGATTAGATCATTAGGTGGCAGCTAAGAAAGTTATGAGATACTTGCAAAGAACAAAAAATTACATGTTTATTTATAGTAGAGTTGATAGTCTTGATGTGATTAGTTACTCAGATTCAGAGTTTGCTGGGTGTCAGGATGATTTAAAATCCACTTCAGGATATATTTTCATGTTAGCTGGAGGAGCAATAACATGAAAGAGTGTTAAACAAACTCTCACAGCTTCTTCTACTATGCAAGCTGAATTTGTAGCTTGTTATGGAGCTGCAACACAAGCTATATGGCTAAGGAATTTTATTTTAGAACTTATGATTGTTGATTCCATATCTAGACCACTAACAATTAATTGTGATAATAGTGCAGTTGTGTTCTTCTCAAAGAACAACAAACATTCTATTGGGTCTAAACATATGAAATTAAATATATTTCTGTTAGGGATCTTGTGAAGAAATGTGACATTGTGATCGAACATATTGATACAGAATCAATGCTTACTGATCCTTTAACCAAGGGATTGAGACCTGTAACTTTTAAGAAACATGTTGACAATATGGACATTTGGGGTCTTTTGATGTACTTGGTTAGTGGGAGTTTATTTATGTGTTAAGAATTTTAGTATTGATTTAATTTCATATGTGATATTTGATACTCATTATGGTTGAGATACATCTATTTGATGAATAATAAATATTTGGATGATTATCCTTATTGTTAGCACGATATTCTTGCTATGTTATATGTATGTATACACATTTATGACATGACATTTTATACAAAATATTAAGACTTGGTATATGTCTTAAGTATGACTGTTTTGTCAATGGAGTATGTCTCTGATTACATCATTTGAGAAAATCTTGAGATTTTAAGTTTGAAGACATACTAGCTTATTGTTGAAGTTAATGAATTTCTCTAACTTATTGTTGAAGCATGTTGTTAAAGAGAAATCATTTGGAGTACTGACAATGAAAATAACATGTTTATCAGATCACATATTGAGATGTTATTTTCTTTCTACACTACCACATATTGATTCATGTCAATAAGATTATTATTTTTTGTAATCATGGATTGATCATATGTCAATAAATGATGTAAAGACCGTCATGGTTCCAAAATAATAGTTTTATTGGATCGGGTCATGTTTGAGATGTTATCTCATGACCATATTTTTATTGTGGTCACATTGAGTTTTTGTTTGATTAGCCCGAGAGTCATTTTTAAAAAATATATATATAATTTTATTTTATTTTTAAATGACTACAATTAATGTTGTCCAAGTGGGAGAATGTTAGAATTTTTTTCATATTAGACTTCCATTAATTGATAGTTAATTTTTAGTTTGTGAAAAACGGGCTGAATTTATAGTCCAATGAGATGAGCTCAATATTATTAAGTGATCTATTTTGATGGGCTTATTTACATCTTTTTAATTGATGCGGTTGAGACGGTTAAATATAGATGTTAATCTAATTGTGACTCATAATGGGAGAGTCCATTAGATTTCATTATAAATAGCAGACTAGGTCCCCTCTCCACTTCATAACCCTAACTTGATTTGTCCCATTGAGAACTGCCTATTGGGAGAGGAAGACCTTGCCTTTTCACGAAAGAAATCCGGAAATCGAGTATCATGACTCAAACAAGTATGTTCTAAACCTATATGATCTAAATCTTGTAATTTAGGTATTCTAAATTTCATATACGAATCATTAAAATTTCTTACACATCCATCCACATTCAAAATCAACCCCTCTCTCTCACACACACGTTTGGTATGGGGTCACATAGATTACTTGCCACCATAACGGACAAAAATAATGTCGTTCTCTGTACAATTTTTGTGAACCGAAAGTTCAATCAAGGAGACTGTTTTCATCATTTCTAAATTCTATTTTCAATACTTTTACTTACACAGCCAGTATAACAAATTACAGTCCCCAACAACCACAAGAACTTCAATTAGAATGAAATGCGTGTGGTTGCTTTGTCAATTACAAACGAAAATAATCATCAGGAGCTTTGACTTTGGGGGTGCGAGGGTTATGATTGTAATGGAGAACTCCCAAAATTGCCTAATTAACAACATAAGGATGCCTTGCTGCAGCTGACGCTATGTCAACACCTTGATACTTAATACACACGACATATCAATTTTGAAAAAAACAACATACTTCATGGAGATTTTGTTGCTTCTCTTGTTCCATCCAATACTTCCACATACAGTTCTAAATTTTCAGATGGATCATGTGCACAAGCACAAATGAAGAGAGAAGCGCTTTTCCGGGGCACAAATATATATACAACACATTATAAAAGTGACCTACTCATTAGACTAGCAAAAATTATCACGATCACAGTTCAGCAAAGGCAGTTGTGGAGGTGCATGGTGTGATAGGTTAGAGTTACTTGCGTCAAACCAAATATTTATCACATTTAAGACATGAATTCGTGATGGATAATAGAATATGTATGAAGATGGACGTGATAAATGTGAAGTACACCGACTTGAAATTGTGCCCCAGCCATATATCCACAACATTGTTATTGTGATGATTTTAGCATTTGATTTCTACCAAACCCATCCTTTCAACTGTAGGAGAGCAAACCATACACAAATTTACAGGCTGAGAGGTTGAGAAATAAAACCACTCCATGCTCCATTAATATTATTTAGATCTAGAGTGAGATGGCTATGATGGGCTTGCATGTGTGTACTGAAAAGAAAAAGAAAAAAAGGATAGCATACCAGAATCTGACGCTAGCAATATTTGACCTGAACATGTCGAAAGTCCACAAGTTTCTAGAGATGACAACATTTGAAATGTGGAGAAATCTACGCAATATATACATTTATTAGTGACTAATACGCAACATGCATATCTTAGATCCATGTATTAACCGGTCAAGTACTATATTAGCAGTCACAATTGACAATTAACCATACCTATCCATGAAATAATGACCCGAGTGTCCTCTGCATGGCAGCTCCCAGGTCCCACACCCATCATTTATTTTCTTCCCTCAACAGGCATTGAAAGCTCAATGCCTCCGACCCCCTCATCTTTTCTCACAATGAATGACAATTCAACAGTGTCACAATGAACTGTTCACAATGATTGACATTAAAATAATGTGTTGTCACAATAAATAACAATTCAAAAGTGTCACATTGGACCACTTTGATGAAGACCCTCCATTGCACTGGTGTGTAGTCACAATCAAAATCTTGTGACTACACACAAGTTTAATGCCAAAAAATTCTGATATTGTTGAATTTATGATCGACCTGAATCGGTGTGAATCAAGGTGAATCAGGATCTAGTAACTTTGATGTACTAGTTGATGCACGTGAACCATTTTGAGTTACAGTTTAATTTTACTATTTTCTGTGTACATGAGGGGGAAGAAATGTAGTATCCATTCGCAAAATAATTAAAAAAACATTGGCAAGTATGTAAAAAAAAAACAATGTATGATATAAAATGGATCATGTTAATGCTTCAAATCCAAGAAACCCTCTATTAATCTTTATGTTTATGAAATGTTGGAATGCCATTGTCTTTGGTAAAATTGAAATGAATCCAAAAATTTGAATCTTTTGTTTTACTTGGAATAATCTAGGAATTTTTTTTAATTGAGCCAAAAAAAAAGTATGTCCTGATGGCTTTCATAGAAATAGATGGATTGACGAATTTTACAATACTATTGTCTTTGGTGAAATTGAAGGCGATCATTAAAATTTGAATTTTTGTTTTACTTGAGAAAATAGGACTTGTTTTTAATTGAGCTAATAAAGTATAATATTCTAATGTGAAATAAATGGAACTGGCAAATTTGTTAAACTAAGTCTCCCAAGAATCTCAATCTCAACATCTATGAAACTCTCAAGGATCTCTTGAAAACTATAATAAGTGGCCACTTTTCGATATGGACTTAAGTGAGGATAGCATGCACAACCGAATACCCTGAGATGTGAATAGACTGGCGGAGTAAATCTTCGCCCTAACCCAATACATTATCTCATTTACCACAAGAGGAAAACTGCAATCTTACCATGGTACATCCTGACATGAAAGAAATGTCAGATTGCATAGACAGAAACTGCAAGCATAAGTTTAGCTACCAAGGAGAATACAGACTGGCCTTTGAAAAGAGAGGTCATAGCCTGAATAAGATCCAACAAAATCCCACTAATTCCAGGCAAGTTACATCTATCACATTACATGAGCCAAATCCCCTCAAAAAAGGGGCAAAGAAAAAACAAGTGGTCAAAATTCTACTTATTAGATGCAACAAATAATCAAATTCAACATTAACCAAAAGAAAAATAGGATTTGAGACTAAACTCCTAAAGGTTTTGTGGTATGAAAAATAGTCGTGTTTTAGATTCAATAAAATCCATGACCATTTGAGACAATATTTCTCCTTCTGAGGTAACCATTCTTTTGCCCCTCTAAAAAGATATATTGTGCAGCTCTATGCACTGCTAACTATTTTACAAAGCTAGTGTTTTGTATTTGCAAATAGCTGGTTGGTTGCTTACCCTTATATATATATAGCACGTTATAGATATATTAAAGTAAATAAGTACGAGTGATGAAGTTAAGAAAAAGAAATAAAAAAAAGGCCGTGGTCTGGAGTGTTAAAGAAGCAAAACGTCTGCCATTAGATTTGTCTTGAAAATCTTTCAATTGAGTATTTAAGATTCTAAAATTATTATGGAAAGGCGAAAGGCCAAAGGGAAAATTGAAAGGTTGTCTATTTAGTAATTATAAACTCTAGGAAGTCTATAACTTGTGGGAATAAATGTCTTATAAAACCTGCAATCAATCCAAAAATCATAGTAAATTAAGTTAATAAATTAAGTTTCAATAGCATTTCTCTTGCTGTTTATAGGCAAATAAAGAATTGCTAAGAAGTTTATTGTTGCCCTTTTGGGGATATTATTGTTCAAGGAAGATCTCAATTTTCTTTGCAATTTTTTGGACTATCATTTGAATTTCCATAGTGATGAGGAATAAAACAAGAAGAAAAAAGATCAACAAACAAAAAAGTTTCAATATTAGAGATAGAAAAAAATGGATGCCAAAAGCAAATGGATGCCATTGCAGCTTTTTGCCTGAAAAAGAATACTGCAACCACTAATCTGCCAAATAGGTTATAGTTAGAGATAGAAAAAAATGGATGCCAAAAGCGAAATTTCAAATTTTCAACATGCATTGGCCAGCACACCTTTCTACAGAACTTAGCAACTAAAACAAATGGAAATGAAAGGACCAATGCAAGTAACCAAAGTCAACTATACATATGAGTAGGAACAAAAATAATACTAATCCTCAAAGCAAGTTGATGTCCTTTAGGTTTTGAAGTAACATGACCACAACAAAAGAAAAAAACATAGCTGCACTTCCACCAAAACTTTGCAAGATGGTGGACAAGAAATCTAATCATAAGTACAGTGAGAAAAAAATATATATATATATATATAAAATAAAGTAGTTTACAATTCAAATTTTAAAAGATAAACAAAATGATTTTTGTTTTTCGCGGTTGAGATCACTTTAAATTTTACTTTAAAGTTAATCCGACGGTTAATATTAAAATTCCAAATTTAATAGGAAAAAGAGACCCCTAAGGGTGTGTTTGGGATAACTTTTTAAAAGTACTTTTAGAACTTATAATTTTTCATAAGTACATTAAAAAAAATAATAATGTTTGAAACCGCTCAACCACTACTTCTACCACCACCACCGCCACTACCACTACCTCTACCACCACCACCACTACCGCCGTCGTCGCCACCATCGCCGCCGCCGTCGCCGCCATCACCATCGCTGCCGCCGCCGCCCCCACCACTGCCACTGTCGCCACCACTGTCACCATCACTGCCGCCGCCACCTCCACCACCACCACCACCACAGTCATTGCAACCCACCACAACCATCACCGTCTCCTACCACCACCACCTCTCACCCTCACTACAATCGATGCTTAAATTCATTTATCTATCATCTATGTTTGTTATTTGATTTTGGATATGAATACAAATATGTTTATTGTTTACCATTTTTTATTACTCTGTGCCTTCAGGCACAAATTATAACTAATATATATATATATAGGAACATCAAAACAAATAAACTGAAACCTTCAGATTAGAAAACAAAATACCTACTCATAGGCAGTTACCAGCAACCTATCAACTGTTCAAACATAAACATCCCCCTGATCAATGTTTGTAGGCAGTAGGCACTATCGAGAAATTTGAAATTAAAGTTCGAACATAAATTGCCTGCCATAAAGATTTGTCTTGGAAAGCTTTAAACGAAAGATAAACCCAGATTTCTAATTCAAATCTTTAAGCATGCCAAATGTATCACTTACACTAATTTCATATATATTCACCCCAGTGCATAAAACATAATTGTTGAACAACATGCAACCTAACGGTTTTATCGCATTAAGCACACCAATAAGTACTAATACCGAATTCCTCATGAAATCTCTACCATGACTAAAAGTTGCCCATGCTGACAGCCACATCCCCATTGTCCAACAGCCATAGAAATTATAGGTATCATCTTAAAACTAATACATCTCAAAAAAGTATATTAACTAATTGGAGTCGATTAATCATCTTAAAGCTGATAAATGAGCAATATAATTAACCCATAAAGTCATGAAAAATCACCAAAATTGAATGATGATATGCGGCATAATCATTTAATCATATTTAGCAAGTTTCAATACTAAATTCCTCTAGAAATTTTCAGGACAACCGGCATCTATCCAAAAAACTTGCAGCTCCATAGATATTTATTATGTAGCAGCAAGATATTCAAGAGATCCAAATATATATCATGTGGCCACATATCTACAAATACAACTGTCAAGCATGCACCAAAGATGATTAGACAGAAGATTATATCAACTAAACTGACAATCAAATAATAGAAGGAACAAGGGGAAAAACACAGAACAATGATCATACCAAGGTAGAAAATAAATTTTAAAGGATCCCCACCCATTCAAGAATGGACTATTAAACGATGATTGATCAGAGAGCTGCAAATTTTGACAGTAAAAGCATATATCTTCGCAGTTGGACGGAGAAGAGGTGAGGTCCATAAACAATAATAGGATAGAGCTTTAGTGAATCAGGTATTATTATCTACTGATGGAGAAGAGTTGGAAACATGACCAATTAATAGAGACTAAAGCCTCAATAATGGAAGATTGAATAAGATCGATCCGAGGTCAATAACTTGCGTTGGTCACCGATAAGCGTGGGGAATTCGGAGGAGTTGATCCATTATTGAGAACCACACTGTCATGCCGTCAGTAGGTCCCACATCTGTGGGGATACTGTTGTTCGTTGATACGAATCAACTTGAGCTTGGTTGTGCAACTTTGATGCATTCTAAAGATCTTTTTTTGGGCTTCTTACTAATGAGGTAGACCTAATGGTGTACGTGATGAAGGTTGAGAAATTAAAATCAATATTTTAAATAACAACAGGTAACAGCCATTAACATGGGGAAACATTTCATTCCAGTAAGATAGATGGAAAGACTCTGGAATATGAAGAGACTATCGATTCGAAAGGATAAAAGTCCTCGACTTTTAATTTCTTAACATGAAGAGTATGGAATATGAAAGGGAGATTAGATTAGATGTAGTTGTATAATGAATAGTGATGATGCACAAATCGATATTGCGCAAGATCAACAGTCAAATATATGAACATGTGTAATTAATGAGCAATAAATAGGCAATAATGGCAGATCAATGACAAAACAGTGCATAAGAGCAAACACAAAGATATATAGTGGCTCGGTCCGGGTGACCTACTCCACTCTCGTGAACGGCAGCAGTGACTGGAGATCTTTATTGATGAATAATGTTACCGGGAGAGCACACTTCGGGGGAATTACAATGTTTTAGGAGAGAGAAGCAATGTGTGTAGGGAGGTGTAGTGTGTGTAGGGATCTCAAAGTCTAGAGATGACAAGGTTGTGGAATATGCCCTCTATGTGGAGAGGGCTTACATTATATAGGTATGGTGAGGTGGTGAGTTGAGGCGGTCACCACTATTTTGGTAAGTACAAATAAGGTAAGACTCTATCACTTTGGTAAGTATAATCATGGTAGGACTAGATCTTCGTGCGTATCCCGATATTCTCTCCCTTGTGCTCCTATTCCGTCGGAGGAGGATCCTGAACTGGGTCGGACTTCGAGTTAGAGTGGCGAAGTCAAGAGGGCGAATGAGAGGCAGTGGACCAACACCTGGGCGGCGCCCCTTGGGTGTCCCCCTTGGGCGGCGCCCTCTTGGGGTGACCTCTTGGGCGGCGTCCCCTTGGGGGTGTTCCCTTGGGCTCCTCCTTGATGACTTAAGTTCCTCCTTATGCTCCTCCTTGATGACTTTGGTGACGTGGGCCCCTCTTAATTCATTGGGTCTGACCCAGTTAATTTCGGGCTCATCATTTGCCCCCCATGCCCCAAGCCTCTGACTTTTACGAGAGGTTACGAAAGGAAGAGGTTAAGGGCATGTGTTTCGTCTTCACTTGAGTAGAAATTTTCTTGCTCCGCATAGTAGCTTGTTTTCTATTCTTTGGAGACTGGGTGACCTTTGTTGATGGCGACTCTAGGAAAAGGAAATGAGGTGTTCTTTTGTGGGCCTAGACGCATTGCCCCCTTGGGCGTTGGCTTTCCTATTTTTTTTTTCTTTCTTCTTCTTGGGCGTTGGTCTCCCTTTTCTCTCTTTTTTTTTTTTTTTTCTTTCTTCCTTGGGCGCTGGCCTCCTTAGGCACCGCCTCCTTCCTCTTTTTTTTTTCCTTCCCTTGGACTTGGGCGCCGCTGTGTTTGGGTGACACCTTGAGTCTTGCTATGGGTGGCGCCTCTCTGGTGCTTGGTCACTAACTGACCCTGTCTCTAATTAAAGGTGCCATGTTGATAGGGCGATGGTGGAGGCTCTCTGTGCTTTTAAGGTGGTGTCTTCCCCTTCTTTCAAGAGGGCGAGGTTTGATGCCCCAGTACTTCTTGGCCAAGGTCCGATGGTTAGGTTGCTTCTTGGGAGATGGGACCCGATGGTGACCCCACTCCTTCCCAGACTATGACTCATGTGTGTACTAGAGTTAACTCTTGTGCCGCTGTAGGGGTTGAGACTCCGGTGTGGTTTTTACGGGAGTTGTAGGTAGTCCCGCGGGTTGTAAACGGTCTGAATTTCAAAAGTGTGCTTGACAAAAATAATGTTATTCCAACATTAAAATATCTAACATGATTACCTGGAGAGAGAGGCAGACTGTTTGCATGAGAGCAAAGTCAGAGCTGTGGGCGTCCCGAGAGAGGGCCGCATGAGCTGAGGCCGAGCTATGTATAGTCTCGGAGTGGCTGTCGTGGCAGAGGCTTACTAGGTGACTACTTGCGCGAGCGCAGAGTCATAGGCCGAGCTACGTATAGTCTCGGGAGATAGCTGTCGTGGCAGAGGCTTACTAGGTGACTACTTGCGCGAGAGCAGTCATAGGCCGAGCTACGTATAGTCTCGGGAGATGGCTGTCGTAGCAGAGGTGATTACTTGCGCGAGAGCAGATTCATAGAGGTCGAGCTACGTATAGTCTCAGGAAATGGTTGTCGTAGCAGAGGTTCATTCCATTGAGATGGAGATGAGGAGGACGCTGAGGAGCGGGGCGCCTGGTGAGATGGGATGAGACACATCGTCTAGGCGGCATCATTGGAGGCGCCCAAGGTGGAGAGGACGAGACTCCTTGTCTGGGCGGTATCATGGGGGGCGCCCAAGGTGGAGAGGGCGAGACCCCTCGTCTGGGCAGTATCATTGGAGGCGCCCAAGGTGGAGAGAGTGAGACCCTCATCTGGGCAGCATCATGGGAGGCACCCAAGGTGGAGAGGGCGAGACCCCTCCTATGGGCAGCATCATTGGAGGCGCCCAAGGTGGAGAGAGCGAAACCCCTCGTCTGGGCAGGATCATTGGAGGCGCCCAAGGTGGAAAGGGCGAGACTCCTCATCTAGGCGGCATCATTGGAGGCGCCCAAGGTGGAGAGGGCGAGACCCCTCCTCTAGGCGGCATCATGGGAGATGCCCAAGGTGGAGAGGGCGAGACCCCTCATCTGGGCGGCTGCTCTGCTGGGAGCTGTTTGTAAACTTTAGGAGAACAAGACAATTATGGACATAATAATCTTCACAGAATTTTATTTCATAAAATAATGAATAACAAAATAAATTGACTGAAACAATAAATGATAGATAAAATCTTCAGATGTCGGTGTCCCATAAGACTTTCCCGGCGGGGTCGGAGTCGCCTCCTCCTCCTAGTCTTCAGGAGATTGTCTGGATTTCTCCGAGGGGTTGCTGGCATTCTCTGTCGTCCTGGTCCCAGCCAGGTGGCGGGGCCTGTCCTCTACCAGCAATGTACTGCCTCAACTGGCCACGCTGTATGAGCTCCTCAATCTGCCTTTTAAGATCAAAGCAGACGTCAGTGTCGTGGCCATGGTCGCGGTGGAAGCGACAGTACCTGCTGGGATTTCTGCGGTTTGGGGCGGACTTCATTTTTTCGGGCCAGTGGAGCGTGGGGTCATCCTATATCTGGAATAGGATATGCTCCACCGAGGCATTGAGTGGCGTGAGAGCTTGCCTCTCTCTCAGAGGTGGGGGACCAAGACGGTCCTTGACAGATATTCTCTCTGTCCTATTTCTTTTGTTCTCTACCTCCCACTTGTCTTCGCATGTGTCCTTCCTTTTCTCCCCCCTCGGGAGAACTCACCTCGACGGGCCTTGGTGACGTCATCGGCATTTATATACTTCTGGGCCTTTGACAGCAGCTCGGGCATGCTGAAGGGCGGCTTCTTGAGGACAGAAAACATGAAACTAGAGGTGCGAAGGCCGGCGATGAAGGCGGCTAGGGCTACCTTGTCATCTGACTCCTCAATCTGGAGAGCCTCCTCATTGAAACGGACAAGGTAGTATCTGAGGCTTTCATCCCTGTCCTACTTGATGGTGAGCATGTGGGTCACAGACTTTTGATTTCGGCGTCCCCCAATGAAGTGGGAGACGAAAGATCTACTGAGTTCTGTGAAGGAGTGGATGGAGGAGGGCTTGATCTTTGCAAACCATTGGCGTGCAGACCCTTTCAAGGTGGTAGGGAATGTTCTACACATAATCTCATCAGGCACGTTGTGGAGTTACATGAGGGATTCGTATGTGTCAAGGTGGTCGAAGGGGTCTTTGGTACCGTCGAAGATCTCGATGGTAGGCATCTTGAACTTCGAATGTAGATGATAGTTAACTATATCAGCAACAAAAGGTGTGTCGGTATGTCTAACCAGGTAGTCCACTGTCTCGGGCGCCTGTGCCTTCATGGCGTTGAGGGCGTCGCCGAGTTAGTTATGTACCTCTCTGATCTTCTTGTCCCACTAGTTGGAGACATCCTCCGTCAGGTGGTGGTACTGACTTCCATGATCGTCATATTGGCTTTCGTCTTCGTCCTCCTACGCAGGTACATGAGGAGGGACTGCTGGGCGAGGGGCACCCAGGCGTGGTCCTAGGGCACTCTGGCGAGGGACCCCATGGCGGGGTGCTGCTTGGCGCCCTGAGCGAATAGGTAGTTGCTCCTCTCCTGTTGGAGGGAGTGGGGCTCCTCCCACAGGGTGAGGGGCGACGCCTCCTTGGGTGAGCATCAACTGAATTATCTGCTGATTTTGTTTTACCAGCAACTGCATGGTTTGTAAGAGTTATTGTTGTCCGACGACAGGGGTTGCCGTAGAAGACGGTTCCGAGGGTGCGAGGGAGGCGGTACCTCCTCCCGGGGGGCCGGGTTGTTGTCTCCCGGTTGTTGACTCATCGACCTGGTTGTGATTGCCATGAATTGAAAAGAGAGTAGACAAGTAGTCGTTCCCACAGACGGCGCCAAACTGATGATGCACAAATCGGTATTGCGCAAGATCAACAGTCAAGTATATGAACATGTGTAATTAATGAGCAATAAACAGGCAATAATGGCAGATCAATGGCAAAATAGTGAATAAGAGCAAACACAAAGATATATAGTGGTTCGGTTCGGGTGACCTACTCCACTCTCGGGAACGGTAGCGGTGGCTGGAGATCTTTATTGATGAATAATGTTACTGGGAGAGCACACTCCGGGGAAATTACAATGCTTTAGGAGAGAGAAGCAATGTGTGTAGGGAGGTCTAGTGTGTGTAGGGATCTCAAAGTCTAGAGATGACAAGGTTGTGGAACATGCCCTCTATATGGAGAGGGGCTTACATTATATAGGTATGGTGAGGCGGTGAGTTGAGGCGGTCACCACTATTTTGGTAAGTACAAATAAGGTAGGACTCTACCACTTTGGTAAGTATAATCATGGTAGGACTAGATCTCCGTGGGTATCCCGATATTCTCTCCCACGTGCTCCTATTCCGTCGGAGGAGGATCCTAAGCTGGGTCGGACTTCGAGTTGGAGTGGCGAAGTCAAGAGGGCGAATGAGAGGCAGTGGACCAACACCTAGGCGGCGCCCCTTGGGTGTCCCCCTTGGGCGGCGCCCTCTTGGGGTGACCTCTTGGGCGGCGCCCTCTTGGGGGTGTTCCCTTGGGCTTCTCCTTGATGACTTAAGCTCCTCCTTGATGACTTTGGTGACGTGGGCCCCTCTTAATTCATTGGGTCTGACCCAGTTAATTTCGGGCTCATCAAATAGCATTTATAGTATATTTATTTTGGTGTATGATAGTTTAGATATTTAAGAAATGTTAGAGGGTAAAAAGGTGAATCAAAAGTTTTTTCAAGATGTGTACATTTAGAAGTTGTATAGATTAGTCGTCTCAATGTGTGGTCACATTGACATGTATCAGTGTGTGATTACGCTGACAGATAACAGTGTGTAGTCACACTGACTGACTGCACACTTTTTTCAATATTTGACGATCAACTCAAATATAAAGGTGACTACACACTACTGCAATGCTGACAAATGTGTTTATACAACAAAATAAGTGACTGCACACTGTAGCATTTAAGACAATGAAATCACTATAAAAACACAATACGGGGTGGTTCATAACACAAGTATTGCACATTATGTCTACATTAAGACTACGAGCCGGTGATAACAACTGTAGCCATCAACCAGTTTGGTTATTACAAGAGCGAGATGATGATTACAAGAGTGAGAGATTTTCTGATCCAAAATAGTATTATGCCGGACTCCGACGAGAGTGGACTTTTCGTGCTAATGAATCACACTCATTATGCACAAATCTAAGAGAACTTGGTATACCGGTACCACATTTTCACTTATCATGCCGCGAAGGAATAGAGTGAACTACGAAGCAGCAGTTAAACGTGTACGAAATGAGGATAATAGAATGATGTTGCGTAAGTGTCGATATTATATGCTCTAAATAGCAACTGACATGATGGCAACTGCATTTGGCAGGGAGTTGACAGATACTGAGCGATCTACTGTATTGTCTAATGAACAATACCTATAAGATGAGTATATGTCTGATGAAAATTAACAAATGTAATCAGTGTCCAACTTATTAAGCATATAACATTTATGTCTACGTCCTATTTAGTGTTAATCAATATCATGGTTTTATCAGTCTATTCAGTTTTTGTCATATCATAACTTTTTCATCGTCACATCTTGTCATTGTCAAATCAGTTTCGGACTTTGCAGTGTGATGTCATTTCGCTGTTATTTTAAATTGTCAAACAAAACATATAAATACTAGCATTCACAATTGTATAAATGCGCCACCACCAAACAAAATGTATAAGTGCACATCACATACACAATACAACGATGAAGGTTCTTCTTCACGCAATGACCAAAATAGTTCATTTTCGGCTAACAAACGTGAACACTCAACTAACAGATCAACATCCCTGAAGAAAGTTCATTTTATTGGATCATATACTGATTCCAGCAGTATAACGTGATATGGACGGAAATGTGCATTCCACAATCAGTCCATCGACTCTTATCACTCATTCGATAAAACTGGACATGTAATTGTTGGCCCTGCAACTGACTATCTGCCTCTAAATACTCATATCGAACCCACACTAAGATGACGACAGTTATATGACAAACATTATGACCTTGAAGTATTTTGTCGTTAGCATGGACTTGCGGTACCAAATACACGTTCGGCTGATATTTACGATCCACAAAATTCAAACAATCATGACGAGATCATATCAACGCTTGAACATGAAAATGATCAAATGCAGCGTCATCTTGATCGGTTCCATGCAATTGATTATGCCAAAACAAAGCAGTTTGATCCTTAATATGCCGAAATAGAATTTTAGATGATCCGTTACTTGTTTTCGATCCTGAACTTTCTGATTTCTCTGATCTGGACGATGATGCGTCTGACACTTTTATCCTATCATGTTTATGTGGATTTGATAATCTTTTATGTTGTTTTGAACATCAAGTCCGTTATTGACAGTCGTTTTTACCCCAACAAATTCACTACAACGTGTTATGAAATAAATGCTCAGTTTTTTTGTTATGAATAACTTCTATTTTTACATCGCTTAATAACATTATTGTCGACATGATCAAAATTAAAAATGAAACTTTATTTTTATTATATATATACGTTTAAAATTATATGATAAAATTAAAATAAATTATATGTATACGTTTTCAATTTTTTAATTTTGATATGATCAAAATTTATGTATTTCGAAATGATCATCAAAATTTATTTATTTTCAATATCATTAATTTTTTCAATAAATAAAATTAAACATTTACTCATAAAAAAAGAGAGGGAGAAAAACTCTAAAAACGTCAGTCAGTAACAACGTTGGCGTCCGAAGAGTCGATCATTTATGTATGATTTCTCACGCACTGCCCCTTCCAATGGGTTTCGAAGATAAAAAATATTTATTGGCCCATAAACTGACCGAGGTAAATCCAGGAACTCAATTTGATTATTCCTTTTTATTTTTTACTAAGCAAAATCCTTTATTTTTTACTCATCAATCAAAATTTTGGACACTGAAAAACGTCAGTTGGATTGACGTTTTCAATGAAAACGTTACTTGGACCAACATTTTTAAGAAAACGTCAGTCCAACTAATGTTTTCATTGAAAACGGTTTTCATTGAAAACGTCAGTCCAACTGATTTTGTAGGCATATTACATGATTGTGTATTACAAGAGAAAACGTTAGGTGGTTTAACGTTTTTATACTGAAAAAATCATTACAACTGACGTTTTTAAAAGGGCATGGATTTGAGAAATATTTTGAAAACTAACCTCTTTTGGGTATAAAGTTTAAAGAGGCTTACGAAGGACAGTCCCTTATTGTAGACTTATTTGGGATTAAGTACATTTAAAAAACTTATTTGAGAATAAGTCCATTTTGATCTACATTGTCCAAAATACCCTCAATAATTATATTTAGTCAAAACTTGTTTGAAAAAATTAACAACTCCTAAATTGAGAATTGTATTAGTATTAACAACTCATATCTTGGAAATTGTGCTAGCATTAAAATTATGTTCCTAATCAATATATATATATATATTGAACAGTAACACGCTCAATATAAAAATAGTAACATCAAACAGTAACACACTCAACAAAAAAATAGTAACATCAAACAGTAACACACTCAACAAAAAAATAATCATTGTAATAGAGTGACACCCTCACAACAGAATAAATACTCACATATGGTGTTACTCTATTGCAATGATTAAATTTTTAATTAAGTTTTTTATCGAGTATGTTACTGTTTGATGTTACCATTTTTTTGTTGAGCGTGTGTTTAATATTACTATATATATATATGTGTGTGTGTGGTGTGTGTGTGTATACATATATATACACACACATATGTGTATATATATACATATATATATGTATGTATATATGTGTATACGTATATATATGCGTGTGTGTATATATATATATATATATATGAGATAGAAAAATAATTTTAATGTTAGTACAATTTTCAAGTTAGGAGTTGTTATATTTGAAAACATTGAAACTAACAATGATTGACAATATTTATGGTAAGAGTAATTATAAAAGACATTTCAAAAATAATTTGAAATGTTTAAAAATGTGTACTTAGTGACAACTATTTGATGAAAAAGAGAACTTAATGGAATATAAGTTTGAATGTAGTACTTAAAGCCAAATAAATTCTACAAAAGGTACTCACAACCAATTATCCGAAGTTTAAAAATTCAATGGTTTAGAGTAAAACCTCATCTTTTTCTTGTTGCGGTGGTTGCAAAAGTTTGGGGGTGGAGAGAGAGAGAGAGAGAGAGAGGTGGTTATGGAAGTACTTTTCTGAAAGGATATTTTAAGGTCGAGGGTCGTAGTTAAGATGGAGGCATGCCCTCTATAATCTTGTTACCCACAACGTCTATGTGGAACCCACACATTCACCCATTTCAGGGCCACAACAATAACCTTTCTCCATCTATGCAGGTAGGTGGTTCTTCTCGAAGCACAGTAGAACTAGGCCCACCACACCACAAAATGGCCCTGGAAAATAAAGCCTTTATTTGCATGTGTGCGTTTATGTTTAGTGTTCTTCAACACACATATAAATAATCACCCTTTACATTGTTTGCACCAACTTATTATCTCTTCTTTCTCTTCCTCATGATGTGATGCATCATATTGGCTTCTCCGAATTATGAGAATACTTTGGAAAGCAAGAATCTCTATTCATTTTGTTTGATATTTTGATCATCGATCCATATGCCAGATAACATGAGTATCTCTGTAAATGGACAATCTCAAGTCCCACCTGGATTCAGATTTCATCCAACAGAGGAGGAGCTCTTGCAGTACTACTTGAGGAAGAAAGTTTCATACGAGAAGATTGACTTGGATGTAATCCATGATGTTGATCTCAATAAGCTGGAGCCATGGGATATACAAGGTTAATTGGGCATCTCTCATGCGTACTCATCATCTTCATAAAATTTCTTCTTTCGAATCTATCTAAATCAACCAATTTCTGTACATTTTTTTTAAGAGCAATGCTACAGCTACTTTATTTAAAGACTTAATGATGTGACTTCGATGTAACCATTGAATTAGTTGGAACTCACAACCAATTCAATAGTTGTACATCATTAGATCCTTAAATAAGGTCCCTAAATAAGATCCAAATAGTATTTCTCTTTTTTTAATGCTTACAACTTTTTTGTTTTTTTTTGGGACTTTGGGTCTTTTTTTATCAGAGAAATGCAAAATAGGATCCACCCCACAAAATGATTGGTACTTCTTCAGCCACAAAGACAAGAAGTACCCAACGGGCACAAGAACAAATCGTGCAACTGCTGCTGGGTTTTGGAAGGCCACCGGCCGTGATAAGGTGATCAATAGTCACTCCAGAAGGATTGGAATGAGGAAGACTCTGGTGTTCTACAAAGGTCGGGCCCCTCACGGCCAAAAGTCTGATTGGATCATGCATGAATATAGACTTGATGACAGCACCAGTGATACCAATTACAATGTAAGTCGAGTTTGTTTTCATTCTTTAGTAAACTCTATGATTCGGAATGTAATCAAGTGTTACCTGCCTTGTATATAGGCCACCAATGCAATGGTTATGGGAGAGAGTACGCAGGAAGAAGGTTGGGTCGTTTGTCGTATCTTCAAGAAGAAGAATCACCATAAAACCCTGGACAGCCCCATCAGTGTTTCATCTATAGCTGCAGAAACGAGAAGCCAAAGGCTCAGTCCAAGTGATGAAGGGACATTGGAGCAAATATTTCAGTATATGGGAAGGAATTGCAAGGAGGACAATGAAGCAAATAGCGACACAAGAATTCTGAGGACACTTGACAATGGTCTCCTCCTCCATCATGACATGAGGTTCATGAAACTTCCCAACCTAGAAAGCCCAAAATCAACGAGTAGCCAAAGCACTTACCAACCAATCAATGCACACATGTTCACAGATATTAATGATAATTCTGCAATCAACCAGTTGGGTGGTGCTGCTGCTGCTGATCCCAACATTGTTTATAACATAGAAAGCGGCCTCAACGATTGGGCAGCCCTTGATCGACTTGTTGCCTCACAACTCAACGGCCAAAGCGAGATCACATCTAAGCAGCTCACCACCACCTGCTTGCATGATGACCCAACAACCGTGGCTTTCTGTTCGCCGACGCCACATGCTGATCAATTTCTGCAATTACAGCAACTACGATCGTCGTCGTCAGCATCATCAGCCTCCAACAGGGCTGAGGCCGACAATTCCACACACGATTATAACAGTGATTTTGATCTTTGGAGCTTCACGCGATCATCTTTGTCATCAACTGACCAGCTATGCCAAATGTCAAATGTTCCTGTGTAACACAACCACCCATATCCACAGCAATAATGTCAAGTGTCATTATGGCAGATCATAATTAATGTGGAAATTATGTGATTATAAACACGCTATAACTTTATTAGATTGAATAATAAGAAATGGGCTGGTGGTGGGTGGCAATGGCATTGTCAAATCCCCTTATATCTTGTTCGTTCATGAATTTTTTTTTCCCGTTGCTTCCTGATTCACTGGCAAGCAGCAAGCTAGATGGATACAGTTTAGATAAATTCTTTCAACATGGAATTATATTCTTCTTTTTTTTCTTTGTTTTTTTAACAACTTTGAAAGAAAAGCAATATCAGCGAAGACTTAAACGAACTTTCTTCTTTCATTTGCTCAAGGTGTGGTGATCCCAGTGCTTAACAGCTAAAATGGTCCTGAAGACGGGCCCCGCACAACATGATTGGTCTTTTGCACCACACAATCAGACAGAGAGAGAGAGAGAGAGATATTGGGTATTGTAACTTTGGAGACGATAAACATCAAAACTTTTTTGATTGGGCCATGGCTAGAAGTTGCTAGGTAATTTCCATCCATCACCATTTGCTGTGTGCAAAGAGAAAAAATCAAATCTATGAAACAAATTTTTTTTTTTTCTTTTTTGTCGAGTATCCTCACTAAGACAAAGTTATAATTGGATAAAATCTGGATATAGATGATAATCACTCACTATCCAAAATTATCTATTAAGTTCGAGAGTCACAATAAAGACTTGACTTGTAAAACAAACTTATGACTTCTATTCAACGACAACACACTGATTGATTTTGTTTTAGGTTAGGAAACTGCGTTGGGTGACCGGTAGATCGAAATTGGAGTCAACCTCAGAATCGATGGCAATACAAGAATGGGTGCATCTAATTTGATTTTCTGTGTAAGATGATTACAACTGATGTTATGACCGTATCCTCTAAGAAATGATTTGGTCTGTGGACCGAAGAAGTAGCACCAACCATCACATATATTTCCCCCTTTTTTAGACGTTAGCTAGTGGACAACCATAACTAACACATCAATTGGGTTTTACTTTTACCTCAAGCTGCGTAATTTCTGACCATGCTTGATGCCACATAACACGTATAGTATAGGGAAGAGCTACGAACTTCTAATCGAGCCCTAAAAGCTAAACACAAATGAATACTGTAGAAAGTAACAGGCTATTGACTAAACACCCACTATATAAGAAAGTAACAGGCGCATCTCTCTCTCTCTCTCTCTCTCTCTCTCTCTGCTTCTGAATCTTTCTGCGTGCTACAAGACAAGAAAATCCTGATTCAAGCTTAAATTATTATAACTAAATGTTACACCAATGTGGTAAGTTACCACATACTTTAGTGATATTATTTGGGCCCAGTAATTTGATTTAATTTGTTGAATTAATATATTCCTACCCTTCCATTGGTGGCAGATCTCAATATCGATCAACATATGCTATGAATTACCGATCCAATCCTAACCATCAAGTAAATCAACAAAGTAGATCCGAATTATAAGTTTAAAGAAATTTTTTTAATCTTTCTTATTAATTAAAGTAATTAAATATTTGTGTCCCAAACTGAGGGACAATAGATTAGTAATGAATATATTCTTTAGTGAAAATTAGGGTTGAATCTTCCTTAAGAGACTTGTAATGAATTTAGTCCACGAAGGGTTTTTTATTTGAGGATAAGTCCATTTTTAATCTTACTAATAAGTAGTTAAGTCCACTATTTTTTTAAAACTTCAAAATGCCCTTCTAATAACTTAAAAAATAATTTTCAACATTAAATCAGTTTCCTAAACAGTCATCCTTAATTCACACTTAATGAACGATTTTTTTCTATAAAATCTGAAATTCAAATTTAAATTTGACATCACTACCATTTCTTTCTCTCGGTCTCTTTCTCCCTCTCTCTCTCATTTTTTTTTTTTTGCTGAGAAGACTATTGTTAATTTAATATTGAATGTTACTATGCATGTTACTATTTTTTTTCCATATTCTATTTTTTAATATACATGTTACTATTTTTTGTTGAGCATGTTACTATTTTTTATTGAATGTTATTATTTTTTTGAAAATCAATATTCAATGTTACTTTTTTATTGACCATATTACTACTGTTATTTTTTTCAAATATTAATATTCAATATTACTATGTTTTATTTTTGAATGTTACTATTTTTTTTTTTTTAAGTGGTACTATTTTTTGTGTTTGAATGCCACTATTTTTTATTTTTAATGCTACTATATATATATACTAGTGATACACTGTGACTAAAGTCACTGTACACTGAATTATAATACTGTGCATATATTGGAATGTGTGTGTTAAAGTGTGTGTATATATGTGCAGCTGTGTGTTATAGAGTATGTGTGTTGGATTTTTGAAATTGGGGGGGGGGGGGGGGGTAGAGTGTGTGTTGGGTGTGTAAAATTTGGGAAAAAAAATATATTCACATAAGTTCAAACACCTATCTAATATACTCAGCTTAATTTTAATATTAGTCAAATTTCTAAAATTAAAGAGTTGTTAATTTTTAAATTTGTTGTAATTAAATATAACAAATGAAAGTATTTTAGACAATAAAAATCAAAATAGATTTAATATTAAACAAATTTTCTGTCCCCTTAGTAGTACACGAGTTTGACTGGGGGATGAGCTCAGCATAACCCGTTCATGTAATCAGACCGAAGCAATCGGAGCAGTTTGACTGGTCTTCCTATATATATAATATAGGCATAGCCACACCCCACGCACCCACTTGTCCTCTTCAAGCTTTCCCTTTTATTTATTAAGTTCCAAGATGACCCCGTAAACCAGGCTTGTGAATCTGCTTCCTTTACCCATTCTCTCTCTCTCTCTCTCTCTCCCACATACAGAGATTGATAGCCCAATGACACACCCTTGGCTGGTTGTAACACGTGACGCCATGAGAGGGGATCAATAATTTTTTCTTTTCTTTGTGAAAGTGAGAGAACTTTGTACTCGTAGTTTTAGTGGGTGTCGAGGGAAGGAAACCTCAACATAAAATAATAAAGGAAAGGGCTTCAAAACTCAACACGCCATTAAAGACACTTTTGATTCCTGTGCTGCAACCCTCCTCAACGTGCTTTCGTCTCTCTCAATAACTCACAGCTTTCAATGTGCTTCAGACACAGTACAGTCACTCTCCCCTCACTGTTTCTCACATTCACTTCTAAATTATTGTGTTCAAAGCTGCTGACCCACACTCTTTCTCTGACACCCCCCACCACCATTACTGTCCATGCCCCAGGGAAAAAAAAAGCACCAGCTCTTTTCACCAAAACCAGCAGCCAGCACATTTGGAATCTCTCTCTCTCTCTCTCTCTCTCTCTCTCTCTTATTGTACTCATTGCATATATTCATCAGCTCATAAGCTTTCACATAAAAGTGCTAGGGGCTAGACTGTTAGTTGAAGAAAACAGAAATTTCCTCTCATCATTCGTTCTCCACGCAGTCCTGATCTTTCTCCGCGGTCCCTTTACCAGAATTTTAGCAGTAAATGCAGCTTGGTTCTTCTACATCTTTCTATGGGAAAGAGAGGAGGATCCTCGTGGTTGACTGCTGTCAAAAGGGCTTTCAGATCTCCTACTAAAGACCTTGAAAAGAGGAGTCCCAGAACGACAAAAGAGCACAGCCAAGATGAACAAGAGGAGGAAGAAGAAAAGGTACCTTTTCATGACTAAAATCCTCAAGATTGTTCTCTCTTAAGGATGACATGGGAAATAATGTTGCTTGTTCTTTTTGGGGTTTACGCAGAAGAGAGAGAAACGAAGATGGCTTTTCCGGAAGCCCACAAGCCATGAGACTGTGACTCATCACACCCCACCAAAAAGGACGAATGCTGACGCCTGTGGTGATGCGGCAACGGCCGGAGGTATTTCGGGAGCAGCCCTGGCAGCTGCAGAGCAAAGGCATGCAATTGCAGTGGCAGTGGCGAGCGCAGCAGCCGCCGAGGCAGCAGTTGCCAGCGCCCAAGCGGCCATGGAAGTTGCCCGGCTCGCTCGGCCAGTGCCTTCTAATTATGCCAGAGAACACCGTGCAGCCATTGTTATTCAAACAGCTTTCAGAGGATATTTGGTGAGTGAGATACATAGAGATCTGGTTATTAGTTAACGTTTTAAAGGTACTACTCATGTCTTGTTTTTCTGGATTGAAATCCAACAAATGTTTGTGTACGTTGGGCATGGTGTTAAACAGAAACGGTGGTTAAACAACAAAATGGAAAAGCAGAAGGCAAAATTTTCCTTCCAAAACTTAATAGTTTGTGTATATATCACGTCCAAAGTCTTACAATTATATTACTAGTGATTGGCAAGGAATTTTGTGTGGTATCAAATTATCAATACAGGATTTTTTTACATGTTAAATGAACTCATATCTAATTTTTTCAAGTCTGTAACATAAAGAAACACTCAAGGGCTCACTACTTTATAGGCATCAACCTCAATATGGAAAAGATATTCAGCTGTGATGTGAAGGATGGGTTTGCTATTGAAAAGTAAAAGAGATTTTTGTTTTCTCTTTTATACCCAAACACTCAACAGGGATGTGTTTGCTATTACAGAGCCATTGTGGTACCGTAAATACTGTCACAGTTGTGAATGTTTTTTTAAAAATTATATCGACCTCTAATGGGACCCAATACCATTATGTAATGATGATTGTGCTTAAAACTACGAGATAAACCCTAACATTGGCGTATCAAAAGATACGTAAAATTCGTGAATACTAACCAAATGACGCCCTAGTCATTGTTTTGGCTCAAGTATTCTCGCAAAGGGAAGATATCTGAACCAATTCACCTGGGTTGTTTATGCAGGCAAGGAGAGCTCTTCATGCGCTGAAGGGGCTTGTGAAGTTGCAAGCTTTGGTAAGAGGTCACAATGTTCGAAAGCAAGCAAAGATGACCCTTCGATGCATGCAAGCTCTAGTACGAGTTCAAGCAAGAGTACTTGATCAACGCATGAAACAATCAGACGAAAGCAGTAGAAAATCAACATTTAGTGACACCAATAGCTTGCGGGGATCACAGTATCTTCAAGATCTTTCTGACAGAAAGTCGATGGTAAGTGTTCTTTACATAATTAGTTTCTTATCCTCATTCTTTCTTTCTTTTTCTTTTTTTGTAACACACAAAAAAAAATAAAAAAAAGAATGAGCATAACAAACTAATTATGCTCATTTCCAAGTTTTAGATTCTTATCTATTGCAATTGGACTGGTGTATCACAGTCAAGAGCTGGAAGTAGCATTCTGAATGACTGGGATGAGCGACCACACACAATTGAGGAAGTGAAAGCAATGCTGCAAAATAGAAAGGAAGCTGCTTTGAAGCGTGAAAGAACCTTGTCTCATGCTTTCTCTCAACAGGTTCATTCTGTTCTATTTCTTGCATGTATATATGTACAATTACATATAACATTCGGGGTCAACTCTCAGCATTCTAACAACCAAACCGCTAGGTGTAAAACAAAGAAGCCAAACAAAATCAAATAAACAATACAATAGCATGGTTAACCTTTATACTAAACACATTGTGCACATACCCTGCACTACTATAGCAAAACAATTCATATACTTTAAAGTTTATTTATAATGAACCACCACATAAAGACTTATGAAAAGATACTTTCACAGACTTGCAACACTACATTTCACTTGCTCACTGAAAGCTCCGGTAACACTCGGTCATTATTAACTTCGCCTTAGTATTAAGGGTCTTCAGGAGAAGTTAAAGGCTCCTCCTTAGTATTTAGAAGGTGTTGTTGAGGCTTGTCCCTATCCTCTCGGTTGTGGGAGGACTTGTTTGTAGTGTAGCCTAGGGCTTTCCCTTTGATGTAGGGTTCTTACAGCTAACCAGCTAAGGAAATTGACCATGCAAATCATTTTTGGGTAACTGCAGAACTCCAATAAACCAAATTACTTGTCTTTTTCTAAGGGCATTCCAGGAAGCGTGTGCATTGGATATTCCATTAGGGAGGGTGTCCATATCATCACATCAGCTCTTTCAACATTGGCATATAAGTCTAAATGGATATTATTCTGAAGCTTCTGTAAATTATGATACCTAAAGCTAGACCATAACCACTGAGACCCTTTACAATGCTCACACTTGTATTTGTGGGAGTCCTGAGTCATAAATGACTCTCATGCATACTGGGATAAGAGGAACTAAGACTATCTCTAATAGGCTCTATATTCCCACGCGGCTCTCTATGTTAGAGTCAAATATAAAAAATCAATCTCTAATAGACTTTCTAAAATAGAGAGCCCAATTTAACTTCTCCACATTTGGAGAATCAAACTCACTCTCTTTCCCATTATTTTAATTAAAAAAAATCTTTGCACTTTTTCATTAAATCCTAGAGATTTGAATCTAGAATAGAGAGCCCTACTGGAGTTGGTATAAAATTTCACTTTCTATTTTAAATTTTTTTTTTATCAAAAATGCTCTCTATTTTTGAAAAGATACTCTCTAAAATAGAGTTTTATTGGAGTTCTAAAAGAAAGTTTGATTTCCAAAACCAGCAGATTAGTAAATGGCATAATTTCACCTCTAAGTTTCAGTAGTGATTCTTTCCTCTCACAGTAACAATGGTATTTTTCCCTTCAATACAATGCTATTCTGTGGAGACTTCACATCCCAAAAACTTCTTCCTATCAAGTGATTAGTAGTCACCCATGCCCCATGTTGATTCTGAAGAAGGTGTATTTAGGTTCCATAGATGCTGGCAACTAGGACATAAGCCCCCAAAAAAAAAAAAAATTGGACATAAGCTGCCTTATTCCAACCATCAATCCCTTTAATACCGGACCCTCCTTCCTCAATAGAACAATCAGTATCATCCATGAGACCTTAGCAAACAATTTCAGCTGTTTTTTGTTTTCTTCAGCTTAAATGTTAATTGGTGTAATATGTTGGAATTCCATGAGAAAGGCATGGAGAACAGGACGGAATCCATCATTGGGCAGTGAAGAAGAGCTTGGAGAAAAACACCAATGGCTCAACAGATGGATGGCCGCCAAGCAATGGGAGAGCATGGGAAGAGCTTCAACTGATCAAAGAGACCCTATAAAAACCGTCGAAATTGACACCTCACAACCTTATTCATACTTAGCTACCAATTTGCGAAGATCCAATCAACACCAGCAACACCAAAGACCCAACTCTCCTCTGCATAGAGTCCACCAAAACCAACCCCTCCACTACTCTCCTGTTACGCCCTCTCCATCCAAAACAAGGCCCCTTCAAGTCCGTTCTGCAAGTCCTCGTTATCCAAGAGAAGAAAGGAACTATCACACGGCTCAAACACCAAGTTTAAAGTCTACAGACTACTATAATGGAGGATTGCATCAACATACAAGGGGTACAACTAGTGGGGCTGGTGATTATGGTGCAATGCCCAACTATATGGCTGCAACTGAGTCTGCCAAGGCTAGAATCCGCTCTCAAAGTGCACCAAGACAAAGGCCATCAACTCCAGAAAGGGAACGAAATGGATCGGCAAAAAAACGTTTAGCATTCCCAGTTCCAGAGCCTTACAATGTAGGAATTGGTTATGGAGGTTATGGAAGTTACGGACATAATTTGAGGAGCCCAAGCTTTAAGAGCCTCGGTGGTGTGCCTATGGGGATGGAACAACAGTCCAACTATTCTTCTTGCTGTACGGAAAGCCTTGGTGGTGAGGTATCTCCTTCTTCAACCAGTGACCTTAGGAAGTGGTTGAGGTGATTAAGGACAAAATATGACGGACCTCAATGTTGGAACTTGTTAGGTTATTTTTTTAACCCACTTAATTTGAAACTCATCAGATGTATTAAGGTTGTTGTTTGAACATTTGTCTGCAATTGGATGTTGACCCGCAGAAAAAGCATTGAAAAAAGGTGTTTTAGTGGGATTATTCATGTTTTTTCTGTCTTTAATTTAGCTATAAGCTAAATCACAAATTTTCTTTCAGGAATCTTATTTTCCTCCATTTTAAAGGGTGTTTGACTATATGGTAAACATAACAAAGGTTGAAGTTTGGATGAACTAGACATTTGGGCCAGAACCCAGATAATTATCTATATGGGCATGGCCTCCCACCTTTTTCTCCTACTACTTTCCTTTCTGTTTAGTTCTTTCTTCTATGGTAGGGGGTTGAGTGAGAAAAAGAGAATAAGGAATGGGAAGGCAGGACTTATGGTCCAGTTGGTATGATGGAACAGAGAAAAGATGGAAAAAATAAATAGATAGATAAAACATCATGTTTGGTTATGAAAGAAAAGTGAAAGGAAATAAAAATTGAAAGATCAGTCTTCCTATCAACTCAGCAAAATCTATTCCTCCAAAACTTGACAGAAAAGTGGAAAGAAAATTAATTATTTGTCCCTCTCGATTCTAAAACTTTACTGTCACCCCCTGTCAGTGTTTGTCAAGTTACGACTTTAACGGCAATTGTTAATTTACAGAAATACCCATAAATATTTTATAGGATAAATTTTATCCACACCCTTTGTAAATAGACATAACTTCAACGACACCCTTTATAAATAGACCTATATTTAATAATACCTCCTCCCAATTCTGAAATTTTAATGCACTCCCTTTTAGTTCTATTATATTAACATTTAGGTTCATCAATTTAATATTTAATTTTATCAAATTAATGTCATTTATTTAATTTAAACTAAATTAATATTTCATCTCATCTAATCAACACAAATTGATATTTAATTTTATCAAATTAACATTTAGTTATGTTAATTTAATATTTTATTTCATCAAATTAATATTATCTCTTTAATTTAACATTAAATTATTATTTAATTTCATCAAATTAATACCAAATTGACATTTAATTTTATTAAATTAAAATTTAATATATTAAATAGAATATTAAATTCCATTAATTTAACAGTTAACCTTATCAAATTAATATCAGTTATTTAATTTAACATCAAATGAACATTCAATTTCATTAAAGCAACATTTAAATTTATTCAATTAATATTATATTTTAAAAAAATCAACATTGAATATAAATATCAAATTAACACCAAATTAATATTTAAATTTATCAAATTAAGACCAAATTTATTCAATTGTTATAAATTTTATCAAATAATATTTAAATTTTATATATGAAGGATGATGTGTAAAGAGTGGTCAGATGACGTTATGGAGGACAGAAGATAGCAGATGAGTTAGAAATGTATGAGATTTTGACATAGACATTAATCTCTGTCTCTGTCTCCACTAACAGTTGAAGAAGTCATCAATCCTACAATAATACATCACAACATATTGACATAACAAAATGGAAGAACAAAATTAAAAAAAAATTGCATGAAAAAAAATTAAAAATCTACATGAAAAAAATAAAAATAAAAACTACATGAAAAAAATTAAAACTATCTGCATGAAAAAAAAAATTTTAAAAAAAACTGCATGAAAAAAATTTTAAAAAATTGCATGAAAAAATTAAAAATATCTACATGAAAAAAATTAAAAAAAAATTCATGAAAAAATTTTAAAAATCATGTATGAAAAAACATTTACAAATCTGCAAGAAAAAAATTAAAAATTTTTTTTTTTGCCAACTTATGTAATAATCGATCACTATGGAAAACGAGTTGAAAAAAAATGGTTGGCTTCAATCCTCTAGGTCTTTCAGCAACACCCGATCATTTTTGACCTTCAACAACAACAAAGGATATCTATAATATAAAACAGGACGGCTTCAGCAAGCCGATCCTACGGTCTTCATTATCCAAAGGCTTCAACATCCAAAGGCTCACAATACATTTCATTCAAATTCAAAAATCCATATATTTTTCCCTTAAAACCATCTCATTCAACCTAACCCAACCTAACCATCACATCCAACCCAATCCAACTCAAATTCAAAAATCCATATATTTTTCCCTTAAAACCATCTCATTCAACCTAACCCAACCCAACCCAACCATCACATTCAACCCAATCCAACCCAACGACTCTTCCCCCAAATCTCTTCTCTCTCATGTCCTCTCTCTCATCTCAGTCTCTTCGCTGTCAGAGAGCAGGGGGCGAGAGACAGCGATCACTTCCCAAAATCCATGGCACGGTCACTTCCCCCTCCCTTCCTCTCTCTTCCCCCATCCCCTGCCCCTCCCCCTAATTTTCTCCCCAAACACACAGACACTCGGTCTCTCTCTCTCCCCATCGCCAAAGCTAGAGGCAGAGCCACCATAGCCACCGCGCCAGAGCTAGAGAAACCGCGCCACATCGCCCTCTTCTCCCAGGTATCCCTCTTCCCTTCTTCTTCTCTCCTCCACACACACGCAGATAGCACCCCCCAGCCTCCCACTTATGTGAATCCCAACCGCACACACACACACAACACAACACAACACAACACGTAAAACACCCATACCCACACAGAACACTCACGCCCATAACACACCCGCACCCCTCTCCACTGTAAACCTACTCCACCTGCGTCGTCATCTTCCTTGGCGACCACCACAGACCCACCCCCCTTCATAAAACCCACACCACCGCATAATGGGCCACCAAGTGTTTGATTAAATTCCTACGAGAAGTTTGTGCAAATATTTGACTTTTTTCAGTTTGTGTTGATGCCTAAGAGACACACTCTCTCTCTCTCTCTCTTTCTCTTCCCCCTTCGTTCCTTACCTGCGGTTTCAATGCTCGAAGGTAATAGAGCTCATCTCCATTGCGTTGATATGAAGCTCCCGATTCTTTTATTCAATCCTTTACATATGCATTTGTATTAATGTATACATAAACACACATATATAAATCGGCAACCTAGCTGTTGTTCTCTGTTTAATTCTGCGTTACGGGGAACCCCTAGACAGAATAAACAAGGTCCAGCCGAGTCTTGCATTCTCTATCTTTGAGTTTTATGTGGATGAGGTGCTTTTGAATTATTACAAAATTATGGGTGATTAATTAGGTTCACTATCGTTATTTTTTCTGTATCTAAAGTTTATTCTGGACAAGTATTGGCTCTGAAGTTGTTTCTATTGATTGGGTGTAAATTTGATTGAGACAACTTTGATACAAATTTTTTCTTAGTTCTTGCTTGCTTGTCCCTTTTTTGTTTTTCTTAACGAACTTGGTGAACTTTTGGTAAATTAATTGTTCATAATTGGGTTCTGTTATTTCACTCACTCTCCATCCTGAATTTCTTATGCCTTTAGGTTATAATTATTGCACTGAAAAGAAGCTCTGTAGAATTGAATAGTCACGATTCCTTTTTTTCATGGTTTTTGGTGATAGATGATCATCCAGCTTGCAGCTATTAAGAAGTGTTTCATGGTTTTTGGGTTTTCGAATTTTTAAGTGGAAGATGTTATGTTGCCCATAGTTTTCTCGAGGACCAAGGAAAAGGAAAGGTTTATTGTGATTAGGTGTTTTCCTATGAAATTCTTGTGTTTTTCAAATTATTTAAGGCCTAATCTGTTATTTACTTGAGCAAAAAATAGGACCCTGAGATCGATTGAAATGGTATAGTAATGTGCACCAAAAGCGATGCACACACCAGTAGTTGCATCATTAATTGGTTTCTTTTATTATATGCTATTGTCTAGCAGGTTAATTTCCTGGGTGAAATTCATTATTTTCATTCAATAATCATATACCCAGTTGTTCAGGTTATCAAAATTTTGGTTATAGGAATATCTTTTGTTACTTAGTTATTTTCTCCCTTTCTTTTTTCTTTTCTGTATGTTTTTTGGTTAAATGTTTCTATCACCAGTTGTCTAATGATAGACGGATGGCCATTGTCAGTGATGTGCTGAGATTATGTTTCAATTAAATTTTGTTGAGTTTTATTGAAATTGAGGTATTTTGTGGATTTGGAATTGCATTTCTTTTGCTTTAACTAGAGCTAATATCACAACAAGTAATTGGATTTGTATTGATTTTTTTTTTCAAACAAATCAACACTTACAACCCTGCTCTTTACAAAGAACCAAAATCAAAATTAAAAAAACAATGGTTCTTAAAAAGAATGAACGAATTTACATTTTCGGCGCAGGCAGTTCACCAAGCAACTGAGCAGCCTGCATCTTCCTCATAATTGCCAATCAACAGACTTCTAACTCTCAAGGCACAGGGAGACTCCTTTGATTGCTCCTAATTTTATTGATTGCTATTATTCTTTTGCTCGAAAGTTATATTTAAATGCACATACATTGGATTGGGAATATGTTATTCTAGAATTGAAATTAGAGTACAGAATTGAATTTAGTTTTTTAGTCAGTTGTTTAACTTTTTATACTTTTTATAAATTGAATGTAATTGGTAATCCTATTTTGTCTTTATATCATTTGTATGTTGTTAAGGAATTCATTTTTAATATATGATTTCGTTTTGATATGTCTATGGTGTGATTGTGCGTCCTGTTTGGTGGTTATGAATCGTGTATACATGTTTAACTTTTTTGGGATACTATTTTTAGAGGAAATTCTATCTAAACATTCCCGCCCATTCAACTATCGAGGTTAGCTACTATTGTATTGCTTGAGAGTGGTTTTGTTTTCTAGCATATGTTGGCTATTTTTTATAAACTTAGTGGTGGTAATGTCTTCCATGTAATGCTGCTTGAGATATTTTTTTCCTTATTAATAATTATTTGGGTTTCTTGAAGATATTGTTGAGGTTAATTGCCAGACATGCAATGTAGTATCTATTTGTCCACCAATTTGTTTGATTTTCCATGCATTCATAAAACTACACCTTATTGAGACCTTTTGTTATTAGGTTTGCGTTAGGTACAATTTGCACCGAGTTTTGTAAGTAGGTTTGATTTTATGCAAGTTTTGCAATAGGTTCAATTTGTTGTGATTTTTGGGATTCATGATTGCATTTCTTTTGCTTCAATTGATTATTTGGTGCACAAACATTTGGAGCTTAATGGTTTCGTATCTTTTGGTTCCGAATAATTAGGCGAAGTTCTAATTATTATTTTTCACAAAATTCTAATCTATTCAAAGAGCAAATAAATGTTACTTTATCAGTTGTCTTAAGAGTTTCAACATCGCACTCACGTTTCTAGGTAAAGTTTGAATGGTTACTTAGCGAGTTTTCTATGTTTTGATTTTTGCCAACACTTTTTCTAAACTTTTTATTTTTTATTTCAGGTTTTGTTAAAGGCGTTGAACATCACAACAGTGAGCGCGAATATTTTCTCAATATTGGCTGCAAATTGATAAATTTAGGTAATTACTTCAAGTAAATTTAGCTTTTTGATAGTCTATTCTTGCAAATTGATAATCATAGTACTAGCGATTACCCGTGCCTAAAGGCACTTTGCAATTTTAAAAAATTGAATATTGATCGAAAAAAACATAAAAAGTCAAGCAATGATTATATTGCACACATTAAACTTGATAAAACATTACCTACATAGAATTTCTTGAAACTATCCATCAAAAGTAAAAAAAATTAAACTATTGACATAATTTAAGAATTTAAACTATAATAAAAATTTCCTTCATGGTTATTGATTTGATCTATTTATTTTCATTTGTTGTGGTGGTTATAGGTCTTACAGAACTTTTGGGTCCTAGAGGCATAAATAAATTTTCTATCTCTTCGGGTGTTTTGATGTCTATTTTTTGTGGATTTTCTGTAGTTGTTTTTTTATGGTTACATGTCCAAAAAATCAGCTTATTTTCTAAGACTTGGATTAATTAGGTTGAGGATTATTGGTATAATGTCTTTGAAGCATATTTGAATGCTTCATAGATTAATAGCCAATGTTTATATTTCAACTTACTCTTGATTTTCTGTATATTTTATCATATTTGGTTCCCTCCGTTTGGAATCATGAAGCATAAGTCTCTCGAGAACTATTAAATCTATTCACAGAAGGGCATGGAATAAACAGGAATACACTGTGATGTATGAAAAATATTAAGTTTGAACTTATTACCTTAATTAATTTGTTTCCAAGCGTTTGTGAATATGCTGAAAACAATTGCTTTTCATATTGTCCTTTTGCAGAATAATTGATTGTGTCGAGTAAGTTGGCTACAATTGAAGGAGGAGGTATTTATTGTCCTTTATGCAGTGCTCCACATTTTTTATCTCAATAGTTTGGTTGCTAAGGAGTTAATTGAATGAAGAAGAAACTAAAGTGGGAACATTTAGTCTCTTTTCATGTGCAATTTTGTATACATGACCTGTGATTAAGACATATTCTATTGATTTCTAGGATTTAATAGCATGTAGCGTACAGTGAAATCGTTGGATTCTTTCGTTTCCTTCCATCAATGGATAATGTGTACATATCCTTTATTCTATTGTTCTTATTTCTTTTGTTCTTCATAAATATTGTATCACGTACATGTGGCACCGCAGCACCACATAAACCTTTCACCCTTCTCTCCCCTCTCCCAAACCTAACATTTCCATCTGTCATCTCCGCAAACCCTTACCCCTTTTGTTTTTCTCTCTCTCTCTCTCTCACTCTCTCTCCCCCCTGTTGCTAACTCCCTCACCCAATTTTCCCCCCTTATGCTTCTCTTTCTCTCACACTGACACGCGTAACCCCTCGCACAAACACACACACATTACTTCTCTCTCACGCAATCACACAAAATTTAAACTCCAGTTGTTACTACTATTTGCTAAATGATGATTGGTTTTTTTTGGGTTTGCTCTGACATTTGAGGGGACTATTCCAAGTAGATCATGCGGAAGAAATCATAATTCGAGTTTTTTGCCTATGAAATCATTGTAGTTATCTTTTGAGTGATTGTTTTAATCACCTATATTATTGTAATTAGTGTTAGATTTTGCTACAATATTACTGATTGGAATTATGATTATGAGAATTTTTTGTGCTTCAATAGGGAAATTTTATGCTTGAGTGGATTTTGCTACATTATTTTTGTTATCTTGGTGGTTATGTTGTGTGGATGGTTGTGGGGTTATTTTTTACAGTGGTGGGATATAAAGAGTTGGAAGTGATATTTTGTTTTGTCTTTTTTTTTGTTTTTCATATTTTTTTTAATTTGCTAGATTACTAATTTGAACTCGATTTTGTAAGTAGGTTTGATTTGAAGAGAATTTTCTTTCTTAAGATTATTTTCTAAATCATTAAAAACGTAATGAGTTCAACTAATCTTTAATGTTTGGTATGATATCATGGTTGTAGTTTCACTTATTGCAACTGTTGGATTGGATGATAATTAAATTGGTGAGAATGGAATGAGTGAAAATTGAATTAGTAGGGTTTATGACACTCTAAGTGAGTTTGTTTGGATTGGTGAGATTGGATTGGAAGAGTTTGTTTGGTATAGTTTATGAGAATTAATGTGGTTTGCAATGAATGAAATCTTATAATTTTCATGTGTGCGCGATGGCTTTAATTTTAATGATACACCCATGAAGCATTCTTTTTAAAATCATAAGCAAATATATGTCTGTGCTTGATTTTTTTGATTTTAAGCAAATCATAAGCTAATTGTTGTACTTTGACTCGAGTTTGTTTGATAGGTTTACTTTGACGGTGGAATAAAGCTTTTCTTACTTAACAAAAGACATGGAAAATTTTTCAATGGGACTACCAAGAGGTTTTAGTCAAATGCGTATAGTTTTAAAATGCATGCTTCATGGATGTACGAAGTTTGGAGTGTTTTATGTGGAAGCAATTTAAAATGCATGCCTATAGTTTCAAAACACATGCTTAATTTTTTTTTTTCCGAATGTATGATTCTTTGTGTTACGTAGAGCCTTTCAAAGTATGAATTAGCTTATGCTGTTGTTTGACGTAAGAAGTGTCCATTAGGACTAAAAAAGAAGATTTTATCAATAGTTTTTGTGAACTTGGTATACCAATTGTGGTGGAATATATTATGTTTATCAAAACTGTACAATTTCTTTGTGTGCTTTCTGCAGTTGGTGACATGAAGTGTTAATGTGCGATGTTGAGAAAGAAAATTGGATTTTGGTTGAGTTTGGGCACTTTAAGAAATAACATTGTATTTTTTATGTCAACTGTGTTTCTTTTCATCTTCGTAGTATCGAATGCGTGTTACGTTGTAGTTTGGTTATGAAAATTGTGTATACAAGTTAAAGAACTAACAAATTGATGTTTTTTGTATCTTACCTTTCATCACCAGTGTTTATATTATTGGGATGGTTGTAATTTTTTATATATTAAGCTTGGATTGAGGTGTGATATTGAGTCTAATAATTGAATTTGGGTTGGATTTATTGTGACATAGTAATTGTCTATTAAGAATCATATATTTTTTTGGGTCCTGTTTTTAGGAAAAAATTAGTCTAAATATTTTAAAAGAACAAAGAAAATTAAATCAAAACTTAATTAAAAAATAAAAATTAATCTAGAGTAGAGCTTAGTAAATCTAATAATTAAAACTTCTGTTGAATTGGACAATGCCTTCAGGCACGGGTTAATGTGTGTCTAGGGATATAAGACCTTCAAGTTTTCCCATTTCTAATTAGGTATATAATTTCTAATTAGGTTTTCAGTTTAAATTTATGAACTTTTTATTATTAAAGTTGTGTTTTCTCTATCTCTTTATTGAAATTTGTCTTCACGAGTATCTTCAAATAGTACACCCTTTCACATAGAGCTGCAAAGTACATTCTTAATGGATCAGACTTCAAGAATCATATTTTTTTTGGGTCCTATTTTTAGGAAAAATTGTCTAAATATTTTAAAAGAACAAAGAAAATTAAATCAAAATTTTAATTGGAATGTATTTTAATTGGGTGTTTAGTTTGGGTGTCTTTTAATTGGGTGTTTAATTGAATGTCTTTTTTTTTAGTTACGAATGTTAGGTTGTTTGTGCATATGTTGAGTTGAGAATTATTGAGTGTTCATTTTGTAGAGTAATTTATTTTTAAATTGGGTGTTGAATATAGTTTGTGAAATTTCAATTTGATTTTTTAGTATCTTGATTTGATGAATGTTACTTAGTATGAAATAGAGGTTTATTGTGTGTTAATTGATAGAGATTGTATGTCAAGTAGTATGAAATAGAGGTTATGATGTGTTTTTAGCAATTTTACAACAAAATGAATGTGTATTTAACGAATATTTCTAATTTTTTAATTTACTCTGTTTCTTATATTTGTAGCCATCATAGTGTACCACTGCAAACTCTCAACATTGAAAAATGAAAGATCTCACCATTTTTGGTCGTGTGAGTTTAAACATCTTCTATTTTTTTTTTTTTCGGCACCGCAAAATATTCACATATTTATTTCACTTTATTTTCACGCATCTTTTTACAGATTGATGAAGACTTAGAGGAAACCGAAAGATGAGTTTCATATCACTCATATTCTTAATAATTTTTTCTCATATAGTTTGTGTTCATTTACCTGTTAAATGCATATTCATGTATAGGTTCAATTGCTCAAGAAAAATAATGTTAGTGTTGTGATCCGCGACGAACGCGAACTCAATTGCATCCTCATTTCTGAGGTAGTGTCATGACACATCAGTTTGTTTATAGATTAGAACTTTTTTTTCTATATAATGACTTCACTTATCTATGCTTACTATCTGAAAGGCAAAGGAAAGAGCAGTCGTAACTGCAAATACAAAGTGTAAAGGAAAAAGAATATCAACCTCTTCTGACAAGGAAAAGGTAAGTACTTCGTGCCAAGTGGTATTAAATTGCTAACATTTTAACAATGCTATTTTATTGATCAAACGTTTTATTTATGTTATTTCATCTATAGAATTAGGATGAAGCAGTGCAGGAGTTAAAAAGACTAAATGCAACCCATCTTTTTCAATGGGGTTGTTTGAATAAGGTAACTAAATTTATTTTTTATAGTTTATTTTTTATTTTCAAGTTTATAATTTTAAAATTTCTATTGTGTACTAAATTTAATTGTTTTTGTAAATGCTAGATTGTTGTACATTCTCCCAGTTGGAAGCTGCGGATTTGGATTGATACAATTACATTCAAGACTGTGATGGAGAAACTGTTTTTACAATAACGTGTAGATAAATGACTCATTTTGTCATTTTGATAAACTAGATTAAAGAATGACTCATTTTACAAATGACTATATATAATTACGTTTTTTGGTCATTCTTTAATCTTATTTTACAAATGACTATATATAATTATGTGGATTAAAGAATGAACTAATTAAACATTGTTATGAGGATATGTTTGGTTTTGATGTGAATTGATGGTTGAGTATGGAATTAAGTTGTGATGTATGATGATTGTGGTGGAAATAGAATTGAATTGTAGTGGTGTACGGGGCATTATTATGATTGTTCTGTATGATTGTGAGTTTTGTAGACAGGTTGAAATTTTCTTGAGCTCCTATTTTTATAGGAAGTTTTGCCAAATTTTTTGAAAAATTAGTGGGGGCTTGATTGATTTCAATCTATTTAATTAAAGCAAATGTTAACAAAATTATTTCAAATTAACCATTTATTTTAGTTTGCAAAGTGTCATTAGACACAATAATATTCTTCAAGTTCTAATTCAAGTTTTCGTTACTTCGTATCTTTATGCAATGACAATTACTATATCAACTTAATCGAATTTGCGTGATTTTTTGTTTACTATTGAGTTTAGTATGCTGAACTAATTTCACGATTATGAGGATATGTTTAGCTTGATTTGAAATTGCTGATTGTTTTGGTGGTTGCGTATGAATCATTGATGTTAGGGGATTGTTACGTTTGTTTTTCAGTTTTGTATATAGGTTAGTATTTCATGGTCTTCTATTTTCAAAGGAAACCAAGTTGAATTTTTAGCTTTGATTTGATTGTATTGTGCATTCAAGAGGCTTTGATTTTTGAAGATAGGTTGAGATTTTTTTGGGTTCTTATTTTTAGAGTAAATTTTGCCGAAATAGTTTCCAAATAATATTTGGGGACTATATTAATTTCAATTGTTTAAATTAAATAGTTTGGGGAATTAACTGGTTCGTTTACGTAGTACCGTAAAACTGGTTGATATGTATAATTGTAAGTTTTATGGACAGATTTAGATTTTTTTTTACCTCCATTTTTTGAGGAAACTCTGCCCAAATTTCTTGAAATTAATAGAGACTAGCTTTATGTTTTGGTGGTTGGATATGTGTTGATGATTGGGTATGTATTGATTATTGTGGTGGTATAGTGAATTATGATGATTGTTATGTATGATTGTAAGTTCTGTCGGCAGGTTTAGATTTTTATGAGTTCCTATTTTTAAAGAAAATTATGCCGAAATTTTTGGATAATAGTATAGACTACCTTGTTTTCTGTTGGAGTTATTTCCTAGTTTGTTAGGGTTTTCCTTATTTTTCCTTATTTTACCCTTATTGTACCTTTATTTTTAACTATATATACTGGGGCTCTACAATTGGTTTGTAACCCTTTCTTTCTTCTAAATATTTCAAGTTGGTATCAGAGCATGGTTTCGATCTAAAATATATTGTAGCACCACAGTAATTTAGTTGGAGAAATAATATATTCTTGGATTAGGGTTGCTGATTTTTTGAGGTTCTAAGGGCTGTGAACAGTGTCTTGGTACTGTTCACGCGCTGTGAACAGTGTCTTGGTACTGTTCACGCGCTGTGAACAGTGTCTCGGTACTGTTCACGCGCTGTAAACAGTGTCGAAGTTACTGTTCACGCGCTGTGAACAGTGCCGAATTTGACTGTTATTGGTATTTGATTTGCAAAGTTGTTGAGTTGATTTGTGACTAACTTTGGATTGTTTGGCGTTGGTTGTCTCCTCTCTTCTGCTAGTGTTTCTCGTTGTTTGATCTTCCCCGCTGAACTAGTCGTTGCAAGGTAAGAAATCCTAATTATTAGGGTTTGTTGATTTTGGCTACTGCTAGTTGAGGCTTTTGGTTTGGGTATTCTTTTGTTAATTTGGGCCGTTGTTGGTTTTGTGCATTGAGGATTCGTCACGTTGCTGGTTTGTTTAATCTGTTTGTTGAGTCGGTGATGCTGTTTGATGGACTAGTCTGATTGTAAGACAGTCGGTGATGGGTCACTGCCCAATCCACTCATCAGCCCGCTGTCGGGTCGCGTTTTTTGTTGAGTGGACTTCGTTCTCCGCACTTTTTGTTGATCTGCTTTTGATGCAGTAGATCACTTTTATATTTTTTGAATTTCTAGACACCGTGACCTGATTATTTGGGAGCTTTTTTGGACCTTCTTTATTTGTCGCTATTGGTCGACTGGAGGTATATTGTTCTCCCTTATTTTATCTCTCTATTTATTTTAGAGTTGTCTTTCTGGGCACCGTGATCTAATTATTTGGGAACTTTCTGGACCTTCTTTATTTGTCGCTATTGGTCGACTGGAGGTATATTGTTCTCCCTTATTTTATCTCTCTATTTATTTTAGAGATTTCTTCGTTGATCTGTTCTTGATGCAGTAGATCATTTATTTATATTTCTTGAATTTCTGGGTACCGTGACCTGATTATTTGGGAGCTTTCTGGACCTTCTTTATTTGTCGCTATTGGTCGACTGGAGGTATATTGTTCTCCCTTATTTTATCTCTCTATTTATTTTAGAGTTATTTTTCTGTCATGGGTGCCCTAGTATTATTGTTGCTATGACCACTACTGAGGGATTTGAGACCCCTACTGTTGACACCTCTACCGTTGAGACCTCTATTGGTACTTCCACCTTTATGTTTGACCAGCGCCGTTAGGGCGCCCCAGACCAGTGCAGACTGGGGGATTCTCGTCAGTGTGATTATTGTGGCCGACCAGGACATCTCAGGGCTACTTGTTGGAAGCTCCATCCGGAGTTTAAGTCGTCTCCTCGCGGCCGTACTGTTGCTACTGCTGCTATTGCTGAGATACCACCACCTACTACCGCTGTTTCTGTTGCTGCTCATACTGTTCCTCCTTGGCAGAGTGATATGGATGCTATCACATCCCGATTGGATATACTTATGTCCACTCTGACTTCTCAGGGTCCGACTTCTGCTACTGCCACTACTACACGACCTGAGTACCAAGAGGATTATTATCAGGGGACATGAGAGAGATGGATTTGTCTTTATCTGTTTCTAGCTTGCATGCTAGTATTTTACCTTGTTTCTTCAAGAGAAGGTTAGCAGTGATATTGTCACTCCAGCGTTTGTGGGGATCAGTGATCAGGTTGCAGATGTTTTTACCAAACCTGTCACTCTATCCATTCTTCGGGACTCCGTTGTCAAACTTGGCTTAATTAACATTTTTGCGCCTAGCTTGAGGGAGAGTGTTGGAGTTATTTCCTAGTTTGTTAGGGTTTTCCTTATTTTTCCTTATTTTACCCTTATTGTACCTTTATTTTTAACTATATATACTGGGGCTCTACAATTGGTTTGTAACCCTTTCTTTCTTCTAAATATTTCAAGTTTTTCAAATTGACAGATTGTTTTAGGTTGTAAAGAGTATTAGGTAACGTAGGATTTTTCGAGTTTTAATTTAATTTTTCGTTACGCCGTGCCTTCAAGCACGGGCAATTACTAGTGATATATATAGTGGGAAAAAAGATTGGGGGCATTTGAGTATATTTACATAAAGAAGGGTAATTTTGACATTTTCAAAAAATGTATAGTCAAACCGTTACTTTTTGTACTAGCAGAGTTAAAAATTACCGTTAAGGGGGTGTTTTTAATTTGAAAGTATAAACCAAAAAAGAGTGTAATAAAGTTTCAAAATCGAGAGCGGGTGTCATTGAATTTAGACCTAACTAGAGGAGGTGTAGATAAAATTTTCCCTTATGTTTTTATATATATATATATTATAAAAATTCATGTGTAGTTTATCTTTATTTCAACTTTTTTATCCATACCAAATATAAAAAATAAATTATTCTCCCTTTCTATCCCTCCTACCAAAACACAAAGGAGGATTGAATGAAGGTTTATTTCCTTCAAAGATAGAAAGTTTACCACTCTTACTTTTTTTTCTTTCATTTTTCTATTCATCTTACTAAACACACAATTATATCTAGATGTATATGTTACTTACATATGAAGATATAACGACAAAAATGCATGTGTAATTTATCTTTATTTCAAATTTTTTATCCATACTAAATATAAAAAATAAATTCCTCCCCTTTGTCATCCCTCCTTTGTGGAGGATTGAAGGAAGGTTTATTTTCTTCAAAGATAGAAAATTTATCACTTTTACTTTATTTTCTTTCATTTTTTCATTCATCCTACCAAACACACAATTAGAACTATAAATGGTCTGGGCAAGTACAATTGTGGGATGCTAAAGCACTAGTAGCAAAATTAGAAAGTTGCAAAATGATTTTTTTCTCGATTTCCTTTATCCTACGAGCAATGGCTGAATCTCGCCTCGCTCTGGAGTAGCTTTTTCTTGATATGTCTGACAACTTCTAGCTGAGCTACAACATTTTCAAATCGGATTATTATTGGTCACGTGGCCAACTATATGTTAGCCTCTAACTAAGCTGATTTTGGGGTCCTTGGAGGGAAGAATCAATTATGATAAATATGAGTGACAGTTATGAAAGTGCACCTTAAAGATTGTGCATTGCGTATTTTTAAAATTGCTCCAATTGTTAGCTTTGTGCATAGCATGTTTAAAGTCTTACTTTTGCAAATTTTATATATCTCTTGATTCTTTTGAGATGTTTCTTAGACCTTTTCCTAGCATATGCACTGAGGCCAAATTCTCGTGATGCTTTCGCGACCAGGCATATCTTGCTTAATTTTGATATAAGGGATCCTTACAAGTTACAATGGCCCCTGGGATTTTAATTGATTTCAAGGGATACACCCATGAATTTGAAAATTAGGTTCAAATTGCCTATCAAATTATGTCGGTTAACATCGTTAACGGAGATGCTGAGTTTACATTTTTCCTTTATGCCTTTCTCAAAGTCCAACATAAATAACCTAGTTTTGACATGAATAACCTATTCCTCTCACTAAACAAGCAATTCATCCAAACAACTCCTATTCATATTCTAAACAAAATTAATCATGAAACCAAACATCCATTATTCTCCTTCCATATCATCACCTTTACTCAAGCTCAACTCATCCTTTCACGCTCACATACATAGATAAAGAACAAGCACAATGCAATAGCCAACATGACAAACACAGTGCAATGGCCAACTATACCAAGTTCAGTTGAAAACAACAATAATATCAAATTCGTTCAAAATGGACCAGAACCACATGAAACTCCAAATCAAGCGGGAGAGCAACACGATAAGAAATATGCTAAAACAGCGACAAAACATTACGAAATAATCATTGGCCGATTATTATGCTTAACGTGTGAATTTGAGGAATGTATCCGAATTCCCAGCCAAATTACAGCACAGAATACTTATTTTACCCCATTTTATTAAATCTTCATCAATTAGAAAATGCGACAAAAGATATATTCAATTACACCTCAATTGTTCAAAAAAAAAAAAATTACACCTCAATTAACAGCAAACTATGTCAATTTCACACACTTAAGTTGATGAACATCTATAATGTTGAGTTTTGTCAAAATCAACCGTTCAATTAGTTTTAAATCCATCCATTGAACATTAAAATCGTAAAATCAACAAGACCCTACAAGGAGAAAAATGGTGGGAAAAATTATAATTGCATGTAAAAAATAGTGTATAAACAGTGACCTTAACGTAAAAAGGAGTTACCCGTGGATGGAGAAGGTTGGCAGCTATTGGCGATGATCTATGGATCAGAAAAATGGGCAGCGAGGTTCCGAAATCGGCAGCGAAGATGACAAAAAAAGGGGGGAGGGGAAGAAACTTTGGCTGAATGCTCACGGCAATTGGACAAGTTGAGGGATTGCGGAATGGAGATTCGGAATATGGTGGGGATGGACTCCAAAAACTTCCCTTATTAACCAATACGGTCGCATCTGGCAGGAATTGGGCAGAGAAGGTGGTTTTAGGTTGAGAGAGAGAGATATATTTTTTTTTTGGGTAAATTGCACCAATAGTCCCTGAAGTTTATCACTTATTACATTTTCATCTTTAAAGTTTTAATTTCATCAATTTTATCCCCAAAGTTAAAACATTGAATCAATTTGGTCTTTGACACTAACTACCGTCACAAAAATAGACAGAAAACACCATGTGCCTATCACGTGCATATCTTTAAGGGTAATTCTGATATTTTACAGACAAAACAGAGGGCAAAATAGAAAAAAGAAAAATTGGTTGCCACCCTCCCTCATCCCTACTGTATATCCCCACCCTCCACCACCCTCTGCAACTCCCCAAGCCAACCGACGACTGTCACCACCTCTATTACCCCTCCACCATCCAAAATCCATTCTACACAACCTCCACCGCAAAGCCAACTCAATCATCTAGTAATAACATAGTCACTCCTCAAGCAAAACCAACTTCTAAGTTCACCACCACCCAGACCCAAACCCCATCGTTGCTACCTCTACCATAAAAAAGCAAACACAAAATCTCGATAACCCATACAATTTCTAAGAACAAAGCAGAAATTGGGGAGAGAGAATCAAGAGAGAAAGGGAATCATAATCACAATCTAATGCCCAATTCAAACCTAATAACCTAATTTTTCATCGGTCCAAAATATGGGGGTCTGATACTTAGATAATTGATGAGCAATTTTGGGGTATGCTTTTATGGTTTTGTGTTGCGTATGTGCTGGGGTTTGAGAGAGGGAAGATGTGTTGGGTATGAGGGTGACAGACGTAAGAACGTAGAGAGACCTGTGGGAGAACCAAGAGGGAGATTTGGTCGTTGTGGTGAGCGGTGTGATTGAGTGTCAGCATCCTTGAGACAGAGATTTGCTCCTTTGTGTTGTGTTTGTGCGTCACATGGAGGCTAGGGTTTGAGAGATAGAGAGAGGGTTATGTTGGGTTAAAGGGAGAGAGGCGCCACATGGAGGCTAGGGTTTCGATTCTTCGTCTTGGATCAGTCAGCACACACAGGAGAGAAAGAGAGAGAAATAAATATGTTTGGTCTGGGAAGAGAGATGTAACGCCCCAAAATTCACCCTAAAAGGCATTAACTATCTATATAACATCCAACCATGAGAGCAGAATAAAGTACCATTAAATAAATAAAACAATTCATAATCCAACATCTGATTAGATAAATCCCCAAAAGAAAACATAAATAAATCATTAACATAAGTAAACCATCAAATATAAACTCCAAAAACTAAAATTCAATCTCAAACTTCCACAACTGGATCCACGTTAAGATCTCCGTTGACATCCCAATTTACCAACTCATCTAACTTTGGATTCTCCTCAACACTAAAATTTGAAAAATGTTATGGTAGGGTGAGCAATAAAGCCTAGTAAAAAACATTCTCAAACCCAAACAAAGTTTAGAAATCATTAAAACAAGTAAGTCACAGTTTGTAAAATAACATATATAATTTTGAAGTAAAACAATAACATTTAATGAGATCTCAAGTTTACGGTATCAAATAGTAAAGTTTACAGAAGTAAAACGCATTCCCAATGCAACAGTTATTCACAAATATTATATTTCATGTACGCAGGTGGACTAGCATGAAACTACAACACAAACATATTTGGTCCACATCACATCACACCACAATCACAAACCATCAAAACAATCCCCGCAGGGCATAAAACTTTAGCAAGGGCGTATACCAACGCATCGGCAGTGACGAATCCTTCCCAAGACTAGTATACTAACTTGCAGCCTCGATCACCGTGAACGAATAATAATTTGGTTCTCGCAAGGCACCAACCCCACTACGAGTTCAAACCCCTCAAGGTAAGAAAAAACATCTAAATACTCTGCGATATAAACTTGAGTGCAATTCACGTTCATCGCACCCATCCATACAAGAGATAAATTTCACAACTTTTTCCATAAAATTCAACTACAATTAAGAATCATGATTTCATAACTTTTCCAAAGGAATAATTCAAAAAAACATATAAGAGATCCCAAGAAAAACATATTTGAATTGATAACAATCAAGAACTAGGGTTTTTGTAATCAAGATATGTAAATTTTGATGTAAAACATGTATAGATTAGGTTATAAATCAAGAACCAGGATTCTTCAATCAAGAAAATATGATTTTTAGATACAAAATATTTATTTATATGTCAATAATCTGTTTATTCAAAAATTTAAGAATATATAAAAAAAGAATAATTTTTTTTTGTAGATCTATCACATATATAGAATAGAAGTCAAAGAACTATATTTTAAATCAAGAACGGATAAATATTGGAAGTAAATCATGTATTTTGTTCAAGAAATGAATTATGGATTCAAAAAACATAAAAACATTGTAAATCAATTATTTATAACATAATAAAGACGAAAAAGATATATTATATACCCATAATCATCAATGAATGAATCTGAGAAAGAACTCCTACCTTAATTCCTGATATCTTGATCCTAATGTATTTTGTTTCAATTACCACGTGTTAATCTTTCAAGATTCACCCAGTGCTTCCTCATTTTCTTCTCCTAAAACTTTCCTAGGGTTTTGGGGGTTGAAAATATAGGTAAAGACTCTTTAGATTGCGGCCCTAGGATATTTATAGGCTGAAAAAATAGAGAATTCTTGTGTGGGCGCGGGTAACAATCTGTCCCTGACTTTCAACTCGATTTTTGACCTAGTTAGAAGTCGATTCACAAAATTTTCGTAAAATATATTTTTGCAGCCCTTGAAGTATAATTTCTTCGGTAAAAATTTCAGGTCAATCAGACATTGGAATAAAAATTTATAGCTAAAATACTAAGATAGTGTCAAATTCTTTTCTACCCAAATCCTCTCCAAAATAGGTTTTAACTCTAGAATACTTCTAAACTTCTAATACAACTCATATAACATTTTCCAATGTTTTTCAACCTTTCGGATTCAATGAAAACCTTATTTTGATCTAAAAATATTTATAAAATTATTTAACCACCCTTCTAAAACTTAAACATCTCTAACACTCAATTTACCCTGAACGTAAATACGCGCAAAAATCAAACTTTATAATCAATCTTTCAACAATGATTCTAAGTTTCTACCACCATTTTATTCATCTTATGAGAACTATTAATATAATTTTAATACAGGATCTTACAAGAGAGCACAACAACATAGATAAATTGACTCAATGTTTGAACTTTAGGGACAAAATTAGAACATTAAGAATGAAAGTGCAACAAGTGGTAAATCTCAAAGACTATTTGTGTAATTTATCCTTTTTTTTTGTTATGTCGGTGGGGGAGTGGGCAGCTGATCATGAATGACTAAATGAGTATGGGAAGGGTAAAGACGTGGTAGTAGGAATTAAGGCAGTAGGAATATTTATTCAAATTTTCAATAATCAGATCTTATTTTTTTTAAAGATTCAATAGTCATATTTCACATTCTTTTAAATTTAAATTTATTAATTAGAGAAGTCTATACTAAATCAAATCATTTACTCAAATTTAAATTTGAGTTTAGGTCAACCGCAATGTTAATAAAAGTTAGGGGCATTCTGTAATTGACTACACTTTGGATGGGGTGGTCACATAGACATAGCTCACGTTACTGCCAAAGAGGAAAGAGGAGAGAACGGGAGGGATATACGGATAGAAAAGACCTAAACAAGAAGAAATTAGAAACCCACAAAAAGGAAAAAAAAATTGGGTATGCGAAATCTCTTTCGTTCTCTCCCTCCCTCCCTCCCGTCTCTCTCTATCTGTCTCAGCATATATATACACATATATACACAAAGACGTGTGTGTCACATATGTATACATATCCTGAATGAACTTTGTGATTTGCTCCTTACTTTTTACATCACTTTTTAGCATTTCATTTCTGAGCTTAATTTGTTCCGCTGATATTGATGCAGATAGTTTGTGGGAAATCTTGAATTCGATATCAGATAAGCATAATAAATCTGTACATCCAGAATTTTAAGGTTTTAGGTATTAGGTATCGAGTGTTTTCCTTCGCATGTGGAGTCTGTTAAGTGTTCTCCCTAAGTCTGGGGTTTCACTATTGTCTCTGTGACTTGGTTTTGAGCTTAAAATTTTCGATTTCTCTGCTGGGCTTGGGTTAATTTATGTCTAGATGTATATGCATTGATTATGTTGTTGGTATTGATTTTTAATTCAAAAGGCTTCACACTTTCATCAGGGTCTGTATTTAGGTAGCATTCAATTGGTTTTAAAAAGTGGGTCAGCTGTGAATGAGATTTGTATTAAGTTTTCATATGCGGTTGGGCTCTTGGGACTTTGACATATCAAAGATGCCAAAGTTCCACAAATCTTTGCCTTTCTATTTTTGTGGGATTTTTCGTGTTTGCTGTGTATATGCTTTGGTGCTCATATGCGAAATTGTTTTGACGGTTCAAATTTTGTTCATCTCTTTCTCAAACAAATTGTCATTATGGTGTTACACTCTGCCATATCTATACTACCCCCCCGGTTTGCATCTCTATTCCTGTTTGTGTTGCCCAACCAAAAAAAAGAAACCAGTTAGGATTCCTAATTCCTAACCTTTTTAGATTGAATTGGCAATAGTTAACATTATATTCCTTATGTTTTCTGGATATTAATGAGCAACTATGGTTCATTTGGGAGTTATTCAAATGTTTACTCCGGAAATATACCTATTGGCACACAACATATTGCAATTAATTTTACTGTTCATGTCCTTTTGGGCATACATTTCTCATGTCTGCACACCTGGAAGAATGTCATGAAGATTCTGCTTACTCTGTGGGCCTTTAGCTTTGCATGGTACTTTCTGCCAACCGATATGTATGTCCTTGCATTGTGTAAATGGTTATTGCTTTTGCACAGCCTGCATAATTTTTGTGTAAGCTTGCAGGTAATTGGCGGGAAACAAGTGTATAGGTATAAGTTGGATGAAAAGGCCTGAAAGGGGAAGCAGTCATGGCAGAGAGCACAGAAATTGAGGACCGGGTGGATCTTGATGATGATAATTACATAGAAGATGAGGATGATGATGTTGAAGAACAAACAGAGGATGAAACAACAGAGGGACATGACGACGAAAATGGTAAAGAACAACAGGTGGACTTCAGAAGTCAGGATAGTGAAAAGGAGCAATCACCGGAAGCAGATAGAAGACACATTGTTGCTGTGCCTTTGAAAGATGAAGAAAAGCCCGCTTCTTCAATTAGTGATGATGACAAAAAGAAGCATGCTGAACTTCTTGCTCTTCCTCCTCATGGTTCTGAAGTTTTTATTGGTGGCCTTCCTCGAGATGTTTCAGAAGAAAACTTGAGGGATCTTGTCGAATCAGTGGGCGAAGCTTTTGAGGTCAGTTCTAATCCAGGAAGGAAAAAGGATAAAAAGAAAAAGAAAAAGAAAAAAGAGAATCTTACAACAGTGATCCCTTATGTTTATGCCTGCATTTCTTCTTTATTGGGGACTTTCAACATGTTTTTAATTCTCCATGGTTGTGAAGGTAAGGTTGATGAAAAATAGGGATACTGGTGAAGGTAAAGGTTCCGCTTTTGTAGTATTCAAAGCAAAGGATGTTGCCCAGAAGGCCATTGAAGAGTTACATAACAAAGAATTCCAGGTAAAGCTGATCTTTCTAGGAGGCTCCACTTTTTATCTCTTTTGGGCCTTTTAACATTTAGAATATGTGCACTTCTACTCATTTGCATTTCCTACACCATTTTTTGTTTATGACTTTCTATATATTTTATTAACTGCAGGGGAGATCATTAAGGTGTTCACTATCTGAAACTAAATACAGATTATTTATTGGTAATGTCCCAAAGAGCTGGACTGATGATGAGTTTACAAAGGTCGTTGAGGAGACTGGTCCAGGAGCCGAAAACATTGAGCTCATTAAAGTATGTCCTAACTTCTTTTTTTTTCGAATTTTTGAACCAACAGGCATTTTTAATTTTTACCTACTAGAGAGTGAATAGCTTTTGCTGCTGGACTTACTAGTGGTGTTGTTTTGTGTAATACAGGATGCTCAAAATCCAAGCCGTAATCGTGGTTTTGCCTTTATTGAGTATTACAACAATGCCTGTGCTGATTACTCCCGGCAAAAAATGTCAGGTGCAAATTTTAAGCTGGATGGCAATACTCCAACTGTCACCTGGGCTGATCCAAAGAGTACACCTGATCATTCTGCTGCTACTCAGGTGGACTCTGATGGCTAGTAATTGTCTGATTCTTATGTCTTAATTTAAGAATTGACCAAATTTATTGAAGCATTCGGTGGGATTTGTGTTTTGATTCCTGGTATTATCCTTCAAAATTCATGTTTCAACCTAACCCTTATTCTTTGCATGGTAGTCTGCACTGCATCAAGTCAATGTAAGGTATGAAACAGCCAACAAGAAACAAAATGCAGAGAAAGCCGATGTAACCTGTCTCTTGACAATTCAATGGAACACATTGCATATGAAAGTGATGAAACTTGGAAGGAAAACGCTGTTTGTACTGATTTTAGTCACCAACTGATGTATTTTCAGCTTGCATGTGGAAACCTTTTGATAAGAACTTTAGTAGTTTGTGCTTTCATTGAGAATTTTCATTGTACACCAGGTGGACAAAATGTAATTTGATAAAATTTTATCTCACTGCACATGCATTTCACCTTCATATTTTTTTAACAGAATAGGGGTTGATGGAGATTGGAGACAAAATTTGGTTATGAAATGCATTCATTGACATTCGGATCCTGTTTGGTTATTTTAGTGAGACTGTGAAGTAAGGCGTATGGTTCACTTGGTTTTCCTCTATAATGCATTGTTACTATTTTGAATATTAGGTTTTGATACTGGCATAGATTGTCAGTTTGGCATTGTTAAAAGGTTAGATTTTGTGGACACAGCAAAAGGCTTAAATAACTTGCCAAATGCCACTAAATTTGTTGGCTGGTGAATCAAACATCATGTACCTTGTCTATTGCATTTTTTAGGCACTAGAGATGGCCAAATTTTTAATATTTATTTTGCTTGTTATTCTGGCACAAATACATCTTAACTGACGGTAAAACAATGGTAGATGTAATGCTTGGAATCTTAGTGCAATACACTAACCAAATAAGGCACTGCAATTGGAAGAATGTGAGTATATCACACAGACAGAATTCTATGCAGCATTGCAGTTTTCTCCAAACTTTTGATGGAAATGAGTTTTAAGGTCCATTCCTTTGCGAAGAGCCTTTAGTTTAGTACACCTTGTAAGACTGATTTTTACCTTAAATTTCAGACAATGTGTGAGTGATAATTTTTAAACGAAGAGCTGTTCTTAGCAGAGAACAAACCGTCAATTCTCTATTATACTTGTGCTGATGCTATGAAACTTCTTTTGCATCTTTCTGCTTTGGTAGTCATATATTGCATTCCTAGCTTTTAAATATTATATAAGGTCTATTTTGCCCTGGTTTCACAGGTCAAGGCTCTTTATGTGAGGAACATACCTGAAAATACATCTCCTGAACAACTGAAGGAACTATTCCAGCGTCATGGGGAAGTCACAAAAGTTGTTATGCCGCCAGCCAAAAGTGGTGGCAAACGGGACTTTGGATTCGTTCATTTTGCAGAAAGGTCTATTGCATTGAAAGCTGTCAAAGATACAGAGAAATATGAAATTGATGGTAATGTTTCAAGCTATTCTTTGAATGTAATTTGAAGCCAAAAGTGGATAAACGTATAAACAAAGATTATTGCTATAAGTGACAAATTAAAATTCAGTGTATAGAAAGTATGCTGATATATGATTTTGGTAATGGCCCTAATTGTGTTATCAATTGTAATGTTTTACATCATCAAAAAGTTGAATATTGCACATTATATATTGCTAACATGTAGAGTTTGGACTTGGAGCTATGGCAAGTGTGCCTCTCAAGTGGTATGTCACAAATTTTAGTCTAGGAATTAGCCTCTGCCAATTGGGAGTAAGACTGTTTACCACTTACTTTTCTCAGTCCTGCTATAAGCGTGAGCATCGTCCACTGGGTATGACATTATATGTTACCAACATGTTAAAAGCTGAGAAGTAGGCTATCCTATAAGAAGTTATTGCAATGGCCTTGCCAAGGGTTCTCTGTAATGACAGAAATAATATCTAATGGAAGATATACTGTGCTTAGTTTTGTTTAGGACAATGCCTTTGGATTGAAAATGTTGAACTAATTCATGAACATTACAGAAGCACCACTGGGAGGGTAGCATCTTCCCACTTATATATATGTTTCCTCGTGTATTCAAAAACTTTTTTGGGCTACTAATATCTCAATGTATATGAGCCGCAGGTCAGTTATTGGAAGTAGTTCTTGCAAAGCCTCAGACTGATAGGAAGGTTGACGTGGCCAGTTCCCACAATTCTGGGCCCCATCAAAATTATATTCCTCACCCTGGGTATGGTGCTTTTCCTGGAAATCCTTATGGCCCTGCAGGGCCTAGATATGGTGTTGCTGGTGGATTTCAGCAGGTAATTTAGTGGATGAATCTTGCTATTCGTGTCCATTGATGTATTTCCTTACTGATAAAGTTTCATCTCATGAATCTTGCACTCTTGAACAGCCTGTGATATATGGGAGGGGACCAATGCCCACAGGGATGCAAATGGTTCCGATGGTTCTACCAGATGGTCAAATTGGCTATGTTCTGTAAGTAGCATGGTACTTTCACTTGTTGTAGTGAAGAAATCTAACGTTGCTTTTACTCTTTTGGGTTGTGCAGTCAGCAGCCTGGGGTCCAGATACCACCTGCGCATCCTCGGAGAAATGATCGAAGCAAGGGCACTGGTGGACCACAAGTGCGACGAGGGACTAGTAGTGGCAGTGATGAAGCCAGCCGTAGCAGACGGTATCAACCTTACTAGGGATGGAGGGCCAGTGACATGTACTCGGTTTGCTAATTATGCCTGACCAATTAACATTTCTCCTCTACACCCACCCAGACCCTTTTTTTTCCCCCTTCCTCACCCAAGCAAAAGGAAATCAACTCGGAGTTGGTTTGAAACCTTGACAGTGACTTGTATTATAATTCACTGGAACCTTGACTGCACTGTTCAGAGATCACGAATGCCCCAGGATTCTCTCTCCTCTGTTTACTTTATCTGGCATCATTTATTCTTGATCTGAGAGTATTGTGTTAGCTTTTGTCACCAGAGCTACAAAACCTGCTTTGCAGAATTTAGTTGAATTTCATTTCTCTAATTGTGTCGTTCATGCCTTTCAGGGTTGTAATCTCGTAAACGTTCAGTTAAAATCATGATATTGACATGCTGCTTTGATGTAACCGACTCTTGTACCATTGGTTTGATTGCAGAATGCTTCAATGCTTTGTTTGTATCTATGCAGGTAAGCCCTGGCAAACACACCCACAAAATGAAAAAGCATCATCGATTCATAGGCATAATAAAACTCTCACCAATGATAATGTACTTGGTTGTCTGGCTTTGTACCGTCAAACCTACGTGGTCCGGGTCATAACTTAATCAGTAATGTGTGCAGTCTAAGACAAACTTCCAAATTTTACATTCTAAATTGTCACAGATTGGTGTTTCTGGAAGTTCTATTGACTTCTTCTAGTGGGATTTAGTGATTCAACCATTGCATTGATTTGAAATACAAAATTTTGTGCATATGTTTTGACACACAAGAATTATAGTAGATTTGTAATCGAAGATTACACGGTGACATTAACGTTCTTAGTACAGGTTTGAATTTGTGTTGATATTGTCAATCTGTCTCTTGCTTTGGCTAATGCTATACCCTTGACGGATCATAAGACGTTACTTTACCATTTTAGATTGTGGATCATAAGATGCCATCATGCCTTCCCTCCCTTCGTCCCTCAGTCCCCCTCTCTCATTTTTCCCCCCCTTTTTCTGGATGTCCTTGGTAACATAATGAACGCAAAATGCCTAACTTCTGATTTCTGGTCGGCTTCAGCCATATGGTCAAACAGCTAAATAAAGTACGTTGAATATGTGAAACCCATAACATCGAGAAGAGAAAATAACTGGTGCCTTGGACACTGTCACGTAAATACTTGTACTCGAAGGGACCCGTGAAGGCGCAAATGCAATACTCCAGCTGCAGCAGAAGAAATAAAGCAAAGAGCTATGAAATTTCTAAATTTAATAGCAACAATAGGCGCAACATTTTTAGAAATTTGGAATCCAACTTACCAGGATAGAGACTAGGCATATATGTCTTAATCCCCGGCAAAACTGTTCAATCATAACAAGTATACCCGCAGCAGTAACAAGAACAACCAACCAACACAGCCAACAGCATATTTTGTTTTTCAGAACACAGGCACCATGAAATTCGAAGTAACAGTCGGTGAAAATGCCACAAGTATCAATGGCTCCCATTGAAATGAATGAGCAATTAGAAGCCCAACATAACAAAAATATTCATGAGTTGGAACAATTGCTATAGCATATAAAAATTTGTGTACCTACGATGCAACATCCAGAAGAAAGTGATGACCAAAAAAAGGAAGTACAGAATGGACAAAGTTACTGCTAGAACTTTTCTCAAGTATCTATGAGCTCCTGAAGACGCCTATCCAGCTCATGCAATCGAGTGTTCCAGTCACTCTTAAGGCACAAGGGTCTAACATTGCCATGATCCAAACTATCTTCATTCTCTTGGTCTTTTGCACTGTTGCGACCTCTGCTTTGACTTCGAGTGGACGCGGACAGAGATGCTGAGGAAAAGCCCCTTTTCTTTTTCTTGTTCTTTTGAGCAGTGGCTTTCTGTAATGCCCACAGCACATCAGAACCACTCAGCTCTCCTTGTTCAGCCAGTGATTGTAGTTGTTTTTGTTGTTGTGGCTTTGGTCTTGAATTGGAGGTATTGACTGAGGTGGTATTGTTCTGAGGATTTGATTTGAGGGCAAGGGCGGCGGCGACGGCGACGGCGTGCCCCAAATTACCCATGTCTTGGATGGACTCATCTTTCTGGGGTTGCGATTTCCGTCGAGGTTTGGCCGAGAAGGTGACGATAAAACTCCTCTCCGGCCGCCTGCTGCTGCTGCTGGTGGTGGATTGTATATTGAAGGCCCATGCTGTGGATGATCGTATTGAGGCGGCCCACATGATTTTGTGGCTGTGCCTGTAGTGGCCGTGGTATCGCTGGACACTTTGTATTGAGCTCGTAAGACAAAAAGTTATGGATTCGAATCTTCTGGCCTAGAATTGGACACAAAAGTGGATTGGTTTGTTACCCTTATCTTTTGGCTCGGCGTTGACATGAGGCTGTCTTGTCCAAAGGCGTCTATACCTTAGGTAAATTGAGTTGTATTTTATTGGGTTATAAAGTGATTCGGCAACGATTCAAGTGACATATAACGGCTATGCCCCAAGCTCAAATTATTATGACTACTCGACTCAGTACGTCTATTGTTGTCAATGAGTTTTTGTTTCATAACGCCATTATAAGGAGGTGCTCCGCGAAGGGGTGTTAGACTAGTTTTCCCATGGACTCGTATGCCCCTAAGCTTTAACACACGAAAGCAATGTATGGTCCCAACAAATGTTTGTCATAGGCAGAGACAAGACATTCCAAAATCCAAAACCCGATGATGTGAGAGACTCGTCGTTGACAGAAGTCCTATGCATAGTTGAGAGAGGCAGCGCATGCATGGGCACAATCAGTGGGTTAATTGAAGCCGCATGCATGGTTGAAGGAGGCAGCTCATGCATGGCCACATTGGATACAACCAAGGGGTTGATTGAAGCCTCATGCATGGTTGAGGAAGACAGCTCATGCATGGGCACATTGGGCACAAGCAAGCATGTAAGCAAGGCTAGCTGATGGGCTTAAATTGTGGGGCAATGCTAACTTGGAAGACTAAGTCATAGGCTGGGCATGGCTAGACACGAAGACAAGACATATTAGGTGTTGCAGGCTCACAAGGAAGACATAGGCACAACATGTGAGGCGATTCCGAACAATTGAGGCATGTGCACTACAGACGGTTGCTGGAATGCAAGGCGATTCTGTGCAGAATGTTGGCATGTGCACAACATGAAGGGATTGCTGGCATGTGCACACAGTATGCACAACAATTGAGGGCAGTTGTTGGCTGATTCAGTTAGCAGTTGCAACTGCCCTTTGCCATGATTAGCATATGTGGGAGTGGTAGAGGGACTTAGCCATGGTAAGCAGGCAGTGGATGACTTTGTGGGTGAATCTGATGTAACTTTGCAGTTGCCTAAGTGGTTGGGCTTGTAACCGTCACTCTATATGTTATATATAAACATGTCTTGGTCTGCAGTGCAATTAAGAGAGTTGGACACGTTTTGTAAGCAGACCCTTGACTGAGTTTCCTTTAGACTTTGTTGAGAAAAAAAAAAAAAGGTTGGGTCAATTGACCTGTAAAGTTTGTGTGTGTTGTGAGTTTGTTTGTTGTCTCTATTTTGTTCGTGTGTGCATTTCTGTGAGCGTTTGAGTGCATTGACTGAGACTGAGTGTGAGATCTCAGTGTTATTACGAGGCAAAAATACGAGTGAAAAATTGACCCCGTGACAATTGGACTAAAGTCTATGGGCTTTAATTGTGGTCAGATAAGTGTGAGAAGCCCATGGTTTACCTTTCTTATTAGGGTCATTTGGAAGCCGGTACATCAAATTAGATATAAATGTAAAAAAGTACACAGAACAAATATTTTGAAAAAAAATACACAGCTAATATACAAAGACGTAAATGCCCATTTTGTAAAATTTTCTTTCCTAAAAACTGTAACAAGACATTTATCTTAAGCGCTGAAATTTAGGGTCATTTAATTCGAAATCTCTAATGCACCTTGATTCATGCGTATTTTTTTTTGGAAAGTAGTTTTGTTTTCAAATTATATTTATGCATTAAACATATCCTAATTTTATGGGAGAACTTTGATGAGTCGGTTTTATACCTACGAATTGAGTACTTTCGGCTTGATGAAAGTGCAAGTTTTCAAGTATTTTATGTTTACTTTTAATTGTTTTGTGTGTTTTGATATTATTTGATAGGAATCATCATTTGAATGCAAACAAGATCATTTGGAAGGAAATAAGGATTTGGAGGCTTAAAAGTGAAAGAAATCAAGGAGGTATTGGTGTTTGGTAACAAAGGCACCAGAACTAGCACCATCTGGTGGAAGTATCTCGGTTTTCCTCCATTTTGACCATGATCCACTCAAAATCTGGAAAAGTTCAAAACATGAAAGTTGTAGATCTGGATGTCTTCTGCATTGTGTCAAAATTTTAGCTCAATCCAATGGTTGGATCAAAAGTTATGGCGATTTTACAAAAACTGGTCCAAAGCTGAAGGCTTAAAAAAGGGCCAGCGCTGTTCCAGCGCTGTTTCAGCGCCCCAGCGCCCATTCACTGCCTTCCCAGCGCCCCAGCGCGCCCCCACGGAAGTTGGACGCGATTTCTGTTCTGTTTGACCCGAAATTGGACTCTAATGCCTCTTATGTGCTAGAGTTTGAGGGGAATATAAATATACTGACTTTGGGGGCTGAAAAGATAGAGAAGAAGACCAAGGATTGATAGAAAATTGAAGGCAATAATCGAAGAAACTGACACGAAGAAAATCGGACTTGAAGGCTAGAGAAGGATTGAAGATTGCAACTAAGTTTTCATTATTTTCCCTTACTTTTACTTCTTGATTTTCTGAGATGTTGTTTAATTTGAGAATGATGTTTTTCAATTACATTATGAACTAAATTCTTATTAAGATTGCAACGGAACCTAATGTCTAGTTAAATTGATCTACTCTCGATTCTAGTTTTATTGATCCTACATGAATTGTTTGTCATATTTTGTGCTCAATATATGATTGTGTGGCCAACAATTAATTTGATAACTTAGATGAAATTGGGAGATGAATTCTAGGTTTAGATCTGAATATGATGACATGCGTCTGATTAATTCTTCTTCGGATTGAATTGTTGGGTTTGTGTATAGGATAGGAATATACCTATATGTCGTGTGTAACTTGTATGAGAGTTTGAACTTAATGAATTTATTTCAACTTATTTTGCATAGGAATATAGCAATTTAATTGAGAGAGATATGCTTATCTTACTATCGGAAGAGGTTTGATAAATATTTTTGAAGTCTCAGTTAACAATTCAATTTGATCAATTAGCTAGAAAGAGAGTTGAGAGATTTATACGAAGCATTAGGGGAAGTTGTAATCTTAACTTCTCTTATCCATTAAATTCAATCTTTGATTAGTAAGTTTAGATTTAGTTTAAATTATTCATTCCATAGTTCAATTCCAATTGTTTAAATAAAATCGAATTGATATAAAGTTAGTACTTGAAAGTTATTACCAATAATTCTCCGTGGGAACGATACTCTACTTATCACTTTATTACTTGTTGATCGTGTATACTTGCACGTAAATTGTCAATACCAAATTCGGACAACAAACTTTAATATTTCGTTTATTTTATGATATATCATTTTGTTTGAATTTCAAAATTTGTTAATTATTTTTTTATATGATATTTTTTTTATATAATTTGAAATATAAAATTATTTATACTGTAACAAAAACATAACAAATTTATTAAGCAATAGTGTTACAAAAATATTGTAACAATACACTGTAACAAAGACAGTATAACAATACACTATAACAAAAATAGTGTTAAGTAGTTTTATGCATGTGGTAACAAATTCAAAACAAAGATAGACTGTTTTGAATGAAATTATATGAAAATATATGTTTGACAAAAATGTAATAGTACAATATTTTTGTGTAAATGTCTTGTTACACTGTTATTATTACACTGTTAATGTTACACTGTTATTATTACATTGTTATGGAGTTAGGATATTAATATAATTTGAAAACAAAATTACTTTCCCAAAAAAATACACATGAATCAAAGTGCGTTAAATATAATTTGAAAACAAAATTACTTTCCAAAAAAAAAATAGATATGAATCAAGGGAGGACATAAAAATACGAACTATTAAAGTTCTCTCATAAAACTAAGAGATGTTTAATGTACACCTTTTAAAAAAAATTAAGCATAAATCAATGGAGGATATAAAAGTCAGAAGAAAATATAGAAATTTCAAATAATATACTTGGACACAAATAAGTATCAAAATTAAGGATTTTTTTACCCTACATTTTTTTCTGTGTATTTTTTTACAATTAACTCCAATTGATTATAGAAAATGCTATTTGGACCTAAAAATCTGACATAATTTGCTGACCTAATGACGTGGCTTCATTAGAACCATTGGATTAACACCAAGTTCCAATGTTTGATGGAGCTCACAGTCAATCCAAATGTTATAGTGAATTAGGTCATTGCACGGGATAATTCCTGCAATCAATATGAGGTAGCGGCTGATCCTGATGAGAGACCCTAAAACAATCGAAGTTAGGAAAAAGGGAGCCAGGCGCACGCCCGATTTATCCCCTCCGAAGCTTAAGTCAGCAAGAGTGAGGGAAAAAAAGCTGTATTTAATCAGTTGTGGATTGATTTTGCGTACCTTTGTTCATTTTTCTGAGGAGTATTTATACACAAACCTGTAATGATTGCTCTGACACAAGGGTTGTCTCAGCAATCAGTACCTTTTGCCATTACCCATGTGTAATGAGTGATTTTTATCTGGATTCCCGTGCCATTAATGCTCGACGGGGGGGGGGGGGGGGTTAGCCCTCGGGGCTACGCTGAGTCATCAGGCTATCAGGGTACTTGAGTGCCTATGAACGGCGTCTGACGCCTACACCCGAGTACTCGGCGTTTAGGGGGCACTCGGCCCTATGTCTGAACTCGGCATCACAGTCATTAATGCATCTACTCATGACTGTCAGTTTGGGTCTTCGAGGGTGCAGAGGCGCATTAAATGCTGTCTAAGTCACTCACGTCTTCATAAATATTGGGTCACATCTCATTAATTGCTAGTGTCAGAGGTTCACTCTTGGCTCCATGGAACAGCGATTCCTCGGCTCCTCCCCTCGTCATCGGTGCAAGCTTACTACTCGGTGATGAGAGCAAAATATTGCATATTTGATGGCCTCATTATATGCATTTTAACTCAACTTTTGCATTTAAGTACTTAGTGTTAGCCAAAGTTGTGAATAATGTTGATATTTTGATGTTGAATGTTTTGATAGCTTAAATGATGGATTTTAGGACTTTGCAACTATGTTGGATGTGAGGTGAAGTGGTGGACTCATGAAATGAGGATTGAGAGGCTTGGAAGGTAAAGAAATCAAGAAAAATGCATTTTGGATGAAGACCTTCCGGAAGGTTTATGAAGACCTTCCGGAAGGTTTAGCCCACTGGAATTTCGTAATTTTGACACTGTACCACTGTTTTTCTAAATTTTGACCATGATCTACTTCGAATTTGAAAAAGTGCAAAACATGAAAGTTGTAGATATGGATGTCTTTTTTATTGTGTCAAAATTTCAACTCAATCCAACGGTTAGATCAAAATTTATTATTTTTCTACCAAAACTGGTCCAGAGCTGTCACCAGATTCCAGTAGGTTAAACCTTCCGGAAGGTTGTCATCGTTCTTCCGGAAGGTCTTGCCCAGAATGCGAAAAACAGCCTGCAACTCAACTTTGCGGCTTGGGGGTCCCACCTAATCTTCTCCCACTTGCTCCCCAACATTATCTTACACAAGCACATGCTTCCCTTACACATTTGGAGGACTTTGGAGGCTTTGCATTGAAGAAGGCATGGGAGGGAAGTGGGCTACCATGGGGGTGTTGTCCTAGCTTGTCCAAGGCAATCAACTCAGCCCCTCTTTGGTGTAAGACCTGCACACACCTAGGGGGACCCTCCATGGACGAAATTCAAGGCTCTCACTCTCCATTATACATTCAACATTCAACACACAAGAAAAGGAGTTGGCTACCTAAGCTTAGGAGTAGATATAGAGAGAGAGTTCCAAGGTTGAAGATGATGAATAGTAATTTCGTTTTTGCATTTTCTTCATCCATGTCATTGCTGTAAGCTACATTCCTCTTGTAATCTTCATTTCTTACATTGTAATCCCCTTTATTTCAAGTATGTTGCAAGTTAATTACATGTTCTTCATTTCACCATTTATGCTTTCAAGTTCTTCATTTTTAGCTTAAAATGAGTATTGAATGTTTTTGTTCATAGCTTTAGATTTCTTGTTGTAAGTTAAGTTCCATGCTCCATTTCCCTTCCATGTCCATTTCCTTTATGCTTGTCTTGCATTGTTAATATGAGTAGCTAGGATTTAAGTTGGTTAATCCAAGGGAAAATTCCTCTTGGGAATACCATTTTCAACTCTTCTTCATTCCTCCCTTTAGAGTCAAATGGTTCGGTTTGACGGGGTTGAGAGTGGATGAGTTGGTGAGCCTTTGATATTCCGTAGGCCTAGTCACGGTTTATGCTTAGATACTCACCAATCTCGTCCCTAGCTTCCCCCGAATCAATCGTTCATTCATGCTCAATCGGAGGAAGGCTTTGAGTTGATTTGGTATTCCCATTGGAATGAACCCTTTGGATTAGCCAACACTTGCTTTCTTGCATTTTCATTTTGAACAAAACTCACCAAAACACAAATACAAGATTTTACACTTTCTTTTCACTTTTGCAAAATCACTTTCACAAAACTCCATTTCCTTCCCTGAGGAGACGACCTTGGAATATTTTCCAAGTAAAACACACGACCACAAAAGACTCCTTTCGATTGGGGAGCATTTTTGTGCACACCGCATCTCATTCCATCTATTTTGTTCATCACATTTCCATTCACATCCATAATGTTGTTGTTTCCTATCTTCTTGCATCATCCGGAGGGAGAGTGACACTCCCCCATCACTATAAGCCACATACACACATTGAGGGTGAGGGTGATGTTACGAGGTTAGGAACGACGTAATCATCAATCAATCACTCGGCATTGGTCCTTATACTCGGCTCCTATACTCCGTAGCGGCTTCATCTGTACACGTGTCGTTTTGGGGCCTGCCGAGCCGTCTTGAGTCCCTCCAACTGCCCCCCAGCCCCCACTCTTTTTACGGCGTGGGACAGGTGGCACAAGCAGAGAAGGGGCTTGCCTGTCACGTCCATTTAACGAGGGGCGGTTACTTGCACGTCTCGAGCCGCCCTTTTTCAAATACTAATGATGAGTGTCTCCTCGATTCCCGCTCTCCCATTTGCCTATAAATATGGGAAGTCTTGGCCATTCGAGAACTTTGCAATCTCAAGTTTCTCCCAAGCAAATAGCTGCCAAGTACTCCACCCTTTCCTCCCGAGAACTCTGCAGAAGAAAACCCTGTAAGTACTCTACACTCTTCATTTCCTCTTCTTCTTCTACCCTTTCCATCATCCTTATACATGGCTAGAAGCCGCAGTAGCCAGGCTAGGAACCCCTCTTCATCCACAAACCGTAGGTTGAAGAAAACCGTAGTCAATGAGGACAATATAGATATTTTCAAGGCCAAGTACCGAATACCAGAGAGAGTCCTAACTTTTCCCTTCCGCCCCTCACAACACAGTAGGGAACGTGGGTGTGTTGAGATGATGCCCTTCTACACCAAGGCCATCATGGAAGGTGGTCTGACTTTCCCCTTACCCCCCTTGTACTGAAGGTGCTGATGCAGCTCCGGCTGTTTCCTCTTCAATGTGGGGTAAACTTCTTTAGGATAGTCATGGGAGTAATTGCCCTGAACGCTCGGCTAGGGGTTAACTTAGGAGTAGACGAAATTCTATTCTGCTATGACCTAAGATTAGTCGGCGGGGGAAGGTACTACCTCAAAGCCCGGGACACTTCTATGTACTTAGTCACCCACATGCTGGACTCGGACAAGGGGTATTTTGATGATCTAATCATGCTCGGCGGAAGCTGGGAGAGGGGCCCTGGACCCGAGTATGACGGATTGTACTGCTCCAAAGTGCCGAGGAATGAAGGTGTGTTGCATTGATTAAAGCTTTCTCGGCTAACAATTTTCTTTGCTCCTGACCTTGTGTTTTATCTTTGCAGAGGGATACCGGCGTGATGCAGCCCAACCCCACAGATCCCAAGTCAGATTTGACGATTTGCTGAAAGTGTGGTCCTCGGAACCGTTTAACGAGTACTCCCGAGCAGCGCACGTACTTCTCGGCTACCACCCATCCTACGGCCGTTTTTCCCAGATCCCTCCTCCTTTCGATCCTAAACGGTGGGAGGATCTCTCATCAGAAGAAGACGCTGAGAGAACCCCTTCTCCTCCCGCGCCGTTCTCCCCCTCCGAAGAAATGTTCAACGTTCCTCCCATTTCTGCTGCTGCCATGGAAGCTGCCGCTTCCCGGGCCAGGGCCAGGATCTCGGGGCAAGGTGTCCCCTCAAGCACAGCACCGCCTCCTCCTTCAGCAACTGCGCCTCAGTAGGATGCGCCACCACCTCCACCACGCACTCGGCGGGCAGTGGACCCCGCTATCCCGCCGAGCGATCCTACGCCAATCCATCAAGTCCCCCTCTCCGGCGGTCGGCACTCAGGCCGAAGGGGTCGGGATCCCGAGGCTCCAGGAGAGGGCCAACAAGCCGAAGAGCGCCGGCAGAAGCGCCGCTTTGATACCCCGGGTGCAACCACCTCTGCTCCTGGATCATCCTCCCCTGCCGCGTGGGTTGCTCAAGCGAAAAGGAGGGGGGGCCAACTTGTCCTGGAATCAGATTCCATCTTCCGAGACAGGGAGGTGGCTTTCGCCGTGGCCTCGACGTTCCAGTTCGCGGCCGACATGGCGGCCCACCACGAGCAGTCTGACAACGCACTACTCCTGAGCGCTCTCCAGAACAACCTGGTGGTAAGTGCTTCGTTTTAGCTCCATCTCATACACTCGGCAATCGCCTGACTGGTTCTCTTGTTATTTTCCAGGTTTCCCAACAGCTGGGGGTCATCATCGAGCGTTTCTGGGAGCACAAGCAGGCGGCGAGGGACGCCAAGAAGACAATAGCCTCTCAAGACGCTCACATCAAAGGTGTTGAGGCGGTCCTTGCCGATCAGAAAGGTCACATCACCAACCTCATCTGCCAACGTGACTCCTTGGACGCCGAACTGCAGAAACTAAGGGCGAGTGAGGCAGCGGCGACGAAGAAGGTAGAGGAGTACGAGCTGAGGATCTCGGCCGCCGAGAACAAGGCTCTGGACTCCGAGGGTCTTGTCAGGGAGTTGACCGCCCAGGTAGACTCTTTGACGGCAGAGAAGGCAGGGGAGCCGCAAAGGCTTCACAAGGAATGCGAGAAGGTTTATCTGGAAACCCAAGAGCAGATGGTCCCTACCTTCAACGAAGCCAAGACCATTGCCTATCGGCGGGGGTGGGTGGACGCCCTCAATGCCACGGGGGTGGACCCGGCTAGTGAACTCTTTCAAAGGCACGATTCTCTTGCCGGGGTTGAAGCCGGGGATCTCCCAGAGGAACGCCCAGACGTCGAAGTGGGTGAGGCGGCCGAGGGGGTCACTGCAACCATAACTGTTAGTGATGGTTCTGATGGTTTTTCTCCCTTGATCTGTGGCCAAGAGTCTGATCTTCCTCCCTCGCCTGTCGACGACTTGACTGCCCATGAGCCGAGGTGATCCTGGCAGCGAGCCTCCCATTTTGCCTTTTCCTTTTCTTTTTTCTTCTTAATATATGTAAGCCACCGGGGACGCAAAGCCCCGTTCCGAATTGTAATGAACATTTTTGCCAAGCAATGGAACTTTTCATCACTTCGCTTGGACTTGAACTGTGAATGCAATTCTCCTTTATTCTAGTATTCCCTCTTTATATGTGTTCATTTTTTCCTGTACTTCGACTAGCTTTAAGTCGCTGCCTCGACTCAACCCTCGCACAGCTAGGGGCCGAGATCTACAACATCTCATTTCTAGGAAGTTGACGGGAACTTACCACTCAAGCCAAGCAACCTTACTTCGACATCATAAGGGGAATAGGTGAAAAACGATTAAACCTTTATACCACTAGCCACAACGCTCACTTCTCCTCGGGGCCTATCCCCAACGTCCGAGAATCCTTACGACCGAGAGCTCGTCTCGTGTTGTATTTGAGAGCGTTGCCTCATGGGTGAGGTCTTATACCCCTCGGGACCATGCCCCTAACGACCGAGAGCTCGTCTCGTGTTGTATTTGAGAGCGTTGCCTCATGGGTGAGGTCTTATACCCCTCGGGACCATGCCCCTATCGACCGAGAGCTCGTCTCGTGTTGTTTTTGAGAGCGTTGCCTCATGGGTGAGGTCTTATACCCCTCGGGACCATGCCCCTAACGACCGAGAGCTCGTCTCGTGTTGTATTTGAGAGCGTGGCCTCATGGGTGAGGTCTTATACCCCTCGGGACCATGCCCCTAACGACCGAGAGCTCGCCTCGTGTTGTATTTGAGAGCGTGGCCTCATGGGTGAGGTCTTATACCCCTCGGGACCATGCCCCTAACGACCGAGAGCTCGCCTCGTGTTGTATTTGAGAGCGTGGCCTCATGGGTGAGGTCTTATACCCCTCGGGACCATGCCCCTAACGACCGAGAGCTCGTTTCGTGTTGTATTTGAGAGCGTGGCCTCATGGGTGAGGTCTTATACCCCTCGGGACCATGCCCCTATCGACCGAGAGCTCGTCTCGTGTTGTTTTTGAGAGCGTGGCCTCATGGGTGAGGTCTTATACCCCTCGGGACCATGCCCCTAACGACCGAGAGCTCGTCTCGTGTTGTTTTTGAGAGCGTGGCCTCATGGGTGAGGTCTTATACCCCTCGGGACCATGCCCCTAACGACCGAGAGCTCGTCTCGTGTTGTATTTGAGAGCGTGACCTCATGGGTGAGGTCTTATACCCCTCGGGACCATGCCCCTAACGACCGAGAGCTCGTCTCGTGTTGTATTTGAGAGCGTGGCCTCATGGGTGAGGTCTTATACCCCTCGCGACCATGCCCCTAACGACCGAGAGCTCGTCTCGTGTTGTATTTGAGAGCGTTGTCTCATGGGTGAGGTCTTATACCCATCGGGACCATGCCCCTAACGACCAAGAGCTCGTCTCGTGTTGTTTTTGAGAGCGTTGCCTCATGGGTGAGGTCTTATACCCCTCGGGACCATGCCCCTAACGACCGAGAGCTCGTCTCGTGTTTAAATTGACAGGATACGAAATTCTTACTAACAAAAATATCTCCTTAGATTAGATACATTCCAAGGCCGGATTACATCATTACCATCCATATTCTGTAGCCTATACGCCCCGGTGCCCCCCACTGCAACCACTCTGTAGGGGCCCTCCCAGTTAGGTCCGAGTTTACCCTCGGTGGGTTCCTGAGCAGCGCCTACTACCTTTCTGAGGACCAAGTCCCCCACTTTGAAATCTCTGATTCGGATCTTCTTGTGGTGCTATCTTGACAGTTCTCCTTGGTACTTGGCTAGCTTGATGGACGCCAATTCTCTTTTCTCTTCGGCTAAGTCCAGATCTCTGGCAAGCATCTAGTCATTATTCCCCAGATCGAACGCTTGACTCCTGATGGTCGGGAGACCGACTTCAAGCGGGATGACAGCCTCCACCCCGTATGTTAAGGCAAACGGCGTTTCGCCTGTTGAAGTCCTCGGTGTTGTCCTGTAGGCCCACATCACGTTGAGTAGCTCCTCGGTCCACTTTCCTTTTGCCTTTTCAAGCCTCTTCTTGATCCCTGCCAACACAGTCTTGTTAGAAACCTCTGCTTGCCCATTACTCTGGGGGTATGCTGGTGTGGAATAGTAATTACGTATTCCAAACCCCGAGCAAAACTCTCTGAAAGGGCCACTGTTGAATTGGGTGCCGTTGTCCGAGATTATAGCTCTGGGAATCCCAAACCGAGTAATTATGTTCTGCCAAACGAATCTCTTTGTCTCGGCGTCTCGGATACGGCTCAGGGGCTCGGCTTCGATCCACTTGGTGAAGTAATCTGTGGCTACCAACAAGAATTTCTTGCCTAAGGGGGCCTTCGGAAGTGGACCCACGATGTCTATTCCCCATTGAGAGAATGACCAAGGACTAGTTACCAAGTTCAGATCCCCAGCCGGTTGTCGGATAATGGGGGCGAACTTCTGGCATTTGTCACATTTTCTCACGTAGCTCTTCGCGTCTTTTTGCATATATGGCCACCAATACCCTTGTGTCACTGCTCGGTGTGCAAGGGATCTGCCTCCCGTGTGACTTCCGCATACGCCTTCATGGATTTCATAGAGCAGGGGTTCCACCTTGTCCTCAGGGACACAAAGCAGATGGGGACCGGAGAAAGATTTCCTATATAGCTGCTGATTGCCGGAAATCCAGAACCTAGGGGCCTTGAGCCTGATCTTTCTGGCTTCCTTGACATCCTCGGGGAGCACGCCCTCCGTCAAGTAGGCAACAATAGGAACCATCCAGCCAGTAGTTGACTGCACTTGCACCGGCAATGCTTGCTGGATATACGTCTCCTCTATACTAGGTTTCTCCCGGTTTTCAATTGTGATACGCCGGGTTACTTCTGAGGCCAATGCCGAGGCCAGGCAAGCCAGGGCGTCGGCGTGGGTGTTCTGATCTCTTGAAATATGTGAGACTTCCACCTTTTCAAATTTCTCTATCTTGGCTTTCGCCTTTAGACAGTAAGCTTTCATTCTCGTGTCTCGGACTTCAAAGTCACCATTGATCTGATTCACCACCAGCTGGGAGTCGCAGAAGGCCTGCAGGTGCCTAACCCCGACCGAGTAGGCAACATCGAGTCCCGCCAGCAGTGCCTCATACTCGGCTTCATTATTAGATGCTTTAAATCCCAATCTGATAGCTCGTTCTATTGTAAATCCTTCTGCACTGGCTAGTATTACCCCCACTCCTGCCCCCCTTGCGTTTGAGGACCCGTCGACATACAGGCTCCAGTCGGCGCTCAAAGTGGCAATCTCCGGCGGGGGCTCGGGCGCAGTGAACTCGACGATGAAATCCGCAAGGACTTGCCCCTTAATCGAAGTACGGGGTTTGTACCTTATTTCGAATTCCCCAAGCTCCACGGCCCATTTGGCGACTCTCCCCGACAGGTCAACTTTCTGAAGGATGGGTCTGAGAGGACGATCCGTTAACACCTCAATGGCGTGTGCCTGGAAATAGTGCCTGAGCTTCCTCGCCAAGACTACCAGGGCAAGGACTAATTTTTCCATTGGCAAATACCTCGTCTCGGCGTCAAGCAAGGTTTTACTGATGAAATAAACGGGCCTCTGTGCCCCTTCGTGTTCTCTTACCAGGGCTCCACTAACAGCCTCCTCCGAGACGGATAAGTAGAGGTACAGGGTTTCCCTTGCCCCCGGGACGGACAGGGTCGGAGGACGCCTGAGATATTCCTTAATTCCTTCCAGTGCACGGCTACATTCCTCGTCCCAGGCCCCCTTCGCGGCCCCCTTTAACTTGGTAAAAAATGACTTACACCTATCAGTGGACTTGGAAATAAACCGGTTAAGGGCAGCGAGCATCCCAGTCAGCTTCTGGACGTCTTTGATAGTCCTGGGTGCCTGGACGTTTTGGACCGCCTGAATCTGCTCGGGGTTAGCTTCAATTCCCCGGTGGGTTACCAGGTATCCTAAAAACTTCCCCGAGCTTACTCCGAACGCGCACTTCGACGCATTAAGCTTTAATCCGTAGCGTCGGAGTATGGAGAAGGTGGTGCCCAAGTCGGCAAGATGATCGGTACCCTCCTTACTCTTGACCAGCATGTCATCAATGTACACTTCCATGGTGACACCGAGGAGGTGCTTGAACATCTTGTTCATCAACCGCTGGTAGGTAGCGCCGGCATTCTTTAAGCCGAAAGGCATTACTGTATAGCAATAGATTCCTCGGGGCGTAATGAAAGCTGTTTTCTCTTGATCCGACTCGTCTAAGGCGATCTGATGATAGCCCGCTCGAGCGTCCATGAAGGTAATGCGCTTGTGACCGGTAGTAACATCCACCAACTGGTCGACTTTTGGGAGCGGATATCCATCCTTGGGGCATGCTTTATTCAAGTCAGTGAAATCTACGCAGACCCGCCACTTGCCTTCTTTCTTTTTGGCACACACCGTGTTGGACAGCCACTCGGGAAATTGGACCTCCCGAATGGTGTCTGCCTCTAGCAATTTATCGACCTCTTCGTCCACGGCTTGTGCATGATGCGGGGCCGTCCTGCGTGCTTTCTGCCTTACCGGCTTGAAGTTTGGATTAGCGTGAAGCCGATGGGTCATGACCTCGGGGTTGATCCCTGTCATCTCGGCATGGGTCCAAGCGAAGACATCAGCATTTCGGCGCAGGAAAGAACTCATTTCCTCTCTCTCAACATCATTCAATGAGGACCCCATCAAGAAGTACCTCTCTGTATCACCGGGATTCAACCAGACCTTAATAAGTGGCTCGGTGGAACGGTCGGCGGGCTCCACCGCGGGCTCATCTATCCCCAGCCGACCGTACTGTGATTGCTATTTGGCAACCACCCCCTCGGGGTTTCGGTCTCCACCCCGGGGGCCGAGCCCTGTCTTCATGGCGACATAAAAACAGTTTTTGGCCGCCAATTGGTCACCCCGGATTTCCATGATACCACGCGGGGTGGGGAACTTTATCTTCTGGTGGTAGCTGGAGTGGATCGCTCTCATAGCATGGAGCCACGTCCTTCCCATTATGGCATTATAGGGGGAATCAGAGTCTATCACCAAGAACTCCACTGGTATCGAGACGATCGCCGCCTGAACCATCAAAGTGATTTTGCCGAGTGGAAGGGCACTTGACCCGTTAAAACCGACAAGGGGGGTTTGAACAGGCTTCAAGTCCCTGCGGGTTAGCCCCAGCTTCTTGAAGAGGTCGTCGTACATCACCTCGGACGAGCTCCCAGAATCTATTAGGATCATTCTTACGTCAAATTTGTCGACTCGTAAGGTAATTACAAGAGCGTCCTCATGCGGCAGGGCTACGCCGCCCAAGTCGGCGTCAGAGAAACTGATGACCTCGTGATTCAGTCGGGGCTTCTTAGAGGATGGCCCAGCCCACTCAGCTCCTTCAACCTGCAACGCCTGTGAAACTTTTCTGCGCTCCGCCCGGAGGACATTATACGTCGGTCTTTCAATTGTGCAGGCGTGTATGACGTTGATTACCGGAACAGCCCCTCGGGGCGATCCCGGCCTTTCCTCTATCTCCCTCCGCCTGGGCCTTTGGTCAATGAATTCTCCAAGGTGCCTATCCCGGACCAACTGCTCGAGGAAGGATTTGTATGCTTTGCAATCTTCAGTCATATGGCCAAAATCTCTGTGAAAAGAACACTTGACCGTGGTGTCCCTCGTTGCCGGGTCACCTAACATCTTTGGGGGCCACCTGAAATACGGTTGGTATTTTATCTTGTTCAGCATCCTGTAAATAGGCTCTTTGAAAACCGTGTTAATCCCTTGGAAGGATAGGCGGTTCGGTGGCGGAGCGGGTGCACTCTTGTGAGGTGGCTGTTCTCTCTCCCTCTTTCTCGGCAGCGCGGCCCTGCTCTCGGGAGCACCGGTCTCTTCTTCGACTCGTGCGTATTTATCTATACGCGCCATTAGGTCTTTCATGTCTCCTGGAACCTTCTTAGTAAGGGACCGGTAGAGGCCAGTGTCCCGGGGCAAGCCCAATCGAAAAGATGCTGCAGCCATCACCTCCGAACAAGCGTCCACCTCGCTGACTTCCTCCCAGTACCTCACTACATACTGTCGGAGGGACTCCCCATTCTTCCGCCTGAGTGTCAGCAAGGCGCTAATGTCCTTCGGCCTTTTGGTGCTGGTGATGAACCGAGCTTTGAAGAGTCCGGCCATTTGCTTCCAAGACTCGATACTTTCTGGGTCCAAGCTTTCATACCACTTCATTGCGGTATCCCCCAAACTCATGGGGAAAACTCGGCACAATACCCTTTGGTCGGTGTCATAGATTGACATTAGTTGCTTGTAATGTCGCAGGTGACTCTCGGGGTCAGTCCTCCCATCATACGCCTTGAATCGGGGAACGGCGAACTTCTTCGGCATTTCGGTTTTCCTAATTGATCGCACAAACGGAGAAGAGATCTGCTCCTCATCTCCCCTAGGTTTCGGTTCTCGGCGCTTGTCGCCAATATACCCTCGAGGGTATCTGGCCTCCTTTGGTCCCCTTACGGTGGACTCCGCTTGGGACTCGGTAGACATGGCATCCCGAGGAATTCCACGGCGGTGATCCCACCATGAAAGGTTCGCCTCGCGATGATCTCCCCTAGACCCTTCGGCATTTGCACGTCTCTGCCGTTCTCGCGGATCTCGTCTTTCAGCTGAACACCCGGGATGATTTCTCTCAAAGGCCTCCAGCCTAGTCCTCCCAGACTCTCCTCGGCTGGAACTTCGTCCCTCAGCTTCTCGGGCCTGCCAGCTGGCATTCGCCGACTGCTCGAACTCTCTCAACCTACGCCGCACCTTGGCGTTGTCCCTTTCGAGTTCCCTCATGCGTTCGCCCATGCGTTCCTCCACCATCTCCACAATATCTCGGGCCGAGCAAAATTGTAACACCCCAACTCGGGGTACAATATCTGTCACAAATGATGAGGAGAAACCAACAACAACCGCATAGCTTTGATACCTTTATATACATACAAATTATGTTTAAAGGACATAAAAAAAAAAAAAAACCCCACGATTACATCTCAATCGACCCTCTAAACTCGGCAGTGGACTCCTCTCGTCTTTAGTGTTTTCCTGAAAATTCATTGAGACCATTAGTGAGAGCAAGGATGCAATCAATAATCATGAGCACAATAAGAGATAAAGAAAACACTTTTTTTTTTAGGAACAACCTTAACCACGTTGCAACTATCAACATTAAAATTATCCTTCACCACTTACACGTTGTTCGGATACATCACACAGGCATAACTTGTATAAATCACACAGGCAAAATTCATCTCTAAAATAGTTACTTTCACATAATTAAATTATGCCACACAATGAATACCCTCGCGCATACTCTGGTCACATAGGAAATTTAAGCTACACAAATAATTCTCATCACTTAGACTACATTTACCACATAAATAATTCTCATCACTTAGGTGACTCAAGTCAGATAGATACTTCTCATTCTTGTCACTTAGACGACTTAAATACGTAAATTAATTCTGTCATGTAGATGCCGTTGTTAATCAACTCTAATCACAAGGCTAATTTGGTCAAGCAATTAATTCTTGTCTTATAGGTGACTCACAATCATTTAATATTTCCTGTCACACAGACGACACGCAACTACTTGGTAATTCCCGTCACATAGACGTTATACAATCATTTAATATTTCCCGTCACGAAGACGACACACAAACTTAGTCCTGTCACATAGACGACACGCAACTACTTGGTAATTCTCATCACATAGACGTTATACAATCAATTTAATATTTCCCGTTACGAAGACGACACACAAACTTACTATTTCTCGTCACGTAGACGTCACACAATCACTTAATATTTTTCGTCACAAAGACGACTCGTATGCTTAATATTTTCCCGTCACGTAGACGACACACAAACTTAGTATATCCCGTCACGTAGACGTCACACAATCACTTAATATTTCTCGTCACGAAGACAACTCATATACTTAATATTTTTCCGTCATGTAGACATTCACAGTCACTTAATATTTCCAGTCACGAAGACGATACACAAACTTAATATTTTTCGTCACGAAAACGATTCATATGACACTTTTATCGTATGGACAACTCGTGTATTTATAATATACCCAATCGATTTTATGACCCACGTTCTCATTGCAACTCTCGCCATTTTGATGGCTCACACCCACATTATTATCTAATCATAGGAATGCATCCTGCTTGCAAATAGTCAACTCGAAACGCATGCACATATTTCATCACACAATCAACCCAAGCCACAAAGGCTTACTCCGTCATTTAAACCATCTCTGTCACCCATTATTACACCACTCAGTTATTAAATCTCCGAAAGAGATCATGAAACAACCATTTAAACAAAACTTAAATATGTATCAATAAAGAGAATGTAGGATAGCACACCTACCTTGCGTGAGATTCAACCTTGTAGACGACCCCTCTATCAGAGCTTCGAGTGTGGCATTCTTTGACATTTTTGCCTCTGGACCTGTCATGCCCAATACCCATGATCTCACTCGAGCGTTAATATGTAATAATGCTTAAATCCATAATGGTATACGCAACTCGAATTTTAATACTCAATTCGAGTCAAATAAATAATCCATTTACATCGAGTAAAATTATCTACTCGAATTGATTCAACTAATCTTCTCAAATCCGTTAAATCAATATTTATTTGAATCAATTACATTAAATGAAACCTTTCTCATAAAATTATAAACATAACAAAAGTATACTTGAATTTGCATAATTTCCTACATCATAAAATTTTACATGTTTTCTTGTAATTACTCATCCATGGATTCATTCAATTTCAAGAACCTTTCATAATATTTTTAAATTATCCACTAGACTATTATATCTCTAGATCAAAATTCAACCTACATACAATAATTCTTTTCTTCCTATTTATTTTTTTTCATGCAACAACACCTTATGCTCACACACCCACCTAAACATTACATTAATTTTCCAAGCAATACTCATGATACCACACTTCCATAACAACCTTTACATTAAACCCACATGCAATACACTATTCTTAGATTACATGCAATACCCAATATATATACACTAAGAATTCTTATATATACATTGAAAATGAGAGAAGATAGATTACATGGCTTACCTCTTATATCCACTTCCTACACCACCAATCTTCCACCTTTAAGCCACCATTAAGCTCCCCCTTCAAGCTTCTATTTTTCCCTTCTTGCTTTAACCGAAATTTCCCAAGTGTAAGTGAAGAGTCTTGTTTATTTTTCTTTGTTTTCTTCTCTTTCTTTTCTTTCCTATTCTTTCCTTTCCTTCCTCTTCCTTTTCTTCTTCTTTCCCTCTTGGCTCTTGATCTAGCCGAAATATCCAAGTACAAGACCTCTTTTTTTTTTTTTTTTTTCTTTTTGCATGCAAGACATGCCTTGCATGTCTTGCTAAGTGGAAACCTTCATCATGACTCTATATATATGTACTCCCTAGTTTATATAGGTTTATACATGTACAATTATATGTATGTACCCACCTTTTTTTTATTTGTATACATATTTATACATAAACATGTATATACATTTATTTAAATTATTGACAATCTATTAAATTCGTCTCTCGGACCCTTACCCACTCCTTGTATATACTAATACATTTTATTTCATTATTATTATTTTTTTTTATAACAATAAATTTATGTCACATGCTTGTCACCCGATTTATTTCACATGCGTTAACGTACATAAAATAATAAAGTCATATCGCATGTCAACATTCTTATTTAATTTTTCACACTTTAAATAAAACAATTCCCCCTGTAATCATTCTCTATAAAATTATCTCTAAATATAAAAATATTCATCGTTCAGCTTCAGGTCTCATCATTACTCGTAATTAAATACTAATCGTCAATCATACGCATGCATGTCACATGTGAATATGCTTATGACAAATCTTATATAATTGTCATGCGTGTTCAATTCTTACAATTAAGATCCTGCTGCAGGGTTAAGTGAAACTAGCTCAATTGCGGAGCTGTACTCTAACGGGAAAGTCGCTTTGTCGCTCTGAAACAATCGAAGTTAGGAAAAAGGGAGCCAGGCGCACGCCCGGCTTATCCCCTTCGAAGCTTAAGTCAACAAGAGTGAGGGGAAAAAAGCTGTATTTAATCAGTTGTGGATTGATTTTGCGTACCTTTGTTCATTTTTCTGAGGAGTATTTATACACAAACCTGTAATGATTGCTCTGACACAAGGGTTGTCTCAGCAATCAGTACCTTTTGCCATTACCCATGTGTAATGAGTGATTTTTATCTGGATTCCCGTGCCATTAATGCTCGACGGGGGGGGGGGGGGGGGGGGGGGGTTAGCCCTCGGGGCTACGCCGAGTCCATCAGGCTATCAGGATACTTGAGTGCCTATGAACGGCGTCTGACGCCTACACCCGAGTACTCGGCGTTTAGGGGGCACTCGGCCCTATGTCTGAACTCGGCATCACAGTCATTAATGCATCTACTCATGACTGTCAGTTTGGGTCTTCGAGGGTGCAGAGGCACATTAAATGCTGTCTAAGTCACTCACGTCTTCATAAATGCTGGGTCACATGTCATTAATTGCTAGTGTCAGAGGTTCACTCTTGGCTCCATGGAACAGCGCTTCCTCGGCTCCTCCCCTCGTCATCGGTGCAAGCTTACTACTCGGCGTCGGTCCTTATACTCGGCTCCTATACTCCGTAGCGGCTTCATCTGTACACGTGTCGCTTTGGGGCCTGCCGAGCCGTCTTGAGTCCCTCCAAGGTCAGCAAATTAAGTCAGTAAATTAGATCCTAATAGCATTGTTCATTGATTATATCCCCTTCTAATTTTCCCTTCTTATTACTTTATTGGTTTCCCCAATATTAAATGTGCAGCGATGGTGACTATACAAAGGCTCAAAAAACAAAAAAAATAAAAATAAATATAGAATGAAGAAGGTTATTTTGATTTAATTACTGATCTAATTCTGAACCCAGTTCTTTCTTACCAATGCTTTTCCAGCTACATTAGTTGACTTATATATTTCGGGAGAATAATTCTCTTAACATAGTTTTTTATTAGATAAATTAATAATTGAAGAATTAAATTAAAATAATTAAAAATTAAAAGACCATTTTAAAGCACGTGACAAAATTTAAAGAGTAATTATGATATTTATCCATTTTCATTCAACCCATATTGAAAAGTAGTAATTGATCAGGAGTACAATTTGTTAACTCTCAAGTCTTTTCCACAAAGGGGTGCTTAAATCTCAGCCCTTGGAGAAATTAAAAGGCACGTGTCTCCTTGACATAAACTAATGGAAGATCCTCTCTTTCTAGTAGAAATGGAAAGGAGCCGGAGCCCCTGAATTGCTCCACACGATCAATGTTTGGTGTCAACCAATTTCCTATGGATCACTAGATAGAGAAATACTTTTTGAAATATTATTTTGTAATAAAAAGAAAAAATAGTACTATTTCAAATATGACGATGGAGAGACAAGCAGTTCACTAGTATAAGGTTTAATACGCATCTTTAGAACTTATACTTACTTAAAAGTTTAAGTTTATAGGTAATTTATTTATTAATACTATAGTGGGACACTTAAATTATTATTATTTTTTATCTAATATGAGATTTTCACAAATAAAATACCCAAATTTTTTTATTCTGTATTATTTAGGAGAGAAAAAATCAATCTTCAAAATGAAGAGAGAGTGGTAGTGGGAACTTGATTCCAAACCAACCAAGGTTATTTGTCCACATCTAAAAGTCAAGTTAGGGTAGTGCATGTCACACTCACTTGTTGGATTTAGCTTTGGCTATTGAATTGAACAGAGCATCTGTTGTGGCAGCTGGGAGTCTCAACAACCAGTCACCAGATATTACCACTTACCACACCACCGTCCTCGCATTTGGCCACACGACCCATCTCAGAGGTGGCACCTTTTTTCATACCACCATATGTAGATGAGGGGGCTGGGGGTTCCATTTTCATACCTTACTATATAATTATAAGAATAAATGGCATGCAGTAATAGTCTATAAAGCTTATCACTTATTAAATTTTAATTTCATCCTCAATGTTCAAACATTGAGTTAACTTCTGTTTAAAAAAGTGACGGAAACTATTATTTGCGTGTCAAGTGCATTTCGATGTTCCCTGTAATCCCATCACCACCACCACCACCACCACCCACACACCCAAACACGACAACCTCCACCACAGAAAAAGCAAACACAAAATCGATGATCCACACCAATTTCAGAGAACGAACCTAAGATTCAAGGAGCAATTCCGAAAATTTGGAGGTCTAACAACACCACCCACTCACTGTGTCGAAAAACATGTCTCTATTTCTCTCTGTCCACCTCAGATTTTCTGTTTTTTTTCTCTTCCTTTCTCTCTGCACACGCTGTCCTAAACCCAGCAGTCTATATCTTTCAAACACAAGCACACAGAACACACACTAATGCACTGCGCCACCACCACTTCGTTTTTCTCCCTATCCAAACTCGAAACCACCGCCCAAAAATAAAATCAAAAGTAAAATGGAACGATTTGGGTGGTCTTAGAGAGGCTTTTCGATAGTGGGAAGGGGGAATCAAACCTAGATACCTACCGGAGGATGCTGGTCAGCTGGGGGAAGAAGTTGAATAGAAAATCAAGGAATGAGATGGAGTGGTGTGGGAGGGTGTAATTTTATAGTTGGGAGAATTACACTAAGGCCCCTGAAATTTGTCACTTAATCACTCAGATCCCCTGACATTTGAAATATTACATATAGACCCCTTAAAGTTTATACACGCGTAACACTTAGACCTCTGCTGTCAATATCCGTTAGTATATCCGTTAATAAATTACAACCAGACCCTCTGAAGTTTGTAGATGCGTAATATTTACATCCTTTAAGTTTAAAATGTTATATTTAGACAAAAAATACTCAAATCAAATATAGAATATCAAATATTTTAAATTTTACAACCAAAAATTTTATTCTATTATGACATTTATTGAAATAAAATTAAAAATAAAAATCTAATTTTTTCTTAAAAAATCATAATTATTATATAATTATACTACCTATTAGAATTTAATTTAGTCGTTTAAACGACCAAATTAAACTACCAGATTATCCCAATTAAAATTAGAATATATTGGTTTCATTACAGTTTGATCCCTTATTTGATTTTTTAGTTTTATTCCAATAAATAATATAATTGTACACTAAATAAGATTTTTTAAGAAAAAAATAATTTTTTATTTTTTATTTTATTTCAATAAATGACATAATAGAACATGAATTTTGGTTGTAAAATTCATGTTTTATTATGAATGACTTATACCATTTGTTTGATTTTTTAATTTTATTCCAATATATAGTATAATTGTATACTAATTATGATTTTTTTTTTTAAATTGATTTTTTATTTTTTATTTCAATAAATGATACAATAGAACATGAATTTTGGTTGTAAAATTTAACATATTTGATATTTTATCTTTAATTGGAATATTTTTTGTCTAAGTATAACATTTTAAACTTGAGGAATCTGAGTATTATACACTTACAAACTTCAGGAGGTCTAGATATAATTTACTAACGTATATATTAATGGATATTTGACGGCATGGGTCTAAGTGTTACCCGCATACAAACCTTGGGGGGTCCGTATTTAATATTTTAAATGTTAGGGGTTTGAATGATTAAGTGACAAACCTCAGGGGATCAGGGTGTAATTCTCTCTTTATAGTTTTATGTTTTCAATAATCAGATCTTATTGTAAGATTACATTTATATCCCCTTTGGCTTAACAAAATGACCTCAATACCCTTAATGTTAGCCACATACGATGCACATGATGATTTTCCGTTACTAATTTGGACGGCAGTTAGTATGAGGACTGCATTGACTCAATATTTGAATGTTGAGGACAAAATTGACGGAGTTAAAATTTTAGGGACCAAAGTTCAACAAGTGACAAATCTTAAAAATCATTAGTACAATTAACCCTAAATATAATCTCACTCACAGTCTCAGCATTAAAGTTCATACTTGAATGCTCACCAACCTTGGTAAATATAAGTACGATAAGACATTTCCATACGATATGAATATATGACATAAAAATAGAGAATTTAAATCTTTTTTAAATTATTTATTACGTAAATGAATAGATCTAACATAACACTATTAATAAATAAATCGAAATTTAAATACAAGTATTGCTTTTTTTTTAAGCTAAAAGAGGGCATTGAATGTTAACTTGTTAGACTATGAAATAGGATGATCAACTTAACTCCCGACAAACCAAAAAAAAAAGTAGTGTTCAATCATGAAATGTATTTACGTAACATATTATATATATATATAAAAATTGGTATTGTAATGTAGAATCCCCAATTGTTGTAGTCCTTCCTGGCATGGAAATTAACAGTAAAAACGATGAATTTAGATCCTCTTAAATTCAAAAGATTCTTTAACTACGTATATGATTAGGTCACCTAAATAAATACTAGTCATTATAATCCCACAACAATAAAAAGATTACAACAACAATAACAAGATTTTTCGATAACTATAATCACACCAATTGTTGTAGTTTGGATTTGTTGCTTCCCAGTTTTATAACCATGCATGCCTTGACCACCCAAACATTTTTGTCTTAATTTAAAAGAAAAAGAAAACTAAGGATTCCACAGATCATCATCTATGTCTTTCTGTGGTGGTGAATCTGCTCTGGGACTGGGAGGGGATAGTCCACGTGGACCATTCTATGTAACGGGGACCTTAACGGGATACCTGTGGACCGAGTCAGCCCAGGGGTTACCATTACCAATACCATTGCACTGATCAGTAGCAGAAATCTCCCTTAGGGCCTTCCAAACCGCGCTGTTACACTTGAAACCTGACCCAAACGCAATCTGCCATACCCGGTCGCCTCTTGAAACACGGCCTTTTGCCTCCGTGTAAGCCAATTCATACCACAACGAGCTGCTCGATGTGTTCCCAAAGCGGTGCAGAGTCATTCTTGAAGGCTCCATGTGCCACTCGGTGAGTTGTAAATTTTTCTGCAACTCGTCCAGCACAGCTCGACCACCCGCATGTATGCAAAAGTGCTCAAAAGCTAACTTAAAATTGGGTATATATGGCTTCACCTTAGCTCTGAAAACCTTTTTCCGAACCAACGTAACAAAAAACATAAATTGTTCTGATAATGGCAAGACCAGAGGGCCCAGTGTAGTTATGTTCGTTTTAAGAGCGTCACCTGCCACCGCCATTAACTCACGAGCAAGTGAAACACCTACTGTACCTGTCTCATCTTCTCTTTGGTACACACAGTTGTAGCTATTTTCATCTGCGCCTTTATGGGTTCGAACCGTGTGGACCAGCTCATACTTGGACCGGGCACGGTCTCGAGCTTTGTTTGAAAGAAGCATGGCTGCTCCACCCATACGGAAGATACAGTTGCAAAGAAGCATAGAACGCTCATTACCAAAGTACCAATTGAGTGTGATGTTTTCAGTACTCACAACTACTGCGTATGTGTTGGGGTTGGCTTTCAGGAGGTGGTTTGCGAGGTCGATTGAGATAAGGCCTGCACTGCAGCCCATTCCGCCGAGGTTGTAGCTCTTAATATCGGGTCGAAGCTTGTAATGGTTGACGATCATGGAGGAGAGAGATGGGGTTGGATTGAATAGGCTGCAATTTACGATCACAATTCCGATATCATTCGGTTCAACCCCAGTTTTGCTGAACAGTGCGTCGAGTGCTCCGAACATGACCGCCTCGGCCTCCAACCGGGCTTCTTTCATGCACAAATTTGGCGGTGTAGACGTAATCCCTCTAGGTAGATATGTCTCATCACCTAGACCGGACCGGGCTGCGATTCGTCTTTGGAATTGAACCGTGTCTTCCTCAAATGCACCGCTGTCTTCTGTCATCTTCAAGAATGATTCAGTCGACATTTTCCGTTCATCTTCCGGTTTGTAACAAGCAAAGTCCACGAGGTAGACGGGTCTGGGGCGCTTGGCCCAGTATAAGCCTAACAGGAACATCAGAACGATGGAACCGGTTAGTGTAGTGGCTGTATTATCAAGTGAGACGGTTTGACTAGTCCATATATCTGAAACCCGGTCGAATCTTAGACCGGTGAGTTGAATGAGAGTGGCTATGGACAAGGGTAAAACCACAAGGAACATCAAAACGGTGGCGGGGTTGCATGAATAGCCATACCCTAACTTCACGTATTTTAGCTTTACAGACTGTAAAAAGTCCGGCAAACCTGTCCGAATTTTGATGACGACAGAGGATGAATCCTTAAACGCCATCTCTGCCGTCAATCTCTCCTTGTCCATCTCTATACTATCCATCTCTCTCTCTCTCTCTCTGTGTTAATTTGGTGTGTACGTACGTAGTTGCCGTGCTTGTTTTTTGGTTCTTAAACAAGAAGGTGTGAAATTGGTTGGAGGAGTCTAAAAGAAGCTGAACCGATTAAACCTCCAAGAAAAAATAATTGCAGAGATGAAAGCAAGCCCAACACGCTTGGGGATTTGTAGTTGGGTGTGAGGACCGAGGAGAGAAAAGAGAAAGCTTTAAAGGAGAGAATAGGAGAGAGAAACAAGATTAGTAGAACCAACCAGCAGATAGTTGCAACAAAGCTGGATTGATGGTCTTCATTTAATAGTTGAGTGACATGGAGAGATGATAGCTCACCTACCAAACCCAAATGAATAGAGAATGGCCAAAAATGTTAAAAAAAATATTAAAAAAACATCCTCCTATGAGTCCCGCAGGAAAAAAGTCTTGATATATAGGTAGGGTTGTGTTGTACTGTTGTTAAGGTGGGGTTATTGACCAAGTGGCCATGTGAGGAATTGAGATTTCGTTCAAGCCATCTTAAAAGAGTTTTGTAAGACATGCATTCTCTTGTTAGATTTCAATTCCATGTTTCCACATCGACTAAACCTTATATTTTGTGTCAAGGGACCCACGTGCTGTTTTATTAGGGCTGCTTATACATGAATGAATGCTAGTAATGCTTGTTGATTTAATAATATTTTATAGTGATATATTTCGATAATAATATTAGAAAAAATTTCAGTCACACACTTTTTAATTTATCATATCTTCAAGAATATCTCTTTTATTTTTTGAATCTTTACTTACACCCCTATCAAATTAAAGGTGTTAATTAGAATGTAATTTTACTACATTGCCTATGAAATATTTTAAGAAAAACTTCATCCATACCCCTTCTAGATAAATATATCTTCAATGAGACCCTTTCAATTTTCTAAGTTTTTTATGTATTAAACTACTTACACCCCTATCAAATTAAAGGTGTTAATTAGAATGTAATTTTACTACATTGCCTATGAAATATTTTAAGAAAAACTTCATCCATACCCCTTCTAGATAAATATATCTTCAATGAGACCCTTTCAATTTTCTAAGTTTTTTATGTATTAAACTACTTACACCCCTATCAAATTAAAGGTGTTAATTAGAATGTAATTTTACTACATTGCCTATGAAATATTTTAAGAAAAACTTCATCCATACCCCTTCTAGATAAATATATCTTCAATGAGACCCTTTCAATTTTCTAAGTTTTTTATGTATTAAACTTCATCGAATTTAAATTGACTCCAATTTTAATATGTAGAAAAAAAATTCAATCAACTCGAATTTTAATATGTAGAAAAATAAATTTTAATCAGCTCGAATTTTATGTAGAAAGATTATTTGAAGTTTATGTATGGATAATTTCGGTATTTGAGATAATTTATTTTTATTATAAATAGTGGTTTAATGACCGGGGGTGTCAATGAAGTTAAAATATAAACTACAATGAGTGTCAGTGATGTTTTTAATAATAAATGAGATGTCTTTGAAGATATGATAAATTAAAAAGGGTGTAACTGAAATTTTTCCATAATATTATTATAACAGCAATTGTTAACTTTTTTATTAAAATTATATAACTTTATAAATTATAGTTAGGTGGATAAATTAGATAAAAATTATAGTTAGGTGGATAAAATTATAAATCATTATTCTTGACGAGGAGAGGAGAGGGTTTTCCATAATTCTATGTGCGTAAGCGTAAGGGAGTGGGAGGGGGTTGGGAGGTATATTAAAGGCCGGTGGGCGTTGGTAAATTGGCCATCCAGAAACAATCAATGGTGGGGGGAGTCAACGCCAAACCTGTCCTAAGTACAAATCTGAACGGGATAACTTCACTTTTTTTATTTATTTTTTTCTGTTTAATACCAGATAAGCCCACTTCCAACTACAGCTAATTGACCTGGAATTTTTTTTCATAATTTGAAAGCACCACGTAAGAGGTTTTGGGTCTGTATGAGATTATTGCGTTTTTAATTTTTCTATCCATAAGTCAATCTTCAAGAATCAAAAAAAAAAACCATCACAGTTATATATATATATATGTATATGTAGTGTGGATTGTGATGATGACAATTGCAAGTGATTTCATATCATCGCCCACTTAGGTGGAGCCGGTTGGTTAGATGGTCACAGCTATTGAGTTTTGCCAGTTCATTTATGTGGTGCCTTCATTACATTAAATGAGCAACTCCCAACATGTAGCAGTAACCTACTTTCCATAAGACTTAATTAATTGTAGGGGAAACTTCATTTTACCTCCTTCTGCTTTGACTTATTTGCATATCACCTCTCTCAGGTTCTAAAATAGCACTTAACCCCATTGTAGTTGATGGACCAAAATGCACCATTAACTCTGTTAACTTTTACATTAAAATGACCTTAATATCCATCAATTTATCTTTTAATTTTTAAAAAAAAATTATCCCAAAATAACTCCGACACCCTAGCCATCATCGTCGTCACCGTTAAATCTGGCATCTCAGGCCTTCTTGAACTTCGACATTCATAACTCCATCATCCACAGCAGCCCACCGCCTGCACCATACATGCAAGTGCATCTTCTCAATTCAACCTCAACACAACTCAAAAATTGTAATTCAACATCTCAATTCCATTTTTTTTCCAAAAAACAAAACATGAATCAAAAATTAACATGCGCGTGAGATACACCGATCGTTAAAATAGATGAAAAAATTAACCGTGCATTTTGGTCCATCAACCATATGGGGGTTAAGTGTCATTTTAAAACCTAAGGGAGGTAATGTGCAAATAGGTCAAACCACAAGGGGGTAAAATGAAATTTCCCCTTAATTATATGACAAACATCTATCACACATTAGGAATTTGTCTGACCAACTTCTACATGCCTAATTCTATGATACTGAAAATAAATTTAAGACCATACCAAAGTTACCGTTTCAAATAGTCAAGTTACATCTTTTAAACTTAAAATTATAATTGTTTGAAATAATTCATAATCAATCATTAAATTTCTCAAAAAATTATAAATTTCATAATTGATCACAATATTTTTGGGATCAATCATGTCTTTTATAAATTATAATTTATACTTTAAAAAATTATAACTTAACCTTAAAAAAATATATTTTTTGGTACAATACTACCTTTAATAGTGTAGTCTTTCCCACTTTTTTTTGTTGAGAAAAAAAAGGGGTGAGGGCAAGGAAGAGCTCCCAGCGACCACCCCGTTAGGCCCTCACGGGTGGGATCATAAGGCTCCTGACCGCGCCTGGAACACCTCTCAAAATCAGACTTAGCTACGCTAGCATAGCGACCAACCACCGAACTTTAATGGAGACTCCAGGACTCGAACTCCCAACTTCTGGGTGAGGAGTAAGGCCGATACTACCACTGGACCACCCTACTCAGTGGTTATCTTCTTTCCCACTTCAATAAATGCTTAAGTGACTCATCCTCTACAACCACAACATCTTGATGTTCAAATAAATATTCATATAACGATTACATCACGTTATTACTGTTATATAGTGCATCGATGAATAATAAATAAATAAGTAGGACACGTAAACTCCACTAATCAAATGTAGAAGTTTTTGTGGTTACAGAAATTAATAGAATCCACTAGTCCTACATATTTATTTATATTTAGTTAAAAACACCACGTGAAGATAATAATGTATAACCATTTGATGATGTCTGAGAATTAATCTCTCAGGCCCAGCCTGAGGTGGCTCTGTTGGGTTTTACGGGATAGGCTTAAGAAAACTGATGTCATGCAATGGCAAACAAATAATGTAAGTGGTTCACCCTAACCGATGGACTTGGGCTACATTCACTGTAATGGAGGCTCTTGCTCCTTGGTGAAATATATTGATCTCAAATGATTATAAGAGAATTATAGGCACGGGGCCGCTATGGAGCCTTTCTTATCTGGGTGTTCTAGGATCAAGAGCAAAATACGAGAAAGAAGGTCAGGAAGAAGGCTCAGGAGTCGATCCCCCCTCCCTGCTTCTACTGTTCTATTTATATGGTGCCTTTCCCTAGGGTTTCTTGCTCTTCTTCTTCTTTTTCCTGATCTTGTGGGGACCTTTCGTCTTTTCCCTGCAAGCCTTTCTGCCCACCGGCGGTGCTGCGCCCACGACCATCTTGGATTGTTTGGCACCACTTCTCTCTACCTTTTGCAGGGCGTAACTCTGAGGGATCAGAGCTGGTTCCCCTTGTCCTTGGAACACGTGGCGTAACAGGGCTCACCTTAGGTTATGGGCTGAGATTCGGATCAGGGCTGGGCTGTTGGCTCTTTGGTCCCTTAGGCCCTCTGCTCTCGATGTGGGCTGGTTGTGACCATTTCTTTTAGGCTACAAAGTCTACATTCTGGATTTTCAGGGCATACTGGGCTCGGCTGTCATGGCGGCCCAGGCCCAGAAAACCTATCCTCATCACCATTATATTAAATGATGGTGTGTGTTGCAAAATTGAGCAAAGTTGTGATTTTTTAGGGATTAGAGAATCACTGAAAAATCCAGTCAAAGCTCCTAGGCTCTTAAGGATTGAACATATAATAAGGAATCACAGATAGAAAGTTTATAGTAGTTCACCAATTCGAGAGCTCGGCTAATTCACTCTTAAAGGAGTCTCTTACTCATGGGGAAGAATTTATTGACAAAGAGGAAGATTACACAAGGTATTTGTTCAAACTAGTTGTCTGTCCCTCATTGTGAGTGACATGCCTCTTATTTTATAGCCTTCAAAGGCCTTGCCTAATTTCCTGGCGTGATCCTTGCCTTTTTTTTTTGTAACGGACGCGTCTGTTACGCAGTCACCGTAGATAGTGCTGAGGTGGTTGCGACTTTCTTGCCTGAATGCAGGATTGTCACGATTGATGCGTAGCACTCTAGTGGGTATCAACTGTCATCTTGATTGTTCCCACGATGGTGTTATTATTTGGGGAGCCCGACCTGAACGCCTCTGGTTGATCGATATGTTCAAACTCAGATTTGTAGAGCTGGACGACCGAGCTCAACCTTAGCCAAATTTTGAGTATCATCAAAATATTTTCTCCTCAATGTTCCCAGCTGCTAAAGAGATTTTACTAAGAGTTCGTCGAGTTGTCAGGTAAACAAATGTCTCTTTCCTGAGTTTTACCTAGTCATTGTTCAAGTAATTATTTTAGAGAGTGTAACCCATTTTATATAAATAGATCCCTTGTTAATACATGATGCTTAGTGTAGCAAAGAGGGAACAATGCCCGGTCCGGTGCATCACGTGGAGATTTGCAGATGAAAATGAAACCCACTTGATAATCTATTGCAAAATACGACGACTATTCAAATGAATCGTACCTACCACCAAGTGGGATGACTCAGTGAGATACTGATTGAACTTCTCATCATCAAGTTAGAGGTTCAAGTCTTAGAGTCTATATTGAGATTCGGTAGTTGACCGCTATGCTAGCCTAGTTAAATTCATTCCGAGAGGAGTAACGAATGCGGTTAAGAGCCTCATAGTCCCATCAATGAGAGCCTATTGAAGTAGTCTATGTGCGCTCTCTTTTGCCCTCACCATTTTTTCCATAACAAAAAAAAAATGAATCATGCCTTCTTTCATTGTGATAAGAGGATATCATAAATTGATAAATCATATCTGTTCCCCAACACCAACAGATTCACCTTGTAATGATTATTTAGAATATATTGTTAAGGCTGGAAATGAAATGGAACTCCAAAATCAGGATTAAACCAACCACACATGCTGCTAATTTCTTCACATCTATGACTTCCATGAAACACCGTACATTGTATACTTCTGAGGTTGATGTGTCATTTCATGTGTGCAATGGGCTAATACCTGCACCAACAAACAAAAGTGTCATAATGATTGATCTCTACAACAATCGCGCACAAACACACACAGATAGATCACCTCGTTTCTTCAGAATTGGGATCAGAGTTCCAGACAATATCCTTTAGTCCTGATGAGAAGCTCTTGTAGAACTGCTATCCCAGTAAGCAATTCAAAACAAATATTAGTTAACAGTAACCTTGGCCCCCTTAAATATGTCAACAATACATGTAAAAGGATCTGACATGCCTTGTCAAACTCCAGGGTATCACCGCCTGTTTTCCTCAGCTCCACCATATGCAGGGAGGGAGCCACCTCAAATACCTGAACTTCAAAGCAATCAGTTGCCTGACTCTGTCTAATCGAATACAAATATTTTCCAATATAACGGCTTTGGTAAAAGCAAGAGCTTCAATAAGAATAAAATATGCCATAAACCTTATGACCAGATTACCCTTATTTGACATGATTATCCTGAACTTAGGGACTCAATGTATACTATATTCATCTCACACCTTCATGTCGATTATATGACGAAATGTAGGACACCTAATGTTGATGGACAAGCTTTTGGGGCCAAAATAATGACACACTGCACTTAAAATACTCGGGGATATTTCAAAAATTGTTACACATTATTAACAGCCCAGGACATTAAGCAAATTAAATGTCTTGCTATATACTCCATACTAAAGAATCCTTCTTAGCTATACCCAACTGAGTAAATTATGCCCGTATGGGAGTGCAGAATGCATTCAAGGAATACATATATCTAACACTACTATTGAACCCATGGATAACTACTCCTTTAAAGGAGAGGGTGCGGAGAATAAGGTATCAAGATTGCTCCATGTGGCAGGTGCCAAACATCCAGATCCCAAATAGAGCCCACAACTAATGTCTCTTGATTCTTCAATGGGTTAATTGCTCTCCTAAAGCAATATCACAATATTTACATTCACCAAGAATCAAAGATGGTACCTCTGTAGCAACAGCAAGTTGGCCCTTCCTTCCAGTCTTATCACCTTTTAACTTCATCTGCAGTAGTTTAGAAGTAAAAAGAATGTTATTCGACAATAAGATTTTCAGGCTGAGTTTATGTTATAAAAATGGCTTTCTTTGGGCAAAGAGAAAAGACAGCCATGGTACATAAAAAAAAAAAGCAGTACAAGAAGCAAATGAAAACAATGCTACAATCATTACCTTATAGTTTCGCTTATGGACATTGAAACCCAAAGGCTTTGCAGTCTCCTCGATCTTAGACATAATCTCATTTGCAGGGCACTTGGAAGCAAAACGTGTTTCTCTTTTGACTAAACCTTCCTGTGCACATTAAATATTCCATATCATCCTCAATAACACAGGATAAGGACAAATATTTAGTCGTAGTTGTCAATTAGGTTGTGCTTACCCAGATACAGACAGCCTCAATTGTATCTGAGACAGCCTACCTCAATTATTACAAGGGTAAGCCAAAGACATGGTAATGAAACACCCTCAAGTGTTTTAATATATTAAGCTTTGCCAACTGTTAGAATTTGTGTGATACTAGAGACTTGTTTCATTAAAAATGAACATCCATAACAAGAAGAGAAAAGCTCATTTAACTTACCATCCGCTTTTCGAACAAATTTTTAAGACTGAAACCATCTGACCTAGAAATAAGCTCAAAGGCATTCATGGATACAGGTTTCTCTTTCTTTTCTGTAACAAGGTAATCCTGCAAACAAATCAAGCAATATATGATTATCATAGAACCTTTGGTGATCTATGTCCTCAATACCAGCTGACAATATTGTCACCAAGAATTTTTTTGGCTTCAAATAAAACTCAATAGCTTTAACTGCACACAGAAGAATAGATAGCAAATAAGTCTATCCTTTGTCCTACATCATTATGTCATTTCCGGTATGGAGCAAGAACTTCACAGTTGCGCTTTCCCAGGTGGAGGTGACCCAATGAAAAAAAGCAACCAAAGAGACTTACCTCCGAGTCATTGAAAACAGCATCTACATCATCAAGATTTACATCCTCATCCTGCTCAAAAACTGGTGGCTTGTACCCTTTCTTAAACCATTCATGTTCTAAGATTTCTGGAATCGTCATCCGCTGCAACAAAAAAGTGCCATATGTTTTTACTTCATCAATTCTGAATTATGTACACCAGAGCAAAAAGGACAGGCATTTCAATGAAACACAAAGCAGTGAAGGTTTTGGAACTCACAGTGAGTGGATTTGGGTCAAGAATACGTTTAATCAATTTCCTTGCACTGGATGAAAACCATGATGGGCAGGAATAATCAGCTTTTTGTATCTGAAAATCAACAGATCCATTCATTCATATTCCAAGTGACATTCAAAGCACCAGAACAGGAAGAAGCACTCCTAGAACTTACTTTCCTATACAAAGTGGCGAGGTTTGGTTCATCAAACGGCAAGTAAGCAGCCATTAGAACAAAAAGAATGACCCCACAAGACCAAATATCAGCTGATGTACCATCATAACCTTTGTCCGTAAGCACCTGATAGTACAAAAATCATCCCAAATGCAATAAACCATTGAAAAAAAATCAATTCTTGACCTTCAATTTTCATAAATCCAAGATTAATACCTCAGGAGCAACATAGTTTGGGGTCCCACAGGCAGTGTGAAGGAGTCCATCTGCCTAAGATAAGAAAAATGATAATGAGGTCTTCTTCGTCACGTATTATGTCCCATAAACAAAATTTGCATTGACAACAGAACAAAAGTTGCATCCCCCTGTGCAATTAAGATGTAAAAAAGCAACACACTTAGACACAGACAGACAAACCAACAGTACCTGGGTTTCTTGAATTACAGCCACAGAAATTCACTGAAACACAAAAGCTAAAGTCGCGTCCAAAGAACTCCAAAACTCAGCATGCATTCAATTAAGCTCTTGGCAAGTAATGTGGAACTATAGCTGATGTGACAACATTGAAGAGGAAGTCGCAAAGTTTCATTAAAATTTAATGTTCTAGGTTCAAGCTCAGCCAACACTGATTTAAACTAATAAGTGTTAACTTTAAGGCTCTTAGAAGAACACAAACTACACTCAAGCAGATCAGCTCAAGTGTCTGAATCACTCACCAAGGCTTGTTTGAACAGAGTTATTCCCCTCAAACTCTAATTTATCCAACTCTCAACTACTTTCTCAAATACTGTTAACTGGGATAAGCTGCACATTCATAAGAAAGAGAGTCCTAATTCACCAGATGTTTAAACTTAACAGTTCAAAAAAAAAACAAAACTCACTGTCGCCTACAGGTTCGTAATATGCCATGTATAAGATTCTCTTCAGAGGGTCATAATAATATATCTAGAGGAGAAAAAGAAAAAGAAAAAGGAAAGAAATAGGTTACGTCAAGAAGATGGACCAACAAAGGATAGAAAAAAACCCTAATACTGACACTCAATGGCATTTTTATTATTTTTCTGATACGCAGCTACCATTTCTAACCAAATGCTGACTTTCTATAGAAATTTTGAATTCTTGACAACTACTTTCAGAGAACTTGCACTTCATGATGTATACCTAAGATTAGTTCTTGTAGACTCACCTGTATTTGCTGTGAGAATGCACTCAATCCGAAGTCTGAAACTTTAAGAACACCAAACGAGTCTAGGAGCAGATTCTCGGGCTGCAAAGAAACGTAATACAATGGATATAAAAAAAAAACTTGAAGCCAAAAAGAAACCAAAATCTCTGAAGAAACGCATTGAAAATAAGTTGAGCCCAAAAATTTGTTAAACCTTCAAGTCTCTATGATACACGCCTCTACTATGGCAGTAATCTACAGCATTAATGAGTTGCTGAAAATATCTCCTTGCTTCTTCTTCTTTAAGTCTCCCATGTTTGGCCTAAGCATACAGGAGCAGAAAAAGGTAATCACTCTTCTTAGCAGGTATTCCCGCTATGAAGATAATCAGCTTGTAAGCAGGACTACAGTTTTATAGAGAACTAAATGCTCCAATAACAACTTACTATTTTATCAAAAAGCTCACCACCATCAACATACTCAAGTACAATGTAGATCTTCGTTTTGCTTGCCATAACCTATTGTCAAGTAAAGAAAAAGAATGTCTTTACATGTATAGCCAGATGCATAGAAAACATCCTGTGCCGGTTTTTTCTAGCGCTTATTGCAGGCAAAATAATACATAAATGGAAGGTGACAATCAAGATTAATGTTTAGTTGGAAAAGAGGTAAGTGGAGTCATGGGCATGTATGTAATTGGTTCGCTCAGCACAACTTTCAGATAATGGCCCTCATGGCTAACAAAATTTCCAAGAAACTATTCCCAATATTCTTTGCCAGTAGCTTTGAAATGCATTTTGACTTCTGATGTATTAAACCACATGTTCAAAGACAGATTATGGAAACCCAGAGCTGTGCCATAACCTATCCAACTCCCCCCCTCCCCTTTTTCTGTTTGTTGCCATAACTAATTCTAGACCACATGAATCCATCGCATTGGATAGACTCTACTAGACATACTTCCAAACATGTACGTGCTGCAATGATTTCAAAGAATAAATTTTGCATAGTACCTCAATGAGTTTTAAAACATTTGGATGTTTGACCAACTTCATCGTTGATATTTCCCTTTTAATCTGCAATAAACAATAATTCAGTCAATTTATATACAAGTCATTCTTAATTCCGAGTACACAGTAAATTATACATTAAAAAAAAAAATCTTTAGCATATTTTTTTTCCAACAGTACAAACATAAGTAGTAAACTCACAAAATATAACGAACAACTTACAGAAAAGTTAGACATGTTAAACACACGAAACTAACAAACGAGGTATCCAGGTTGATATGGGTATCATTAAATCTACAGCTTTTATTCCAATGATCATTACAAAGTTCGTATGTATATATAAATATATATATACACACACACATGCCCCCCCCCCCCCCCCCCCGGGGATAGAGAGAGAGAGGATGGAAGGGAGCATGAGAAAGAGTACCTGTTCGACCATCTTGTGATGGAGGACGAGGTCACGGTCGATAACTTTGATGGCGACGCTGTCACCTGTCTGGATGTTCTTGGCGTACTTGACCTTGGCGAAGCTACCTTCACCCAAAGTTTTACCCATCTCATATTTTCCAACACGCGTTCTTATTCCCGGCACGTTCACGCTCATTTTCTTCGCCGTCGTCCGATTACACAAATTCTCGTAAGGTTGTCAGAAAATTCCCCGCAAAATGCTGCTCTACAAAAAATCCTCTCCTATATTAAAGTTAAAAGGAAATTATAGTGGCTGTATTTCTCTGTATATAAAATCTATTGCAGAATTGGGAGAGAGAGAGAGAGAGAAGAAGGCAAATAAATCATCTATATCTGTAGATACAGTATAGAGAAACAGAGATGGCTAGGACTTGGGTGGATAATCTTTGTAAAAGAAAGGGAATGACCGGATGAGGACGAAGGATGGAATGTGGGGTCCAAACGATGATCCGGGTTAATTACGTAAATGCAAAAATTTAGCGGCTAAGCATTTTTTTTATTTTTAGTTTGGTTGTGAACAGAGAGGGTGGGGTCTAAACATTAAAGTCTATTTGATTGTGGTTATTGGACATTGCACCACCTTATTGATTCTAACGTTGCAACAACATCACAGGCTTGCATCTAATGCAATCCAAATTAAGTTTGAGATAATAGGATGTAAGTACTTTTTTTAAAAATATATTTGGCTTAAAGTATCACCTTCAAATAGGGTTGTTAGTCGAACGAGTCCGAGCCGAGCTTAAAAAGCTTGTTTCTCAATCGAGCTTAAAAAATTGTTCAAGTTCGGCTCGTTTAGGAAACGAGCCGAGCTTGAACGAGCCAAGCTCGAGCCAAACCCGAGCCAAGCCCGAATATTTGCACATAAACGAGTCGAGCCTGTCGAATTTGAGCCGAGCTTCTAGGGCTTGTTTTTTAAACGAGCTTAAAAACTTGTTCAAGCTTGAGCTCGTTTAGAAAACGAACCGAGCTTGAACGAGCCGAACTCAAGCCAAGTTCGAGTAGCTCAGTTTGATTAACAGCTCTACCTTCAAACTTGTTCTCCTTTAAGTCTTATTTTTCATCAAATAGTTGTCAATAAGTACACATTTTAAAACATTTTCAAATTTTTTCTAAAATATATTCCATAATTACCCCTACTATAAATAGTGCATACCTAATTGATAGTTTTTATATTTTCAATATCGAAATATTAGAATATGAGACTTTCAAGATTCCTTTTGATATTTGTGTATCATTTGAATTTTGAAATTTCACACACACACACACACACACACACATATATATAGTAACATCAAACAGTAACACATTTAACAAAAAAATAGTAACATCAAACAGTAACACATTTAACAAAAAAATAGTAACATCAAACAGTAACATACTCAATAAAAAACTTAATTAAAAATTTAATAAATGTTTGATGTTACTATTTTTTTGTTGAGCATATTACTGTTTGATGTTATTATTTTTTTTGTTGAGCGTGTTACTGTTTGATGTTACTATTTTTTTGTTGAGTGTGTGATGTTACTATTTTTTTGTTTAGTGTGTTACTGTTTGATGCTATTATTATTTTTTTGAGAGTGTTATTGTTTGATGTTACTATTTTATATATACATATATACACGTGTGTGTGTATATATATATGAAATTTCAAAAATCAAATGATATGCAAATATCAAAAGAAATCTTGAAAGTCTCACATTCTAATATTTAGATATTGGAAATATAAAAGTTGTCAATTAGGTATGCACTATCCCAATTATTTTAAAAAATGTACTTTTATCTTATTAAGTTTTTAAGGAGGTACCGGTCTCCCTAAGCCACATTAAGTTTTAGATCCACACGTTCAACTGTTTTGGTCGGTACTGCAATATTTTTGGGTTGGACTAACTGAATTTCGTAAATATATATAATTATTATTTTTGTGTTTGATATATCGAAATTAATATTAAACAATCAAATTGATTTCACTAACTACAATTTCAAGGAAAAAAAACACATTGGATAGAGGCTCAATTGGCGGAGTTACCTGTATTGAGTTGCAAAATCCAACTCTATATGGTCAAGCCCCTATTATTGCCTTAGCAAACACTTACACCGTCCGCCTTAATCTTGGCGTCCATGTCCCTACTCCCTGCTCTAGCGCACCTTCCCCACCATTTTCAGCCACTCCCCCCAATATTTATACTGTAAAGTAGTAGACTGCAATTTTATTAGATCCTCTTTTGTCTCAGTATTATTCATCTAAATCAAGGTATGTACGTACTTTTCTATTCTTTTTTTTGAAGCTTATATGTATAATATATATACGTGTGCAGCAGTATATGAGGTTTGGGGTACTCTTCCTGTTTCTGAGTTTCAGGATAACCCCAGCTGATTTTGGATGGGATCATACAAGGAAGACAGAGTTTTGAGCAACAAAAACTTTGTGAAGGCATGGATAGCTTGCTTGGGGTCATTTCTGATAAGCATGATAGGTGGACTGATCTTTGCTTGGTGGGAGTTAAAATATCATCCGACAAACAGTCAGCTGTGGATGGTGCCTTTCGGCCTCCTACTGTTTTTTACCCCAGCCATTGTTTGGATCTCTATCTTCATCTCCGACGACGTCCCTAATTCTAAGGACGCCAATCCTTCAAACCAGAACCCACCCGTGACTTCGCCGCCGGCAAACTCAGTTGGTGACACGGAGCGATGCTCAAACGAGCTGCCACGTTATTAGATCGTGAGACTGCCTCTTTTTCTGGGATTATCCTTTTTAGAATGCTATTCTTGTCCAACTATCTCATCATTCTCGGGGTGTCAGTTGTAGTGCAAATTGCAATGCTTTATGGTTTTCAGCTTAATTCAAGGTGATTAGTTTTGATTTACTTAGAAATCAGAACAAGTATACAAAATTCAGAGGTCGTTTACATATTCCGTCTGCGTCTGGTGTGCTCCTAAAAAAAAAAAAAAAGTGTACACAAACCTTATTAAACACTAAAAGCCAATAATGTGAAACCTTTGACTAATACCATTTGGAGAGTTAAAAAAAATATATATATATATATTTGGAGAATGATATTTTCACTTAAAGGACCTTTCCAAATGATTATGTATGAGTAATCGAATGCACAAATTAGAGGGGTGAATAGGTTTATTGAAATTAAGGCTCGGACAACTATCAATTTAAAGTCTAATCGATATCAATTAGTAATTAATTAATTAATTAGCCTTTTGAACTCCTTTTACCAATAAGAACAACCTCTCATGAATGAATAATGTATCTATGCAATTAGCAAGCCCAACACTCCAATCAATCAATTGTTCTTGACTCTCTAAGGGGTCATTTGGTTACAGTATTAAAAGAGTGAATTACAAAGTCATAATAGACTAAGACTATCCAACTTTATACATCATTTGGTTGCAAAAAACACTTTGTATTATATATAGTCTTATTTTAAATTTTTATCCAAATAATACACTACTTACACTGTATCCGTACTATTAAGCCGATTATAATACCACCAGGGGAGGTGGTATTATAATCCAATTCAAGTGTATTAAGTTATAAATTTACTATTTTAGCCAATAGATAAACAAAAATATTAATAACCATACAAGATTGATGATTTTTTTAGTAAATATGTAATTGTTACTCTATTATTCCATTTTTAATCTAGTGTCTTACAAACACTAGATTATAATGCATAATATTTTTGTTCCTTATTTAATCTTGTATTTTATCCATCTATACGAAATTAATCTATTTTACGTAATACAATCAATTCTTTTGCAATACGACAATCAAATGAGCCCTTAAAAAACTGATTTTTAGAGTATTAGATGGTTACCCTAGCTTGGAAAATTTTACCCTATTTATAGGTCCAGAGTTAGCTTCTATATTAGGGTCCAAATAAACACAAATTTGTGAACCACCACTCGAACCATTAGAGAGTAGTGGGAGTGCGGTTGTCATTGGAATGAAAAAATGGTTTAAATCAGGTTTGTGGACGAAAGACCGCTCAAGCCCTTTGAAGACTACTCGAGTGGCCAAGACGACAATCTCGACAATCTTCTCCATTTTTTTTTCCCAAAGTGTTCAGAGACTGCTCAAAACCGAAGGTAAGTGGGTGGAGAGCAATCCCTACTAGTTTTTAAGTTAAAAATCAAGTCAAAATTTGATCTATTGAGTACTATGAACTGTTGCTCAAATATAATCTAATTCATGACTCATTTTATATTTTCAAAACATATTTCAGATTTAGAAAATCTTTTTGATGGAAAACCTGAGAGTCATTCACGGATAATCCCAATCCATTTCAATTACCCTAATTAGCTAAAGTCTAAAATTAAGTATCATGTTATTACCTTTGTCCTAAGCTCTCGAAGGTGCATTGGATATGATTTTGAAGTTTGAACTCCTCATTCCTTGAAGCTTTTGAAACTTAATTTTTAAAGCATCATAACCATGGATTTATATTAAAATTTAAAACAAGACTTCACGAAATTGATCAATTACAATCAATTTCACAATACATACCGTTTGGGGTGTGTTTGTTTTTTGCTTGCTTTTTTCCCCTCTTCTTTTGGGTTTTGAAGGTGGGAGGGGGAGGAGTTGTTCTTAGCCAGGATCAAGTCATGCTACGATTTTATTTTATTTTTATTCTTTTCGCACCACCTATTTCCATCAACCGTGAAGCACTATGACAGTAAAAACAGAAGTTAAAAAGATAACGATTCAACCCTCAAACCAAAAGCTATCTGACCAAAAAAAAAACCCTCAAACCAAAAGCATTATGCTGCCAAGAAGGGGATGGAAGCTTACATATGAAGTCATCTTCTTATTTTGAGGGAACCTTATCGGTTATCATCATCATTAAAGAGAGCCAGCCAACGATGTACATAAGAAATGAGATCCCAATTAATATAGAAAGGAAGGGAAGGGGGAACATAAAAGCCAAGAAAGACCACAAACTATGCGTTGGATTACCTTCTAACCCAATTGATGGTTACTGCCCAATGCTCATCTAATGGTCAATCCATGAAATCCCGCTCCTGTTAAGATAGTACCTTCTGAAATAAAAATTTTGTAACATACCTGGGAGGAGGGCAAGCATCTAAAAGATCTTAGCCAATCCCCAAGTTAGTTCTACACATATGACAATTCTTCAATCAAAAAGTTCATTATTTACTTCTTGTATACAAGAAACAAGCAGACACAAATTGAAAACTAATGCTCCATATGTACACATCAAAAAATGGAATGATGCCAACCACCTGAACAGGATGAAAGTGCCTTACTCTTCAACATCCGAACATGTCGGAAATTCTAGGCCCTGAAGAGCAGGTAAGTTCTCCAGATCTTCTTTAGAGAACAATGGGAACAGCCATAATGCCTTTTTGGTGCCAAAAACCTTACAAGGTGAAAAGAAAATGAGACTGTTGAACATGGTCATCTATAAGGAACAAGAAAATGGCTTCTACTGCCTGTTGCTTGACCCTAAATTTTGGCTACATTCTGATGGCGATCCTGACATCAATATTACTCGGTATTATATTATTGAATGTCCAGCTGAAGGTGGCAAGGCAAAGTATTTCCTTGGAACTAAATTCTCAAAAACTTCAAGTGAAAGTGTGTTGTTTTATCATGTTGATTATTGCAATAATTGTAGAGAAGGCAATTCAAGAGGTTGTGCTCGTAATGGTCATTATGTCATTCAGTATTTTATTTTCCCTTCAAATGAAAGAAACTTGAAAGATAGTCAATAAAATATGTCCAACATGTTTCACCTGTTCAAAATTTTTCTTCCGGCCCAGGTCGTACTTCCACCGCACAGCTCTTTTCTTTTCATAAACCTGTAAATACAATTAGATAAACAATAGTCAACTTAGACCATACTTCCATTAGCTTGCAGAGCTTTTATCCATGCCCTTGCAAGAAAATGATTTCCAGTGATAACTAGTTTTTTTTTTTTTTTTGACCATAGTGATAACTAGTTCAATGAAGTTATTTTGCAGCAGGCTGTCATTATAAACAATAATCATTGGTGGCCAGATCAATTGTGCAATCAAATGTACACCTGATCAAGCATGGTCGCCTTAAAGTCACAGTATGAACTGACCAAAGGCTGGTGATTGTGCAAAGAGCAAATCATGTCACTGCCAGAAAAATGAAAGGCTAAAACGAAATGGATGGCCTACATTTCTACCACGTTCGCCTCTCTCTCTCTCTCTCAGCACCACCAAACCCACCACCACTCCATTCACCACATCCCATCACCACCTCTTATGCTCCCTCACCCCCAGGCAATCACCTCAATTTGATCGTGCCAGGAGCAGCACCAGCGATCTATAAAAGCAAGAAACAAGGAAGGTGTAGCTATGACAGTTAAGTGTCAGTAGTGGATTCAATCCCTTAGGATGTAATAGTCCGGTGGTACCATGCTGGTGTTTGGCCCCGCAATGGACAGACCGCAGAGAGAAAGGGGAAGAGGAGATAGTGTTGTGTTCCTTATTCTAATGAGCATTTTGTCTTTATAATTTAAATTGCTATAGCAGTAACGAATCTAGCTTAGGCATTACACTAGTCATCATAAATCACACAGCTAAAGTTTCATACAGCTTTCTAGCAACCATAACGTGTCAGGCCACTCCCATTCATCACGACACTGACAGGCCAGGTCTCACAAACCAAGACTAACGAAATTGCACAATTAAGTATGACGATAGATGCACTGAATTCACATGTGTAATTACCTCTACTGAAGTGGTGTTGCTTGAGAGGAGAGATGCGTGCATAATTACAAAACACAGAAGACTGAGTGCAAATGATAAATTTAAAACTGCATCAAGGAACAAATTCTGTAAGAAACATGGAATAAAAAAGAGATGCAATAGTGTTTAGTGATGTGAGAAATTTTACCAAAAGCCAAAAAAGTGATAGCAAGATTGCCGGGTGAAATGGAATGGCGCTTGGCTTCCTGAAAGAACTTTATGAAACTAGGCAGTAGCACCAGAGTATCCACTGTCGTCTCCAGAAATGTGTACAGCTAAGTGAACACATTAATATATGAGCAGACAATTTACTGAAAGAACAAAAATAAGAGGACACCAGTCATTGCAAAAAGGTGTGCTTTATTGGCATACTGTAAGGGATACAAAGGAGCATTGAAACTGATAGCACTGCTCGGACATTTAGGAACCTCCGCAGATGGTCAATTTGGCTCATGTTCCAATTGTTTGATAAAAGTTCTAATGTACTTTCCAAATGTTCACACACAAGTTAGATGAAGCAGCGGAAGAAAAGGAAAAAAAAGCATTCAAATTATCAGATGTATACCCCCATTTATTGTGTTAGAAGTAGAAGTTATATTTTTCATCCACAAAATTTCCATTAGCCATTGGATCACGTTTGAAAGGTAACTTCTAGCAAGAACCAACTCCGGTTGGACCATTACACTAACTTTCAATGAGGTTCCAAGATTCGGCCTTCCTTCTCTGAATTCAAAAAATGAAAGTGCAAATGCATGCCCTTATTATGAAGTTTAAAAAATATTTGAGCCAAAATGTCCATCAAATTTATAAGGGCGAAAATATGAAAATCACCAGGAAGAGGAGAAAGAACTTGTAGTTCCGTGCCCCAACGCAATTCACCACCCATACACAATGGTGATCCATCTTAAGAACACATCTTTGGCCTGCAAGAGAAAGACAGGATATCAAAAAAAATTTGTTGGTATCAATGTGAAGACATTCTGGTATCAGTGTACCGCAGTGTATCCCAACTGAGCCTTGCAATAATAAGTGAAAAAGGAATATGGTATGCAGTGGAACCTGATCACTTTGATTATCTTGAACATAATCTACGTAGGTATCACGTAAACACCAGTGTAGTTCAAGACTTTAAGCCATGATGAATAGATAACTTACGGAAATCAAACTGAAACTTGATGTGGAAGATACTGAAAAAGTAGTACAACCCAACCAATACTTCCACCTACTCAAGGTTGACATAGAAACTATGTCATTGATTGAGGTGCATCATGCTGAGAGTGGTGGAAGGTAGAGACAGAGATAAAGCCAACCCTGGAAATTAGTATCAACTATTTGGTTTCAGGCTTTACTACTTGGATGCTACACATGATTAAGTGTTTTCCAACAACAGTCGTAGAAACATAATTTTTACACCCAACATAAGGACCTTGACCTCCAGTAATGAGAAAAAAGTGCATGAGAAATAGCAAAAAGTCTGTTGACAAGAACCAAACAAGCTTACAAACAGAGCAATGATGGCATCGCGGTGGCTTGCCATTTTGGCATCGACTGCAGTAGCCTACGACTGGTCTTCTTTCCCCTCTGTCTGAAATAGACGATGTTAAGGCCAAATTATCAGGTGTTACATGATGAGACAATGATGTGGAACCACCCTCCTCTAAATTCTCCTCTAGTACTGGTTTCCAGTTTTCAGGAACAGAACCAGGGTCCCGAAGAACTACCATAACATAGCTCCATATTAGCAATACAAGCTGCAAAATGGAAGTCACTCATATTAACTTTTCAACAACCAAGTACCAAACTTACAGTAATTATTTTCCAAATGAGAATAGAATCTTCATAAATATCTACAGATTGTCAAAGTATAAGGGATATATAAGTATGTCGGTATATATAACGTATTGCATCATAAAAGTACAAACACTGGAAATTAAGCTCAATTAAAAGTGTGGCTTTGTTCATAGCAAGAAGGACTTAATGCAAATACGAAAATGGGCACTCAAATCCATAGTGGTTTCCAAGGCAAATGGAAAAGTAATTAAAATGTGACCAAAAATCCAACTAACCTAATTTCTAAATTCTGTTAACCGGAGATGGGTAGTATTTTGCGCTAGTCTAATCATGGAGTATAACAAATCAGAGAAGCCAAGATGATACAAGCAAACTACTAAGAAAAATTCCCTCATCCAAGTGGCAGGAGTACAGGGAAATGACATAAAACTCATTCTCAAAAATAAGGAAACCCTTTCATTTTACTGTTCAAAATGCAACACCTATCACCCCATAAGCTACTTGTTCACATAATTAAAGGCACCAAGATAACAAGTGAGAAGACCACCATCTACCAAATTCTCTCAAACCTCTTCTTATGTTTCCCCTCTTTTCTAAATTCCTCCTCTCCTCTCAAATAATAACTTTAGACTATTTCATGGCTTTCTGGCTTTCCTAGATCCCTCACTTCAATAGAAAAGGGCCATTTTAACTTAAGAAACTAATAGATGTTCATTTTGTCTATTACACTACATATCCATATTCACATTAATAGAAAATCTACCTTTTCCATAGCCACAACAACAAATTACCGTATCTTAAATCATAAAGAAGTTGAATTTGAATGCCTTCCATTTGCCTGGTAAAACTACCAGATGACTGTCGTTGACGTGAGCCGTTCATTGGTATGCAAGCAACTTCCACTTTCTTTCCAAAAATATGCAAGCTTAACTGCTTGATACAATTTTGTTTTTGATCTTTCTATAGGGGTTACTTCTACTTTTTCAAGCAGATAAGTTACAAGAAGGTCCATTACTGCAGTTGCAAGAAAGAGTCATGTAGTGCATATTGACAGCATTGCAAGAGGTAGCAGGAAACCAAAGTTAACTTTAAATAAGATAGTAAATTGGATATGATAACCTGTAGTTTAAGAAAAATTATGGCCCTTAGTGGAGCACAATGCTGAAAAAAAAGGATTTATGCAGTTGACCCCAAAATAGTTAGGGCAAGGTTTATTGAGTTGAGTTGATCATGTACTTGTTACGAGTTGAAGACGCTAATATGTCCATTCCTCAATTGTCCAACTAGTGGACACAAATTGCCAACGCAAACTCTTCTCAGAACTACTAACCAATTAAAAACTTTGATACCACCAATAAACATGTAATGGCACAACTCCAACTCAGAGAAGCAAATGCAACTTTTCTTCCATTCATTGAACATCACACACCTTTTCAAATCTCTTATAACTCCCCTAAACACTCTTATCCCACTCATCCAACACCACCCTCCCACAAGTTAAAATTATTTCCAATCAAGTGTCACATACCTCACACTATTCATAACTAAAAACCATGATCTTTAGGAGCATAGGGCATAGATTGTATTAGTGCCACATCAAGAATCCAACTATCACAATCGGTCCTTTAGTGGCCAAATAACTTCTTCTGTCAAGCAAAATAAACTTCCTTTGTCATGTAAAATAAAAAGAATATAACAATCAAAAAAAAATTTGTAAATGATGTCACAAAATTTATTCCAGTGTTCTGAAACTTGAAGCCCTTCAACCTCTCAAATACATTCTTAGAAAGATGGTTTGTTAAATGTTTTATAGGAATGGAGAATCTCCAACTCTCATATTATACCCTGCCGTTCCCACACTAATAACACGTTTATTCAATCTATCCAGGAAGAACAAGCAAACAGCAGCACAAGTTTTAGCTTACTTTGCAATGATTGATTGATTGAAACCTTGTTGAACCAGTAAACCATCAAATCCAAGTCTCTGTAGTTCAAAACCACATAGCAATAAATTTTTTCCACCTCAAAGGAGATGTTCAGTCTCCCTCAAAATCATATTTCAAGCAATTCATCAAGCATCTACCACTTAGTTGTAAATAACTCCACTTGTGTACTGGAATGGGGCAAATTGTGATTATCCAATTCTAGCTCGTTACAGCTACCAAAATGCACAATAGACAAGCAAATCATCCTTGGCACTTACAGTATGTTAAGAAGTCCTAAAAAATAATTCAACCTAAGCATTTCTAAGTTAATTCCGAAACCGATCTCCACCCCCAAAAAAACAAAAAGTTCCAATAAAGCTGTATTTTTTTGTCATGCAAAAAGAGTCAACCTTGATATGGGATTCATAACTTCAACATGTCACTAGTCAAATTTATTATTGGAATTGGGAGTTAAGAATTAAAAGGAAGCAGTTGTAAATTGGAGTAGGTGGAGAGCATAATTTAGATGTCATGGCCACAATTATACGCAACCAAAGACATCCTCCAAAAGAAAGAGTATAGTGCACAATGTAACTAAGTAAGGAGTTGAAAGAAATGAAGTAAGTGATAAAGAGCAGTCAGTTGATAATTAGCAGAAATAGATGTTTACCAGCACATGGAATACAGCTATTATGGTGAAGGATAGGAAAGATTTGAAGCCACCGTCGAGGAGTTGTGGAACCCAAGTGAGAACGACTACAGCGTAATAAGAAACAGCGATTATTGCGGCAACAAGGAGGATCATGAAGTAACCGAGGACTTTGAGTCCAGAGCATAGCTTAAAAAAGTTCAGATCCATTCCAGGGGTAATTCCGCGACCTAACCGGACATGAGGAGGGAGAGGGGGAAGTAAACCGGACGACCTTCGGCTTCGTGGGGGAAATAAGCGTTTCAAGATATCCGCAGCCAGGTTTTGTTGAATGAATTGTGATCGATCGTAACTTGGAACAGACTGCTGAAGAGGGACAACTTTTTTCTACTTGAACTTGAAGAGGAGCAACTGCATAGGAGGAGACACTTTCTAATTCTGCTTAACTTCAACCCGAAATCGGACTTAGACTAATGATTATATATTATAGAGTAAATTATGTATTTAGCATTCAAATTATGATCCTTCCTCAATTATTTTTTTGAGTCACTTAAGCCCCTAATCTATCTAATGATTTCAATTAAGTCCTTCTATTAGGGTTTCTAATGGGAGGGTGTATAGTGCGTTGGTCATGTGCCTTCTTCAGGGACGTTTTAGGTAACCCCCATTAAAGACATGAGTAAATCACTTTTTTTTGGCCCTCAAATTATGACATTTATGTCAATTAAATTTCTGAACATTGCAAATGGTTGGCCTTTTCGTATGTAAAACTCGAAGAGCAATTCTCAGACCAAAAATCAAACTCATCAATGTAGTGGTTAATACGTGATGGAGATGATGTCTTGCATATGGATCAGATGTACCGTAAAGTGCTTTATTTAATTTAGGTTTTGTACTCTTTGTGTACTTAAACACATACACCATTGATGAGTTGTTGCAGATTGAAATTGTATAAATAATAAAGACTCACATAAGCTTCATGTGGTAAGTTAGGTTTTTTGTCTTTGAGTTGCTCTTCATGATTCGTTGACGAAAGACCAATCATCTGTAATATTCAGAAATTTAATTGACACAAAGGTCATAATTTGAGACTCAAATATATAATTTACTCATGTCTTTAATTGGATTGCCTAAAACGCCCTTGAAGAAGGCACGCGATAGTTTGAGGGTTAATTGACTCAAAAACAAGTTCAGGGTTTTAATTGACATAAATGTCATATTTTGATGGCTAAATACATAATTTATTCTATATTATAGGGTGAATTATACTTTGTATCTTAGAAGATTTTAAAAATTTTATTTTATATCCTCAAATATTAAATTTCTCATATTATACCCTCAATATATAAAAAATGTTAGAATATGTCCCTTATGTTAGCTTTTTCGTTCAAGTCAATTAGTTGACTTTTAAAAAAAATAATAAAAGTCCACAGAAAGATCAAATTATAATACTTTTAATACATTGAGGGTATAATATAAAAATTTTAATCCTTACAGCGCAAAGTGCAAAAAACCTATAATATAATTAACAATAACCCTGTATTCTATGTAATACTAAAAATTAAATATTGATTATATAATATTTATATTTTTAATGAAATTAAAGTGGAAAGAAAGATATTGCGGATTAATGAGATTATTTGATATTACTGGGTGTGTGAATGTATTGACAGAGTTAGATGATATTGGAGACCGCCACCTGCACCCAGTTCCGAATGCATACCAAACTAAAACAGGAAGAAAAAAAAAAAGGTTTTGGTAGAGGGGAGGGTTTGACACAAGGGAGTGAGCGGTAAAGTTGGATATATAACCGCGTTCGAGAACACTGCACGACGACACACTCCGCCGGGACCAAAGCCAATCCACAGTTCAAAATCTCATCCACCTCAGGTGAAAATCGCCCCACCCTCTTCCTTATTTCTCTCTCTTCCTTGCATATTTTCATCAGAGTCACATAAATACATTGAATCTCACTTGTCTTTTTACGTTTATGAATTTACTCAATTTTGATACTAGGGTTTAAGCATCTGGCAGAGATGCAGCAACCGCCATCAATGATTCCCGTCATGCCTTCTTTTCCTCCTACAAACATCACCACCGAGCAGATTCAAAAGGTCTGTGCGGATATGAACAATAGTTTTTTGCTTTAATTCAGAGCCTTTTTCTCAATTTTTCGCTTCAAATGCACATTTTCTGTTCATTCAGTTGCTTTATGTTTGATTGGGAATTTTTCTTATCTCTTTAGTGTAATTTTGTTTTTCAATAACTGGATATAAAGTTTGATACTTCTATCCAAGTGAAAGTGGCCCTCTTAGCAATACGGCCAATAATCATGCCAACTCTGCCAGACAAATCCAATATAATTTGATGATTTTACACACTTGTGTCGAACTTTTCTATGCACGCGCACTGTATTTAAACGTGAAAGAAAACATAAAGTTAGAGTTTAGAAGGATTTCAGATGATATTGGAGTTGGTTGTTTAGTGATCTCTTAAACTATTTACATTTGTACTTTGGAGGATATGATGGACATTATTAGACCAGCCTCCTTTCCCGCAAATACTATATCATTCGTGTCTCTGTTACAATACGGCGAAACTCAATAGTTCGAATGAAGAGAAAAAGATCGTCACCTTGTTGCCTTCAACCTTCATCATTGTCATTGCTTTGTGATGGTAGATCGTCAGTTGCGTAGTTGTTTCGATACAGACTTAGACTTACTACTTTTGTCTTACGAAATAGAGCAACCCGATTTCTTTATTAGCAAAGGACCAACCTTGTCCAGTAACCATTATGATTGGGTGTACGAGACTAAGCGAATATTACTAGATTCACCAAACCATTGCCATAGAGCATCTCCAAGTGAATGACTAAAGCTCAAAAATAGCTAAAATTTAGCTATTCAAAGGCAAAAAACATGCTCCAACAGAAGATATTCAGAGTAGGTAAAATACATTTTTGTTACAGTGATGTTCTATATTTAGAGTATCACTATAGCATTATGTATAAATAGTTTAAAATATATTTTCTCTCCTCTTGTCATTTCCTACCTCTGTTGTCTACTCTTTGCCTTTCCCTCCATTTTTTTTTCTCTCTCCCTTTAATAGTCCCAACAAAGGTATAAGATATAAGAAATAATATTTAAAAGAAGTAGTTAAAATATAGAAAATTTGTTGAAGTATGTATTGAAAAAATGAGTAGCTAAAATAAAAAAAGTGCACTTTTGGATAATTAAAATACAAAATCTTATTGGAGATCCTCAGTTTCTTTGATAAGGTTCTCGGATTTTGTCAATTTCTGTGTTGAGCCTATCTGTCCTATTGATTTCTTTGTCAAGGTCTTTTGATCTCATTGGCTTTTTTCGGTTTATTTTTCGAGGTTTGGTCTACTTGTCTTTTTCGTCGAGCTCTATATTTGAAGTAAACTAATTGTGCTCTGGTCGGGCAACTCTTCTCGTGCTTGGCCCACTAGTGCAGCTCGACCATCTCTTGGGCAAACTACCTGTGCTATTCCCATTTCTTAGGATAGTGTTTTTCGAAGGGGTGCCATGGTTGTGTCTGACACATGGCTAGGATACGCTGATGATTTTTTTTTAAAGAAACGACTATTAACTATTAAAAAAGATGTGATTTTTTTTTTTAAATATATTTTTTGTTCTGAGACTTATATACTATGAATGTTAATAGATGTAATGATGTTTGATGAAAATAGTGAATATTTATTTTAATCTATTTCAATTTGAATTAAAAATTAATATTTGTTAAAACTTATTATTAATATATTATAACTCTATTATTATCTAAAAAATATAGGGTTTATTGCACTGGAGGTCCCCAAAGTATAGAGTTTGTCTCATTTTGGTCCCCAATGTTTCAATTGCGTCATTTTGGTCCATGAAGTATTAAATATGTTTTTATATGGCCCCTCAAGTAGACAGTGTCCACATTGTTAACGATTTTTTATTATAAATTTGTCGCATGATACTTAAATATGGACAAAAAAATAATTTGGATAACTCTTGATCAAATTTCTATTCAAATTTTGGTTAAATGCCTACATAAATTACACAGTTTTGATTTTGAGCTATCCAAATTTTGGTCAAAAGCTACCCATATTACACATTTTTTGTCAAGAGCTACCCAAATTTTGTTTAAGAGCTATCAAAATTATTTTTTGTCCATATTTAGCTATCACGTGACAAGTTTATGATAAAAAATCGTTAGCAATCTAGACGTTGTCTGGCTGTCTGCTTGAAGGTCTATATAGAAACAATTTCAATACTTCAGGGACTAAAAAGATGCAATTGAAATATTGGGGATCAAAATGAGACGAACTACATACTTTGGGGACCTCTAGTGCAATTAACCTAAAAATGTATTTTATTATATTTCTATATTTTCAAACTTTGTAGTATCCGGTTATGACACTCGTATTCGTATCCGTTCTTCCTAGCTTCTACTTTTATCCTTCTCTAGTTCTTTTCCGAGTAGACGTTTAGAGTTATTTCTTTTTCATATTTTTTCGAAGAAAGTTACTCATATCTTTGCTATGCTTTGACCAATCAAATCACTCGGTTCAACCAACTCTTCTCTAGTTGGCAAACTCTTAGTGCAACTCCAGCATCTTAGGAAGGGATCTCATTCTTCAATCATGCTCTGGTACTCTCTAGAGCAGAATTCCGAAACCATTTCCTTTTTTGAGGAAAGTTGTTCCTTCTATGCTTGGCCAAAGTTGGTGTTAGGGTTTCTCACATGGTGATCACCTCAAAAGTGTGACCAACTCCTTCGTTTTCTCACCTTTACCCAGTGATTCGTGTCTAAAGGGTAATCTATTAAGTCCTCTCCATTAGCTTACAACATTATTTAAAATGGTTTTTCATTCGAATATGTGCCAGTTATTTGCTTGTTACAGTTTCTTTGGTGAAGACTGGTATTAGATAATTGTTCTAGAAGGAGTTGAATTTCGAAGTTCTCTCTCTCTCTCTCTCTACCCCCCAAAAAAAGAGAATTTTTTTTTTTTTTTTGGTTTGTGGTGGGGGGAGATGGGGAGGTGAGGGCAGTGGCTTCACTCGTGGATCTGGTTTTTCTTTTGGTATGAATTGGTTTTTCTTTTGGTTGAAGTTGTCTTTTTGTTGGTTTCATGTCCTGATGTCTATGCGAGATGGAGCTTATAATTACCAGTTTTCACTTGATGGTTTATTTGCTGATATGCTTATGTTTGTTTTTTCAATGCATGATGCAGTGCCTTGATGAGAACAAGAAGTTGATTTTGGCGATCTTGGACAATCAAAACCTTGGAAAACTTGCTGAATGTGCTCAGTAAGTGTCTGCTTCTTTGTGTGTGTGTGTGTGTTTTATCACCCATGTTTGCATGAGAATAACATTTCTCCATTCAAAGAAATTTTAATTTTTCATCACTTGGATCAACCATATCTTATCAAGTAATGTAAATGGTATCACTCTCTCACATGTATTGTGTAATGCATGGGACTGGAAATTGTGGAATCTGCTTCTATTTATTATCAGTAAATGCTCGTCTGTAATTAATTGGTTTGAGACTTCTTTATGGAAGCTGCAGTCAGCAATTCAGATTTGGAAATTGATTTGAGTGCTGTTTCATAATGTGTTGACCTGAGAGGTTATTTTGTCTTGACTGGCATTCCGTAATGTGTGGACCTAAGTGGCTATTTTATCTGGTCCATCAGATGGTAAATGTTGGTTGTGAGATATCAATTACTGTTTTAAGAAATGGGTGTGTACGTTGTTTCATCAATTGTTGGTGTTGTGCAAAGTGCATGCTGTCAATAATTGTTGGAGTAGCAGGTGTTTGGAACTTGGATTCTAGAAGCGACTGATAAAAGTGTTCCTGATTTGTTTATTTGTTGATGTGCTATTACTTGTGTAAAGCTCTATGAATGCAAGAATGTTTTGTGAGTGCTCCAGCACTTAGTGGTTCAAGATTCGTACGAGTGCAATATGAGATGTATGCTGATCTTGTATTGCTCTGTGTTGTAATTCAAATGTAGTGGACTTCATTTAACCGAAAGAAATGTGTTTCTCTTTGTATGGGGAGTGGGTGTGGCCCGTGGGGGTCTGTGTGCATGTGTACATTCGTTGGTGGGTGCATGCTCGTGGAAGCAGGTGTGACATTAACTGACTCATCTGATTCCGTATTGGTCTGTTTGTGTGCACGTCTTTTGACATTCATGCGACAAACAAATGAGATTCTGGATGACGTAGGTACCAGGCTCAACTGCAAAAAAATCTGATGTATTTGGCTGCAATTGCTGATGCCCAGCCACAGGCACCAGCAATACCTCCCCAGGTGTGTTGTGGATCCAACTGGTTCACATCTTAGCCAGATTTGCCACACACTTGGAGCTTATCTGTTTTATTAGCATATGCAGATGGCTCCGCATCCTGCAATGCAACAGGGAGGATTTTATATGCAGCATCCTCAGGCAGTGACCATGGCTCAGCAACCAGGTATTTTCCCCCCAAAGGTGCCCTTACAGTTCAATAACCCACATCAAATGCAAGAGCAGCAACAGCAACAAAAGCAGCATCTACACCAACAGGGCATCCATGGGCAAATGGGTATGCGACCTGGAGGGGCCAACAATGGCATGCACCTTGTGCATGCTGAGGCAGCTGTTGGAGGTGGAGGCGGTGGTGGTCCCCATGCTACTGCAGGCTTAAGTGATGTACGCGTAGGATACAAGCAAGATGCCTCCGAGGCTGCGGCCTCTGGTGCTGATGGCCACGGCAGCTCAGCTACTGGACATGGTGGTGGAGATGGGGATTCATCCTCGGTGAAGGGTTCAGAGGAAGCCAAGTGACGTTGCCTTATGACTTGGTCCCACATGTTTGCATGTGGCTGTTGATAATAGAGGCCTCTTACTGTAGAATCAATATGCCTGGTGGTCTTGTGGCATCGAACAGGCTTCTTGTTGTTCATGCTGTAGAACAGGTAGGGTGGTTGTGTTTTAGAAGCAAAGGATTGATGTGTTTTAGTAGCGAAGGATTGATGTGTTGTAGTTGCATCTCCCTGTTGTAATAGTGAACAATAGGATGTAGTCTCAGCTTTGATGCTTGTCATTCCATAATAATTCAAACCTGATGCTGCTTGTTCTGCAACAGTGATCTGCACAAAGTTTTCATGTTGGCAATGATCCTTTAGGCCTCAAAGGGTTCCTAATTGATGAGTTCGTGTAGGAAGAACTCGTACAATTAATAAATTGCTCCTGTTCTGTGAAGGAAGCGATGAACTATTTTTTTTATTTATAAGTTGAGCAGGGAATGTGATCCTAAATTTCTGTTAATATGTAGTTCTGGCCTCAAGAAATGATGTTTTGTTTGTGAATGAGAGGATGGACGTGGGAGGAAGGAGGATAAGATGTAAAGGAGGATTTTTCATCCTTTGATTCCAAAGGAAAATTGAGATAAATTGCATTTAGGAATGCTCTGCTGTCTATCATGAGCTAGGCTACCTTATCTTCTTGATGATAATGATGATTATGTTTTTACAAACAAGACTTTGCTCTGCTGTGTTAGTTTTTGGGGGACGGGGGTGTTGTTTGGTGATTCGAGTTTTCAAAAGATGGATCCCATTTCAGAGGTATGTAATTCCAAACCAGTTGACGTGTGGAACGCTTTACTCCTTAGTAGGTCGTTGCATTGTCCTTCCTAGTCTTTTTTTATCTTTCCAAAGTCCAAGTTTTGCTTGATTTGTTGTGCGTTTTAAGGCACATAAGAGTCTTTTTGGGGCACTAGACCAAAGTTACTACAAGATAAGGGGCGAGTCCAATGTCTAATGTAGGAATTCATTGTGAGAGGCACACTAGACTTGGTAACAATTTTGCATTATTATTCTCAGAAAAATACAATGTCTAATGCTATAATGGGGGACAATACCTTGATAAGTAATTGATGGAATAGGAAAAGTATTTGGAGCTAAAATGCTTATATGATTTATTGATTTAATTAATTATTATCATATATTTAATTGTGGATATCAATATTTATTGGGATCAATTTTCAATTCAATAGTTGTGATTGATTATGTCAGAATTTTAGGTTTAATTAGCTTTACTCGATGGAATATCACAAATAAATGGGAGAAAATTTAACAAGAAAGTGAAGAATTTAAAGACGAAACTGAAAAGGAAAAGGCAAAAGCAATGGTGAAGATTTTGATTTTGGGATATTGACACATAAGTGTGACGAAGAAATCATTCCACTTAAAACAAATAAGATGCCATTGTTATTACGCCAGAAATTTTTAATAGGATGGACGGCATTTGAGCCTACCGAAGAAAGTTACGTAGACCGAAACAAAACATTGAATTTTAGTTGGGCAGAGTAGAACAGAGGCCTTTTCTTCTCCTCCGCACAAAAGATTGGAAAAGAAAAAAGCAGTGCCAGCGCCAGCGCCAGCGCCAGCGCCAGCGCCAGCGCCAGCGCCAGCGCCAGCGCCAGCGGGCTACTTCTTTTTCTTTTCTCATCAAAGTAGATGGTATATGCTACTTGTATTACTAAAATACTACTACCTGTGGTTATCTAATGCGGGCTTGCAATTTACAAACTTGTTTACTTCTTTTTTTCCCCTTGCGTCTCGATCAAAGAAGAAAATTGTCAGCCCCATTTGGAGTGGGAGGGTGTGTTAATAAGGCTCCACTAGTCTTCTTCCAAACAACAATTGTCTTAATCGTGTGGCTTCATGTCTCTTGTCTTTGATACTGATTAACTATAAATACAGTAGGAGGCTATCAAACCAAAATGGAACGAGTAGAAATCAGACATTTAAAGTATACCTATAAAGTCATACCATCCAGTCCAGACGAAGCGGTAACAACTTCATTCGGTAATTACCAAACTTCTTAGAGGAAGAAAAAAGACAAAAAAAAGTAATTCTTGGTTTAGGTTTTGGTAATGACAAAGAAATCTTAACCGACCCACATAAAATTAAACCACAAAATCCAGTCCTGAATATATTGATGGAAACCAGCAGCCAGGTCACATTTGATAGGTAATAACTACTAAGCATTAGCATATTAGCCATATGTATATAGCCGTATATGACGTTTCCCGGTCGTTTTCATAACCCCTTGTGTGTAGTAATCACGCAACCAACCCAACCACATCCTTCTCTTTCCATAATAAAGCTTTACCATTAATATCTAAAACATCCCTCTTTTATTACTCGAGTTTTTAAGCAATTGAAATTGTCAAAAAAAAAACCAACCAAGAAATACAACATGAAAGAAGATCATCAACCTCAACTCCAACTACACCACCATCTCCACCACAACCATCAAAGAAAAATTGCCGTTTTTGCTCGCAAGAAGTTCACTAGGCCCACAGCCTATGTCATCCTCCTTCTCCTCTCCTACACCTTGGGTTATCTATCTGCACCCTCCCCCAATCCACAACGTGTTTTAATCCCAAGAACACCCAAAGTCGCAGACACCACCACAACCGCCGCCACAACCACCACCAGGAACACCGAACTCGACCACTACAGTTTCACCACTTCTCAGTGTGGCGACCCAGTTCCGCCCAACCTCGTTCGCCAAACAATTCTTGATCGCGTTTTCAACGGCACGTCTCCTTATGACAACTTCCCCCCACCATACGTTAGTCCTCTTCTCCGTCGAAAGAGAATTAAAGGGTGGGGGTCAAACGGCGCTGTTTTCGAGAACCTAATCAGTAAAGTCAAACCCAGGACCATAATAGAGGTGGGTACGTTCTTGGGCGCGTCAGCACTTCACATGGCCGAGTTGATCCGCCAACTCGGTCTTAATGAAACTCAGATTCTGTGTATCGACGATTTTCGGGGCTGGCCCAACTTTCGTGATCGGTTCAGGGACATTAAGATGTTAAACGGTGACGTAATGCTTCTATATCAGTTCATGCAGAACGTAGTATATCTAAACGCGACGGATTCAGTTGTCTTCATGCCGTTCTCAACCGGGTCAACTCTTGAGAAACTGTGTGAGTGGGGTGTGTTTGGTGACTTGATCGAAGTTGACGCGGGGCATGACTTCCACTCGGCCTGGTCCGACATAAACCGGGCATATAAGATACTAAGAAGACCAGGTGGAGTTATTTTCGGGCATGACTACTTTACTTCAGCTGACAACAAAGGTGTAAGAAGAGCTGTTAATATGTTTGCCCGAGTTCATGGTCTCCGGGTCCAACTCGATGGCCAACACTGGGTCATCGACTCGGCTTAATACGGGTGGTACGTTCACTCATTTTTATTTTGCCTTGAATATTGGTGTACAATCACGGAATTTTATACAGGAAATTAAGAGATTAATATGATGAGGCATAAGTCTTTTTTTTTTTTTTGGGTCCAGAGACAATTATAGGGTGGGTTTGTATTTCTAGTTGGTACCAACTAGTTAGTTTTGTTGTCTACTTGGCGATTGAGAGTAAATTTTGGAGGATGCCTTTTCTTTCACATGGTATTTGATTGCATCATTTTCTTGCAATTATATTGATAATGATATCAAGTCTAAGAACAATAATAGTAATAACATCAACATCCAAGAATGGTATCATATAAAAATGTTTGGTGATGAGAATCGAGTCATTTATCTCACCTAATCCTAATCCAAAAAAGATTCAATTTTTATTTTTAATAGTTATATCTTTACAACTAAGCACAAAAACGAATTAGGAATTAATACAGTATGGACTCTTGACGTCGAAAAGAATCATTTAAATTGTATTGGTTTAAATTATTAGACTAATATTTCTTGACACACGGGCATACATAGGTCATGTATGTTACAATAAAAGCAATATATAATTCAAAGCTGGGATGTTGATAAACTATTAAACATGATAACTTATGAAATTTGATAAAGGATTTCCATGTTACAACACAAAACTCAAGGAAATCCGTTGTGTATGCAAGTAGGATCAGCTTAGAGGGTAAGTCACTTAAACATTCGCCCAAATAGGTTTATTTGTAGTGTTTATCAAATAGTTTTATTTGGCCCAATAATGTTCAAGATTAATAAACAATTTAAAATACAAATAAAAAAAAAAGGTTTTTATATTCAATCTCTATTTAATGAAAATTTAATTATATATCTTATATATTTATTATTAATTTTAAAGAGCTCCATTTATAATTTTTGCTTATAATCAATTTTCATTGGACTGACCCTGTAGGTAAGCTTACTTATAGGGAGGTATAGGCCAACTCATCCTCAAAGGCTTCTAGGTTTCTGGGCCAAGAAAATGTGTATGTTTTGTAGTCCACACAACAATGGTGATTGGTGAGGTGAGGGAGCTTTTTAAGTCTTTAACTGGGTTGGGCTTAGGATGGCAGTCAACATTTTATGGGCTTTTGGCAAACTCTCAGGAAATTTATGCAAAAAATCACACATCTTCCACAAGAGATAATGGGATGGAGGTACCTTTTTCAAAACTTAGTTGACTTTAAGTACCACCTCCAAACTTATCCTCCTTTAAGTCCTCTTTTTCATTAAATAGTTGTCAATAAGTACACATTTTAAAACATTTTCAAATTCTTTCTAAATTGTATTCCATAATTACCCCTATCATAAATAGTGCATACTTAATTGAATGTGAGACTTTCAAGATTAGAATGTAAGACTTTCAAGATTCCTTTTGATATTTGTGTATCATTTGAATTTTGAAATTTCATATATACATATATATATGGAGTCGAAAAAGAGAGACACGATATAAATCGTCATGCAAACAGTGTCACCAAAGAGAGACACGATATAATGACAATGGGGGTCCAATCAGTGGCATCATGGAATGTCATTGGACCCCCATTGTCATTATATCGTGTCTCTCTTTGGTGACACTGTTTGCATGACAATTTATATCGTGTCTCTCTTTGGTGACACTGTTTGCATGACGATTTATATCGTGTCTCTCTTTTTCGACTATATATATATATATATGTGTGTGTGTGTGTGTGTGTGTGTGTGTGTATGAAATTTCAAAATTCAAATGATACACAAATATCAAAAGGAATCTTGAAAGTCTCACATTCTAATCTTGAAAGGCTCACATTCAATTAGGTATGCACTATTTATGGTAGGGGTAAAAGGGCTTTTATGACTTTTTTTAAGCACATGTACTTCTATCCCAATTATTTTAAAAAATGTATTTTTATCCTATTAAATTTTTTGGGAGGTACCGGCCCCCAATGACCCCTTCCACAAATCAGAGTTGCTCATATCTTAGAATTGGATTGTTTGGGTGAGAAGCCTGTGATAATGGATGGGCTTATTCCGTCACCTCAATGGATCACTGATGCAGTCCATATCGTACGAAGCCCATTTGACCAATGCACAAAACTCAACTTTCTTTGTGTCATCCTTTTCTGTAAAGGCTTTTGTGGATGTATATCCAATACAACTCTAGATATCTGACAATGTGGCAAAACTTGTTAAAAAAAAATAAATAATGTGGTACTATCGTTACACTAAATAGGTACTCCCTCAGAAAGGGAATTAAAGCCGTGTGCATTATGATAGTTAGGCATATTTTAAGAATTAGTAATGCACGATGTGCGTTACATGTAAATAAATTTAAATAATAAAAAGGTGAATTATAAGTGGAATAAAATTAAATAATAAATTAAGTATCGAATAATTAATAATTCATATTTTAGTTATTGTTAAATTTAATTATTAGTTTATTCTACGAGTTTTTGAGTACTTAATATGGCATTTGCACAGTTAATTATAGTATATAATTATTGACTTTTATTTTATTAAATAGATTGATTAGATCGTTTATAATATCATTATATAAAAAATATAATATATCATATATTTGACTGCAGAATTCAATCTGATAATTATACGTGTATAATAATTTAACGTGTATAAGACTTTACTTATTCATATAAATATAGAAGATTGTATACAAGTCTATTACTGATACATGAGTTTAAAACAATTTAAAAGTCTTTATAAAATAGTAAAAAATAAGTTAAAAGTCAAATAAGAGTAAAAAATAAAAATTAGATGAAAGTATATAGGTGAGTATAATTGATTTTATTATAATAATTAGGAATAAAAAAAAAAATTTGTTACAAATGCTGACATTTATAAGTATCTATAATATAAAATATGACAGACTTTAATAAGTCCATCCGACGGTCTCAAATAGACTCATGAAATGGCCACCAACATCTCTCTTAAACCATTAACATTGAACTTCCTCCAATCCATCATTTTTCACTTACGTTGTACCATGTCTTTAGACATGAGTTATCCCTAATTATAGATATTGATGATGTTTCGGAATGAATCTCTCAAGCCCAGCCTGATATGGTTCTATTGGGATTAACGAGGTAGGCTTAAGAGAATGAAAGTTATGCAATGACAAACAAATAATGTAAGTGGTTCACCCAGGCCGATGGACTTGGGCTACATCCACTGTAATGGAGGCTCTTGCTCCTTGGTGAAATGTATTGATCTCAAATGGTTATATGAACATTACAGGCGTAGAGCCGTTGTGTATTCTTTCTTATCTGGGTATTCTAGGATCAAGGGCCCAATACCAGAGTGAAGGTTAGGAAGAGGACTTAGGACAGCCCCTCCTAGCTTCTACTGTTCTATTTATATGGTGCATCTCCTTAGGGTTTGTTGCTCTTCTTCTTCTTTTTCCCTGATCTTGTGGGGACCTTTCGTCATTTCCCTGCAAGCCTCTCTGTCCGCCGGCGGTACTGTGCCCACAACCAATTGGTTCGTTCGGCACCACTTCTATCTGCATTTCGCAGGGTGTAACTCTGAGGAATCAGAGGAGGTTCCCTTTGCCCTTGGAGCACGTGGCGCAATAAGGCTTACCTTAGGTCATGGGTTGAGAATCAGATCAGGGCTGGGCTGCTGGCTCTTCGGTCTTTTAGGCCCCTTGCTCTCAATGTGGGCTGGTTGAGACCATTTCCTTTGAGCTTCGAAGTCCACATTCAGGATTTTCAGGGGGTCTTGGGCTCGACTATCATGACGGCTCAGGCCCAAAAATCCTATCCTCATCAGATATAAATATAGATAAGTATTCATCAATAATTTCATGCCATATACTTTTGGTTGGAGTGCCAAGTTGGTGTTCATCAATGGGCCACGACCTTGTTACTGATGTGGTCTAGAGAGAGAGAGAGAGAGAGAGACATTATTGGGCCAGGGCCTTAATATTTAGGTGGTCCACACACAGTATGGAGTGAATAATGTGTGGACCACGTAAATATTAAGTTGAAGGAATCATGTGCGAGTGAGAAAGGTGGAGGATTGTTTGAGTGAAAAAAGGCCATGGCTGCCCCACTCACTAATCATCATTCATCACCCACACAAACAAAGCAATGTGATGTTTAATTTGTTTCATGCAATAAACATGTGCGTGCCTCAAAAGTCATATTTAGATTCTCCAATGATAATCATTGACCCGGGTTTCCTTTATCTCTAACTGCTTCGCTTCATTCACCCACTAATCTCTAATCCTACTCTGTAGCATCGCATCATGTCATGCTGATAAAGGGCAGCCGCTTGATTGAGTTTATTGACTTGAGAAAATTTGAAGAAGGGTGAGGCTATTTCTATTCCAAAAATATTTATTTTCACTTCATTTAATTTTTTATTAATAAATTATTAAATCCATGTTTTATATATTCACCCCATTAATAATTAAGTTCACCTTACACTATAAACACTCTTTTAATAAGTAATTTAAAAAACAAGAAAGAAAAAAATTATCAAAACCAAAAATAAAACAAAAATAAAAATAAAGGAAACAAAGAAAAAAATCTGTCGTCTAAAAAATTAATTAAAAATAAAACAAGCTTTCCAAAATTCATAAAGACTAATTCATAAATAATACAAGTTTGCCAAACGAAACAAAAATTTTATTGTAAATAGCCTTTATTGTTACTTTTTAAAACAACTAGAATGCAAATATATATATATATATACACACACAGATATACATAAACCCTAAATTAAATAATTAAACTTGAGAAAGTTATCAAAATATAATAACAATAATGACAATTCACATACATTTATTGAACTATTTATATATTTTTCCTTTTGTGAGCTGTCAAACACGTGTTTGCAAATGAAATTTAATTATGATACGAGGAGAACAAGGTAAATAAACAATAATATTACATGTATGTGGCCCCCTATAAAGAAGATTTTTGGGAGGTTTGAGATGACTTAAGCAATGACGTGTTGGACCATCGGAAACACAGAATAATCCTAAAATACATGTGTGGACAAGCTTTAATCACGTGATTGAAAGGAATATAAAAATTAAAAAAACATGTGGTCTTCCCTAAATGTGGCCCCAAAAACTTGCATATATTATATTTTTGGATCTATATCATCTCAATATTATTTTATTATTCACTATGTATTAATAAAGAATTCACTTATATATATAATAAACTCTATTTAAATTACCAATGTATTTTCTGTTTGAAAAGGTAAAAAGTTCCATTGGTTTGTTATTCATAATTCTAGCAGGTTGGAATATAAATATTGAACTTTCAACTCCAATAAAAATGAAGTTAGGGTTAATTATAATTTATCCCATTTAAGTTTAAGTCATGTTGTAATCGACTCCCTCTGATTTCAATTTCAATAATTTGCTCCTTACACTTCTAAAATTTTTGCAATTAACTCATATCCTTAGGATTTGGGGAATACTTAGCTAAAAGTTAAAATAAAATGATCTAAAAGTTTGTTAAAAATACAAAACTATCAATATTTAGATCACATTTTTCCTCACTTTCAAAAAAATCTAAAAAATAGGGAAAAAAAATCAATCCCCTTCCCACCAACAACAACCAAATCTCCATCATCAGAGAGAGAGAGATGCAGAAGGATTGTTCATGGATTCTCTCTTCAACTCCCCACTAGTATAAGGGAGGTGATACCCCTCAAGCACCACCCTCTCCCTTGGTGGTTCCCCTCGTCCATCCATCCGATCAAAATGCTTTGTTACGAACACCAAATCCATTTTGATGTCACTAGAGGAAGAACATCGAATGAAAGGTGTGAATCGAACAATTGAACCGAACAATCGAACCAAACCCATTTCGGTGTCAATGGATTCCCTCTCTCCAAAGATTTTTCCCATTTGCTATCGGTTTTGGGATTTTTACAGTAACCATGGTGGATAAGGGTAGTAGATAGGGATGACAGTGGACCGGGGAAAAATGGGTATTCATCCAAACTCGCCTTATTTGGACCGGGGATGAACTATACGTATTGGACGGTGGACGTATACGGGGATACTCGTATAAACCCGTGCAGGGATGAAGGCGGGGATGGACTTACCCTTACCCCTACCCCCGCCCCATCCCCGCTACACCCGTTAAATATATATATATATATATAGAGAGAGAGAGAGAGAGAGAGTGAGAGATAAATGAAAATACTCCCAATTAAAGGCTTAAAGCCCTAACTATATCTCTCTCTTCCTATCAGCCGCCCGCCTCCATTGCTTTTCCTCTATCAACGCCGACTGCTCCTCAGTGAGTCACAGGTCAGTCATCTCTCTCTCTCTCTCTCTCTCACACACACACACAGTGACACAAACACTTGCTCGCTGATTACTGCACTCAGCAGCTCAATCGAAGACTTGAACTACTCTGACTCTCAGATCTTCGACTCAGTTCTTCGACACACAAATCTTCATCTTTCAATCGACAATCTGACAGGTATGACCAATACTAATGTTTTCCTTTTCAGAAGGGTTTGTGTGTAGTATCTTTTCAAATGTGGGTTTTTTATATGATTTCTTTAATTTTTTTATTTGACATCTAAGAATGAAAGACTCATATGTATGTATTAGTTGGTGTTTTGTTTCTTTGTCGCTTCGATTGTAATTTTTCTTCTGTAGCTGTGGATTGGAGTGGTGTTAATCTGGAATCAAATTCATTTACTCAAATTTGAATTTTTGAATCTTTGTGAGATTTCCCTTCGAGGTGGTTTTTTCACATGCTAGTAACTTTTTGCTTTCAAAGCTGCTTCCCCCTTTTGTAATCGATGATGAGGAATTGCAATTATGCTTGTTTCTAAAGGTCATCAATTGGTCTTGCTTCTATTTCTTCAATTTTGGTCAAGGCATATCACAAGGATTCTGATTTCAGGACTTATTCCTTTTATCTTCTGATTATTTGAAGAAGGGTATAGTGAAGGGTCCTTAATAAGGCAGGACTGATTTCTGGTTCACTAGGTTTCACCTTCTTTTTTTTTTTTTATGTAATTTATTTTAGCTTGGGACCTAGAGGGACTTGATTGAATTCAAGCCCTAGGCATAGTTTGTTATAGAAGGACCTAGAGGGACTTGATTGAATTCCCCATTACATTGTTTGTGTTATGTTGAATTATATCAAATTCAAATAGTATTTTAGACATTTGTTGTTTGTGTTATGTTGGAATATGTTATGCTACATTATGTTGTGTTAGATTATGTTAGATTATTTAGAATGTTGTTGAATTATTTAAAATGTTGGATTTATTTAGAATTTTGGATTATATTGGCTTGGGCGGGTACGGGGAAAGCGGGGACAGGGGCTGGGATTAGAAATTTACCCGCGGACGGGGATGGAGATGAAAACTATATCCGTTAACGGGAGTGGACCAGGGATGGATAGAGTTTTTTTAAGTGGGTACGGGGATGGAGACTACACCTCCCGCCTCCGCTTTGGTCCACTGACATCTCTAGTAGTAGATGACATTTGCAGTGGGCTTTTTCTTTCTTGATTTTCTCTTTTCCTTTTGGTTGGTTGGTTGGTAACTGGTGGGTGTTGTTTGGATTGGTAGCTATTGGTGGTAATGGTGCTTTCTGGGTGAAGGCTGTGTTACGGGTGGTGGTGGTGGTTGTTGGGGTAGTGGCGTTAGAGTTTGTCGTCGAGTTGGGCAAAGGAAGGAGAAAGAAAAAAGAAAATGTGTTGGGTGTCAATAAAGTCTGAAGGGTATCAAAGTCATTTTACAAACTTTCTTCAACTAATCATATAATTTAGTTCATTTAAAACTTGAAGGGGACAAATTATTGAAATTGAAACCAGAGAAAATTGATTGTAATATGACTCAAACTTAAAAGGGACAAACTGTAATTAACCCATGAAGTTATAGTATCTTAATACATTATAAATAATTTTAATAGCTGTATGATAGAATGCATAGAAATTCAACAATATCTAAATAGCCATGAGTGAAATCCCTTACCTTTATGCTTTTCATTTTTCACTTGGTTCATAGAATAAAATTTCATTTACAGTTCTTAGATTGTAATTTATTGATGTATATTTTTGGCCCGTAAAATGTAGGCGTGAAATGTATCACCCATATATGTTTATATTTTTATTTATTTTTCTTTTATATCCTCAATTCTTATTTCCTAAGAGTTAATGTAAATAAAACAGTCATACTATTGTAACTCACTTGGTAATATAAATAGGCCGGAAAAGATTATGGTATTTAAAAAAAATTGATATCGTATTGTCAAGTTTTACAACTTTTGTGAATCAAAATACAAGTTTTTGAGTTTATTTAAAATAAAAAAATGTGGGGTCAATCATAAAATGTTACAATCGATCCTAAAAAAAATATAATTTTTTGTCATGTTACAATTTTTAAAGTTTAAATTATAACTTTGTGGGGGTACTTAAAAGTAATTCCAAAATTGTAAGAATCGATTCCAAGTACAACCAAAAGGCGCAAATTATCCTAAATATTTGTTAAAAAAAAAAATAACCTTAACAAAACCTGTACATAACGGTAACATAGCTATTTTTTTTTTTTTTTGCTGGGTATAGTAATCTTTCGCTAAATAGGCTAGTGGATGATAACTCTCCATGTATTGAAATTTTTTTATAGAGGCGAACGTAGTCACACTGTTTTAACTTTAATTACAAAGTAGTAGAAATGACTATTTTCAACATGTATATATTTCAAAGAGCAATTTTCGTCTCAAATAAATGCTAATTCGCGAGAGGGGGTAATTCTATAATTATAGTAGAAAAGTTTCTACTTTTTGCAGGAACACCTCAGAGTCAGTGGTGATGGGAATGGAACTCCATTGTCCCAACCAAGCATTCTCGTCCACAGAAGATGATATTTTGGGTCAAAACAATGAGGAACACACCTGAACAAACGCCACATAGCCCTTTACTCGCAAGTCTCACCATTTATAAGCATGCAGCAAGAATATTCATCTATGTTAAATTGACTGTTATTTCACCACAATAATGTTTAGTTTATTTGGTTATTATATATGTGCGTGCCATAAACCTGGGGAACATCAACAAAATATGTACAAATTTCACACTTTTAACTCATCTTATTTCAAACTTGGTTACAACCACCTTCTTGCACCTAAATCTTACCCTAATAATTGCAGGAAAAAAAAAACCACCTAAAGTTATTTATGGTGGTGGTGGTGGTTCAAGGATTCCGTTATGGGCGGTGACTCTGCCCTATGACCTATCCTCCGCCACAGAGCTATAGGTGCAGTGCTCTAATCTTGTAAGAAGAGCTGCTTTTAATTCATCCTCATATTGTAATCCATCAGGAACCTTTATGACAACATCTTGAAGCATTAGGTCATTAACGCTGGACATGCTGGCATGATGAACTTGTAATTCCAGATCACGAAGAGCGTTCATTAACCTAGCCGATGGATAATTAGCATTCTCCAACTGAACCCTGATCATCGCATCTCTACCAACAACCTTAACTTCAAGTTCAAGTGGTACTGCTACGGCTACCCCAGATGAAATTGGTGGCTTTGTTTGATCATCCACAGAAGATGAGGTAGTGGTAGTGGTGGTGCTCTGGTTGTCCAACGTGTCCGCCGATTCCATCTTCACTTTCTTTGATTCCGGTGGTAGTTGCGACTCTAACTCCTCCACTTTAGCTTTTAGTTCATTGATGTACGACACTGCGTCCGATAGCAACGACGCTTTGTCCATCCTTGACACGTTGGGAACCACCGACCGGAGGGCGTAGAACCGGTGGTTTAGCTTCTCTCGCCGCTGCCTCTCTGCTTCCACGTGGTTCAAAGGCGTGTCTAGGCCAAGACCCGGCTTTCGTCCCCTCTTCTTGGGTTTTCTCTTCTCCACACTCTCAATTACAGCAAATCGACAATCTGAATCCGAAAGCTCAGAGTCTAGATAACATGAAACTACTGCTCCTGCAATGGCCTTGGCTGCTGCTTCTTTGTTGTTTGCGTTAGTATTTTCTTCTTGAAAACCGGTAACTATGCCGACATCGGCGAAAGAAATGTTTCTTTCAATAAACTGCATGGACCCATTAGTACTACTGGGTTTTGGATTTAAACCAGTGAGATCTGATCCAAACAGTGACTTAGCCTCCTGCACCAAACTCCAGTTTTCTTTGATCATATGACTGGAGCCCAATTCAAGCACTCCACACGAAGTTGGAATACAAACCAAAGTCTCAAAACCATGGATCTGAGCTTCTTTAGCTCTTTCACAGTTGTAAAACTGAAGTTGATGGCCCCCAGATAACCAAACTAAAGAACCTGAACTAAAAGCCCTGCCGGGAACTCCGTCGCCTGCGGAGAATGATTGCGTTAACGACATCATGTAGAACCATTCAGCGTCGGTGACATCGCTATCAAACGAACCATCTATGTTGGGGTTCTCACCGATGAGAGCTTGAAGTCCTCTCATCACCTTCCTTCTCTCTGTCTGAAACTCGGATGTGGTTTTGTTGCCATCTTTGGAGAGAGAGTTTTTGGTTCCTTGAAAATGGCCATCTCCCCAAGCTAAGATGAAACGTCCATTGTCATCGTTTGATCTTCGCCAGAAAATGGAATATGCCCACCACTCTTGCTGGGTTTGAACTATGAATTGAAGCCTTTGCTGAAGAGTTGGTGGCTTTTCTTGGGACAGCGATGTAATCGAAGAGAATGAGGATGGGGAGACAATCAATTCATCCATGGCTTTGTTTTGCTTTGAGAGGAAGAGAGTGGGTGTGTCTAAAAGGGGGAGAGATAAACTATGAGCAAGTGTGAGAGGATTCAAGATGAGAAAACAAATATAAGGGGGAATCTCGAAAGAAAAAAGTTTAGTACGGTTATCTCGTCGTCGTCTGTTATTATTTTATTATACGGTAAAATTTGATACGGTAAAATGTGGTGCAAAAAGAAGTGATGCATGTGGGCATTATTGTAAAAAATTATTCTGATATGATCATGTGATAATACCCCTTTGGCTGTTTTTTTATTGATTAGAATTTGAAGAAAACTATCCAAAACACAAAAACAAAAGCCATTAAGAGGGAAAGGATGTGAATGGGGAGTGGGTGGGACAGGTGGGGACTGAGACACGTACACCACAAAAGCGCACGTGAAAGGAGAGCGATAGGCAAGTGATTGATGTAGCACACTGGCCTTGGCCTTTCTACACCTCAGCCTCTGGGGGTCGTGTATAACATGGATTCATTCAATGCCACCTTTCCCTACATTATTATTACACTGGTGTGATGAAATTAAATATTAATTCAATAACATTTAATAAAATTTAGTGTCAATCCTCTCATATCTCTAAATTTAATGTTAATTTAATAAAATTAAATATTAATTAAATAATATAAAATGTTAATAAATAAGAAAGAGCAATGTTATGTATCTCAAATTTCTAACTCAAATTTTTATCTCAAATCAAGGAAGACCATTGGATCAGTGAGTCTCATTTAAAAAAGTTGATGGGATCCACTCATCTAATGGTCTCTCTTCATTTGGGATGAAGATTTAGATTAGAGATTTAGAATATATAGCATTTCCTCATAAAAAAAAAAAGGTGTTGATCAATGGCTGTGAATCTTTAATGGACTTAACTGTACGGTACCGATATTTGGCTTTGGATACTGTAGTGGTGGCCATTTATACTGACTTCCTTCATTATGTTTTTCTGCTTCTTTTATTGGTCAATGAAATCTCTATTGTATCTTTTAATTTTTACAGAATTTTTCGATTTTCTATTGAATTGCAGAAGATAACTGTTGAAATTAGATAACAAAATGGGTCACACGTGAGTTTTTTTAATCATCACAGTATATTTTTTAATTACCGTTTGGAATATACTAGTGGAGGGTGGAAAGTGGAATGAGTTATTAGTTGGTAGGGGGCACTAATCAATCAGACATAACCTTAATAATGCTACATATAATAATGTACTATTATAATATAATTACACGCAAACCTCACCTCGGTGATAATTTAAGATTATAGTGACGGCGAGTGGCATGACCCTATAGGGCTTGTAAAAGAAAATGAATTACAGCACTATCCAAAAAAAAATTTCGATACTGTATTATGAATACTCTCAAGCGAGCAATTCCAAGGATATAGAATTCATGGCGAGTGAGCGATTGATGTGTCACACAAACTTAGATACCAAATCATTGAAGCAATTAGGCAATATACATCCCTAGGATACTTACGTTCACTTAGCCTAGAATCCCAGTTAGTAGCTGAACACATATTAGAAACTTAAAAATGCTTCCTCTGACTACATTATTAATCAAACAACATGATCATCTACGACGCTATTACAATGGTTTTGCAAACATCAAGAATCTCAAACCAAATCAACATAGACCTACACCTGAATTGTTGCATTGATTGAGGATCTCATGCCCAAGCTTCTCCACCTCCTCTCCTGTCATCTACAATTCCAAGGCCCCCACTTTTCTTAACTGGCTTAGTCAATTGAAACACGGGGTGCCTGCATAGTTTCCGCACCCCTTTCCTCAAACTTAGCCTGTGCAAAATCCCCTCAACTTCCTCATTCTCACACCTTTCTCTAAAACAATTTTCTATAGTTTCTCTTTTGCACATAACAGGTGAGTTCCTACATGAAATGGATTTATATGCCTCTACAGCATCATTATTACTCTTGAAGCTCCAGAATTTATCGGCAGCATCAGATTCCAATCTGCCCAAAGTGGCACTTCTCCAAAGTTTGTCAGCACCAGGTCTCTCATGGACACACCCACTACAAGTTTGCTCACAAAATACCATGCTGTTTGAGTTTGATGAATCAGGGTCACCACTGTCGCTGGCCGATGCTGCACAGAACGGTATCAATTGAACTGTTGCAGCTGATTCTTCTCTTTCCCGAAGAGTTTTCATTATCAGAGTCTTGAGAAAATTCATAACTTGAACTGCATGAATTAATGCAGTCAAAGGATCGGCCATCTGCATCAAATAAAATGTAATAAACAGTTATGTACACCACAACAGTGATAGAAAAACTTGGAAACAAGGAAATTTTCCACGTTTGGTCAATTACAAAGACATGCATAATTGATGCCAAAGTGTTGCAAACTCGTCTCGACTAGTATGATCAATTACGAAGCATCAAGGTGAAGCTCCTAACTATCCATTTGGCCTATATTCACAAGCTGTGCAAATATATTACAAATTTTACGGCTATCCACTTTAATGAAGCTGTGGCAATTGCAAAGCCAGACTCCTATGGCCATTCCAATTTATTTGCGCTTCTAGACCTTTTAGAATTTGAGCCATCAGAAGTAGTAGAAGTGGTCTAACAGGAAACCAGGAACTAGGAAAAAAATATTTCAAAAAGTGAACGGCATAAAACAAGATGGCCCCATAACAAATTTTGACTCACCTGAGTCATGTTAGGAGCAAAAACCATAGCGATGTTGCGGGCATTCATTTTATTGTGATGCTCATGCTGCACAACATCTGCCATCAAATTGATGGCCCAGTCAAGTAATGCAGCTTCAGTTGGAGGAAGTAACTTCACAAGTTGAGTGCACTCGTCCTCTGTATTGCAATGCATAACCTGTTCAGGAGTCAGACAATCAAGAACTCCTGCCGGAAGTTCTCGAAACCATGCCTGCAGAACACCAGAAAGTTGTAATCCATTTCAAAATATACTTAAAATACAAAGAGAAAGCCAGCTACAATAGCTTCAAAACTAAAAGATATATTCATTCAATGAAAAAATCTGATAAACTTATGATCCAACGTCGTAATTTAGGGGTGGAGGATTTCAAATCTGTGATGAGCTCGTCAAAATTGTATTACATCCATATACAACACATCTCAAATCCACAAAGTGCTGCATTCTCATTAAAAATTTTTACAATTGCAATTCAGCTCACCATCACATTTTCAAGAAGCCACAGAATTTAAAGCATGACCTAGGTTGCCACAGCTACATACTAAGACTGAAGAATAATGCATGTGGAATATCACACACAATCTATCAAAGTATTAGTAAGCCATCAATGGATACAGTAGTAAACTTTAATCAAGTGACCAACGGGATCAAATCTGGACAGAGAGTGGGCAAAATAATGCGCCTCACAAAAATATGACTTTGGAAAGCAGAAATTGTAGTCAGTAGTGCCTATCAATTGACATAATGTCCCCCCCACCACCCACCCACGCACACAAAAGAACCAAAACCTAGTACCCAACTCTAGGGGTACTATCCCGACTTCATAAATAAGTACAAACTGCTATGCTTTGCTAATTTTTAAGCTAAATGAATTGTGAGTAATAAAACTCTTGTATGAATATGCCCCTTCATGTTCCAGAATCAAATAATTACAATCTCACTAGCTTTGGATACATTTAAAGCAGAATATGTTCTGAGTAAAATAAACTCTTGCATAAATACCTTTATCAACCCTGCCAAGCAATGAACATCAATTCCATGTGGCAAAACACCTTTATTCAGCTGGTCCCGAACACACTCTTCTTGACTATTCTCAGCATTTATCCGGAATATTCCTTCTGCCTTCAAGCAAGACACGTTAAAACAGGCCTCAAAGTTTTGGTAAGGGTAACAGTCAAGTCCAGCTAGAAGTTATGAATAAAAGTACAAGCATACCTGAAGGCCCCCTTCTGCATACAATCGCTTTTGCATCATAAGAAGAACTGTAGGGACACTATTTCCTCTTTGATCATAGGAACACTGCATGGATTTGGCAGAAACTCCAAACACGCTTACACTGGAAATAAAATAATAGACATGTTAAGCTTGGCAAATAATGTGAAAGGGAAACATGGGGAATAAGCACAAGGGGATCAATCGTAATCCCATAATGGAAACTAGGGAACAAAAATCCAAGAACCAGAAGATGGCTTCTTATCATTAGGTGAACACAACATAGTGCAAAACAGTTTACACAAATCCACCAAGGGAAATCGGTTTATTGAGTATTATGCTAAAAGAACGATATAGTAAGTAATTTATAAAATGTATTGAAAGAATAAAAAAGAAATAGTTGTATCCTTCACCCTAAACTAAACCAACCATGCAGCAGAGCAATACTATTTAACAGTTTTCACCATTGGACACTTTGCACGCAGGATAATAGAGAAAACATTGTATTTTAGCAGCTTTCACCTTCACTTCACCCCCCCCCCCCCCCCCCCCCCCCCCCCAATTCCTATGAGAAGGGGTCATACCATCCAGCACTACAACTTATAAAAAATCCATTACAAGGTTAAAAAATGGCAAAGATCATTTCATTTAGCACATTATATTGCAAAATTAAAAAATATGCCATACATTCCTTTAGATTTTTCTACATTGTTGACATAAAGTTCAAACTCCTCTGTCTTTCCCTTATGAAAAAATGGGAATAGTTGTCCAAACCAATGAATTCTCTATCCAAACTCCCTTCTGGAATTAGGAAGCCCCTCGAAAAAAATGTTGTTTTGCACCTCATCATTGTATAAAAAGATTAAATCATCAATTTAAACATTTACTTCCACTACCCAAACAGAAATCCTACACAGAGAATGAAATAAAACAGGCCAGAGTTCTCTTCTTCTCCCCCCTGCACATTAAGAGTGTACTAAATCCATTGCAAATTACGTGGGCAGGGCCATCCCGGGAAGATGCAAAACTACACGCTTGGGTAATGGAATATTGCATTAGAAATATAAATTCCCAAAGAATTGAAAACAAGTCCGACGAACAGAAAAGAATCACTTTTTTTTTTAATTCAATTGTAGTTTACTTTGATACACATACTGAAAGAACAATTATCAATCTGGTGAAATTTACCATTTCTATTTCACTTCTGAGACAAATAACTCCCAATTATTTTCAAAGAGTCAGAACCAGCTTGCCATTACCTTTAGTACGAAATTACACGAATCTATACATTATATATAGCAATGTATTGGGGCTGAATGAACTCCAAAACTCCATCACAATTTTCTTAGAATTTTCATTTTTTAAATTGTCAAATTTGGCTTTGACTTTATATCATTATTCCTTAATTTTTGAATAATTTTATTTCTCATTAATACCATAACTCCTAAAATTTCTCAACTGCATCAAGTTTCTATCCCACTATCTCCCCCTTTTTTCTCTCTCTCTCACACACACGAAGGCGCGCGCGCGCACACACTCGCTCTCCTCTAAAACTATATTTACTACCTACTATAACAATTAATTTAGGAAAGTGCTTATGAAACATTATCTCAACAAGTACTAGATTTTCTTAATTTTGAATTATTTCATAAGAATCCATCGATCTCATCAAATTAAATCATTTTATGTGACTTATGTAATTACTCCCATAAAATTACTTCAATTTAAAATTTTTATCCTCCTTAATATAACACATAATAAGTGATTTTCAAATAATATTAGGGTCGGTGTGAAGGTGGGATGAAGGGTGGCAATAGGGGTGGGAGTCATGGTAGGGGTGCTAAGATTATGATGGGAGAGACTGAAAATATTGTGTATCGTACGGGGCACCACTAGTGTTTTAGATGGACGTGTATGTGAATAGGCCAAGTTTCTCTCCCACCATCTCCCCCTTTTTCCGTTTCTTCCTCCCTCTCACACTCTCTTTCTCCTCTAAATCTATATTTACCATATACTATAGCAATCAATTTCAAAGAATGCTTATGAAACATCACTCATCAAGTACTATATTTTTTTAATTTTGAATTATTTCATAATAATACATTGATCTCATCAAATTAAATCATTCTATGTGGCTTATGTAATTACTCCCATAAAAATACTTCAAGTTTAAAATTTTCATCCTCCTTAATTTAGCACATAATAGGTAATTGTCCAATAATATTAAGGTCGAGGTGAAGGTGGGATCAGGGGGTGGCAATAGGGCTGGGGGTGGGGGTGGGGGTGGTAAGATTGTGATATGAGAGACTGAAGATTCCGTGTATCGCACAGAGCGCTGTTAGTTTTACTTTAATATAGAGTTCTTGAAGAAATAATGACTAACAAGATCACGCATTTTACAATTAGGGTCCCTGCACCACCAAGAAATCTCAATACGTTCCAAATTCCAACTTCCACAGATGGAAAAAAATCTAAACATGGAAGGCCATCGAATCGAGTCAAAACATGTAAGGTCCATAAATTCAAGCACACACACATACTGAAGAATGTAGTGTAACTTACTTATCGAGAAAAACTGAAGAAGAAGAAGAGAAATCGATTGGAAAATCGAACCTAGCGCTCGGAACCTTTCGGGGGACCTCAGGCTCGAGCTCGACGGGCAAACCGAGAAAACCATTGAAGCGATCGAAGGTGACGTGAGAGACGTGGCGGACATTGGTGGGCCAACCAATATCCATAGACGACTCCAAATCCTCTGTCTCCACACTGCAAGTCACCAGAGACTTCCTCAACGCCGCCACCAAGATCGCCATAATTGGAAACTGGTGATGACCCTGGTTTCGACGTTCCGGCATTATCAACGGCGTCTTAACTGGATTATTGCTATTGTTATTCCCAAGGAATCCATCGTCATCGTCATCTTCGTCTTCGTCTTCGTCGTTGGTGAGACTATGTGGGGACGAGTCAAACATGGTGTCCATCGCGATTTGTCCGAGTCCACACGATTTAGATCGGAAAAGCCGAGTCATTGTCAATTAAAATTGAGATATATGTAGCCGTGATTACAAGAATTGATAGAAGGGTGGTGAGAAGTGAGAAGAGAGTGGGGATATTAAAATCAGGATTACGGTTTTTAATGACGAGATGATTGGGAAAAAATGATGGATTTTTGGTGAGGATAGAGAGGGATTGCTTGGGATTGAGAAGATGAATGATTGGTGAGGCGTGATTGAGATGTGGTTGTGGTGTGGCCGTGTGGGTGAAGGGGGGGGGGACCTGCTTTCCTTTGTTTTGTTTGCGAAAGAGAGAGAAGAGACATGGGATTGGGAGGCAGGGAGGAGAGATAATAATAACACAGTGTAGGCGTATGAGTGTGTTTTGGAAGCAACCCTTCCTTTCCTTTCCTTCGAGTAGGAAGAAAAAGGGAGTTACACTTAGACCACATGCTCGGTAACACTATCTCCAATAAAAATTTAAAACTCTTAATTAAATTTTGAGTAAAAAAAACCAAGTGAAAATTTTAATTTAATATACAACTCTCCAACAAAAAAACTCAAATTTAAATTTAAAAATAAAATAAAATATGATCATTAGATTTTAGATAAATTATATTTTATCTCCTTAAATTATTATCTTTATTTTACTTTGCACCCTTAATTATAAAATTTCTCACATTGTACCATAAAAATATCAATTTTGTTTCATATCACTTCAATTGATAACGAATGTCTATTTTTTGACGATAAATGCATATGTGAGTACTTTGTACTGCCAATAAGCAACTGCATGTTGCACATGTATGAGTCAAAAATTAAGAAAAATACATGTTCATGAGTTTGCCCTTCCAAAGTTCTAAATTTTCTTCCTCTAGTCGACTTTCTTTTTCTTTCCAACAACCATTTAATTACAAAAGAGGTAAAATAAAGTGGTACAAGGCAGTTAGTGGGAAGTTCTTTGTGATTTTCCTCTCTCATTTAAAAGATTTTTAAGTTTATCATTATTTATTAGAGTGATATGAAATAAAATTGATACTTTATGATACAATATGATAAATTTTATAGTTAAGTTAATGATTAGAGATGTTCTAATACGCTATTTTTTCTACTTTTTTTTTGTCGAACATTTATCATACATTGAAATGGAATATGTTATATATAAGTATGTCTCATACTCATTAATGATGAATAATTTATCTGAATCCATAAAAATACATGTTGTGTTCTACGAAAAGAGTAGAAAAATCGATCTAAACGGGTACTGTAATATAATGTCTGGAATATTGTGTATGTGGGGAGAGAGAGAGAGAGAGAGAGAGAGAGAGAGAGAGGTTGTCATATCCTATCCTTTTCTGTGTGTTTGTAATTTGGCTCATGTATCTTTGTTGTTGTGTTTACAAAATGCGTCTTCATATAGTGGTAGGCCATGAATAATTAATTTGAATGGTTCTAGTAGTGGTTGTGGTACAACAAGCTCTGGAGGTGAGGTTTCGGAGTGCTCTGTTCTGTGTTGCTTGTCTTGTCCCTAACCTTTGTGGTCACATGGAGGCACATGCTATGTTGCTTTCCCCTTCCTCGATCTTCCCCCTTCCCCAATCTACCATTTGCTTTCTATTTCTGCCCCCGATGCTAAAATGCGCTGGTATAGATGTGTCAAAATATGATATAATATGTTAACACAATACACAAAATTAGAGTGTTCGAGTATTCTTTAAGTCATTTTTTTTTTTTAAACGGATGAAACAATCAAACAAAATATACGATACGACTTATTTATATACTAGTTATACATAATTTATACACGATACCAACTTTATTAGACACGATTCATTAAACAAATTAGATAAGAGTGAAGAATTTTTCGACACGATCCCAGTAAGACACGACATGAAACGATCAACATGTCTAATGAAGTAATCAATTTTATATATGTGAATATAATGGTAAAACATAGAAATACAAAATTTTGTTTCTTCCACTTTTTTCATCCATGACATACAGACTTTTCATCTTTCTAATCATGATATTGATGATAGTATGATTGCAACTTTAAACTAACCCCTTAATCAATTGTATTCAAAGTTGTTTAATGTGCTTGCTCGCATTCAAAGCATTATATATGTAGTTCATGGACTACCTGCCCTCTTTGCAGAAGAAACAAAAAGATGAAAAAGCAAGGACCTTAATTGGGTATTCGAATGCATGCAGTAGACTTTTGTTTGCTGAATGCGTTCCTTTCAAGCTACTCTAAGAATGATCAGTCTGAGTCCTACAATCAACCCCACCAGACCAGGTAGGGTTGACAAGAGGTTGAATTTTAAAGCAATAATGGCTTCCTAACCAAACATAATTGGCTTTTCAACCGAACCAACAGTTTTATGACCTCTAAGTTAAGGTGTAGAGATAGGAGAGAGATTGTATTAGACTATCCAAATGGTCTGGTTCAAGTCAAGTTGGCCTTATACTACGTAATCCTTTTGACTATTTTGTGAGAAGTGGTTGCAAGCTTATGCCCTTAGCAATAATCATACGAAGATTCATATTAATTAAAGGAGATAATTAGCAACTTAAAATAAAAATTAGAAAGCTAATGGCCTGAAATCGTTGACTTCTCTGGCCTGCGATGGTTTGTGTCAGGACCTTGTCCTACTTAACATTAATAAAATATTCTATTGGTTTCATGTCAATAAAGTTCCAGCTTTGCAGTGATAATAATATTAAAAAAAGAACATCAAGACCCAAATGGCATCATCATCATCATCATCATTTTATTACAGTTATGTTAGTTTCATCATCATTACTGCTTTACACTTTCAGTTGGTGCCCAAGTTGAGTTTCAGCTAGGGTTTACGCAAGAAGGTACCCGGCCAACTTCCAACCAAATTTTAACTTTTGGCAGTGGCGGCCAATTTGCCAGTCAGTTGGGGCCCTCTGGACTTGATTATGCGCAGCCTCATGGACATAATGTGCTGAACTTGACATGTTTGATAATTGAATCCATGATCTTGCCTTTTCTGTTTTACCCCTCATTTTGTAATATACAATCTAGTTAATATCCATGACAAAAAAAAAAAAAAATTCTAGTTAATAAACAATTTCTCTTAACAGATTCAGAACATATAGTACAAGCCTAGCCCAGATTGACCCTCATAAAATGCAGTCAAAAGTTTCCAAGTGAACTTAGGGAGAAGGCTTCAACTAAAAAAGAACCCAAAAAATGGAGAATAGAAACTAATATAAATAGAGTTGAGACTTGTAATAAGAAGAGAGATAGGAAGAGATCTACAGCGAGAAAACAATTCAAAAAGAGGGAGTAGAAAGAAATTAGTCCTATATTGTTTGTGGTGAGAAGAGAAACGGAAACGAGAGTGAGAAATTTAGAAGGGAATTTGGGATTCATTCTTATGGAAAAGTGCAGGAGTGTCTAGCTGTGCAACTTGAGTGGGCCAATTCGAATACAACCTGAAAAAAACAGGGCTTAAGTTAGAATTTTTAATACTTGGGTTAGGTCTGGGCAAAAAAATCTCAACCCGAATTTGATAAGGATGAGATTTTGGGCATGTGCCACCATAACCAAAGAGCCCAACGAGCCCAGAAAACCACTGCTCGCGTATTGGCCCGAAGGGAGCACCCATAGCCTTTCCACGCTAAGAGCAGAGTGGATTGAGCCCAAAGGGAAAGGTCCAACGGTACCAGTGGACCTGAATTCCAGCCCAGCCCCAGTCCAGCTCAGTCGTCTGTCATCCCAAGAAGAAAGCTCGGCCCAATGCCTGTCTTAAGGCGCCTTCATCACGCCACGTGTCATAAGGACAAGGAGACCATTTCTGACACCCATAACATACACGCACTCCCTGGTACTAAACGTATTGGGGCACATAACCGTCTAAAGGCTGCAGGCGTAGTGGCGTCATGACAGAGATCGTTGCAGGACAAAGGAGGGCCCACAGAATCAACAGAAAGGAGAAGGGAACCCTAGAAGAGGTTACCCGTATAAATAGAATACTGTTCCATTATAGTCGGAAGATCATCTCTTTTCCTTGCTCGATCAAGTCTTCAACACACTTGAACATTGTAAAGGCTCTAAGCCAGCTATACCATTGTAACCTCCACAGATTGAATAATATATCTCCAAAGAGCAAGAGACTCCCTTACAGTGGACGTAACCTTAGTCCCTCGACCAAGGTGAACCACTTATATCGCGTTCTCGTCTTCCCCCTCCATCTTCTATTTGTTTTACTGTCCTACATATTTACTCTAAGACAACTGGTTAACATATTGAACTTGGGCCCTTATTTCTGAGTACTCATTAGAATTGAATTTAGGCAAGTCTCGGGTTAAGGCCTCGGGTTGTCGGGTTCAACCCGAATATACATAAATATATAAATATATTTAACTAGGGTTAGTATTTATCTTCACTCTTTAGAGTCCAGACTTTCACTTCACTTCAAGTCTTCACTTCTGCGCTTCCATCACTCTCAGATCCCCCTCTCACTAGTCACTCTTCCCTCTCTCAGCTTCTCTCTCTCAATCGTCATTTGTCTGAGTCGTCTCAGACTCTCAGCCTCCCTCTTACAGTCCCTCTCTCTTCATATGCGCTTCGCCTTTCATTTCAAATCACTTGAAAAAATCAGATCTACACTTGAAAAAATCAAATCTACACTTCAAAAAATCAATCCGAATTAAGTAACCCAACCACAACCCGATTTTTAATCCGAAATCAGCCCGAATTAAGTAACCTGAATTCAACCCTAGCCCGCCCTAATTAAACTCGGGCAGTACTCAGGTTGAGTACCTCGGGTTGATGTAGAGTTAGAGTTGAAGATTATATATTTAGGGTTGACCTCTCAACCCGCCCGAGTTGCACCCCTAGGAGTGTCGTGTTTGTCACTTTATACCAGTGTTATCAGAATCGGACCAGTTCAACCGTGAACCGGGACCTTAGCCGATCCGGTTGACTAATTAAACCGCATAAGGAAGGGAATCAGATAAAAACTGCCAAATCGGTCGATTTTTAGAGAAAACCGGGAACCAGACGATTTTTTAAAACCGGATGGTTTGAAGTCATCAAATTTGCTTTTTTTATTTGGGTTTGGGCTATTTTGATTTTGCTCCAAATCACTGAAGGGAGAAGGTAGAGAACAAGTTTGCTCTTATTGTACCTCTCCTCACATGCCTGAATATCCTCTTCAGAAACCCTTCTCTTACTAAAATCAATATAGCCATTTTCTTTATCAACTCGAAGAACCATCACCGGCTCGATTCAACCCACCTTAATCAAGCTATTGATGCTCCTAATCCGACGTCGAGATAGCTCTGAGAAGAGAATCATGCCCTCAATGTTGTTGTACTCGAGCAAAGAGACATACACGCCGCTATCGGCCATGCTCTTGACTTGAATCATCACTGCCTGGTCAACTTCTGGGTACTTGGCCTCGTACATGTGGCACTCTAGATTGGGAGTGTTGGTTGCCATGGTGGAGAAGGGGGTGAGTTTGGGTGTGAGGGTTTTGTGGTTGTTGATGGTGGCTTTTGAGAAATGTTGGAGAGAGGAAGAACGGTGATTGTTGGGGTTTTTCTTCTATTGCTAGATTTTTACCTGGCTTTGAGGCTTTAACTCGAACCATTTGGATGATGTGTTCTTTTACTTAATTTCATAAATTTTATGACAAATTGTATGTATTTTAGACGTTTTTTATATTTTTTAGTTAAATTATTATGTTTTATAATTATTATATATATATTTTTATTATATGACCGGTCCGACCAGTTGACCTAACGGTTGAACCAGTGAATCATTGACCCGATCCCCTTGCCGATTCGATGACCGATCCGGTTCTGATAACATTGTTTTATACCATTCAGAACTTTTTGGGATTGATACAAAAACATTGATTTTATGAATAGATAGTTACGGTTATAGAATCCGATTGCAGCGTATATAAAATGGAATATTCGGAAATTAACTTGAGAAAAATTGAGGTATAATAGGATGCGATGTGTCATTTTGTCCACACATCATTAGTCAAACTAAAGTTGAGTTGAACTACATATGAAACAAGTTTTAGTTTGTAGAACATCTCCGACCATGACTCAAATTTTTACTCAAATTTAAATTAATATTTGAGTAAAAAACTTGATTTGATATAAATGACTCTAATGGACAAACTAAAATTTAAAGATGGAGAGACCCAAATTTAAATGAGGGCAAACCCAAATTTAAAAGAGAGTAAGGATGACTATTGGATCTTTAAAAGATAATAAAATTTCACCATTAAAGATTTGAGTAAAGATTTGAATCTCCATTGATTTGAGTAAAAAAATAAGTTTCCCTTGATTTGGTATAAGTTTGAGTCAAGAGTTGGATCAAGTTTTTTAGATTTTTTTACTCAAATTTAAATTTGAGTTTAAATTTGAGTAAGAGTTGCAGATGTCCTTATTAGGCTATGAGGTGGCAATAATATATGATGCAATTTTCCTCTTTTTACTAAAATGAAAAAGGATATATCCTTCTGGATCTGCCCCAATCTCATCAATTAATTAGTCAAAGATAATTGTTTTCGTATTATAGTTTTTAATGCTATTATCCTCATATACATAATAGAAGGAGTAGTTTTAATTAATGAAATCCAGTAGAGTGAATGAATTCCAGTAAAATAGCTAACCCGTGGATGGTTAATTCACTTTGCTAGTAATGAAGTCAAATCTTATTTGTCAAGCTTTATAGATTTGATAGACCGGCCATGAAGATTTATTTTCAAAATTACAGAGATTATTACCTTCCTGGAGAATCCTTTCCATGGAAAGCAAGCTGTATACAGCCTGCTACACTTTAATCAAACTCATCCGCATATAGAAGGCTTCAGATTTAATCAAGATTGTTAGGATCTCTCCACACCCACATATAAATGCTACAGTAAATGGACGGAATTCATACGAAGAGTACCCCAAAAAAAAAGTTATTCATTAGAGCAATAGATTATATACATGATGCTGAGTTATTGTTTAGGGTTTCTTTTCCTTTGCATAATCTTTTTTCTTTCTTCTGGTTCACCCCATAATCTATTAACCCTATCGTTCCACGAGGGGTTTTATCGCTTATATGGAGAGCAAAATATAGTTCCATATGAGAACGATAAATCTGTTAGTATTTCTATGGATGAAATGACCAGTTCGGGATTCTCTTCTCAGAAACCCTACATGTATGGTACCTTCAGTGCTTCCATCAAACTACCAGAAGACTATACAGCAGGAGTTGTTGTAGCGTTTTACGTTGCAAACAACCAAAACCACCCTTACAACCACGATGAAATCGACATTGAGTTTTTGGGGCACATCAATGGTGAAAATTGGTTGGTGCAGACCAACTTTTATGGCAATGGAAGCACCGATAGAGGACGAGAAGAGAGATATAATCTCTGGTTTGATCCATCCAAAGATTTTCATAATTACAGTATTCTATGGAATGAGAAACAGATCATATATTATGTCGATGATGTTCCCATTAGAGAGGTTCGAAGGACAGAAGCAATGGAGGGTGACTGGCCATCCAAGCCAATGACCTTGTATGGAACTATATGGAATGGGTCTGATTGGGCTACCCATGGAGGCAAATACAAAATAGATCTCAAATACAGCCCTTTTGTTGCCAAATACTCCGATTTTGTGCTCAATGGATGCCCCGTCAACCCAATCCAAATACAACCCCGGAAGTGTGAAGCTCCAATTCGTGCTGGTGTCACTCCCGATCAAAGAAGGAAAATGAAGAATTTCAGGAGGAAGCATATTACATATTCATATTGCTATGATAAGAATCGTTATGCTGTTCCAATGCCCGAATGTGTGATGGATCCCAAAGAAGTAGCATGGCTTCGAAGGCTCGACCTATGAACCTTTGGGGCAGCCCGTCGCGATGCTAAGTAGACCAAGGTTCCAAATTTTTCTTGGATTCTATTCTATTTCATATTCCCTTAAATAATAGATTTAGCTTTGGGAGTTAATTAATTCATAGATTGGTGATTAATATGAGAATTCTCTTGGTGATTAGCTATATATATATATGTAAATAAATTTATTGAAAGGCTTTTGCTTGGAGCACTGGAAGAAATTTATTATATTAAAGTAATAATGCCTTTTTGCATAGTACTCTATAAATAATTGGTGCCACGACATATAGGGATTATTTTGTTGACGGACGATCTGCCTAGCTGATATTTTCTTTTGATTTTATATTTTATTCCTGTTTTGCTGAACAAAAGAGGGGTACAAACACTTCCTTGCCGTCAGCAACAGAACTAATAATAACTAATAAAAACTTTATATTTCTACCCAAAAATAAAAAATAAAAAAATCTTTCTAAGATGCTGGCATGGCATTATGGGTTACTGCAATTCAAAAGGTACACAGATTCCCTCGTGTTGGTACTTGTTATTTACGAACCATAATAATAACACAATGAATTCACCTGCAAAACCACAATAAATACTACCCAACAAGCACTTGGAAACTGCTTCTCGAGGAAGGAGGAAGACTTAAGCACCCTTTTGTACTGTATCCAATTATAATTAAAAATTTATAATTTTAAAGATCAAGTTATAATTCTTAAAGAAGATGTTAGAATTGATTGGACTAACTCACAATAGATCACAACATTCTATAATCGATCATTAATTACTTCAAACAATTATAATTTTACCTTTAAAATGTATAATTTGATCTTAAAAATTTTGCGTTCCATACTGTACCAATATCCTTGGTTTGGGGATATCCCTTCAGGTCACTGGTGTTAAACCTACAGCACCTTGATCTCAACTCAACGGAGAATCTAAGCACTTCATTTTTCTTTTTCCAGTGGCTGCCACCTACCGAATTCATAGCGGTCCCAATTAAATAACAATAATAGTTTTTGAGGCCACATGGAAGTCACATCTAAAGCACGAAATGAGGCACAGCACAGCACACACATCAGTTCATTCCAAAGGATAATCGCTGGCAGCTGGCTCGCTGCTTTTAGTTGGATGCAACCAGCCAAAGGATAAGGGTCCATTCCATAGTAAGGCTTTATCTGAACTAGAGTCCATCTGTTGAATCTTTAATCTTACATGTGAGAGAAAAATTGAATTGATAAGTCATTCATACTTGAATAAGGAGAAGAACCTCTGCAAAATAAGAAAACAACAAGAGAGAGAAAAACTGTCTGACATTTATTCTCCTTTTTTATTACTTTGTGTGTGTGTGTGAGGTAAATTAGATGCCATTAGAGATTAAATTTTCAAGTATTTGCATTTGTTGAAGGTATTAGTAAACTAAATAAAGAGGGGGATGGGAAGAGAGAATCATTTTGGTTTCACTTTACCATTGCTTTTACTAATAAATAATTAATAAACAAAAAAACTAATTGCAAATGCAAGCAACTGTTGTCTTCATTAGAATCCAAAGTCGTCGCCATTTTCATCAGAATCGTGCACAGCAGCTACTCTGCCTACCAGCAAATTGACCTAAGAACTCATCGAATTTACACATTAAACCACAAGAATTTATGATGATTCAAACCCTAAAACAACCAACAAGATGGTGGTGGTGGTGATGCTCCTTATCAATCATGCCCTGGACGTACCTAAACTCCTTCACATGGCAAGGTATAGTGATTGTCCCCTTCTGATCAAACCCATACTCTTCCTCAGCCTCTTTCAACAACTGCATGAACAGTGGGTGATTGAAGTAGATTACTGGGACCACGAATCTCTGCTGTTCCTCACCCTGCAGGCCAACTTTGATTGCCAAACACCCTTTTGGTACATCTTTCACTTGATGATGATGATGAAGGACGTGAGGTAAGTGTATATGTATGTTGAAGAGACTTTTGTCCCCGCTACCCATATCTGCAAAACAAGTAAAAAAAAAAAAACAAAAGGAAAACAAACAACAAAGAGACAAACAAACCCTACCTTTTTCCTCAAGGAAATTTTCACAAGAAATTAAGAGAAGATCGAAGGCCAAGAGTCAGCTTTTATGGCCTGCTTGGGGCGAAAAGAATAGCATCTCAGAGACCTTGTCATGTTGATCATGGTTCAAAATTAGTCTCCATCACACTCAGATCAACCCAGAAAAAAAAAAAAAGAATTAAAGAAGTTTCGAGAGGCGAAGAAAGGTGGGTGTATCCATACAGATATTGAGATTACAGCCCATGGGCCCCAGATCATTAAGGCCAGATATTGAGATTGGTTTCATTCACCATAGATGCAGATGCTATTTACATCTAAAAAATTGAATATAATTTATTAATTTAATGATGTAATTTTATGTTGCGTTAAAAATTATCACCCTATCTATACTCATAAAATCAAAATGTGTTTTTAGCACCACAACTTGGATGGAATCTTTAAAGTTAGGAAGACAAGCAAATTAATACCAAAAACCACTAAGGCCTGGCTCCTAGGGGAAGTTGGAAGATGCAAAGTGAATGAAATGGGGAAGCGAGGAGAGAGAGAGAGCATGCATCTAAAGTGTGGGGAATCCATGAGTTTTGAATAAAGAACAAGAACAATGCTATTGCTATGGTTACCGCCGAGGTGTAATAGAAATAGATCATTTTTAGATGACGAATGAATGATAACGTCACCATACATTATATTCTAATATTTCAAAGAATATCCCTCTATAGTAAGACCAATATTTGTAAGACATTTGGCCCGCAACATTAGATATGTGAGAATAATTTTGGTGGCCCCCACCATGTTTTAAACATATTCAGGTAACTTTATTCAATTGAACGAACAATAACAAGTTAACTTTGCCCAAGTAGGGAATAAGAGGGATTTAGTTATTTTTACGTATTCTGTTAATTACGAAATAAATCCAAACTTTTTTTGAGTTTGATGTAGAGTATGTATAAGCAAGTTGCCGTCTAGCAGTAGCCCAAGACTGACTGATGCTAAACTGGAAAACTTGGTAAAGCAGAGTCCATAAATGTGACCGTCCTGGCCCAGGACTGGGCCCATTTCAATAACAATCATAGTCAAATGGGCCAAGCCTAGAGAAAGACTCCTCTGATATGGGCCCCGCTAACTTGGGGGAATTCGGCCCACTTCAGCCACACTGTTAAAAACTTCACAACATGCGATTCACTCTCTGTGGGATAGGAAGAGACAGAGAGTGATAGTGTTGTATGTGGGTGACGAACATGCTAAGGAATATAGACTGCAGGCAGCCTAATAAATTGGTCTCGGATCTGATCATCAGACCTTAATTACCGTGAAAACCTAACAGCTATGCCTCCTTTGTCCATGGTACCCCTAACATATAGGAAAAATTATCAATAATTATTATTTTTTCTTGTGCAAATTCATTAAATCCTATCATTTTTTTTTAATATTAATAAAGACCTATTTTGTATGTTTAAATGAAAAATAAAGTCCTATTTTTTTATATTTTATGTAAATGAAATTATAATTCCATTAGATTCTAATTTTATCCATTACTTTTAGTTACCAAAACCTTTTTTTTCTTAACTGGTATCACAACACCGACGACACAATGGAAGCTTTTCAATTGTCATTTGTTCCCTTGCTGAAGTTCGGTGACAGCACAGGGGAGATTTTTTAATTCCCATTGGTCAACTATAGTCACGGGTTTTCTTTCGACCACAACTACTAATTTCTACCTCGACTAAGGTATTATTTATGTATTGTAGATTCTATTGATACATTGTCTTTGTGATTTGGGGTTATTGTTTAAATTTAAATTGAATTTAAAATAATTAGTTCTCTGTAGAGTTTTTTTGCCCTTTTGTTCTCATTTTTCCCTCGTTGGGAAATTGCTAAAGTTAAGGAATATACCATTGTTGTGCGTCAACTATTATGTAGCTCAATTTTATGTATTTTTTTTATAATGGATTAGCTGTCATCCCTTCTTATTTTTTCTAGAAACAATGTTGAATTTTTATTAAAATTACTTTTACAAATACATGGATACCCAATTATTGTTCACTTTAGCCACAATTCTAAAAGTATAAAGTACTAGAGTTTTCATCATAAAACTCTTGTCCATCGAGAATGCCTAGCGTTCAATGTCCCCCGATTGCATCCTATAATATTATACAAAATTAGCAAGAAGTCAACACATAAATTAAAATACAAGAAGTTGGGATATTTATAAAATAAAAAAGACTATTGTTATAGTCCTAATACCTTAAATGTCAATATTTTTTAAGAGGAAGATAAAATTAGAGCAAAATATAGTATTTATGAAGTTTAGGACTTCATTGACATAAAATATCAAAAATAAAACTTCACTTATATAAAATTAAAACGGTAGAATTTAATGAATTTTTTGTGGGAAAAAATAATATTATGGGTAATTTTCCCTAACATAGAACATGATCAGGTCTGCCTTCTACAAGACAGCCATCCAATCCACTTATTAGTCTAAATGAATGTATCAAGTTTTATTGAAGTCTTTGGTCCTCCCTCATATGTGTGTGTGTGTGTGTGTGGAAGACTTCTTCTGGGTAAAGCAAAGCAACAAAGGTTCACCCTTTATACCTGCTAAGTCAAAAAGATACAATTACCAAAAAGACAACATTGATAATTTCACAGTCTCTACACGGCGACCATCACCATGAATAGAAAAATCATCAAGGAAAATGACTCATTAATGTGTGTGTAAGTAAGAAAATTACATCCCTGATTTCTTTTGGCCTCTCTCTCTCTCTCTCTCAATAATTCACATGAAAATAAAAGCAGAAATGCGTGGAAAGTAACACTAGGGGTTTAGCTTCTACCTAGAAAGCCTAGAATCCTATCCTCTTTCATAGGCTTGAACTTCTATTGCTAACTGAGCTTTCAAAATGAGCCCATTTATAACACTCTTCCATGAATTATTTCTCAATCAAGTGTTGAGAGACAACCATGGCTCACATTCCTGCTGACGCTGTGCCCAGACTCCAGCGCCACAGAGAGAGAGAGAGAGAGAGAGAGAGAGAGAGAGAGGATCATTAGCTGATTTAGGCCTATTCTAAAGCCTAAACGAGCAAGAGAGTCATGAGTCATCCCACGAGTTGTTTAACTCCTAGAGGCCTATGTTTCCTATCCCTTACCTAATCTTCATTTCTAGTCAACTGTTTCCATCATATTCACTCTAGAGCCTCAGATTCAAAGCAAAGGAACAGACAAGAAAGGACAGTAATCCCACGTGCTCAAAGAAATATACTACATATTTTGAAGCCCAATTGCACTTGCAGCTTCAAATTGTGTCGTTGAAGAGTTTGTGGTTTACCTGCAGCACAGTTCACCTTGTTTAGGTCTACCAATCCAACTTAACCATTTCAGATGACCATATAGGCTATTATATAATAGCTCGATAACACGAATAATAAAACGAACATTGGGCACCAAGCGAGAAGAGGTGGTGAGAAAACTCATCAAGGATTCACAACAGTCACAATCATCCAGCCATTTGAAAATTTTTTCCCTGTTAGTTAAAAATAGCAAAAATAAGCTAAGGGGCTTTAATAATATTAATGAAGATTAAGTCATGAAATCTGAAATTAGGGTTTCAGGTAAATGTACTTCTTAAGCCAAAAGCCAAACTAAATGGCCGCCCCCTCTCCCTCTACACTCTCTAGATTCCCTCACACTGAAACACGCACAGCCAAAGCAGATGTTAGAGTTTTCTTCTAATGAGATATATTAGTGCCTATCTATATAAATTCAGAAGAAAAGAAAAGGCAGCTAAATAACATTGAGTCCAGTCACCTTGAGTAAGCAACAGGATATATAATAGAAATGACTTGTCGGGAAGAGTGATTATTTTATTTTGTAAACCTGCCTTGATGCAGTTCCATCTTTTCGGTTACTGAAACAAACAACAGGTCTGAATATCTTACTGAAATGGCGAAAATCAAACTGATTAAATGAGACAGTCAAAAACACCTCCAATCTCAAAAAAAAAAAAAAAAAGAATAGAAAAAAACACTAAGGTTGAGATGTGTAAACAAAACAAGGTGAAAGAAATCATCAAACAGATAAAACTATTCAGAAGTGGCCCGTCACCTTGAGTATGCAGATCGTAGTAGCCTTTTGGCTTTTATTTTCTTTAATTGAGTCTGCTGCTTTATCTGTTGAATTGGAAGGGGAGATATTGGCCCGATCTTCCCCAAGTATCCATGAGAGGAGAGAAAGTGAGGAGAGATAGGTTTTGTGAAACTTCAGGGCCAGATCTGACTGTTGCAGAAACAACAAGATCAGATGCTAGAAGTGTCTTGAGCAAAATCTGTGAAATGATGAACCAAAAAGGTTCTTGACTGACACAAAACACAATCATAACCTGATAGATAACAGAAAACGAAAGAGTGTAATGATGAACCTTTCTCTGAAAAATTGAAAACTAAAAGTCAAGATCCTTCAATCATTATACCAGTCGGTGTGCATAACTAACCACAGAAGACTTTAGCCCATGATCCAAAACTGCCAATTATTCCCAAAACTGACAAGAAATGGTAACAGATATGCGAAACTTAAATGAAAAAGAATACACAGCTATAGAATTCTCACCTTCATATCAAGCAAATTAACGATCAACAAAGCCTGATGGAAGCAGTAATTGGGGGGAATGAAGCCTGGTCCGACGACACTTAACAAATCTCTTTCTTTTGAATTTTGCGATAGATCTATGTGGATCCATAGAGATCTATGTACAAAATTGATCAAGCAAAAGAGTCCTCGAGCCAGACAACATTCCCCTCAAAAAAGAAGCTCCCTTTTCTTGATCATCTGGAACACCTTTAGATGTTGGTGAGCAAGTTTGTGTCCCTCTCACTCTGCCATCTTATCTCTTTATCCCCCAAGAGTCTCGCCTTTGTTCAAGGGGTAGAGACTAGAGAGAGAGAGAGAGAGAGAGAGATATGGAGATGATGAAGTGAATGATTTGTTTTGGAGGTGTTATAAGAAGGGTAAAAGTAGTGGAAGCCCAACGAAAAAAGACAAAAGCTATAGGCCGACCCTGACCCTACCAACTGGGTTCCTGAAATGACCACGAACCCATGCTTTCTCTCTCTCTCTCTCTCTCTCAATCTGCTCATGATGTATTACTTCTCTTTCTCCTAGTAAGAAACAAACTCATATCAACCGTTGGATTCTGATATTAATTTCCTCGTACAAGGAGTGACTGTATCAACAGCAACATGAACAAGTGAAAAGCAGACAATTAGACACTGCCTAACGATGAATGATAGTGTCATCAGCCTACAAACACAGCACAATTCATGTAATAAGCCTATAGATCACAAGCCCATTACATTATGGCCGCAGGATGATGATATTGTGACTGTACGATGATGATGATCAGCATATAAGTAAGTAATGATCAGCGTTTGATGAAAAAGGTATCGAAACTTTTAATGAGGCCATACAGGTGAGTCAGAGGAGTGGTTGAGTTATTGAGCTGCCCGATAATAGAAAGGTTGAAACTCCATTTATTATACATTTAATTGTTTTTTTTTACAGTTAAAAGAAAAAAAAAGAAATCAAAAGCTTTTAATTTAATTTAATTTTTCATGGAAGAGGGGGACCCTCGTTTGCCGCGTCCTTTTTACTATGGTGAAGAATTCGAGGCGAAGACCGACATACAGATAGGGTCAGAGGTCCATCACACTCTCTCTCTCTCTCTCATTGCGACTTTAAAGACTCCTCTACGAATTTTTGTGCTACAAAATCGTTCGCCTTTTACAATGTATAATTTATTAGGAGTGATAATAATAGGCCATATGGTATTCAGTTCATATAGTATTTAAGTTTTTGATGGGTTAAGATGAAGTCAATTTAGACTTATTCCACTTATAATTGTGTAGAATCACTTGGTATTGTATCACATCACATGCAGTTGTCATGTGAAGCCATAAATGAAATCACTACATGGCAAGGGGGACAATGACCCCTCAAGTCCCCCCCCCCCCCCCCCCCAAACAAAAAATAATAATAAAATAAAAAACCTATTCATATCTGCTATGAATGACACAAGAGTGTGGTCTAGTGCAAAGACCGGGTAGTAAACGCATTTTTTTTACTTTCTTTTTTTGGAGTGTCCATATTTTGAAATTGAACACCAAAATGGTCAGATTATGTGGTGAAGTTAGACATAAATTGAAGTATAATTGTTGCATTATTTAATAAATTAGTGTTGAAATTATGTAATGAAATTGAACTAAAATCCAATTGTACTCAGTGATTATGCAATGAAGCTAAACTATAAATTGTTAAATGTTAAATGGATTGATCAAAAAAAAGATATTATGTGAATTTAGACAAGTTTTAATTAATTGTTTCCATTTTATTTAAGATAGATAGTTTTTTGTGTATGGTGTTGAAATTAACTTAGAGTATGCACAACTAAAAATTTGACAACTTAGTGAATGATCTCGTGGAATATTGTTTGGCTCACTTAACATAAAATTCTGAGTCTGTTATTGTTGTAAACCTCCTATAGCTTAAATTTAGTGAGTTCATATCATATTTGGTTAGACTTGTATTGGTTACTTTATTTGACAATTTTAACAAGTTAACTCAATTAATATCGAATTTACGCATTGTATTAATTTTATGTTGAATTCGCCATAGTTTCTATCCCTCTGGCTGAATTGGTAAATGACTTGGGACTCGAAATAGGTAGACAGTAACATTGTCACACAGATGCCACAATGCCCAGGAAATGGAAAACGATGTCGTGTTGAACATCAATGACAAATTTTTATTTGTATTTTCGTTAACGTGGTCAAAGAAGCTACAAAAAAGGGTAAAATTTTCCAAACCTTTGGTCTCTGACTGGTGGGTTGCCATTAACATCTACCCAAATTGTTTCTTGAAGATTATAAGCGTTGGTGTTAAACTAGTTCATACCCAAATTGTAGTCTTCAAAAAACTACTTTCTCTAATCTCTCTCTCTCTAGAGTGTCCATGCAGAGGCATCGTGATTGTACTGCTAATTATTTAATATATAAACTTTCATCACTATAAATCTCCTCGGATTCTCATAAACCAACGCCATGATAACTGTCATTTTCCAGTTGAAGTAGTTCCAAGAATTCATGGGTCCAATGTCTTCTGGTCTATGCTTTTTGCTACCCTATTTAACGCGGCTCTTACTCTTTCTTCATTGCCTCTACGTCTACCCCTAAAAGCTCCTCTTTGAAAAAAATAGCGTACATTAATACAATTAGTTCCATCAGCTCCAAAGGAGAAAACACAAAGTTAAACTCAAAATCCTTTATTCGAGTACATTCAGAGAGAGCCAACATGATATAGAGATATTGTTCATGTTGGTTGTCATTACTAAGTAAATTTATTGATTTCAATATTGAAGTTGATTGCACATCCACCATGTATCTATATATGCCTTGAACAATAAAAAAAACTGATCAATCATTGTGATGGTTGATCCACATATAATTAAACTACTTGATATTAAAATTTCAGTCCTCTTATAAATCTCTCGAAGATGATGACACTTTTAGATGAAAAAAAAGAAGACAGATATTTAACTCGACGGAGAAGAATTCATAGTGTTGGGTCAGATGTGACCAATCACTTGGAGTTATAAGCAATGCCCCATGCCAGAGGGTGAAAGCCATTGAATGCATGATAGAGACCAGGCCATGCCAAGTATAGCAACATGACATGTCATGTGTGTGTGTGTGTGTGTATGCTATCGTGCCAACCAATTCTTCAATTTTCTCCTCCTTTTGTGGTCCCACTTAAGGGCCATACGATGGCTACATTTCATTACAACAGATTTATAAGATTTAAATATTATGCTGCAAAATAACCATGTGTTACGTAGTATGTTCATATGCCCATTGGAAATTGAAGGAGAAAGATAGGTGTTGTCCTTTTGAACAAGGCAACCGCTTTCTTTCTTTAGTTTTGATTATCTAAATTGCAGGTTGCTGGATCACTAAGACAATAATTAAAGTCTCAAAATAAAGTATAACTCTAAATTTAGTTGGACCTTTTAGTTTGCCAACAATAATAGTCAGGCCCAACTAACTTTTTGACCTAATCTATAATAACTATTTGATTAGTAGCATGTCTTAACAAAGAGTTAGGTCATATAGTATTACTCATCCCCAAATCGCAAGGCACCAATGAAAGAGGACAAAACCTGGGAACGAATCTACCCTTAATAGACTGGAATAGAAGATAGAAAAGCCTTAGCTAGTTAATTTTCTGGTGGTGCATTTATGCATCACAACTAGCATAGTGCATAGGCCAATGAGAGACCTTACAGCTCCAACAGTAACCCTAGTTGAAAATTTTTCAATATCCGTTGTCTACAAGGCTACCACACACCGGAGGAGTTACTATTATGTTTCTTCTCTTCTTCTTTTTTTCAGATCTTGTGTTATGTTGAAACCCAAAGATTTTGAGAAAGAATATGATTTTCTTTATCAGAATTGTTAAAAAAATCATGTGTAGGAAATCAATATTATAGCCTCCTCCTTTTTTTTTTTTTTTTTTGACAATAAACACACAACACACACACACACACACACAGGACCACTACTACACCGCCACTTAAAAGTGGTAGTGGAGTACGGCCTTATACACACACAAACTCACCCCAAGGATATAATTTATGTTTTTGTTGATATCGTTTTAGTCAATTAGAAGGAAGGAGACTTTCCGATGTACCCAAAAAAAAAAAAAAAATTCCGAAGGGAGGAGGGGTTTGCATGTCTAAAATGATACACAAAACTAAAGGCACTCTCTATGCAATTATTAAATTTTTTGGGAGCATATAGCTTGATATTCAAAAAGATTCATCCTATTGTTTTTATACTACCAGTGAAGGTGCCCGAAATATGTGCTGCCAGGCTATCCCCAACACAACCTCTTTCTCTCTCTCTCTCTCTCACTCACTGTACATTCGAGTGACAAACGGAGAAGACGACACTGCCTCCAGATTTCAACGCATTACAGTCTTCGAAAATTGTGCGAGAAAAGCAAGGGGAAAAGTAACAACACGTAAACGTCAAATCCTGCATCTCCAAAACAGGTTGTCCCTATTTAAATCATCAAAAATATGTGTAGAAATAGAATAACTGAAGAACTATATAGTACTAGCAGTAATTTAAGTCAAAAAACATGTTAGTAAGGACGCCTTCCACTGTTGCTTTCTTTTCTCTCGAGCCTTAGCTTAATTTTCTCGAGACTTACACCTCAAATGTATGGTCACGTGCTCTCTCTCTCTCTCTCCCCCCCTCTGAGAAAGTAGGGTTAGTAGGTCTACTTGAAAAAGAGGGAAAGGTAAAGCAACCTATTTGTGAGTTTTTTGCCACTGAAGTCAATTTGGTGTCCTTTGTGGGTAAGAAGATACTCTCTAAGAAGAAAATCAACGTAGAAAGGAAGACAAAAAAGTTTTCATGGGAATGCGTTGCCAGCGTTGGCTTTAGAAAATTTAAGCAGACACCCAAAAACACTCTCTCTTTAATCCAACACCTTTTAAGTTTTGATGATTTGAAAGCCTCTAGTTCATAGACTAGTCACTGGTGGTTTAGGTCTTTTTTTTCAGAGCCAAAAAACTTGTGATTCCGAGTCATTGTATTAGTTTAAACTTAAAGCAAGCAATCAGAAATAGTCAGAACGGGTCTACTGATCATAATCGAGAACTCCTACCAAAATAAAGCTGGAGACCAAGATAAACAACAATGCTCTTTTTGGCTAAATCACATAAGCTCTATTGGGACTTCAAAAATATAACATAATCTATTGACCAAATGATAAAATTTCATTATAATCATTTAATTAACATCAAGTTCTAGTGTTTAATAAAGCCCACTTTCACTCCAAAGACTATAATTAATTAAGTCAACAAATTAGATTTTAATAGCATTGCTCATTTCTCTATTTGTTTTTCTCTATGGAAAATGCTACATAACGAAAATGAAAACCAAAAATTAAAATCTAAATGCATATCATCCCTTAGGTGAGTGTGAAAATAGTAGATCCACTGAAAAAATTGATAGGATCCACTCATCAAATGGTTGATATGCATTTCGTCCATACAGAGCAAAAGTGCTTCTTGTTGTCGACACCAAAGGAGAGAGAATTAATCATATACTACTTAAAATCTTGTGAAATTGTTACGGGGTCAATCATAGGACATGCACAGATAGGCCTCGGCAACGGGCAGGGCCGGGCCGGGTCGGCCCAACCAGGCATTTTTTTAGCCCATAGCCCATCTATGGGTCGAGCTCTGGGCTTTGACTAGTCAACAGAGTAGGGCAGGCTGGTCCATTAGGAATTTTTAAGGCCCATGGCCCGTCTCGTGGGTTGGCCTATTGGGCCAAAACGGGCTAAATACGGGCTGGGTCTGAAATGGGATTTTTTATTAAAAAACTACTTTTTATGTAAAAAGATACAAAAAGATATCAAAAAATTTATTTTTTATATAAAAAATACAAAAAAGACATCAATTACATGAAGTTTGTATGAAAAAATAAATTAACAAAAAAATTGTTCATATTAATTGAATTTAACAAATATTCATTTAGAGTTACAATGTGACATTACAAATTGATTGGTGGGTGAGACTATTTTGCATTACTACAAATTTAGTACATCCCAATTAAGTTGACACCTACACAATTGTTAATCATTTGCAAATCTTAACCTTATAGAAGTTACAGATCAAATATCAAATAAACAATACAAATATGAAATATTAATTTAGTGAAAATTGAGGGTGAGTCCCCTTAGATGGGCTTATAATGATTTGAATTCTGGAATGAAACTTATTTGGGGGTAAGTCCATGTTTAAACTTATATGTAAGTACTTAAGTCCACTTATTTTTTAAATCTCAAAATTACCCCTAACGGTATTAGTTTTGTCCAGTTATGAAAAGTCACATAGGTTAGATCATTGAAGTATATATGGAAATTCTTAATTGAGTTACATATGGAAACATTTTATTGAATATTATGATAATTAACAGAAGTTTTATATAGAAGTTATATATTCTGATAGTTATATATGAGAAGCTTAATGTACGAATAAATTGTTGGTTTATTAAGTCAAAATCAGATCACAAAATTTCCTTAACAACAGTAATACATAATATAGGGAGACTGAACAATGTCAATAGAGTTCAGTAACACAAATGTTAATAGATACCAACATTCATGTTACTATATGATTGAAGTTACAATTAGGATCATGTTACTATACTGACACTAATGTTACTATAGTGAATTTTAACATACAATTGTAAACCTTGATACGCATATTATATAATATACACTTTAATATTCACAGTAACATCAAAATTTTGTACTAAGTAACACATCTAATTTTACAAAATACAAGACAATAATTTTGTTACAGTAACATCAACTTTCGAATGATTTTAGTGAAAATATGATCCACAAATTTAAAATTTACAAAATGACGAGTAGTAATACACAATTGACAGTTGAATTACGACACTCAATACCAATTGTGAACATCAAGATATCGAAATTCTTAACTCTATTTTTCGGTTTACGTACAGTAACATGAACTTTTTCCACAATAACACAATCAAGAAATACTCGATTGTCTTACGCAACAAAAAAATCAACAAAATCGAAATCTATCACATTTTAATTTAGTATTAATGTTTAAGTTCTCTTGAATATTGGTTACAAGGTTAATGCCCACTTTGATAGAATTAAATCAACTTTTAACATTTTAAAATCTATAACATTTTAATTTTTTTTGTGATCATGTTACTGTCTTTGTTGAGTATATTACTATTTTTATTTTTTAAATATTAATATTCAATATTAATATTTTGTCGATGGAGTTCAAAATAAATTGGAATAATAAATTGAAATTATATTTTATGAAATATAATGAGTCTGAAATTTGAATATGAACGATTGTTGGTAAATGTCGATTTCTTATTTTTCGGATAAAGAAATATTGTGACTTGGAAGATTGTAGCCGGATTTGAAGACAATTATGAAGGAGATGTATATAACTGGTTATTATATTCATAAACGTCATTTATAACATTTTTACAAGAGTTACAATAGTAAAATTAACAAAAAAACAGACTTAAAACCAATTAAATTTTCTTAACGAACTTATCTCCAAATAAGTCAATATTGGAGGACCGGTCTCCAAATTTTCCTATAATTTAATTATCTAATTGGGCTAATGGGCAGGCTAACTGACGTACTAACAGGCTTTTCAACAGGCCGGCTAGCCAGGCTAGTGGCTACCGAAGTCCTACCACGTGTACGAGCCAAGCTGCCCATTAGCCCACTGGGTTTTTGGACCGCGAGGGGCCCATTAAACTTTGGGCTTTTTGGTGAGGCCTATGCACGAAGCATTCACAATTCCTGTAATACAGACATGGACCTTTTACCAAAACACAACCAATACGCAAAAATATAAAGCCCCCTGAAATTTCGTCAAAGAGCAAAGCATGTTACCACTTCGCCTTCAAAATAACAATTCCACCCACATTCCACACCACTAAGAATGGCTGCAACGACACACAACTATAAACAATAACGTATAGGCCAGCTAGTTTCTATCTTTTATCTGCAGATGTAACCGGCAACATTACTTAGCTTAAATACACCTCAACTATTTATTTTCAAAATAGACTGCGAAGAAGCCATTAGCATTACCCAAGAAACAAGATTAATTGAAGAACACAGCAGATCATAGTCAAATTTGCATGTGTGTGTGTGTGTGTGTATATATATATATATCAAAGAGCTGACCCTTCCCACTTTATATCTCTGCATTGACACTTTCACATCTGTGTGATGATATATACCATATAAGATCATCAACAGTATGCAGCTCATGCACTATTTCCAGTTGTATAGTAAACATGACTGCAAAAATATGCTCCATTGTCTAACACCAAAAAGGGGAAATCTTCAACATTTGGCAAATTTGGATGTTCCAGACAAATAAAAAATATAAGACAGTTGATGGTCCATCATGACCAGTTACCACCACTAACAGATAGCAAAATTTTAAATCCCTACATGCAGAAAAGCTGTGCACCCAGACATATCTGTTGATTATAAGTAGCTCCAGTAACTTCAACTCATGCCTACTTGATCTTCTTCTTTGGCCTCAACTGCAAATCAAATCGCAATAATACAACTTAAGAACAAACATTTAACAACCATGAAAAAATGTGGAAGTTTATAAACCTTGAGAAAGAAGCATTAATTAAAAAAAAAAAAGACTAACCCAATATTAACATCAATTACCTGGTTGCTGTGCCCACACTTTTTCTTCCGACAGTTGACAGCACGAGGATGCAGACGAGCATAACATCTAAAACAAAAGATGAAATCAAGTCAATCTAAAATATTGCACACTTCATTTGTAACTGCTACGCAAGTTTCCCAAATCTAGAATCATGATGGATACTGCAATATATGAAATCAAAGAGTACAAATAGGACAAAGCAGACTTTAAAGTTTGGTTTCAAACTATAACAGGAATGAAGATAACTACCAAATTTAAAACTACTTCTTGCACAACCAAAACAAAAAAGATCTACAAAATAACAAATTTAAGCCCAGATATCATGTAGTACTACAACTAGCCTAAACTTTTTAAATAGATAAATTTCCATAAAATACTTACTCATAAAACTAGAAAGCACAGATACGGACACGGGTATCGTATTCGATACGATACGGACATGGGGATCCAACAAAGTTCCAAAATATAAGACACGAATACGGCAAAGATACGACTAAATAAAATAATATTATATATTTTTTTATATAAATAGCATTAATAATAAGACCTAAAATCATTGTGTAGTTAATTAATATCTTACAACAATGAGTAATGGGTTAACATGTTAGAATTAGGCAGTGAGTTTAACACCAAAGTGGGCTTGGCCTATGGGCTAACACCAAAATGGGTTGTGGCCTATGGGCTAACACCAAAGTGGGTTGTGGGTTAATTTATTTAACACTTAAAAGAAAAAAAAAAATAAAAAGAAAACAAAGCTGCTCAGTTCAGTCAAGAGAGAGAGAGACAGAAAAAGAAAAAAGAGTCCAAATAGGGCACCAACAGAGAAACAGTCGGAGAGAGGAAGAAGGAAAGAAGGAAGAAGCAGATCCGGTATGTCTCTTTGCCACTTCTTCTATACTCTCTGTCGACGACCTTTGCTTTTCTTTTTTTTTTTTTTTTCTTTTTTCAGCCCCTAATTCCCCATATCCTCCACGTATCCTAGTCATATCCGACTTCAATAAAATTCTTGTTCACTATTCAAGACATTTGTAAAAGTGTCAAACACATGTCCCGCCGTGTCCCACGTGTATCCGTGTTGGACACGTGTTCAACACCGCCATGCCTCCCGACGAGTGTCCACGCTTCCTAGACATAAAATGAACTCAAATCTGAAAACCGACGAAAATACACTAATGAAGCTGTCAAAACAATTCAGTGTTGAACAAAGAGTTTGGGAGTTTCATGAGGATTCTAGTGGATCCGTCTAAATTTTCTAGGAGGATAAGATTTGAACATGGTGATGGGTAAACATAGTACTCGTTGAACACTGGGACATATTATAGCTCCTAAAAGCTCTCTTGCACACATTTAAATGGGACTTGAAATATCATTAGCATTAGGATATATCTCAATGGTTAAAAAGCTGGGATGTATCTAAATGCTTAGATTTAAAGTGACGCAGAAGCATCTTGATTACGTGGTAAAACAAGCGTAATGCATAAATTTACACAACGACAAAACACAGAAGTTAGTGATCACCAAATAGACTTGTAGGACAATTTATTAGGCCATTTGATTGCCAAAGTGAGAAGATAAGGCAGGTTGATAATCATGGTTTAAGGTCGCGATATAGGTCATCGACTCAAAGAGTTCTGATACAAATCAGTCATGGCACTGTATCAGGCAATACGACCTAAAAGAAAATATTGAAAATGACGAGAGATTTCAGTTATACTGCGGCATCGCGGAACCATATCGGCCGATGAGATGACAATAACTTGGTCGAGTCATGTGAGTCGCAGGATTTATGTGTATGGTGTAACAATATCATCTCAGAAGGTGTCGAATCGAATACAACTTAGCCAATATCAATACGTGTCTAAAAGAAAATGTTGAACATGACAGGTGATTCAAGTTATAGTGATACAGAGGAACTGTATCGGCCAAATTGGTGACGCTAATTCAACGACTCGAGATTAGCTCAGATGACTTGGTCGAGTCATACGAGACTCGGGGTTTATACGTATCGTGTAACAATATCATCTCGGAAGATACCGAATCGAATACGAGTCGGCTGACTCGTATCGTCATCAACCGATACTTTGAACCATGATAACGGTAACCAATTATGGGTTGCCACATCATCAAAAAGCCACTTCACTAGTTAGAGTATCACATTTTCTATGATATTCCCTCCCTCTATTGTTCTTAGCCCTCTTTCTAACTACATTCATAGCTGTCTTTTTATCTAGACCCCTCTTATTTCCATTCTATCTCACTTATTCCTACACCTCTTATTCTCTTTCTGACTGCCTTTTGTTTCACTGTTATTCTCACACTATAGGATGTATCAAACCTTGTTCCATAAAGGAAGGCTAGTGTACTAAATAATGCCGATCATAGTTATCAAAATCGTACGATTCGCGATTTGATTCGTACAATTCGGTTTGATACAGGAACAAAACTATTCGTATCTTATATGAGAATCGTTTTAGAATTGAATCGCACCTGAATTGTACAAATCACACGATTCAATCACTTTTTTTTAAAACCCAAATTTTTGGCAAAACAATGTCGTTTTGTTTGCATAGGAATCCACGCCCTAATAAAAACTCAACATCTATGCTCGTTCTTTCTCTGACACCGTCTAAAGCTCGTCATGCGTTGTCTAAAGCTAAAGGTCACAGCTAACGCTCTCGCATCATCGGTTGATTTTTATTCTCAATCTTTTCATGGGTAGTTTGTTAGGTTCTAATTTTTTATGTCAAAATATTGGCCTATATGTTTTCTCCCAATCAATTTTCTTATTGATTCTTTTTTCATTCATGTTTGTATCCTAATCTATACTGAGTGTCACTATTTTGATTCTTGAATAGCCATAGTTCTTTAATGAATTTTTTTTCCAAATTGTTGAATTTGAAAATGGTTAAACAAAAGATGAAAATGAAACAAAAGGCTAACGTCTTTCCATTAGACAATGTGATTATGTCAATTAATTATTTTTAGAATGCAATAATGTTCAATGTTCAATATTTTGTCAATTTTAGATATGTAGTATTATTTTTTATTTTTTATTTTTTTTCAAATGTTGTGTCGAATGTTACGATTCACGATTTGATACGATTCACGATTCTTAAATTTAGGATTCCGATGCACGATACGAATCACAATTTGACAACTATGATGCCGATGCAACTAAATAAAGTATAATAAAGAAAGGCAGAAAAAATGCCTTCCAAAATTGCAAAGCAAACTTGCAACAAAACAAAGGGACAACGTACGAAAAATAAACCAGTCAAATGCTCTTTAGCATTGCACATGCATGTCAAAGAAGTATGGAAGAGTGTTTCATAGGGAAATCATCCTAGTTTATTAGATTTCCTGGCTACAAGGTTCCATATTGAAATTTGAAATTTAAGCTATGTGCATTTATGTTTTGGACTTTATACAACAATTGGAGTAGGGTAATATGGTTTGCTACTTGAATCTAGATAAATGCACACATAAACATGTACATAAACTTCCACAATATATGTGCATATATATGTAGATACCGTAAAGAAGCAGTATCATCTAGAGGTAGACCATGCAACCTTGCTCCGAGAGTATGGTAAAGGCACATAGACTTGGATGGAGCGATGGAAAAAATACTAAAAGCCCCTGGCGATCACAGATATTGTAACGTCATCCTCGTCATAAAGGCTGATGGGAGTTGCTCTCCATACTAGTATGTGATTTCAGATGAGCTTGACAACTTTTCTTCCACAACCCAATATGTTACATAACTTTCTCATAGTTACTATATAAATGCCATCATTGCCAGCAGCACTATGCATCAACAGAATTGCCCTAAGAACATAAACGGAAGAAACATACACAAGACTCCTACAAAACTGCCTGAAAAAGACATGTTCATGGGGCTTGTCAGACCAATAGACAACAAGACTACTCCCCGCAACCCCAAAGAGACACAAGAAGACGAATGACAAGCAGGAACCAGAAAAGTAGGCATAAGATCGCAATATCACATTAAACTCTGCTCAGTCCAACTATTTCTTTTACCATAAAAGCCACTTGACCACTGTAGCCATTTCACTTCCCTTTTAAGTAGGCTATGTTACTGGTACTCCAAAAAAATCTCCAAGCATTCAAAAAATATAAATATTCACACACAGTAGAATGCCAGAAGTTTTGTTGCAGTGCCAGCATCATTCTTTCAAACATGCATCATTGAGTGAAAAAACTGAAGTACATCTCTCGAATTAAAGGTGGCATAGAAATACCCCTTACATCAATTGCATCGTAGACCACAACTATGACTCAAATCAAATCTGATTCAGAGTAGTCTTACACATTTTATTCAGAAAAATAGAATTCATGCTTTCGAATTGGAATGGAATGATAACTTAATTGAAATTTCAACTAATTTTGTCTTCTACTCCAATTTCACGCCTTCCATGCCCCCAAACCCAGTATTTAAGCATTAAATACTAAGGATACTAATCTTCAACCAAAGTAAGATACAGGAAGTGCTAATCCTGATTTACAGGAAGGTAAATCCCTGACAATTTCTTTTCTAAAATAACACGAATATTCAATTTTTACTCTTAAAATATAGAAGACAAATTATATGCAACGGTCTTTAAAAGGTCAACGTAAGGTAAACAACAACAAAAACATAACTTGAACGATAAGAGTCATATGGAATATACTAAAATAAAAACAGAAATGAATCCAAGCCCCTTTGTAAACAATTTCTTACTTGCGGCAGATCATCTTGTCCTGGTTGTATTTCCGCGCCAACGCCATCAACGATGGCTCAATTATACCACCACGAAGCCTCAGAACCAAATGCAGTGTCGACTCTACGTAAAATATCAATCAAATAAATACATATATACTTCGCGCGCGCTTCTGTGGATATGTTTATAAATGTAGGTGCATGGATACCTTTCTGGATATTGTAATCGGCGAGGGTACGGCCATCTTCGAGCTGTTTGCCGGCGAAGATCAGTCGCTGTTGGTCCGGTGGAATCCCTTAAAAATTTAATTTATCATAGGATTTGCATGTAAAATCGTCAGAAATCAAAAACCCTAAATTGTAACTAAAACGGTTTGATTCAGTGCAATGCAATCATTATATAGATATGCCTAACAGTACCTTCCTTGTCTTGAATCTTGGCCTTAACATTGTCGATGGTGTCGCTCGATTCGACCTCAAGCGTGATGGTCTTCCCTGTCAATGTTTTCACAAAGATCTGCATCTCTCTCTCTCTCTCTCTCTCGCGGCGTTGATGAGCGGTTACGATGAATTTATCTAGTCCCGCTGAGAATTTGGGTTTTGCCTTGCTATGAATTTTGCTGTCATTTTAGCCCATTGGGCTGTAAAGCTCCATTGCCCAGATGATAACTGGGCCAGAGGTACAGCCCATGTTTTTTTGTTTTAGTGTAGAAGCCAGAAGGTTCTTCCTTCCACAAAAGCCTAAGCTAATAATTTCAGTTTATCTGCTCACCAAGACATAAAGGACATGTTTGGGACGTGGGTTTGGTGGGATTTAAAGGGTGGGTTTTGTAAAAATAATTCAATACACCTTTTAAATTCGTGTTTGGTTCAAAGTTTAAGACTCGGGATTCATAAGGTAAATGAATCTCGGCTCGTAATGAATAATTAATTAAAACTCACAAATGGCGGTTTGATGAAACCCATGGAGGGTAAGTTTCACAAGTGAAAGATTGGATTTTAAGACAAAAAGATTAATTTATCCAAAAAAATTATTCTTATATTCACCTAATAATGAACATTTTAGTAAATTGAGTAACATGATTTGACATAGAGCAATGCTATAGGGACCTTATTTGGGGACCTAAAATGGGGACCTAATGATGTGGCTTCAATGCAACTATTGGATTAGTTGTGAGTTCCAATGTTAGATGGAGCCCACAATCAATCCAATGGTTGTACATTATTAGGTCCCCAAATTAGGTTCAAATAGCATTTCCCTTTGAGATAAATTACTTGGATGTGTGAATCAATAAGTTGCTAAGATTTTATCCATGAAATTTCAGAATTGAATTTAAAGCACGTTAAATATATTTATTCAGTATCCTCCACATACGTTGAACACTTAATCACAGCCAACCTCATAGCCTTCTCCCATTTATGTAAGCATTTAACGCATGCACACACACGTACACAAACGATTCTTTGGTTTATGCAAAGCATTCATACAAAATTAAATTTCACAATTCAATAATTTCCGAAACCATATGTAAAGACTATGAAGTCTAAATCTTCTTCTTCTTTTTTTTTTGGGTAAATACCAAGTCTAAATCTTCATTCCCCAAAAAGGCAAGGTAGGAAAGATGTATTTCCAAATCCATCAATCAAAACAAATAGATGTACATGTAAGGCCCAAACTCTTTTTTACACTAGATCTTCTAATCAACTATTCCGGTCAAAAGTATAACGTTTTGTTTGGTAGGAACGATGGAAAATAGGAAGGATAAAAAGTAGAAGAGATAAATTTTCTATCATTCAAGGAGAGAAAGTATGAAAGATACACTTTCCTTCCTGTGTGTTTGGTAGGATTGATGGAAAATAAAAATGATTAAATTTTTTATTTTTTTTGTGCTTGTTAAGATTAGGGGTGACAATCAAGTCGTGTTGAGTCATTGCGGGTTTGTGTCAAACATTAGTCAAACTTAACTCAATTCATTTAACTAATTGTGTCATGTCGAGTTGACTTGTTTATTTTCGTGTCGTGTTCGTATTTGTATTTGTGTTGATCCGCATAAACTTTGAATAAAAAATTTAACGCTAATATGTTATTTTCACTTAATTGAATCCATGTTCATATTTTTTTTACAAATTAAAAATAAACTTAAATAAATATAATAATAATAATAAGTAAAAATATATTTTATATATAATAATTATATCAGTGTTTAATAAATAGTTATAAATAATTAACAGTTTATGTCTATAATCTATATCTATACTACTTCTAATCTATACTTAACAAGAAAAACTTTTGAATTCCTATTTTATCCTCTACTATTGTTATAATTTCAATCACGTCCTGCATCCTTTGATCTTCCTTTGATAATAAATGAGTTTTTGTTAATAAATTCATTAATATTACTTGTAATTGTGAATGTTACAAACTCTCAATTTATATGGACTGTTGGGATACTAATAACGCTCCAAATCTCCATTCCCATGTATAATTTGGCAATCTAAAAAGCATAGATGGTATTTTTTTCAGGGTTGAAAGCTTGAGATATGTCAAATCTGGTCAAGGAGCACACAGTAATAGCTTAAAATAGGTATTTTTTACTTTTTGTGTTTTCAAATCTTTCAATTGCTACCTGTTTCTAGAGGGACAGAAGGAAGAAATAAAGCAAACATAAAGTGGGTCAGTTGCAGATAAAATTATTTGAATATACAAATCATTGTTTGGTAATGTAACTAGGAGAATTTCAAGTATATCTATCTCATATGGTTTGGGATGTTGTTTTGGTTGGTTTAATCTCTCGTGTTGTTTTTCTTCTAACGTTCTATTATGGGGTGTTCTTATTAGTTCTTATTATCTTGGTTTGAATGGTTTCTTGGCTAACCTTCACATTTTGTATTCACGGGCTTTTCTAATTCTATGACGTGGTCACTATTTCGAATCTTAGATTTTTCTTTTTGTATATTATGGTTCGAAAATTGATTCAAGTTTGTATTAAGCTATTGTCTGAAATTCTTACATTTAGGTTTTGTGTTATATTTATGTACTCAATTTCTAAGTTTTATTTTGTGTTTATTGTCTCTAAACTATATTTTTTATATATGCAAGTAAATGAAAGGTGATGAACATTACTTATTGAGGAAAGATGACAAAAAGTTAAAATGGAGGGACGACATGGATGACTTCGCAAGTAACATGGCAGCAATAAGAATGAAGGGTTGCTTGAAGTTCTTACTATCCAATAGAGTCCAAAAAATCCAAATGACGAAGTAACGATTATAAATTTTTTATTTTTTATTTTTTTGACGTGAGATTTTATTGAAATCTTAAATGATCGGTCAGAGCCTCGATTATATATATCATATATACAACTCTTTGTTTGCCTTGTTGCAGTTTTCCCAGGCTGTTACTTTTTGTTTGTGATAAAAGAATCATATCGTTAGTGTTCGTGCCAAGCAACAACTATAATTGGTATTAGTTTGCTTGAATATGTATTTACCATACATATTTCGTTACCTAATAGCTCTTAGCTTAATAGACTATTAAGACTGTAATTAATCAGAGTCTGAGTCAACTATAAAATTTGAGTGATATATTAAGATGAAAGAATATACTAGGTTATTGGTAGAGTATCACCCGTCATAAGCGCATTAAAAAAATAAATATTGATTTGAAAATTTGCAAATTAATTTATCCTTTTATTTAGCTTAGAGACTATTGAGCTTATTATGATGCAATTGAGCTTTTATATATTTGGTCATGATACATGGTCACCACATGGTTGGTGCATGACTTAAGCAAGTAATAGGCTAGGGTAGTTTTAGATTCACGTGTTATATTTTTTGTGTTTCGTGGCCCTCCATTATCATTTAAAGTTTTTGATAACTAATTTTTTTGTTGCAGTGGGTATATATTTCAACAAGTGTATCATCTCTTGAATTTTTAATTAAATTGTCTATAGGGTATGCAACTCATATTCCAAATTACTCTTTTATTTGCCTGATGTTTCTATATTCGTAAATTGTGCATTTCAAAACCTGCAAACTCACTATAAAAACAAAATAATAAATAAAAACAAAAATGATAAATCATGATGTTAAAACCAAAATATAAACTTATTTTGTGGTTTCTATTCAATTAATAAATTCAATTTCTTATCAAAATTATGATTTAAAATAGTTCACGTGCAACGCACGTGTATACTAACTAGTACTAATTAAATATGTTAGTTTCGTGTTACCATGCAAACGAGAAAATTATTATATTTATGTCGGTTCATTTTCAAGTTCGTGTTGAGTTATAATCAAGTTCATGTCATAAAATTCGTGTTGAGTTTGAGTCGTGTCATCGTGTTGAGTCAAAAATTTTCACTCGTACCTAAGATAGAAAAAATATATTTTTTTAATTTAAATTTTTTATTTTTAAAATTATTTTTAAAATATATATATAAATACATATTTTATTATTATATTTTTATATGAAATTAATGTATACATAATACATGTATATATCAAAAGATATATAGACAAATAAGATATATCTCAACACAAATAATTAACTTTCCATCTATTTTCTTTCCGATTTTGGAGGGATTAATTTTGGTGAGTGGGAAGAAAAGTTAATTCATCCACTTTTTCATTCTTCTTATTTTCCTTCCTTACCAAACATGATATTTTATTTATCCCTCTAACTTTCTATTATTTTAACTTTCCATCATAGCAAACGAAATATAAATGACAATAAATGGATGATCCATTACCAACTTGTGCATCACATAACCCAAAAAAGGAGCTTCCTAAAAGGACCACGGAAGCGAATCAAAAAAGAGAGGAAAATAAAGGGAGTCAAGAGTCTTTATGCCTCCCCACCCCACCCATAAGAGCAGTCAGAAAGGAATTTCTTTGTTAGATTGATTATGCCATCGAATCAAGAAATATATAGTTGGTGTTGTTAAAACAAGTGGAGTGGAGTGGGGGTTAGTCCACTTCTTGTATCAGTAATGCTATACTGACCAAATTTTGGGACTAAATTTATAGCCCAAATGACATGGCAGCTGACTTGAACTTATTTATTTGGTGTCATGTTATTTGGGCCCCAATAAATACTCCAAATGATATGCTGTCATGTCATTTGAGCTATAAATTTGATCTCAAAATTTGGTCAGTGTAGCATTACTCTTCTTGTATTTCTGGTTCAACTTTGTAAGATTGAGGTAATCTAATCCACAACATAGATTATGACCCCATTGCAAGTACGACCTTCCCTAGGAACCAACAAGGAGAATTAATATTTAAACCGCATGTTGCAATATATATAGGAAATTTACCTTTCAAATACTTTTCATTAAAAAATAAAAATTCTATCTTCCTTTCATAATGCTTAGTTAATTAACTAAATGTGATGTTTAAGGATCTTTATTCTTCGAATCTATTGCTGGATTAAGGACTAATCAACCTGCTTAGCTTCTGAAACACTCAATTTAACTAGACAAAAATTGGGTTATATTACACAAGACAATAAACATCAAAATAATAACATTTAAATACCTAAATTTTACATGTCGTAATGAAAACATATGTTGGAAGTGAAATTGGCACAAATACGTTTTACAATATTGCATGTATATGATTAGGGGTGTTAGAATATGACACGACATAAAATTAGAGAGTTTGAATCTTTTTTAAGCCACCTGTTTCATAAACGAATGGAGATACGAATAACAAACGAATTGGAATATGGGTGAAACCAATCAAAAGAAATATACAACTCGATCCATTTATATATCTGTTATAAACGATTCATACACGACATGAACTCGATATAACATGACTCGTTAATCAAGAATTAATAAACGAATTGAATATGTGGTGAAGTGACTTTTGACACGAACTCGTTGAGGTCTGACACAATTGACAAGCTTACCTATGATATATGATAGATTAGATTTTAAATTTTAATCAAGAGGATAGATTGGCATACATTTGTTTTAATCAACTAGAAAAGAATAATATCTAAGATAAACGTGTTTAATAGACAACCCTATTAGATTTGCAAATCAAACGAATATGCTTGATACCTGTGATGGTGTCGCATCTACTAGGGGACAGATAATAGACATTAGTGTTTCAAATTATCTAAGTAAAGCGATTTTTGAATTCCAACCACCCATCAACTCATTTTTCTTTGTTCTTTACTAATTTTTTTTTTCGGTGAGTTTCTTAATTTTGAACCTGATAATTTTTTATAATTATGAATGAAGTCGTTGCTTAGAAGTTAGAACGAACGAAAACAGAATCTTGCAGATTCAATCCATTTGGCCCACCTAGGAGCTCACGCAGTACAAAAATCAACGGACAGGGATTACTCTTTGACGTTAATGATAGCAAGCCCAGCATCGATCAAATAACAACAATTGGTGGGGCCTATTCCGTGAATGTGACGCTGGTGGATCTCAAATTTCCAGCTTTCTGTTCACCGTATTCACGTAATTAAAATTTAATTTTTTGGATTTTATTTGAATTTTATAATATTATTATTTTCTTATATCATGTCCAATACCAGTGTTAATTTTACCAACCATAAGGATCACAAAATAAATAAAATGAAAGTCACGAATAACAAAATTAATTAGTAATATAAATAAAAAATAGATTTTTTTTAACTTTTTAATTTTTTTCATTCAAATAGGGAGGTGTTACAATTTACAAACATTTGCACATTTGTGTGTATGTGTGTTTATATGGGTTGTTCATCATGTGCACCCTCCTAGACCCTATGGCCCCGACAATTTTCGAATCTATTACCGATATACAGCTATTTTAGAACATATATACCAAAATACAAAACTTTTAAACTTATTTACTAAACCACGGCAATTTGTTAAAAAATGGATTCAATAAAACTGCTTTTAAAAAAAAAAAAGTTTGGGCTATGCGAAAAGCGTGTTTACCAAACACAATTTTAATAAAAATGGTAAAAAAACGTGTTTCATAAACACGCTTTTCACACAAAACACTATGACCTGGGCAGGTTATCGTTCAACAAAAACAATGTCAATAACTTTTATGAACAAAAGAAAGCAGAGAGCAGTTGGTTATAGCCTGAAAAACTAAATATGTGGTTGTTTTGTTTTCCACCATTTAAGAAGGGTCATGAGCAACTGAGTTTCGTCATAACCCAGATGCAAACACAGAGGGTGATTCTGAATTTTCTAGGATCGTTGATGCCAAACACCAGGGATTAATTACCATGGCAAGGGTAAGAAGATTCTGAAGCTATTGATTCTGCAAGATATGTTGCAGAGAACTGAAGAAGAAGATGAAATTTAACAGAGAGAAAGAGAAAGAGTTGAGCAAACTTGATTCTGTGTTGAATGAAGACACTAGATTGGTCCATTGATCCAATTTGTTTGCTCTTACTCCTTGAGTTTCCGCGAAACAAAGACTGTAAGTTCCCAAAATTTATTGCTCTAGTATAGAACCAGCGATTATCCGGTTCATGATCTTTTGTGTGAAAAAGTGTAAAAAACGGGGTTAGTAATCACGCTTTTTTCACTACTCACTTTTTTTTTTTAATAAAAAAGCAGGATTGTTAAATCCGTTTTTTAATAAAAGCGGGATTGTTATATCAACTTCTAAAAATTGCTGGAGTTTGGTAAATAAGTTTAAAAATATTATATTTTAATATATATGTACTAAAATAACTGTATTTTGGTAATAGATTCGAAAATTTTCCGCCGCACTAAATCCAGGTGGCACACATACCAAATCTCCTAAATTTACTGCTCCTATATTTAGATTTTGTCTTTGAATACTGTCAGTATCACGCGCTCCCAATCAGGTTCCACCCACAACCACCATTAAGTAAGCTTTTCGCGTCTAGTCCGTGTGTCTTCAACTTAGTTGTCCCTTTCTCTCACTCTCGCACCTTGGCTCTAATCATTCAAGTATCAAGTTGAAAGAATAAAATCTAAAATTACTTTTCTCTCTTCTTTTCAGTTTCAATATCTCCGTATGAAAACACACAAAATGCAATAATGATTGGTGGCAATGGCATACATCTTCAAAGTTACTCAAGATATTATTTTGAAAACTTGGCATTTTACTAGCAAAATTAAAGAACAATTAAAATAGCATAAATAAAAATACTTAAATAATTAAAATAATTTTGTAAGTATGATCACTCAAGACACACAAGATTATATTTTTTAGTCAATTTTTTTAAAAAATATTATTTATAATTAGATTGAAGTAATTAAAAATAAAAAATTCAAAAAATAAAATGATGAGTTTAAAAAAAATAACAATACAAACTAATACAAAATACATATTTAGAAAACAATTTTTTGTATTTTTATAGTGCCTGTATTATTTTTAACTATTTTTAGATCGCGATCCTTGACATTATTCCAGCCCGCTGGACCACTCTAACTCTACATAATTTATGTAAGCCTATGTTTTAGGCCTTTTGAAAACCCAAACACGCAACCTCCGGTCATTGGACCGTTCTTCTCACGCCCCTCAATGTCAATTCATCTTAGATTTGTGGCGGCGCTGCTCAAAATTTTTATTAAGTTTCCATACCACATAGTATAGGGGAATTCTACTGTGCCGACTTGGGTACAGTACCGTTGGTTGCTATTTTTTTTTGGTAAAATTATAACTGTTCAGAAAAAGTATATAATCGATCAAGGATCCATCATCGATTACAGATATACATAATCGCTCATACACTTCCCCTGAACAGTTATAACTTTCCCTTTTGAGTTGTAACTTGATCTTTAAAAATTATAACTTACATCTCAAAAAAATTATAACTTACACCTCAAAAAAATTACAACTTAACCTGAAATTGTTGTAACTTTCGGTACGATACCTCTTTCTATATCGTAGCCTTTCCCTATAGTATATATTATCACATTCATCAAAAATTTTATCAAATTAAGATATCTCATCAACTTTCCTTGCCACATCATTTTTAATTCAATATTTAATAAATATTTTTGTGAACACAATATTATTTTTATTCCAGGAGAGGACTATGTCATTGAGTTAGTACCTTATTCAATTTTATTATAAATTATTAATATTGTGTTAATTTATTTGTAATAATTAATCTTAAAAATAATAAAATTTAAAACTTTAAGCGTATTATGTTTTAGTTAATAAAAAATAAGAATTATGATATCAAAAAATTATTTGTCAAACGTAGTTGAACCCATATATTCGTATGGCTCTTTGAGTTGCCATATAATAAAAGAATTGATTATATTAGTTAATACAGACTAATTCTATATAAGTAGATAAAACACAAGAATAAATGAGATAAAATTAATACTCATTGTAATCTAGTGTTTGGTAAGACATTGAATAAATGTGGGATAATAGTTTTAATTACATATTAACTAAAAAATCATCAATTTTATCTACTTATTAATATTTTTGTTTATTTGGTGGGTAAAATAATAAATTTATAACTTAATACACTTAAACTAGACTATGATATTATAATCAGTTCAATAGTACGGATAAAATATATTATTTAGATAAGCATTTGAAATAAGACTATATATAATACGAAATATTTTTTACAACTAAATACCATATAAGATTAAATTAAAGAGTCTTAATTTGTCATAGACTCCTTAATACTGCAACCACAATAGACACTTTTTCGCTTATACGGTCCTACTAGTTGTTATAGGCTTATAGCGGTTATTATTCCCACTCACTTGTCTTACCTGAGCTTCCTATATATACCCACCAATGCCTCTTCGTTCTTCCATCGAAACCAATAGCTAGCTTCTGTGTCAGTTTTAATTCCTCGTAGTCACAATCTCATATTCTACCCACTATCATGAGAACAGACATAGAAAGCCTCTGGGTCTTTGCCCTAGCTTCCACTTCCACATGCAAATCCTTCTTCACTTCATTATTAAACTCCATATATTTTGTGATCGCCTTTGTTCTAGCTTTTCTAGTCATCAGCTTGATTTATTGGGCACAACCAGGTGGTCCAGCTTGGGGCAAATATAGGTGGAGAATCAGAAAAGGCACAGTTTCAGCTTCCATGGCCATGGTTAAGCGGCCTATTATTCCAGGTCCAAGAGGTGTTCCTGTTCTTGGGAGCATGAACCTCATGGCTGGTCTATCACACCGCAAAATTGCAGCCATGGCTGAAGCTTGTGAAGCCAAGCGTCTCATGGCCTTCAGTGCCGGGGAAACAAGAGTTATTGTTACGTGCAATCCAGACATTGCAAAAGAAATTCTCAACAGTTGGGTGTTTGCGGATCGTCCTGTGAAAGAGTCAGCCTACACTCTCATGTTCAACAGAGCTATTGGGTTCGCTCCTTATGGTGTTTACTGGCGAACCCTTCGGAGAATCGCAGCAACACATCTCTTCTCTCCAAAGCAAATCAAAGAATCAGAGGCTCAAAGGTTCGAAATCGCAAATCAAATGGTGGCCATGTTTGGTGAACACAAAGGAGACATTCGAGTTCGTGATGCACTGAAACGAGCCTCACTAAACAACATGGTGTGCTCTATATTTGGTCGCAAATACGGATTCGAATCATACCATTCCCACCACGCTGAGAGGGATGAGCTGACGAAGTTAGTTGATGAAGGGTACCAGCTATTGGGTACGTTCAACTGGTCCGACGCCCTTCCTTGGCTAGCTGATTTTGACCCACAGAAAATCCGGTTCAGGTGCTTCAAACTTGTCCCCGAAGTGAACCGGTTTGTTAGCAGGATTATCGCCGAGCACCGAGCTCAGACTGGCAGACTACACCACGATTTCGTTGATGTTTTGCTTTCTCTTGAAGGATGTGATGAACTTTCGGACTCCGACATGATCGCCGTTCTTTGGGTAAGCACGCAAACACACCCATATATTCCATAGAATGTAGAACGTTTTTGGTGCTTTAAAAATCAAAAAAATAAAAATTAATTTGAACTAGTTTGCTATCTAATTACTCTATGCTAAAATACAGCAACTAAGCAATTATCGTCCTCAATTTTTAGAATGTTTGATTTGTCATTTCTTAAAGTTTCTTAACATAGCTTTTATGGATTTGTCTGATGATTAAAAAGATGTTCATCCTTACTTCCATCATGGTTTAAAAAATTAATTGTGAAAGAAAAGGGTGTGTAGTCTATTGAAATATAGGGTTGACGGTATTAGTAGTACTTTGTCACTTAGCATTTTCAAGGGAGATTGCTAGTGTTTAAGTACTGCACGGGAGCTTAAAAAGTGCAAACCCGTGACAACTTGGTGGCCTAGGAGTAAAATCTGAACTATTGAACCTTTGTTATGGTTACTAGTGCATTGCATGTAACACCTTAATTATATTACACTTCTACCTCTATATATATAGTCTGTAAATATATTTAAACGCCTACATATATATAACTTCTAATACCATACTTAAATGCTGTGATCATATGTGGCTGCAGGAAATGGTATTTAGAGGAACTGATACGGTGGCGATTTTGATCGAGTGGATACTAGCAAGGATGGTTCTTCATCCTGATGTTCAATCAATGGTCCATGATGAGTTGGACAGGTTCATTGGGAGGTCTCGTGCAGTAACGGAGTCCGATATCTCACAAATGGTATATCTACCGGCAGTGGTGAAGGAAGTGTTAAGGCTCCATCCACCGGGCCCACTTCTCTCCTGGTCCCGATTGGCGATTACAGACACTACAGTTGATGGGTATCACGTACCGATGGGGACCACAGCAATGGTGAACATGTGGGCCATTACAAGGGACCCAGAGGTATGGGCGGACCCACTTGCATTTAAGCCCGAGCGATTCGTGAATGGGGCAGAGGGTGTGGAGTTTTCAGTGTTGGGCTCTGACCTGAGGCTCGCACCGTTTGGGTCAGGAAGGCGAATATGCCCAGGCAAGAATTTGGGCTTGACCACTGTCACCTTTTGGGTGGCGTCGCTATTGCACGAATACAAGTGGGGTCCAGCAGATCAGAAGAATACAGTGGACCTGTCGGAAGTGCTGAGGCTCTCCTGTGAGATGGCTAAGCCGCTCGCGGTTAGGATTCAACCAAGGCGTATATGATCACAAGTTGATTGTGTTGGAAAATGCAATTATGAGGTATGCAGAAGAAATAAGGAGCAGGAAGCAAAAAGGTGTAATAAGAAGGAAAGGGGGTCCTAAAATCTATAAATTCTCTATGAATATGTATCTAGTTTCTTCTCTTTCTTCTGTCGGTGGCTTTTACCGTTCAGTATCAAGGTTTCTTGATGTATTTGACTATGTACATGTAAGGTGACTCTAAAAAACAAGTTTCAGCTATAACCCCCTTCTCTCTCTCTCTCACTTGAGCAGACATGTCCAGTACATGCTTCGATTCCTGCATGGTTGTGTAATTGATTATGAGTGGACTATAGACTCTATTCAGTGGGATAGGCCTCTTAGATATTTCATTTTTTTTAGTAATAATATTGAGACTTAAAAATCAAACTAGTTTATTCACTTGATGATGTAATAAGTTATACAGTCTCAAGAAAGAAGTTTTAGCAATGATCGCCAAAACAATACTATTGGACCATGACATAATCAGTACCGTAAGTCAACAAATTAAGTCAATTTTTTAAGCTTTCATTATTTTATTTTATTTTCCATTGAAGATCACTAGTGTGGAAGGGTAAGAGGACTAGGTGATTCTTAGTAAGTAATGACACTGTTAATTATGTAATAACAGAGAAAACAGCATGCACGTTTTGCTGGTCCAAAATGAGATGAGTTATAGATATTTCCTGTTTTTGTGTTTAATAATCAGTGCCTAATATAATGGCAACCTACACATGCAACTGAACTGATCTCATGAATGAAAAACAACAATCTTTTATCAATCAAGAAGTTTCAGCCCAAAGTTTTACACCAATTTGCAACCGACAAATTGTCATGTGTCACCTACTTGTCAACACCTTATTAACGTTTTCGTAGTACCATTTAATAGGTTTTGCTGTCTTCTATTGATGACTAAATTAAAGTATAGTCAATGTTAATTGTATGGTAGTAATATCATGATGATCAATAATGCAGCTGTCCCTTTTCATTTGTTTGTACTTTACATTCAGTTTGCTTTCCATGCCCTAAATAATTGCATACTCTTGTCCAGTTGGGGGGCATAGCTCTTCCACCATCACATAATCTTTTGCCAGTTTTCACCTTGTTCTGTTGTTAGGAGAATAAAGTATGATAGTAATATATTATCATTAGCATTGATCATAATTAATTTTTTGGGTAAATAAGAGCTGTGCCTTTTATAGATAATAAAAAATACAAGGGTACTTCATATATTTTTCAAAATGACTCCACAACACTCTTACTAGTTAATATATTCTTGGTGTCCTTGTATTTAGGGTGATATAATTTCGCCAATATTTACATATAAATTTTCTAATTGTCCATGATGGAAAAACTTTTGATCAATGTTGAGAGTGAATATCAATGAAGTGAGACTAATTACAATTGGTAGGGATGAACATACATACATGATGTGTAGACTATCTGCAGTATCTAAAGGTACTGGTGCTAATACTGTGCTGCCCTTGCTCCTATTCTTTCGAGCCTTTGTGACCTGGGACAAATAGAGAAAGATCAACAACAACATGGTTATGCATACAGTGCTGATTGGTTGTGCTGGCCGTTTGGCTTATGCAATTGGAACAGTTATGGGACATGGAACCAGTGACAATGATCTAACCAACAATTTGGGTCTTTTGCCTTAAAACTTTGACAAAGACCCCCACCCCATCTGTGCAATAGATCGCGACTTGGAAAGAAAACTAAATACATACAAACAAAACATGACTGATCCCCATGTTTTAATCAATAAGAAACAATAAAGTTCAAAATAAGGTGGTCCTCTTAAACTAGTTATTCATGTCTATTTCCATTTGGTTGCTCATTTTGGGATGCTTGTTAGATTAGTCCTTGGAAGTGTGGTTACCGATAGGTCAAACCTTCAGGTTGATCTAATTGGAAGGCCAGCATACAACTTGTACTTTAATTGTTATGGTTTTTTTTTTTTCAATTTTCGAAATACCATAGGCAGCCTGATATGCATCAGAAAACTTAATAGCAATATACTCACGTATTAGCAACAGCAGATGAGACAAGGATAGGGATAAGAAAAAGTATATAGATCAGTAGAGAAATGGATACGGGCTAGCATTTGTTTGTACCAGGTATGATAGAAAGGGCTTCCCATAATGTATTCATAGTGCACAAATAGGTGCCTTATAACACCAAGATGACATGTCGTTTTGCGTGTTAACTTCCTTTCCCCTGTCTACATCAGAAATTACAATCATGATTGTCATCCTAGTCTTATATATATATAATGTGGTCATCCACTTACTATAGTCTCACAAAGATTTGCCACTATGATTTGTCATCCATGAATAGAACAAAACGGGCAGAAATATACTTGCCTTAATAGCTAACAAGAAATAGTACAAACAATTTTGGAAAGATGTTTGCTTCAATTTTCTGAGCAGTTAGAAGGAAAGGGATACAGATGTTTACAAGGAGTACCCTTTGGCATCTCTAAAATCTAAAGAGAGGTATGACTCTGAATTTTACTCATTTAAGAAAGATTATACATGTTTAAGTAGTTTTTTTTTTTGAACAGAATGTTTTTAAGTAGATTGCCAGCTTCTTTTTTAGCAATTTAAAAATTAGTCCACTCATATTTTATTAATATTCCCACTGGGGCTACAGATTTTGCTGTGGGAGCAGGTATCTTCATCTATATCTGCGAGTTGTTCAATCAAAAACTTTCGTCTTTTCACCAACCTCTAATTCACAATAACTAACTTTTGACATGTTAGAGAAAAACAATAACGATCTCAGCGCCCTCTCAATCAATCTTCAATTTCAACCACAATCAACAACAATACGCATACATTTCGAATTCACACATATGTTCGAATTCACAAATACATTTCGAATTCACAACGCCCAGTTCTACCTCGTCATCAAAATATGTTCATACGAGATTGCAAACTGACCTTGCCAGAGATAATGACCCAACAATCCCCCTTTATGATTGTGCCTTGCTACCTCTCCTCAAACACGCATGAACTAGGGGATTCGAACTCATTCTGCTCACTGAGTCCACCATGTAGAGAGAAAAACGAAGACAATTGGCTGCTAGTGTGACAATGGCTGGAAATTTGGATGCTTTTGCTCAACGAGAGTGAAGAATAAGATGTTCAAAGTTCAAACCGGCCGTCGTATCCTATGTATCTCCATTCTCAGATGGCTATTTCATTTGCAGCAACCATTTTATACCTCAGCAGTTTCGAGGGCCTCAGGCCTAGGGGCGGCCCAGCGGATGGGCCCCTTTCACCCTTACTGGGCTCGAGAAATGGATTCGAGGCTTCGAGCCTTATCTTACAAAGCTGTTTGTTGTAAACCAAGCAACTACTTAAATACCCTTTTTTGTGGGTTATGAGTTCATATATAGATCTGAAAACTGGACAGTGGCCATGAATATTTAGGCATTCAATCGTCATCTTTCTCTTTACTTGACATGGAGCTGCTGGTAATTAATAGAGTTCATGCACTCCCTTTTTACCCAAATGGAACCTAAACAATTTCGTTTGTGGGTATCAAATTGTGCGATATCTTTACTCAAACTATGTTAAGTTAGATTATATAGGCCTGAATAGTATTATTGTAATTATAATTTTTGCAAAATATACATTAAAGTTTAAAATGGGAGGGCCATTACATTAGGCTACTTGGTCAGGACTTGAACAATATCCGTATGTTATGGTTCGTTAGTGGGAGGATAAAAATTTCAAGTGATTGATAAAAATTATGTTTAATTAGAAAGAAAAAGTGGAAGGAAGGAACAAATGGAGAAAGCCCTCTTCCTTCCGAACTTTTTCATCCGCACCAAATATAAACTAATTAATCCCTCATTTCTATCCCTCTTACTAAACACGAAAGAAGGAATGATGTTTCTTTCGTTTGAGAATGGAGAGATTTAGTATCATTTTTACTTTTCTTCTTTTTATTTTCTATTCATCCTAGCAAGCGGACGATTAGAATTAAGATTTTCCAAAGATGAAGTATTGTTGGATTGGTAGGAGGTGAATAAAGAGTTTTAAACCATTCTTTTGGAAAGAAAGGGGGGAGAGAGACAAAGAAGGAGAAGCCTTCCTGCATGCATTAGAAAGTTGTTTGTAACTTTTAAGGAAAGCTGATTGTTCAATTAAGAAATCCCATGGACCCAAATCTGCATATATCTTGTAAAAGCATACATTAATGTTGTTGGTAGTTTTATTTTTTAAATTTATTATTATTGTTAATTTTTAGTGAAGCCAAACGGGTAATGAGAATTGGGAATGATTGAGGAGATGGAAGAGGGGAAAATCAATGGACTAATCATAGTACTTAATTAATGATTGTTAGGTTAGGTAATGGACAACAGTAAATAACAAAAACACAATACAAGTGTTTGCTAGGTAGGAAAAAATATGTTAACTTACGAGGGCTATCTTTGTCCACGTTTTGACAACTAATGAGGGCCAATTAGCAATTCCTGTCCAATAATTAGCTGAAAAGATGCATCCATATGCCAAATCAAAGCCCTAATATTCATGACAGCAAAGGTTTCATCACATCACATTACAATGACAGTATTAACAAAGAGAACACAGAACAAATTTACTAGATTCAATCGAACATAAAAATGGAACTAAAGATACATAATTGTCTACGACGAAAAAAAAAGATTATTTCACGACGACAGAGAGAATGCATGTCTGCATAACTGGGAGGAGGAGGTCACTGCATGGATTAAACGATACCATCTGCAACATATCAAGAAGGAAAATTAGTATACAACAACCATCTTAGCTTGATCATCCTAATAAAATGATGCCTTGACGTACGGAAAAAAACAATGATGATTGTTGATCATTTGTGTGAAACATTTTTCCTTGCCTGTCTCGAGTAAAGGTAGACATGTACGGCCCAGGTAAGGGATATAGCACGATGAAATAGTATGATTGATTCTATCATTGTGACTTTGGGGGAAAAGAGAGTGAGGAAAAAGCAGATGAAAATAATTATGGAGAATTAATTTGTCAAGTTTCTGCTTGGAATCATCTTCGATTTATTTGTGGGAGGGACCCGTTAATTGCTGGAGAAGTGTTATCTCATACCCAAGGAAAATGACATAGAGACAGCTTTTCTCTCTCATCTAGCCACATTGACTTAACCCTTCGTCTACTTATACAAATAAAGCACCATACTACAACAAAATGAGGGTGAAAATTAAATGTGGGATGTTTTCATGTGTGGAGAAAAAATTGTTTTCATTGATGTATTGTGTGGGGATTAATAATGCAACATGAAAGGGCAAGGGCAGGTTACATCAACATAAAGCAAAGCTAAAAAGTGCTCAAGGATGACTGTAGATATAGCTTATGGAAAACTCCTTGGATCAAATATCACAAATATAACACATGAATAAATAAATATTCAATGTAATGGTAATACCATGTAATCACAGATGATAATAAACTGTCATACATTCCTATGAAATTCCGTAATACAATGTGGTAGTCATGAATGATTATTTAATCATGTGAGATATATATACCTATGTTATGATTTATTGTGGGTTGACGTGATAACATGGTATCACCGACATGATAATAACATGGTACTTGCATGAGGGGTTTTCAAATTTGACATCCTCAGAGCATGCTCTTATCGTGAGTTGTTGGTAAAATATTTTTTTTTTCCCAGGAATTTAGACAATCGGGAGAAAACTTACCTTGAGTTTGAAGAAGAGAAACTGATTCATTTGCTTCATATTCCTCAACAACAAGTCCCACCACACTCGGCTTAGTCCCACTGTGTGTTGTTTGAATCTTGCCTTCAAGGTCTGGATGGATCTTCCTCTTCAACATTTTTGTCATCAACTATACATGAATTACATAATCAAATACCTCATTGAGAGCACATATTCCAATCATCTGGGAATGACAAATTATTGAAGAGAAAAATCATAGAGTAGAGAGAGAGAGAGAGGGTATAATCCACGCACTCGATGAAGTTTTCGGATGGGATGCGAATCCTCTGCGACTCGAGGAATGAGCTTCTTGGCAAATGAGAGACCGTTCTTGGCATGAGGAGCTGGCTTCTTACTAATTTCTTGCAGAATTTTCACCTGATCGGACTTTACGTGCACATCAGCATCAGCCGAGAACAAGTCTGCAAGAGTAGTTCTCTCTTTCTTTTTCATCTTATCGTACTCCAAAAAGTTTGAGTTGAAACCATGTTCCTGATCATGAGGTCTTGGAGAAACAGGATTAATGCTGTCAATGATGTTGTTTATAGTGATCAGATCAACCAACTTGGGACCATTTTGGTCACAATCTGAACCAATGTGATCTTTCCCCAAACCCCGTTTAAGTGCTCTAAACACCAGTGGATTGGCTTCATCTTCCAAATCATTGTTTTCAGAGTCACTGTCAATGGAATATTCTTCTTGTTCTTGTTCTTCTTCTTCTTCCTCATTGTCTTTATCAGTACTGCTGTCAGTGATTGGCGGCCACTCTTTGTGTTGATTGAAATCTTTTAATGGATCAAACCCAAATGTGCCAATAGTGAGAACACCTTCCCTCCAGCCATCAAGCACATCAGCAAGGACGACGACTTGTCCGAGTAGGGCTTGCCTATCAGTCCCATTAGTGACAAACTCGGACTTCTTCACATCTCCTCCAAATCCGTCTGATGAGAAAATAAAAAAGTTACCAAAGCATCCAATACCAAGGCTCAAATGTACACATTCTCAAATGGACACGTCTATAGATTGTTGACAAATGCTAACTTGGCAGTGTCAGCAGAGAGAGAGAGACACCAATCAATCGCATTGTATTGATCAAGATGAAAAAACATATAGAAATGGATCAGTACCTTTGTGATTAAACCTGCGGTGCACCCAGTTGAAGATCTGTGGATATATGAACAAAAAATTAGAAACACCAATGAGAGAATTTTCAAAAACTACACATGTAAACAAATAGAAAATGCAACTCATATGAGTTTGTTATCATAAAATTAATTACAATAAGCCATTCATACATCATACCTTCATTTGTTTTTGCTGTGAACGTTCAAAGTTTGGCTTAGCAGGAGGTTGAAACTGAAATGTAAGGGTGAGAGTGACAATGGAGTGTTGTAATGAATATTTTCTCGTATGAGGAGGAGGGGGTCAAGTGGGGGGGAAATTTGGAAAGCTTGTATGATGCCACGTGTACTTCAATGTCCAGGGACCCTCGAGTATAGGAGGCATGTTTTTGGGACTGCATGGCATGTTTGACGAACCACTACGTTTCTGTCTCCATGGCTTCTTCGACGTGCCCAAATTCTCGAAATGACGTGCACGTAGCCCAATGGAAATGAAAAGTAAATATAATAGTTATAGTATAGCTCGTCATCACTATAATATTAACATTTAATTAAAAGTTTATTAGCGTCTCATCCCACTGGTTGATAATTCATAAAAACATTATAGTGGATAATTTTTCTTTCTTCATTCATTTTTCAGTATTTAAATTGCATCCTTTTTTTTTTTTTTTTTTTTTTGTGACTCAAGATTTCATATTACTGAAGAGCATGTATGAATTAATAAGCCACCCTTGGTAAAATTTAAATTGCATCCTAGGGGTAAGGTTCATGTCCCCTCCTGGCTAAATGTAATCCCTTGTTAATTTAATAAATCTATCCTCATATTATCAAGGTCTTAATTAAAAAAAATTAATTGAATCATTAGAAGTCTTGTTTTGATTATGATTTTATCACAAGAAATCTGGTGGTAGTGAATTGAGAGATATTTTGGGATTCTTAACAGTCGATCGTTATTTTCTATTATAGTACAAGATTTGTACCATATTAATCAGGGGAATTTAAGATTATGTGTACTGTAAACATAATAGAGAGGTTAATAAAAGTCATTAAAAATTGATTACATAGTTTATTGATTCTAACTCAAAGTTCTAAATTGAGAATGAATATTTGGGAGATAGAGAAAATGATTAACGTTAATCATATTGTTGAATAATGTGAAGACATTAAAATTGATCAAAAAATATGAATTCGAATGTGTGTAAGTTATGAAAGAAATTGTAATGCTTATTGATTTGACGTCAAGATTTGAGACTAAAAACAAATATATCAGAGACAACCAACAACCACTCATTTAAAATCTTAGAAAAACAGTATTATCACACTAACTTTCCATAATTCTTTTATTAATATAAGTTTTCATAATTTTCTATTTGCCTTCCCATATGGTGGGATGAGAGAGAGAGAGAGTGCAAATTTAGGGCATTGCACGAATATGTTTTACCCATAGCAGGGGGTAATTATTATTTTACATAGGTAAGGTAAGTAGTAAATTATAATGTATTGATGAATAAGCTTAGGTAGTTATTGATTGTTTTGAAACCGATCCTCCAATCCTGCCCAACACTTTATTAGGTAGCAATTGTGACATTGCATAATTAGGTGGCTTGTGAGTTAACAACACTTGACATTCGACATTGATTGACCTTTCTATTTCGAAAAGAAGCCTTTTGTGGATATAGGATTACAAGTAATTCATTTTCCAACAAAAACATTAAATCAACTCAGATTGATGTGCTCCTATGTTGTGTCTTTCTTTATCTCATCCAATAAAATGCATCTATTTCTATAATAAAATTAAAAAAAAAAAAAAAAAACTAGACTAATTAAGATCCTTTCTAGTGGTAGATGATCCACCATGTATTAATGGGAGACTTACTTTAGTATAGTAAATTTTTCTTGAATTCATAATGAGTAATAAGAAAATTCAACAAAAAAATCTAATACTAAAGGCTATTCGAGTCTTGTAAACTTATTCTTGGAATTATTTTCATGTCGTGCTAAAAATACAAATTGACTGACTTCCAAGGGTAGCTCAAGTGGTGACAAGGACAAGCTGAAAACTCAAACGTCCTGAGTTTAAATGTTGGCAATTCCTTGAGGCCAAACCATGAGGGAATTTATCTCTCATGAATACCCTAGTCCTACAGTAGATGGTTTGCCTTTGACCGGATCGAAAAATAGATTAATCAAGGTGTGCATAAGTTAATTCGAACAACCTCACCATGAAGTGAGCTACCTCCTCCATGAATGATTATATTGCTTCTTTTACTATATTTGGAGCAAGCCAGAACATAACTATAGAAGACTAGATGAAGTGTTTCGTAGGGGCGTGGTTGCTGTAATTTGACTGCTAGTGATATGTCTATTTGTAACAAAATAAAAAGGGAGAGCATGGGGTGTGGGTATTATGGGCCTTGATGCTGCCTTAAAGCTAATAACGTCACATTGAACTTTCTCCTCTCAGTAGGGCGGCTCTTTGGATTCTCTGGCAAGCGAAGTGATTAATTTTGCAGATTGGAGGACAAGTCTACATCTTCTGGCAGGTCACCACCATAGTTCCTTTTGATTACAACCAAGCCTTTTGACTCAAACTTGATAGAAAGATGAGCTTGAAATGGAAAGAAAATGTGCCTTTTCTTCACTCACAAAATTATTATGATATAAAAGAATGTAATCTGTCTGCTCGTGTTGCTCGCATTCACTAATCCAAGAAATCTGGGCTTTGAGTTGAGATCGACTCACCAAATATTCCAACTTATTGCAAAATACTTTTTTAGAACTCTCAATATGTTCAATTTTCACTGCTATAGATTACGACCAATTTCTCTATTTTTTCCTCTACTAACTATTTGATCGATATTAGGCCATGGCCCTTTTGATTTGTTTTCTTTGTCTTGCAGATCATCGATCGCTGAACCATCTGCCTATAGAGGACTTGCCGATCCGATCGATTCCGACATCAACAAAGCATTTTGAATAAGGATCAAAAAAAAGAAGGAAAGGGAATAGTGACTTAAAATGTATCCAATTATCAGGTCAAAGGGATTGCATCAAATTATTGAGGGAATATGTGGCATGACCCCATCTCTTTTTCTTTGAAATCGTTTCTTCCATTTGTATTGGACTGGGGCAGGGCAGAGTGGTGAGGGAGCACAAGTAGTCATGACCACATTTTTTGATGAGCCACACACATCAGTAGATATCATATCTGTTATCCAAATGCACAGGCAAAACTTTAAACAGCATGGTGACCCACTTACGTATACTCTGATCATAAATATGGAAAGCCAAACTGGATGGATTTTACTGGCTAGTTTATGCTTTAGAATTTGGTTGAATAATTCTACATCACGACTCAAAAACAAACATAAATCCAAAGTACTGCAAGTGGTAACAAACATGAACATCCGAGTTAGAATCTTGACAATCCATTAGGATTAGGTCATGAGAGATTTATCTCTCATGAATATCATAGTCCCGGCGTAGATAATTTATCTTTAACTAGACCAGAGAGAAGATTAATCAAGGTGCGTGTTAGTCAAACCAAATTGTCATATTTTTCAACTTATTAATGTATCATTTCACTACGTAAATAATGATGCAAAGGGGTTGGACTTGTTGGAAAAAAATTGGTTTTTGAATAATTTATTTGGAGTAATTTGGAATTAAATAAAAGTATGATCTACACCTCGAAATTGGTAAGACCATGTTTAAATGCGTTCTTCTCTACGAGGAGATTAACATGGTATATTTACTTGTTCAAAATTATTAAGTATTGAATCAGAAATTATATCTCAAATTGACCCACTTAAATGGATGAAAAAAATAAGAATGATGTGGTGTAGTGTAATAAGTGTTGTCCCACATCGACTATAAATCAAAAACTTGGTAAGTTAATATACTCCTAGTCGGCTTCTTGTATTGGATTCCAAGGAGTACCATAATTTTGTAAGTGGAGCGAACACTTACACAAATTTGGTTATGCGCCTCGCCATGGCCTTGATCGGACTAGGGCTTGAGATCAACAAGATCTTATCTTTTTACTGAAAGTTTATTTAGCGCGGTGCGGGTTGTAGCAAGGACAGGATAGGACAGATAAATGATAGGAGTGTTAATCGTAATAATTTTTGCGAGTTTGATCCTCGCCTGACGAGCTTATTTTTCAAAACGAGCTTAAAAAATTGTTCAATATTAGCTCGTTTAGAACTCGAGTCGAATTCGAGTAGCTCGACTATTTTATATATAAACGAGTCGAACTTTGCCAACTTGAGCAGAGTCTTCTAGGCTAATTTTTTTTAAACGAATCGAGCTTAAGCCAAATTTTATTTGAGCCGAATCCGAATAGTGATTAATATCCATCAACCTGAAGCTATCGAGGCCCAAAATCCAGCCCACTAATTCAAATAACAGCAGCCATGGTTAGCCAATTGTCTCTCTCTGAACTCTGATATGATATAACAGAGACTAAAGATTTTACAAAACAGGGTTGGATCCAATAAGTGATTAATACAATGAATCCAACTGCTTTGCGATGCACTTGTGGTCGACCGGTCGGCCATCAAATGGGGTATCCCCAGCATAATATTATATTGATATTGATCATCCTAACACATCAAAACCCAGCAAGAGATGCCTCTGCATGCATCCATCATGCATTGCATGAAACCAAGTCAGCAAAGGAACTAATTGCGGATGAACATGAATTCAGGTACAAGATTTAAATCCATAAACTGAAGAAATAACAAGGATTACAGGTACAGCATCGATGGATCAGTTTGGAGCAAATACTAATAAAGCTGTCAGCTCAATGCTCAGTGCATTACAAACTGCAGCATTTATTACTTACCTCACACTACAACAAAACTCATACTAAACATTAACAAGGCGAGAACTCTCTCCAGTCACTTTCCATGGGAAGTGGAATGCAACTTTGGAGTATCCGAAGGTGCCTTTTAATCATTATCACTCATTTATTCCATTACATTCTTTAGTACTTAATGAAAATTTGATTACCCCCCAGTTTATGCCTCTAAACATTGTCAATCTTTGATGCGCTCCTTGGGGATAATTCCTTCACCTTCGCCTTCGCCTTCAGCATTGGCCTTTCTGGAGAGAAAGATGTGGACACCAGGATCATGGTGAGAGTAAGAACTGTTGTAAACCATAGAGTTGTTCACTCCCTGTACGTTACTGTTCATGAATGCACTCATGAGTGGGGACTTCACTGCCGTTGTCTTATGACTGTTATCGGTAATTTTGGACCTTCCCTCTTCACTACCGCTGCCATAATCACTTCCAGCTTTCTCGTTGTCACTCCCGGATCCAGGATTTCCTTTCTTGTATAGACTCCAAGAGTTGAGGCCAAAGTCATGTGTCTTGCGAGAAGGACTCAACTCCATGGTAGCACCTTTGTTTTCACCTGCAATTGTTATAATCCTAAACCCATAATCTTCAGAATCTGAGAGCGCCTTAGGGCTACCTTTGTCTTTGTTTCCAACGTCCTTGGTTACTTCTCGCTTCCCATTGTAACCAATGGTGCTCTTAGGCATTGCCCTAGGTTTACCAATGGTCTCTTGCACCAACACAGATTTCTGTTCAGCTTCAATTGGTATCTTTGGTTCACGATCAGTTTCAGGCTTCATTTGGGCAGAAGGTAGGATTAGAGGAGATGGAGGATTTGAAATAGACTTTGTTCTGGGGGATTCGGGTGGTGTTTTTACCAAAGATTGGACACTTTTCAGGGAGGATGGAGGAGTTGCAGCACGAGTAATAGCTAAAGTACTGGGTGGTGGTGGTGTTGGTAGCGTTGGCGTGGAGATATGTGACTTTGTTTCGGGGGAAGGAGCTGGAACTTTGGGTTTAGGAGATGGTGGCACCGAAATAGATGATGCTACTGGAACAACTGGGGAAGTTGGAGGCGTTGTTTTCTTCACAGGGGAGATTGGCAATGAAGTCATAGTCTTGATTGGAGATGCAGGGGCGGCAGGAGGTGGTGGTGCCACAATAGTCTTTATTGGCGATGTTGGAACAGATGGAGTGGTGGCAGGAGGTGATGGTAGCGGTTGTGCAACAGCAGCCGATGGTAGTGGAGCAGTACCAGGACGAGAAGATACTGGAGCAGGTGACCGTGGTGCCACAACAGCCAGTGGTGGTGGAGAAATGGGAGGAATAGATGATGCAGGAGCTGGTGGTCGTGGTGCCATGACAGTTGCTGTTGGTGAAGCAGTGGCTGGAGGAGGTGGTACAGCAGCAGCAGGTAGTGCAACAGTAGTTGGTGTTGGAAGAGCAGTGGCAAATGGAGGAGGTGCAGCAACAGGTGGTGGTGGTCGAGGGGCAGGTTCTTGAGGTCGAATTGGAGGCCTAAATGTTGGGGTAATTATGGGTCGAGCAAATGGTGCCCTTGGGGCAGTGGTTGGAGCTGGTGCGGGTGTAGGGGCTGGGGCTGGTGCTGGTGCTGGTGCCGGTGCCCGGACCGGGGTTATTGGGCGAACAAATGGACCAAGCCGGGACCATGGAGGACGACTCGTGGCTTGCTGGCCTTCCATAATGTTTATAGAATAGAGATTGGAAAGAGTACTACTCCAACCTACAAAGGATATATGTATCCAAAGAACAAACTCAGCAATGAACACAAGAATGAAAGACTGATCATGAATGCTCTTATTTATAGTTTAAAGAGTTATGATCCCACAACCATGAAACATGCCTGAGTAGAGAGAGAGAGAGAGATGAAGGGAGAAATGGAGGGAGGGATGGAGGAATAAGAAAGGCATCAGATTCTGCAAAACAACAATACAACTCAAAAGGTTGGAATCAAATATTTACATTGGGTCACTCTTTGGAAAAGTGTAAAGAGTCACCCTTCATTGGGCCCGTGCATTTAAGGGCCTCTCATTTGACTCGCAGGAAATTCGTTTTACTAAAGTTCAATGACTGAGCTTGGCGGCATCTCTCTCTCTCTCTCACGTCACTGTGGCTTAGTGTGCTAATTGCGGCTGGTAGTGCTGCTCAGTGCTCATGCACAACTCATCACAAAACGGAATTCTCAGTCGCTTCCAGTAGCACACATTCTGCTAATAGCAGCGTAAAATCTATGTTCTTAACAGACGGACACATTCATCATATGCGTGTAAATGACAATCTATACAAACAAAATCACTTTTTTGAGATTCCAGATTTGATATTCACAAAAGAAATTGAGGTACCGTTGCTGTCTCTGTCTAGCTTCTGACTTTGCTTCTTTGAGGTGTTATGCTGCTGCTCTCTTTCTTCCCTTTTGTTTCCTTTTAAGATGTCTTCCACATAAATGCTGCAGATCCTCTTTGTTCGTTCAATCTCTAGTTTATCTAGCAAAAAAGTAGATCAATTCTTGTAATCTACTGCAGCAAAAGAAAATACAAGAATTATGATTTGGTTCCCACAATACCAGATAGTCCATCCTTTTTTTGATCGGCTCCTTCTACAAACCCAAACAGAAATTAGTCGAGCAAGTTGTGTCACACTTTTTTCTTTTTAAATCTCAATTCTTTCATCTGCCACAGGTGGAACCACGATTAAGCCATGTATTATGCTTTCATGCCAGGTTCAAAGTTTCAACAATCTTCAATTTCTCAAATACTAATATGTAATCTATTCATCGGCGTTGATGATGTTGAGTACGTAGGGCTTTGAACATGATACATGCCAATTTTCCTGTTGATGATCCTGTTCAACCACAGGTACCCTGGAGGAATGGTAGGGGAATCGTACACACCCTTCAGATTTCAGGAGAATTTAATTATCTCTTATTTCTACCTTCCCAGAATGTACAAATTGAAAACCACCAAGCTCTGGAGTGCTGATGACAATCTTCTAGTCTATGAAGGTCTATGTTTGATTCCTTGTTGGAATGTTACAGCGTTTACTTTGCCTTTCCAGTCATAATCCATAAAAAGATGTATATCAACAAGAGAACTTTGCATTGTATATAGAAAAAGAAAGCAAGTCTGATTGAGTTACGTTACGTAGCAACTCCACACAATTGTCAAACACAGAAGTCTGTTTCAAGAGGAGGATCCTTGCATGACATGGTGCTGTTTTGTAGTTTGGCTCAACATAGTGTACATTAACACCACAAATCCAACATATAAGCTGAAGTACACTCTATATTCAATGTATCAAATCAGTTTCATAAGTTTGTGCCAAAAGTACTTATTCCTACTATACGGTGAACAATTACAGTGGTGACGGTGTAAAATAAAAACAAAAAGGACATAAAAATGAAAGAGGCCTAACTTTGAGGAAGCACGAGACCTCACTCTAGGAATGTTTACAATTCAAGGCCACTTGGTGAATTCGAACACCTTGAAAACTATATCAATCCCAGTGGGGATCTGCCATATAAAGAGAAGAACATTTAATGCATTCAATGCAATATGAAGATTCCTGGCTGTTTCGCTTCCCTTTTGCATTGAAGGCACAAGAGCTGCTGCTGCTGCCCATAGCACTGTTATAGCTGTTTCACAAGATCATACCAACACAGTAAAGTCAATTACCCACAAATTCAAAAGATTTACCAGTATAGGAATGCATAATCTTCCAATTCAAACCAATGATTTGCACTCAATAAGGAAAAAAATAACTACTTTATCTAAGCAGTTTTTACCTGCCCCTGAAAATAGATGAGGCCCTGGAAAGAGCTTTCCTGTCCTGAACCATGTGTTGACTCCTCCGTAGATCGCCTCAAAAACTCCAAATCCTAGCAGTATTGAACCTGCATTGAAGTGTCTATCCCTGTATGACCCTTTAATCAACTCCTTCCTCTCCTGAAGTTGAAAAAACAAAAGACTCATTTTCCATCTAATTCATCATTAAAAGATAGGCATAAGCCTTACGTAAGTCACTATGTAACAAACAAATGGGAACCCAACCATATAAAATACGAAGTAGTACTAGTATCAACCTACCTCATTAAGTTGCTGAATTTTGGTTTCAACAGGCGATGGTGTTGGGGGTGCTGCTGGTGGGGTGCCTTGTGGAGTGACAGGGACCGGCTTTACTTGCTTCTTGAGCTCACTAACCTCATTCTGTATTGTCCGTACTCGTCGCCATTGCCAACCCAGGTAGCCAGCGTACAAAGTATAGAAAAACAACCCACCCATCACAATGGGATGTATGAGTGCGAATGATCTTCCTTCCAAAATCCCAAACTCCCCACCCACCGCAAGTGCATCCTGCTCCATCACATCACATAAAAAGAAAATGAAGTGAAAATGTTAGGTTAAAACTCGCTCAGCAAAGCAAATGAAATTAATTCAGATGGAGTGACGAATTGGGCTTGCCTTGGGGTCTAGAAAGAAGGGCAATGCCAGTGCTGTGAGGGGAACAGAGGCTGATCTTAACTGGTCGATCGATTCAGAGATGAGCTTTTCTGGGTTATACGAGTCTTTGAAGGGGTTTGATCTAAATGGGTGAGAGGGATTTGGGAGCTTTGAGTGGATATGCTGCTGCGTTGAAGGAAGAAGAGGGAGTTTCAGAAGGCTGAGTGTGGCTGCCATGCTATTTTCTCAGTTCCTCTGGCGGGCAGGAGAGAGAAAGACAGAAAGCAGATAACAGAGGCTTACAAAAGATAAGGAAGTGAGATTCGGTGATGGGATTGGTTGGTTCGTTTGGTGGGTGGTTCTCTTGCGCAGCTTCGATTTTGCTTTGGAATGGGCCCCATCTTATACTGCCTTTCTGTCATGAGAACCCAATATTGTACGACAACCTCCCGAACCCAACCCAACCAAAATGCTGGACCTGGACCTGGGCCTGGACCTGGACCTGGACCTGGACCATGACCATGTAAGTACCTATAAAACCCGAAGTGAAGGGATAAATTTGATTTACCTCCCATGAGATTTTTTCATATTACGAAAAGATACCCCCTACTTTATGCTTTGAATGATGGCCAGCTGTAACGCAACTTTTTTTTGATAGTGAAACGAGAGTCAACACCAAATCACCTCTTAAAAGAGGCAACCTGGTGAAGACTTATACACACACACACAACCCCAAGGCTATCCGATGTGGGATAGCCCCAGTCCCGCCCGGTGAACATTGACGCACCCATTGGTTTTGGAGGACCACAGCTTAGCCACTTGAGTTTTATTCAAACTCATAAGTTACATGAAACTTATTTGTATAATAAAGTAGTTTACAATTCAAATCTTAAAAGATAAACAAAATAATTTTTGTTACTCGCAGTTGAGATTACTTTAAATTTTACTTTAAAGTTAATCTAACGATTAATATTAACACCCTAAGTTTAATAAGAAAAATAGGCCCCTAAGGGTGTGTTTGGATTGATTTTTTAAAAGTATTTCTCAAAATTATTTCTCATAAGTATTTAAAAAATAATAATAATATTTGAAACCGCTCTACCACTATCTCTACCACCCTTACCCCCACCACCACCACCACTACCGTCACCGCCGCCACCACCACTACCTTTTGCTTCGTCACCATCGTCGCCGTCGCCGTCGCCCTCGCCGCCACCACCACGGTCATTACCACCCACCACAACCATCACCATCTCTTACAACCACCACTGTCCCCCACCACCTCTCACCCCCAGTACAAATCAATGTTTAAATTCATTTATCTCTTCTCTATGTTTGTGATTTGATTTTGGATATGAATACAAATATGTTTATTGTTTACTATTTTTTATTACACTGTGCCTTCAGGTACAGACAATAACTAGTCTGCTCTATAAAGTGCCATGTTTTATGACAAATCACAAAAAAAATCATTTTCTTTTCTAATATCTTATTTTAATTTAATTTTAATCCAACTCTACCTCTCATATTACCTAATAAATGACACATTACTCTTCTTCACTAGTGCAATAATCGGTCTTTTATGAACATGTCCAAAAGCATCTAAGGCAATTTTCTCCTCATTTCTATTTTATTGAGGCTAAATCTATCGTTTCACAAATATACTCAATCATAATTTTATTTTCTCTAGTTTTACCAGGTATCGAATCCAATCCAAACTAAATTGAAGGCCACAAATCTGATTCTTGCTATAGTTGGCTATACTAGTGACAAATGCTGGGAAAATCTGCAGCCACAAGCCTCTCTTGTGTTATCATCCATCCAGTACAGTATCTTGGGGGAAAGAAGGAACACTTCATTCATATCTTCTCTGAGCCACATATGATTAGCTCCCAGTCCTGCTAACATCCTGTCCTTTTGCATGTTTCGGCACACATAATTATTTACCATATTAATCCAAGCCTAATGGGCAACAAAATAAGGTAACTACTCGAACCATCGCCATTCCACTCCCAGTAAATGTGGTTAATGGGATTGGGAGGTAACTACTCAAATCATTGACCTTCCACTCCCTAAATGTGGTCAATGGGAAACTGGATATGACAGTCATTTTATATGACAAATGACTTGAAGAACTCACTACTTTAAGAACTCACCCTAAACTAAATCAGAATGACTATTTGGTTACAGATCATGTCTAATTCTAGTCTGGAGAAACCAAACCAAGACTGAGGACCACAAATCTAATTTACTAAAATCTGCAGCACAATACGTCTCTTGTGGTATCATCCTCCCACTACAGAACTTGGGAAAACTAGGAAAACTTCATTCATATCTTCTCTGAGCCATACATGATTAGCTGAGCTCCCAATCCTGCTAAGCTCCAGTCAAACAACACAAGTTTCATCCTACTTCATATCTCCCACATCATTCCAAGCCAAACAGTGGGACAAAATGAGGCAATCTAATCGCATCATAGCTCTTCATCGTTTTAAGGTACTACAACACTCAATAGACAATATAAAACGTGGAGTCATAGCACAAAAATTTTAAAAATAAAATACTATAAGCAAGTATGGTAGCAAAGTAGTTGTAGAAGGTTAGTCGTTCCTATTTGGCTAGCTCATTGGAGTAAAATTTTGTGGTTTGACTCTTTATTTTAGCTAACAAATATAAAATAACTAGTCTCTTGGAGATGCTCGACGAGACTTTGTAATAAAGACTTGAGAAGTCTTCCTTGTCAAAAGTAGTGAAATTCTCATGATTTTAATTTACTTAATCAAAAAATTTAAATTTAAATTCAATTAATTAATCACACTTGCATTTCAGTAATTAATTTGTACTCTTGTCACTAGTCAACGATTAACAAATAGTTTTTTTATTTTTATGTTGTTTTAGACACTTAACAAATAGTTTTTATATTTTTTGAACTCATAATACTTGGGTTTCAATGTTATCCAAACCTCTCATACTTTTTCAAGGTTATGAGATTAAAGGTAAAAGGAAAAGTATGTGCATTGCAGAAGCCATGGCATATTCTTAACAAAAGTATGTGAAACTTCAGATTCTGTAGAATATTGGAGAGAACTGAAGAAGAAGGGTAAAGATAAGAATTGAGTGAGAGAAGAACACACAGCCTCCAGAGAGAAATATACAAACTTGATTATATTGCTTGAACACCTGAATGTGCTTTGTGGTTGATGTATTTATACAGAGTCTATACTAACTGTTCGTGAGTGAGTTGGCCTTATGGAGCTTGTTCCAATGCTTGATGATAATAAGAGTAGTGATGAGCTTGATCAGGAATGATCTGTTGTGGCTTTTAAATTTAGCATGAAAGAGATGATTACTGGCAAGTGACAAGGCTGTTACGTTATCATACCATATTTGTGGAGGTAGAGAAAGATAGACAGATAAATCAGAAAACAAGATCCTAAGCCATGCTAATTCAGCTGTAATAGAGGCTAACATAATCCGTCATTGTTTAACATACTTTCCTTTCTTTACTTCTGACGAATTGGGATTGCCTTTGGGCCGGGTCCAGAAAGAAGGGCAATGTCAGTGTTGATCTTAGCTGGTCGATGGTTTCAGTGAGCAGTTTTTCTGGGTTATAAACGAGTCTTTGAAGAGGTTTAGTCTAAACGGGTGAGAGGCATTGGGGAGCTTTGAGTGGGTAGTAGTTGCTGTTTTGATGGAAGAACAGGGAGTTTTTATCAATTTATGTAGCAGTTTTTTAAATTAAAAAAAAATTATTTAAGCTGATTCATGAACTTAATTTTATGAACTTTTCTTCCCGACATATAACAATAATTAGAGCGAAGACAAAATAAAGCTAGCCATATAAAAACACACTCACTAGAGTGGAGGGTGGTCCGTGTGGGGTGGGGGGTTAGGCTTCAGGATATTCTGGGTCTATATCCCGTGATGGATTAGTCCACCCAGACGGATGCATTAACTATTGAAGTAATTAAATTAGGTAACTTCCGTTGCGATGTTATTGTTAGTGACCCTATCCTATGTGACTTTCACTTTGGGCATATGAAGATGCCGATTCGCGGAGATATTCCTTTATCAAGCATTTAAATTTTTTAGGCTCCTGTGTACGATAATTGTCCAATTCTCATGGGATTCCGCTTCGTAATGGTTGTCAATTGTCAAACTCGAGTGACAAATATGTCAAAGCAGTGCACAAATTGTACGTTGAAAAAGGAATAAAATATATACATGAAAGAAAACTCAGGATAAGAAAGAGTGAAACCCATCAGGTGTTAGGTGGTGCCGTAATGCCAACGGCAAACAATTTTAGTGTTAAAGTATGGCCAATTATAATCGATATCTTAGGAAAGAAAAGTTAATAGAGAGACGATCAACACCTTTGGAAAATTTCTAAGGTGGCCCGAAAATCTATATAATAAAGTAGCTTACAATTCAAATATCAAAAGATAAACAAAATGACTTTTGCTATTCGCGGTTGAGATCGTTTTAAATTTTACTTTAAAGTAAATCTAACGGCTAATATTAACACCCTAAATTTAATAGGAAAAATAGGCCCCTTAGGGTGTGTTTGGAGTGATTTTTTAAAAGTACTTTTAGAAATTATTTATCATAAGTACTTTAAAAAAAATAACAGTGTTTGAAACCGCCTCACCATTACCTCTACCACCACCACCCTCACCACCACCACCGCCGCCACCACCACCACCATCGCCGCCGCCGCCGCCGCCACCACCACGGCCACGGCCACCGCCACCACCACCACCACCATCGTCGCCACCGTCGCCGCCATCACCGCTACCACGGTTATTACCACCCACCACAACCATCACCGTCTCCTACCACCACCACCTCTCACTCCACTATAATCGATACTTAAATTCATTTATCTATCTTTTATGTTTGTGATTTGATTTTGGATATGAATACAAATATGTTTATTGTTTATCATTTTTTATTACTCTGTGCCTTCAGGCACAGACAATAACTAGTCAACAAATAAAGAAGGATTAGGACCAAATTTAATATCCTTAATTGGAGTGAGATTCACTTCAATATATATATATTTTTTTATAAATCATCTATCATGTAATCAAATTGGATTCATTTTATACAGGTGGATCTTCCATGAATACAGTATATGTGATTTGGGATTGAGATTCTCTTAATTACTTTTTTGTACAATTTCACTTAATGGTAGATCGATCACCCACCATATATTCATGTGAAATCCATTATTTATATACAGAAACCCCACAAATCCGATGAGTTGTTAAAAAGAATAAGAAAAAAAATGGGTATCGGAGTGGATTTTGATCCATCTTCGCTCAATGTAATTTTAGGCGAGTAATATAAGGAATTCGAACAGATTTGGAAAGAGATGATGTTTTTTTTTTTTCTTTCGGAAAGTTGGAAAGAGATGAAGTTATGAAAGACATTCTGGCATTTTATGCTCTAGCATTACTCTTTTGATAAATTCCAAAGTGTTAGGTGTGCCGCTTGCCTGTTCAACTAAGAAAGTTCAAACATAACACTGCAAAGTTAAAACTTAAAAGGCCCCCCTTCCCTTACTCCTAGTATAGTAGTTTGATATTTGGATACCTAATGCACGCGTAGTCTACACGTAGGTCTGAGTTTTGATTGAATTTTTCATCGAGCTGAATTTATAAATTAATCTCAGTACAGTACCTCTTGTAGTAGACTAATTAAGAATTCAAAATTAGTGATAGTTTATTATATAGATAGATAAATGTATGTATAGGATTCAAATTGAATGACAAACTAATTGAATATTGATATTATCTAAATTCAAATTTTTATAACATGACATCAATAATTCAAATTCAAATTCAAATTCAAATTTAAAATCAAAATATTAATCAAAATTTTAAGATGTTTCTTACTTTCTAAACCAATTGTTTTATGTACTAAACGCGTAAAGAGATAAACCCGAATTTGTCCACTTCACCATCTTATTGAGTAGTCCAGTTGGTATACGACTAAACAAATAATAGCTGAAGGAACGCAACCCAATATAATAAAAAGGCCATAAAAGTTCCTGGCTGGAAAGTAGTTTGCGTTAGCTATGCCTATGAGCCCATGACGGAGAAATACAAGAGAATTCCAATTTAAATTCATTACTCATCACTTCCAATCCAAACAACCCTTCTCTCTCCACTTCTCCATCTCTTCTTAGCTACTACTATCTCGCCCTTTCTTCTATTCACTATCTACCCCTCTCAAAAATCTCTCTCTTTGAAAATGATTTTGGCTTCACAGAGGAGAAAACTCTGATCATCAGCCATTCAATTTCAGGTGGCCAATCGGAAACTAGGCTCACCCACCCACCCTCCCTCATGTTTCCGATTAGTCTGTTTCTGTCGTTATTGGTGACTATTGTTGGGTTATATCTCCTTGTTCGATTGTTTTTGTATCGAACTGCTTTAATTTTGGTTGTGAAGAAATGGGTGCACTGGGTAGAAGATGGAATACACGTCCACCAGACCTTCAAAGTTCCTGAATTCAACGACAATGTCCAAGAGAATCAATTCTATCGGAAAGTTTTCACTTACCTCAATTCTTTGGCTTCGATTGAAGACTCCGACTTCACCAACCTCTTCTCCGGCAAAAAATCTAACGATATTATTCTCTGCCTCGACGATAATCAGATTGTTCACGACACTTTTCTTGGAGCCAGAGTTTCATGGAAAAACGAAGTTGTGAAGGGTGAACATGAAAATTGCACAAGAACTTTGTTGTTGAATATGAAAAAGAAGGACAAGCGGCGAATTCTTCGACCCTATCTTCAACATATTCACAACGCTGTTTCAGATGATTTAGAACAAAAGAGAAGAGAATTGAAGCTTTACATGAACGCCCAATCTGATCATCGGAGCACCGGCCGTTGGAGATCCCTTCCGTTCACACATTCTTCTACATTCGACACGATGGCCATGGATTCAGATCTGAAAAACAAAGTCAAGTCTGATCTCGAAGCGTTTCTTAAATCAAAACAGTACTATCACCGCCTCGGCCGTGTTTGGAAACGAAGCTATCTTCTCTATGGTCCCTCCGGCACCGGGAAATCTAGCTTCGTCGCTGCCATGGCAAAATTATTAAGCTACGACGTGTACGACATCGATCTATCCAGAGTCTCAGACGATTCTGACCTCAAAATGCTTCTATTGCAAACCTCAAACAAATCCCTAATCGTGATCGAAGATCTTGATCGCTTCATGGATGAGCAATCAACAAGGGTCAGCTTATCTGGAATTTTGACTTTCATGGATGGAATTGTGAGCTCGTGTTGTGGTGATGAGAAAATCATGGTCTTCACGATGAATAGCAAAGAACAGATCGATTCATCGTCGTTAAGGCCTGGAAGAATCGATGTCCATATATATTTTCCATTATGCAGTTTCAATTCTTTCAAGACTTTAGCGAATAGCTATTTAGGAATTAGGGACCACAAATTGTTCCCACAAGTGGAGGAGATCTTTCAGAGCGGAGCGACGATGAGTCCGGCGGAGATCGGAGAGATCATGATAGTCAACCGGAGCTCACCGAGCAGAGCTTTGAAGTCGGTGATCACGGCGTTGCAAACCGGTGATGGCAGGGGCAGCGGTAAGATCGGACGGCGGATGACGGAGAACTCTTCGTCGAGGCCGCCGGCGGGAGAGTCGGATGGTGAATCGGGTGGCGTGTTTTGGAATCACAAGGACTCTGTTCCCGTGGCGAAGGAGTTTCGGAAATTGTACGGTATTCTGAGGTTGAGGAGCAATAAAAAAACAGGGCCGTCCGATCATGATTCCGAGATGATCGAACGGTGACGCTACAGGAAAAAATTGTGTAGGTGTCAAATTCAAAGAGCTAAGGCTATTGATTGGTTAGTCAATTTTAAGGTCAACTTTCTTGTTGCAACATACTCCTTAATTTCTCATGTAAATTTTACTTGGTCTTGTTTTTTTGCTTTTCTTTTTTTGATTTTTTCTTTTGAAAGTTTGTTTTTTTGAAAAATGCTCCACATACTTAAAAAATTAATTTAAAAATTGACTTGATGATGTGATTGTTATATTTATCATTAATTTAATTGTTTCACAGTATTTATTGGGACCTACTACCTATATATTCAATGGTAATAGTGATTCATCAAATTAAAATTTTAAATTAATTTTTTAAGTTTATTTATAGCATTTTGTTTTTTTTTTTTTATAACCATTTTGTTCTTTTTCATAAATTTGACGGTTGGCATTGGAGTTGTGGGCTGTAGATGAAAGCACTTAGTTTGGGTTTATTATAGAAATGGATTAGATATAAAGTTAAAGGTTGTGGAATCCAACATTCTTTTGTTTTGTTTTGTTTACATTATTTAATCTGTGTTAATGGTGAACTTAGAAATGGATAGTGCACTCACTACACAGTACACACTATGTTAAATTTAAATATAATCCCCAATTGATTATTTAACTATCATTTAGATTTATGATAAAAAAAAAAAGTTGGTTCGTCTAAAGCTTAAATAGAATTCTCAGTATGAATGGAATTTTGCGTCAACACAACCAAACGATATGAGAGTGATATGATCAACAAACAATTTTGCATTCTCAGGTCTGTGTTCAGGCTAATGTGATCTTTAATCAACTATGTCCATGGTATGGAAATATGTGTCTACTAATGGCACATAATATTATAATTATAACGTGATAAACAATTATTTATTTCGATGTCGTGGACAAGATTGATGCTTATTTTTTGGCAATCATTCACACTATATGTGTATCATTCTAAGCAAGCAAGAATCATTGAAACGACGAAGCATACAAAGATGGGCTACAAAACAAAGACATTAATCAGATTTTCTTTCTCCAAAGAAAATCAAACCAAACAGCTGGACGGACGGACGGACGGAAACTTCAAGTTATATTTTGGTATGTTTTCAAGTGGGATGGGAAAGGAAAGGAAAGGAGGGCCCTACTTTCTGTTACTCATCATTGGATTTGGCGATGACTTTTGTTGTTAAAGTTGAGTTGTCTGGTGTATTTGTAGTTTAGGCACAGAAGCAACAACTTAACAACTGTCACATGTACTGGTATAATTTTGTCGCAGACCCGACTCACACACTAAAAGTGAATTAAAAAAACTTAAGACTAATTTAAGTAGTAATAGAGATGCATTATAAATTTATACGTCTTAACTTTAAATTTTAGTAATTTTTTGGGACGAGGTCATAAGAAACTTATTCCTCATGAATACTTTAGTCTCGAAGTGAATGAACTATCTTTGACCAGACCGATAAAAAAATTAATCAAAATATACATAAACTTACCCGAAACACCTTGACCATTAAATCAAAAAAATAAAAAAAACAAATGGTCTAAATCCCATTTTAAATTGGCTAAACTACCGCCAAAAGTTAGGAAAAAAAACATAAGAAAACCTAATAACAACTAGCCTAAATTCGTCCCAACTCCGAAACTCCGCTTCACCTCTGACAAGGCAGAGTCGGAGGTAGAGTCATACTAGTTCAGAGTCGGAATCGAAGCCCCCCCTTACTCAAGTGATCCAAGAATTGAAATTTCAAAGAAAATGTGCCCTAAGTGGAGTGTGTCATGTTGTCGAGTTAATAGAATAATTTGATTTATTTTTGGATAGAATGAGATCCTAATCCCATTTCTTCAATGTATTCCAATGTTCAATAATGAAATTATTTCATACCCGAAAAAAAAAAGGTTTTCAAGAGAATACGCATCAAGTAATTTTAAAAGACACTGAATATATGTTTGATGTAAGCAATCTCTTAATTATTGTCAAGTTGCATGCCACTTGCATTATTGTGCCTATATTTTGGGTGACACTTATGAGCACAAAGGCATGCAAAAGTGTATTAATAATCCATATAACACATTAAATAAGAAAAAATAATGATTGCTGAAAGTAGGAGATGCTATACCATTAAAGCATGGAATAATCATTTTACAAGATGATTATACCATTTCTTTCTCCTTTATTGTAATATCTTCTCATATATTTTTGTTCCATAGTTGAATTTAAAAAAGAAGATCTAAATTTGAAATTGAACCTTTTTGAACGACTTTAGAGGGTGAAGTTTGATATAATATAATGACAATTTGTTTTACTAGGTAATTCGTAATTTAACCTTAATGTACTTTTGAACGGTTCTTTAGATCTGACCTAACGAGGGTGATCTAAGGTAGGTGCATAAAATCATTAGTCCAAGTCAACCTAGTTAATTAAAACTTATGGTCACTTGTTTTTGACATTGCCAACTAGGGCTGTTAGTCGAACGAGTTCGAGTCGAGCTTGAAAAACTTGTTTCTTAATCGAGCCTGAACGAGCTAAAAACAAGTCAAACCCGAGCCGAGCCGAACCCGAGTATTTGCACATAAACAAGCCGAGCCTATCGAGTTTGAGCCGAGCATGCAGGGCTTGTTTTCTAAACGAGGCTAAAAACTTATTTAAGTTTGGGCTTGTTTAGAAAATGAACCGAGCTTGAACAAGCAGAATTCAAGCCGAGCTCGAGTAGCTCAGTTTGATTAACAGCCCGCCAACACTAGTGGACAGCAAGGGGATCCCAACCCGTGGCGGACTTTGGCCCAAAAAACATGGGCCGGCCTGACCCGACACAGCCCATCGCCAACCCTCGGACTGAAAATGCGTTTTGGCGGTTCAACGGTCCTGTAACGGCTTAAACCCTCAATCCTCCTAGCCCCACCCACCAAGACCAAAACATGTTCTCTCGCCGGCGATCGCTGATCCTCCGATCTATCACCATCTCTCGTACCCTCTCCACCACATCATCCACCGTCACTGATCACCTCGTGGTCCAACCCTCCCACCTCCACCTCTCCACCATCACCAACAAATCCCAACTCCTCCAATCCTACTCCGTCACACCCCCAATCAAACCCTGGCCCCAAAAACTCTCCCCTAAACGCCTTAGCTCCATCATCACTCGCCAGCAAAACCTCGATCTCTCCCTCCAAATCTTCGAATACGCAGGCAAGTACCACCACAATTTCACCCATACTTACGAAACCTACCATTCCATGATCCAAAAGCTCGCTCGAGCTCGTGCTTTCGAATCCGTGGAAATCCTTCTTACCCATTTACGCCAATCCAGCATCAAATGCGGAGAAAACCTCTTCATAACCGTGATTCGAAACTACGGCATTGCAAGTAAACCCAAACAAGCCCTTATCACTTTCTTGCGCATCAAAGATTTCGGTGTCGCAACATCGGTGAGGTCATTTAATACGCTTTTGAACGCTTTCATTCAGAATAAGAAGTATGATTTGGTCCACACTCTGTTCAAGAATTGTCGGAAAAAATTCAATATTATACCCAACGTGTTTACTTGTAATATTTTGTTAAAGGCTTTCTGTAAGAATGATGATGTAGAGGGTGCAATTAGGGTTGTAGATGAAATGCCGGCAATGGGAATGGTGCCTAATGTGGTGACTTATACTACCATATTAGGTGGGTACGTGTCAAGAGGCGATATGGTGGGTGCTCAGAAGGTATTTGATGAAATTCTTGATAGAGGGTGGTTACCTGATGCGACAACGTATACGATTTTGATGGACGGGTTTTGCAATCAAGGGCAGCTGATCAAAGCTGTGAAAGTGATGGATGAGATGGAAGAGAATGGGGTTCAGCCGAATGATGTTACTTATGGAGTGATGATTGAGGCTTTTTGTAAAGAAAAGAAGTCGGGTGAAGCAGTTAATTTGCTTAATGATATGCTTGAGAAGAAGTATGTACCTAGCTCGGTACTTTGTTGTAAGTTGATTGACGTTTTGTGCGAGGAAGGCAAGGTTGAAGATGCATGTCTTTTTTGGAAGAAGCTTTTGACAAAGAATGTTACTCCGGATAATGTGATATCGAGCACGCTTATACATTGGCTTTGTAAGAAAGGGAAGATTTGGGAAGCGAGGAAGTTGTTTGATGAATTTGAGAGGGGTTCCATTCCTAGTGTATTGACTTATAACACGCTTATTGCTGGAATGTGTGAGAGGGGAGAGTTGTGTGAGGTGGGGAGGTTGTGGGATGACATGGTGGAGAAGGGGTGCGTGCCTAATGCTTTTACTTATAACATGTTGATTAAAGGATTTTGTAAAGTTGGTAATGCGATAGAGGGAATCAGAGTTCTGGAGGAGATGATGGATAAAGGGTGTTTACCGAACAAGTCCACTCACTCTATTTTAATCGAGGGGCTTACTGAATCGGGATCGCAAGCAGAAATTTCCAGGATACTTTTCATAGCCGCTTCACATAAACAAGGCATTGATACTGATTATTGGGGAGTTTTTCTACACAAGTTAGTTGCAAATCTCAGTAAGGGGGAAGCCATTCTCACTAGAGTACTACTGGAGGACGCCAATGAGGCATTAAACTCTTAGGTAAATAGTAGTCAGAACTTAGGAATCCGAGGTTTGTGTGATTTTGTGGCTGCTAATTCATAAGATTTAGAAGGAAGAACTGCCTCTTCTACTCCATATATTGGGAGACCTGCTGAGGGGATTATTAAGGATTAATTTGGAGAGATCCTGGACTATTGAGGCAATTTCTGCCTCACTTTAGATTTTGCTCCAAAGGATTGGTTGTTTGAGCTGCCTTTTGGAGCAGCTTAAATCATTCATTGGTTGGCAGGAAGCTACCGCCTGCTCTCAACTCTCTCTCTCTCTCCAAAGTTTTTCTGTGTTTCAATATGGAAGAAGTGGGACAGTCTTCCAACTATTCTGTAGCAGAATGGCGCCTCGAAATTCTGTCTATTCGCTGCCACTGATGCAATAAAGTATGACTTTATATGTTCTGAGCATCCAAGCACTCATACATGGTGTCATCACTGTCATGCGTTCTATATTCTTGGGATTGTTTAGCTATGGGATTGATTGGTTTGGAGACCTGACTTCGGAGTTCAGACGCTCGCTACTTTCTGTTTTGCCAGCTACTGCAAATATTCTTCGCATGATTGAAAGAGGTTCTTAAGAAAGATTAGATGAGGTGACACCGTTGCTGCCAGAGGCTGTGATATTACTGAGGCCTATTTATCCCTCTATACCCAATGTGAACTTTGAAAATTTCATCTTGGTGGGTAGTGCTGAAGAAAAATATTTGCACCTGTTGGTCCAGGTGGTTCAGGAAAAAGTAGTAGTCTTTCCATCAAGGATTCTATCGCCCCAGTTTCAGGTATCAAAAACTATTCCAGGAATCCATTTATACATCTTCTCGACTTCTATGATTATTAAGTATCATCTAAGACAAACAGTGCTAGCAAAGTCATTCATTCAGTGGTCATTTTGATGACCCTTGGAAGTTATCAGAAAACATAATCAAAGTTCAAGTTCTGATATTTTTAAAACTGGAACTGCTTTGGATGAAGTTTTAATTTATCGTATGCACCCTTTCAAAACATATATATAGTATGACTTTCATGATAGACAATCAACTCATTACAAATGATCCGTACAGGATATGTTACTTTCAGGGATTTCGAACTGTCAAGCATCGGCAGGAGTTTAAGTCACACACTACAAAAAAACTGCAGCCAAGTGACAAAAACCTAACTTCACCAAGCTTTACTTGTTTGGGAAATGATTGACTAAAGGCACCAAAGTGGCCTTAGGTATAATTTGGAAATTGTGTCAGTGGTTGCAGTTTTGGTTGGCGTGGAAGCTCTGCCATTGTCCTTGGATTGCATACATCATGAGTGGCAAAATGGTAGGTGCCTATGGTTCTTCCGATAGCCTTAGAGCATGCGATGTATAGGTGACCGAGTTGTTGGACCTAAAATGTTTAAGCCTTCCGCATAGTGGATTTGTATTTGCTTGTGCAATGTGAACTTTTTGTCCCACATTCAATTAGAAATGTTAGAACGATGGTGAAGAGCATGGTATGGATGAGTGACGTGGTTATTGGACACCCATAAATACATTATGCTTCATAAGAGTGCATTAGTTTAGTTTAGCGAACCATTAAATGTGGAATACTCCCAAGGCTTAGTGGGCTCTTGTCTACTAATCCCGTGGTGAATAGTGATTTATAATTTGTTGAGCTAGCATTGCTTCTATTTGATTTTAATGTATTCCCAAACAGTCATACTTCAAATACAGAACTCGTTTTGTTTGGATGCATATTGATCCCCCTGATTGATTTTGTCCTAAAATTCTTGTTGGTTTGATATTTTTTTTCCTTCTATGGTTCATTTCTGTCGTAAGCCTGGTGATCTGGCAAAGGCTGTGTTTCAGAGGGAGTATTCTAAGACTCAAATACCATTCTCCTTTGACAATCCGGTCAAGAAAAAGAGAGTCAAGCACGAGCGGTAATACAACGGGGGTAAGACTTGGGAGCAATTCCATTTCCTTTCTCCACCCCACATTCCATTTTGATTATATATCAATTTCATTGACGTGTTCGCTCTTGTCGAAAGGTGGGGGAAAACTTTATGCGAAGACTTTTCAAGCAACAGCAACTTGTGTATGTTTTGTCATCATGTCTAGTTGTCATGGTTTTATTTGTTTGTTGAGGGTCGTATGTGAAGAGAAACAGCGTTTCTATTCCTCTTTTGATTCCTCATTTGTGGTTGTGTTGTATGTTTGAGAATAGTGGAGGCGTATGATTTATGAAGCTGCCTACCAAGCTGTTTTATGGGGTTTGTTTGACTTGTTATGTATGTGCAAGCTCACGACGTAATCAGCACTCGGTTGATACGCGTTGCAGTACAGTGGGCTGTCGCAGTTCGATGGTACAAGCTGACTTGCGCTTTGTTTTTACAAGTCAACCCATTAACTCAAATTTTATATCAAACGGGAAAGGAAAAACCATAATCAGTTGTAATTGACATTTAAAAATGGTAATTTCTAGGGTTGATTATAACATTTTAAGATTGATTATGCCATTTCTTGGCTTTCTTGTCTTACTTAGCAGGGCTGTTTGAGTTAGAGGAATTGTCCGTTGATTTACTGAATTAGTGACAGTATGTATTAACCAGAGTAAGTGATGTACTTACTGAATAAGTGACTTAGTAATTGATGAAGTAAAACAGTCTTTTCCTAATCTTATATCAAACTGAAAAAGTATTTTTTTTGTAATTTCCAACAATTTTATTTTTACTTGAAACAAAACAACACGTCTTGGAGAAATAATATCATAAACGAAAGTCAATTGGCAATGTTTTCCACGTTTGTTCATCAAAATTGTTCCCAAGAGCAGATGGTATTTTCCTCGAAAAGGATAGAGGAGACAATCGCATTTTTAATGTATACAAGAAGAAATTCACACCATGTTGTACATAACGTGACTAGAACAGTTTTTTACAAAATGAGCATTAACTTGATTGTTTGATTGTTGTCACATGATTGTCAATCTAATTCTAATAGTATCATCAAAATCATCAATTTTACTCTATTACCAATTGTTAGTTTTATACAACAGATAATTATCACTAATAAAACATGTTAGAAGATAAAAATTTAAGACAAGAAAATATAATAAAATAAAATATAAAATTATAACGTGGTTTGATACAAAGATTCACCGGTTAATAAATTACATTAATTTGTTATTATTTTAATTTATTTCTTATTCGATGTGAAATTATCACATATTATGTCTCAATCTCTCCCCCTCAAATTACCATTATAACATTTTCTTTGGATTATAATTCAATTTTTTTTTTTTTTAATATTATGAAGCGCAATCATCGACAAATTAAACTTGATTACAAGATCTGGATTTGAAACCTTAATGCGGAAGTGTTTGGCATTCAACCTATCTGACGGATTAAGCTTTGGGGTTGCTGTGGTTGATCCAGTCCCGGAGTTTTTAACAGAACGTGGCATTTGGCGCTATATTCCACAAGTAGAGACGTCCAAGCGGAAGTGGACCAGTCTTCATTGCTAAGTAAAAGACAAGGTCAAGCTGTGTAAAAAAACTAAAAACACCAATAGATACTTTCCAAAATAAATAAATAAAAAATCAATTTTTTTATCGAATCAATAATAAACAGAGTTGACTCGTTTTCCTCTCAGTAATACCACATTATCATTGCGTATCGCCTTCCGATAAAAAATATCTAAAAAAATAAAATACACTATATTGTATAGAATAATTATTAGATTACATCAGATTATTTGTGTATTTATTCTTTTTTATTAAATAATGATACAACGATAATGCACTACGAATATTTTCTCCATGTTCTTCCAAAAAAAACTATAATAAAAAACAATTCAAGATTTTAATCTTTAAATTAAAAGTTAGTTTCAGTTTTTAAATTTCTTTTGGGTAAATTATAATGGTATCCCCTGTGGATTAGTATAATTACAGAGACACCCCCTATATTATTTGAAATAACATTGACCTCCCCTATTAGATTTTGTCAAGTAACAAGGTTGACAAGAATCATACTTTTACGAATTTACCCTTCACTTGTGCCCATTTTTAATATATATACATGATCTATACCTAAAACCTCTCTCTCTCTCTCTCTCTCTCTCTCTCTCTCTCTCTCTCTCTCTCTCTCTCTCTCTCTCCATGGTTTTCTCTCTCTCCTACTACCCAAAAAAATCTCCACCAGTTACAACTAGGGGTGTTAAACGGGTGACGGGTGAAAAATATGTAAACCCGTATACGACACGTTTAATAAACTGGTAAAAAATCTAAACACAAACACGAACCATTTAATAAACGGGTACCACGACACAATTCGTTTAATTCATTTAATTTTATTAAAATTTCAACCCACAGCAAAAAACTATCATATTAAAATTGTAAACTCCATTAATTACCCACATCAACTGTACTTTCTTAATTAAAAGATTTACAGCTGGCTGCCACTTGCAAAGGCAAATGAGAAGGTTTAATGACTAAAGGAAGGGAGGCTGCATCTTTTTATAGGCACGGGAAGTCTCCTTCATTTGAATTTGTCGATGTAGGATTCAAGGCAAAAGCTTTCACTGTGTGTGCACTGTGCAGCTTTCACTGTGTGTTCTCCTCCACCTTGGTGATTGGTCACATGTCAACACAGACCCTTCTCTTCTCGCTCCTAATCCATTACCCTATCTCTTTGTTGTGGCTTCCCAATCCCCATTATTGGTAGGTTTCAATTTCTAACCATTGATACAATCTCTGGTCTCTCTCTTACCAAAATTTCCTAGAATTGGACTCATAGACTCCTCCATTACAGTTGTCTTCAAGGTCTACATAAACATAGATTTAGATTTCACGTATTGCCTCTGCATCATATCACTCTAAAGTCTCGAACCAACTGGAGAATATGAGATATTTGAGTCTAGTGGATTCATGGGTACAAACTAGTTCAATGTTCAGTTAGCCAATCCAGTACAAATCTTTCCTTGGCTTGATTTACAATCCTCCGAAAATCAAACCTAGTTGTCGAAATTATCCAAATCCTAGCAAATCAACTCGAGCCACCTTCACCATCTCAGCTATAATCACCAAAGATGAGATATTAACAGAAGGAGAAGCCCCAAAAGACCAAACCCAAAGCATGTCGTCGCAATCTTACCTTATTTCCTTCTCTTCTGTGGCTTTTTCATCAACCGCGATCAAATCCCACCCTATTAGATCTGGTTTCACTACATATCTCTAGTGAAATACCCATATGAATATGTGTTACATAATGAATTTGAACCTCAACCAATGTTGTTGATGGTGGTGGTAAGCTCTCGATTCTGGGGCAAGAAAGAGTCTCTATATTGATAAAAAATTTGTTCTCACATCGAGCACTGCAAAGGGATAAGTGAGTAATCTGTACTTAAATTTTTTGAAGTAAGATTTTTCTTTACTCATTTATCATATATTTATATATAATATTTTAATTTTGACTAATTTTTTTTAAATAATTATTAATTTATTATTATATTAAATTTTTTTAAACGGGTTGACAGGTTTCACTTGAACACGACCCGTTTATTAAACGTGTCTGGCGGATTAACCCGTTTACCACTCTAACCCATTAAGGTCTTACCCAAACCCGTTTAATTCGTGTCGAATTTTGACAGGCCTAGCTACAACCCATTTCACGAAACTATCAACCCACCACCACCTCGCGGACCCACCTCTCTCTCCCTCACTCTAATTGATATGTATACAAATTGCACACATACATTATCACCAACTACAAGCACCATGACACCAACACAACTTACCCCTCTCTCATACAATTTCCCCCCTCCCCCCTCTCTTTATATATATAGGCACACACATATACACATACACCCATATATAATCCAAACACCCATCCTCACAGTCCACCTCCCCTTTTCCACCAGCTCGTTCCTTATAGAAATTCGTTCGCACAAAAACCCATTTGTCTTGAATTTTCAATGGTTGAGGCTATTCTCACCCCACAAAACTCCATCCTCACCCCATTTAATTTTTCATTATCAAACTACTAAACTCACCCATTCTATACCCACCTCATTAGTAACTAAGTCCACCCCATATTACATACACCCCTTTTAATAAGTAAATTTACTTTATATTTTGTCATAATTAGGGTTTCATTCTCTATCACATCTCATGCACTCACAAAAACACTTTTTCAATATGAATTTTTCTAGTGAGATTCAGGTTAGTATTATTTCTCAATTTAATTATATGTTTGATTTCATGTTTGTTATATGGATTTTCATTATTTTTGATATGTTTTGATATATCTGTCAAGTTTAATAATTTTTTATTTAGAATTTATATGTGTGTGTGTATATATATGCTTTCAGATTATTTGTTCTTTTTTATGTGTTTGTTATTTTTTTTTCTTGTTCGATTTTGTGTCTGTGTTTGATGTTTTTTTTTTTTCATATTCAGTTTTACGTCTTTTAGTTTTACTTGTTCCTTTAATCTTTACTTGTTTTTTTTTCCTTCTTGTTTTGGTTTGCTTCTTACTTTTTTTTTTCTTGTTTCGGCATGCTTTTTTTTTCGTTTTTGGTTTTTTTTTTCTTGTTTCAGTTTTGCTTGGTTCTTTCTTTTCTTGTTTTGTAAATATATTTATATATTCAAATTAATTGTCTTCTTTCATTATTTTTTTCTTACGATGATTTCTTTCATTAAAAAGATATACATATAATGAGTGAGTTTAATTATTAATATGATGAACTTAGTTACAAAAGGGGTGGGGTATAGAAGAGGTGGACTTAGTAATTTGATAATGAGAAATTAAATAGGATGAGAATGAAAATTTGTAGGGTAAGAATGAAAATTTGTGGGGTATGAATAGCCCCACCCATTTTCAATTGAGTTGGCATAAATTGTTAGATTTTGGATTTCATTTTTGGTTTATTCCTTTAATTTTGTCGTTGAATTTTGATGAGTTTGGTTGAGTTGGTCTTTGGATGCTGAGTTTGATTTGTGTTATGGTTTAGGGTATTTTGTTGTCTGTGTGTGTGTGGCATGTATCAGAGAGAGGGTTAGAGAACAGGAAAGTGCACTAATGCTTTTCGTGTGGAGGTATAAGGTGCAACTACTTGTACTAGTGGTTTAGAGTGGCGGTGTTTACAATGGCTTTGTCAATTGATGGGTAATCAGAAGTGGAAGTGGTTGTAAGTTTTATATGGTGCAGATTAGGTGGTGGGAATGTGTGTCATGAATGCCTTGGGGTTGCATGATCGTAGGGAAGGAGGAAAAGGGTAAGGGCCAAGAACTTTGGGTTGTCGATGATGGGGGATATGGGGAGAGAGAGAGCTCCTCGTTGTTTGGATGTACGTGGGAGTTTACTCAATTAAGGAATAAAGTATGTTTGGATGCTGGATAACTTAACTAAATTTTTATTTAAGGGTAATTTTGGTATTTAATGTAGAAAATTTGCTGATATAATCACTTTTTAGTATTGTCTCTAACTGTACTAACGGCAGGGGTACAATATGAAACTAACACATAAATTACGAGGAGGTCAGTGTTGTTTCAGATAATATAGGGGTGTCTCTGTAATTAGACTAATTGTCATTGTAATTTACCCATTCTCAACCTCTCTGGTCTATCGATCAAAAAAAAAAACCTCTCTGGTCCGGCGGCTCGCTGGCTAGATCGATTCTTTTTAGAGCAGTGAATCGCTCACAACCCCTCTCTGGTTCCTGTCCCCTAAGTTTCCCTTTCAAGTTCGCTGCATTTTCCGGGAAAATCAGCTCGATTGTTCAAACTCTTACCATTTTGCGTGTCCAAGTTTTATCTGCAATTAAATAGTGTTTTTTTTTTCCTGATAGTCTTCGCCCTGAACTGATGGACGACGACTGGTGGTCATTTCTTGGGAAAATTCGAGCCTTTATCAGGTCAGCTATTTGATTTTCTTTAAGTGGTAGAGATTGTTGAACAGAACTTTCTTGAATATCTGTTGACTGAATTGGTCTTCTAGTCCTGTGCATTTGTTTCATTTTTGCCTTAGTTTTTGGATAACTATGTGATTCTGGTTGTTTGGTACTCGTCTTGTTTTGAGGTTTAATATGATGGATAAACAAGCTGAAATCACCTCAACTTTCTTCATATCAATATATGTATTAATTTTACAGTTTAATTCCTTTAGTTTTGCATAATAGACAAAAGAAGTTGATGTTAACTATGTGGGTTTTCAATTGAACCCTAGTTTTGGTTGCCAATAAAGTTTGGCCAATCTAGTTTAGAATACCGAATGTCCCTTTTTTTCTTTTTTTTCCTTTTTTGCAAAGGTGAAACGTACCCCGTTCAGTTTATGCAGTATATAGTTACTTGTCTTAGTTGAGTTAAAATGGAATGTCAGCTTCAAAATTCAATAGTTATTCAGTTACCCTATCCGTTCTTCTTCAGAGTTCATAATTTTTGTTTATTAAATCTCACCAACCGTCTTCTTCGGTGGGACTGAATATAGGTGCTGAGATCAAGTGGATGGGGGACATATTGCTTCTTTCTTAAGTTGAGCACTTGAGTTGGGCAGATTTGATCACATGGGATTGGTCCCAAAATTGATTGTTAGCGTTCTTTAGCTGTTAACAATATGGCATTGGATGTTATTACCAGTCCCTTTGTTGATTTAGCTGCAGACGCTGTCTCTCAAATTGTTGATGTTGTACTTGCTACTGAGAATGTCTTAATTGAGAAGGGGAGTTTTGCACAACTTGCATCTTATTTGGGCAGGATTATCCCTCTCCTAAAAGAGTTGAATAGACAGAATATCAATTCGCAAGGTCTGAACAATGTTATTGATATCCTTAACCGCGAGCTCAAAGTTGCAAAGCAACTAATCATGGATTGTAGCAAGAGAAACAAAGTATATCTTCTTGTGAATTGCCGGTCGATTGCTAAGCGCGTAGAAGACACTACCAGAGAGATTAGCCGAGCTTTAAGTCTTATTCCTTTTGCATCACTGGATATTTCCTCGGGCATAATTGAAGACATCAGTCAGCTATGTGAAAGTATGCGGACTGCGGAATTCAAGGCTGCCGTAGTAGAAGAAGAGATTTTGGAGAAAATAGAGTCAGGAATACAGGAGAGGAATGTTGATCGATCCTATGCCAATAACTTGCTCATTTCCATTGCAGAGGCTATTGGTATTTCCACTGAACCATCAGCATTGAAGAAGGAATTTCAAGAATTCAAGACCGAGATAGAAAATGCACAGCTGAGGAAAGACCAAGCTGAGGCCATACAATTGGATCAAATAATCGCTTTGCTAGAAAGGGCAGATGCTACTTCATCTCCTAAGGAGAAAGAACTGAAGTATCTTTCCAAGAGGCATTCTTTAGGTAATCAACCATTGGAACCTCTGCAGTCATTTTACTGCCCAATCACTAGGGAAGTCATGGTGGACCCTGTGGAGACTTCCTCAGGGCACACATTTGAGAGAAGTGCGATAGAGAAGTGGTTCGCAGAAGGGAATAACTTGTGTCCTCTGACCATGATTCCTTTAGATACAATAATGCTACGGCCCAACAAAACTCTGAGGCAGTCAATTGAAGAATGGAAGGATAGAAATACCATGATTACTATTGCATCCATGAAACCAAAACTTTTGTCTCAAGAGGAGGTGGAAGTGCTTCATTGCCTGGAACAGCTTCAAGATCTCTGTGAACAGAGAGACCTACACCGAGAATGGGTAGTATTGGAGAATTACATACCTAATCTTATTGAATTGGTTGGTGCAAGAAATCGAGATATCAGAAATCGTGCCCTCGTCATCCTTTACATCCTGGCAAAGGATAGTGATAACACCAAGGTAGACCGTACTTTAGTTTATACAATGTTAACATTGCATCCTATGTTTTCATTCACCTGCAGTCATCTTTACATTAGTTTGTTCTCTCTTTTACACCTAAAAAAAAAAAAAAGTAGAACGGTACTTGTCATCTCTAGTTCATTTGACTTCCTATAAATCTTGTGTAGTCTGAGTATCTTATTCACATTAGTTGTAAGGATTTTGAATATGATGTGAGAAGAATATAACGGAAATCTGGGTTGGTCTTGCATGGCATCCTTCTGATACAAATAGTGCTAAGGAACTGTTGTAACTTGATTTGGACTGTCTGTATGCTTAGTGAATACATTAGAATTTGATGTCCGTACGTGCAACTCGGTATGGATGCATAAAAACTCAATTCAAAAGGGCCTTGTCCCTATTATTTGGGGCGAGCTACGTATATCCTGTTTATTTAATCATTGTGTTATATTAAGGGTCATATTTTATCTTAAACCGCACACTATTATATTTCCTTTTGTACTATTTCATTGAAAGTTAATCTCGGGACAAATATTTGATGAAAACTCATTGAACTTAGATCAGTATCCAGTCAATAACTGGACTTAGTTCACTTTTGGTCTGTTCTATGATCTACAGTCATATAGTTAGATCAGGCTCCGACTCTCCGGTCAAAAAGTAGACTAGTCAGTTAGTCGAGAGTGTTAATCGTAATCACCGTCTAAACTTAAGCACATTGCAGGAAAAGATTTCAATAGTTGACAATGCCATTGAATCCATTGTTCGCTCCCTTGGACGTCGTATTGAGGAAGGGAAGTTAGCTGTGGCATTACTATTGGAATTGTCAAAAAATGAGTTAGTACGAGACTGCGTTGGGAATGTTCAAGGCTGCATTTTCCTTTTGGTGACTATGTCTAGCAGTGATGATAGTCAAGCTGCCAGAAATGCAAGGGAGCTATTGGAGAATCTCTCATTCTCTGATGACAATGTAATCCAGATGGCAAAGGCAAATTATTTTAGATACCTGCTGCAACGCCTTTCTTCAGGTTCTTCTTCCTAACTGAGATTGGTTCTTAATCTTTGAAAAACTTTTGAAAGTATTCTTTTGTGTTATGGTCGCGATATTATTGAGAAATCATGTGATATTGATGATCAATATTTTAGAAGCTGCGACGACCTCCTGCAAAAAAGTTTTTTAACTTATCCATGAATGACTAAAACTAATGCAGTGTAGCCTCAATTTATTGGGGGCCCTGACACTTTTGAGCGCATATTCAGATTTCAGACTTTCACTTTCTACATTAGGGCTCCTTCTAATGTGAACAGATGATCGACAATCTGACTGAGCTTCTAAGCAAAAGCAATTACTCAAGTTTTGATCCATGACATGCCATTGCATAGTGATTCATATACTTCCAGATATTACTTTTGTGAAGAGAGATTTATCTCACATGGAAAGATTAGTTGGTTTTATATAGGCAAGAGGCCTCTCTATCTGCAGCCAATCCATGCATGTTGCCAAAACATTCTAATGAGTATGTGAAAATTCCTCCAGTCCCTGCATAGGCTGATTGATTTCTTGAAGTCAAATGCGTCTTCATATTCGTAACAGTTATTGGCCAACATTGGAAAATCTAGTGTAGTTGAATTATTTCATAGAATAGTATTTTCATGAAAGAACTCCATGTATGATGAAATTATGTAGGTGCACTATTGTCTCTTCCACTTATTGATTTGGGCTAAGTGTAGGTATATGTACACTAAAGTGGATGACTATACATGGATATCAGTAAACCGTGACAATTTGCATCTAATGCCTGACCTAACTTATGACCTTACAAATTTTGCATCACTTTCAACAATTTTTTTTATCCGGCAGGACCAGAGGATGTTAAGATGAAAATGGCAACAACGTTGGCAGAGATGGAGTTGACTGATCATAATAAGTCATCTCTATTTGAAAACGGCGTTCTGGGTCCACTGATTGAGTTGGTGTCATGCGATGATATTGAGATGAAAACTGTAGCTGTCAAAGCTCTTCAGAACCTCTCAAGCTTACCAAGAAATGGCCAGCAGATGATTAGACAAGGTGCAGTTGTTCCATTGCTTGACCTTCTCTATCGTCACACATCATCACCAAAGTTGCGTGAACATGTAGCAGCCACAATTGCACATCTTGCCATATCAACTGTATCTCCAGATTCCCATGAGACACGGGTCTCAATGTTGGAGACTGATGAAGAAATCTGCAGGCTATTTTCGTTGATCAACTTGACAGGTCCTTCTATACAAGAAAACATTCTATGCGCTTTTTTTGCTATGTGTCAATCGCCCTCTGCTACTAATGTCAAGGCAAAGTTAACACAGGTACACTTTACATGAAAAACTTTTTGTCCTTTCCCCTTTTAAAAGTTTGAGTGCATTCTTTTGGTCAATCTAGAAAGAAACAGTTGCCATTTTGCACAAATAAAGGCTGATGTATGTTGTGAAACAGAGGTCATTGTAGATAATTTGTCTTGTTGCATCTAAAAGCAGTGCATCATTCTAGAAATGGAAGTGGGATCTTATTAAGCAAAGAGAAGGTAAATGGAAATTTAAACAGGTCATATTCTCTCCTGGCACTGAGAATCTAGACAAAGAATAATGAAAAATGTGGTTTGATCTGGCATAGATACTCTTGGTTGGATCTCATTTGAGCTATCCTTGATTGATGGTAAGACTTCTTATACGTTTGTGCTTGAAATTGCTATGGCAGCAACCGATTATAACTTATCCTGGGAGAGAAATGTGCCAATTTATTTGAATTTGGACAAGGATGGAACTACTGTCAACAAAGAAATTTTTCTGCACATTGGGATTAGATTTTATCCATAAGAAGTTGGAAACATTACTCCAACTAATGACCATAAAAGAAGTGGCCGCTTACAAATCATCTATGTTGTGGGTTGAGGTTATTGGTGGTGGATCACCTTCCATTTTCTGTACATGTAAATTGTTGGGATTTATGAAACATGGATACTTCGTTGAGGTTGACGAATTCGTATAGGGTACGATATTCGTCGGATACTTGATGAAACATATTGAATACACCTCATAATTTTTTGATAATAATAAAATATTTGGAATTAATCACCAAAATACAGCAATTTTTAAACAAAAATATCAAAATACGGCACTTTTAAACTTATTTACCAAACTACGGCACTTTTTGAAAGCGGATTCAATAATTCCGCTTTTATTAGAAAGCGGATTCAACAATTCTGCTTTTATTAGAAAGCGGATTCAACAATTCCGCTTTTATTAGAAAGCGGATTCAACAATTCCGCTTTTGATCCCTTTTTAAAAAAAAAAATTTGGACACTGATGAAAGCGTGTTTATTAAACACGGTTTCTATGGTTTTTCTGAAAAGGGTCAGGGACTGAGTTGAAGAGATCAAAATTAAGAAACATAAAACCCATTTACCTCTGAGATATTCAAGGAGAGTCATATGAGCTAATCCATCAGGCAGTACACGACGAACCCCATTCACGTACAAGATTGGCTCCGTCGACTCCATCTCCAATTTATCTTCGGTCTTCAACGACCCCATCTCTCTGTGCGAGTCTTTGTGTGTAAAAAACTGTATATAGATATATATACACGAATTCAATATCGACCCTGAATGTTGAAATTCAAGTTTTCATCAGAAATAGAATCGGAGCTTGGAATATCAGATCAAAGAAGATCTATAGTGAGAAACACTTGAGTTTTGCATTTGGTTCTTGATTTCGATGATGGGTAGGTTCTTTCAATTATTGTTTTCCATTGATGTTGGCTGCAATGAATGGGAAGATTGCTGCGCAGAAAGCGTGTTTATTAAACACACTTTCATCAGTGACCAAATTTTTTTTTTAAAAAAAAGGGGGGTAAAAAACGGAGTTATTGAGTCCGCTTTCTAATAAAAGCGGAGTTATTGAGTCTGCTTTCTAATAAAAGCGGAGTTATTGAGTCCGCTTTCTAATAAAAGCAGAATTATTGAATCCGTTTTCAAAAAGTGCCGTAATTTGGTAAATAAGTTTAAAAATGCCGTATTTTGGTAATTTTGTTTAAAAATTACTGTATTTTAGCGATTAATTCAAAATATTTGGATACTTTTTTTGATAATAATAAAATATTTGGATATTTCACGTATATTTTTGTATCGGAGTAATAGGTATAATTTTTTAATTTAATCTTTTTTTTTTGATAACCCAGGAATCCCCCACCAATCAAGCCCATTTGGACCCGTGGTCGGTAGTTAACTTAGCCTATGCGCAAAGTCTTCTCTCCACGCACAGGGGTTAAATTTAGGGGAGGTGGCCCCAATGAGCATTTTCACCCTACAAAGTATCGAACCCTTAACTAATGCCAACTTAAGGCATTCATCAAGTGGCCGACTACCACTTGAGCTAACCCCTTGGGGTTTTTTTAATTTAATCTTTAACATCTCCTTTTGAATTCACATACCATAAAATACATCAACAAAATTCATACAACTTTTAAGACAATTGAGTGTTTTTTTAGTACTATCTACTATTACGTGTGAAAAAAAGCATAAAATGAATCTAATACATTATGATCTTATCAACAAATACTTCTAAGCACACCAATTAAGTAAATATTAGTTTTGATTCCCTTGATTAGTCACTTCACTTTGTGAATATACTATAATAACGATATGTACTTTTTAAAAATTAAAAAAAAAATTCTATTTTACCAAAGCATATAATTATTAAGTATGTAGATAGTAGTAAAAATATGAAATATATTTTATTATAGGAGTATCCTAACCGTATCCATATCTTTTTTTTTTCGATGTTGTCGTATCGCCGTATCCGTATCCATATCCGTGTTTCATAGGTTGGGATGGTAGCACCTGGAGTTTTGTTTGAGTTTGGGTAGATTAGTTGGTTTAAATTTATAGACTATTTGAGTCTTTGCTGTTTAGGATGAGCTTCAATCACTCAGCTAGCCTAACAGAAGGGTCCTCATCCTTTCTTTGCCATGTTCTATTTTATTGTACTAGGCTGTTCCTTTTGTTTGTTTCATATGGGAAACCCCTTGTTTCCATGTATTTTTTATCTTTTTCAATCAAATTTCTTCCTTACCAGGCATATGTAGTTCAGTCGCATGTAAGACCAGAAAAAATAATGGCAACAAAGCCATATGACATCTTAAATATGTATTTATTGGTTGGATGGACATGATTGTTATGTTAGGCATACCAAACAATTTAGTTATAGGCATAATTTGGTGCCTTTGTAGTAACTGTGTTCGGTTGGTGAATTTTCGAGAATATTCCATACTGATTTTACTTTTAGTGGCACTGTTAATGACTATAAGATATATATGACTCGATGCCAAGAAAAATCGGTAATAACCTCGAAATCCATGAAGCATCACCGTTAGAAAATTTTCATCTTGCATTGTTGCTTTTTTTTTTTCAATCCCCACCCTTCCCCTTGTGATATATTTTCATGTGAGGATGCCACTGATGGGAATATTGATTAATTCCTCTTTTTCAAGTGTTGAGAATTGAAGTATTACCTCTTATGGCTTCCTAGGTGATTTTTAAAGGTTTCATGGCTAGTTTCTAGCATCTTTAATATCCTCCACTCAAATGACTCTCTTTCATGCAATTGTATTTCTGCTCTTTGTTTTCAGTTGGGTTCAATCATATGGATGCTAACATTTGGCTGTTCTAATGCCTTCACAGTGCTCAGCTGTTCAAGTATTGGTTCATTTATGTGAGATCGATAACCTCGGTGTACGTGCGAATGCCACTAAGCTGTTATTTTGCTTGACGAATGATGGTGATGAAACCACCGTGTTAGAGCATGTGGATCAGAAGTCAATTGAAACCTTGCTCAGAATCATCAAGACTTCCAATGATGAGGAAGAGATTGCTTCAGTGATGGGTATCATTTCAAACCTTCCCGAGTCCCCCCAGATCACTGAGTGGCTGTTGGAGGCAGGAGGTCTTCCGATCATTTGCAGTTTTCTTCCTGATGGCAAACATAATGGTCCGCACAAGAATCAGTTAATAGAGAATGCTGTTGGAGCCATAAGTCATTTTACTGTTCCAACAAACCAGCAATCACAGAAGAAAGCAGCTGAAGCTCGTATTATTCATGTGTTGGTTCAGTTGCTAGACGTAGGAACCAGCTTGACAAAAAGACGTGCTGCCATTTCTCTTGCTCAGTTTTCAGAGAGTTCCCTCAGGCTGAGTCGGCCAATCCCAAAGCGTCAGGGGTTGTGGTGCTTCTCACCTCCCCTGGAGGCTGGTTGCCCGGTTCATCGAGGAATCTGTAATGTGGAATCATCGTTTTGCCTGTTGGAGGCTGGTGCGGTGGAACCTCTTGTTAGGGTTCTCGGGGAGCCCGATCCTGAAGTTTGTGAAGCTTCTTTAGATGCTCTGTTGACTTTGATTGAGGGTGAAAGACTGCAAAGTGGTAGTAAGGTGCTTGCTGAAGCAAATGCCATACCCTTAATCATAAGATTACTTAGCACCCCTTCCCCTGGATTGCAGCAGAAAGTATTGAATTCCTTAGAACGAATTTTTCGCCTAGTTGAGTACAAGCAAAGGTATGGACTCTCAGCTCAGATGCCTCTTGTAGACTTGACTCAAAGGGGAAATGGTACCATGAAATCTTTAGCAGCCAGGATACTTGCTCAATTAAATGTGCTTCATGAGCAGTCCTCTTATTTCTAGAGGAGGGTATATCGCTCATATTTAATTGGGTAAGAAGAAGTTTGTAATTTCTTAGGAAACCCCGTGATTCATGAATTTGCTGGAATCATTTACTAGGGTAGGAGAACTTTGTAGGCAGGCATGGACTATCCTAGTTGTAGGACTATACATATCTTTCTCATCTTTGAGTAAGCATCCCTTGGAGTTTACCAAAAAAAGTGAGACTGGTGGTGGTTTACTGAGATCTTTCTTTTGTTGAATTATCAAGTGTCTCCTAGCATTGTGAAGTTTCTGCTATGTGCCTCCTCACTGAATGGAAGCACGGGTTCCCAGCAATGTAATGCCATTGAAGACAGATTAGTGTTGCTTCCTTCCTCGAAGGCCAGGAGATCTTTCATGGCATAAATTAACAAATACAGGAGCATTGACCCTGTCTATATTGAAGCCTGATTGGTTTGCTTGGTGGAAGGGGATAAGGAATTAGTGAAAGCCTCCATTGTGGTGGAAGGGTTAGAATTGGTGATAGCCTACATTGACAAACAGGTTAGCCAAGCTAGGGTTCTTTTACATTATCAAAATTCTTCTGTAATTGATTATATAGCTTCTTCAATTTTGTTGTATATGGTGAAATTGAGATGGAAGAATTCAATAAAAGTCCAAGTTCTGAATTTGGGCTTTTTTTTGGGGGGGGGGGGGGGGGGAGAGAGAGAGAGAGAGAGAGAGAGAGCAGATTAGGAAATTGTGTGGGAGAGAGATTAAAATACAAAACTGCAACAGTTCTAACTTTTATAATTTGGTGCTCAATAAATTTTAGAAGCTTGTTTGACATATTTACTTTTCAATCATAAGTTGAGAACTCTTTGGTCTTTATATGAGCCAAGGGGGCATAACTATACTTTTCATAGGTTGATTTTCTATTTTATCAGGCAGAGAGAGATGTACTATAGTGTGGGAAGATAAAAAAAAAGGAGAGGTAGCACTGGCAGTACTGTTCAACGTCGTACGTCACGAAAGTTGTTTGCAGGTTGATCATATCAAAATTTAGAACAAAGCTGAGTTTAAATCCACCATGCATAGGTGCACTGAAAACATAGATGTTTGACACTTCTATCTTCAAGCACGCACAGGACACAAAAGAGTTATCATATTGGGATAAACTTTACTAACTCAGTCTATTGAACTCAGTCTATTCTATTGTACGAAACTCAGAGTTGAGGGCCATTAAGTCGTTAATAGGTGCTTGAGATTCCAAATGAGGTATATACAGTCGGTCGAGAAATATACCTAATGAGGTTACAGATTGTTTGAGTTTTAATTTTCTTTCGATGAGAAAAGTTTTAATACTCATTTTTAATTAAATCACTCCCTTTATCGTTAATAAACGTTGTATTACAAACACACAGTGTCTTATTATTATTTTGAAAAGTGATTAATAACTCTTCTTTTACAAATGAGTCAAGATATTGTATGAAATATATTATACAATAAAAAAAATAACTCTTCTAACTTAGAGGTTTTTTTATTTTTTTTGATATACAACATTATTTTTTAAATGTAAGAAAGGGAAAAAGGGAGATTCGAACCATCACCCTCTCACTCCATTACAGCCCTCTCTTAAGAGTAAATATTGGTGTCACGGTTACACCATACCATCACGGGCTCTCGTTGCTGCGGTTTGAATTAGTTACTGTCCCACAAGTCCAATACTGGTCAACCTTCCTCCACTATAAACTTCCTCCACTATTACCGCTGTGAGGCCTTTGTTGACTTGCAGGTCCTTAACTTTGGCATATGGGAGGGGATTGTATCAACCAAAAATCTTTGTGGCTGAGGGTGATCCTGCATAGTAGAATTGGTTATGAACCAACTGAAGCAAGTACACGCCCACACTCTCAGAAATGGCATAGACTTCACCCAACTCCTGATCGCAAAGCTCGTTGAAATCCCAAACATACTATACGCCCAGAAACTATTTGACAAAATTCCTGAACCAACTGTCTTCCTCTACAACAAGCTCATTCAGGCATACTCTCGTCTGGGACGCTACCATCAATGTTTGTCCCTCTACATTAAAATGTGCCTCCAAGGCTGCTCGCCAAATGCAAATTCATTCACCTTCCTCTTTGCCAGTTGCGCCAATCTTTCCACTCCATACCAGGGCCAAATGCTCCACACCCATTTCGTCAAGTCAGGTTTTGAATTTGACGTCTATGCTTTGACTGCCTTGGTTGACATGTATGCTAAATTGGGCTTGTTAAAGTTGGCAAGAAAACAATTTGATGAGATGAAAATAAGAGATGTGCCCACATGGAATTCCTTGATTGCTGGATACGCAAGGTGTGGGGATACAGAGAGAGCGTTAGAATTGTTCTCGGCAATGCCTTCTAGGAATGTGATATCATGGACTGCAATGATATCTGGGTACTCACAGAATGGGCGATACGAAAATTCTTTGGCCATGTTTTTGCACATGGAGAAAGAGAAAGGAGTGAGGCCTAATGAGGTGACTATTGCAAGCGTACTTCCAGCCTGCGCGAATCTGGGGGCATTGGAGGTTGGGCAGAGGATTGAAAGCTATGCTAGGGCAAATGGTTACTTCAACAATTTATTCGTGTGCAATGCTCTGTTGGAAATGTATGCAAGGTGTGGTGAGATCGATACAGCAATTCGGGTGTTTGATGAGATTGATAATAGGAGAAATTTGTGTTCTTGGAATACCATGATCATGGGTTTGGCTGTCCACGGAAAATGCAATGAGGCTCTCGGGCTTTTCCACCAAATGCTGGTAAGCTTTGTCTATGGTTTATACTGACCACTATTTAAACGTATCAATATTATCAGGTTCCCAATAACATGTTTGTGTCTTTGTGATGATTGCTAATACAGAGAGAAGGGACTGCACCAGACGATGTCACATTCGTGGGAGCTATATTAGCATGCACTCACGGAGGCATGATTGAAAGAGGCCAAGAACTATTCAAATCAATGGAAAGAAAGTTCTCCATTACTCCCAGACTAGAACATTATGGATGCATGGTTGATCTCTTGGGTCGTACAGGAGAACTGCACAAAGCTTACGATCTCATACTAAGTATGCCAATGAAACCCGATTCTGTCGTATGGGGGACTCTGCTGGGAGCATGCAGTTTCTATGGGAATGTTGAGCTGGCTGAGAAAGCAGCTGGGTCTCTCTTTGATCTGGAGCCATGGAATCCAGGCAACTATGTAATACTTTCCAATATTTATGCAAAAGCAGGACAATGGGATGGAGTTGCAAAGTTGAGGAAGCTGATGAAGGGCTCGCAAGTTACAAAGGCAGCAGGGTATAGTTTCATTGAAGAAGGCGGTCAAATTCATAAGTTCATCGTAGAGGATAGATCACATCGAAGATCTGAAGAAATATATGCATTATTGGATGAAGCTACAACAAGGATGAAGCTTCAGGGAAAAACATCTGATCTAGATTTTGTGATCGAAAAATTATGAATAAGGACCTGTAAGAACAAAATCTTGCAAAGTACCTGGTGGGTTATGCTGTTAAAAAAGTTTGAATTTCAAAATTTCATTTCTTCTGATTCTTGGAAGCAAACATAACAAATGACATTCCATCAACACAGAACATGGTGGCAAATGGCAATACCCCAAAAGGGCCAAAACAGAACAAATATTATCAAAGAATTTTTCTTCGCACGTCCCACAATATTTATCCACCATTACATCTCTCCTCTTCCATTAAACTGCTTTCATGAAACCTACAAATATTAGACTGTCTTTACTTTTGTTCTTCGTCTTCTACTCCTTCCCACAAATTTAAGGACTTCATCAATTAAAATAACAGGAGCTGAGACCAAAATGACCAGAAGCCATTCATTCGGACTCAGTGGAACAATACCAAACACATCTGCCAGGAAAGGAACATAGAGGATTAGGCAATGGAGCCCGAACGAGATAGACATGGCAACAAGAAGCCAAGGGTTCCTCCATGGTGGCATTGTGACCAAGCTGTTGTCTTCAGAGAGGGCATTGAGAGAATTGAACATTTCAATAGCCACCAAAACAGAAAGTGACAGAGTCATTGCCTTCACTTTGCCAATGGTAAAATATTCACAGGGGTCTGAAAAAGTAATCATTCGTCCACCACATACACTAAATGGTGTCGCCGAGAAATTTGACCATGAAGAGCACTCTCCCCAGTTGCGAAGCTGAGAGAGGTCAACAAGCACGTGCCCATCGCTCACTAGATTAATACCCAGAAAAGAAGCCTGAGTGTACCACAAAATGAAAATTCCAACAGTAGCAATGCCCACATAAGAACCAATTACCTGCAATTATAGTCTTTCATTAGCAACCTCAAACTACAAATGTATTTTTGCTGTACTCAGCATATAGTGATACTAAGATACTGTTTCATAGTTATCTATTGAACATGTATACTTTCATGCAAACAAACACAAAAATCATGACAAGCAGCAAAACCATGCATTCATTACACCAGGGAAAATAGCAATTACATTGTCCAGACTCCAGAGTGCCATATAATCATGATGCAGAATCTCAAATTTATGCGAGATTTGAGTCTTGTTAAAATTGCATCCCCAAAAAATTGAAATGATTATTAACATCTGGTTTTGATAATTGTATTATGGACCATATGGCAGAAAGTCAACTTCCTGCCTCATGCTAGCAAATTAAAAAACCAAGCCATAGTAGAAAGGGGGCTCACAAATGCCACCTGAATAGGATGTTTGTATAACTAAAAATGCATTTCCTCCCAAGTCTAATGTCTACAGTACATTTCTAGTTAAGCATCATCTATACTACCCATTGAAACAAGGACACATCTTCTTCCCTCTACCTCTATCTACCTCAGTCTAACCTCTTGGACCATTAGTGAAGTTGGGAAAAGACAGGTTGGATGCACTAATAGGAGAGGAAGAGATGCTATAGAAAAGGACAATTAACCTGGCAACCATACCCATATGTAGTGAAGAGTTCTAAGATCGCACTTAACCTTTCCCTCAGCGCATCCTTACTTGAGAAGATTTGTTCCAAAAAACAAGTTCATGACCTTAATAAAGGAAGTTTCTTATTATAATCATGTGTTTAAGGATTTCAAATTATAACTTAGTGCAGTGGTAAAAGTGCCAGGTAAAACAACTGGGAAAGTTGTGGGTTTGTACTTGAAGCCAGTCGCTTTCTAAATACAATGTCAAAGGTTATGTACATATTCAGTCCACTCCTCCCAGTCCCCTCAAATAACAGTGACGAAACTGGGCCATAACCCTCTGTACAAGGATTTCTAATTGTAATGTCAACTATGCTTAAACACTAAAGCCACAATGTCAAACTCTCCCAAACAACCACCATACTGCACGCACATATTTGAATGCTGTGACTAGATAACGAGGAAGCAGCCTTCATAATTTTCATAACAAAACCAGTAGCAATAGAAGGGTTATAAAGACCTGTGTCATGCTAGATTAAATAAGTGATCAACCCTCACCATGTAACGGAACATAACCCAAGAGCTTATGAGAGCATCATTGCTTTTGCGTGGTGGTTTTCGCATTATATCAACATCAGCAGGGTTGAATCCAAGAGCCATTGCCGGTGGGCCATCAGTAACCAAATTGACCCACAGAAGCTGCACAGGTATCATACATTCTGGTATCCCCAGAGCAGCAACCAAGAATATGGATATCACCTCGCCGACATTAGATGAAATCATGTATCTGCAAACCAATTAAATTATAAGGATTTACATCAATCATACAAAAGCAAAAGATCCAAACCAGCAAAAAGGATCCACAAAGCGTGGCCCGGGATACCTGATAAATGATTTCATGTTGTTGTAAATTGAGCGGCCCTCTGCAACAGCTGCAACAATGGTATTGAAGTTATCATCTGCAAGAACCATATCTGAAGCTTCTTTGGCAACCTGTCATATTAATCGGGCAGTACAAAAAGAACAAGAGCCAGTTAGTTGAAAAAGGATTTACTAAGAAGTCAAACAGCAGGATGCAAAAGGAGAAAAAATGGAAACCAAAGCACAGAGTCAAATATTCACCTGCAGGATAATCAACAAAGTGTCCTTGAATGGTTCATAAAAGATTGCTAAATAAACCTTTGGAAACTGGACATATTAACCGAGACCATGCTTACTTGTACCATAATTTCTAAATTGCTAACAAAATGATCCCATTTCCTATTTACTTACCAGCTTAACAATATGTAATAAAAAACATAAACATTTTAAAAAACCTGAGATAAATGCAAAAAAATAAAAATAATGTGCATCGTGACAATCCCAAGGAATGGCTTCTAGGGTACCTCTGTTCCTGTAATGCCCATGGCAATTCCAATGTCAGCAAGTTTCAGTGCAGGTGCATCATTCACACCATCTCCAGTCATTGCAACAATTTCCCCGGCCTCCTTTAGCATCCTCACAATTTCTTGCTTGTGCCTAGGTTCAGCACGAGAGAAAACCTTTCCCCCAGGTTTTGACAAAATTTCAATTTGTTGCAAAGAGGAAAATGCCATGAACTCTTTACCAGTATAACTTTTTCCTCTAAGATCTTCACCTTTAGAAAATAATTGAATTTCTCGACAAATAGCCTCAGCAGTAGACTTATTATCTCCGGTTATCACCATAACTTTAATCCCAGCCATTCTACAATCTTCAATTGCTTTGTGAACCTCATCACGAGGAGGGTCCTGTTGGTTCAGTAACACAATAAGAATCTTACTTTAGTACTTTTTTCTTCTTTCTCAGCGAATATCTTACAAAAATAAATGTGCCTCAAACAAAAGGTAAATCATGAACTTTACGACCTAAATGCACTCACCCTTAAACCAACAACCCCTACAAAAACTAGGTCACTTTCAATCAAGGAGTAGAAAGATGGATCAAGCAACTTCTTGTGGGCAGGATGACTCTCAGCATAGTAGTCCGAAAGCTCTCCTAACTCATCCTTATAAGCCAAACCCAAGCACCGCAATCCCATTGAACTCATCTCCAAATGTCTCAACAGCAACAGTTGCCTACAAGGTTCGTCAATTGGAACAATCGATCCATCTGCCAGTTGCACATGTGAACTACGCTCCAAAATACTCTCAACGGCACCCTGCAAATCCAATGTTAATCAAAATGCAAAAGAATGATATCAATCAGAAAAGCATGCTAACTTGTTAACAAGTCACAGAGACCAGGGGACTACAAGGAAGGGTATATTGTAGCTGCAGAACACACGGTTACAAGACAAATTCAGGCCACACAGATGTCTACAGTCGTTCTGTTTCAGGGTAGCCTAGTTCACACGTTTCCCGCTACTGCGGAGTCTGGGGAGGCCAAAGGTACGCATCCTTATCCCAATGCAGATAGGCTGTTTATACGACTCACCCTTGACATCTAGGTCACAATTGAATAACCTTACCACTACGTCTCACCTCTCAGACTAATATAACAAATTTAAAACAGGTTGTTTCCACAAAAAGAGCGCAATCAATCTGTACAATGGGCGGAGCCAGGCTTGTGTGGCAGGGGGGCAACATAAAACTCAATAATAATGTTAACATTATTTTCGCAAAAATAGCCGCATCAAAAAACAATATAAAAAAATCAAAAAAAGAAAACTCACTATACAACTATCCATAAATGTCAATTAAGACCATCCGAGTAAACCTTTTTCTCGAATAGAACTTCTTTATGTCCTCCTCATCATCTAATTTTCTTAGAGATTGATCATTATACATAGTGTTCCAAAGAGATTGATGCACAATCGGATCTAGTCATCATCTTTCAATTCAACTCAAAATGATCAAAGCTCTATTGCCAACTGTTAGCCAAAAAAAGGTAATAATAATAGAAACCCTAATTATAGTGCTAAGAAAATAAAAAACAAAATTGTAAAATTATCGAAATCATTTATGTGTTTATCTCTCATAATAGCTCTGACAGAATTTCATAAGCTTTCATTTCCTTTAAAGCTATCCACTTAATATACTACATAAACGCTGATTGAGGAAAGCCTAAAGAAAGGGAAGATAAAAGAGGGAGAAAAAAGAGTAAGGGGATACCAAAAGAGAAAAATTATGATCGCGTATAGTTATGTTCATATCTTATTGGGATTGTACTATGTATAAGCTATGTTTAGTAATTTCGTATCGTGTTTATCCATGTTCATGCAAAATCGTTTATTATGGAGGTCTAATGGGTCCACTCAATCATTACCTAAGTCTACTAAAGTTAAATCCCCTAATTATGCGTTAATTTTGTGACATGTTCACAAGTCATAAATAAAATTGTGAGCACCAGTATTTATCCAAATAAGAAAGATTGGATGCTATAGGCGTACAGAGATCGAGTGTGACCCAAAATGGATGCAAAACTGTTTGGAGATTAATTGTATGTTTGTTTCATTTGGAATCATTGGATCTAAGAGTAAAGACATATACAGTTACAATCGCTTTGGATTTTTGTTGGAGATTTGACATTTCATTTTAGGCCTATAATCATAAATACATAATGACCGACACATGGACCCCACTCAACTTGCAAGTCTTTTAAAATATTTCAATGGGGGCAAGATCCTAAAATTAGAAAAATTATAAATACATCCTAAACTTTTTTAAAATTGCAGTGGGGGCAATTGCCCCTACTTTAGCTCTGCCCCTGTGCACAATACATAACCATCGTGTTTAACTTCTAGTCCAAAATAGAGTAAATGAACGTCCAATGGAATAAATCCCACCTAAATGTTGTTCCAAGATTTGACTAATTCTGCTGAACTCAAAAGAAATAGTGAACTAAATTTTCCAATCCCCTTAGAAACAACAAGACGGTGAGCCTTGGCGCAGCGCTACAACCATAAGGTTGTTCCATCGTGAATTGAGCATCACGGTGTTGCATGCTGGATAAGGTCACATATAAACCTAATAGCCCTGAGAATTTTGTGAACTGTACTGCCCTTTACTTTAGAAAAAACCAAGGGCGGCTCAACATAAGTAGGGACCTTAGGCGAAAATGTTATGTAAGGCCCTATTAATATTTATTTAGTAATAATAGTAGTATTAAATAGTTATCAAAATATTAAACTCTATTTATTTAAAAATCATTTGTTTTGTCTTTTGAGATACAACATATTAATTAAAATTTAAAATTCAAATTTTGTAAATAAAAATTGCGTTAACCGAAGTCAAATCTAGAGATCAAATGCAATAATAATGCGATTTGTTTAAGATAAAGAGACACTTAATTGAAAATTAGTTTAACTAATAAATGAATTTTTCTGAATGAATAAAAAAATAGAAATTTGTACAAATTGAGTGGTCCTAAAATAAATGAGACATTGTTAGATATTCTAGAGAAATAGGACAATGTTTAAATAAGAAAATTTAGTAAGACAACTACGGTTAATTAATTTCAGATAACGCACTAGTCCTACTCATTCTATTTTATAGTCATTTTGTGCATTGTAATTAAAAAATGGCCTTCAATTTAACTTATAGAAATGTAAAATTATTATGTATACCTATTATACGAGAGACAATTGATTTTAATAATAAGACTACAAGGTGATAATACATATAATATAAACATCGAGTGAGATAAAAAAAATTAGGTAGAACTATAGGGCCCAAAATTTTTTTTGAAAGGTGTTCTAAAAATTTTCCAATAAAGCTACTTGTACTTAATTTGAGGACCAAATCAATTGGATAAATAGTGAATTTTGTTTAACATTAGCACTCACTGCATTGAGTACTGAAATTATATCCCAAAATTCAGATTGTATAACCCTGTTTAAAATTTTATTTTTGGAGCCCTGGCCCATAGGTTGGGCCGGCACTAGAAACAACCAATCAATCATAATTCAGGTGGCTAGGCTCATACTTGGATCCTTTCTCTTGCTAGTTCTTTCAACTTTCTATGCAGTCAAACCATGGAGTCAATCTAAAATAAATTGTTATTGTTAATTTAATAACAACACTTTGGCTTAAAAGCCAACTAATACTTGCTCAAGTGCCCAACAAAGAAAATGAAGCAGAACTGTCGAAATTATCCGGGGAACCTTCTCTTGAACTATAACCAGCCAGGAAAAATAAGTATATCATGCCACAAGGTAAACAACCTGTTTCAATGTAGCTTCACTATAGCTTATCTATTTCTTTAGAACAGCCTGCATGAACAGAAACAACAATTACCTTTACAAGAAGTCGATTTTGCCCAGTTGGCTCCTGAACGATAACACTCATTGACTTACGAATACGATCAAACTCCAATGTTGCAACCCTTCTTGATCGTTTCATCCACCATTCACAACATCCTATAGTACAAAAAAAATAATGAAATCCAAATATCTGCGAAGTATACTTGCTACAGACAAAATAATTTGAAGTTTCAGGCTCACCTAGTTTAACAGAGTTGCGATCAATCAGATAGTTTGCCACAAGTTGTGCATCACGAATTTTGTTCCTCATTTTACTATCTGGAACTCCCATCTTTTCAACCAATACTTTAAGAGCTGCCTCAGTGGGCAAACCAGTAGCTCGGAAGGTACGACCATCACAGAATATCCCAGCATCATTGCAGATTGCACATATTTCTGCCATGGCTAGCAAGTTGGCATCCATGTTGTAACAATTCCAGTCTACAATTCCACCATCCGTAGGATCATAGGTCGTGCCTTGGACTTGAAAAACTCGTGAAGATGTGGTTTTTCCTCCCCAAGTAAAAAACTGCATCACAGACATCTGATTTGTTGTCAAAGTCCCTGTTTTATCTGAACAAATCACAGTTGTACATCCTAAAGTTTCTACACTTGGAAGCTTCCGTACAATTGCATTCTTTTGTGCCATTTTTCTAGTACCCAGAGCTAAACAAGTCGTAATCACGGCTGGAAGGCCTTCTGGGATTGCTGCTACAGCAAGGGCAACAGCTATTTTGAAATAATATGTGCATTTCTCAAAAGAAAATCGGATATTCGTTGGCCATCCATTAACTAGTTCCCATGTGAGAAAATACTTGTAGTTGATAACCCACACAGTGAGACAAACAAGGCCAATTGCAGTTGTAAGCCTGTTCCCAAATTCATCAAGCTTCTTCTTTAAAGGAGTATCACTCTCTTCCAAAGAGGCCTCATGAATTTGTGTCTGTATCTTGCCAATTTCAGTGCACATCCCAGTGTTCACAACAATACAGATGCAGCTCCCATTAGCAACTGTTGTGCCTGCAAAAACCATATTTTCCTTGGCCTGCAATTCGCAGTCATCCATGAATATAGGATTGGTTCCTTTCAGTACGGGCATTGCCTCCCCCGTCAACGAGCTTTGTTCAACCCTCAAGGTTGAGGTTTTCAAAACTGCAACTCTCATGTCAGCCGGGACTTTGTCACCAAGCCGCAATTCAACAATATCCCCTGGTACGAGCTCTCTTGCTGGCAAATCTGGCACAAGATATCCATCCCTTACAACCTTGCTCGAGTCACACTGCATCTCCTTGAGGGCTTCAAGTGCCTTTTCAGCATTACTCTCTTGCCAAACTCCGACAATGGCATTAAGGACTAAAATCAAGACAATCACAAGTGGTTCCACATAGGCTTCAAAGCCGACCTCCCCATTTTCATTTCCATGCAAGTAAGCTAGAATGAATGATATGCAGGCCGCCACAAGGAGGATCTTGACAAGCATATCATCAAACTGTTCTAGAACAAGCCGCCACAGGGGCTTTCCCTTTTCTTTCTTAAGCTCATTCCAACCATACCTCTCTCGCCTCTTCTCGACATCATAAGAGTTTAGACCCTTGTCTAGTTTCACCTTGTACTCTTTCAAACACTGCTCCACAGACCACGACCATGCAGGGAATGGTGTTGCATCCATTGATGCTTCCATTGAGCAATTAAATGTCACTCCAACTTAAACTTCTACACAAATTGGCTTAAACCCATTTCAAATCCCTGCAAAGGAATTCATGCGCAAAAAAGAAACTTCAGCAAATAGCAGGCTGCATATTGAATTTACAATTCAAAATGACAAATAAACTTTAATACAGTGACTCAAAATAACAATTTTACTACTTGTCATTCAAACTCAACTGTCTTGCCTTGAAACAATAAGCAATTGGTGAGGACGGAGAAAAAAAAATCAGAAAATAGTTCAGATTTAGTAACATTTTTCAATTTAAAATCCCCCAACAGCAAGTTGCCTTCAGAGCCCCGATAATATATCTTAACAAACAGAGAGAAAAAAAAAATTACAACATCCCAGATAAAAAAATCAAAGAAAAAGAATGCCCAAGTAACGAGAAAATCAGATGATAACCAGCCAGCCAGCAAATCAATACATCAACTATCATAAAATAACTGACTGAAAACCACACATTAGTAATATAATCTTTACCAAGAGGAAGCAAGAGTGACCTAAACTAAAATCCCCCAACAGCAAGTTGCCTTCAGAGCCCCGATAATATATCTTAACAAACAGAGAGAAAAAAAAAAATCACAACATTCCAGATAAAAAAAATCAAAGAAAAAGAATGCCCAAGTAACGAGAAAATCAGATGATAACCAGGCAGCCAGCAAATCAATACATCAACTATCATAAAAAAACTGACTGAAAACCACACCACAACTGTATGCATGGACAGAAACCACACATTAGTAATAGAATCTTTACCAAGAGGAAGCAAGAGTGAAAGTAATTTTACCCACATGAAAACACTTCAAAGATTTTGCGAATATATATAGACAAAGCCCAGACCATATTTTATATTTCACCGCAACGCAAAAATAAAGTGAGAGAGAATGTGGATATATAAGCGGGGGAATTTGTACCTATGAAGGAAGAAAAAGATTGCTTTGGGACAAAGCAACGTATAGAATAAAACTGGAACAGAGGAAATTCTTGCTTCCAGAGGTATGGAATTGAAGACTAAGAAAGAAAGGTCATTGTTTGTGACTTTGTTCGATTTCGGTTTGTTCACTAACTTTGCCTTTTGATTGACACCTGCAATTGGTTCTTTCTTGTTCTCTTCTCCTCCTTATGTCGAAAGATGCCCAAAATTTTTAATTTATACCCTTAAATATTAAAAATTTTAATTTATACTTTTAATGTTACGAATTGATAATAATGTAGACTTGATTTAGACCGTTGTTTAGTTTTTCATCAAAAATTGAAACACGTGACGTGTATGTGCGTTGCTGTAAATCTTCGTCTGTACATTGTTACCAATTTATAAAATTAAGGATATAAATTTAAATTTTTAATATTTAAGGGTATAAATTAAAAAATTAAAGCATTTTTTGAGATGTAAAATGAGATTAATCCTTTTTTTTAAAAAAAATTCCCTCACAGTTGAATCAGTTTCCTTTCTTCAAATTTTAAATTCACTTGCATTGTAATTACGCTTTTGTACATGTTATGCTTGACTTTGTAGAGGACGAAACCGTAAGCGTCAACAAGGAATCTGTGCCGTATTAGACCAAAGTACTACGCGCCTACCTATTACAAAATTAAAATTATTGGCTTTCCGCCTTTGTGTTCTGTCAAGGTCAGGGGCGGAGGTAGGGTGGGGGCAATTGCCCCACTGAGGTTTTGAACATTTTTTGGGCTACTTTAAAAATACAAAAAATATTAAAAATTTTCAATATTTGCCCCCATTATTTTTTTTTTTAAAGTTCGTGAGACTTAATCTCACTATTCTTTCTTTACTATTTAGTTTTTTTCTTTTCTTTTTACAATGACACATTAAGTTACCAAATTCATCATTCTCTAAATTCGATTATCTAGATATAGATTGATATATTTAATTAATTATCCAAGTTCGAATATGCTATTATATTTTAGGAATTTAGATTTAGATATACCAAAATTTGACATAATTACACATGCACACACATGTATATATAAGATTTAGTTTTCGATCAAATTTTTAATATTTAATGGATATGAATTGTAAAGACGAAATTTGATGGATAATCAGATCATATTCAAAATGAAGTTTCAAATCGAACTTGAATTTGAATCATTCAAAATTTGATGATTGACATGTCTATTTATAGTTGTTTACAGAATAATTTGTCAAAATAACATTTTCTATGAAAATTATTCTAATATTAGTACTTTCTATAAAATAACTTTCATATAACTCTTCTTAATTATATTCTATCTTTTTACAAGTAATTTATGCGTGACAAACTTTTAAAGTAGCAAAGCAAAAAATTACCATGAAAAATTACTTTATAAATAGTGTAAATGACAAAACACTCATATTTAAAAGACACGACAAATTTTGATGATTGTTCTTCAATTGTTCATTTGAACTTGATGATTACCCCCACTGAAAATGGATTTTGGCTCCGCCCCTAGTCATGGTTATGGTCATGGCCAAGCCTGTCCATATCTTTCATATGGTCCCTTCTAATTTATTTATATTTTTTATTATAAAGAATTATAATCCGTTCTTGAATTTTATCTTCAGTTTTAATATGATTCATGATATTTTAACTGTCATAATTTAGTCCCTCATTTATTAATTTTGTCTTAATTAAATCCTTCCATCAATTTTTATTGTTAGTACAATTGGAGGCTAACCCAATTTGATCTATTTAAGCGTTAATCTAACGATGAATAATTAAGATAAAATTAATAATTAAGAGACTAAATTGAAACAATTAAAAATTCAGTAACGAAAGTAAAACCGGAGGTAAGTTTAAAAATTAACTATGATTTTTATCTTATTTTTTATACAATAAGTTTTTGGTGCGTATATAACTTTTTTTATTATATAATTTTATATTAATTTATTAAATTAATTGTCACCACACAAGTTCAAAATAAAAATGAAAACAAAATCTAGATAAAAATGAGAGAGGGGTCGTGGTGGTCAGGGGAGTCCAATGAAGGTTCTAGCCCAGGGGAGCGGGGGTTAAGGTTCGGGATCAAGGTCAGCGGAGATTTTGGTGGCATGGGGTTCTGATTTGGTAGATAGAGTGGGGCTGGGTGGCTCTCTCTCTCTCTCTCTCTCTCTCTCTCTCTCTCTCTCTCTCTCTCTCTCTCCATGTGAGTGAGAAAGGATAAGGGCAAAATTTGCAAGAAAAAAAAAAAGGTTTGCTGACCAAAGAAAAAATATTTGGTGTAACGGTTACCCCACGTTAACAGTGTCACTTGGTATAACTATCCACGAATAAGAAAATAAGTGAACTTTACAAAATTTAATAATCATCATCCATGTAATATATAATAAATTCTATGTAAAGAAAAAGAGGTCTACTTTATCTATTTTTTAACTTTCTTATCAGACAGTTATATTAAGTGGCATTGCTAATATGATGTAATCGTTACATTAAATATTTAGTCCTAAACGAGGTTGGGGACAAAATTTGATAGAGGGTGTTAGTATAATATGAAAAACTATGAGGGCTTCTCTTAAAGTTTTCAAACTCCATAGGAGATGTCAGTGTAATTAGCCAAAAATAAAAAGTCTAGGGAACTGGTCTTTGTGAGTGGTTATTGCTTTGTGTACTTTTTCCCCTGTTTTGTTCAGACTTCCGCACAAACCCAAATTCCAGGAAGTTTCTTGTGTACCTGCAACCAATGGTACCATATAAAGATGTCATCATATAAAATTCTTTCTCAAGTATAAAAATGTTATTTGTCACAGTCGTGGGGTTCGGGGGCCACTTTCTTCCCCCCAACATTTGTTACAAATTTCAAAAAAAAAAAAAAGTTTATATTATGGAAGGTATTATAATAATATAATAGTGGACATAGCTGTCAAACTTTCTGGTTGATAATACCTTCCACCTAATTATTTTTATTTTATTATATTCTTAGTCCTACTTTCTTCTTTTTTGTGTGGTACAATGCAACTTAACTTGCAAAACAGCATATAGTCATGATTTGGTGTGATCATCGCTGTAGTCATGAAGGAGAATCAAAATTTGGTACATTTGGTTGTGATCATTGATGTATTGAATCACAATAGGATGCAAGGATATTAATCAAATTTGTGTCGTATTATTTATCATCTTTCAGTAATACATCTTTTAACCCTTCTTGCTCATCTGAAAACTCTCGCAAAGTCTCATCCCGCTTGAATAGCAAAGTAAGCAATCAAAGGACGACATAAGCTAGCACTCATAGCGTTCTTACTTTCTCGATATCAATAATTAAGGATCTCTCCTCCTTCTGGGCAATAAAAAGAGTATAATTTCAATAATATCATTCCAATCAATAATCTTTGCATCCATGGATGAATGTTATAAAGTGCCCAATTGTGCAAATTCGTAGGTTTGATTTATACTGAATACACTTGGAACGTTTAGTTCAATTGTTGCTCACATAATTGTAAAATATGGCTCACTCTTATACCTTATGAGACACTTCAATCATTAGGAAAAGAAAAATGATAGATGACCGAAAATCATGCTTAGAGATCGCAACCCGATTAGGAAAACTCAAACCCTCTAATTTTAAATTATGTTAACTCCTGGATATATGAAAAATAAGAAATATCCAATAATACAAGTCCAATAGATATATATATATATACTACTAATAAAAGTACTTTAATATGAAAAACTTTTAATTCTCTATTCTACCCTTATAAAAAGTTATAAAGACTATTCTATCATTTCACAATTAAATATCTAAATTATATATTATCTCCTTATGTATTTAAATCTCTAAATTACCTCTAACATCTCTTTTAATTATTTATTCTGTCTATATAAATATCAATTTCTATGAAACTTTTTGATTGACTATATTATCTTTAAAAAATATGCATTATTATATTTTCTATAAAATGTTCAAAAAACTTTTAAAAACTTCATTAATCTAATATTACTCATCTCATGTGTAAAGATAATATTATCCGCATAAATGTTTATTTTCTTTTTTATTTAAAAAGTTTAACCATTTTATTTTTAAGATAAAAAATAATTATATATATAATTTTTTAAAAATAATTTATGTTTTATAAATATTTTTTAGTTTACAATAAACTTTTTAAGTTGTATTAATATTTTATGTGAAAATAGTTTGTAGTGTATTATTTTTAAGTAAAACTTGAATTTTTAAAATTTTGATATGTTTTAAAATATATATTATAGAGTATTATATTAAATCTTATCTTAATTGACTTAACTAATACTTAATTACAGTAAAGTTTCAATATAATTAAGTAGTATCTTAATAATTACTTTTATTTTATTCAAGGAATTATAAGTGAAATCCTAATCAAATGAATTTCAAAAAATTTATTTTCTCAAACATTACTAAAAAATCATTTTCAATACAAAATTCTAAAAAAAAAATAGAACTTTAACTATTTTCCTTATCTTTTTTCTTATAGTTAGAAAAATAAATTTTAGAAATATACCAATATGAGTAATGAAAAATTAAGTCTAATAAATTTGAGATAATATTTAATTCAGATACACATACACTAATATATTATATAATTTTTTATGTACAAAAATTATTCACGTGCAACGCACGTAATGCATTACTAATATATATATACTAGTATATTGCATGTGCCTGAAGGTACAGAGTAATAAAAAATGGTAAACAATAAACATATTTGTATTCATATCCAAAATCAAATCACAAACATTGAGGAAAGATAAATGAATTTAAGTATCGGTTGTAGTGGGGGTGAGAGGTGGCGGTGGTGGTGGTGGTAGAGGTAGTGGTGGGGCGGTTTCAAACACAATTTTTTTTTTTTAAAGTACTTATGAGAAATAATTTCTAAAAATATTTTTAAAAGTCATTCCAAACACACCCTTAAGGACCTATTTTTCCTATTAAATTTAGGGTGTTAATATTAGCCGTTAGATTAACTTTAAAGTAAAATTTAAAACGATCTGAACCGCGAAAAGCAAAAGTCATTTTGTTTATCTTTTGAAATTTGAATTGTAAACTACTTTATTATATACTAGTTATTGTCTGTGCCTGAAGGCACAGAGTAATAAAAAATGGTAAATAATAAACATATTTGTATTCATATTCAAAATCAAATCACAAACATAGAGAAAAGATAAATGAATTTAAACATCGGTCGTAGTGGAGGTGAGAGGTAGTAGTGGTAGGAGACGGTGATAGTTATGGTGGGTGGCAATGACCGTGGTGGTGGTGATGGCGACGGTGGGGGCGACGGCGGTGGTGGTGGCGGCGACGATGGTGGTGGTGGCGGCGGTGGTGGTGGTGATGGTGGCGGCGGCGATGGCGGTGGTGGCGGCGACGACGGTGGTGGGGGTAAGAGGTGGTGGGCGGCAGTGGTGGTGGTAGGAGACAGTGATGGTTGTGGTGGGTAGCAATGACTGTGGTGGCGGCGAGGGCGGTGGCGATGGTGGTGGTGGCGGCGACGGCGATGACAATGATGGTGGCGGCGGTGATGGTGGTGGTGGTGGAGGCGGCGGCGACGGTGGTGGCGACGACGACGATGATGGTGGTGGCGGCGACGACAGTGGTGGTGACGGCGACGGCGGTGGTGGTGGCGGCGACGGCAGTGGCGGTGGTGGTAGAGGTAGTGGCGGTGGTGGTGGCGGTGGCAGTGGCGATGGCGGTGGTTGTAGAGGTAGTGGTGAAGCGGTTTCAAACATTATTTTTTTTAAAAGTATTTATGAGAAATAATTTCTAGACGTACTTTTAAAAAGTCACTTCAAACACACTCTGATGGTCTATTTTTCCTATTAAATTTAGGGTGTTAATATTAGCCATTAGATTAACTTTAAAGTAAAATTTAAAGCGATCTGAACCGCGAAAAACAGAAGTCATTTTGTTTATCTTTTGAGATTTGAATTATAAGCTACTTTATTATATACTAGTCATAACTCGTGCCTGAAGGCACGATAAAACATAAAATTCTAGCGTTAAAAAAATTGATTCAACTATATTAAATTTAAAATTAATTTCTTTGCTTACATCATTTAAAATTAATTTCTACCAATTATTTTAGTAAAAATAGCGTCAAAAATTTCTCAAAATAACTCGATAATTTTTTTTTAACATTTGTACACTATCGTGTATTAATAATGTATGAAATAAATGTTGTATTAAACTACAAATTAACTAAATATTAAATAATTAAACATAAGATAAAATTGGGTGATGTGATATTTTTTGCGGGGGAAAATATATAGGAGATAAATATTCAACTTACTAGCTGATTTATTATATAGATATATAGTTATTGCCTGTGCCTGAAGGCACAGAGTAATAAAAAATGATAAATAATAAACATATTTGTATTCATATCCAAAATCAAATCACAAATATAGAGAAGAGATAAAAGAATTTAAGCATCGATTTGTAGTGGGGGTGAGAGGTGGTGGGCGGCAGTGGTGGTGGTTGTAGTAGGTGGCAGTGACCATAGTGGTGGCGGCGAGGGCGACGACGATGGTGGCGGCGGCGGCAGTGGTGACGGCGGTGACGGTGGTGGTGGCGGTGGTGGTGGCGGTTGGAGTAGGGGTGGTAGAGATAATGGTAGGGCGATTTCAAATACTATTATTTTTTTAAATTACTTATGAGAAATAATTTATAGAAGTACTTTTAAAAAATCAATCCAAACACACCCTTAGGGGCCTATTTTTCCTATTAAATTTAGGGTGTTAATATTAACCGTTAGATTAATTTTAAAGGGAAATTTAAAGCGATCTCAACCTCGAATAGAAAAAGTCATTTTGTTTATCTTTTGAGATTTGAATTGTAAGCTACTTTATTATATAGATATAGATATATACATATTTGGAATTCAAATACGTCTAATCTAACAACTTAAAAGTATAAAATTATAATATATTATAATTATTTTTCTTATGAATATAGATTCTCCTACATAATATCTCAATAATTAATAACGTGTTAGTCTCATCAAACACTAACTTGACATCTTTATTTTTCATGTTACTTAATTGGAAAACCCTTTTAAAAGGCATGAACTACTTTTCAAGTTCCATATCATGTTTTTTTTTTAAAAGGATTAAAATATCTTCGTTACTGTGTCAGCAACCCCACTTTCCAAAGGTGGACGTCTTGACTTTTTCTTAGCGGTACATCTTTTGACTCACTTTAACATAAAATAATTTCAAACTCAAGACATGAAAGGGCAGCCGTGGAATTTAAACAAGACTAGTCATGTTATTCTTTTAACGTAACTTTCTTTGGGTAATTATAAGACGTGTGGAATGGTGGCGGATTTAAAAAATTTATTCAGGATGGAAATCTTAATTATAATTTTTTTTTTTTTTCACTTTATAAAAGTAACATAACATATTTAAATTTATTATATTATATTTAATATTCAAACATATATTAGATATAAAATAATTCAACATGCATAGAATGTACAAAAAAATAATGAAAATAGGTGTATGATAACTTTATTATCCATACTATAGAGAATATATTTCTCTACAAATAATTAACTCACTCTTTTGATTATATAACTTAATCCTCACAATTTTCATAACTTAAAAAAATAAATTAGATATATCAAAAACTTGTCTAGATGTGTCCGTAAAATGTAAAGTGTGTCAAAAAATTCATAGTTAATTAAGTATTTGTTTATACTACTTGACAGAATAAAAAATTAATAGATTAGACATAAAATATATAACGTGGGCACCATAAAATATATTAAAAATATATAAATAATAATTTTTAAAAAAAAATTCAGGGTGAGCCCGTGCCCCCTGGTCCACTAGTGGCTCCGCCACTGGCATGGAACATGTAATCTTTACCCATACATACTAATATTACAGTTTTTAAATAAAGAATAAAATTTATGTTAAACGTGATAATAATAATAATTAAAAAAAAAGTATGAAAATGACTAGTCTCCAGTTCAACTAGCCATAAATAATTATTATGAATTTGGGGTTGCCCGGCTCAACTCAACGCGTTGGGAGTACCTATTGATGCAAGAGGAGCTCTAAGCGATCACAAGCGAAGATGTGTCGAAGTGAAAGCCCCTGAAATTATTGAACGTAAATATGTACACAAGCCTATGCAAACAAGGTTAAAAACAGTAGATAATCTGATTCCTATAGGACGTGGTCAATGAAAACTTATAATCCTGGACCGACAAACTGGAAAAACTACTATTGTTATCGATACCATATTAAACCAAAAGCAAATGAACTCAAGGGCCACCTCTTAGAATGAGACATTGTATTGTGTGTATGTAGCGGTTGGACAGGACTAAAAATCTCTATTCGGGATGAGAATCAATCCTAAGAAGCTCCTTGGAGAAAGGAAAGTCAATCCAAAACAAACATATTTTTCTGGTGATCTTAAGGAATTCATCAATGACATGTAGTTAGGGCTAGGAGGAGATGGGAACAAATGAAGTTCAACCTATTGCCCATTTCATGGCTACAATTGTTATTGCATCTTCCACCACCCCAGAATTTCATCTCAAACACACGTTGTGAATATCACATGGGTGGAAAGGGACACTGGACTACCTTAGGCATGAGTTCCCTCATTGATCAGCGCTTCTGGAACCCATCCGTCAAAGGCATCATTTATCAGATGTCCTATGGCTAACTTCTTCTGGAGCTCTTTCTCAAAGTTGGTTCTTTACTTTCCCCTTTCGGGGAGTGTTTCGTCCTGAGCTAAGTGTTGCTCTGTCTAGATAGCTAAGGTAGCTGGTTTTGCCTCTATCCTCTAGAACGGATAGGCATAAGCGTTAGGAATACTGAACAAGTCAAGAAAGGGTGCTCCTAAACTGGCTCATAGCAGTTATCTCTTGTACCTTCAAGCTCACAAGCTCTGTTTTCCGACTTAATGTATCAGCCACTAAATTTGTGTCATGGCTTATACGAGATACACATATAAAACTTAGCCAAGAAGTCTTGCCACCTTGCTTCCTTGGGGCTCAGTTAGCCAAGAAATCTTGCCACCTTACTTGCTTGAGGTTGAGCTTCTTATGTGTTTGGAAATAGCTGGTAACTATGTTATCCGTTTGGACAACGAATTTTGACCTAAGCTGATAGTGTCTTCAAGTGCGTAGCCAGTGCCCATACTAATATTACAATTTTTAAATAAAGAATAAATTTATGTTAAACTTTATAATAATTAAAAAAGAAAAAGAAAAAATAGTATGAAAAATGACTAGTCTCGAGTTCAGCTAGCCATAAATAATTATGAGTTTTTGGGAGGCCGGTTCCTAGGCCCAATAAGATTCCAAAAAAAATCCACTCACTAATTTCCTTTCAAATTATGTTCCTGCTAAAAATTAAAGCAATGGTCATAATTAACGTCTTTTAAAAAAATAAAAAATAACGACAATATCATCACATAATTAAAACATCTACATTTTTCTCTAAAAACATAAATCGTCAGACTGATACACTAAAAAAATGACATGTTCTCGACTAATGTACCAATTAATTGAAAATTTGAAGGTACAATAAGCTATGTTTACTAATAGTGGCTGCACTTAGTGTATCTCTATAACAAATACATTGAGACCAAACGTTTGAATATATGCCTCTTCAATTAATTATGAAATTAATACCATGTTAAACATTCATTTAAACCTCTTCATCTACCCATGGAAAATACATCTATAAAATAGTGTATCTAAAATTCAAAAAAAAAAAAAAAAACACAGAAAAAATGGAACAATCAAGGCAAAAAAGAACACAGATTAACATACAAATACTTTCAGGTTTTCTAGACGACGCCCACGCAAAACAAGATCACATGCAAGTTGATATTGACCGTCCCAAATTTGAACTCTACATGTCCAACAAAGAAAAAGGCGAGTGGAAGAAAATGAAGAAATCCGTCAATAAAAAACTGCAAAATGAGAAAAAGAAAGCGAAGAAGCTTAAGGTAGAGTTGAAGGACCTTGCAAAATGATATTTTTTCTTTTTTTTTTAAAAAAAAATATAAAACAAATGAACTGCATATGTAATCTCCCATTTATGAATGAAATATAATATTTAAATTTTAATTTATGTACATATGATAATTTAATTTTGTGTACCTGTACGATGAACAACATACGCGGATTTCTTTCCTAATGAAGCAAGAATTCTTCTCCTCTATGATCGACGCCAATCGAGAGTTTTAAGGATGAAAGACACTATTCAAGGCAACTCAGAGGTTTCTTTTTTGAATTCAAAGGTTTCCTATGAATTCAAAAATTCAATCTAGCATTTTTTTTAAAAATTTTCAAATTTTGAATGTATTGTAATTAATTCATTCAAAAGGACATATCCATGCCCCCCTCGGTGTAATTTTGAACTTAATAAAGATATGCTAAAAAAAAAATAGATACGCAATTAAATATATATATATATACATTCGAGCAAAATAACAACATGTACGCAGTCATCGTCAGACAAGTATACTAATCTTCTCCATAAATATAAACTTTCAGACATGTACATTAATCGTTAGACAGGTACATCAATCTTCTCCATAAATACAAATCGTCAGACAGATACACAATATGTACGCAATAAATACATATATACAATTTCCAAAAACAATGAAAGAAACCAAAAACAATGAAAGAAATCATAGTTTTATATCCAGTTGTGTTGCCATCGTTTAGTCCATTTAGGAATATTAATCTGATCACAATTTAACTTTTTCTATGAGAAACTTGCTGCCCAATCCCTTGCTGTAGAAATTTTTCTCTGATTCTTTCTTCGTGAAGGTCCGATAAATTGCCAGTTTCTTAGGTGACAAAAGCTCTTGTAGCGGTCCATAATGATCGGACTTGTTGCCGTCACCAACACCAAAAAATTCAACCACTGAGATTTGTGGCTCTCGTTGAGACTTGGCTATCACGCGATGCTGCACACTTTTGTATTCACCATTAGAGACAATTTGCCAATATATATATATATATATATATATATCGATGCATTCATAGGAAATATGTATTAATATTGTATTCTTGATCATTTAGTGTAAAATCATGTGATGAGGGCAAAATGGATAATAAATATATAATAATTGTCCGACTCTACCAACACATCTGCATCCAAAAAAAATTTGAAAAAAGGAGGATTTTTTTATATACTAAAAATCCGCTATGAATAAATCTAATTTACACACCAATAGAGGGATTCTAGCCTAATTGACTAAATAATTATTATGAATTTGGATCTGTTACCCTGCCCATCTTTCGAGTCGACTCGAGTTAAGTTGAGCTTATTCTAAATGGGTCATTTGGAAGGCGGTACACCAAATTAAACATAATTATAAAAAAATACATAGAAAAAAATTGTTTTGAAAATAAGTACACTATTGAGAAACAAAAACATAATTGCCCATTTTGTAAAATTTTCTTTCCTAAAAACTGTAATAAGAAATTTATCTTAACCGCTGAAATTTAAAGACATTTATTTTCGAATCTCTTTATCCTAAAATGTAAGGATATTTATTTTCGAATCTCTTCATCCTAAAATTTACTTTCCTAAAACGGTTTTAGGAATATATCTTAATTAATTAATTAGTACACAATGATAATGGTTAACTGCTGAAATTTAGGAATATTTATTCGCGAAGCGCTTCATCTTCGGAAAACGTTTGGGCTTCTTCTTACTCTCCAAAAACCACTTCATATTCCTCAGCGATAAGCCCTAAAATTGTTCCCTGAACATATATAGGGTTTCATCTTTGAAGGAAAAATCCTACTGTTCAGCCCATTTGATGTCAGATTGTCAACAACATCTATTTTTTGAAGATTTATTTGTCATTTGAAAATATGTACGAACTTCGGCATTTGAAGACCAGAACCAGTTGTTGAAAGTTGGTCGTTGGCTTATGTGAATTGCGATGTTTCTGTCATGTGTTTCTACCATATTAATTCATTGTGTGTGAATAAATTATGTGTATCTCCTAACTGCTGACTGTGTTTTCCCTTATAGTGTAACAAAAATAGTGTAACAATACATTGTAACAAAGACATTGTTCAATAATTTTGTGAATGTGGTAACAAATTCAAAACAAAAATGGACTGTTTGAATGAAATTATATACAAATATATATTTGACAAAATATAATAGTATAATATATATATAATAAAGTAGCTAGATTTTTTTGTCTTTAGTTTTTCGCGGCTCAGATCGCCTGAAGAAATATTGATCTGACGGTCCTAATACAAAATTTCCTCTCCCCCCAATTTTTTGAGCAAGACTTTCATTCCTTCCATAATTCTAAGACTCATATCTCTCTCTATCTCATACTACACATTAATTACGTCGTTAATTATGATTCTAATTAAAAATTATTTTTAAAAATTTCAAATAAACAAATGGACCTTAAATACAAATTCTTTGCGTCAAAATAAGTCGAATGACTATAATATATGTCATATTTTGTATTAAAATCAAAATACTATAATATTTGAATGACATAATAGACGAATAATATATATGTAATGTGATATATCTATATACTAAGGGAGCTAGCATTATTTGTCTTGAACTTTTCGCGGCTCAGATTGTTTTAAGATTATTAATCAAACGATCAAAATTCCTTCTCCAAATTTAATTTTACTCAATTATTAGTTCGAAGTAATTATGATTAGGATTCGAATTTAGTTGAATTTAATTGTCGAGTATAAAGTATATATTATTACTTAAACTTAACTTTACTTGAATTTTACGAGTATTCAAGTTAAACCCAAATTGAAATTGATTGTAAAAGTAATAAAGAATAACCAAATTAAAAAAGAAAAGAAAAGAAAAGAAGTTATGGCATCACAGTAAACGGGAATAGATAAGAATTAGTTTGTAGGTTTAAGATATAAGTGTTAATTGAGTCAAACTTAAATTCAATTCTCAGTTTGACGTAATTATGATTAAGACTCGAATTGAGCTGAATTTGACTGTCGAGTATAAAGTATAGATTATTGCTTAAACTTAAAAAGTGGGGTTATTCCCACCCCCAAATCTCCATTCCCATATCATTTAATTTCTCATTATCAAACTATTAAGTTCATCCTTTTTATACCCACCTCATGCTACATACACCTCTTTAAAAAAGAAAATAACGAAACAAAGAAAAAAAAGAAAAAAAATAAGCAAACTGAAACAAGAAGGAAAAAAAAATCAAAAAAAGATTAAAGGAACAAGCAAAATTACAAAACGCAAAACCGGACATGAAAAAAAAAGTGTCAAGCATAAACACAAAATCAAACAAAAAAAAAAAATAACAAGCATAGATGCAAAGCCTAAACAAGATAAAAAATAATAAATAATCTGAAAGCATACATATATATACACGCATATAAATTCTAAATAAAAAATTACTAAACTTGACAGAGATATTAAAACATACCGAAAATAATGAAAATTCATACAACAGACAAAAAATCAAACATAGAATTAAATTGAGAAGTAATACTAACATGTATCTCACTGGAAAATTTCATATTAAAAAAATATTTTTGTGAGTGCATGAGATGAAATAAAGAATGAAACCCTAATTATGACAAAATATAAGATGAGTTTACTTAATAAACAAGGTGTATATAACATGAGGTAAACTTAGTTACTAATGAAGTGGGTATAGAAATGGTGGGTTTAGTAGTTTGATAATGAGAAATTAAATAGTGGTGAGAATGAAGATTTGTGGGGTGACAATAGCCCCACCCAAACTTAAATTTGATTGAATTTTATGAATATTTAAGTTGAACTCAAATGGAAACTGATTTTAATTTCTTAACAAAAAATTTTACATTTACGAGAATTCACATGAAACTTTTGGATGTTTTTCTCACAAAAGTTACACGAACTCACATTGAAAAAATGGTACAGAAATAATGTTATGAACTTTAGGTATAAACTTGCAGAAAAACAAATAGTTATATTTTTTTGAAATTTGAGATAAAGTTTATTAAAAATGCTAAAATTGTGGATGTTTTATGAATAATAATTATATTTTCTCAAAATTTTGAATTAATATGTTGCAGTAGTTGTAGCGTGACTTTCGTTATATAAAAGTTTGATTATATATGTTCTGCATACAGGTTGAACAATATCAATTTGATCGTTGTATTGTTGAAATTGTAATATACATTGTCTTTATTTATAATTTTTTATGAGTAACGTAGTGTCTTCAGGCACGGGTAATTACTAGTTTTGTATAAATGTCTTGTTACACTTTTATGGTGTTAGCATATTAAAAAACAGAATAATCATCTCTAAAATGACAGACATAAACCTAACGGAGTTATGAATTCAAACCTTGTAATTGCTTAGATCGAATAATAAGAATGAAATAATGTTTTTAGACTTGCATTGATAAATAACTTCCAGGCTGAAGAAGAAGAAGATAACAAAAGATATTGTTACAAAATTTAAAATTCAAACAAATTGATTTATCCTCAAAATAAACGGAAGAATAAAAAAATCAAATATTTCATTAAATTAGGAGATTTTTAATGTATACATTTATCCTAAAAAAAACGGAAAGATCAAATCTTCCATTAAATTAGGAGATTTTTAATGCATACATATAATCTGAAAAAAAAAAAAAATCAGTTTCCAAAAAAAAATCGCATGAATTAAGGGAGGACACAAATGTCAAAGAAAAATCCAAAAATTTCAAATTATGTACTTGGACACAAATAAGAACTAAAATTAAGAATTTTTTTCCTCTACATTTTTTTATGTGTATTTTTTTACAATTAACTCAAATTTGATGTACCCCTTCCAATTTACCGATTCTAAGGGTGACATGTTGCCAGCCTGACACGTTTAAGCTGGACCGCAGAATTCCCTCAAACCTTCTGAACTAGGCTAGCTAGATGGGCTGGTGCCTTATCAGGTCCAAATCATATGGGCCTCTACCTTACCCATGTAATAATGTAGATGGGCCAGGGCCACAAGGCTATTTCTGCAACTAATATCAGGCCCAAAACTCACAAAAAACAACAGATATCAAGTAACGCGTACCTAAATCGACTATCCAACGGCTGGAATAAAGCCACGTATCACAATAAACCATCCAGCCAAAATTAGGGCTTTGTTTGGCTATTTAACCCCCGACAGCTTTCTCATATACTTCCAGGTTGTTTCTCTCTCCTCGAATCCAGTTGCAAAGGTGCGTTTCTTTAAGCCCTCGAATTCCTTCTCTCTCTTCCTTTCACTTTTTCTCACTAATTGATCGTTTGATTACTACGATTTTACGTAATCTTCAGTTTTGCAGAGGACGTTTCGGATTTTTCTTTTTCTTTTCATAATATTTTCGGTATTTAGAAATTGATAACTCTGCAAGAGGAAAGAGAATTGCTCCGTCGTAATCCTAAATTGAGATTCAAAGTTGTATTTTTCTGGTACTTTCTTAGCAACCAAACAGAATTAACCACCGTTTGTTTTTGTCTGAAATTGTTGGTTGTTTAGGTTATTTTGAAGAACTTGTTTTAGGGGTACAGGTTTGAAGATGAGGCCGGTTTTTGTGGGTAACTTCGAGTATGAAACTCGCCAATCGGAGCTGGAGCGACTCTTCTCTAAATACGGGAGGGTCGAGCGCGTTGACATGAAATCTGGTATACATATAACTTCTAATTCTTCTTTGATTTTTTAAATTATTATTGGTTATAATTGTTGTTCTTGTCTCACCTGTTAATTTCTTTGTGTCCTATAATATGTAGTAGACATGAAAAGGTGCACGCAATCAGTGTGATGAATACCCTGGTAAAGAAACCCCAACCCCAAGGTAGCTCAAGTGAGAACAAGGAGGAGCTGTAAACCTAGACAACTCCTTGGGGTGACACCGTGAGAGTCTGAGAGATTTATCCCCTTGAATATTCTAGTCCCTACCTTGGATGACCTGCGTTTGAATGGATTGGGGAGGCCTTTAAATGGACCCAGATGAGATTAGATTTGGTGGGCGTAAACCGGTCTGGACACCCCTGGCCAATGAACCAAAGAACTAAAAAAAAAAAAAAAAGAATATGGTGAAGAGGGAAAAAAGGGAGGGGGGAGGGTTGTAACAGATATAGGGAATTAGGGATCCTTAATTTGTAGATTATGGACTATTGTTTTTGAGCGGGTTACAATAAGTTTTGGAGACACCAACGAGACAAACTTATGTTTTCTTGACTTGCATAAACAAATTAAACTATCCCAGGTATATTGTGCCCTGTTTGGGGTCTGTTGATAAAGTTGATATACCTTTATATATGTTGTGGTTTGAGTTGAAGGGACCTAGATTGGTATACTACTTTGAAATGTGTTGTATTCTAGCCTATGCATTAACTTGTCTCGAATCGGATGTTTTTCATCTCACTAGTTATGCAGCTATTGAAGGGACGGTGAACCTCGGGAAAAATAACTTGCGAGGCGTATTTATTACATTCGTTATATATGCTAAACACGCGGGTCGATTGGTTGAGGAATCTTACTGTTTCTGTTTAGTTTGTTTGGGCCACATAATTTTTTTTTTTGCCTAGATATTACGTCATTCTTTTTGCAAGTGTTGGTTCAATCATTCATAGATTATATACTAGTTTTCGTAATGATATTTAACCAATGGTTTTGCAATTTCCCGTTTCTCTTAGTTTTTTAACCCTCTAATTGTGAGTGCCTTTTCTCTTTGCCTCCTTTTATTTTCTTCTGTTTTTAATTTCTCTCTTCCTTAAAATATCAGATTTTCTGGGAGTGTTGCGTGTTTCTGCTTTGTTTGAGATGGTTAGCTGCCTTTGCCTAGCACCTTACTTTCTAGACCTTGTATTTTGGCCAGCTAATCCATCTAGGTTAATCAAGGGTACATTTTTAAGGCCTGGTAATACTAGGCAGCCAAGTATAGCGTTCTTGGTGAATAGGTAGTTGAACCACAACGGCTGATTATTTAGTGCGTATATCCAATATATGTGACTGGAGTTGAAATGGCAGCCCAAAATTTGAAATTTCTTTGGGGAAGGCCTCCATGTTTAAGTGTTTGTTTTGACGCAGGAACTTCTACTAAGGGAAATTGATCATCTATCTTGGCTCGCCAACTTCTTCTATGCAAAAAACTTCTAATGCAAAGGAAAATATCTGCCTGCCTCCTTCCTTCTACTTACAGATGGAATTGTTCTGCATTTAAATCACTCGATCTTCTGTCACTTACTACCTCACTGCCCGAAGTTGCCATTTCACAAGAATGGTCAGGGTGGGATCTGTCAATTCATCATGCCATGCCTTCTACCACTGGTCTTAAGGGGCTCAATGAATTCTATCATGCCATTACTGAACTCCTGCAGTGAGAATGGTGAAGCATGCCTAGCAATGATAATCAGACCTGAGACTTTGGATTTAAACCTTTAATTTGCCATCATCATCATCATGATTTAGTTCATCATACAAGGCCTCTACTTCCTTCTCCTTCTGTTCATCAGCCCTTCACATATATGCAGGTGTCGTATTTTTATTTAGTTGTGGTCAGGAAAAAGAATCGATTTAGCTGATATATTACCAGCTGCGCAGGTCAAATTCCAATCTCGATTGTTATATCTGTAGCCTGCTAATTGTGTTTTATTACTGCAGGGTTTGCTTTTGTTTATTTTGAGGATGAGCGTGATGCTGAAGACGCCATTCGTAGTCTTGATGACACACCATTTGGATATGATAGACGGAGGCTATCAGTGGAATGGTCTAGGGTATGTTGTTTCCATATTAGCAGCATTCTTCTTCATTCATTTCTTCAATGCTGTAAATAGACTGTTGATAAATGCTCAGAGTCCATTACTTTCTATTCTGAATGGAAGATTTTTTTATCTCTACTTTAATTCTGGCAGGGTGAACGTGTTAAGCATCAGGATGGCTCTAAGATGACGGCAAATCAGAGACCAACAAAAACCTTGTTTGTGATAAACTTTGATCCCGTTCGTACAAGGGTCCGTGATATAGAAAGACACTTCGAGCCATATGGGAAGGTTCTTCACGTCAGAATTCGTCGGAACTTTGCATTTGTGCAGTTTGAAACACAGGAAGACGCTACAAAGGCTCTGGAGTGCACACACATGAGGTAAATAACATACTGTTTATTGTGACCGTTTTAAGAAAACTGATTGCACTGTTCTTTCAATATATGGCCTGATGAACCATGAGTTGGTCCCATTTTGCAGCAAGTTATTGGACAGGGTGGTGTCTGTAGAGTATGCTTTGAGGGATGATGGTGAGAGGGGAGACAGATATAATAATAGTCCCAGAAGAGATTACGGTAGGCATGGGGATAGTCCTTATAGGAGGTCACCAAGTCCAGTGTATCGCAGGGGTCGACCAAGTCCTGATTATGGGCGTGCTCGCAGCCCAGTTTATGATAATAAGTACAGTGGTCCGTCATATGACAGGCCCAGGAGTTCTGAATATGGCAGATATCGCAGGTATGTGTTTGCTTTTCATTTGTGTGTTGTATTTGGATTCAATTTGTTTGTCATTCGTTGTTGACATACTTTTTTCTGTTTCCTACCCTTCATAGCCGGTCACCTGTGCGAAGGTCAAGAACATGAGAGCGTATCTATCATGTTGGAGGAAGATGGTGCTCAAGTTGGTCGTTCCAGTTTCTTGAATGTCTGCTTTTACTTTCGGTACATCATTTGGAGAAAGAAGATTGTTCAACTTTTTACTAGTATCTCTGTATTCAAGTTTATGGATTTGTAGGGATATGAGGTTGTTGGCAGATGCTCTTGCTTCACCTGTTTGAATTGTTTCAAGTCAACTGCCTGAATTGGTTTACAAGTTTCAGTGTATTTTCTGTTTCTATTAAGAATATTACTATGCTTTAAAATGGAGGAGGTACATTAAGTATTTTTTTAGTTTGAGGTGAATGTACAGAGGGCACTTCCATAGTTCCATGTGGATGTCAAAGTTCCTTTTGATATACTTTGTCTGCTTTTCCCAGTTGACGTTCGGTAGTGAACAGTCCTGTATCAAGGTTAGGGAATGGTGGATGGGAATCCAAGTGATTGTTGATTTCTCAAACGAACTTGTTTTTCTCCATATACATAATTCGATGTGACTATGAAGCAGAGCAACTTTGGTTGTGATTCCTAGAAAACATTGCTTTTACCTGTATAAGCCATTGCAGTTCTCTACTTATTGTTGGCCATAAATATCGAACGTTCGTAAGAGACTAAATTAATGCGATAATTGCATTACCAAAACCAGCTCAGGTGCGGATTGTCTCGACTTTCCATCAAGTGCCTTGCATTAATCCAGGGCAGAGTGTGACCATGAGATGTACAAGGAAGGTTAAGGACCCCTTCGTGAACCCAAGCATCTCAGTCTTCTTTTCTCATATCCTCTATTTGAAGTGATGTAGTCGACCCACTTTTGGTCTGCTCCAGAAGCCGGAATCCTATGCAGAGCTCCAAACAAAGGTATCCATCCATGTCTATCTTCCCAGCCATCACGAGCAACGCGCTTTCACACTGGCTCACCCAGGCTTTGTTTCCTTTCTGTTTGTTTATTTAAGAGCACGCTCTGAAGAGGTTCAATCCCACCCGAGACGCATTTGCTGTTGACCAAGATGGGTTTAGGGGTTGGGAAGCTCTTTAAGGTAAGTGGGAGTGTAGTTGCTTTTGGAAGGAAGTGTATTGTAAGTAGTGGCTGACCATTCATTAGGGAGGCATAATCTTCAGTGAAGTTGAACAATCTCCAGTGAAGTTCTTGGGTCTCTCTAAATAAAAACCAGAACAGAAAAAGGAGCACAAAGGTCATCGAAAGTCATCGTTGATTAACACACCCACAAGTTTATTTACACTACAAATACATCAATTTTAATATACAATGAGAATCAATGACTTTAATCATTAACCATTTTGCTTCACTCTTTTTATACTGCACAGGTTGAATCATTAAATTGACGAGGCTTCTTTGTACGATATATACAGGTTGTGATTCCAGATTACCAGCAAACTTGGCCCCCCGGGTCAGAGGAGAGGCTACCAATTTTCCTTGACAATCTTGAATTTTTCAAGCACGACTTTTCCTTCCTTGTACTTCTGAGATTCCTCGTAAGCTCTTTCATACCTCCAACCAAGCATTTCACCACAATCAGAGCAGTGTATGTCAGCAACTGTGTGAAGACCAGTGATGAGTTGTCTGTCCTCTTTAGGTCCAGCAACAACATTCATGGCGTGCGAGAACAAAAAGGCTCTGCCATTTTTGGCCTGCAAACGCTAGTATAAGAAAAAGTGGTTCGATAACTAGGAGAGGAATCATCATAATACTAATTAAACTTCACCTGAAAAGCTTTCGATACAATGTCATCGTGAAGGGCGACATGGTTTCTGCACTTGAAGCAGCTGTACAACCGTGGCCCGATCACATCCGCCATTGAAGAAAATGGTTATAACGAAAGATCAACCGATTGCAACTGAGAAGACAGGCCAACTGAATGCTTCTCCTCTAATAACTTGGAAGGAAATCAACTAATTATATGAATCTTGAACAAGATTTTTTGCTGCAACAAAAGATTCAACTAGGAAGCGTGGCAACGATGACTATGGAGAACTTATAATCAAGCCAATGGAATTTAAAATAAATGATTGCGTGAAGATTCCAAACAAGCAATAGGGTAGAAGGCAATTAAACAATAGAGCATTTCTCTAAACAATAAGGTATTATAATCCCTTATAACAAGTCCATGTATTAAATTAGGGAAAGGCTACAACATTGTCGACGGTACTATACCGAAAGTTTTAATTTTTTAAATTAAGTTATAATTTTTTTGAGGTATAAGTTATAATTTTAAAAAACATGATCGATTATTGAATGTTGAAATTGATAATAAGAATTCATAATGTATTTGTAATCGATTATGACTTTTTTTTAAATAATTGTAATCAGTAATATAATACCGATCTTTTTTTTGGTACCGTAAAATTTTCCATTAAATTATAGTAAGAGAACCTACTGTTATGATGTTGATGCCTTTGAATAGTAATATTCACACTCAAAAGATGCCCGTGCTCTTTGGTTGCTTGGACACTACACTAGGACTTGCACTCATTGCCTAACCCATCAAGAAATGAATCAATGAAAAGACTAAATAAAATGGATAATGCTATTTAAACTTAAAAATTTGATTTAATTTGTTGACATAATGATGTGGCTTCATAGAAATTATTATATCAACACTAAGTTCTAATGTTTGATGGGACCTACAATCAATTTAAAAGTTACAGTGAATTAAGTTAATAAATTAGATTCCAATAACATTGTTCAAATAAGACCTATCAAATCCTGATTTTTCTTCAAACTCTTTATTCAAAAACATATTGAGTGCGCGTGTGCAAGAACCTAATGAAGAGAATCTCCTCATAAAGTGCTGGACACAAACGGTAATGATGAAAACATACGGGAAGAATGAAAATACATAGGGGCTGTTTGTTTGCAGTTTTTGTCTTGTGTTTTGTATTTTTATTTTTAATTTTTGTAAAAAATGAAAACAAAAATATGATTGTATACTGTTTTTATTTTTGTTTTATATTAATTGTTTGAAAACAAAGGCAAAAAAATGGCAATAAAAAAAAGATGTTCCAAAAAACAAAGGAAACAGGGACAACACGCGCGAGGGCTGGGGGAAATTAATGAGATCCAAGCTTCGACTCTTCTTAGCAGCAAAACATATCTTTTTTTTGTTGAAGTATAAAACCCCATTTCATTCTCTCTCCTCTTTTGTGCAACGACACTCTCACTTCATTCTCCATCGCCTCTCTCTCTCTCTCGCTTCTTTGTCTGTGCAACAAGACTCGTCAGGTCAGACCTCTCTCTCGCCTCTCTCTCTGTAACGAAGACCGAAGGTCTCTCTCCTGCCTGTGCAACGAAGACCCAAAGGTCTGTCTCTGCCACTTTCTTGCCTGAGTTAGATTTATTAGATCTGAGTTAGATTTGTAGTTAGATTTGTTAGATCCGAGTTAGATTTTGTGTGTATGTGTCTGTGTGTGTGTGTCGATTTGTGGGTCGATTTGTGTGTGTCGATTTGTGGGTGTGTGGGTGTGGGTGTGGGTGTGGGTGTGGATGTCGATTTGTGGGGCTGGCCAGTATAGAATTGGGAATCTTGTATGTTATGTTTACTTCTGTGTGTCTGTGTGTGTTCTGTGTGAGTTTGTGTGTGTGATTATGAGTTGGGTTTGTGTATGTGTATGAGTTGGGTTTGTGTATATGTATGAGTTGGGTGTTTTCATGAATGTCAACTTGCTCTCCACCTATTCGATGAAATGTTTGACAACAAAACCAATTGGGTATCATTCCAGAAAAACCACAGTGCCACCAACTTGAAACAACTAATTGGGTATCATTCCAGCACTACAATCCATACCCCCCAAATTGAAGTTGCAATTAACCACAAGTGAACTACTTTGACTGTTTGGATGGAGCAGGAATTGTTACGGTTGCAACGGTTGTTCCACAAGTGAACTGCTTTGATTTTTCTGGTCCTGTGTGCATGCCCAGTGAGGTTAAATGACTTTGTTGCAGGACCTTATGGGGTTGCCTGTTCTGAGGGTCAAAAGGGTCTTGGTGTGTGATGATAAGGGTTGAGTAATGGGTCTAGAATCCAGCTGATTTGGGTGCTGTGAAGTTGCTGTATCCGAAAGAACACTGAAGTAATTTTCTTGGCTTTTGAGTGTTTTGAAGGATTAAAGCCATATATGTGATGTAAATGGGATTTTTCCCTTTGATTCTTGTAATTTTTTAATTCATTTAATAAAATTCCTCTTTCTTTAAAAAAAAGAAAGGTATCTATAGCTATGATGTATGTAAAGTGTGGTGTCTTAGAATATTCGTCTAAGTTATTTGCTATGGTTAATGAATTATGAGTTTTGATTTGTATTTTATAGTAGGAAATATTATAAAACTAATAATTATAATATAACTTGAAGCAGTTACCAAACATGTTTTTTGTTTTTATTCTCATAATTTGATAAACATAAATGATTCCCAAGCATGTTTTCTGTTTCAGTGTTTACCACAAAACAGAGACAAAAATTGTCTCTGTTTTTTATTTTTTTGAAGACGCGAAAACAAAAACGTTACCAAACGACCCCTTATATTTTCTGAACTCTTTATGCGGACAAGACGAGTCGGTGATTCGTAAGTTCTAATCACCGAGGTTTTGGGGTTTCTGAAATTTCTGTTAGCGTCCTTGGATCGACCCCAAATTTTCGCACGTACAAACTGCGTTGTAAGCGCGCGTTTCTTATTATATAGATTCATTCATTTGTATGTGTATATGTATATTACTCTATCAAAGTTAAAGTAACCTATCAAAGCTTTATGATTTTGTTGTATATTATTAATCATAATCTGTAATTGTTGACTGTTGAATGGGTGTTTTTTAAGAGTAATCTGTTAAAAATCAATATGCATGTAAGGTGTTTGATAAAATGCTTTAACTTTATTTGGATGTAGTGGTATGATCTTTTTCTTTTCAATGTATTTGGCTATATCTGGCCACCTATGGCGGGAGATATCTTTTTTGATTTCTATAAGTCTTTGCTGTATGTTGAACAGTCATGGAACTTAGCTATAAACTCATGTTGAATGTTTATCTGAAGGAGGTCTAGGAGTAGCTTTTTGATTTTGGATCTCTTTATCTGGTAGTAGATTAGGTTGTTTTAAGCGTTTAGCTTACTTGGTAGTTGCATGTTTTGCCTAATAGATTCGTATTGTTGAATACCACAATAAATCCCAAGTGTTTGGGATTTAGGATTAACGGCTTTGTATTTTTGTCGGTTTTGCTACAAGGTTATTGGAACATGGAATTTTGCCCAACTTGCGGGACCTTACTGCGGTATGAGCTGCCCCATATGGACCGTCTTGGCAGATTCTTCTGCCTGACATGTGAATATGTATGTCAGATAGACAGCAAGGTAACTTACTTTTTAAACCCTACAATAAATTGTTGTGTTTATTGGGCACTCATATTTTTTTCCTTGCTCCATTTACAACATTATTGTGATGTTCTCTATCTGTGTTTGTTTGCATGTACCCTTTTGCAGGTTAAGATAAAGAGAAAGCAACACTTAGCCAAGAAAGCGCTAGATCCCATCTTCTCAGAAGATGACAAGAAGAATTGGCCAACAACTGAAGGTGTATTTCTCCTCTGTGCTATGTGATTGATGATCTATGGCACATTTTTTTGTTGATATCTTTACATTGTTCGCATGTGGTGTGTGATTTTGCAATATATTTTGTGTCAAATGGAAGGTAACTTGGAGTTCTAAATTATTTGTTTATTATTTCTTGGGATTGAGCATCATGAGTTGTAGTAACATATACGAAATGGGCCCTGGTCTTTATACTGTAAGTGTGTAACCATGTACTTAACTCGTTTTTCCCCTTGAAATCGGGATCTAGATCTTCTCCAATACTTTTCCCTTCATTTCCATCCTTGGTAAATCACACCATGTGTTGAAGGGATCCACTTATTTACAATGGATCCCACTTGAGTTCATGTTTGGTGATCTACCAAGAAGAGCAATGAAGAAAAAATGTATTGATGGGGATCTTTCTCCCGAAATCTAAAACATGTACATAACTATACTAATGCCTTTTATAATAAGATAGACTACCCTGTTTAAGTTCTACAATAACTTAATAGCCCATCACCTTGTTGATCCATGTGTTAAACGCCGGCTTCTATCATATTGAGGTTTCTAATAGTTGTCTCCATGACGGTTCAAAAATAGATGTACTAATTTCTTTCTTCTTCTTATTGTTGTTGTTGTGTTTTTGCTACTTATTTATATCTTCTTTTTTTTTTCCAGTCTTCCATTAGGCCCAGGTTGGTGGGTTATGTTAGTGTTCTAGATGGTAGATTGCACCGAATCCCACCGATAGCCTGTGTTGATTAAAACTTGGTTCTGAATATTGTTTTATGTCGGTCCTCTCCTTATTGGAGTTATTAAAAAAAGTTGACATCTGGCATTGTTTGAAATTGGGGTCATAGTTGGACAGTGCTATTTGTTGATGTGACTTTGAAGTAATTAAGTAAATATTAATTTTCTTCTTTTCTTCTCCTCTTAATGAGGTTGGGGCCACAGAATTTGTGACTTTTCTAGATGAAACTATCATTCTCAACTTTATCATCTAAATTCCCGACATGCCAGGTTATTTTTGTATCTATCTGGAGTGGAAAGTATCCAATTTCCAGAAAGAACCATTGTATTATTGCATTTTTATTTCCGCATTTAATCATTTTTCAGTATGGTACAAAATTCTTCATTTGATCAAATGGAACTATACAGTTGAGTTATTCTATTACAGTTTTGCATATCAAACAGAGTATGGAAGGAGCTAGGTCCACATCCACTGAATGCATCTTTACCACAAATGAACCTATTCGTATGCAGCTTAGTAACCTGGTCTCTCATGGTCTAAAACTGATGATAGATTGGAATCAAACATAGAGTAAGAGGTAGCACTACTTGAAGATAAAAGGAGCGTTGAGATGGTATTTCCAGTTTTAACAACTGGAGTTTTATGATTCAAGATGAAGGTTCTATGGGTATGGGGACGTCCAAAAAAGTCTATAATAGACCAGAATTATGTTATAAGTGCTTTTGTTGCTGAGCCAAATAGTTCCGGATTATTTTAATTGATTTCAGGCAGGCCTTTGAGCCGAAGTTTAGGGTACACCAGCTTCACTCACTGACATTGGAAAAATCTTATTCTGCAGTTTTCACTATACACCATTGGAATAATTTGTTGTCTTTGTTAATTCTGTATGTGGTATATCCTGAGAATATTAATTTGCATGGCTGAGATCCTGGTTCTAGTTCAGTTGTTGGTTCTAGTGCAATTCTACATAGAAAAGTATTGGTAAGTGGTAACTGTTTGTGTCATTATTGATGCTACTTTCTGTGGATGGCAGCTTACAGTTTTGCGCCCCCTTTCCCCCTTTTCTTTCTTTCTTTCTTTCGACAGCTACGTGCCCGAAGTGTGGTTTTGGGAAGGCTGCTTTTTATCAAATGCAGATTAGGTCAGCTGATGAGCCCATGACAACATTTTACGAGTGCTTGGATTGTGGCAGACAGTGGCGTGAGGACTAAATGTTGCCTTGGACACATCTTTTATGCTTCTATTCAGGATTCATATGGCTGTCTCGCCTGATCAGGCACCATTGCCTTCTGGGTATTTCACATTTTTTGGTTTTCCTGTACGTCTAGTTCGATTTTGTCCATGCTTTGAACCTTTCAATCTCACTCGCTGTATTTAAGACATCATGACATTTTATTCCATCTGCCATTTTTCAGTTGGCCAACTATTGGGTCTGGTTTTGTCCTTTTTATTCAGAATCAAGCTTGGTCCAATCCCAAAGGTTTAAAGGAGGCAAAATGTACTATTTTGCTGATTGCGTTGTGTAAACTTCATTACTTGGTTGCATAATACAGCTTTTATTTGTTTATAAAATTTCTGTACCTCAACATAGTTTTGCTATATAATGAGTGGATTCTCTGAGCTATGGCAGATCAATCCTCCGCAAGCCTTTGAGGGCCTTCAAGTGATTCACGGAATTCCAAGGGATTGGAAAAAAAAACACGAGGGTTCGGAGTGCCTTGGATCATGGGATTGAGAGGAAGGGATGATGGGGGCCGGGGTGTTTTTAATTTTTTTGAAAAGGGAGAGGAAAAGTTTATCGTTGACCGACCGTTAATTTAGCTTTATAGGTTGGTTGAAAGGTGACGGTAATGTTTTCACGTGAATGATTCAAATATTTTAAACCCAGTTAACCATGTGTACATGTAGACATGGAGACCATCAATAATAATAAAAAAAAAAATTCGAGATCATCTAGTCTCTTGACCCATCGGAGATCATCAAGAAGAGAAAATAATAATACCTCTGAAAACTAATTAGCAATGAAATATACTTTTCAATGTCAAGATGGAAACTTAGAAAGGGTTGGGGATTGATTTATGGGAGAGGAAGGTGGTGTGTGGGGTGTCAGTGCAGAAGAGAAGGGTTGAACAAACACTTGTGTGGTTGAATTTAATGAGGAGTGTTTTACAACTAAATCAACGCTGTTTGTTGTTTTGGATGTTTGATCTTTGAGAATGAAAGGCGAAAAAAAAGAATTTAATTCCATTGCCGGGAATCGAACCCGGGTCTCCTGGGTGAAAGCCAGATATCCTAACCGCTGGACGACAATGGAATTGATGACTTGTTGTGCAGTGATTTATTATATCTTTAAGTTTTTATTTGCCAGAACAAAAAATACAAACTTACAAAGATGTTGCACTTATGCACCCGGTTCTTTGGATGAACGAAAGAGCCGAAAAAAAGTGGTGGCAGTAAAACAGTCAAAGCTAACATCAATGAGTGTCTTGGGTTGTTGATTTTCTTGGACTTTTACAATTGGATTATGATGTCGGATTGATATATCTATATATTAATACAATTCAAATTCTAAAAATAAACAAAATGATTTTTATTTTTCGCGGTGCAGATCGTTTTAAATTAATCAGACAACTAATATTAACTCCTAAAATTTAATAGGGATAATTGACTCCTTAAAAATGTGTTTGATGTGACTTTTCAAAAATACTTCTAATAAGCACTTAAAAAAAATAATGTTTAAAATGGCCCTACCACCACCACCCTCCACCACCACCGCCCCACCACTACCGCCACCACTGCCCCACCACCACCACCACCACCACCGTTGCCACCATCCTACCACCACCTTCACCGTCACCGCCACCGCCACCACCACCACCACCACCACCACCACCACCGCCTCCGCCCAACTTCTACCATTACTGCCACCGTCGCCATCCCACCACCACCTCTGTCATAACCACCATCGCTGTCGCCGCCCCACCACCGTTATTGCCACCCCACCACCATCACCAATACCACCACCATCGTTGTCACCCCACCACCATCTCTGTCATCACCACCATCGCCAACACTCATCACTCATCACCACCGTCGTCAACAACCACCAATTGTTACCACCGTCGCCCACCGCCACCACCCACCACGATCATCATCCCATTCTTATATTTATTACCACTACCACCATTATCTCACCACTACCGTCGCCCATCATCACCACCCACCACCACCACCCACTACCATAACCTACCACCACCCGTTGTCCACCGCCACCCACCACCATCGTCGCCCCACCACCACCGTCGTACCCCCACCACCATCACTGCCCCACCACCACCACTACCAACCACCATCATCGTCGTCCACCACCATCACTATTGCCACCCACAGCTGCCACCACCACCACGGTCGTCGCCACCCACCACAACCATCACCGTCTCTCACCACCACCACTATCACCGCTCACCCCCATTACAACCGGTGCTTAAATTCTTTTCTCTCTCATCTATCTTTGTAATTTGATTTTGGATGTTAATACAAATATGTTTATTGTTGACCATTTTTATTACTTCATGCCTTCAGGCACAAGAAATAACTAGTCTATCTATATTTATACTATTTATAAATATCAGTATTTGTGAAAAAAATTTGATTTCTTATTTTAACCTTAATTATTATAATAAAGTCAATTACACCCACCAATATATGTACTTTCATCTAATTTTTATTTTTTACTCCTATTTGACTTTCAACTTATTTTAACCTCTTTTATAAGGACTTATAAATTCTTTTGAACTCATTTATTAGTAGTACAGTTACATACAATTTTCTATATCTATATGAAAAAGTAAAATTGTATGTGTGTATATATATATATATATATATATATATATATATATATATATATATATATATATATGTTAAATTATTATACAAATATAGTTATCAAATTAAATTATGTGTTCAAATATATATTATATTTTATTTTTTGGTATGCAATAATCTATATAATAAAGTAGTTAGATTGTTTATCTTGAGTTTTTCGCGGCTCAAATCATTTTGATCCGATAGTTCTAATTGGACTTTCATTCTTTTTACAACTCTAAGACTCTCATATATATCATATAACTCTCTCTATTTATCTATCTTACTCTCTCTCTCTCTCTCATACTATTATCTTTTTTTTTTTTTATAGTTTTCTTGGTGTTGTTTTTATTATTATTTACTCCATAAAATAGATGAAACTATATCTTATGTAATTATTTATTTCATGAAACTAATTCAAATTTTTTATATATATGACGACATGCATTTTGACACTTGCTTCTTAATTTGTAAATAACAATTAATATAAATAAAAACAACACATTAATTATAAAACACCAAATAAAATTTCACACAAAATGAATCTTAAATTGTAAATTAATATATAATTTTATTAAAAATTGACATTTAATTTTTTCTAATTTATATTAAACTTTGTCGAATTAATATCAAATTAATTTTTATTGTTATCAAATTAATATTGAAATTCATTTAATCAATTTTTTGTAGTACTAAATTATATCAAATTTTTGGGTACTAAATCAAATTTGATTTGATTTATAAACTTTTAAATTTTTTTGGTACTAAATTTAGAAAAGGGCAATTGTAAAAAAATAAAAAAATTTGGGATGAAATTATCAATTTTTCGTTAGTAACATTTACGGAAGGAAGACAGAAGGGGTCTTTGTGAAATGAATTCAAACCTCAGGGGGTCTCCGTGTTACTTATAAAATGTCATGAGGTATCTGTGTAATATTGCCAAAACTCAGGGGATGTTCGTGATTTTTACCACGTTTTTTAATTAAACATTAATTTATTATTATTTTATCTTAAAAACTCGAGCAGTTATTGGTTAGGAGGGTTTGTTGGTAACCAAAAAAAATGTGTATAGGTGTGTTTTTATATATATTTACTAGTTATTGCCTGTACCTGAAGACACAGAGTAATAAAAAAAAATGGTCAACAATAAATATATTTATATTCACATCTAAAATCAAATCACAAATACAGAGGAGAGAGAAAAGAATTTAAGCACCGATTATAGTATGAGTGATCGATGGTAGTGGTGGTGGGTGGTAGTGGCGGTGATGGGGTGGAGATGGTGGCAATGTCAGTGGTGGTGGTAGTGGTGATGGTCGTGAGGGGTGGTGGTGAGGCGATAGGGGTAGTGGTGGTAGGGGGTGATGATTGGACAGTGACGGTGGTGGTAGGGTGGTGGTGGGGTAGAGATGACGGTTGTGGTGGTGATGGGGGTAGTGGGGATGGTGGTGGTCGGGCGGTAGGGGGGTGGTGGTGGGGTGGCGGCAATAGTAATGGTGATAGTGGTGATAGTAGTGGACAGTGGTGGTAGTGGTGATTGTTGTGGCAGAGGTGGTGGTGGGGTGGCAGCGGTGGCGGTAGGACAGTGACGATGGTGATAGGGTGGTGGTGGGGTAGAGGTGACGGTGGTGGTGGTTGAATGGTGATGGTGGTGATAAACTCACGAGTTTTATAAATGAGCAAGATTTGGTTGATTTTATTTATCGCTTAAATATTGTGAATTTAATTGTGTTCTGTTAGTATTTTTTTTAGGGAGAATTATACCCAGACTCCTTGAGGTTTGTCACTTAATCACTCAGGCCCCCTGATATTTGAAATATTACACACAGACCCCCTGAAATTTGTACGCATGTAACACTTAGACCCCTACTGTAAATATATCCGTTAATAAATTACACTCAGACCTCTTAAAGTTTGTAAACATATATTACATAGACCCCTTAAGTTTAAAATGTTATACTTAGACAAAAAATACTTTAGTTAAAGATAAAATATCAAATATTTTAAATTTTACAATTAAAATTCATGTTCTATTGTATCTTTTATTGAAATAAAATCAAAATAAAAATTCAAATTTTTCTTAAAAAATCGTAATTAGATACAATTATATTGTCTATTGGAATTTAATTTGGTAGTTTAAACAACCAAATTAAAATATCAAACTACCCCAATTAAAGCTAAAAGATATTGTGTCTATTACAGTTTGACCCCTTGTTTAATTTTTTAGTTTTATTCTAATAGATAGTATAATTATATATTAACGATGATTTGTTTTTTAAAAAATAGATTTTTATTTTTGATTTTATTTCAATAAATGACATAATAAAACATGAATTTTGGATATAAAATTTATGTTCTATTATGAATGACTTAGACCCCTTGTTTGATTTTTTAGTTTTATTTCAATAGATAGTATAATTGTATATTAATTGCGATTTTTAAGAAAAAATTAAATTTTTAATTTTAATTTTATTTCAATAAATGATACAATAGAACATGAATTTTGGTTGTAAAATTTAAAATATTTGATATTCTATATTTGATTGGAGTATTTTTGGTCTAAGTATAATATTTTAAACTTAAGGGGTCTAAGTATTATATACCTATAAACTCCAAGAGGGTCTAAGTGTAATTTATTAACGGATATATTTACAGTAGGGGTCTAAGTGTTACACGCGTACAAACTTCAAGGGGTCTGTGTGTAATTTTTTAAATATTAGGGGGTCTGAGTGATTAAGTGACAAACCTCAGGGGATCTGGGTGTAATTCTCCATTTTTTTTACTTGAGGTATTTATTATATAGCGATAGGGTGGATTGAAAATATGGTGGTTAAATTTATAATTATGTTGTATTATTGGATTGAGTGGTAGTAGATATGATAAATTCGTGAGTCTCGTAAATAAGCAAGATTTATTTTATTTTATTTATTGCTTAAAGAGTGTAAATTTCAATGGGTTATATTAATATTTTTTTCCCTAGAGACATTTGAATATATGGTGTTGTTTTGAGGAGTTTTTATATATTTTTTTTAGAGTTCCATTAATATGAAAGATATGGTCGACAATATATTTCGAGCCATTTTAAAAGAAGATTTGGTATGAATATTTTTAGTCAATTCCTTTTAAATTTGGACAATTTTTTTAAGATTTTTTTGTTTGTTGTATAATGCCTTCAGACACGAGTAATGACTACTAGTATTATAAGCGATCTAATTAATATATTTTAAAAACTAAAAACTAAAAATTAATAATTATATAACATAATTTGTGTGCAAATGCCTAAAAAGGTCGGAAAGATATTTAAATAAATAACATATTATGTACTCAAAGCTTTATAGATTAAATTAATAATTAAATTTAATAATAATTAAAATATAAATTAATTATTTGACTTTTAATTTATTATTTAATTTTATTACACATATAATTCACATTTTTTAAAAAAAAATATTGTTTAAATTTATTTACGTATATCGAACGTCGTGCATTACTAGTATATCTATATAATAAAGTAGTTAGCTTAGTTTGTCTTTAACTTTTCGTGGTTTAGATCAATTCAGTATTATTTAATTTTATTTACGTATTATAATAAAGTAATTTATTATTTAATTTTATTACACATATAATTCACATTTTTTTAAAAAAAATATTGTTTAAATTTATTTACGTATATCGAACGTCGTGCATTGCTAGTATATCTATATAATAAAATAGTTAGCTGAGTTTGTCTTTAACTTTTCGTGGTTTAGATCAATTCAGTATTATTGATCCGATGATCCTAATTAATCTATATTCCTACAGGACTCTATTACATTCCTTTTATCTTTTCTCATCCCTATTCAAATAATTAGAGAGATTGACTTAAACGGTTATATATATATATATATATCTAAAAATAACAAAATATATTTAATATTTATTAAAACTCTAATAACAAATATTATCTCTAATAATATATAGGTTCATTAACATATGTCGTCCTATATATCTATCTATATATTTATATCGATATCTATATCTATATCTATATAATAAAGTAGCTAGCTTGGTTTGTCTTGAACTTTTCGCGGCTCAGATTATTTCAAGACTTTTGATCCGACGGTTCTCATACCAAATTTTTCTAACACTCCTATCTTTCATCTAACTCTCTTCCCTTATCTCATACTAACTAATACAGACTCCTATCTCCCCTTTAACTTTATCTTCCTATCTCATACAATAACTCTTTTTCCCTCTCTCTCTCCTCTCTCCTTTTCTCTCTCCGATACACTCTCACTCCTCTCTTCCATTTTTAAATGATCAGCAACCCATCAAATTAAACAACCCAGCAACCCATTTTTACTTATCCACCAACCCAGCAACTCACAACAACTCATATCTTCCATTTTTAAAATACTAGCAACCCATCTCTTCCATTTTCCCTCCAACTCTCACCCGGCACAGCAACCCATCAAATTAAACAACCTAGCAACCCATTTTTGCTTATCCACCAACCCAGCAACTCTCAGCAAGTCATCAACCCATCTCTTCCATTTTCCCACCAACTCTCACCCGACACCTCTCTCTCTCTTCCTTATCTTTCATGTTATCTCTCTCTCATTTTTAAAAACAAACTACTTTCCCTTATCTCTAACTTTTTTTCCCCACTGCATTACATACCACATCGAAGTAACACCCTTTCCCTTCCCCTCTGTCTCTACCTTGCGCCTCCAATATACACTGAACAACCCATACAAAAATACACCCTGAGATTTTAAAAACAAAAATACACTCCTACAAAAGAAAAAGTTGGGTAAAATGCCAAAAAAAAAAAAAAAAAAACCTTTTACTTAAGGTCATTTGTACGTAACTTCTTCGTAATTTTAACTGTTGACTATTGTACTAAACTCCCCTCAACTTAAAAATAAAGTGCCACAGTAGAGGTTTGTTACAAAATTTATAAAAATACCAAAATACCCTCATTTAGCCACTTAATTTTTGTTCCAATATCCTTCTCTCTCCCTACCTTTCCCTCTCTTGTCCACCCACAACTAGCATACACTAGCACCTTGTCATCTTTCTCTGAACCCTCCAAAACCATCCATCGTCACAACCCCATAGAATTTTGAAGTGAAAATTGGAGATGAGTCATTCTTAAGGGACTTATAAGGAGTTTAATCCGCTAAGGAAACTTATTTTGGGATAAGTCCGTTTTTAATCTTACTAATAAGTAGTTAAGTCCACTATTTTTTTAAAACTCTAAAATGCCCTACTAATGACTTAAAAAACAATCTTCAACATTAAATTAATTTCCTAAATAGTCATCCTTGATTCACACTTAATGGAAGATTTTTTTCCATAAAATCTAAAATTCAAATTTAAATTTAACATTACTACCATCTCTTTCTCTCTCACATATTTTTTTCTTGCTGAAAAGACTATGATTAATTTAATATTGAATGTTACTATGCATGTTACTATTTTTTTTTTCATATTACTATTTTTTTGATTAGTATGTTACTATTAATATTGAATGTTACTATTTTTTCCGAAATATCAATATTCAATGTTACTTTTTTTTGTTGACCATGTTACTACTGTTATTTTTTTCAAATATTAATATTCAATGTTACTATTTTTTATTTTTGAATGTTACTATTTTTTTTGTGTTTGAATGTTACTATTTGTTATTTTTAATATTACTATATATATTAAGGAGAGAGAAATAAATAGTCTTATCTATATAATAAAGTAGCTAGATTTATTTGTTTTTAGCTTTTCGCGGTTCAGATCGCTTGACGATTATTGATTTGACGGTCCTCATGCGAATTTTTTTTAAGACTCCTATCTCTCATCTAACTCTCCCTCTTTATCTCATACTAACTGATACAACTATTTTTCCCTAATTGGACTTTCATTCTTTTTACAACTTTAAGACTCTTATCTCTCATATAACTCTTTCTCTATGTCATACTCTCTCTCCTATCTCTCATATGTTTTAAACACATACTCTTTCATATCTCATATAACTCTCTTGGATTTAATAACAAAATACATTTAACAAAATATAGGTTCATCAACACATGTCATCTTATATATATCTATATAATAAAGTAGCTAGATTTCTTTGTCTTTAGCTTTTTGCGGCTCAGATCATTTTCAGACTTTTGATCCGGCGATCATAATTGGACTTAACTCTAACACTCATATCTCTCATATAACTCTCTCTCTCTCTTTCCCTTATCTCTTAGACATTTTAAACACACACTATCTCCTCTCATCTCTCTCTCTATATATCTATATAATAAAGTAGAACGATTTTGAATTTTAGAGACAAAGAACGGTTAAGATCGTTTCGTGACTAAAAAAAAGAATCATCCTATGGACGACGCTATCTCAAACTATTTCGAGCTACGATCATTTTAGAATTATCGATTCAACACACCATATTAACCTTTGAGAAAATTAATCCCGCCTAAATTTTTTAATTTCAAAATCCCTTATATCACTTCACTTAATTTGGCCAAATATTCTGTCCCCTACGAAAAAAATCTCTTCTCTCTCCCTATCTCTATTCTCTGTCTAACTCTCTCTCTCTCTCTCTCTCTCTCTCTCTCTCTCTCTCTCTCTCTCTCTCTCTCTCTCTCTCTCTCTCTCTCTCTCTCTCTCTGTCTCTCTCTCTCTCTCTCTCTCAAGCCACGCCAAAGACGATGCCAACGACTCTAGCGACGCTGGTCTCTCTCTCTAACTGTTGTATCTCCGCTGCTCATCTCTCACTTCGCTGCTCATTCTGTGCGCACGTCACACCAGATAGCTCACAAATCTCTGTTTCTCACCCTCTACATCTCTATCTCTCTGCTTCTTTGTCTTCGTTGACTGCTCAACACACACATGACATACACACACCACGCACATAAGTTGTTCGACAAAATGCCCCTAACTATATGCACACACTCATCTCTGCCCTTCTCTGTTTCCATTTTGATTTTATTTTCCCGTTCTTTCAATTTTGGCTTCTAATTTTTGAATTAGATTGGTGATTCGATTCTATGGATATTAAAAAATTTTGAAATGTAAATCAAAATTAAGAGGTTGCTGTGGTTGTTTTGGATTCACAATATTTTTCCTGGTGAGAAGGGCTCTCAAAGACACTCTGAATTGAATGTATCAAATATTAAAGAGTTCATATATGTTCAATTGTTCTTACTTTTCTGGGCTTTATGGAATTTTGCCCAATCCAGTTGACTCTTTCCCCCCTTCTTCAACCTCATTACTTCAACAGGAATTCATATTGAACTCTTGGGGAATGGAATTTTTCAATATAAAGACTGCTATCAAACTGTGAGACAAAAACTTTGATCTTTTGTGTCATTTATATACCATGGATGCAACATCTCAAAGAAAGGTAAATTATCTGCAATGCGCCTAATTATTTGATTGGTATTAGTTAAATTTATAATGGTTATCTATGAAATGGTGAATTTGTGGTGGATTTTTATTAAAGCTATTAAATAGCATGATTGTAGTTTAATATTGGGTGTGAATTGTTGAAATTAGGTCATTAATTGTGTCCTTGAAGAATGTAGGCGGCATACCTGCAAATCCATTGTTGGATGTTTAGGTCCATCAATTTACTTGAGTTGTTTTAGCCTTTGGTTAAATGATTAGGGAGTGATATAACTGTAGGGTGCTGTGATGGAATTTTGGGATCCATTTGGGAAATAAAAGTGTATGGTTGATGCAAGTTGTTAAAAGGGAAAAAAATTCATTGTGCAATTTTGTGACTTTTGCGTAGCTGTGATTTTCTTTGTTGGATGTTTATTATGCTTAATCATTAGAATTTGTCATGGGCACCTAAATTCTCGGCCGATAGAGTTCAAATTGTTGAGAACTATTCATGATTGTTTTACCCTTTATTCTTTCTCCTTCTCCGAGATCGAATAATCATAATTTATTGTTATCCTCTTTTATTTCTTAGTTTTTTGGTTGAAGATGATTGTTTCAATTTCATGTTTACAATTTCAACTCAAAGACTTAATAGTTGGAAGCGCCACATCATGGCTTCTTGGTTTTGCATGGAGGTTTTGTTCGGCTTTATATTTACATTGAAGAAGGTATAGATTTATTGTTGTTATTGTGATCGTATTGGTTGATATGTTGTCTAATTTAATATTTGTTAGAAGATATCTCATATTTGCAGAGGATTATGAAGTTCTTAATAGGTTAATATACAGAGATAAAATATTCAAGCAAATATAGGAATGACATGCTATGAATTTGTGAGTTGAATTATTTAGTAGTGGAATGTTCAATATCATTTTTTCATTTGTGGTTTTGGTTGTGATCAATGTTTATACTGTTTGGATTGAACTCTTTATGATAAACGCTACCATTGTTGTCACCAAAGATAAATATGAAAAGTTGAAATTTTTACTGGAAAATTAATTATGGGTCTGTAGTTAGCCATAAAAAGAAATACATTTCTAATTGGTTGGATCATTGTTGAGTTAAATTTAGTTTGATTGAACTAAGATGACAAATTAGAGGGAATGAAAGAAAAGAACTTAATTTATTTGGAATTGTGTAATTCTAGAAAACGAAGAAAAAAATAAATTATTAATGCATTATATTTATATTACACTATTGGTCCTAGATTTTTTGTGTTACACCAGTGCCTTCAGGCACGTACAATTACTAGTATTTATATAAAGTAGTTAGATTTCTTTGTCTTGAGCTTTTTGCGGCTCAGATCGTTTGAGGTTTATTGATCCGATGATTTTAATTAGACTTTCATTCCTTTTAAGACTCACATCTCTAATATAACTCTCTTTCTCTCTTCATCTCATACACCCAACTCTCATATGTATATATACCTCTTTCCCTCATAGACATTTTAAACACTTTAAAGACACATTCTCCCATATCTCATTCTCTCTCTCTCTCTCTCTCTCTCTATATATATATGAGATAGAATGAAAGTTTAATTAGGATTGTCAAGACAAACAATGTTATCTCATATTTTCTTTCTTAGCATTATTTACTCAAAACATTTGTATGATTTTATAGATGAGAAAATATTTAAATATTAATCTCAGGTTATAGATATTCAAAATCAAACTAATCACCAATAAAAAAAATTCAAAGTCAAGCTAATCACCAATAAAAAATAACAAGTGATACCAATTGCAACAAAAAAAAATAAAAAAATTCAAAGTCAAGCTAATCACTAATAAAAAATAACAAGTGATATCAATTGTACCAAAAAAAACTAAAAAATTCAAAGTCAAGCTAATTACCAATAAAAAAATATTAATGACCCATAAAATAAATAAGCGAAACCAATTGCAAAAAAAAAAAAAACAATATTATAAACCAACTATCAATTTTTTTTTCCTTATTTGCATCGCTTTCCTCTTACTAATGTTCATATTTTTTAAATGCTTGAATAGTGCAAAATAGACACCGAAACGATAAAAATGTTAGTTAAATCAATTTTTTTTTAAGTAGTGGAATTTTGATTTTGTTGATTTGGTTTAATTTTAGCATGAGAATATTTCTGTAGCATCCGAGAAGTCATAGCGATAGATAATTTAAATCAATTGTCCTTGCAGCTACAAGCAGATTTGTTGGACAATGTTGTTCAGTTGGTTTTTTTTTTTTATTGAAATTTGCTTTGTAGTTCAATGTGAACTAGACAACCTATTCATTAGATTTAGCAAGGGGTTGAAAAAATGAACACACATCGGAAAGAAGAGTCGCCATGAAAAAATATATGACAAGATAATTTTGTAATGGTGTTAATTTAAGTTCATAGGAATTTTCAGATTGTGGTAATGTGATATAATTTTTTCATTTCAATCCTTGCACTTCTTTTATTTAAGACATTCTTGGATGCCCCATTTGCTTGACAATTTTTTTGTGTTAAGAGTGGCATCAGGCACGGGTAATGACTCCACTTGTGTACCTCTGCCAAGAAATTAAATTATGGTTTAAGAGCATAATTTCTATATGGTTTGTGCATGACGTAAATTGGCAAATGCTATGATGTAAAATTGCTGGCAGGCAGCAGAGCTAGAGTGCATGGTGCGGAACGCACATAGTGAGTTGGTGCATTGCTGTTGTCATTCAATTTTCCCAATACCAATCAAACAATGAACAGAAATTTCTCAAACCAGCCTATTGAAAGTTTTTTTTTTTTGTTTAATTCTCGGTTCAGTCAAAGGCGCCACGTCAGGATTAGAATATTCATAAAAGATAAATTTTTCGTGATCTGATCTCAAAGGGTTATCAAGATTCTGTCTGAATTTATTCTTAGGAATAGAATAGCAAAGTCGTTGAAACTAAGTGTCATCTGAAATTGTCTGTGATATAATCAATAGGTTCCGGATTTATTCATGCTCACTTTTGTTCTGTACAGTGTACACAGTCGACAGTTTCTTATGGAAAAAATACCCTCAGCCTAGAACTTCATGATGAACTCAGACCATTTGAAGGGTCTTCAAGGATTCATCATCGCCTTGATTTTCTGTCATCGTTGGTTTATCAGTGGATGTGTTAATCTGTTTCGACTTCTCATCATCTACTTTCTTGAATTCTGCTGAAGCTGCTAGCTCCTCCACTGCTTCAACAATTCCTTCAATTCGTCTCGTGATTTCGATCAATAATGATGCCATTGTGGCCACTGAAAGAACCTCCCTGAGGGGTAAAGCAACAGAAGATTTTGTAAGCTGCTCTGTTTTCATGTTATCGGAAGCTGAAGTTTCCAGTGGTGGGGAGGGAATATTGAGTTGGTTAGGGAAAGTTCTCAAGGCATTTTGAAGGTCTTTTGCTGCCAAGTTCATATCTTCAACTAACAGACATATGTCAGATGATATTGTCAAGGTTTTCAATGTAACAGCTAATTCTTTTAATACATTTGAGGAATAAGAGCTCAATCTCATGCAAACTTCCTTCAAATGCTTCTTTAGGTGCTCAGGTGCCTGCATTTACGCGAATAAAACAACAAGGTTTAGGTTAATAAATAGAACAAACATGTCTTGAACTATATCGTATACTAATTTTCTGATCAATTAAATCATTTTACCGATTAAAGAAATATAGCAGCATGACATCATTACCTGACTTTCTAAGTTGATGCAACTACTGAGAGCCTCAATGCAATAAGCGCAACTACGCGCAGAGGCCCCAATCTTGAGGTACTGTTTCCATGGATGTCCGAAGTTGAAGTGCCCATGTGCAGGCTCCCATCTAGCAAAATTGGCCTGCATAATTTCGAAAATCGCTACATTATTAGGCTAGTGGGACTTCATATATTCTAAACCACATGATAATTAATAAGATTCCATCAGCAATGTACCATGGATTCTTCAGTTGCCTTTGAATTGAGCACACATTTGTATCCTTGAAGCTTCTTCCCTTTATCTTCCTCAGTGACATCAACAATTCTGTCATCTTTGAAGTACTCTGCTATACTTCCTGAATTTCAAGTTAACCAGTATGTTTCCATGTAAGTGTGTGGATGATTCAAAAAATAATTGTAGCGTTAAGAGCACGCATTTTATGTCCATACCATCCAAGGAATCTGCAAGTTTTTCCAGGTTGCGAATGATGAGAGAGTGAAGCTCTTCACCAGCCCATGCAGGACATAGAAGCATGGTTATAGTAATACAGATGGAGGTCCCAATGGCAATTGTGGATAATCTATAATTGGCCAATTCAAACAATTTATCCACACGATAGCCTGAGACGGACACCAAGCTGAAGGTGAGGATGAAGATCATGGCACCATAGTCAAATCGAGCTTTCACTGATGGAATAAACCTAGAGAAAGTCGCTGCAGCCGCTGCAAGAAAGATAGGTGATTTTTTAAAATTGTGTTTAAGGCTTGCTGAGGCTTTTGATTTTACTACTAATGGCAAAAAAAAGAACAAAAATGAATAAGCATAGACAACGACGCACCAAAAAGGAAAACTGAGAGTTGAAGAATCACGGGTTCATATTTTTGTCCAGACTGACTTGCAACCCAATGAACACCAATACCCAGAGATCCAGCAAGAAATGTTCCGGTTGCTCTATTCACACATTTATAGAGTGTTGCACCTGCAGCAATAGGAAATCAAACTAACAGATGAAATCTCAAAGAAATTTTGGCATGCAATTTCACTTTGTACATGTTGTTATATGAATAAAGACATAAACAAAAGGAACATAGAAATTGACTAAACAGTAGGGAATTTAGTACTTACCAACAGTGTATTCAAAAACTACCACAACAGTCATAACTGCCCACATAGCATTGCTTCCAACACCTTCATACAAAGGCCGCATATAATAGAACAGTGACACAAAAGAAAGTGCCATTCCTACTTTAATGCAATGGATAACCTTCTTAGGCTCAGATACAGCTAAATTCCAAGCCTTCCCTAGAAAATTCCAAATATGCAACATAAATCCTACAATTAGCCCCTGAAGTCCTCTACATACTCTTTGCAGTGCCCCGGATTCTGGCACTAAAACCTGGGATGTCCCATTGGGAACATTAACCCTCCATTCTAGTCCACCAAACGATGCCTTTCCGTTAACCATCCTTGAGAAAAAAACACTGAAAATGACGCCAACTGTGTTGTTGATGGAAGACAAATAGCTTGGCCACAAACAGCTTTAGGGATGAGTTGCTAGGCTCTATATATGTTTCTATTTTGGCCAAGCTGTTGTGGGTTAGTTGCTAGTCAAGCATATATATATATGGAAGTCTTAGGTTGCCCGAATTGAATAAATAAGTTGAGAGAAGGTATGTGTTTGGATGATCGTAGAGGACACTAGAATATATAAAAGTAGGTAAAAGTCAGGTTTTTTGGACACACTGTGGACCAAGAGTAGCAATTACTTTGCCCAAATGCTTTTAGAAGAGCAATAGAGAGATATGATGGCCTAAAAATCAATATCAAAACCTAAAACGGAAACGTCATCACTTGGTGGCTTTAATCCTTGTGGTGACCTTTTAACTAGTGGATAAGAAAAGTAGGAGAAACCACAAAAGTTAGAAAAAGTATTTGATCCGATCTGTTTTTTCTTTTTATCATCTTAGAAGTGAATCAAATATAAAATGGTAAATGCAATAGGTCTTGAATTTCCAGTTATAAAGTAAGTTTGGACGATATGAATATTCTTTCTCTACGATCTTGGCAGGTGTTATTCTGCTGATATGTACTTTCTTTTTCATTCATGTTTGGAAAGAAAGGAAAAAAAAAAAAAAACTAATGAGCCATGCTTTACAATTCAAGCATTGCATCATATGCCTGTCAGTTTGTGTGCCTATACTTGGTGATATATATATGCCACATTCATGTGCCTCTGCTTAAGGTTTTGGCACTGTGCTGTAGCACTGCAAGCCAGTTTGAGACCAAGTCCTTCTGTTTATGGCATTACTGTTTTTTCCTGTTGACACTGGTTGGGTAACACCAGAGAGAGAGAGAGAGAGAGAGAGAGAGACCTAAATTAGGTCATCCTTTATATTAGAATAGAAACAGATATGACCTACTTTTACATTTCTCCAAGTGCGTATAGCCTCAAAGTGGAAGAAGGGGTTTAACAATAAGCAATTGTTAATTTAAACTGTGAACTGGTGGCCTTCTAAGGTTACAATCATTTGTAGGTTATCACCACCGTACGTACTATATATGTCCCCATCATATCAATCAAAGCCTTAGAAAGTATTTACACAATCAGTTTTGGGTAATCAAATTAGGTGAATATTTTGGCTTAATTATTCGGTTCTTAACAACTTTAAATTCGTATCCATTCAGTGACAAAATCAAGATATTATTACGGAACGTACGTACGTATGATGATCGGTTTCCTGGTCCCCAGTCCATAAAGTAGCTCCACCACCACCACCACCACTATATGTGTGTTGTTCAGTAGAATGATGACTAGAACGTGATAGCTTGAAAAGTTAACTGAGCTATCGATCAGTGATAAACCTCAATGGAGGTTCAATATTATAGTTCAACCACGTATATATAGAGAATTAATGAAAAAGATAACTTTTGGCTCGATGGAATGCTATACAGCAAATGGCTTCGTTTAAGTAAATATAATACGTACGACGGTACGAGTTACACACACACACACACACACATATATATATATATATATATATATATATATTATTCTGCTATTGTGGCTAACGCATGCATGCTAAGATATTGTGGAGATGTATTGCATTCCATGTGGAATGATAAGTGAACTAGATTGTGCACCATGACATGTTCAATGACTTATTTTGGGCGCATTAGTATTTTCCTTTGCATATATAGTTTTTGTTGATATTTACATCATACTATCATTTATTTTGTGAGTTCGTTATATTCTAAAGTTCAAAATCAAACTTACCATTTGAATGCCTAATATAATTTAGGTATTTATATCCAATGCAATACATCACTTAAACAGAATTATTTGAATGCCCAATTGGGAGAATATTTTTAGTCATATTTAGATTCTCAAGGATGTAGGTATAATATTTCAAATGTGAGGGGTCCAAGTGATTAAGTGACAAGTACGAGGGGGTTTAGGTGTAATTTATTCATTTAATTTTAAATAGCAAACTGACGGTTATTAGCTTGACGTGCGTATTGATACAATTTTATATCTTTGAGGGTACAAATTAAAATTTTTTATCTTTGAGGGTACAAATTGAGGTTCGAACAATCTTTCGAGATACAATTTGAGATTAACCCAAAAAAATACCATTTTAATTGATAGAGATTTTTGCATTGAATCATAAATGAAAATATAGCAAAAACACACACACATTTCTAAATATTCTCTCTCGATATGAGAGCTCACCATCTCGAAATGAGAGCTCATCACCCTAGTTAGGGTTTTTTCTGAGATTTCTACTCATCTGTCCTTTTCATTTGATTTCCCCGTTTTCTTTAGTTTCCCTAAGTAGTGTGAGTTACAAGAAAGGCACAGAGAAAGCGAACGCTTCGTTCCCATTCACCATTACCCCTTCATCTTCCATTGACTTTATTTCTCTATTTCCACCCTCTTCATTCTCATCGGTTTTATTCTTACCCCTTGTCAACCCTTCTGGATCAGATTTCCCTTCCTTAGAGTTTGCTTCAAACCCTATTTTATCTGGTTTTACGAGTTGTTTGTTTCGTGTTAAGCTCTTTTGGCCCCTTCCAATATTTCCTCTTTCCATCCTTATTAGGATTCATCGCCTATTAGCCAAAATCCTCAAATCCTTTCACTCCCCGTTAATATTTCCACTTTTCGTTCCTTGTTTGAAGTTTTATTTTCTCCCACCTAGATATATTCAGTATAAGCTAGTTTCATTCTCGCTTTCTTCCATGGAGAAGGATACAGAAGTTGAGTCTCATTCCATTCATCCTCCACGCATCTCTCTTTATACGAACCCATCCACCTCAAAGAATGTCGAGAAAGTCTGTCTAGTGGGTCGTTTTTACACAGATACAAATCTAAAAAAACAAGGGGTGTGTAATGTTTTACAGAGTTCTTGGAAAACGTCTAAAGGCTTCTCAATCACCTACTGGGAGAGAAACACGTATATGTTCATGTTCAAGGAGGAGGAAGATAGACACAAAATTCTGAATGAAGGCCCATTGTCTATTTTGGGGGCTTTGTTAGTGTTGAAGACGTATCAACCACAGAGTATCATAAGTGTTTTCGATTTTCAGTTGGCTAAATTTTGGGTACAGGTCTGGGTCTTACCCTTAGACATGATGACCAAGAATAATGCCTGAAGAATAGGCTTGGTGGTCGGTGAACCAACCCAGCTGGAGGAGTTCGATGGAGAGTTCCAAATCCAGTGAAATTTTTTTAGGGTAAAATGCAGAATCAACCTGAACGATCCCTTAAAGAAGGGTTTCTTTTTGACCCGTGACAACCAGGATGATATTTGGATCAATTTGAAATATGAGAGACTTTCTGACTTTTGTTACCAATGTGGTCGGATTGGCCACTCTCAGAGCCAGTGCAAGGAAAGATGTCTTTGGGGTTCCAATGGCCATTTTGGCCCTGAGTTGCGAGCACAAAGTAGCCAGTCAACAAGTTTTTTTAGGGAAACTTGGTCACTGAAAGCGAGGGAGAATTTGGAAAGAGGGGAGAAACTTAAAGGGAAGGTGTAGGCGACCGGAGAAGACGATGAGCTGGTGGCGGGTGATAGTCCAGAAAGTAGCAAGTTGCCAGCTGAAAAAGTCCCTGACATCCACAACGGCCACAGAGGTGAAGTGCCAAAATTCCAAGGCTCTAACGTTGTACGAGACATGCAGAATCAGACAAGTGGATCCCAGTATCAAGCCCCACCCCTCTCAGTGGTGTCGTATCCTGGTAGGGACCAAGAATGGGACCAGAACATTTTTCTCTCTATTTTTGGATCTCAAGAGGACTCACACATGATGATTGCGACTAAAAAAAGGTCCTATTACGTTATTGAGCCCACAGAGAGTACGGAAGCCCAAGAGTCAAAAGGGAAGGAGGTCTATCTTATCTCAGATAGTGGGGAAGAGGAGAGGGGCGAAGATATGGAAACTCATTTCCAAAATGTCGCTAGAGAGAAAAGCCCAAATGGACTATTCCAAATTGGAAGCCCACTCACTAATGAGGAAAAAGAACAAATCTACCTCGGATAATGGGCCAAGGGATATTCCACAATTTCTCCTCAACTTGGACACCCAATGGATCTCCACCTATCCCTTCCAGATATTGGGGAGAAACGGGTACCCAAGAACCATTCTAGGAGGAGCAAACCTAAGAAGAAAAGGGGACCAGACACAAGGACCCACTCTGAACTTTATTTTGCTTATATGGAGGAATTGGAGGAGCAGCAACAACAAGCCCATGGGGAGGAGGAGGGCATGAATAGGGAATGAGAAGGAGAAAATAACCTCAATCACTTCATGACTCAGTGGATCTCTCATTCTACCAATGGTATGTCAGACAAGGGAATTTCAGGTGATTTTTCAGAGAAGGTGGTGGTGGCTGACCTTAAACAGCCACAAGATTCATGTTAATCCTTACCTGGAACTGTCAGGGAGTGGGACGACCCCGGACAGTCCGTAATTTGCGAGGGCTTATTGACACCCATCGTCCCTCAATTGTCTTTCTTATGGAGACTAAAAATATGTCTCATAAGTTGGAACGGTTGAGAAGATCGTTGAATTTTCACTCCTTTGAGTATGTGGATCCTGTGGGGCTATCAAGTGGCTTGGCTCTCTGGCGGAAAGAATGGATTAATCTTCAAGTGGACAAAAAGAACAAGAATATGATTAATGTTAGATATAGTCTTCAACATCATCCGGAGTTGTGGCAATGTACGTTTATTTATGCTGATACGAAGTGTGAGATGAGGAAGAGGACATGGGAGAGATTGAAGTTGATTGCTAGGTCCATTGATATGCCTTGGTTGGTTGCTAGGGACTTCAATGTTATTGGTTCCTTGAGTGAGAAAGAAGGGGGTACTACTAGCAGCATAAAGAAAGTTGAGGAAATGCAACATCTCATCTCAGATTGCTATCTCATGGAGTTAAATTTCAGTGGACCCAGATTCACCTGGTCGAACAATAGGCCAGGGTCAGCTAATGTTCAGGAACGACTTGACAAGGTTCTGGTTAACCCCGATTGGAGTGCTCGTTTCCCTTTCACACAGGTTATTCATGAAGCCAGAATGGGCTAAAACCATTGCCTAGTTATGGTGGATTTTGGTTTAAATACTAAGAAGGCTCCGTACTATTTCAAATTTGAATGCATGTGGTTGGATAATCCTGAATGTGAAGAGGTGGTTAAGAGCAACTGGTCCTTAAGGCATCCAAACTCTGCTATGTCGAACACTATTACTAACCTTGATATGTGCAGAAAACGTTTGTTAGTTTGGAGTAGACAGAAATTTGGGAATAGCAAGAAGATCATTCAGGAGCTGGGGAAAGAACTTGTCCATGTCCAAAAGCAGGAACCCTCTGAAGAAAATCTTATCAGGGAAGCAGAACTAAGCTCCCAGACTGATGCTTATAGATGCAGAGAGGAAAAATTTTGGTTGCAACGATCCAGAATAAAGTGGCTGAAAGAGGGGGATCAGAACACTAGGTTTTTTCATATGACCACAATTTAGAGAAGGAATCGTAATCAGATCCTAAGGCTCAAACCAGAAGGTGCAGATTGGCTCGAGGGGGAGGAGGAAATTAAGGCCCATATCAGTGACTACTTCCAGAATTTGTTCAAAACAGTGGGGGAAATGAATTGGTCTGAAGCATTGAGTGCTGTGGAAAGTAGGGTCACTGCGGAGATGAACCTCGAGCTACTGAGAACCATTTATGAGTCAGAGGTGCAGGGAGCAGTGAGAGAGTTGGGTGCCCTTAAAGCCCCGGGAGTAGATGGATTTCCAGGAATCTTCTTTCACAGGTTCTGGCATATTGTGAGGCATGATGTTTTTCAGTTGGTTAAGGTTTTCTTCGAGGAGGGCCTGATGAAAAAGAAGCTTAATCAAACTAATGTGGTTCTCATTCCTAAAGAAGCAGCACCAGAATCTATCTCACAATTTAGGCCTATCGCCCTTTGTAATTTCCTGTATAAGGTCATTTCAAAGGTGTTGACAAATAGGATGAAGGGAATGATAGGCTCTGTAGTATCCCCAAACCAGACTGCTTTTGTTCCAAATAGGCAAATCCAGGATAGTATAGCCATTGCAAACGAATGATTTCATTACCTTAAACGAAAAAAGAGAGGTAGGATTCCTGAATTGGCAATAAAGATGGCTATCAGTAAGGCCTATGACAGAGTTGAATGAGATTTTTTGGAAGCAACAATGACCAAGATGGGTTTTAATAGGCGTTGGGTAGGGCTTATTATGCAGTGTGTTAGTATGGTGTCTTTACAGTTTGCCTTGAATGGGGAAAAAATATGTGAGTTCAATCCACAGAGGGGAATTAGACAGGGAGATCCATTATCCTCGTATCTGTTTATTTTTGTTGTGGATGTGCTCTCGGCTATGCTAAGGAAATGAGTTGAGGAAAGAAGGTTATCGAGTCCCAAAATCAAAAGAAGAAGTCATGTCATCTCCCATCTATTATTTGCTGATGATTCATTATTTTTTATTAAAGCAAAAGAAGGGGGAGTCGTGGAGCTGTTGAGGATTTTGCAGAGTTACTGTGAGGTGTCAGGGCAGAGTGCAAATTACCATAAGCCTGTGATCATCTTCTCTAGCAACACCTCTGAAGAGCAAAAAATTTCTTATTGTTAGCTCTTGGGGATGCAACCTCTCCCTCACTGTGCTAAGTATCTGGGAATCCCAATTGCCTGGGGAAGCTCAAAGAAAGTAGTATTTGGATATTTGCTTGAGAGAGCAGCGAAAAAACTTCAGGGATAAAAGAGTAACTGCCTAACACAAGCTGACAAAGAAGTATTGATAAATGCAGTCATTCAGGCTATCCCAAATTATGCTATGTCGGCGGTGGCATTCCCTAATTTTTTTTGCGAAAAGTTGAATAGTTATGTTAGGAATTTTTGGTGGAAAGGGAATGAGAATAGGAGTGGTATTTGTTGGAGGAAGTGAGAAAGAATGACATATCCTAAAGCAGCAGGAGGGATGGGATTTAAGGATTTCAAGCTATTTAATCAGGCCCTTTTGGCAAAATAGTGTTGGAGGCTGATTAATCAGCCTGAGTCCTTATGGGCAAAGTTTTTGAAGGCGATTTACTTTCCTGATGTGGACTTGATGAAGGCGAAATGTGGATCTAGACCCTCATGGGTTTGGAGGAGCTTGCTGCACGGAAGAGAGTTGTTGGTCCAAGGAATTATGTGGCAGATAGGCGATGGAAATGAAGTTAGTTTCTGGGATGATAAATGGATCCCTCGTCTTCCTAGTCTGGCAATTCAGTCATTGAAGCCCCATGAGTGCTCTATCACCAAGTTGGCGGATATCATTACGGAAAACCCAATTAGATGGAATACTTCTACCTTGACCAGTGTGATCTCAAGGGAGGAGGAGATTGCTATCAAGGCCATCCCATTACCAGTTAAAGGGGGTGAATATAAGAGATTTTGGTGGCTAGACAGCAAAGGTGTATTTACTGTAAGGTCCGGATATAGGTTGGGAAATAAGTTAGCATTGGGTCCGCAAGAGTCTAGCTCCTCTATCTCCATCCATCCTAAGTTGTGGAAGAGTATTTGGAATATGAAGGTTGTGCCGAAGGTTAAGTACTTTTGGTGGAAGGCATGTCATAATACCCTTGCTACACATGATAATTTTTTCAAGAGGAAGTGTGCATCATCCTCTTTTTGCCAGATTTGTAACTTGGCCCCTGAGTCCATTGAATATATCCTGTTTGAGTGTGAATGGACCAACAGAGTTTAGTTTGGAATGGAGCTTAATATACAGTGGGAGGATTCAACATTTGTGACGGTGGCCCAAAGAACCTCTATGATCCTGCAACTGGTGAAGGATGCTCAAGGTAGACTTGATGTTTTGGGGAAGATGGCTACTGTGGGATGGGTAATATGGAAGACAAGGAACCAATTTATTTTCAATAAGGAAGAGGTTAATGTCTATGTCACTGTCATTCGAGCACAAGGAATGTGGATTGATCTCTTTAAGCCTGGTATTGTGGAAATGTCGAAGGGACAGGAGGAGCCAGTGGCGAGGGAGGAGAGAAGACAAGAACCAGAAGCTGAGATCCTTATCTGCTGCGATGGAGCCTTCAAACCAAGCTATGATAAAGCTGCATGTGGAGTGGTGGCTTGTAAGGAGAGGGGAGTAATTGTGTTTGGAAGTGCAAAGTCATTCCTAGCAAGATCTAGCATCCTCGCTGAAGCAAAGGTAGTAAGACAAGCTTGCATCGTTGTTGAAGCCCAGATGATCACCAATGCAACAATTCTGAACGATTGTCTGAACATCATCAAGCTTAGCTCCAATGAAGATGTGCCTCCGTGGGAAGTCGGCGTTATTGTTAGTGATATTAGACATTTCGCTAGGTTATACAATCTTAACTTTTTACACAAACCTAGGGCCTGTAACAAGACTGCTCATTGGGTGGCAGCCGCTAAATTAAACAATTCACTCCCGTTGAATTAGTTAGGCTTCCCCCTCCCGAGCTTAAGACTTTTCTTTTGACTGATTGTAATATCAATTTCCTACTTAATGAAATGATTATGTTGGTTGGTTGATCAAAAAAAAAAAAAAAAAAACCTACCTGGGGAATATTTTTTGAAGATGATTGTCTCAGATGGATCATGTTCGCCCAAACTACATTAGCAGTCATGGGCTGAGTATATAGCTCAAGGACAGAGCACATTTCTCTTGGACCCTGTACAACTTGAGTAAGTTTTTATAACCATTTGCAAGAATGCACTATTTCAGTAATTTTGATAAGAAAATAGCTTGACTTTGTCGTCGTGGTAAGTTTGAGGTTCGCTTTTAACCTCAACATTGTGTGAATATGACTCTTAAACAAATCGATTTGATTTGTTTATGTTCGCCCATACTGTAAAATGAATCGGTACAATTAAATTCTTAAATTCTCAAGTTCAACTTGAGTAATGTTTTGCTAGACTCAATTAGCTCGACCTCAATTCATTTTTGATATGATATAAATGATGATGACGAAACAACAAAATTGCACATTTGGAGTGATGGATTAGCATTTGAATTCAAATTATGAGATTGTAAGTTTGAGTCCAATAATCAACAGCTCGACATAAGTCAAGGGACAGATCTTGTGTCACTCCATCATAAATTTAAAGTCAACAACCACACTTAAAAAAGTTGCATTAAACTCAAGTCAAGTCAGACACATAAAAGCTCGAAAAGGCCCGACTCGATTAACTCCATTGAGATCGTTGTTATTTTAAGGGTTCTCTTTGTTATTTTAAGAGTTCAGGGTGTTCCGTTATACCACCGAAAGTTGAGGGGTTTCCCTGTAATTCCACTTTTATATTTTGTTTAATTTTTGGGTTTTTTTAGGGTTAATCTTAACTTGCATCCTGAAAGATTATTCGAATCTCAATTTATACTCTCAAAGTTTAAAAATATTAATTTACACCCTATAAGATAAAAAAACATATCAATGTGCACCTGTGACTAATTGCCATCTATTTTGCCGTTAAAAAAAAAATTAGATTAATTATAAATTACACCCCCCAAAGTTTAAATATTTTACATTTATGATTCAAAAAAAATTTCATCAATTAATGTTCGTTAAATAGCTCTCAATTGTATCGTACTATAACATTTTTGTGTCATGTTCGAGTCAATAAAAAAATATTTTTAAAACAAAATATTTTTCGTGTTGAGTCAATTGTATTGTGTCGTATATTTCACATTTACGAAAATTCATAAAATACTATTTAATATTTTTTAGAAATTAAAAAATATCTATTTTTTGCCTAAAATAAAAATATTTTTTTATTGACTTGAACACGACTCGAAGATGTTATGATACAATACAATTGAGAGGTATTTAACGAACATTAATAGATGAAATTCTTTTTGGATCATAAATATGAAATATTTAAACTTTGAGGGACATAATTTATAATTAGTCCAAACTTTTTAATAGCAAAATGGATGGAGTTAGCTCCAAGTGCATATTAATACGAATTTATGTCTTTTAGGGTATAAATTGATATTTTTAAATTTTGAAGGTATAAATTGAGATTTGAGTAACCTTTTAGGGTGCAAGTTGAGATTAATCCTTTTTTTTTTTTATCGGTGCTAATTAATTATATGCGGTAAGCCAATTGCCAACCAGCGAGTCTAATCTGCGATAAACTCAGAGAGAGAGAGAGAGAGAGACGCATACCCTCAAAGCTTTTTGGGTTTGGGTTTGGGTTTGGGTTTGGTTTTGGAAAAAATTCTCACAAGAAATCGAAACGTGAGATACTGTGTGTGCGTCTGATCGATTGATCGAGGTAGTGGAGTTGATTTTGCATTGCAATTGGCATTTTGATCAGCTATTTCTTTCTTTGCAATAGAATCATCGAATTCAGAATCAAGATCATCACCATCAAAGAAATTAGGGATACGGAGAAAGCCGGAAATGGCGAATTTGTACGTGAAGGCGGAGCCGTCCGCTGATCTAAACAGGAACACAGAGTGGTTCACTTACCCTGGGGTTTGGACCACCTATATCTTGATTCTCTTCTTTGCTTGGCTTCTCGTTCTTTCCATCTTCGGCTGCTCTGCTGGCATGGCCTGGACCATCGTCAACCTCTCCCACTTTGCTGTATGCCCTTGTTGTCTGCTTTCTACGTAACGTGATGTATATATAGTATTGCTCCTCAATTGGTTTTCTCTCTCTCTCTTTCTCTCTCTCTCTCTCTCTCTCTCTCTCTCTCTCTCTTTTAATTTGGGTTTTTAGGGTTTGAATGTTGTCGATTCCTTTATGCTTTCAATTGGTGGTTGTGTTGGTTTCATCGATTTTGTTGTAAGTTAGCGGGTTGTTTGGATAATTTCGTTTTGTTGTTCACTATTATTTTGGGTTTAGTTTGTTTAAACGGGATTGGGGTTTCTTAATAACCTCTTTCTGAATCCGACCGTTTCGGTTCTCTGTTGATAGGGTTTCGAGTTTTTTTGGCGAGGCATCCACATAATTTCTTTTTCGGATTCATAAGCATGTAGTACGGATTGAATGAGTATATGGGGAACTTTTCTTTTGGGATTCAGAGTTGAACCTATTCCTATGTTGTCGTTTATATTTAAAACTTAAACCTATTCATATGTTGTCTTCCCGTTTCATTGACTACTCTTTTGGCTCTAGAGGAGAAAAAATCTTAGGTCTTATATAACATGTATGTTGGTTTGGAGATTTTAGTCTCACCTAGTAAGCTCTGAGCTAAGAGAGGCATTATCCTCCCAATTGAGTCAACTCAACAAAACCATGCCTGAACTAAAAGAAGCATTATACCACCAGCTCAACTAAACTCAACTCAAGTCAACAGACCCTTGTCCCTGAACTTACTGTATTATTTCTTTTCTCAAGGTCTCCTACTATAGCCAGTTTCCTTTTAGACATTCAGCTTCACCGTTGGGCGCCTAAAAATGTTGAAAATTAAACACATTCTGATTTCTTGCTAATAAACTCAATCACCTGTTCTTTTGCATTTATCGTGATCGCATCTGTGTACTGGCATCTATGAAGGCAATCGATGAATTCCATGATATGCATCCATTTTTAAACTTTGCATAAGGAGGCCACTCAAGTAAGCTTTCCTCTTCAGTGGGCTTTTATTTTTGGGAGACATCATTAACCGCTAAGTTAAGATACCATGGTCATAGAGTGCCTGACATCATTAACCAGACAATGATTTACCATCGAAAGGGAAGCCATGAAACATTGTAACAAAGAAACTTGTGTCATTTTAGACGCAGAAGAAAGAGAAGTGTATGTGGTACTTTTGGCTCCTTTAGCAGTTATGTGGTGTCTTGTTAGGTTTTATGTTAAATGGGGGAAATATTACTTTTATGTGGAGTCGTTTTGGCAAACAATGAGTAATGTTCCTGCACTCTAGCATGAGATTGCTTGTGCTGCTGTAGCATGAGTGTTTATGAATGGCAATAGCAAGACAGTTGTATAATATTGTTTGTTCTTTTGTGTTTTATTATTTGGCCTTTATTTGGTAGTAAGGATTTGTCAGATTATGGGGTAGGACTGTTATTGGGGTCTTAATGGGTTTTGGACATGCCTTTTGAATTTACTCAAAGCTCAATTTAGGAACTAAACCTTGAAGCTATGCTTTGCGATTACGTAGGTTTATCTCTCTTTCTTATCCCTTTTTAGCACACTTCTGCCATTCATAACCATTCCCAAATTATTTAGCAGCCATCCTTAGCTTATATATTTTTGTAAATCTTATGCTACTTCATCTGCTACAACTTGTTTTGGGGAATCCTTGATTGAAACTGAAATTATACTCTTTGTAACTATATCATAACATTGCTTGCTTAATATGCATGGCACATTTACAAAGGGTGATGGTTAAGGGTATGCTTCACCATGTAGGTAACTTATCACTTCTTTCATTGGAAGAAAGGAACTCCATTTGCTGATGACCAGGGAATCTACAATGGACTGACTTGGTGGGAGCAGGTTGACGGTGGGAAGCAACTCACTCGCAATAGGAAGTTTCTAACAGTTGTACCTGTGGTGCTGTAAGTATTTTTTGTCCTTTTGACTGCTATATATAACTTTTGCCTTTTGGCTTGTGTGTATGTGATTTGCTACTTTAAAGTGTATGACTGTGACATAAATCCCATTCAAGATATAATAAAGTTAGTGGGAGCATATTGACAGTGGGTATAATATTGGGTGGCTGCGTCATTGATTAGCTTTGATTATGCTGTTTATATGATTAAGATAAGGATATTCTAGAAGTATCTCTCTCTCCCCCCTCCCCTTGCCTCCTCCCTGCCCCAAGCAACTCACACACAAAAAAAGCCTCCCAAATCTACTACTTCATATTGTAGGATCATCAATGGCCACTATGTTTGGATTGGGACTTTGCTCACTCGTGATATATTGGTCATGTCCTCAACTTTGAAGGGAGATGCAAGCCAAAAAAAGTAACACACTGGTCCAAGTGTTTCCACTAATGGATGATTTTTCAATGTTGCTTCTTTGAGAATATAATTTCCTGTAAAACTTGGTATTGGGCTCATTGTTTTGAGTCTTGGTATCAGTCATAGTAATGCAGACAATAGATAATGACTTTGGAATATTACAAAAAATACTTGTCTATGTGGGTATTTTTTTATTTCCTTTGAAAGAGTAATCTGTTTCCTTTCCTATTATTGCACTTAAAGGTTTAAATAATTTTGTTGATTTTCATGAAAACTAAAGACATTATTTGTTATAGATGTTGATGTGGCTTTTAAGTATATGCTAGCAGAGGAGTTTTGTTATTGACCAATTCACTGCTTGTTTGGGCTATGGTCGTCATTGAAGGAAGAAACTGGTGTATGGAAAATTGTACTTGGGGCCTTATGGTCTAGACTTGGTTTAGATCTTGTTACTTTGATAAATACCAGCATTTTCTACTCACAAAACTTGGGAGTGTTTATATATTGTAAATGAGCACATTGCTATGATTAGGGGACACAGCTGTACGTAGTCCAGCAGCTCCAACTCATGGTCTAGACTTGGTTTAGATCTTGTCACTTTGATATCTAACAGCTTAATCCGCTCAATAAAATTGGAGTTTTTATATATTGTAAATGAGTACATTGCCAGGATTAGGGGGCACATCTGTACATAGTCCAGCTGCTCCAGCCATGTGTCTATACGTACTTGTAATTGTATGGTTGTGTTGGTATGTTACAAAGGAACAGCAGAACAGAGATGACAGATAGGAGCAGCGGAAACAGAGCAGATTTAGATATCAAGTCCGAGGAACAAGTAACAAACAAAGAAAAGTGAGATAGAGAGATAGGAACCTTTTGCTCTCTTGTACTCAACTCCCAAAAACAAACAAAAGAATATAATAATAAACTTTATTCTCTTGCCATGGTAAGGAATAGGATTTAACATTTATGATTCTCTATTGGGATGAAATATGAAATATTCTTGTTGGTATGAGTGATTCTTAAAGTAGTTTCGATGATGGTAAGTTGGTTATATCTATGCTCAAATACTGCCACCAAGCTATTATGTCATGATTTCCATTTTGTCAGCTCCTACTATGATAATTTCAAAGATTCTAACACAGTATCGGGGAAAAAACAGATGACTTGGTGCGGATTTATTGGGTTATTAGGAACCTGGAATGTTCTGCCAGCGAAATTTTATACATGAAATGGATCATGGGAATTTATTCTCAGTAGTAAGGGTTTTGTTTACTATCTTGATGAAATGCGGGGTAGTTTTTGGCTTAAGTTTTGTTCATTATCATATTTGGTTTCCTCCTTAGGATCAGTTTTAACTGCGAAATTAATACAAATACTCATTTTTTGTAGATGGGATATTGCAGCTCTGATTTTTTTTGTTTGTGAGTTATTACTTATTAATACAATTTTCGATTTGTTATACTGACAGGTACTTGATTGCTTCACACACAACTGACTATGAACATCCGATGCTCTTCTTCAATACTCTTGCAGTGCTTGTGCTGGTTGTTGCAAAATTTCCCAATATGCACAAGGTCCGGATATTTGGAATTAATGGAGATCAGTGAGTTGGGTCTTACATTAGGATTCAGTTGGCTTTACCAGGTTAAAAGCCACCAAAATTTTCAAGTTCTGTGAGAAGTTTATGTTTCTGTATAGAAGTGAGAGCCTGAAAAGATATAGGGGTATGTATTGTTTTTGTGCTTTGATATTTTTACAAGCCCTCTCCTCCGAGATATTGAAGCAATATTGTCCTTGTATAGTAGGATTTTCAATGTATTGGAAGATAATGCTCCTGTTATGAGCTTATTACAGCATCTCTGTAATTTTCATGTGCTTTGAGAATGAATATTTGATAGACAATGACCCTACTCCATGAGCATACTCACATTGTTGGTATTGTGATGTCAGAGTCGAGCTGAGTTTCAATCTTAGAATATGAGGACAGGAGAATTTGAGCTGAGAATTGTCTAGGGGTTGCAAAATGTAAGATGTGGGTCTCCCTTACTCACCAAGGTATGTATAATATGACCCAGATTCGTGCTATATAATATTATCGGTATCAATTCAGGTTCAATTTCAAAGCTCATTTATTAATTGTTATACACACTTCATCAAGCCCTGTGGAATTTAGGTCCTCACAATTCACTGTTTAAGCTCCAAGTTCTCGTTTGGGACCCACGGGAACTCAGATGATTTGAGTTTTCGGAGGATATCGTGTTAGCCGTTGCCGTTCTAAATCATCATTTGTCAGACTAGGGTGCACCAAGCGATACACAGGCTAGGTAGTCTTTAGACCACTAGGGCCAATGACTTGTATTGCTCTGCCTTATCCAGCAACTCATCCACCTTAGTTTCAACACGCCCCTTAAGATGGAGTGTGGATGTTAAAAACACCCAACTTGCTGAGAAGACTGAACTGAGGAATCCCAAGTAGTTTGGTGAAGATGTCAACTAATTTATTGGAAGAGGAAACATGTAATGTTTTGATTAAAACAACTTGTATTTTGTCTTAGATCAAATGACAATCAAGTTCAATATGCTTGGTTCTTTCGTGGAACACTGTATTAGCTGCAATATGGAGAGCAGCTTGATTGTCACAAAAGAGTAGTGTTGGCTGGGAATGAGCAATCTAAAGATGAGGGCATGAAAGATGAAACATTGGATGGGATATAGTGAGCCGGAGAATCTTCAAAAAAAGATGTGGGCAGAACTATTGAGTCCTTGGAAGAAAAAGGAGAAAAAGACTAAGAAGAAATAATGTTGAATGAAAAAAGATGCTCATGAAAATGACATCTCTGGATAAGAAAACAGAATGTGTCTGTAAGTCATACAATTTGTAAGCTTTTACAGGTGCAGGATATCCAATGAATACACATTCCCCGAGGCCAAATTTTCTTTTTTTTTTTTTACAAGAAAGAGTAGGAGCATAACATAAACAACCAAATATTCTTAAATGTGAGTAATGTGGTTTACAATTGAACAAAAGCTCATAAGGAGATTTGCCAGTAAGAAGAGGTGAGAGAATATGATTGACCGAGTAGGTTGTTGTCAAAACACATTCACCCCAGCAAGAAAAAGAAAGATTAGCTTGAAATCTAAGAGTTCTAACCACTTTCACGAGATGTTGATGTTTTCTCTCAACCACTCCATCAACACAACTGTGTTGTGTTGATGAACAACACCTTGAGAAGAAAAGAATGAATTCATAGCAAATTCTTGACCATTATCAGTTCTTATGGTTTTAATAACTGTCAAATTGAGTTTTTGCTAGAGCAAAGAATGACTCAATTAAAGATTTTATTTTTAAGATTTTATTTCATCTAATAAATTCAAGTGCATATGGAAAAATCATCTACAGTAGTTAAGAAGTATGAAGAACCATTCAATGACAAAGTGAAAAACGGACCTCAGATATCACAATGTATCGACACAAATGGAGCACTTGAAAAAGTGAGACTAATAGGAAATGCTAATATGTTTTGTTTAGCATAGTGACAAATATTACAATAATCAGTAGAAGAAAAAGGAATTTCAGATGCATGTTTATGCAACAACTCTAATCTTTTGGAAGATAAATGTCCAAGTCTATAGTGCCATAAATTGCTAAGTACTTTTGGTGAGTTATGAACAGAGATTAGTTGTGAAAAAGAACTAAAGAGAGTTGTGTAACTGGTTCTTATAGGAAGTAGTACAAACCATTTATTTCTTCACTCATCCCAATTGTCTTCCATCATTACAGGTCCTGAACAAAACAGTGGCCAGGTAAGAAGAGAAAACAAGAAGAAATTTGATGAAGAAGTTTACTGGTAGATAGAAGATTGAAGTTAAAGGATGGGACACATAAAACATTATTCAAAGTAGTTGTGTTTGATAGTTTAACAGTTCCAATATGGCTAATTGAAACATACTTCCATTTGGCAATTTTACTGAAGTATTGATGAAGGATGTGATGGAATTCTAGTAATTAACTGAACACAATATGTGATCAGTTGCACCAGTGTCGATTACCCAACGGATCTTGTCTTTAAAGATAGATGACTGAATTGAAGATAAAGCATAAGAGGATGCAGGTTGATTACCTGACTGATTTATAAAGACTCATTGACATATCTACCTATTTGATTCACTATTGGTTGTTTTCCTGCTTTGGATTGAACCTTAGGAGATTTAGAAGTTGCTGAATTTGATCTTGTGTGATTGAACATTGTGGAGTTGCAGTGGCCTTGTCACATGACGAGAGATTTTCTCTATTAGTCTGTCCAGTTACTTGATTTGCAGAATTAGCATTATTTCTGTCTTTTGTGAACCTAAAACTAGGAGGATATCCGTGTAACTTGTAACATTTGTCAATAGTATGATATGTTATTCCACAATGAGTATAGGTTGGCCTGGCTTTGTTGGAGTTATGTTTCACAGTGTTCGGCTGAGTTGAAGCATTTGTTTTGCTGAGAAGAGCAGTAGGATCAACAGTAGGAGAAACATAAGCAATGATCTCTCGTTGCCTTTCTTCTTGAAGAACACTTTATTGATTGGGGGAAGAGGATATTGGAGAAGAATTTGACTTCGGATTTGGTTGTATGAATCATTTAATCCCATCAGGAACTAAATGACGCAGTCTTCTTGTTGAAACTCAATCAGTTTCTTCAAAGCTCCATATGAACAAACTGGTAGAGGACGATAGTTCATATATTCATCCCACAGGCCATTGAGACGAGTGTAATATGAACTAACAGAGAGTTGATCTTGTGTTAAAAGATGAAATTGATTTCTGAATCTGAAAAATTCGTGGTCCATTTGTCTGAGAAAATCTCTCTTCCAGTTGGTTCCAAATTTCTTTGGCTAAGCTCACATATAAGATACTTTTTGCAATTTCATTTGACAAAGTATTCAGAATGCAGGAGATCACCATGTTATTGAAACGGATCCAAGGATTATAAAGTGGATCTAACTGATTAGCAGGGTTAGAGACTGTCCCATCAATAAAACCTACTTTGCTCTTGGCACTTAATGCCATGAACATTGATCTATTCCATGAATTGTAGTTCTCACCTGTTAATGGCTGAGATACTAACATAGCTCCTAGACCATCTCCATGATGAATGAGGAAGGATTGAGAAGAATCTTTAGTCAGACTTGAAGTGGAAGAAACTGTTGAATCAGTCGCCATAGTTGTAGAAAACTTGGAGAAGAAGCTTCAGCATTGCTCTGATACCATACTAAAACTGAAGAGGAAATGAGAATAACCGAGAGATAGAGAGGGAATGGTATTCACGTTTTTGTTCCACACACTCTAAACTGTTTACATCCACAGAGTATTTATATACAAATTAACTTCTGACAATGTGAATTGCCTCGTCTAGCTCAGCTTATCCAGTAGCTCATACACCTTAGTTCAACAACTTGGGTATCAATTGTAACATTTCATATTAACCTTGTACAATATTATTCGTGTTATAATGAAAGTTCAAAACTCATATTCATTTATTACTTCACGCAAATTTTATCAGGCGATGTAAGATGTAGTTACTTACTACTGTGCTGTTGTAGAAACCCTGCATGTAGGACCATGTTATGTTTCTTTCTTACTTACATATACCTAGGCGTAAAAATGGGAAGAAAGGGACCTCCATGATAGGGAGGTGAGCCTTCCACCTTCGACTAAATTACATGGAGTGATGAACAGAGGAAGATGCAACCTATGAAATGAAGAGTCTACAGTCTACACTACTATTTGGGTGGACTGACTCAGTGGAGCAGATTATTTCTCGGCACGCTTGCCCAGAGAGTGGTTAGAGGGTCCCTCCGAGAGTGCTTCGTTGGTCAGACTTTTCTTTGTGTTTGAATATTGAGAGGTGTATAACATGAAAGTTATGATTAGTCATGGCAAATGGGGCCAGTTTAAGGGTCCCCTAAACGGAGTGGGACATGGAAAATGATGAATTTGGCTTTTGGTGGAGGCAGGTAAACTGGTTTTTCAAAGTATTTTGTTAGTGACTTAGCATTATTAAATCTTATTTAGACTCCATATGAAGGAAAATAATGGCCCTTAACTCACGCAGGATGGTTGTGGTCAAACAAAAGGTGGGCACAAATTCTTTAAGTTTTAAATTCCCACTAGACACATATAATCAGAGTCTAATCAATCTGTGTGCGGTCTGGAGATTTATATTGCAGTAATGAGTCCCAACAACAAGATTTATGTTTCAACTATGAGTTCAAAGAACAAGTGGTTTGATATGTTTTTGCGGTTGTCAAGAAAAAAAAAGAAAGAGCTGTATTGAGAGCAAGAGACCCGCATAGTTGCTGTTTTTTTCTGTAGTACTGCATAGTTGCTATTGCTTCTTTACTTTTATAGAATTTTAGCTTTTATTGACAAAGGTCATATCTGACATTTCTGTACCGTTTACTGAGAGCTGAAAGGATTAAAAGTTAGGCCTCATTAACATCGATCAATAGCAGCAAAAATAATAGATGAGAGCTAGCAATTAACACATATACTGCTCTTACCTGCACATGTACAAGTAAAAAGTTGCAAGAAAAAGCTAAGATTTTATAATTGAGGAAGAGTTATGAGAGATTCATATACTAATTTCGAACTTATTACCGTATCGATATGGGGCAAATTGTAACAGATATATTTTTATGATGTTAGGTAGTCACAAATTTTTTAAAAAGACGTTCATGATGCAGCGAGACCCTCTAAGGTACTTGAATCAATCTTCAAGTTGTTCACAGTTATCAAAAAGTGGAGTAGAAACAAACCATATCTAATTCTCATGTTAGTTCTAAACAACTCCAAACAAGAAAAAAAAAACAACAACTGCTTACCATTATCCCAACCTAACATCACATCCAATAGCCAGTTGAATTCCCTTGTCCCTTATTCTGACCACCTTGATCACCTGTGCTTGAAAGTTGTTTCAATGCTCCGAAAGGAAACATCAATCTTGCACCATCTTCTTGAACCCCATGAAAACCTTCATATCTTGTACCTCCAAGCTCATCAATGGAAGAACCTAAGTTTGGCTTGTATTCTTGGAAACGAAACCCTGATGTGTGTAGCATATTTGTACCGGGCATTGGTGGTGGGATAAATAAATTCATACCCATAGGTGCAATTCCAGTCCTTAGAAATTCTAGGGATGAAATAGGTGTTGAAGTGCTAGAGGAAGTTGAAGAAGAAGAGTTTGGCTGATTAAAGTTGTGGCTCACAATCTTGGGGAACTCAAGGAATTGAGGTACACCATGGTGGTTTTGTGCAGCTTGGAAAGCAAGGTTAAGATCTTGGCCTCCATGGGTCTTAGGGCTTTGAGAAGAAAACTGTAAGAAATTTTGAGGGTTTAGATCAGGAAGTTTTGGGGATGAAACTGATGATGTTGTTGATGATGAAGACGATGAAGCAAATCTTTTGTTCTTCCTTGAACCTCCTCCAACAGGAATATTTCTGAGAGAACCGCCCTCAGTCCAGTACCTTCGGCAAGTCTTGCAGAAGTATCTTGGTTGATTGAGACTGTAGTTGTTGTAGTAACAGAACTTGGTGTTGGTTGAATCACACCTTGGACAATTCAAAGCTTGCTCCTTTGGCGGCCTCATCTTTCTCTCTAGCACAGGCCTTGAGCATGCATCAGGAGCTATCTCTTCCATGGGTTTCACCATTCCAATCTCCTGAAACCACCTCAGACGGGGAGAGAGAGAGAGAGAGGAGGAGGGGCCGAAGAACAAAAGGATTATCACTGAGAGATCTAGAAAAGCTTAACAGTCAAACAGAAAAAGATAGCTTTCACTTTGAGAATCATTAGAAAGAAAAAAGAAACAAACAATAACGAAGAATGCCTTTTTCCATCCCTTTATCTGTCAACAGACTCAACACAGATAAGCAAAAAGAGGAAGAAAGAAAAAGTGCAGTGCTTTCATGTCTAAAGAACAAAATAGAACTTCAATATGGGAAAAAGAAAAAAAAAAAAAATCTACAAAAGTACGAATATGAGTGTGACCTACATCATCGCTTAGCAACGTAACATATGAAATTGAAATCCACAACAATTCCTAATAAATTAAACAGGTGAAAATTGTTCGAAACTAGTCTCAGCAGTCCAACGCAGAAGAACAAGAACTCAAACTCACAGAGGAAAAAAATGGAGATCATAATCAACCCACCTGTGCCAATTTAGCAGGATTCATGAATTCAAAAAGGCCAAAAAAAAAAAAAAAGGTGACTTAAAGCTAGAGATGTCTTCAAGACAGAGAATTCACCTCCTTTGTCTGCAACTGCCCTTAATGCAAGAAAGAATGTCTGTGTTGTGTTGGCTTACTTTATGGATGATGGAATAAAGAGAGAAAGAGATAGGTTCGTTTTGACTAGTAACATTTTGTATGATTGTATATATACTAAAATGGTGAATGATGGATGAGAAAGAGGGAGAGAGGTTTGTTTTGACTACAATGGTATGTTTTTTGTCTATAGTGCTACTAAGAGGGTGTATCTTAAACTAATTTAAACCTTGTGGGTGGGATTCTGAATGTATAGCTTTTAGTGGGTTTACCTTTATTGACTCTTCAGCGGGTTAGTCTTTATCTTTCTTGCTCTCTTTTCACCTCCTTTTGTTTTTTCTGATGTGAACTGCAAATTGGTGAGGGAGTTGTTGAGACAGAAAAAACCTGCATAATTTGGTTAATTTGATGATCTAAGAGCTTTGGATATCTTGGTTACCCAAAAAAAAAACACTATATTCCACACAATAAATAATATCCCATGCATGTTCAATTCATTTTAGAGCAATGCTATTGAAACTTAATTTACTGTTATCTTTGGATTCACTGTAGACCCCATCAAACATTAGAACTTGGTGTTGATCAAATGATTCCTATGAAGCCACATCATTATATCAGCAAATTAGGTCAAATTTTTAAGTTCAAATAGTATTACTCTTCATTTTATAAGTGGCATTAGCCACAAACACCTATTTGTTGTGGCATGTTGCTTCGAGGCTATTAAGTCGTATTTATCTTTTTTTAATGCATTCTTCAATTAATGGTTGTAAAGAAATGTTTTGTTAAGACTTTAATACTTGAGACCAACAACACATTCCACTACCATCAAGTTGTTCTTACTTATATATGAAAAGCATCTACCACCAGATAGTATTCCAGAGCAAGTGCTGTTGGCAATATCTCACGATAGAGAGTGTTGGTTGGGACTAATCTCTCGAATTCAAGGAAATCTAGTTGTCTAGGTTTTAAATTGTATTCATATTGAATAAACTAATTGTATTTTAGTCACTCGAAATGTGAAAAGAATAGTTATTTAGTCTTTCGGCTCTTACACTAAATTGATAAAAATCTTGAGTTAAATTTCTTGAACGTATAAATCAAGAAACTTTGGATGTTCTTAAGTTATGTTGTCGTCTTTATTTCTAACATGCGATCGAATTCATGTGTGTGCATGTGTATAATGATCAAAATTTTCTAATTAACATCTGATTTTTATAATTAAAATTCCTCAACCCATGAGATGCATAAATAAAGCATGGGCAGCCAAGAAAAGTGCTTTTCTTTTCAAAAAACATGGGCAAAGATTTGTCGAATGACCACATCGACTTTTCTTACGGGGTTCAGTATAGAATAGAAAATTGTGTGTGTGTGTGTGTGTGAGAGAGAGAGAGAGAGAGAGAGAGAGAGAGAGAGAGAGAAAGAAAGAGTGGAGACAATAGTCGACAAAAGAAACTGTGGTAGGTCCCAAATAATGCGCGGTTGGATGGAAGAAATGTGCTTGTGATGGCTACACCTTTGGGGGATTGAATTCTTCGAAACAACCAACCTCACAAAATCTCACTGCTACTGATTTCTGGAGGACCGACCACTATTCAAAATTATACACATTATAAAATCTCTCTCTCTCTCTCTCTCTCTCTCTCTAGAGGTACTTTCAGCACATCCATCTTTGATCTTTCTATGAAAGAGTAGTTAGGCTGTTTTGACTTGGTATTGGCCTTTGTATTTTGAGTTTACATGTGATTCTACTCCTTAAATTAGATTGTTTTCTTTTCCCATCTTGCCTCAAGTGAAAAATACCAAGATTATTTGTACCAAATCAATGGCTAGAAAATGCCAAGATGCTCTTACAGCTACATGACTGATTCAAGAGAGTTAAGCCTGTCTGAAATATTGTTTAGATTTTACATTTGGATCGTGAGTTGTCTCGTGCTTTACCAACCAAATTTGATTACTTTTTCTCCTTCTACATATATCTTGCCTTAGGCATACACACACACACACACACACACACACACACAATAGTTCCTTAGCAAAGGGCGTTTTATTAGAATTATTTGTGATGGAATACATGAATTTTGTTTTACTATATGTTTTATTGAGGCTATAGTTTCTATTACCTTACAAAGTGAAAATTGAGGCTAAGTCATCCTTAAGAGACTTATAATGAGTTTAGTCCGTTAAGAAAATTTATTTGGGAATAAGTTCATTTTTAATTTTACTAATAAGTATACAAATTTATTTAAGAGTTATTAGCATACAAATTTATTTTAATTAAACATAGCTACTAGGGATATTTTAGACAATGGAGATCAAAATGGACTTAATATTCAATAATTTTTCTTAATGAATTTATTATCAAATAAGTCCACAAAGGAGACTAGCCTCCAAATTTCCCCATTACAAACTATTATAGCCGAAGAAGGAATTTCCTTTACAAATTCTGGATCCACTGGTTTGGGCTTTTCCACAGTTTGAATTGGGGGTTGATGGGTTGCTTGGATTGGATTTGAGAATCGGATGCTCCACCTAAAAGCTCCATGGATCGACCCCAAATGGTGGTTGAAATCTGGGCGTTAGAATTGTGAAGGGGCGGGCCATTCAGAGTAATTTCTTATTTTCACAAGAAATTAGGGAAATTTAGAGGCCGGTCCCCTTATATGGACTTGTTTAGACTTAAGTCCGTCAAAAAAACTTCTTTGTTATGAAGTCCGTTTTTTGTCAATTTTACCATAAACTCCTAAATCTTAAGAGTTTGACTAACATTAAAATATTTTCTCTCTCATATCTATCTATATCCATATATAGGTTAGGTGTATATATATAAAATAGATAGATATGAGACATTCAAACACAAAAAAAAGTTATCATTTGGACACAAAAAATAATACATTTAAACATAAAAAAAATTGAAACATTCAATATTAATATTTTTAAAAAATAGCAACAGTAACATGTTCAACAAAAATAGTAACATGTTCAACAAAAATAGTAACATGTTTAACAAAAACTGTAACATACTTAACAATAATTATTTCTCTCAAATTCAAATGCAAAAAATAGTATCATTCAAACACAAAAAATAGTAATATTCAAAAAAAATAAAAAAATAGTAACATTGAATATTAATATTTAGTAAAATAATAGTAGTAACATGCTCAACAAAAACAGTAACATGAACAGTAACATAATAAAAAAAATAGTAACATGAATTTGAATATATATATATATATTCCGCTACCACTTTCCTTACCATAGCACTGCCACCATCGCACCATCATTACCTCCCGAGCAACACCAACCATCACGTTGTCATCACCTCCATAACAACGCTCACCAATATTACCACCACACAAAAACCCATTCAAGTTCCACTTCGATAACTCCTTTTTACTCCACACCACCGCCACTACTATAGTTGCATCATCGCCACCACTATATATATATATATATATATATAGAGCTTTGAATTTGATATATATATATAGAGAGAGATATCGCTTTGAATTTGAATTTTAAATTTATGATGGAGATTTTATTGGCATATTTTAATTGACCTTGATTTAAGGGATAACAATTTCCAAATTAGGAAATTAATTTAACTTCCTTTCAAGGAAGGGTATTTTTGAGATAAAAAAAAAAAAGTGGAATTAAGTCATTACATATAATTTTAAACATGGACTTAGCCCCTTATAAGTTTCCTTACAGGACTTATCTCCAAACAAGTACATCTAGGGAGACTCACTTCCAATTTTCACTTCCAGCCCAAGCTTATTACACAACTCGGAATGGATTTGACTAAAACATTCAAGTTCGCTCATTCGTGAAACAAATCAAGCTCAAACGGAATTTTAAAACTTATGATTAAATGAGCTGCACTGAAATAATGACTTTTTTGTCGTCTAGATTCGTGAAGATAAACATTTATGATTTATGTTACATACTATACGTATAGTTAATGTATTAATTTTCACTAAAATTAAATCAGAGAGTAAATCAGAACACACAATATTTAATAGCTAATGCTCATCCTCGATAAGCCTTAGATTTTTGAACACAACTCTGCCCACAAATTTAAACTCAAACACAAATTCGGGCTCTATTCGTTTAAATATAGTTGAGCTGAGTCGAGCCAAGCCAAAGCGAGTTTGATTTTAAAGGAAAAATAACGAACTAAGTCCGAACAAAATATTTGAAACTGGCCCACTACAATCTCAAATAGACCTCAAACACTTGTTGCAAATGAACAAAATCAAGCTTGAACAATTTTAATGTTTAAGATTCATTTCAGTTGAATTTGTACTTTTCCTGTTATGTTATACAAACAATGTTTCATGGTTTGACTTGCAAAACAATTATGGATGTTTTCTTTGTTGCTTACACGAAAGTCCAAACTACAGAACTGAAATTCAACATCATCTGATTTTCAGTTCCCCGTTTGTATTTTCCATACGATATATGGTTGTGACTCAGCAGTCGTGGACACTCGTGGTGCCCACACTCAAATTGGCGCCAGACATTTTTTTCTTCAACGAGAGAGATGGAGAAAGGTAGCTAGATTGAGTCAGAAGAGTAGATAAGCAAACCCTAGTTGTAGAAAATTCAGCTCTAATGGTTACTGAAAATAAGTATAACGTGTTAGGGCTAGCAATGGTTCGTATAGTGTCGAGTTTATGTTGCGTTTAGATCATGTTTATTTGACTATTCCAATGACTGCACTTTTTACCACCCGAATCCAATAAGTATAAACTAAAACTCGATTAACTTTTTGTCAATTTTACAGTGGTTAGGTGAGTTATATCTAAAATTATCGATTCTAACATGGCACAAGCTTGCTTGTAGCAAGAATGCCCGGCCCACAATGACGACGTTTTGATCCGGTTATAATTAATGAGTGCAAAAGAGCAGATCATACTACTATAAAAAGGCAGGCAATGTCGTGAAATTCTTGTGCTCCCCAAGAGAGTATCGGCCTCTTTTGCTTGGTCTCATTCTCTCACTTTCTCTCTCTGCCATTGCTGATAGTCTGATACCTTAGGGATGGGAAGGGCTCCTTGTTGTTCCAAGGTTGGGTTGCATAGAGGTCCATGGACTAGTAGAGAAGACTCATTGCTTACCAAGTACATTCAGGCTCATGGTGAAGGCCATTGGAGATCTTTGCCTAAAAAAGCTGGTATTTCTCACTCTCTCTCTCTCTCTCTCACACACACACACACTCACCCCCACATACATGCAGCTGTTTTCTTTTTGTACTATTCAATTATTTTTGGTTTTACAAGTGACAATGGCACAATCAATTAAGAAGGGCTGATGATGATCATATATGTTGTTGTTGTTCATGATTTTTTGTGCAATGAAGGGCTACTAAGATGTGGGAAGAGTTGCAGGCTAAGATGGATGAACTATCTAAGACCAGATATCAAGAGAGGGAACATAACCCCAGATGAAGATGATCTCATCATCAGATTGCATCGCCTTCTTGGCAACCGATGGTCTCTTATCGCAGGAAGACTTCCAGGTCGAACAGACAACGAGATAAAAAATTATTGGAACACCCATCTCAGTAGAAAGCTCATTAGCCAAGGAACTGATCCAAATACCAACAAAAAATTGTTGGAGCCACAGATGAAGAGAGAGAGGGACATCAAAACCAGTAATAGTAAGAGCAAGAAAATCCAGAACAACAAGCTCAAAACCAATGCAGAGTCTCAAAAGACCACAATTCATCACCCAAAGCCTGTGAGGGTTACATCTTTGAGTTGTTTCTCTGTGTCAAGAATCAGCAGCTTTGATTGGAATACAGGTAGCAGGTGTTCGAGCTTTGGAGGAGATGGAGAACTTGGTATAGAGGTTGATGATGTTCCATGGTGTAGTGATAATGTTATTGGGGTTAATGTACTTATTAGTCAAGATCCAGATGATGATCTGCTTAAAGGTTCAACCTTTGAAGGCCAATCTCAATTGCCTACATCTTACAACGGTACTCTAGAGAAGCTTTATGAGGAGTATCTTCAACTGCTCAAAGCAGAAGAAAATGATCATGTTCAATTAGATTACTGAATCTTTGTCAATCTGTCTATAAAGATTATCGGTTAAATGCTATATTCAATTCCACTATATGTATTTTAGATGGTGAGAACAATGGAAATCACCAATTTTATATCTCTATCATGAAATTTTCTTCAACACGATCGAATTGTTTTTTATGGCATAGTAAAGATGAAAGTCTGCTGGATATTTGAAGGAATCTAATGGTATCAGAACTGGGAATGAAAAATGGGAATTCTGCATGACTAATATTTAAGATTTGGATCATCAGAGAAAGTTCAGCTCCCATGATAGTCAATATGCAGACAAGATGTATGAATCATGTCACAGAAAAGGTTCTATCGTAACAAACTTTTTAGAACCAATTCGAGCCAAACTGTGACTTCAGATTTTTGTTGGTTTTTTTTTTACAACTTTTTATGCCCAATATTTTGGAATATCACGTAGCCAAGCCAACATTCTGTTTAAAATACAATTAATATGCAACCCTTTGGGACTAGGCTACGAAGAATTTATCCTTCATAAATATTCTAGCCTCAACGTAGATAACTTGTCTTTGACCTGACCAAAGAGAAGATTAGTCGAAATGTGCGTAAGTTGACTCAAACACCCTGACCGTTGAACCCAAAAAAATATCAAATAATTTGCAACTTTTTGATGGTTTTAAACGGTAAATAAATATATACCCATGTTTGAAATTTGTTGGGATTTGTATGTGTGTCTATGCATTAGATTCTTCTTCGCTGAAGGGATTTCAGAAAATTCGGTATGTGGATTAAAAAAAAAGAGGTAGAGAATCCTCCTAATGACACCAACCAGATCAACTTGGAATTTTAAGATAGAGACTTACAGTTCTATGAATTTCAGTTGGAACTTGGTTAGCTGAACTTGTCACCAACTTGAATTCTTCAGTTTGGAATATGCATATATAGTAGGGGCATCCGTCGGCAATTCAATACAGTTGTTGGAGAAAGAGAGTGAGATTCATCCAATACAATTTGTTTCTCAAATTCTCTTTCATAAAATAAAAGATTACTTGTTTTGAAAATAAACTCCATTGTACATAAGTGGATGTCAATGATTTATTAATGAAAAAAATTACGAAAAACTATGCTAAAAGAATCTATATCCAAGAACGGGTTTAAATATAATGGCCCCACTAAATTGGTCAGCAGTTTGACTAATTGAGGGGATGTTAATCACGTCACTAGTGTTTTCATTGGCCTAGAGAAAGAAATACCACTAAGAAAGAGTGACTTGTGGCATTTAACCAAAACTGGTGCTGAATTAAGGTGGTCACCAGCTACACTAATTATCATTACTCCATGAATGACCATGACATAACACCAAATCACAATGTTATAGGTTCACCTTCTACCAAAACCACCAATAGAAGACAAGCTTTCAGATATCAGCAAGATTTCAGCTAAGATTTGTGCCACTAAGTACACTTCTCCAATCTCCATCCACTGCCTGACTTGTCTTCTTTTGCTTTCTGGGGACGTAATCTCCAATAGTTCTATTATCAAGACTCGTTTTTTCAATTTTAGTTAAAAGTATTATACCGAAAAATAACAATATATCTATACCATGAGTAAATGAGGGAAGAACTCGAGAAAAAAGGCACAAAATAAAACCGAATAGAGGAGGACATGTGAAATCAACAAAAATTGACCTTTTAACCTCCGAGTTGGTAAAATCTTTACAAAATCCTCGGCGAATACGCAACAAGGTTACAGTTCCAATTAATTCAGAAAATCTTAACTTTAATGACCAAGACATGTACAGTGTACATGGCCTACTCCAGAGGAATGCCAGCCCCATTATACATGCTTATGTGGGGAATATAATAATATATAATATTGTCATCTCAACTTGTAGGTTCTAAGCCAATCCATCAACATCAGGAGAGTCCACCACGAAAGCTATGTATATATAAGCACAAAATAGTTGTGAAAATACACCTTCTAATCTGTTATGTATCGCTACTATAGAGATTTCGCAATTAAGTCTTCTAGAATTGAAGGTGACGTTTCGCATGCATCTCAAAACTGTTGGGGAAACTTAAATATCCCAACCCCACAAGACACCACTTCGAAATAAACAGTAGAACTATAATTAGGGGCGTTAATCGAGCAGACTCCCGAAAATGGACCTTTATGAGTTTCTAAAATATCTTTTAGGCCTTGACCAATACCCCAGTTAGTTCTATACATGCGACCTGCTCGATTAACACCCCTAACTATAATGCAATAATACAAAACGAGAGATTTGATTCTAATTGAAAGGCTAACTACTTTTTTCTAGTTTCTGTGTGTGTGTACAGTCTCAACAAGATGCCCTCTAATGGGAGGGAGAATTCATAGATAGGCAGAATAGTAGCAGCCATGGTCAAAACATTACGCTGTGTCACCTGTCAAGTTCACTGCTCATTGAAGCAATCGCTCCCCTTAGGTTGAATCAAGTTCATTGTCGACTCCCCTATAACTTAACCCAATGTGTTCATGGGCTGGCATAGTTGCGAGAGATCACAAGGAGGGTGACATAGTGCTCTTCCTAGGAACATAGGGAGGGGATTTGGACAACACGAATGGTGGAAGCCTGGAAGCAATGGCAGTGAGAAAATTTACAGCTCACATGACGGTTTCATTCAGAAGTAGCGTTGAAGGTTCCAGCATTCAAGATGATGATGCTAAGGCTTTTGAGCGCACTTATGTAAGCAGTTTGTGCAATGGCATGGACAATGAAGTGGTCAAGACACTACAAATGTATGATCTCCTGAGTCCTCCTGAGACATGGAGGAGTAACTTCCACCCACCTACGGCCATTAATTTTCATCTGGAGTATATCTTTCTATTATGCAATCCCCTTAATCGTTTCCCCCACAAAAAACAAAAAAACAAACCTCATGTTTAACACCAAATATCATGCATTCAATATTTTTTTGAGGGGTCTATTCGGCTCAGATAATACTCGACTCGAGAAACGAACTGAGTTTGAACAATTTTTTAGGCTCATTTAAAAAATGAGCTTAAAAAACCCGGTTCAAACTCACAAAACTCGACTCATTTATATGTAAAATAGTCGAGGTATTTGAGCTCGCCTCAGAACTTGAATAATTTTTGAGGTTCTAAACGAGTTCCATAAGCTCGAGGTCAAGCTCATAAAACTCAATTAACAGCCCTAATTCACACACAATTCCCACTATCACAAACCACCGTGGCAGAAATGGAAAGGAGCAAAAATACTACAACCAAATTATCAAGCCAGCATAGTATTGAAATTGAACTACAACACCAAAGATTGAATAATTTCTTTACGCTCTGAAGAAAGAATTCCCCCATTTCTGTGTAACGGTTTGGAAGGAAAAATATGCCAGAATTGATGATCGATTTCATGCCATTACCGAACTGAGCTCAAATTCATCAATAGATTCCCAATTCCACAATAATTCAGGTTGATAACATCACAACAACACAAAATTAGCATTATATTTTTAATAATCAGTCACAATATTCTACAAAATTGTACGCATGTCGTTCAAAACAACAGGTAACGATCACACATAACCAAAGAAACAAACCCAAAAGAAAAACCCGATTCCACAAAGAATCAAACCATGTGATATACATATTCATAGAAGCATATACGAAGATTGTGTTTTCAGACATGAGAGAGCTTATCGGGGGTGTTGTCGTGGGTGGAGACAGAGTCGTCATGAGAGATGGGTTTTGTTAGCATGAGAGGACGGCCCTTCGCCTCTTCCTCGTCCTCATCGTCGTCGGCGTCGTGAGAGGTGCTGAGGTTTATGCAGGAGCAGCGTTCCAGTGAGATGAAGAACGCCGAGGCTACACTCGTCCCCACCCAATTGGCCACCCGATCCAGCTTCTCGCATGACATGAACCCACAACTGTTCTCCATCGTTCGATTTGCTGACATTGAAATTGACGAGGTTCGCCGTTTTCTTGGTTGAAGAGGACTTCACGAGAGAGAAGGAGAGAGGCTTCTATGGGAACCTTGGGAAAGAGGAGAGAGAAAGAGATTGGGATGGCTTGGAAAAGGATATTAAAGGGCATCTGTCCGCCTAAGGCTTCTTGTTTGTAACGGAATATTGATAGCCGGCAAAAAATAGAATATAAATGTTATTTCGACTTAAAATTTTTATTCAATTTATTAATTTAATGATATAATTTTATTTAAATAAATAATTTTTAAAAAAATTATATTTTTTCTCAAAACAAACAAATAAAAACACTAAAAATAAAAGGTTATCATGTTCAAGCTTCACCACCGTCCATTACATTTCAGCTTCTTGTCAATCTAACACCTACCTTGATGTTAAACTATTGTGTTCTATAGCCTTACCAATAAAAAAAAAAAAAAAGAGATCAAATTTTAATTAAGGTTTGTAGTCCATTAATGTAGAATTTTGAGATGAAATGTCGACCACTAAATTTTCAGACAATCCTCAAACAGATTGTTTAGCATCTATTTAAATTTGTAAGAATGTTCCATGCTGAAAATTATTATATGATGTTGTCTTTATTGCAAATTTTCCTGAGAAAAAATTGACAGAGATCACAAAATTACTAGGATAGATTTAAGGTGGGGGAATAACAAAGTTATGTAGTCAGGACACACATACTCTGCTAACCCTTGAAGCCGGTTGAGTTTTCTAGGGGGAAGGGTGTTGTTTAGGGAAATGTGCTTTAGAATTTTTTTCCTTCAGCTTAAGTTTAGAATTTTTTAATTTAAAACTTTAACCACTTTCCCTTGTAAACATTGCGTAACAACAAGAATATGTGACAAGCATTATCTCACATAACAAATTGTATTAAATAGAAATAAGAAAAATAGTAAACTCGGAATCAAACCACGTCCACTCAGCTACATTTCTAACTTTTGGTCAATTGCTTGAAGGGTTGAGTCTTCATTCAAACTGTATTTGTACAAGCCCTTAGCCACTATGATGCATTTTGGGTCATTATCTTTATTTAAGAATGCAACACAAAGAACAAATGAGTAGTCCAAAGTCACAATCAAACTAACGTAACATGATGTTTTTCCTCAACATCCTAAAAACTAGTCTATAGTCAAAATCATCCAACTCACAAATTATTACATTAGTAGTCTATAGTTGTTAATTCCATTATTATAAGGCAATTGAGTAATCATGGCAGAGTATTTGGTGCAAGACCCAATCAAGAACCACAACGGTTGAATTCATCGAAAGAATAATGTCACAAGTTTTAGGAATAAAAAATACGGACCCCAAAATTTATTGCGAAAATAAATTAATATTCTTTTCTATGAAATTTGCAATTTTACGAATTGTATTTCTAATGTTGTAGCAATCAATCACCAAAAGTAAGTGCCAAAAAGCAGAGTTGATCATGTTTTCTACCATGGAAATTTTTTAGGCTAGAGCAAAAGTATTACCCACAAACAGTAAGAATGTGTTTTAAGTATATATATACCAGCCTTAGCGAAAAATCTAACATCCGATCAAACTGATTTACCTGGCTCAGCCTAGCAACGTCCACTTCTCCAAAAGATAAGAGTACCTTCAGACGAATCTAACAGGTCCATGAGGTAGAGCGTGTAAGCTTCGGCTTCGCTATCTTTTTGTCCTCTTCAAGAGAGATCATGAGGAGGTTGGATGGGTTCTCTATCATGAGTTTTGCAACCAAATACCCAGCAATAGTCCATGTCTGGTACTTCCTTGCTTGCTTCCCAATGTAACACCCAGTCTTACCATCATAGTACTCAGGCCACCCATCTTTGGGGAGGCGCTGCTCCACCGCTTCTATTGCTCTCTTTGCAATTTGTGGCCTTCCAGTTTTGATGCAGGCTGCTGTCAGTAGCCATAGCAGAACTACAATAACAAACCACACCAGCACTACATATCGTTACCTACGACATTATTCTCATTTAAAAAAAAAAAGAAAGAAGCAGCCATTTCCCATGTTCATTTGACTTCGGTTGTGATTTCATGATACAAAAATGATTAATCAGGTTTGTCTCAAATAAGAATTAGTGAGGATTAAGCAAAAAACATTACTAAAATAACATGAGGATTATAAGAACATCATCAAGGACTGGAATGTAATTAAGAAAACCATCGATCCAGGGATGAATTCACATTTCAAGCACCTGCAGACTTTCAGTGCCACCATGCCTTCTTAAAAGAATACTTGGTGAAACATTCTTTTCTTACTGATGAATAAGTACTCTAGTGTAAGTTAGTGCACCAACAACTGCTTTTAACTATCATTACAAACAGAACCACAAACCAGCATTTGCATAGAAATGCTGACATTCTCAGCCAAAATTCTGGTAAGATTGACCATATAAAGCTAAGAAAGTTTCCTAGAGCTCAAGGTTATTCAAAAATATATGCTGAAAAATGTGTGGTTCGACAGTCCAATAGTATTTCCTTACATTTTAAATTAAGTGGGCATGGGAGCTAAATCTCCCAGTTATTAGTTATTACAATGACCTCTTTTTTTGATCCAGAATCAATAAATCTTGTGCTAATGCTTGATCAAAGACAGTGCCCGACAGCAAATAAGGTACAAGAATACTAACATGAAATCGCACAATGCACATGGACTCACCTGGCCAAGATCCACCATTATGATAACTCCAGCGTGTGTTCTTTGGGTCACATCCGGTGACAATCCTCCACTGGTGGCCTTCCAGAGCTGGGTATGCAATTTTCAGAGGCATCTCCCCAATCAAGTCTGCCCAGCGCTCCTCAATTAAATCCATAATGGCTGTAGCTTGTACTGGTGTGACTAAAGAGCTCAAGATAGCGATACAGTTCCCAACTAGGAACCACCTAAAGTCCATGCGAGCGGGGCTGACATTGCCGATCAAATATCCCCCGCGCAATGGCATGAATTCGAACAGCCAGTCTGGGATAGATTCAGGGATTACATTGAACTTGTTTACAGCTGTGTGGGAGTATTCCTCAGTTTTGTAACGGTAAATGTTATTCAGTTGCGTAAAGTCAAGCCAGTAATAGTTTTGGATGTGATAACTGAGAGCAGCAATCCGCTTGTCAATCCGCTCAATCAACTCCTTCCCATCTCGCTCTGGTTTTAGCATCTGTTGTGCTGACCTTAGTGCAAAAAAGAAGAGCGCCTGGATCTCAATTGGATAGCCATATATTCCCTGATCCAAAAGCAAGCAAATGATATTATAAATGCAGTAGTTGTAGTTTTATTAAAATCCTCTACGTAGTTGAAAGTACAAGGAAGTTTGGACCAAACCTAACATCTCCAGTAGAGAACAACCTGTTTGACTACCAAGTCCTGACTCACTCAACACACTTAAAGCTCACACAGCTCAGCACAAGGACATGCTGCAATCAATTGGAATAAAAGATACAAGATCTGACTGGGATTTCATTTCTCCTTAAGATGAAAACACCACCCTGTGCAATGAGGTTAACAAATATAGACAATTGACAAACTGGATATTTCATTAATTTCCGGTTTTAATTGGGAGAGATGGTTTAAATTTCTCAAATCTCACATATGAACGGCATCTAATTAAGCTCAGTTAATAATGTGGAAACAAGGAAGGCCAAAACCAGTTCAAATGGATAATCACTAAAGTGAGGACGTCCATATGTCAGATTTGCCAATGCATGTAGGTTGGCCAATTTGACTCTCATTGAGTGCACGTACGTTCTACATGGTATCCACCCTTGGTTCCCCTTGAGATGTTGGAAAGGATGAAACAGGGGAGGGAAAACTTACCATCCTCCTATCAATCATGCTACACCCATCTGCACATAAGAGGGTTGGAAATGTGTCAAAGCCATCAGACAGGCAAAGGTCGAGTATCAACTTCATTCCTCTCTGCACTTCAGGTAATTCCGACAGAGAATGATCTCGTGTGCATTTTGTATAAGACCTTAGCAAAATGATCCACCAGAATCCTGAATCAACAGGTGCAACTCTTCCAATTGCACTGCCACCAAAATCCGCAGCCAAAATATCCTTGTTGCGATGTGAGTCATATAGCACCTTGAAACTGGCAGGCATCACACCTTCTGCAAGAGTAAAGTTATCAATCCTCTTCTCCCTGCCTTGGAGGTGGAGGGTCTTTAACAGGAAGTTTTTCACAATCTCAGGTTCGGCTGGAGTTTTCATTAGGCATGCTAAGCCACAAGGAACAAAGTCTCTCACAAACACCTGCCCATAAAAATTAGTCAGATGAAATCTAATTAGCAATAAAGGCAGGTAAAGGTGCATCACTTCAAAATTAAAGCAAGCCACATCAACCTAATAGCCATTAGATTAGCAGAGTGTTTCAATGTCTAATGGGACCTATTTTCAATTCAAGTAATGGATTAAATCCCCAAATTAAGTACAAATAACCAATGGGTCTTTGGTCCAATGGTACTTCTTATCTTATGAAGATTTTACCTTCTTGAGGTCAAGGGTTCAACTCCCTCTCTTCCCTCCCCCCCCCCCCCCCCCCCCAAAAAAAAAGGTACAAATAGCATTTTACTAAATCTATAGCCAAGGCGAAGGTAGTAATAACTAAGAAGCCAAGGCACTTCTAGCAATGTTTTAACAAAAGAACTCTTCACTATCATCAACTCTATGCATCACGAGTTGCATCTCAGAACTCAAAAGAAATGTATACATCATTAGGATAGCAAAGTCAGATTAACTGATCCCAATTGTATTACCCTTATATATGTACATTTTAACAAACCGAATGAAAAATCATTCATACATTTTCTGCAACCAAAATTAAAAAATAGATTAACAATCACAAATATGCAGAGAAAATCAAGATAACACCTGGAGAGAGAGAGAGAGAGAGAGAGAGCAGCAAGCAGAATGAAGATCAAGATGAAGAACCAAGCGTAACTCATTCTTCAATTGACGTATTCAGCATCACACATAGAAAACAGGAACACACAGATATCCATGGATATTTCGCTGAGAACATACATCAAGATATATAGTGAAAGATCGAGAACTAATCCTCCTCCAAGTATACTCATATCGGACAAATACAAAACGAAATTTCAAGAACATATGACAATCATCCTCAAACTATATTGCAGTATGCTCTCTCTCTCTCTCTCTCACACACACACACACACAAACAAACGCAGAAAAAAACACACTAAAATATGGATATACCTGATTGTAATTCAAAGCTTCGGCATTCGTATCCGAAGCCGCAAGGGTTCCAACGGCCTTATCTCTGCAGTAAACGTACGAATTCTTGAGTCTCTCCCACGCTTCGTCCATCATTGCCGAAGAATCAGTAATATTCTCTCCATTACTCACCATAGGATCGAGAAACTTCTCAAGACTCGCACCAACGCTTGGACAAGTCTTCAAACACGGCGTTGTTCGAGGCATAGCAGCTTCATACTCGTCCTCACCATTATTCTTCATTCTTACAGACTTTTTCACCTTCTCCCCCTCTGTGCTATCATTCTCGGTCGAAGAAACAAGAAATTTCTCCGAGTCAGTCGGTGATATCTGACTCGGAGAAATGGGAGCCTTGTTGCTGTGGTTTAGGTGAAGACTCAGAGAGACATCAGCAGCAGCAGATAAATCGTTCACTTCTTTCCCGTTTTCTGAGATAATATCCTTTGAATCGGTTGTTTCCGGCGGAGTGTTTTTCCCGGTGAGATTGTCCGGCATTTCAGTGTGGCTGACGAAATCCATTACAGAGATACAAAGTGAATAACTCTGCGGACCAGAGAGAGAGAGAGATCCAAGAAGCAAGAAAGTATTGAGTGGGAGTGGTGAAGGCATGAAAGCAAAATGGCGTGTATATGGCGGTTAACGTGGGAATTCGAAGAGACCGAGCGTTGGTTGTGAATTCTCACTGTACCCGTGTCATATCATTTACATTTACAGATATGCCACAGCGGGTTTTAGTGGAGAACCTAGGTTAAATTATCAACCAAAGATTACATTATGTGACAATATTAATATGATATAACCGTTATAACTAATATTTACTTGAGATCAATTGTTAAAAAAAAATTCATTAGTCACACTATATTATTAATATCACGTGATGTCCCAATCTATTAAAAATATAATTAAATAAATAAAATAAACTATATTTTTTTATATAAAATGATTGTCAAATGACATAAAGAGATAATTAGTGAAATATAAGAGAATCGTTTTCTCACTTGTTATGTTACCACCAAGTAGAGAGGCTAATGTGGTGCACAATAAGATGATATCACAGTTAGAATAAATATTTTCTCCAACGGCAGTGAGGGAGGAGCTTCAACTTGGTAGAGGGTAGGATTGGCAATAAAACAGTATAAGTTGGTTTTGTCTGTTTGGGGATTTATTTGAGTGTGATGGTTCCGTGTACGAGTAGTACCATTAAGTTATCGGGGAGGTATTAGTGCTGGCCGCTACTGTGCTCCTGGTGCTCGGCAACAACCCCAAATGGAACAGCCAGTGCCTTCTCACGTACTAGGCATTTTTTGGATTTCCCTCCGTACGTAATTAGAATAATGGTGGCCCAACTCACAGCGTTGCACACGAGTTAGATTTATAAATTCTTGATTATATTTTTATTTAGATTTAATTGCTTTTTATCCATCGTGGATTTGGATAAAAACACTTTATTTGTTTTATATTAAAAATTATGCACATTATCTCTTTATAATTAATTATGTACTAAAATAAAGTAATTGACGGCGTTAACGAAAAAAAAAAATTATCATAATGCCCACGTTTTAAAATCAGATTTTTCGTTTGATTTACTCTTGACCATAAAACTAATGAACATGTCAATAAACCAACATATTTCAATCAAATATATCGAGTCTCTTTTTCCTTCAAGTGAAGTTTTGATTCGGGACCGAAAATTACTTATGTTTTTCTTACATGTTTTTTGATTTAAGATCGATGTCCTACCTATTTAGGTATTACACTTATAAAGAGTATTTTAAGCATTTAGACAATATTATTTTATAAGGAAATAATGAAAATACAGCTCACAAAATGTTTTGAGTATGTGGTGCACACTCTTCGTTAATTTGAATGGTAAAAATAATCATTTCACTTTGATACATTAATAAAGAACGTAATGTACATAATTTTAATGGATGCAGTTCACATAATTATTCCAACTGTTCATGATGTTGTTCACGAAGTAGAAACAGAAGATGCAAACTTAGCAACGTTGATTTATGAATCGCATAAGGATCATTCTACTTCCTTTCCAAATCATCAAGATAAAAAAACAGGGATCACTATCGATCAGATAAACAGGCAGCAACTTCTGGCCTCTGACTCCACCTTCTTGCTGGAGCATCATTATGTACGTAGGAAGAATGTTGGGTTCTGTGTGGATGATGAAAGGGGCCTGCTGCTCTCCAAAGAGCCTCCAGACAAGGGCTTCTATTCTGATTCTGAAAAAGCTGACTCCACATAATATCTTGAAGAGGACTCGGTCAATTAAGAAGCAGGAGACAGCAGTACTGCAATTCAGCAAAAAACAAATTATTCTCAATCTGGTATGGTTACTAGATCAAAATCTAGCACCTTCACCTCAAAGAATCTCTATGATTAGTGTAATCTCTTGGAATATTAGGGGTGCAAAAAGTGAGCCTTCAAGGCTAAGACTCAAAAAGTTAATTAAGATGCATGATGTAAGTCTGATCTCTATACTTGAACCAAAGATGATGCCTTCTAAAATGCATGGGTTATGTACTTCTATAGGATTTAGTTCCTCGTTAGCTAATCCTTTAGCTGAGAAATACATTTGGCTCTTATGGGACCATAGAATGCAGGTGAATATCCTTGCCAGCCATGAGCAAGCTTTGACAGTTCAGGTCACTTACTTAGGGTCATTAACATTTAATGTCTCGTTCATCTATGCGAAGTGTGACTATATCTTGAGAAGGCCACTATGAGATCATTTAGCTGGTTTACAAACTGCATCAGTCCCTTGGATGTTAGTTGGAGACTTTAATGCTATTGTCTCCTCAAATGAACGTAAAGGAGAGGCAACTCCTAGTCTATCTGTTATGACAGAATTTTCTAGCTTCATTAATTCTATGGGCCTACAAGATTGTGATTTTTCTGGATCCTCATATACTTGGTGTAATAACCATGATGGGAGGACACGTATGTGGCAAAGGATTGACAGAGCTCTCACTAATGTGCACTGGGGAAATAAGTTTGCTAACATAACTGTGAAACATGCTGCAAGAGGGCAATCTGACCACTACCCATTGATTGTTAAGTTTTCTGAACTTAATTCTATTAGAAGACTTTCATATTTCAAATTTATGGATATGTGGACTGAACATCCAGGATTTCTGAGTTTAGTAGAGACCAGCTATAACAATAGTTACTCTTCAAATCCCATTGTTGACATTTTTATGAAATTAAAGCAAGTTAAGGTACAACTTAAACAGTGGAATAAAGATACTTTTGGGAATATTTTTGATGCTATCAAAAGGCATGAAAAGGAGTTACTTCAGGCAGAAGTTAAATGTGAGACATAAGACACCATTGAGACTAGACAAGCTCTTCTAACAACGAAAACTAATTTGGAGAGTTCTTTGAGATTGGAAGAAATTTTCTGGAGGCAGAGGGCTAACATTCAATGGGCAATGGAGGGTGAGCAGAATACCAAATTGTACCATGCAATAGCAAAAGGCAAATCAATGAGAAGCAGACTGGGAAGAATAAAGAATGCTGAAGGAAATTGGCTAGAATATGAGGAAGAGATAGCAAGGTGTGGGGTGAATCATTTTTACAATCTTTATAAATCTGAAGAACATATTTTGGATGCAGATTTGCTATCAGTAATCCCAAGCTTAGTCACTCAAGAAGACAACAATATGTTAACCTCTCTTGTATCTTCGGAAGAGCTGAAGGGAATTGTTTTTTCCATGTCTGTGCACAGTGCGCCTGGACCAGGTGGGTTCTCTGGTAGTTTTTTCCACTGTGCTTGGGAGATTATCAAAATGGATTTGCTATCAGCAATTAACTACTTTATGCAAGGGGGTGTCATTCCAAGATTCGTTAATGCTACGTTGCTAGCCCTTATACCTAAAAAGGATCACCCAGATAATTTTTCTGATTTTAGGCCCATAAGCCTCTGCAATTTCCTTTACAAAATATTTACTAAGCTATTAGCAACTAGGTTGAGTGGTCTGCTCCCCAAATTAATTTCCATGGAGCAGCATGGCTTTGTTATGGGAAGAAGCATTGGGGATAGTATTGCTTTAGCTCAACTCATGATGAATGAGTTAGACAGGAAAGTGGAGGCTGGGAATACTATTTTAAAGCTAGATATGATGAAGGTTTTTGATAGAATGGAGTGGGATTTCATCCAAGAAGTACTCAAGAGATTTGGATTCTCGGAGTCTTTGGTGAATATTATAAGTAATTGTTTCCAAAATCAACACATCTCAGTGAATATCAATGGGATCAGACATGGGTTCTTTCCAACTTCTAGAGGATTGCGGCAAGGAGACCCTCTCTCCCCTAGTTTGTTTATACTAGCGGAGGAGGTGCTAAGCAAAGGTCTTAAAATGAAGTTCCAACAAGGTCTTATCCAGAGTTTTCACACAGGAAGAGGTTCCATTCTAATCAGCCATCTTCTTTTTGCTGATGACACACTCATATTTCTCAAAGGAAATAAAAAATTTATGAAAAATCTCCTACAATTTGTTGACAAGTATGAAGTATCTTCTGGACAAAAGGTGAACAGACAGAAAAGCTCTCTTTACTGCTCCTCCAAAATGCCTCTTGCCAGGAAAAACAAGTTATCTCGTATTGCTCAAATTCCCCTCAAGGCTAGTCCACTGACTTATCTGGGGTGTCCAATAATCAGAGGTAGAGTTAAATTAATCCATTTCGAGAATTTGTTGAACAAATTCCAATCTAGATTGGTGGGGTGGTATGCGAAGTTGTTCTCTATCATGGGAAGAGCTATTCTTATTCAATGAGTGTTAAGTTCTATTCCAGTTCATCTCTTATCAGTTTTAAATCTGCCCAAAGGGATCATTGCAAGATTAAATGCCATTATGGCCTCCTTTTTCTGGTCTGGTCAACAGGGGGTGAAGAAAAGGCACTGGCGCTCTTGGAAGAATATTTCTATGCCTAAAGGAGAAGGGGGTTTGGGCATAAGAAAATTTGAAGAAGTGCAGCAAACTTTCAAAATGAAACAGGTCTGGCAACTCTTGCAAGGTAACTCCTTATGGTCCTCTACTTTACAGCTAAGTATCTACATGATAAGCATATTCTAAGGAACTTGAAGAAGGGATTTTCCAGATCCTTTGACTCCTTGGTTCCCAATTTTGAAGTAACTGTTACGAATTCCAAGTTCTTGGTGGGGTCAGGTAGTGCAGTGGACTTTTGGTGTGATAATTGGACAGGTAAAGGTCCACTTATCTTGAGAGCCACTTCTACTCCTTCTGAATATCCTAAGCTCTCTGAGGTTTTGGTTAATCATTTCTGGGAATTAGAAAGGCTATTGCAATTTATGGATGCTTCCTCACTCCAAGAAATCCTCTCTACCCAGTTACAACTGACTGATAGAGAGGATAAACTCGTCTGGCAACTTTCTACACCGGGGAACTTTACAGTTAAAACTGCATGGGAACTCATTAGAACTTCGGGTATGACTAATGTTCAAGCTGGTACTATTTGGAAGTAGGTATCTCCGCCTAGTGCTCAATTAGTGGGTTGGAAAATACTTCATAACATACTGCCTATGGACTCTACTTTTCAGAAGATTGGGATCTCTATGGTCAGTAGATGTGCATTATGCTGTGCAGCCTCTGAAAACGTCAAGCATGTATTCATTAGCTGCAGTTATGCTCGTGAGGTTTGGTCAAGGATTTCCCAAGTCATGGGATTCCAGATTATTGTAGATGAGGAGCCAATAACTAGATTTATGCGTCTAGTTAGAATCTATAAGCATCCCTCTCTTAGTCATTCATTGATAATGGATATTTCTTTACTTGTTTATTGGCAGCTCTGCAAAGAAAGATACAATAGGCAGTTTGAGGGCCAAAAACTTCACTCATCTAAGGTTTTTCATACGATCATGAATCTCTGTAGATTGCAGGCATATAGAGTTAGACCAAAGGTAGTGGACTCTCCTACATGTATTGCTCTACTTCACTCTCTCAATGTATCCCCAGCAAGGACACCCACAGTAAAGGTGAGATGGATTAGGTGGACTACCCCCATTCATGGCTCACTCAAGCTAAACACTGATGGAGCCTCTAAAGGAAATCTTGGGCAGTCAGGTGGAGGTGCTATTCTCAGAAATCAATGGGGCCAGTTTTTTTTGGGTGGTTCTTTTTATTATGGATTCTGCACAAATATGGAGGCAGAGCTAAGGGCGTTGATTGATGGCTTGGAATTATTACTGCAATTTGGCTTGGAGGTTTATCAAATTTTTATTGAAACTGATTCACAGATTTTGGTGAATATAGTCAATCAATCTTGCAACACCTCTTGGAAATTTTGGTCTCTATTGTACAAATTAGTCTCTCTCCTTTCCAAGTTTGATTTTCAAATTCAACATATCTACAGAGAGAGTAATTTTGTGGCCGACTCTTTGGCGAATAAAGGAGTCTCTGATCAAGCCTCTTCTGTTTATTCCTCCTCGGATCTACTACCTACCTCAACAAGACTCTTAATGCTTCAAGATGTTAGGAAGCTAAGAGTTCTAAGAAATAAAGTATGTTTAATGTCCTGATGATTGGAATTGATTTTCTAAATCAATGGTGCTATCGGTCATTTACATTTACATACATTTGCAGCAAACTACTTATGCTGTCCATACTAAGCTACTTATACAACATAATTCAAGAAGTAGATACGCAGTTTAAGAAAGCATTTGAAGCAGATATCATTAGGGCTTATGCATTTCATGGAAGAAGACAACAGTTTCTTCTGCAATATTGCTGGATTCTTCATCATCGTCATGCCTAATTTTAAGAAGATCTACTGGATATTCATCTTCTACATTGTTTCAGGGGATTCTCTATTCTTCTCTTGCTCAAATCATTAGATCATTGATGGTCTCTCTCATGGATTCAGATTTCACCTGATAAGACCGTTCATCTGTCTTATGGGATAAGAGCGTTCCTGATCAGCTTCTCAGCTGGTCTCTCAGCTTTCTATGGCGCCTGCTGTCCATTTAAGGCTCTTATCTCAGGCCCTAGCTCAATTACTCCAAGCATTATTCATTACTGCATCAGCTGGGCGCTATTGCTAATTTAGGCAGCATGTCTAGGTGTTTAAATTTCTTTTATTGATTGTACTTGGCATGCATTTTGCTTTCCTTTATTTTAATACTTTAATGTATTTAGCCTGCATCGAGGGGTAAGGTACATACGTCCCCCCCTAGCTAGGTGTAATTTTACCTTTTAATCAATAAAATTTTCTCGCACCGTCGAGGTTCACCAAAAAAAAAAAAAAATGTACATAATTTTAAACATCAAGTAAATAAGATATTTTTCATCAAAAGAATAAGGAGATAAAAAATAATTAACCTTTTTATTTAATTAAAAGGATTAATCTCAAATTGCATCCTAAAAAATCATTCGAATCTCAATTTATACCCTCAAAGATAAAAAAAAATTAATTTGCACTCTCAAAGATAGAAATTTGTATTAATGTGCACCTCAAACTAACAACGGTCAGTTTGCCGTCTTAAAATTAAATGGATAAATTATACTTAAACTCTCTCATGCTTGTCACTTAATCACCTAAACTCCCTACATTTGAAATATTACACCTACATCCCTTTAGAATCTAAATATGATAAAAAATGTTCTCGCAATTGGACATCCAAATAATTCTATTTAAGTGATGTATTGCATTAGATATAAATAATATTATATAAATATCTGCATTATATTAGACATTCAAATAGTAAACTTGATTTTGAATTTTAGAGTATAACGAGCCCACAAAATAAAGGGTAATATGAAAATTATAATTTTTTATTAGGATAAAATCATATTTTTAAACGGTTATATTAACAGATATCAACGACAAATGGTTATATGTTACACGTGTACAAACTTCAGAAAGTGTAGGAGTAATATTCTAAATGTGAGAGAATCCAAATGATTAAGTGACAAGCATAAGGGGATCTAGGTATAATTTATTCATTTAGTTTTAGAGTATCTCCAACTCATTCTCTATTTCTTCTCTTTTAGCTACTTTAGCTAGCCAAACACAAAAAATTCTCTCCAACCCACTCTCTATTTCCTAGTTAACCCAAATGGCTCACCAAATGCGGTGAGCCATTTGAGTTTTCTAAATTCTCTCTCTACCTTTTTTTCTCTCTATCTCTCTATATATATGTTTTACTTTTTTTAAATTATTAGAAGTTAGTGAAAGTTGGGTGTAGTAGTTAGATAAAATAGGGAGTGTGGTTAGAGTAAATTTTAAAAAGTTGCTAGTTAAAGTAGTGAATTGAATATTTAAATATACTTTGAATATCTATTTTGTTGAGTGTGGTTGAAAATGCTCTTAGAGGACAAACTGATGGCACATTGATATAAATTTTTATTTTTGAGGGTATAAATTGAGATTTTTGATTTTTGATAGTACAAATTAAGATTTAAACAATCTTTGAGGATGCAATTTGCGATTAAAAAAAAAAAAAAACTGCTGCCCTGTCTCACCCGAACCAAGGGCACTAACGGATATGGAGCCCGAAATTGCATTTCTATAGCTAGAGACTATCGTACAGGAGGGTCCGTTTTCAATTTCTCCATCCATCATCAAGGTACGGAGAGATAGCAAAACCACAAAATTAAAAAACAAAGAGGAAGACGAGAATGGCGGTGATGGAGAAGCTGAAGATGTTCGTTGTGCAAGAACCTGTGGTTGCAGCTTCTTGCCTTATCGCTGGTGTCGGTGCGTTCTCTTCTATACATATATGCATATGCTCTCTAGCTTCGTTGTCTAAAAACCCTAATCAGGCAATTGTAGATTTGTACGTTCAATTAGATTTGTGTTTTGCTTTCTGATGAACTATTGTGGGTGGTTTTTCAATTTGTATAAGGCATAGAAAGAATTGGATACATGCCTACTAATGCTCCATCTAATTCCAACACGCAAACTCAAGCACAAACACACTTATAACTTATTCTGGATCTGAATTTGTCTATAGTTGTGCCACTGACGAAAAAACTCACGAAATTGGAATGGGTTTTGGACGGTATGGGTTTGAGTCTACATTTGATGCTTCTTGTTGCACATTCGTTAGAAGTTAAATGGAATATGGAACATTGAAGGATAATCGTGGGCAAAATGTGAAGTAAGGAACAATATCGTAAATTCTGCATATTGATTTTCAAAGAAGGTGCCAATGAGTGTGGCAAAAAGGTTGGGATATGGGACATTTTATGGATTTGATGTTGTAGATGACTTCTTATGTAATTATGCCATTGTTATTTATTGTGGCTATTTTTTTTGAAATAAAATAAAATTCATTTATGGTTCATTTGCTAGGGAAGACCTAAGAAACACGGACACTGATACGGGACACGGATACGACACGACACGGACACGCCGACACGAAATTTTTCAAAAAAGTAGGACACGGACACGTTAGCGATACGTTAAATAATATGTATTTTATATATATATATAAAATCATGTGATAAAATAAAAATATTATCATAATAATCTTTTAATTCATCATTTCCTTAATTCTAAAACTTCACATCATGATGTCACTGCATAAAAAGTACAATATAAAATATACTGATACACATTCAACATTAACATTCATGATTCAATAATCAATGACTTCTACAACTTTTACTTTAAAAAATATTACATTTCGTAATACTAATATTCATCAAATTTCAAGAGCTCCAATTTTGTAATCCCATTTTTTTTCACATTACTTTCATATTAAAAGACTATTTTATTTGTATATAAGTTCGTATTCATATCCAAAATTATGTTAAATTAATGTCCTATGTTCAATGTAGTGATTATAACTTTTTTTATATTATGATTGTGACTCATATCCCTTTAAAATTATCTAAATAACTCTTAATTATAAAATTAGCTAAAAAATTCTCAAAAAATTGAAAATAAATCTCAAAATGTGTCCCCCAGCGTGTCCCAACGTGTCCTGAACGTGTCGGCCGCGTGTCCCCAACGTGTCCAAAACGTGTCCTAAAAAAAATTTAACAATAAAAAAATCGGACACTCATTTTAACGTGTCCGACACGTGTCCGAGCGTGTCCGAAGCGTGTCCGTGTCCCAGACGTGTCCGACACCGACACTCTGCCCAAAATGAAGTGTCCGTGCTTCCTAGGGGAAGACTGTGGAGGTAAAGTTTGGGGCATAATACCTAACATTTAAATCTTAGCACCTGTAAGATCTGTCTTTACTTTACATTTCCAGCTACCAAATGGAGCATTACCACTAATAGTTATGGCTTAGGGACAAATACAATAACTTTTGAATCCTTACAAGGCGTCTATTTTTCTCAGTAAGGGTGCTAGTTCTACATACTTGTTGCTTCTAATGCCTTGTTATCAAATGATGTCTATTTAAATGGGAATTACTAAGATCATGCAGCATTTACTATGAACAAAATATTATGGGGTGCATATTTTCATTTTACTAGTCCTTGTTTTGTAAATGTTACAGGTCTTTTTCTTCCAGCTGTGGTGAGACCTATACTGGACTCCTTTGAAACATCCAAGCAAGTCCCTCAACCTGCCTTAAGTGACGTAAGTATCAAATTCTGAAACATGTAATATTGGGACAATTCAACTTCAATCGTGCATGAAAAACTGAGTAATTTGTGCTACACATTCGTAAGCATCAAATACCATCATTAAGCAATAGAGCCCACTCCACAAGAAAGGTGCAGGTTTAAGTTCCGGTTGAGACATGGATGCATGTTTCATAACAATACATTGAGACATTAAGAGTGCATGACTAATCACTTGGACACATTAATATCCAAGAGAGGATTTGGTCCCATCGTCTGATGGGTCACAATCGGTTCGTTAACTGCCCTAAGATTTATTCCAACCAGTTGGAAGCTACAAACCTTTATCCACTCTCTAATTTTTTTCCCATGTTTTCCACAAGGTGCTTTCAGTCTTCCAAGATTTGATGGTTTTTGGGTGGTGAATAGCATCCGTTTGAACGACTACTTATGTTGCAGTCAATCTACTTGTCATTGGATCCATCATATTTTGTGCGGTTTTAGATTTTGGTGATAATATAGCAGGATTGAGAAGTACTAAATTGTAATAGCCACATACTTATCCCCAGAAGGGGTCTTCATGGTTGTTTAGCATGTCAAAAAGTTAATTGCAGGAAATTTCTAGTGTTGCTTTTCACTTTAAAGGCATGTCAGTGCCCCAGTGCCTTAATTGAACTGATCGTTTGTTTTGTGTGTTTGCAGGTGGTTGCTGGTATGACTGGTAAAAAATAGGGGTAACAAGGATGGTAGATTAATCGTTTTGTAAACTAATTCGCTCGCCACACTTTTTACCCTTCAATTGTGATCCCAGATGGAAATAAGATTTCTAAGGTTTTTTTTAGGGTGAACTATGAGGTATTGCATACTGAACATCTCTTTTTTTGTTTAAGAGTATGAATGGTTAGGTTGAACCTGCCATCGAAAATCAATGAAATTGATCTTTTTGAACTGTGGGATGGCTTCTACATTGTGCTATATTTTGTCTAAATCTGTGGCCTGTGCCTTATCTGTGATTTGGGGGCCAGCCAGACCACCAGTTTTGCTTGTGTTAATCTGAATGCTAGTATGAAGAATTTCAGTATGTTTATTTGTACCTTGGTGCAGATTACTGTATCATTATGCTTCCGCAAGTAGAAGAAATGTGTATTATTTATTCGACAACATATAGTTCTAATAGATACACGAACATAATTCGATTCTTATTATTGGGCGAAAAGAGAATAACTGCTGTAGCATACAGGCTGAATCGATCAAAATCAAGCTATGGACACTGGCATCGGAGTCTATCACAGAAAAACTTCAAGAGGACTGGCCAAAGTGAAGCCGAGTGGTGGTTGACTTGACGACCCCAAAACAGCGAAGAGGTTTTATATGGAAAACCCATCTTTGTTCGATTTTCTTCTCCATGGAATGGCTTTCTTAAAGACCTCATATGCAGCTGCCTGTAATATCAACAAAGGGTAAATAATAAGAAAAAGAAAACCAATATGCGTTTTAAATTGTTTGGGGGGGCTGGCCGACATTTGGCCTTCCGATAGTAAGTCTCCGATGCTACTACTTGCGAATAGGACGAGAAACCTATACGCGAGTGTCGTCCTGGGCAAACACCGTTGACTAAATGATTTAGCTTGAATTTCAAATGAATTAGAGTGAAACAGGGTAGATTTTAATAAATTTATTTGACGATGTTAAATAGATTTCGTAAGACCCAATATTTATTTAGACTTACTACTTATTTAATAGTGGTGATTCATCAAATCAAGTTTTTAAATCAATTTTTAAAAGTCTATTTAGCATTCTCCATCAAAAGATTGTACACTAATGTCATTGAGACATAATTGAGGTATATAATTTAGAAACATAATGAGTTATGACCAATAGATGATAGTGAAATGTAGGGTCTATTGTAACATTAAATGCATTTCACTGTTATCTATCGGTCACAATTCATTATATTCTTAAATTAAGTCCGTCGGATTATCTTGCACTAACATTGCTCCGGACTGAATATAGGAAGAGAGAGAAAAGATGGAACTTTGGATTCCAAATGACTTGACAATTGATGGTCATTAGGTAAGTAATAAAAGTTTGTAGAACCTACCTATTTGTAATTCACAATTTGGTAAAAATTTTAGTGGATGTAGAGAAGTTACCCGGAATTGAGATTTTCCATGAGAGAGAGGGGAACAGCTTCCATTCCTAGCCATCTTCATCCTTGTACCGCCGCCAGTCTCACCATCATCGCAACCTGCTATGTCCATGGAAGATGGAAAGACAAAACAACCCCCACCAACACTCTTTTTGCCATCATCCTCAAGTTTAGGGTTCTTTTGCCCCCAAGAACCAAACAATCCTCTGCTCTTGGTCTCTTTATATAATTTCTTGCCGAGAATCATTGTATCAGTCTGCCCTCTCTCATGACCCATATTCTTAATGTCCAAACACAACTCACGCTTGCTTATAATTCTGAATGAAGGTGCAGCAGAGATATTGGTTTTGTCAAGGACAGTTGTGGGCGAGGGTATATTTTTAATACTCTTGGCCTTCAACAACAGCCTTGGAGGTAGCTTTAAGCACTTGGGTCCCTTGTTGTTGGGATGGACAGTGATGTGGGTGGTGGTGCTGCAGGGTGGTCGTGGCTTACCAGGCTCTTCCTCCCACCGGAACGGAACCGAAGCTAACGTGTGGAGTGGTGTTAGCATCCCAAAGTGCTCTGGTGACTGCATGGGTTGAAATGAGAACAGCGGAAGTGTTAGTGAGGAATTTCGATCGAGTACTGCTTCCGATCCCATCTCTCTCTCTCTCTCTCTCTCTCTCTAACAAAAAATGGGAAGAAGAAGCAATCTTTTGTAGGCAGTAGCTGAATTTTTTTTTTTCAAACTATGGCCCTCAGGTTCTAATTATGCAAGGCAGTTGGTAAGCTATATACATAAATCGGTTTCAATCAATATCTTCGATCCATTTAACTTGTAAAAACAATGATGAGTTTTCTTGTGAGACTCGTGTGATGTTGAGTGCTTTTTTGGGTGGAGAGAATTCTTCATGATGCATGTGGAATTGACCCCCCTTTTTTTTCTTCTGGAAATAGGAAATAAATAAAGAATTGGGTAAACTACACAAATCACCATTAAATTATGACATTTGTATCAATTAGGCCCTAAACTTTTTTTGTGTGTCAATTGAGCCCTAAACTCTCTAATTGTATCAATTGAGTCATTTTATCTGCCTCCATTGAAGTGTGTCATTCACGTGCCTATATTGCACAAAAAGACTCAATTAACATAATTAGAGAATTAAGGAACTCAATTGACACACAAAAAAAAAGTTCAGGAGCTTAATTGATATAAGGATTATAGTTTGAGAGTCATATGTTTAGTTTAATGCAATCATTGGTGTTACATGAGTGACCATTTTGTCACTTTTCGCTAAAAAATCTAGAGGTAGATTAAAGGGTTCAATAGACACAATTAGAGAGTTTAAGGGCTCAATTGATATAAAAAAATTTAAAAATTTAATTGACACAAAAATCATAATTTGAAGATCATATATATAGCTTCCTCTAAAGAATTCTCCTCGCGTAAGTTTCACACCAACGGACCTACCAAGCAAGTCCCAATCCCACCTCTCCAGTCAACGCCCTCATCTGTGTGTGGAGAGAGAGAGAGAGATTCCCCATTTTGGAAAGTTCTGAATGTTTGAATTCAACACCAAACTATACCCTCCCATCCATATTTTTTTTTTCCTCTTCCAGTTTGCTCTCTCTTTCTCTCAACGTCCATCCTTCAAAACCAAGCCAAACCAAAGCTAAGAAACAAACACAGACTTCTTAACTCTCAGTTGCCAAATCTCTTTCCATCAAACAACCCTTATCCTTCCCAGCTGACAGAGTATTATAACTTGAAAAACCTTGATAACTAAGTTTTTTTTTTTTTTTTTAAAACCTTGATGGTGCGAGGAAATTTTATTGATTAAAAAGTAAAATTACACCTAGATAGAGGAGACGTATGTACCTTACCCCTCGATGCAGGCTAAATACATGAAAGTATTAAAATAAAAGAAAGCAAAAAAGCATGCTAAGTACAATAAATAAAAGAAATTTAAACACCTAGACATGCTGCCTAAAATAGCAATGGCCCAGCTGATGCAGTAATGAACAGTATATAAAACAGCCAAACCTTCCTTTCACGGCATCTCTTCCACATGGTGTTAGAGAATTTATCAAACTGAAGGTTGGATCCAGGCGACTATCTTATCTCCTGAATGTGATATGTAATAAGGCACAAGTCCATGGGAATAATAAGAAACGATCCACTTTCCCAATAATAATAATGATGATAAATCAGCCGAGAATGTTGTGGCTGATTTGTGGTTGAGTTTTAGAATGTTGATTTGATCTTGACCCCTAAACGAATGAATGATGGGCATTAAGATCATTTTATTTTTGTTTTAACGGACTTAATTCTGAATTTTCCATGACAATGTATTTATTTTTCAATCAAAAAATATTATTTGTATCTAATTTGAAGATAGTTGATAGTATTGAAAGTGGACTATATATAATATTAGAACTCACGATTAATTCAATAATTATAATGAATTAAGTCTCTATAACATAACTCTTATTTGTCAAGGGAAGAAAAGTGATGCATAGAAGAACATAATCACATGGTGAAGTTAAGTTTGTCCAAAAAACCAGAGAACCCCAAACAAAGAACTTCTAATTAAATTACTCATTAACCCCTTGTCCCAATATAACACACACAAAAGAAGAAAGAAAACCCAACAACGAAGAGAAGAACTTCGATAGCCTTGTGTGTGTGTGGTGTGTTTCTATATCTTCACCTGGCCTACCTCTTTTAAGAGGTAGTGTTAGGTTGTTGATTAAAAAAATCAAAAAAAAAAAAAAAAAAAAAAGAGAAGAACTTCTAGTTAGCACAAGGGTTAATCTCACTTTGCACTCCAAAAAAGATGCTTAGATTCTCAATTTACATTTTCAAACATTAAAAATCTCAATTTTCATACTTAATGTTCTGAATTTATAGCAATATAGACCTTGCTCAGACTGTCGTTCAGTTTTCCGTCTTAAATTGAAACACGTGAGTTGCAAGTTCTTTGGACATGAGAATATATATAAATTCACAGACTGTTGATGTCTCATGTGAGTTGCACATTATAGGATTATCTTTTATTTGATTAATGAAGTTCTAGTTTCAATATACAAAATAGTGGCAAATTGATTGCAGACGAAGATCTGCAGCGATTTACATATCTCATTCTCATGCTCAAAGCACTTGCACTTCATTTGGTTCAATTTATAACAAAAAAATGAACGACAATCTAAGTCAGACCCACAATTCATAACATTGAGGGTACAAATTAAGATATTTAATATTTGAGGGTATAAATTGAGAATCTAAATATTTTTTGGGGTGTAAATTGAGATTAGGCCATACCACAAGGAGGAATTTAAAAAGAAAGAAAAATAGCTTCGACAATCTCAAACTTTTTTTGTTTGGTGAAAAGTCTCAAGCTAAAAAAAATTGTCACCTTGCCTTCTATAACATATACTAATATATTTCCAACTGAGAGATGATACTTTTAAGTTCATAACCAGGGAAAAAGGAAAGGAAAAACTTTTAAGTAAGCATAGGACTTGAAAATTCAAATATGTCAACAAATGTAAACGTCCATACCTAGGTGTCTTTGTCAAAAGGATATCAAACCTTTTTAGTTAATCAATTTTTTCCCCACTGAAACAACTTTCTTTCAAAGCAAGCATACTTCACCAAAACAACCAACCGATGCCTCTACGTTTAAGAAACAAGTCTCAAGGACCAAAAAATACGAAAAAATATTCATTGCAACGATGATATCACGTCAATATTGTCATGTGATATTACTAATCAATAATATATAAAAAAAAAAATTGAGTAAATAAACTCTACACTGCTCAATAACTACATGTCTATGTAAGTAAATAACTGCAACTCTTCTTTCATGTAAGTCAATAATTATCCAAGTTGAGTTCACTTTGTCTATTTAGAGTTTTATTATTAGTTAATGATATCAAATCATCAATACTGATATAATATCACCGTCTCATTGAATATTTTCTCCAAAAAGACGCAAGACCCTCACTCTCAAGTCTCAACTGCCCACGCCAGCACCCTAAATCGTCTCTCTTACTGCATTCTCATATTCCAACCAAAACTACCATCTGCTGAATCCAAATCTTTTCAAATGTATTAGCAAGAGAAGAGAGTCACTTATATAATATGTTTCAATTTAATTCACAATAGGTAATTTACAAAAAAAAATTAAAAAAAAAATGTGTTGCAGAAAATCTCACTCCCAATAGAGAATAATATTTTCAAATTGCAAAACTATCAAATTTTATTCATATCTTATCTAATTTTAAATCGGATATCCGATTTTAAAGGGCTTGTATATAGATTGTAAAAATATATTTTGTTCAATAATTAGATTGAATTTTTTAATCATATTCGGATTCTAATCCAATAAAATCCGTTTCTCAACTCGATCCGACACTTAAGCGAGAGTTTGAGAATTCTCTGTCTCAACCCAACATAATCAATAAATGGATCACAAGCTCAATTAAATGATCGTATGTTTTTGGAAACATAATTTATGTAGTCGATCTTGAAATTGTTGAGACAAGATTTTATTGAGTTGAATTGTATTTGTTTTGCGTGTTAACTGTTGTTGATGGCCGGACAGGTAAAAAAAACAGGGATAAGATGAATGGTAGATCTTGTTGCCAACCGTTTTGTAATCTGAGTATGAATGGTTTTAATTTCATGCTACTTAACCAATACAATTAAGCTTTTGTTAGAGCCTAATCAGTGCATGTTAGGATGCTGAGCTCCTCTTGACCTGTCACAGTGTAAGTTGTGTTACCAAACGGTATTTAAGCAAATTTATCAGCTTTACATGTAATTCTATGACTATGCTTCCTCTGATATAGTAGAAGAATAGTGTATTCGTTTATTAAACAACAAACAGTACTACGACTATCAAGCAAACATAATTCGATTTAGGGAAATGCTATTTGAACCTAATTTGGGGACCTAATATAGGGACCTAATGATGTACAACCATTAGATTGATTGTGGGCTTCATCTAACATTGAAACTCACAACTAATCCAATGGTTGCATTGAAGCCACATCATTAGGTCCCCATATTAGGTCCCCAAATAAGGTCCCTATAGCATTGCTCTTCGATTTATATATACATGATTAGCATTCAATGCATAGGCGAAAAGAGAATAAGAGCTGTAGCATACATAGAATTTTAAGAGGCAAGATCCATCAAGCTATGGACATTCACATCGGAGTCTATCATGCATAGAAAAGCTTCAAGAGGACTGCCCATAGGCCCCATAGTAAAGAAGAGCCCTGGCAGACTTGTCGACTTGACGAAACCAAAACAGCGAAGAAGTTTTATACGAGCCGTTGTTCAATCTTCTACTCCATGAAATGGCTACTTTTAAAACCTCATATATAGCTTCCTGTAATATCAAGGACAGGTTGAGAATAAGAAAACCAACATTCATCTAAGTTTTCTAAGATGTCGGCCAACATTCGACTGTCCGAGGCTCTGGTGTCTTATGTATCCAGAATAGGTTACATATTCTCTAGAACATTTGTCAAATCTTTTGAACATACAACAACATTAATTATAAGAATAATATAGCTTCCCAAATGGAAACCTAAATGCAAATCAATATAAAGCACAACAACGTTGAAGGGAACTTACCAAGAACTGAGACTTTGTTTGAGAGAGAGTGGAAAAGCTTCCATTTCTTATAATCCTCTCCATCTTCATCCTTGCCCCGTCACCACTCTCACCATCATCACGATCTCCACCAACTTGCTTTTAACCCAAACGTAAATAAGAAAAGTTACCTCCAAAACCATCTTCATCCTTGACTTTAGGGTTCTTTAGCCCCCGAGAACCAAAGAATCTAAGAGGACTCCAACTACTACTGAGAAAAGACCCCTTAAGCTTTCTTGTAATTCTGAATGAAGCTGAAGAGATTATAGTTCTGTCCACATCAGGAGAGTCCAGGACAGTGGTGGGTGAGGGCGTTTTAGTAATCTTGGACTCAACCAACAGCCTTGGAGGTAGCTTTAAGGACTTGGGTCTATTTCCACTTTTGTTGGGATGGACAGTGGTGAAGGTGGTGGATAGTCGTGGCTTACCCGGCTCTTCTTCCCACCGGAATGGAACCGAAGCTAAGCTGTAGAGTGGTGATAGCGTTAGCATCCCAGAGTGTTCAGGCGAGTGCATGAGTGGGACTGAGAACAATGGAAGCTTTGGTGAGAACATAGACTCGAGTTCTGCTTCCTGTCCTATGATTCCCATCTCTCTCATTCTCTTTAGAGTCTGCAATTTGGGGAGAGAATGGAGTTTTACATGCAGGAGGCAAAATTGGGATGAAGAAGCAAAGGTCTTGTAGCTGTTACTTTTTTTATTTGCTTAGAGAGAGAGAGAGAGAGTGCTAAACCTGGACTTGGCCATGTTTGTTCAATTTTCTACTCCATGAAATGGCTTTCTTAAAGACCTGGTATACAGCTTCCTGTAATATCAACAGAAGGTAAAGAATAAGAAAGCCAGCATGCAATTGAAGTTGTTTTAGCTAGGCTCCTGTGTAATTACTTAATATGACAAGAAAATTATATGCCAAAGGCTGTTCCTCCCAAATGTTACATGTTCATCACCAGCCTTCTAGGCTAGATGATATCCAATTGGTATCTCAAATCACATGTCAGGAGTTTTAGTTATTGTCTATATATCAAATATCGATTTTGGTATTATAAAGAAAAGTTATTAAAAAATAAGAGTGATGTTACCACTTAGTCTTGTGCGGTTACGGCTCAATTTAGGTCAAGTTACAATACGAAAAAAAATAATTATAACTAAAAAAGTATGTTCAATCCAAAAATGTTGAAATTGATGCCTACAAAATAGAGTTAATTACAAAATGACCCTTTCAAATTTGGGTCATGCTACAATCAACTTTCTATCGTTTCAATTTCAACAATTATGGAACTAAATTGGGTCGTGTTGCAATCAATTGACAACAAACACCAACACACCCCCAAATCTCTGTTGTCGTCCTGCCACCGAACCACCATCACCAAACACCAATTAACCAAATCCAAAAGAGAAAAGGAGAGCAAAAGAGAATAAGCCCGTTGTGTCTGGTGGTTGAAAGTGGGTTGGGGATGGAGATAATTTTTCGGTGTTTATTGTTTTTGAAGGCATGGAGTAAAAGGGTAAATTTGTCTTTAAATAAATTAAAGGTCACATGGCCAATTTCTATCAAATTTTTTACGGTCGAATTTAACAAAAATGGGGTAATTGATTTTACTAAAAACTTGACGAGGACAAATTGTTGAAATTGACAAGAGAGGAAGTTTAATTACCGTATGACCCAAACTTAAAAGGGATATTTTGTAATTAATGCTAAAATATAACCACTTCGTCCTTATTTTTTAATAAATTTTAGATAAAGTAGGAAACAATAAGTTTTTTAACTGAGCTTTTGGATAGTATTGCCTAGCACTGTGTATGGAATAGAAATGTAGAATAGCGCATACGAAAAGAGAACTTGCCCAGAATTGAGCCTTCGTCTGAGAGAGAGTGGAAAACCTTCCATTCCCTATAATCCTCGCCATCTTCATCCTTGTACCGCCATTCTTACCTTCAATGCAATCTGCTACATCCATGGAAGATGGAAAGACAAAGCAACCTCCATCAACTTTCTTTTTACCAAAACATGAATATGAAAAATAGCGTCCAGTACAGTCTTTATGCTTGACTTTACGGTTCTTTTGAAACCCTCTCATCATCTTATTCCTTCTCTTGCGAAGAACCATTGTCCAAAGCTGATCTCTCTGAGTCTCAGCAGGACTCGAACTGCTGCTGTCAAAAGTACCCTCAAGCTTTGTCATAAATCGGAAAGAAGTCGAAGAGAATACAGTTTTGTCCACCTTAGGACCGTCCAGGACGGTGGTGGGCGAGCAAGGTTTACTAATCTTGGCACCAACCAGCACCCTTGGAGGCAGCTTTAAGCGCTTGGGTCTATTTCCATTTTTGTTGGGATGGACGGTGATGAGTCTGGCGGCGGCGGTGGTGGTGCAGGATCGTGGCTTACCAGGCTCTTCTTCCCACCGGAATGGAACAGAAGCCAAGCTGTATGGCGGTGATAGCGTTAGCATTCCAGAGTGCTGTGGCGAGTGCATGAGAGGGACTGAAAACAATGGAAGCTTTGGTGAGAAAATATGCTCGAGCTCTGCTTCGGGTTCCATGATTCCCATCTCTCTCTCTCTCTCACACACACACACACACACACAAGATTCTGCAATTTGGGGAGGGAATGTGGTGTTACATGAAGGAGATAAAATGGGAAGAAGAAGCAAGCTCTCTTGAAGCGATTTTTTTGGGTAGACATCATACATACTCCCGAGCATTATTTGTGGATATAATTACAACCACATCCCTTTTACTTTTTGACATTTTCAGTGCATCCCCTCTTATTTTTTAGAATTACAATAAATCTCTTAATCACAGATTTTCTAGTGTGTCAGATTTAATCAAATTTAATGGCTTGAACCACCCATTTAACCCTCAAGTAAGAAAATCAGTATTGTAACGTATTTTTTTCTCTTATAGGCAAAGTTGTCTAGTTTGATCAAGAGTCAATTGATCAAAGTTTTGCTCTTATAGACAAAATTGGATTGTCAATCTATCAATTGCCAAAAAATAAAGTCTGTAAGTCCCAAATTTTACTTCTTTATTCACTTCATAAAATATATTTACCAAACAGAATCTTCTAAACATTTTTCAAAAAATCTATCAAAATATATGTATGCCAAATTAAGCAAACAAAAAATCTACTAACATTTATTATCATTTTATATTGATGATAGCTCAATTTTGACTGAAACAACAAAAACATAACGGTCAAATAATAGTTTTTTTTCACGTAAGGGTAAAACATCCTGATTGAAGGGGGAATCCGTTACAAGTTATCACATCCTAAGATGTGCAATATAATTCCATAAACAAGAAAAGGTGTAATGAAAATATCATAAACAATGAGGGTTGTAATTGTGATTTAAGCATAAATATAATAAACAACAACACACGCAGTCAACTTCATATACACACACATAGGCACATAGAGATATTCTCCATCTGGAAACGTTGTGGCGTCGAAGTTTTCAATCTTCCAATTCCTTAAGCAACACCAAAACTACACCATCTTCTCAATATTATTTTTTTTCTCTCTTCCACTCTCCTCTCTTTTTCTGTCAACCTCCATTCTTCAACTCCAAGCTAAACCAATTAAAACCAAAATTTTCAAATCTCTTTCCATCAAACAACCCTTCTAAGCTTCTTCCTTTACCGAATCTAATATAAATCGAAAATCCCTTGATAACTAACCTAATAAAATTCTAAGCAAGTTTAGTGCTCGATAGCAACAGTATAAACAACAGCCAAACCTTCATTTTCCCGTATCTCTCTCTCTCCTCTCCTACATGTGTGTTTTGCAGATCAACTGATCAGTTTTTGGCAGATGATTGCCACCAACCCTGAGATGTAGTAGATAGTAAGTCTAGTACTGAGTAATAAGCCATAGGTCTATGGAAAAACAAAAAGGCAAATGAGACTTTGTACCTAAAATATATTTAGATCTTCAATTGACATCTTTTAGAGTGTAGCATTAATCTAATAAAAATGTCATAATGTGATTCAAAATAACAAGTATGTTACTTTATCTGATAATTTTGTGTGAAATCTTCATGTTTTCCATGTTTATGCTCAATTATTTGTACATTATTTCATACTCAATTCTATCAGAATGTAGTACATTTACAACTTTTTATATGATTCAGGGGGCTATTTGAGAATGTTAATTTTTCAGGGTATGAATTGAGAATCTAAAAATCTTTTAGCACCTAAAGTGTCATTCCTCCAAAACAAAATACTATTACCGGTCAATTTCCTATGTTATATCATTATACTACATATTGCCTATGTCTGAAGGCACTGAGTAATAAAAAAATTGTCAATTATAAACATATTTGCATTCGCACCCAAAATCAAATCATAAACATAGAGGAGAAAAAAATAAATTTAAGCACTGATTGTAATAGGGGTGAACGGTGGTAATGGTGGTGGTTGTGGTGGGCAGCTATGACTGTCGTGGTGGTGGCAACGGTGATAGTGGTGGGTTTTGAGTGACGATGGTGGTAGTGACAGTCATGGATGATGGCGGTGGTGATGGGCAGTGACGATGATGGTGATAGGTGCGAGTGGTGGTGGGCGACGACGGGTGCTTGTGGGCGATGGTGGTGGTGGGTGGTGACGAATGGTGGTGGTGGTAGGTGTGGTGGGGGTGGGGGTGGGTGACAGTAGGTGACGACAGTAGTAGGCAACAACAAGTGGTGGTGGGCTATGGTAATGGGTGGTGGTGGTGGGATGATAGTGGTAGTTGTAATAAATATAAGAATGAAATGATGATGGTGGTGGCTGGTGGCTACTGGCGATGGACGACGGTGATAGCAATCAGTGGTGGGTAATGATGGTGGTGGCTGGTGGTGGTGGTTGTGGCAAAGGTGGTGGGTGGGGTGACAGTCGTGGCGATGGTGGTAGTTGTGGTGATGGAGGTGGCGGTGGCGGTGGCAGTGGTGGGGTGGCGACAACAGTAGTCGTGATGAAGTGTTTTATAGAGAAGTAAATTTAAAGAAAAAAATATTTTTTTTTTTTTACTTACTTATTTAAGTGATAAAACTACTTTTGACTTATTTAAAAGTAATTAAAATAAATTGTTCCTAACACTACTTTTTTTTTATAAGTCGTAGAAGCACTTTTGAAAAGTTATCTCAAACACACATTTAAATGACATATTTTTCTTATTAAATTTGGGAAGTTAATATTAGCCGTTAAATTAACTTTAAAATAAAATTTAAAACGATCTCTCAACTACAAAAAATAAAAGTTATTTTTTATTTTGTACTTTATTATATAGATGTTTAAAACAATATCCAAAACTAAACGGATGGTGCTTCAAGTATAGACACAAAATCGAACAAAAAAAAAAAAACAACAAGCATAGATGTAAAACTTTAAGATAAAAAAGAACAAATTATCCGGAAAAAAAAAAAAATATATATATATATATATATAGACACACACACACACACACACATATAAAATCTAAATAAAAAATTATTAAACGTAACATAGATATCAAAATATACCGAAAATAATGAAAATTCATATAACAAACAAGAAATCAAACATATAATAATTAAATTGAGAAATAATACTAACCTGTATCTCACTGAAAAAATTCATATTAAAAAAGTGTTTCTGTTAGTACATGAGATGAAATAGAAAATGAAACTCTAATTATGACAAAATATAAAATGGTTTTACTTATTAAAAGGGGTGTATATTGCATGGGGTGGGTTTAGTTACTAATGAGGTAGGTATAGAAGGAGTGAATTTAGTAGTTTGATAATGAAAAATTAAATAAAGTGGGAATGGAGATTTGAGGGGTGGGAATAGCCCAACCCTAAAGTAAAATATGTCTGGAAAAAATAAAGAACCCAAAACAAGAACTTCTAGTACTTAACCCACACATATTGATGGGCATGGCCCAGACCAACCTCAGCTCAGAGATTCAGTTTAGAAATATAGGTCATGTCCAGATCACAAGTGCAATCAAGCCAGATCAGAAATACAAGCCAACAAGGACCAAGTTCATTGTCTTGAAAAACCTAGTTTACTAGTGATGCACATGAGATCTTCATCTTAGAAAATGAATCAGGGTACGCATCATAAGTCTCAATCACCTGGTCCGTTATGCCAACATCACGGAACCACCCACACCCATCACAAGGGTGACGCCTTAATCAGGGCTCCCCGTGTTGGCACCTCCATCAAAGCCCACTCTAGAGCGCCATTAAGATTGTACTCCACTATAAATCATAAAACTCACCTACACATGGGACATTACGAACATCTCAGCACACTATACCTCTCAAGTAATAAGATTCTCCAGTCACTGTCGTCATTCCCAGTGGAGTAAATCACATATACCAAATCACTTAATCTCTGTGTTTACCTGTGTTAAACACTTTTTACTTCATCCTTAATTGATTTTGCATAAACTCAATTTTGTGTATCATCACATATAACCCAAAACAAGAACTTCTAATACCTTAAATGTGTATGTTTAATTCATATATAACATGGGATAAGATTGAAATTGCATTTTATGCTAAATATGGGACATTAAACGATAATTTAACACACCAATATTAAAAGTTCAGGGGACCTAGGCATGACTAGAAATTACAATCGCTACCCAACCCATAAGTAGTACGAGTTCAAAAAAACACTATTTAGAGATTGGCGGACACAAACTCTTGCACATAATCTTGGTGCCTTCTCTTGAAAGAATAGAAGTTTCATTCGATTTGATAGATTTCCCCCAACGTAATCCACAGAAATCCCGCCAAAATGATCGAAGGATTCATCCACACAATCCAAAAACATTTTTTGGCCATAGCAACACAAGCATTTATACATTTTTACAGGTTATTAGATCAAAACAGAACGCTCCACAAACAAAGGTATCCCAAATTCCAATTCTAACCAAGTTTCTTTCCACCCAGTCCATCTATTTTACTTCTGCTGACTCTGAACCAAGCTCCAAATAACAAAGAAAAATAAACCTTACTATCCCACCCCCCCTCCCTAACATCTTATACCCCCCAACAACAACAACAAAACAAGAGAGAAGACAAAAACTACAAAAAAGATTAACATCATGCTTCAGATTTTTGCTCTGAATCTAAGCTTACTATTGTCACTTCATCTCCCTCTAAAGATGACGCAGAAAGCTTGCAATTAGGAGACATTTTCTTCACTTCCCCACTGGAATATATGAAAATCTTCCTCGCCATCCTACAAAATTCCCTGCAAGATATTTGACAAAAAGAATGAAAAAACAGCTGACAAAATGGAAATAACATTTCGGATTACAAATTGCAAGCCACTCACTGCCATGGGTCATCACCAACAAGCATCATATCCCCCTCATCATCAGTGTAGACAACTTCCCATTTGTCCCGGGGACGAAGCTCTCCCTGAATCTTGAACATTTTCTCCAGCTCAGTTATAAGATCGTCATACCCTTCCAACACAGTCAAGTCAACAGCGCGACCAACTGCAGCCCCTTGCATTTGCACCTTAACAAACAAAACTCCAACTTAAATCAGAAACTGCCAATGTAAATTCCATTGAGCAATCAAAAAGATTAGCAAAAACAGTGATTTTCACCTTCGTACGAGTTCTAGTGGAAGTAGTGCAACCCTGCTTGATTTGCATCTCATTCTGTAATAACTCCGATTTAACTTGCTTCTTTTCTTTCGAGGACTTTGGAGGGTCTGGATTCTGATGCCCATCAGCTTCAAAGACAGCAGAGGAAGTGGGACATTGAATACCACTGCTGAGCACAATGGTTGGAGACACCAATTTCATCTCTGGTGCCAGAAAGTGGCTAGAATTAGTTTTCAAATCAACGCCAAATATCCTACAACTTGGGGAAGTCTCAGGTTTTCTCCCCTTCACCACTTGGTCGCGTATGAGGCAATTGCTTGCCCTTGACGAGACGGGGGAGGTATAATCAGAAAGAAGATATCTTGCTGAAACATTTTTATTCTCTTCCGCTGCATCCTGAAACAGATCTAGCGAACCTTTCGCAAGCGCAGGAGATGGCCACATGCCATCAGGATGGGCCCTTGAGCCACAGCGGCTGCTGCTCCTGGGGACATGATTATCAAGGTCCTTCGGCATTGGAGGACAGACAGCTTCATTTACGTTGCTTTGGACTTCAGTAACACTACCTAAGTGGCTCAATTCAAGGGATGTAGCTGACCCCAGATACCAAAAAGGTGAAGCAGCTGAACTGGCGGTAGGTTCTACATTCCAAAAGGACAAAAAAAAAAAAAGTCAAACTTACAGTGGATTTAATTAGAAGTAGACACCATAGTTTTAAATACCAGCACGAGGAAGATCAATAGGACGAGGTCTCTTGGTCTTTATCACTGGTTGAGTAAGGTCGGAAAAATCAGAAGCTACAAAAGGCTCTATCTCCCACGGTGAAACTCTATTGGGCCTTTGAATGGTTGCAGGTTCGTCCCATTGAATCTGAAAGGGCATTAGTGAGGAAAACAAGATCAGAAAAAAAAAATTAGAGAAATCAATATTTGGGTAGGAATCAAAATTAGTTCAACCTTTAATGAGCGCCACTTAGAGTTGGACCACTGTGAGGAGATATCCTCAACCCCCACTATAGTGCCTGTGAACCTGACAAGACAAACCCCATAAATAAAGGTGAAGAAATAGCTCCCAACAACAGAAAGAAATCACAAGACATACCTTCTTTCAGGAGAATCTTCTCCTTCAAATCTCATTCTGAACCGCATGCCCACAGAAATTCCATGACTAACGGCCTTTAGATACTTGTTCAATCCAATTATAAATTGACTTGTCCTGATGAACGGCAGACAACGTAAGGAATCCAAAGCCAAAACTCAGAGAGAGAGAGAGAGAGAGAGTGTGTACTAAACCTTGGCTTATAGTACACAATAAAAAGAGTATTTGTTGTTATAGCATGAGAAGCAGTAGCCAGAACTCCAAGAAGCATGCTCTGGCTGGATATCATAGACGGAGGCATAGGGCTTTGTTGCCGAACGAGACGGCGAACCCCAACACGCAATTCCCCATTATCATCCCTACACAACAGCAGTTGCAAATCAAAAACTTAATTGCTTACATACCTCTATATACCCACATGAATAATAGCATGAGGTAGTCGTGAAGCAATCCGAGATTGTCTACCTCAAAAAAACAAAAGCATCCCCTGCAACTAATCTTTTGGAAGTTACAAATGTACTCCATCCTGTTGTAAGCAAATGTCGTCGAGGTTGACCTGAGCAAAAGAAGTGATGTAAAGAGACAGACTAAAGGCTCAAGTCATGCCATCTATACTATCCACACTTTTGGCTTTGGAGGGGATTGTTCAGGCTGAAACAGTTTAATCAAACAACAAACATTGCAGAGCGCAATAGAAAGTTTCAAAACCGGAAGGCTTACCTCTGAATATATGTTTAAATCGCCATTCATACCCATGAAGATCTTCAGCAACCAAATCCTGAGTTGGGGTTGGTTGGTCCAGGTCCTTGAGGATTAGAAACAGCATTCAAATGTCATAACACTAATACTTAGTTTGAAAAATTTTAACATAAAAAAATGAGTAGGAAAACAATACAAATCTGACTTTGAGCCACAGATTTTTCATTACTACAACCCATGTGGTTAGAACTTCCACCAAACATGGGTCCTGGCGTATACAATTATTTGGTCTAATGAGGTGATCTTTTCCTATAACATAAACAGTTAGATTATATTTTCCCTCTTCAGCTCACTTTTATATGTAACCAGACAGAGTAGTGAAAACAAGAAAACTTACCAATGGAGGCAGGCATTCATTGGCGTGCTTCCGGAGAACAGAAAACCCTCCATGGGTGCTTGTGTCAGAGGCCGTTAAAATCTTACAAAATGAGTTAATAGGTTGCTTTGGTTTATCAGGAGGACATGGATCAGGACTACTGGGCTCAGTTTGCTGCAAAACATATAAAAATGTAGCATATTAACCCAGGATATTCCCAATTAGGGGCCTAAAAAGGAAACAATAGAGCAATTATAACAACACTATTTGCTTTCGTCTGAGGCTCAGTCTCTAGACCAGGCCACATAAAACCACTGCTCCAAAATCAAAATGGCTTACAAACAAATAAATATTGTTACAAAGAATAACAATAACAGCAGCACTGCAAGAATCAAAATTTCATTTCGGTCACCTAAGAAACGGAAACGTTTCGACAAACAGAATGAAAAAAATAAAAAAATTATTTATTATTTTTTCAAAACATTGATTGAAATATATCAAAATATTTTAAAATACCGTGAAACATTACAAAACAATTGCGCAAATGCGTTAAAACATTACAAAATACCTCAAAACATTATGAAATATTATGAAACATCTTAAAGTATTCGAATTTCGATTACATCACTTATTCGTTTTGATTTCCTTAAAAACGAAAACATTTTGGACATTTCGAAATGAAATTTTGATAGTAAAACTACTTACATCTTCTTCCGGATGTAAAGTGATCTGAGCATAGACTTCATCTGTTTCTGGTTCTGCCTATTAAATGGACCAAAACAAATACAAATAAACATACCATTCTCTTCAAAATCAGATGAAGCAAAAGCAAAATTAGGAACTAAACATCAGAATTCAGAGATGTGAATACCAGAAGCCGAATATGAACAACACGACAAAGGATCTTAGATGGAAGATTAAACAGTGGGATTTGTTGAGTCAGTTCCTGATTAGTTGATGCCTCTAACTACAAAAACACAAAAATACATGACCCAAAATCAAAATGGAAATTGTAGAGTGAGAAATTAAAGTTTTAGAGAGAGAGAGAGAGAAAAAAAAGCATACTTGTTCCATGTGACCTTGAGGGAAGTAATAAACTCTCTCGGAGGGACGAGGTACATCAACTAGAGGTCCTGCACATGCCCTCCATAGCTCCGTATAAAGATCATCGTTTCCAGTGCCTAAACACACGAATCAATCAAGAAAAAAAAGGAAAACACAATTAAACTAAAAATGGTTCACGGCATGTGCTCTGCTGTGCTGGGATTTTCCAAAAGCGAAGGAAATGAAGAAAAACAAATGGAAATAATATAGAAAATGTTAACTTTCAAGTTTTTACTTTCCCTTTTCTTCTCCTCAACATTCTCAATAATCAAACAGATGGTCTAGTTGCGACATGTTTCTACATAACACAGAAATCCATGAAAACTACACCTATCCACTTACAACCTGATCTGTTTGGTTGCCGGTAAACTGAAAGAAAAAAGAAAGACAGAAAACAAAGCATGGGTGAACGGAAATCACAGAAAAAATTCGAACTTTCAAGGTTTTCATTTCTTCGACTTTCTCAGAAACCAAACAAAAGGTGAAGCTGAAACATTTGTTAGACAAAAAACACCGATAATTCGACAAACCCAGATCTTTCTCACCTGTTTCATGGCGTTGTTCAGTACGAGAAATCAAAGAGCCTCTGACAGAGTCAACCCGCGCCATCTTTAGTCAGCACCAAAACCAAAGCTGAAATTTTGAGTGAAAGAACACCCAGAAACAGTAAAGCTTCTACGAAAACCTCTGTTTCACGCGCTTCAAGCTACTCCGTTTATCATCACAATCAATAATCCAAACAAAGCCGAATTTCATTTATTGCAGACAAATTAATCAACCCTTTTCATTGCTTTAATACATACACAGATATGTATACATATATGTATAAGTGTTGGACTTTGTAACAGTCTCTTTGTAACGAGTGTAATCGATGATGTGCTGTTTCTTTCCTCTTTTCTCTCACTTAACAGTTACAAAACCACTCTCACCTTTGTATTCTCAGAAACCAAACCACGTTATCCAACATTTTTTACAACCTTCTCTCTCTCTCTCCCTCTCTCTCTCTCTCTCTCTCCTAAGACAGTATCACTTGAACGAACATTACCAAATCCCCAAAATCGCTTTCCAAGCGTCCTATTATACCACCACATTGTCTGTTCCCCTTCTCTCTCTCTCTCTCTCTCTCTCTACATAGTTTCTCTGTTTCTATGGCATAGCGTTAACTTTAACCTCAGGTCAAAATCAAAAATAAAAAAAATAAAAAACTTTAACCTCAGTTAACTCCATGTTGCTTACCGGGGAAAAAAACTCCATTTCTTCGAGAAACAGAAAAAACAAAGAAAAATACCCTGTTTAAACTCAAAGTATTATTTGTTAATTACAAAAAAACAAATGAGTTATGAGTAGGAGTGCCAAATATGTCGGGTTAAATGGTTACGTGGTGGGTTAAATGGGTGATGGATGAAAAACATATAAACTCATACACGACCCATTTAATAAACAGGTGAAAACATGTAAACTCATACACGACCCGTTTAATAAACGGGTGAAAAATGTCAACACGAACCGTTTAATAAACGTGTAACACGACACGACTCGTTTAACCCTTTTAATTTTAATTTATTATTAGTTTAATTTTTTTTTGACTGTCACTAAATTAAAAAAAAATATATATATATATATATTATGGTTGTCAATAAAAAAAAATTACCTAATTTTTTAAAATAATTATTAATTTATTATTATATTAATTTTATTTAAACGAGTTGACATGACTCACCCGAACACGACCCATTTATTAAACGTGTCTGACGGGTCAGCTCATTTACCACCTGAACCCGTTAATGTCTCATCCAAATTTCTTAATTCGTGTCGATTCGTATCGGTTAATCGTGTCGTGTCGAACTTTGACAGACTTAATTATGAATAATCTTTATGGTGGTTTAAAGACTGAGTCTGTTATCTAGTAATTCAAATTTCTTAAGTTTAATATTTCACGTACTCGTTTCGGTTATGATAATCAGTATTTGAATTCAAGACAGTAATCAACGCAAACTTAGACATCCTATAGTAAAAAAAAATTGAGTTATAAGTAATGATATATACACCAATTTTTTTTACCAAATTCTTGCACTAAATTATGTGGGCTGTTGAATTTCGTACGATTTCTTATTTTTGAATATGTAGCATTTATTTTTCATTCCTAACTACGATTACTTGTTGTCACCCCTTCACCACCACTCCCACTTTTACCCCAAGGTCAAGTCCATGTCCGGGCTTGGGTCAGGTCGACACCTCAGGTCGGGTAGGAATAAGTTATTGGCCCATGTTTAGGTCAAAGTCTAGGGATTATCAAAATATTTGAATAAATTTTCAATTTTATTACAATACTTAATCTTAGTTGTTATCAAACATTATAATGTTAATATACATTTTATTTCATTCTCGTGTTCACTTCATTCCTATGTAAAATATTTTCACGCATCAAACAGTTTAAGTTCTAACATTTGATATTTTTCATTATCAATCCAATAATTATAATAAATAAATGAACCGATCAAATAAATATAGTAAGTCTTAATAAATTTATTTGTCTTTATCTTATTAAATTTTTATTTTATAATTTATGTTGAGTAAATTAATTATTAGATGTAGACACAGTGTACTAAATTATGTAAATTATTATATTTTATTTCATTATTTTTTTTATCTTAAATTCTTTTTTTTTTATCTTAAATTCTTATTTACTAATGAGTAGTATCAAATTTATGCAAAATAACATAAATCCAACATTTATGATTAGTATAAAAAGGAAGAAATAAAATACTATTTTTGGTGAGTAAAAAAATAAAAATGTTTAACCATGGTTGGAATTAAAGGAGAGAGGGTTTGTTTGTACGGAAGGATGGGAAAGGCAACATTTATGCCTTCGATAACGGCGGCGGGGCATTAATCAGCGACGTCTTCACACGCCGCACGCTAGACGGCGCATGGAATGGGATGGGAATTGGGAAGCGTTAATTTTGGGCGGCGTTATAACGGAGTACTTTGCCATCTCTTTCTTTGTCTGCTTTGTGGCAGGCAATCCTCTGTTGGCCGAGAGTAAAACCCAGCAAAAAATACATTTTCCACCTCACTTTCATTATTTATTTCCACTTTTGGTTAATTTTGTTTGGTTGGTTTTTCCACCTCGGTAAGCGCAAATTATTATTATTTTTTTTTTTCAAAGTTAGAGTTGTTCGCACAAACTTACGCAACTCTCGATTAATTTTTCACATTGGTCTACTCAAAGATAGGTCATTCACGTCAAGTTTAAGAAATTTATGAGGGATAAATCATTTATGACCTACCTCTAAGGAATTGCTAAAATTCGCATTTAAAATGTTTAGATTGACAGTTCGATTTTATTATTACTTCAACTCCTCATTAGGTTAGTATAAATAATTATTGCATGCATACGAGTATTTGGTAGCGAGTGCAACATGAAATTTTATATACTCTCCTAAATGTTATAGAATTATCTTGTAATGATATTTTAGGAGTAATAATATTGATAATCACTTTATAAACCTTTTCCAAAAAATTTGTAATTCTATTAACGTTTTTCTGTCTCACTCAAGTACTAATAAAGTTTACTCTATGTTGAGATTGGATATAATTTTATTTTTTAACTAATTTATCTCTTAAACAAGCGATCATTATGAGTCATTTCATTTTCCTATTAGGTGGAGCTTTAACAATATAAACATTATTTCAAAGAGAGCTCACTCTACAAAGCATTGGGTAGAAGGCAAAGAAAAATAGCGGGATTAACAGTAATATGATGTCATTATTGTCACGTGATGTCACCAATCAATTATGAAATAATAAATAAGATTGGTAAATCCCACTATTCTAACATGACAGAGGAACCCATTAAGTTTACTTAGTATTCTACCACTAGTTAGTAACACGGTCACTACATGATCAATATCATATAGTGTTACTGTTACATCCAATAATTCTTCCCTTTTGAGGGGGACCAGAACATCAATGAGATATCAAGCGAGAAGAACTAGAAATCTAATGTTGCACCAATTAGCCCATTTCCATGGGAGTCTAGACCTTTTATCAAAGGCTTTTTTTTAATACTTACTTTTACAAAAAATTGTTAATTTAGGCATGCATAATCTATGGTGTTTGGTGGGTTCTCGTAGGATTTCACCGAATATGGGGGGTGGGAATGTGTCACACACAGCCAATGGTAGTGTGGGACTGGCTTTTGCATCCCATAGACTTTAATCAACTTGTCCTGACCATGTCCAATTCGTTAAAACAGTAGGTCCCACAGTACACGTCATCATGCATTATGTGTTGCCACGTGGACGCTGGGGGGGGGGGGGGGGGGGGGGGGTGTTGGGGTTGGCAGTGCACGAGTGGAATATGCTCTGTTGCCACCCCAATCCAATATAAGAGGCCACAGAATAAATAAGATAACAATGGTAATTAAGTAGTAGGACAAACAAAAGGGAGTCAAGTTTAAAGAACCAAAGTGCTAATGATAATGACACAGAAAATGATGTCCCGATCATACTCTTATCCTTTAGTTGTGTTTGAAAGCTTCTTTCCCCGTGGAAACTATTACATCCTCTTAACATCTATAGTATACACATGTTCAATATCTAAAGTAAACCCATTCAACCTATAAATCAAATCAACCTAATTCATCAATTCAACCATCTCTCTCTCAATACAGATGTTTGTGTGTGTATATATATATGCATGTATACACATAAATGCATGTATATTTATATACAATTGTGTCGTGGACGCATGTGTGTGAGTTTGTGGATGTGTTTATATGGACATAAATATGTAATATTTTTTCACATAATTATTATTTATAGTTATCGGTAACGCTTCTAACGACAAAAATACTATATGAATGTGTAATAATACTTCGAAAAATCCAGTCAATCTCACTTTTAAGAGAGTGTGGATTGCCACTGATGTATACCCAAAAACTAAAATAAAGCCAACTGGAGGAAGCTTGGGAAACTGTTATTAACCATAGAATTGTTTTCTTGTAGATCTATGAATTTTGGAGCTGATAATTTGCATTGACTCACCTTTAATTAGATCACAAATCATTGGCTTTTATTATTTGATGGGTCCAGAATTACAGTGGGATGATCTTAATATTCGAAGATTTTTATTCTTTTTTCCATCGTGAGGTCGAATATACCAAGACCCTCCGGAAAAAAAAATCCAATTCTTATAAAGGATCTATTTCGGTTTGACTCTTAGAGAGAACGAAAAGTTAAAAGGATAGGTGGAATTTTTTAAAATTATTTTCAAATTATAATGACCACCGGACCTTTTAAAGTGAAAAATTGATAAGCACAAAGTATATTATTTTGTTATAATACTAAATATAACCGCACGAATGGGAATAGTTTTAGCATAGATTGAGAAAAGTTGTTAGTCATGGAGTGGAATCCAGATCATAGTCCTAATCATAATTAATTAAACCATGAGTCTCCCTTGTTTTAAGCTAATATGCTTCACTTAGGCAAGAAAAGAACTCAACATCATATAACAGACCCCATCTCCATTCATTTTTCATATCAATTACCAGTTTTTATGTGCCAGTGAGTTCATAATAGTGGATATATACCCCAGGAGGGGTGGTTCGAGGGATTAAGTTACTGAATAATAAAAGGGTAAAAATACAACTTTATTGCCTAAAAACTCAATTTTAAGTCTCTGGGGTTTGAATCTCCTTGGGTGACCCGGTAGATCCTACAATTATGGGTGTTAATTGAGTCGAGCTTGAGCCCAAGCCTGGCGAGCTTGTTTTTCTAAAAGAGCTTAAAAAATTGTTCCAACTCGGCTCATTTAGAACTTGAGCAGAGCACCAACCCCAAATATCTTGACTATTTTATATATAAACGAACCGAACTTTACGAGCTTAGCCGAGTCTTTTAGGCGTATTTTTTTAAATGAGCTTAAAAAAATTTTCAAGCTTGACTCATCTAGAACACGAGTCGAGCTCGAATCGAGTTTTATCTGAGTCGAGCCCAACCCGGATAACTCGTTGTAGTGATTGGTTTTTGTATCTTCAAGGTATTAATTAGTTTTTGCGTCTTTTCGTTGCATTATTGTTATGATACTGACAGTTTATTCTTTTTAAATATAGTAAAAAATAAAATTAAAAATCCATTATAATAGTGGGTTATTTTTGGATTAAAATGCTGATATGATCAAGGTGTGAAATGAATCAATGATAGACTGAATCATTATTATGCAGCTTGGGTAAACTAATAGTTGTTTCAGCCATCTATAGAGAACAATCAAAAGAAAAGGAGAGGGTGAAAGACCCAACTTTAGTCAATCTACAAAGGAGGATTAGATTCCTACTTTGCATCTTTTTAACACTAAGCAACCACTTTGACCCTTATTTTTTTGCAACAAGATATATCCAATAAATTTTGTACCCCACCTTTTAGTTGTCGTAAACAATTAAATTTTTTTAAACAAGATTACTTCTATTAAATATTACCTTCAACGACTATAGACTTCTTAGAAATTTAGGGCGTGTTTGGTTTGTGTTTCGAAAACTGTTTTTTGTTCTCAAAATTTCAAAAACACCCAAAACCTGTTTGTTTAGCTTTTTTGTTCTCCAAATTTTAGAAAATTTTGAGAATTGAGTCAAAGAAACAGAAAACAAGTCTAGCTTGTTTTCGGAGTTTTTTTTGAAAATTTTGAAAACAAGGAGAACAATTTTGGACTTTAATGAGGTCTGCCCTTCGAGTCTCCTTAGGAGCAAATTTCTTCATTCTTTTTTTTTTTTTACTTCTTCCTCTCTCTCATAATATATAATATATATATATATTAATATATTATATAATATTATAATATAATATATAAATATTATATTATATAATATTATTAAAATTCGTATATATATATAAATTCGTATATAAATATATATATATTTATACATATATATATTTATAAATTCATATATATATATTTATAAATTCGTATATAAATATATATATGTATAAATATATATATAAATTGGTATATATATGTATATATTTATCTACGAATTTATATATACGAATATATATATATATTATACATATATATATATATTATATAATATATAACTATAATATAATAGAATATTATAATATATAAATATTATATTAATTTATATATTATAATATATATTATATTTTAAAGTTTGGTTTATTGAATTTTTTTTTATGAAATTATCAATCTAAAAATAACTTTCTTATATTTTTTTATTAATGTTTGAATTACTGTTCAAACATATATTTAGGCTGTCCAAACAGGTTTTACTATTTTCTGTTCTGTAAAATTGTTTTTGAAATCATCTAACCAAACAAGTTTTTTATCTCAAAAAATATCAAAACTATTTTCTTAAAACTCTTCTCAAAAACTGTTTTCGGATACCTATTTTTGAAACGCAAACCAAACAGGCCCTTAGTATCTTTTATCTAACTAAACATAATACAAAGTGATTTTGTAAACTTCGAGGAACGTTATTCTCTTATTCTTCATATATTCTAACTGCCCCTACATTAGTCATGCATCGATGTTCCACATTCAATGACTGCAATTTTTCCAAAATAAAACCTTGAAGATTGATTAAATACGTTGGCATGGAATTTTTTGTTTTTTATTTTTACTCTTTTTGGCATAACATGACATAGAAAGCCTTTGTTCTCTAATAAACAATTTCATTAGTCATTGGAATACAGCTCTTCAAACAAAATCATGAAACTATTAATAATGACCTAGAGAAACCTAACCTTTGCTAAACCAATCATCCACAAAGGTTGGAATGCAACCTTTTTTGCTTAGCAATTACGTTGGAATTTCTTCAAAACTTGACGCTAATAAGTTAATTAAGTATAATAATGTGGAATTTGGACAATAATTACATGATTAGGTGCTAAATTCCAACTATAGTACTCCTAACACGAGACATAGACAAGAAAAAAGACATACTAATCACATATAGTTATTTGATCTTGCCGTCCCAAGATACCTAAGTTGAATTAATCACCTCGAAGATCTTATCCCTTTTGTTCTCTATGTCCCATTTGGATCATGGGGGTGACCAAAGCACTTCTCCTTATTCAATTCCTAGTAAACTTTTTATACAAAGTCTTGGAATCTTGGCAGAATCTTTTAAGATACTGAAAATCCCATTTCCTTGTTTTTTTTTTCTTAAAATTACTTTTCTCATTGGGACTTGTTAAAGTTAATTGGTCTATTGCGTGGGGGTGGGGGTGGGGGTGGGGGTGGGGGTGGGGGTGGAAAAATTATTAGGCGTGACAATGATACTACGTCATAATTGTCACGGAGTGTCACAATTCAATAAAAACATAATAAATAAGCAGGTGGATTACATATATTATAATAACCACTCTGTCATATCATTTAATAACCATTCAAATAAGATTCATCTTGTCCATTTATAAGTTTATGATTGAATGATGACACTACATATCAATAATGACATAATGTCACCGTTAGACCCGATATTTACTCATGGTGGTGGGCGTATGGCGTATGTGTGGGTTAAGAGAGAAGTTGACCTATTGTAAATTTCATGATTGGTAGACAGGGTGGTTTTGAGTGACCCCCTCCCCACGCCCACCACCAGGTTTTAGTCTACTTGATGTGGGGTACCCTACAAATTATTAAAGAATAAGCAGGAGAGATTAGTTTATTTAATCTGGGTCATAGGAAACTTCAAAGAAACATGTAAAGACAAACCATGGGACAATTGGGTTATATAGTTTCATAGGAGTGTAGTGGAGTCCCCTCCCTTCATTTGGTTAATTCCATGTAAGCAAAAATGTATGTTTATGTTTAATTTACAGTTAAAAAAGGCTCAACAAAGACACTCCAACATAAACCTGTGTCCAATCAAAGTTGTTCCATCTACTCAACTTCACTCTTTGAAGGATCAAGATAGGGAGATCCTTCAAGACTAGCTTTAGTTAGCAAATTACAATCATGAGATGTAAAATTCACCTGATCAAATATGAGAATTGATCCAAGTAATCAATATACCATCATTTTTGTGTATACTTATGAGGGGGTGATCGACGAGAATTTCAATTTTACTCGACATTTTAAAATTTTATTTGGCTTAGTAAACTATTAAAATGTGAGGGATCCTAATTTCTTTCTCATGCAGTAACGGTCGAATTTTAATGTCATATGACACTTCCCAGGTCCCATTATCCATTTTTAAGATTAAATATCTTGGGATGATTTGACATTCATTTTATCTTTCTAAGCATATGACCCAACTCATGAATGTTTATACATGAGTAGGTGGAAAAGCTACTGGTTTGTTTCAACTTGGAGGTCCCTGTGGTAGTATATTAAAGACACACACTCTCTCTCTCTCTCTCTCTCCAAAACACACACCCCCCCCCCCCCCCCCCCCCCCTACACCCACATACTGATAGCTGTTTGGGAGTATGAGCAGAGGGAAATTCAGGGGAATCCCACGACAACTCTATAGAAAGAAATTTTGTATTTCTTAGTCCAACACGATTCTAACTGGAGTGACTGCCCTAATGTGGAAAAAATATTGGATGTAACGGTTACACAATGTATAATGTGATACAATGTAATGGATGGTGGATGATTGGTCTAATTAGGTAAACTTACCACTAACTCAGTGAATAAGCATATTGTTGGCCTCGGGTTGGCCGACTGATGGCCTAACAAACAATCAAATCACTGATAAAAGTAGGCAAGCAAATTGGGTTAGGACTTAGGAGGGTACCAAAACATAGGCCTCCTTGCAAATCATAGGATAGACCAAATTCAAATCCTCTAATATATCTTTCCTTAATTTTAATCAATTATGTAGAACCCTTCGTGTATCTTTCCAGACTCGCCGATTAAACTTGCAAATGCTACATGAATTTATTATAGTGATCTACTATTGAGTAAAATTGAAAAAAAATATATAATAAATTTTTTTTCACTCCATTAAATACAACCTAAAATCAAGACAATTCAAATTCAATTTTCACCTCTTCCATATTTGCAAAATTTTAAAAAAAAATAAAAAATTAAAACATCTAGGATTGAAGTGTGTAAAATCTTTACATCATTTCGAATGATACTTTAGAATATTTTTCTTGGACTTACTCAAAAGAGATTGTGCCTATTATTTTCTCCATTTATCTACTAATGTATTGTATTGTATTATATTATTGGGTTTTAGGGTGATTGACAGTTGGGCTCAAGAACGATGATTAAAGCCTTACACATGATGACGTCAGAATGATGACCACACCCCTGTGAATAGAATAGAACAACCCATTCGTTTAACGTATTTTATGTCACTAAGTACCCAACAGGATGCCTCCATATTTCTCCTTTGTTTTTTTCTGCTCGAAATTCACCATTTGTCATCCCGTAAAGGGCCGCAAAACCTTCCATCTCTTTGCAACTTATTATGTTTATTATTTCCTTCCAGACTCACTCTAGTAATGTAAGTGAAACAAGAGGTGACCATCTTATAGAACAATCCCAAGTTTCCAGACAGAACTTTTGCTTTCTAACGAAAAAGGGATATGCAAATTACATTACTCAAAAATAATAATTAACTTTGACAACTCAATCAGATTTCCTCAAAAAAAGACAATATTTCTTCCCGACCTAACTGACTTAACCACACCGAATGATGCAAATGCTAGAGGGAGGACACCAAAAAAAATGAAGAAGTTTTAAGGTACAACATGATTTACCGCAAGGTACAACATTTGCCATAAAAGCATGTTGAACCAGACTCATAGATAATGAGGTAGGCAAGACAAGGGACATACCGTGACCATGAAGGAAGCAAACTCTGCTGCATAACATCCTGCAAAAGACACATTGATGCTTACCCAACTGACCCAGTTGCTTGCAATGCAATGCAAAAGTTCCATTTGCTCACAGATGCAGTGGGACAACACCAGACTCAGCAAAACTGTGACCACAAATCCAAATCATTTCCTTATCATCATATGAGAACCTGCAAATTTACACAAATGGGTAATTAACTGTGTTTTTAAATTTATTTTTTTTCTTCTTATTTAGATAAAGAATCACGAGAATGTCGGACACAAATTTCTAAACCAATTCAATAAAAGAAATTAAGTAGGGATCAGCACAACATAGATACACACGAGGTTTATCACAACATGCATCAGTACTTTCAAATAAATGCAGGGGCTAAGTGACAAGCAAACATTACAAACGTGCACGGATGGCAGCAAGAAATTGTTAAGCATGTTTAATTATCTGATGACAAGACAGGGATGAGATCAACACTCCACCGCTACAACTCCTCCATGCCCCAACCCATAATCCGCCCTTCCCTATCCCTACATCCGATCATAAACCTACAACCACCACCACCACCATGCCACAAACCGCCTCCACCCTCACCACAACACTCCCACTGCTGTCACAACTACTTATCCACCACTACACCACAACTACCTCCACCACAACCCCACACCCACAGCACCTACACCCACACCCACTCTCCAACCATGCCACCATCGCCAAGCATCAAACTCCACACACCCATGTACAAATTTCAGACCAAGAATTGAAATTGGAGAATTTGATTTCCAGATCAAAATTCAAAATCGAAATGATCTTCCAAATAGAAATTAAAATCAGTATCCAAACAATGAGAAAGAGTAGAAGAGGAATGGTGTTCGATGGCCATGGCAAAAGGAGATGTGGTGGTTGGAGAAGTGGATTTCCAACTCAATCACGAGACCAATCCAAAATTGAAATCGAGTTCCAGATTAAAACAAAAAATCAATATCCAAACATAGGGGACGCGTAGAAGGGGGTGTTGTTCGGTGGCTATGATTTGCAGATGAAAAGGGTGGTAGCTATGACAAGCAGAAAAATGGTGGCGGCTAGCTATGACATGAAAGTACTTAGATGGGCAGGAGCATAGTTATCAAATCGTGTATCGAAAGGCGTATCGTAAATTAAAAATAGTGTATCGTATCGTGTATCGTATCGTGTATCGTAAGATACGGTGCAATTTTAAATAAATAATAAAAAAATATATATACCTTTGAAAAAAAATCATACACTCATAAAAATATAGCATTTCATTAATATTCCACCAACTATTCAAATTACAAACATAGTTCACTAATATTATAATGCAAAGTTCACAACCATAGTTCACTAATTCAAAGTTAGGATGCTGAGTTTTTAGCAAGACTCAGAAATTTAAAATTAAAATTAAAATTTATACAAGATTACAACAAAATTATTTGGCTTTGTAACAAAATTAACAGAATTTCTTACACTTGCACAAGTTAGCTGGAATAGGCTGGAGGAGGAAGAAGAAGGCAGATCGATGGCTTGGCTGCTTCGACGAAGAACAGAGAGCACAGAGGCTTCGACGAAGAACCAATGGCTTGGCTGCTTCGACGAAGAACCGAAAGCTGCTGTGTTTTGGTTCGAAGGCTTCGTCGGTCGTGAGGTCTGAAGAACACACCGAAAGCTGCTGTGTTCTGGTTCGAAGGTTTCGTCGGTCGTGAGGTCTGAAGAACACCGAAATTTTGCTGTGTTTTGGTTCGAAGGCTTTGTCGGTCGTCAGGTCTGAAGAACACCGAAGGCTTCGTCTTCGTTGGTCGTGACTCGTGAGGTCTGAAGACACCGAAGGAAGACAGCGAATGGAGAGAGAGAGGAAAAGAGGGATTTTAATTTTTTTTTGTAAACCCTAGCCCTAAAACGACGTCGTTTTCAGTGGAGGGATAAAAAAATCAGTCTCTGATTTAGCCAAAACGACGTCATCCCATTAAAAAAAAAAAAAAAATCCCCGTTTGCGCGTATCGTTCGTATCGTACCAATACGTATCGTATCGTAAAAACGTATCGTGTATCGGACGATACAACGCAAAAACGATACAGACCTACGATCCGTATCGTTTTACCTCTGTATCGTACGATACGTATCGCGTATCGTACGATACTAACAACTATGGGCAGGAGTAGGGGTACAAGGACAGGGTAAGGGGTAGAGAAATAGATAAGTGTAGGCCAGGGTGTTATGGTTGTGGTTTAGATATAGATTTTTTTTGGGTGGGGTGTGGTAATAGAGTTTTTTCACTTTTTATGTTTTATAAGTGTATAATGTGCTATTGTGCCAGTGGACGTTTGAAAACCACTATAGTTGAAAACATAGTGCATCAATTCTCTATAGAATGCAAAATTTATTAAGAAAAAAGGCCGTAAAACAGTCTTCATGAAGATGACGACGAGAAAGCCAATCATTTAGACTTCTAATGTTCTGCTACCATTCAAAACATAATGGATGCAATAATTCAAACAAGAAATCTAGACACAACCTCTAGTGTGAAGATCAGAAAGGAAAAAATCTAAGTATTTGGCAATTTATCATACTGGCAAAACTAATCAGATGAAAACGAGGATTTTACAATTGAAGTTGACAACCATACAAAAAACAAGATAATATCTCCAAGTTCACACAGAAATCCCATTAAATAGAACTTAAGGGAGTCAGATAAGATGTGTCACTTCATGGCTAAAAAATTACACAATACTGAGAGAGGAGACAAAAAAGAGGAACATACTTCGAGGCAGCATCTTTCTCAAACTATGGAGAGGCCATAAGAGCTGCAAAGCTGGAGTAGTGCTGCTTGATTTGCGGGATCAAGATTTTCAGCAATGACTTGGGGATACCTCCCAGGTGAAAAAGCAGAAATATTTGCAAGTGAAGTAACCAAAAATTGCTTTGGATCCTTAATTTCTTTAAGAGGATCCTCCTCCTTCTTGCCAGCATTGTACAGATGTACAAAGGTGGCATTATAACCAACAGTCTCCCCGTAATCGGGAACTTCTGGTTCCTCCTCCACTCTATCCTGCTCTGGCCGCGAGAGAAGAGTAACAATGCTCTCCAGCATTTTCCCCCAGAGTCTACCAGCTGCAGGATCCAATAGGCCTGGATATTCACAGATGAGTCTAGTCGAAGCAACTGAAGTTAACTTAAGCTCAATGGAACCTGTGATAAACTTGAGGTTAGGTATCCAAAACTGCTCCAAGATGACAAGAAAAATATTGGGCTGAACAGTGTTGATCGAATCCACAAGGTTCTGAGAACCATGCTTGACCAGCATTAGAGACATGAATATCACCAGAGACTTGATGAACTTCACTGTTCTGCTGTTTTGAAGCCGTTTAAATAGGGAAGCCCAAATGTGGCCCATGTAGGGTGAAATCACATCATATCCAAGGTACTCTATAACTGTGTTGAGCACATAAAATCCTTGCTCATCTGAGCTAGAGGATGAAACCAGCTTGTTAAATATTCCTAGCACATGAGTTAACCTCCCCTCTTGGTTAAGCTCATGTGGTGCCTTCTGAAGGAAAGATTGAAGCAAGCGCACAAGAGCTGGAACATTTGCCGATTTCTTCCATGAATCAGGCAACAAGAGGATCTCAAATATCTGCATATAGTGCTGTGGAATCGGAGGTCTATTCAACTCAACGAGCTGAGCCAGCAACTGGAACGCATAAGGGAAAAACTCTGATACATCATTGGCTAATATCAATTGGAGGCTGGGGAAAAGGCTTGCTTCAAACGCTGATATAAGCGAAGGGTTCTTCTCACAGGCCCGCCTGACAAGAACAGCCAATGCCTCAAAGAGGTAGTGATTGAAGATGGGGTTTTTCGGGTTCTCGCAGACTTTATTGAGGACAGAAGTTAGCCCGGTGATGCAAGGAGCAGCAACCTCAGTAGTAATATCAGCTACTCCAAGAACCCGCATGATGCATTTCATTACATACTGATTCTCCTCTGATTCTGGATTCTGCAAGGCACCAAAAAGGTTGGTCATCAAAGCCAACAAAAAAGGACTGATATCAGATGATGCATATCTCGCCCTCATCCCATCATCCTTGACCAACAAGAGCTTCTCGATGCAACTCGCAGCATAAGAATGAACCACATTTGACTCTGAACCGAGGAACCGAACCACGTCAGGAAGTAAAGCCATTGCAACAGGTTTTGAAATCTGATTCCTAAACATAGTGAAAAACTTCAATGCTCCCGCCTTCAGTATTGGGAACTCATTCACATCTTGGCTTCGTAACTCAGGTACAATGACTGTTCCAAAAAAGCTCTCAACATCCACAAGATCAGTCGAGACCAAGCTACCACCTGCCTTTTTGGTTGCAAGCGAAACAACTAAATAAATAGCACAGTCCTTGTGTTTCCAATTTGCAGCTGGATTTTCAGCAAACAAGGCCAAAAGATTTTGTATCTGAACCGAAACCTTTTCTGTAACCTTGTCCTTATAATTTGTGGCAATTCCCTTAAGAAGTTCACAAGCAATCCTCCTCCTCGTGTCAAGATCACTCCCTTCCATATCCCTCCTTATAAACTCAACATAATTCATCTCAAACAACTCCTCATCCTCATCCCTTAACATGACATTCGGGATAACAATGCTTCCACAAATTTGCTGCAAAATGTCATCCCTTGCAAATAAAGAGTGGTGAACACTGGTACTCACTGTGGTCAAGAACTTGAGGGCTGTCACAGTTAGCCGTTCACGACTAGAAGATGCAGAAGCAATCACAAGGAGACTCCAAACAGCGTCAACAAAACCACCCAAGTACCCCTGAAACAACTCCTCTTCCTTTTCCATATAATGACTTATATTCTCACACACCGCAGCTCGCAGCTCATCAACCAATGAGAGCCCATCACCCCCACCATCTTCAAGAGCCGAGTATCTCACAGTTAAATATTTTTTGAACTCAATCATCCACTCACTCATATGGTCCTCAAAAAACTCAGGCAAGTCTTGAAAATTTAAGGAATAAAATATTCTACAGCACAACCTCTGAGACTCAATATATTGCCTAAGCTTCTCAGCTGGCTGACCCAAACTAGCCCATACATCAATCAATCCAGCAGTTCGCTTAAAAATGTCCAACAATGGCTTCGCAAAATTATCAAGACAGTATTTTAAATCAATAAGCAAATCATTGCTCTTAAACTGATACCGAAATTTCTTAAATAACGAATTTACAGTAGCCAGGATTCCATTAACAGAAGCATAATCATTTGCTTCACTAACACTACTAAGACTCAAAACGAGCTCAGGAAGCAAAGTGGACCACGATTTCGGAAAATCATATTTACCGATCACGGCTAGGGCTTCAGATAACTGTGATTGGATTCGGGGACTGGATTGAAGTATTAGAGAAACAATCAGGGACCTGATTAGGGCTTTTTCAGGGTCGGAAATTTGAATTAGGGATGGGAGATTCGACTCATTGGGTGAACTGGTAACCCACCGCGATTTGAGATGGTTTTTAAAGTTAACGGCGGCAGCTTGACGGGTCTGTTCGTCCACGGAGGGCTCGGCTACCAGGCGGAGCACGGCAAGGCCGAAGTTGGGTTTATCGGAGGCCTCAGCCAGCGCCGCCTCAGCACGGCGGCGGGGTTCTGGGAGAGGAGAGAGTGTGTTGAGGAAACATTGAGAAAGAAACTGTAGGGTTTCTGTGTTCCACTCCATTTGTAAGTGCACAACAACTGTGGTTCTAGGGTTTTGATGTGTGTAGGTGGGCTTTAGAAAGATTTCGAATATTGTTCTAGGATCTTATGTATATATACATTCAAATACAGAGTGTATGAATCGAAAGACACAGAGGAGTTAAAGAGACAAAATACCTGAGTGATCTATTATTTTCCAAAAAGCTGATCAGAGTGTTTGAACTTGAAAGTAAAGGAGGGATATGAAAGAGCTTTTATAGGACGGTGAGTGAAGAGCGAATACTCCAAATGGCATGTAAGTCGGGTCGGATCCTACTAGATTTTTTTCAAAAGGCGGTGTCGATGGATGAATTTTCTTTTTTATTGGGGTTTGGAATTGTATTTATAGAAGAATAAATTCCAAATATTACTCAATGAAAGGTGGTTCCAAATATTACTCTGAAACAATAAATTCAACTTTCAACATTCAATTCAAGAAATTTGATTGCATGAAGTTTTTATTTATTTTTTTTATCGGTCAGGGGTGTCCAACTTAGTTGACGCGTATTTCGACTAATTTCATCTCTGGTCTGATCAAAGACAGACCATCCACAGCGGGACTAATGTTCCGTTTGGTACGATGAAAAAATAGAATGATGGAAAGTTGAAAAGATAAAAAGTTGGAAGGTTAAATAAAACATCATGTTTGGTAATGAAGGAAAATAGGATGAATGAGTTTTCTTTCCAACTCACCAAAATTAGAAGGAAAGTGGAAGGAAAATTAATTATTTATATTAAAATGTATCTTATTTATCTATATATCTTTTAATATATACATATATTATGTATACATTAATTTCATATATAAATACAATGATAATTTCATACTTTCATTTCTTGAAGGATAGAAAGTATATCATTCTCACTTTCCATCCTTCCTACCAAACGGAATACAAGATATTCATGAGAGATAAATCTCTTAAGGTCTGACCTCAAGAGATTGTAAAGATTCAAACACAAAACGTTTGAGTTTACAATTTATGTACAACTCGACTAATATTAAATGTTTTTTAGGATATTTTCAGGTTTTTCCAAACATCCTGATTTGCTGGTGGAGAATGCACTTCCCAAGCTCACTTATGCTTAGCTATGTCTGTCAAGTGACTTCACGTTGGAAATTAACGGGTTCTTGTCAAAAAATATTTTATTCATACTCAATTTATTTATTTATTTGTGTCTAACGAGTCTTGTTGTTTATTTCTTTTGATTGGTTTTACCTATATCCGATTCATTTATTAATCGTGTCATATTAATGAATCGTATCATATTTTAACACTTAGACTAAACATTGTGAAATATTTCAAGAGATAATGAGATGGGGGTACCTTTTTCAAAACTTAGTTGACTTTAAGTACCACCTCCAAACTTATCCTCCTTTAAGTCCTCTTTTTCATTAAATAGTTGTCAATAAGTACACATTTTAAAACATTTTCAAATTCTTTCTAAATTGTATTACATAATTACCCCTATCATAAATAGTGCATACTTAATTGAATGTGAGACTTTCAAGATTAGAATGTGAGACTTTCAAGATTCCTTTTGATATTTGTGTATCATTTGAATTTTGAAATTTCATATATACATATATATATATATATGGAGTCGAAAAAGAGAGACACGATATAAATCGTCATGCAAACAGTGTCACCAAAGAGAGACACGATATAAATCGTCATACAAACAGTGTCACCAAAGAGAGACACGATATAATGACAATGGGGGTCCAATCAATGGCATCATGGAATGTCATTGGACCCCCATTGTCATTATATCGTGTCTCTCTTTGGTGACACTGTTTGCATGACAATTTATATCGTGTCTCTCTTTGGTGACACTGTTTGCATGACGATTTATATCGTGTCTCTCTTTTTCGACTCTATATATATATATATATATATATATATATATATATATATCTGTGTGTGTGTGTGTGTGTGTATATATGAAATTTCAAAATTCAAATGATACACAAATATCAAAAGGAATCTTGAAAGTCTCACATTCTAATCTTGAAAGTCTCACATTCAATTAGGTATGCATTATTTATGATAGGGGTAAAAAGGCTTTTATGACTTTTTTTAAGCACATGTACTTCTATCCCAATTATTTTAAAAAGTGTACTTTTATCCTATTAAGTTTTTTGGGAGGTACCGGCCTCCCAGTAACCCATATTTTAATTGGATCCAGTAGGTGTTAATTCAGCCTTATGTGTGGTAATATGAGCCGAATCCGTTTCAGGCCTGATTGTCCCACCATTGAAATTTGGCCCACACAAAAGTCCAATCTAGTGTGTGCAGCTGAATTGGGCCTATACAGTTGTTTAAGGGGTGATTTGGAAACTGGTACAATTTTTTAGATTTATTTGAGCAAAAATATAACACAAAATCTTATTTGGGTTAAAGTGCATATTTTTAAAAAATGACAATATTGCCATTCAGTAAATAGCTGATGGGTTGAAACCCTTTGTATTCCTTCCGTATATTTTTTGCTACAATCAAGCAATGAGAGGTAAAATAGGGACATATTTTCTGTAACAGTTTTTTTTTTCTCTCTCTCTCCCTATTTTCTTTTACTCTATTTATATTAATATTATAACAAAATAATTACATTAATCAGTTACATCAATTAATTACAATTGTCATATAATACATCAAACAGTTACACAAAACAATTACACAAAATTATGACACCAACTCTTGTCATTCAGTTATTTACATAAACTAAATAGTTACACCATTTAGTATCGCGGCATCGTTACACCATCATGTCTTAACAATTGCATGAGACTGTGATTGTTACACCCATTTAAAAAAATAGTTACACTCATTAAAAAAAAAAGTTACACACATTAAAAAACAATTACACTCATTAAAAAAATAGTTACACCCATTAAAAAAATAATTACACCCATTAAAAAACAGTTACACCCATTAAAAAATAGTTACACCTATTAAAAAAAAAACAAAGAAATTCTCTTTTTTTTTTTTGGGAAAATTCAGTGTTTATTCACATATAATTTGTAGCATTTTAATCAAATCTCATTGTCATAAAATCCTGTTGCCGAAGAAGAAGGATTTTGATCATTAATGCCTCTATTTTACCTCCAATTACTATTGTTAATCTTTACATATTTGTTTCCTCAAATAACTGTCAATGATAACTACATAATTTAAGGAAGGGTGTTTAGGTAAAAATGTTTTTAATTCATTTGAATTTTGTATCTAAACACAAAAAGTTTTATAAAAAATGTACTTAATAGAGTAAATAACTTATCCATATATTTTTGTTTAAATAAGTCTAAAAAAATATACCTACACCTAAAAAAACCCTTGATTAAGACTGGTAACTATTCAGTTCGGGTTGTTTTGACATTCAGAAATTTAAATTAGTCACAGTAATAGTATAAATTTATAAGGGTCAGATGGAATCAAGAATGTAACTAGTCGCCCAGTAGAAAAAAAAAATGTATGAAATTAGTCACTCACTTGAGTTGTTAAAATCCAGTTTAGTTAATTCTTTTTTTTTTTTGGGTTGAATAGTGAGAGGTCTTCGGGCCAACTTACACGCACTTTGATTAATTCTCTTTCCGATCCGGTCAAAAACAGGTTATCCACGCCGAGACTAGGGTATTCATGAGGAATAAATCTCTAATGGTCTAACCTCAAGGGGTTACTAAGATTTGAACTCAGAACGTTTGAATTTACAACTCGTCCATGTTACCACTTGAGCTATCCTTTGACCATGTTTGTTCATGTACAAATAAATGATGGAACTGGGTAATTAGTTCTCATCCATTCAATGAAATGGTGTTAATAAGAGTACTATTTAATATTATTCTTGTATAACAAGTTTGAATCAAGGTTGAGATAATATATAAGTCTATAATTATAATACTAAATTTATGTTTAGATTAAGTAATAATGTATGGTATTAAGTTAAAAATGACAAAATAAATATTGAGGGTAAAAATTTGTATAATGTATAACTTTTACATGAAGGTGTGACTCTAAGTTTGCAAAGAAAATAAAGTCATTGTTTTAATACTTAACTTGTTAAAAATAATACTACCTACTACATGATATTCATTACTACCTAATATTAGGTGTTAAATGGCAACAGTGAACCGGGTCGGGAATAATTAAAAATTAATACCGGGTCACTATAACCTTATTTAAACTTAATAGTATATTATAACCAAATTAAATTAATCAAATCCACCCCACCCCACCCCTTAATACCTAAACCAAACATACCTTTGGGGTCTAACCTTATCTAAACTAACTAGTTTAGACACAACTTGATAAAATTTTAAGTTTATAGACTAAGATGTATATAAGTCACTTATACAGAATACGTATATCAATCACATATTTACTCTATTGACAAATAAAACAACGTTACCAAGATGCTACCACTAGGGTGGGGAGAGGAGAAGAGAGATCAAGGAGGGTGACTTTTTTGTGTTTTTTTTCCTTTTTACCAACGACAAGTAGAGGTGGTGAACCATGCATTAACCTTGCAGGGTCTTGTGATTTGTATTTTCTGTTTTCTTGTGAGGTGTAAAATCCATAACCCTATAGTTGAGAGTCATGCCAAAAACTTTCCATTATTTGAAGTGGTTGGCCTCCAATCCCTTACTAATCTGACAGAAGATTTTGTACTTTTATTTTGGAAAACACTAATAATTGGATCTCATCTTCTTGTCAGTAAGAGTAGAGACAATCACTACTACACTTTCAAGCTGAAGTAGGAAGTGTTTGAATTGCATTTCAAAGAATAGAATCTAAAAAGAATTTTAAAAAAGTGTGTTTTGATATTTTTTGTGTCTAAAAACTTGTTTGATTATATAATTATTTCAAAAACAGTTCTATAGAACAGAAACCAGTAAAACCTGTTTGGACTGTAACAAAAAAAAATAATAATAAAAATAGTAATTCGAAAATAAATGGTTTTCTTAATTTTTTTTTTCGATTCTAATCATATTATACCCGCTTTAATTTCTTCTCAATTATCAAAATAAACATATTATACCCAAAGACACATAATACAATAATAATACCAAATAACCATCATATTATAGCTAGCTTTAATCATATTATACCCAAAAACACAAACACAACACCAAAATAATATGAAATAACCATCATATTATACCCAGATTTATGAATTTTTTTGTAAATCATGTATACCCAGAGCTTCAATCATGTAAAAACCAAATCTGATTTTACAGATTTGGTTAGATCTGTAAAACCCAGTTCTATGAATTTTACAAACACACATACACACAGAGAAAGGGAGGTCAGAGCTGTTGGTCGTCGATGGAGCCCAACTGGTAGTAGAGAGAAGTCAAAGTTGTAGGTCATCGTTCATCGTTCCAGGCATTCGTCGTTTGTCATTTCATGGGAGTTTTTAGGATTTATATAGTAAAATATTGATTTTGTAACCAACAGGATTCGATGGTGAGATCTCATTAATTGGACTTTTGTTTCCTGTGTTTTCCCTTTTTCTGAAAACCTATTCCCAAATTTGGCCAAAACACCAATCACTTGTTCCCTAAAACTCCACGTTACTTACTACTTTTTTCTAAAAATTAAAGATTGAAAAAACCTAACCAAACAAATTTTCTCTTATTTTTAGAGTTTTGAGAATAAAAAATTGTTTCGTAAACACAAACCAAATAAGGCCATAGTTTCTGAAAGTTGAATCAGATATACGACCACAAGCAATATCCTTGTATCTGCATAACCAATTGGACAATTTTGAGGAACTAATCATAATCCTTAGAGAAATGAAGATCTTTTGTTAATACTTTCTCATAGAGAAATGAAGATCTCTTTCCCTTTCTTTTTTTTTTTTTTGAGCAAGAAACAAGAGAAGATTGAAGTTCCATGTATGGGTTTCAATTGCTTTTGGCAGTGGACAACACACAGCAAATTGCTATTGATGAAAATTTGGAGCTTGGGATGATTCCAGAAAGTGTCATAACTCTAATGTCGTCATGTAGAATGGTTAAAGTTTTGGGAAGCTTTAAATCTCTGCACTATGATATGTCAACTTCATCATGGACACATGATTGAACCTTCAATTCGGACTTCCTGAGAAATTATTTCTAGTGTACATATATTGTACTTTATTGCAATATTAATTCATTGTAATGTACTATACTTATTACTTACCCAAAAAAAAAAAAAAAAGACTATACTTTACAATTCATGTGTAAAAAATACAATTATTTTATCATTAAAGCCTTATATCATATAGTAAGAAGATCCCATTCAATACCTTTCCTTCAATAAGGTCTCATTCAATACCCGTTCCCTTAATTTTCTCAAACCTATTATAAACTCAAGTACCCCATACTCATATGTGATTTCCCACTCATATATAATGATTGAATTACTGTTGAATGAAATAGAATAAAAGTGTATTGGGGAATTTCTAGATCCTTAACGAAAAAATAAAAACCTGTGGTTTCTCCTTGAATGATGTGGCTGAAGTGTTCAGCCAGAAAATAGAAAGGGATCGTGGTTCCTAGGCTTAGAAAAGGGTATTAAATGATGTCTAGCAACTCACCACCGATTGCTAGCAATCAGAGGGAATTCCATTATTCAAGGATGTTGAAGTTTTGTTTGAATGCATCTTTCTCATATCGATCAAAGCGAAACTTGAGGTTTCAATAAGCTCGTACGAGGCATTCACGTTTTTTGTTTGAGTTCATCAATTTAGAAGAGAAAGAGAAATGTTGTCTTCACCGCTCGATCGAAGCAAAACTTGAGGTTTCAATAAGCTCGTACGAGGCATTCACGTTTTTTGTTTGAGTTCATCAATTTATATGAGAAAGAGAAATGTTGTCTTCACCGCTCAATCGAAGAAGCACAATACTTAAATACTATTCGCTCTAACTTTCAGAAAATAAAAGAATCAAGATAATGCAATTTTATAAGAATGGAGTTTTTTTTTTTTTTTCAAAGGGAGAATTTAGAAATGAATTATCAAGATAACGCAAATGGCAAATGGCAAATGGCCAATATAAGGATCTAACAGAGATATATTCATCAAGTAGAATACTTGTACTTCTCCACATACATGTATTCCAGATTCGAGCTAGCTTGTCGTTTGTGATCTCCATCCATGACTCTGACTAATAATATACACTCAGTGGACAAAAAATATCCTCTACATTGTTGTGTGATTTTGAGACCCTCAATAATGGAAATATAAATAAATAAATAAAGGCATGCCCTTTTATTTTCATATTATTTTTTTTATTATGAGGTGTCTAAGTTTGTACCGACTACTCTCTCGAGTTTTGAATCGGCCACTGTAACTCGAGCTAATTTAAGGACATGATAAGCAAGTTTAGCATCTCTTAATTCTAGTAATTTTCCTCCAACAGGGTGATTAAATTTTCGATCGCTTTCTAATAATGCTGTTGAAAGCAATATCTACACGTGGATGGTAATGTATATATTTTGTGTTACATCAAAATCATAATCTTTGGTAACAACTATTGATGGTGTTTTAACTGCTTCATAATTGAAAAGATGGTGTTTGTTGTTATCAAATCCTTTATGGCATTTCACTTGCAGATTGGAATGTCATGTAAGTCACTACAATGGCATCCATAGTATTCAAATGGAAATAGGATATGATATATGTTTTCTTCAAATGCTCTTTGTTTTTTGTGATAAATAGAAATTTTTATAAGAGATGTCGTTGCGTCGAAATAAATAGTGAGAAAATTAGGAAGAAAAACTCATCATCATCTCCATTCTATGAGGTTATTCCTTCTTTGTCAAACATTGTGACAGCTCCCTTTCCGAAAATGAAACATTTGACTCAGATAGAATTGAAAATTTTCATTTTTCAGACGTTCGATTTTATATCGCCATATTCATGGCTGATAAGTGGTGAGGCTTCCCAATATTAATAGTTGATTTGCTTCTTGCTCAACTATTGCTAAGCTCACATATATCTGTGTGTTAGTCTAATGTACGAGTTTTAATTTGAGAAGGCTTAGATTAAGCTATCTTACCTATTTATACAGATGACTCGAATATACGCCACTCAAATTTAAACAATTTTATGATCACATGGCCCTTATGTATGATTAATACAATAGTGCATGTAAAATAAGAACATACCACATAGCATTTCACTGTCTATCCATCATAAATGGATGTGGCATCACCAGGGAACTGCCCACCACAAGAATTGGAATACCCTGCCTCAGACATATAATAATCACTCACACTCTCAGACCAAACCTCTCTCCCACCATCGATCAGCTCCGGCAGCTCAATTTCACCCCAAAAGTCATCACCACCGTCGCCATCCAATTCTTCGCCTTTCTTCTCCACCATCACTACCGCCTTTGCCGCCATAGCTGCCGCCTCCTGAATATCCCTAGCTTTACATGAAGAAGGCCGTGGTAAGAGCTCGATTTCGTCGGGAAAATTTAACTGTGCTTTACGTCCTTTCAGACAGTATGCAGCAACATCATATGCCCTCGCCGCCATCTCCGGCGCCGGAAAAGAACCTAGCCATATACGTGACTTTTTTCTTGGTTCCCTAATTTCCGACACCCATTTGCCCCAACGTCGTTTCCGGACACCTCGGAATACTGGATGCCTCGTACCACCTCGAACAATGCCGGCTTCTCGGTGATTGTCGACGGTGGTGGTCTCCGACGACGTGGTTAGGTCATCTTCAGAGCATGGTGGTGGTTGCTCCATTACAAAAAATAAAACCGTTGGGTTCTGCTTGTGTGCCTTTAATATTGATGTTTGTATGTAATAGACAACATCAACATATCAACCAATCCTTTCAATTCCTACATTACCCTTTCAACATTAAGTTGATAAAACATGCATCAAGCGCATAACAGCGCGTGATATTTCTAGAGGTAAGACACCTCATAACGTAGATAAAGGTCATAGTGATTGACTGATTATAAGTCTATTATATTCCGTTTGGTACGATGGATAGAAAGTAGGAATGATGAAAAGTAGGAGGGATACACTTTCTATCTCTTAAGAAAAGAAAGTAGGAATGATACACTTTCCTTCCTTTGTGTTTGGTTGGATGGATGGAAAATAAAAATGACTAAATTTTTTTTTTTTTTCTTTTTTTGTGCTGGCTAAGATTAGGGGTGACAATCGAGTCGTGTCGTGTCAGATTCGTGTTGAGTCATTACGGGTTTGTGTCGAACATTAGTCAAACCTAATTCAACTCATTTAACTAATTGTGTCGTGTCGAGTTGCGAGTTTACCTGTTTTTTTTTATTTTTTTATTTTTTTTAAATATATATATATACATATTTTATCATTATATTTTTATATGAAATTAATGTATATATAATATATGTATATATTAAAAGATATATAGATAAATAAGTTACATCTCAACACAAATAATTAAATTTCCATCTATTTTCCTTCCGATTTTGGAATGATTGATTTTAGCGAATTAGAAAAAAAGTTAATTCATCCACTTTTTCATCCTTCCTATTTTCCTTTCTTACCAAACATTATGTTTTATCTATCCCTCTCACTTTTCATCCTTCCAATTTTTCTTCCTTCCATTTTTCCATCGTACCAAACGAAGCATTAAACTCTTTTTATAAATAGACCAAATACAAGCAATGTGTGACATTAATCAAGTGGGACCCGACTTCAAATATGTCCTTTTTTGTCTCATGTTACTGTTTAAGGTACAACTTGACTCCAATATTTTCTTAAATTTGAGTTAACATTGGGTAAAAAAAAATTAGTTAATATAAAATAGTTTAATGGACAAATTCAAATTTAAAAGAGGATAAACTCAATTTTTATTAAAAAAAAATAAACCCAAAGTTAAAGAAGTGTGAAATCTGATTATTAGATCTTTAAAAAATTGTGAAATCTTACCATTAAAGATTTGAGTCTCTTTTGATCTAATTAAAAATTTGAGTCTCACTTGTTTTTTGTATGAGTTTAAGTATAGGACTATAGCTTATTTTTAACTTGTTTCTACTCAAATTTAGGTTTGTGTCGGGATTTGAGTAAGTACAGATACTATGATAAATCGTATTTAAAAGATCTAATATTATAATTAGAAAATTGAATTCTCAACTAATAAAAATACAACAACAATTAAGATTAATCTCTTTTTTATCCACTTTGATATAATGATATGAAATTCATCCCAATTTTTTTTCTCTTTCATAAACATCATCTTTTTTATGTTGTCCCTAATGTCAAATAACTCAACCAACAAACTCTCTAATACTAAATAATCTTATTAATGTACATCTACCTCGCTCTTCTCTTTCTTCTATTTCTCTCTTATTTTCTATTTATTCACTTTAATTTTAAAATGAGTAATTAAATAATAAATAAATAAAAATATTGTACGATGAATACTTAATTAATTTTTATATTACAGATTTGATGGGAACGGAAAGCAAAGCGCGTGGGAAGAGGAGGGGGCGTGGGGTTTTGTTTGAATTTGCTTAAGTCGATTTGACAATATTACCCTTTTTGCGAAGGATCACTATCAAAGCTCAATGCTAAAAAGCTTTTGGGCTCCATAGGGTTGGGAGGTTCACATGCGGACAACACGTGATTGCGGTGACCTCCTTTTGTGTTTTTATTGCCTTTTTCCTAGGAATTTTTTTTTACTGTATTGTATTGTTGAAATCCAATTGGTAGGTATAAGATTATCACCATTGGCCATGGGTTTAGGCTACTTATTATTATTGGGAATTGAATTACGCTAGTAATCTTATTCTCAAGTTAGATTACTGAATAATTGAATATCCAAACATGGTAATCTAGAATTTAAGAATGAAAATTTCATTCCCAATCAAAATTATCGCCACCCAAACGGGACCTTAGTGGTATTTTTAAATAATCGAGGACAACCATGTCAATAACGTCTATTTTGAACTCGTAAGAAATAGAGATCATTAAGAAAGAATCAAATTGGATGATTTAAATGTATTTATAAGACGCTTTACTATTGCATGGTGATAAAAAAAATAAAATGATAACTATTGACGATTGAAGTAGTAGTTAGTGAAATCCAGTCATTTGAATTACTTTAGTAGATTTAATTGGGGTATTTTCATTTGTCTCTTGCAATAGTGTCACGTTGTACTTGACATGCTTATTATTGTGATTGAATATGTATACTTGTACTTTATATTATAGACTTTATGGTATTGAATTTCAAAAACATATGGTTAAGACAATTCTTTATCATGAAAAAAATTATAAATTTTGTTGTTACCATGATTTTATCTGTTTCTATTACTTAAATAAATATTCGAAGTGTGATTTTCTAGGAATGTAGGATGCTTGCTCGATATCTAGTTCTATCATACCAAATGTGGGTAACAATTATATAACATCAGCATTGTTATTTGGTGTAATCGTCTAATAATAACTAGTCAAATATGAAAAGTAAATCTCACTTATTCAAATAACTACTTTTTCATGTAATGAACCCGTTTGAAGCTAGCTTTTTGGAGTACGAACCAAATGTTTGAAAAGCGAAATTAAGAAATTTGAATTAAAAAAGCTCTTGGAACCATTTGGAATATTTATGAAAAAATTAAATTTTCTTTGCAAGTCCTTAGATAATTCTCATTTTTCAACTTTTCCTTGGTACTGATAAAAGTTATTTTTGTCCAAAAAATTATGAAAAAACCGCTCAAAAAGCCCAACTCCAAACATGCCAGACTTCTTTTTTCTCAAAAATAACAACAACAAAAAAAAAAAAACTGAGATTTTCAACCCCCACTAAACAAGCCCATAATATAGTAAATATCCCATTTAAAAAAAATAGACTCATTTTTGTCTACTTATTTATTTAACATTATATAATTACACTACCTAATACTATTATGTGTAACCCTTATAACTAATATCTATAATATAAAATATGACAGATTTCAATAAGTTCATTCGACGGTCTCAAATAAACTCATACAACGGCCACCAACATCTCTCTCAAAACTTTTCACATTAAATTTTATTTTTTTCTTCTCATTATTTAGTCTCTCTTATATCTTCACTATCGTGCCTTCACGCACAGGTTATTTATTTCCAAATTGGATCCAGCTTTGTTTTGGTTTTTCCCCACAATCCTCTTCCAATATCACAACACTCGCGTGTAAGAAGGATTGTCCGACACCTTGCAACTTGTGGATTAAAGACAATCCTGACAACTGGCCAACTATAAGAACGAAAATGACCCAAAAAAACGAAAGCGACCCTTCTCCCTCTTAGTTGGGTTCGAATTTGGGCTCGCTTTCGTACAAGGGCCATTAATCACAACGCTTGGTTGATATTTAGGCCGTACATCCATTAGCCCAGTCTTTATCAATGGTTAATCTCCGCCGTTAATCAAAACTAAGTGCGCATGGCACTTCTTGGACCTCACTTGGTCCACATTGTTGTGTCCTTTACTCTCTCTCTCTCCTCTTCTTTTAATTTAAGATGTTTACTGTAACTGGCCCCTGGAATTTATTGGGCCTATCTTGGCCCACATTGCTTTGTCCTCTACTCTCTTCCCCACTTGGTAAATTCGCTCCAAATTATTTCAAAACTCAGAAATTTGGGTGTTGTGAATTTATCTGTCAAACCGAGATCGAATAGTTTAATTTTATTTTGATATATTTTTTCAATTACTTAAAAAATAAAAATAATCACTTCATATTGGGATTGGGTGATCACGATCTTTATATAGTACTTTTGATAATTCTGTGTTAAAATTCAACTAAGATAGCTTAATCAAATCTATTTACAGAGAAAAAAGTAAAAAAAGAAAAACTCCAATGTAATTATTGGTTTTATTTTACTGAAGCGGGGGCTATGTCAATAATATACGGATCATCTGTCACACTGTACATTCTCTATGCTGCATGTGGTGATTTTTATTGGTCAAGTCAATGGGGGCCCCAGTGTGATTGAACAAACGGCTGTCAACCAACCAACCAGCAGGAACCTATATGGAGGTGTTGAGAGGACATGATGCATGGCATGCACTAAAGCCTAAAATTTATGGTTGGGTCATTTCGAAAACACCACCAATACGGAACACCACCCCCCCCCCCCCCCCCCCCCCCCCCCCAAAACAAAAAAACTCCATTGCAATTATGAGGAGAGCTTGAAAGCTCAACAACCCATTTAAGCTCTCTGATTTTTTGGATAAATTACACTTTATTCTTTTAAACTATTATCTAATAGATAACTATTATCAATTTTTTGATAATAAATGCATATACAAGTGGTCTATTAATAAGCAACTGTCTATTGCACATATGTAGGTCAAAAAATCAAGAAAAATACATATTCATGACTTTGTATTTTCTAAGCTTTAAATTTTTTTCTCTGGTCGATCTTCTTTTTCTTCTCAGTAATCATTTGGTTATAAAAGAGGTTAAATAAAGAGGTACTAGGCATTTAGCGGGAAGTTTTTTAGGGTTTTTCTCCCTCATTTGACACATTTTCAAGCTTGTCGTTATTTATTGGAGTGATATGAAACAAAATTGATACTTTAAGGTGTAATGTAAGAAATTTTATAATTGAGGATACAAAGTGAAATAAGGGTAATAGTTTAAGGAGGTAAAATGTAATTTACTCCTCATTGAGAGAGAGAGAGAGAGAGAGAGAGAGAGAGAGAGAGAAGAGTAGGCATGTTGGGCTTCAGTGGGTGTAAGTTTTCGGGACCGTGAGCATGAATATTGTCAAAATGAAAAATTACTTATCATTGAAGCAAATGACTTTCCTACAACAACTTGGGTGATATTTTAAGATTGATGTTCAGATCTTATCTTCCATTTGCATCTAACTTTTGGGGAAATACCTTTCGAAAAAGAAAAAAAAAAAGAACTTTTTGGAGAAATTCATTGAAATGGCATCAGCTTCAAGTCACAAATTAGCTCTCCTCATGTGCTCGCAAGACAACATACATCTAACATTTTTTAAGCTCCATAATCACGAAAAACACGTGCATTGAACTCATCTTTTCCATTGTTCAAATAAATAAAAAAAAGGCTGGCCATTTTATCTAATGTACATCAAGTGTGAATTTCGGGCTAAACTTGTGGAGATTGAAGGAGGGTAAGCTCAATCTTTCTCAAACGGGACATTCACTGGGTGTGCAGATCAGTTAGAAGTGTGCAGATCAGTTTACACATATTTTGATTAATTTTTTATCTGACCTGATCAAAAACAGGTCAACTATACTGTGATTAGAATATTTATGAGAAATAAATCCTTCATAATTTTGCCCTAAAAGATTAAGAAAATTCGAAATTAAGACGATATTTGAACTATAATTGAGGTTGTGACATCTTATTTTTCAAACGAACTGGCTGAACGATTCTGACCAAACTCGATTAAGCCGATTCGATGTACAAAAAAGGCTTTCTATGATCTTAATTGTGGGCCAATGATGGACCCTGATTTGGATTTAGAAACAGGCTTCTGAATGACACCCAAGGAGACTGAAATGTGGCCTGATATAAAACCGTTCTGTGAGCCCAAGCCCAAATTGCAACTTGTGGTTCCAATGAGTAATAGTATATGCAAATTAATATTTCAATTGTCTCTTTTTTTTCGAAAGGTATTTGTCATTTTTTTTATTTGTTAATATTTGACATACTCTTGAGGAAAAAGAAAAAGAGAGTTGTTAAGGGTGTGTTTGTTAACCTAAATTTAACACTTAAAATAAATGTATTCGACACTTATTATTTAAGTCTATTTAATAACTATAATTTAAAATATCTTAATATGTTAAGTGTTTTCCTTCAAAATAAACTACAATATTAAGTGGATACCAAACAATCCACAAATTCAGCATTCAACTTTTAGTTTTCAGACTTCAATTTTCAGTTTTATTAAACCCTACCCAAGTGAACTTGGTAAAGATCGCCTAGGGGTGTTCAACCGACAAATAGGGTCGGAAGTGTCAACTTCCGCTGGCCGATCCGTAAGTAGTCGGAAGTGGGAATGATAAACTGAACCGAGCCGAACCACACAACCAACCGAGCCAACAACCGACCCTTTTTGTCGGTCGGTTTTAATTCGGTCATCGGGTGGAATGAGCCCACACTTTTGAATCAAATCTAGAAAAATAAAAAAAGAGAAAGAGAGATTTGAATTCGAGGATTTTCAACATATACGAAAATTATGAATCAAATATGAACTAAAAATTAGAAAAAAATTCAGATTCAAAAACTTAAAGCATTCAATAATTAGATCTAAAAAAGGATTCAGATTCGTCTATTTAAAACATGCACAAATCAGAAAAAGAAATCAGATCCAAAAGAAGAGAGCACATACGAAAAACAGATAAACAAAAATGAAGTTTTAATCGTTTCAACCCCTCCGAGAAAATGTGCTACGAAGAAGATTTGATCTACGACAGTGCGCTACCAAGATCTGATAAGATCTTATGCTCTAAGAGACTTGCAGGTGTGAGGCAGTTGAGAAGATGAGGATTGAGGACAACTTCTAGAGAGAGAGAGAGGAGCGTCGAACAACTTTTAGAGAGAGAGAGTGGGTGTTCAAATTTGAGATATATGTTTTGTATTATATATGTTTAATGTTTAATGGGCGGGCGGTTCGGGGAGTCGGGTCTTGAGATGGAGCTACCAATCAACCGAACCGATTTTTTTGGGTAATTAGTATTTAATTTCGAAAACTGAACCGGATGCATTAAAAATCGTCTGTTTGCAGTCAGTAGGGTCGGTTTCGGATCGGAAAAACGGGTAAGCGGGTTTTTGACCACCCCTAAGATCGCCCTTAAAATCCTTAAAGATAAGTTGTACGGGATCCAAATCATTCTTGCAAAAGACCAAGGAAATGAGCAAGTAGTGATGGATTCTCCAACACCAAACAAAGAATAGTACAGGCACATTTCTTTGGAACTATGAAGCACAAACACTTTCAAGAAAGCGGCGTATTCGTGTCGGACACGTGTCAAATATCGATACTCTTCAGACATATGTATATGATACATTTTTTATCTATATTTATAATTAAATGATAAAATTTTAATTTTAGACATATGTCCGATACTTTTTTGGTGACGTATCCTACACTTCTTTTGGACAAGTGTTTGTAAGATAAATTTAAAGGGTTCATTGACTAAGATTTTGCCCTTTGGGAAGAGGCTCAGAAGAACTGACATTTCCGACAAGTTTTGTTGGATTCTTGAACGATAACTACAACATTTCTGCAAGTTTAATCAAAGAGATTAGTAATATACATTTGGATTTGGGAACAAAGCTACGTTAAAAGGACAAACTATGTATGCTTTGTTTGGTTGATACTTGGAGTAAAAAATTGAATTAATCTATAGTTTCGCATGTTTTTTTTCCCCCCGGTGCAAGCAGTTTTTCTTTTCTCGTAGTGGTTTTATTTAAAAATTAATATTATGCAAACTTTGAGATAACTCCGATGAAAAGATTCATTATTTGCTTGTTTGTATGTAGTAATGCATAGAATAGATGCCTTGTGATATGATGAAATATACTAGGAAGTGTGAAAGAAAAGCAATGGAATGACTGAGAGGTAAAAGAATTTAATTTCTATGATATCTTCTGGGGGTTGTCCATTGAGTCGTCTTGTGTCATTTTTGCCTCAAATCGTGTTTAGATCGTGTCATTTTGTTTGAGGTATTGTGTGTCAATATTTATGTTGTTTTTTTTTTAACTACATAGTACTTAGGTTTGCGCCGATTACTCTTTTGAGTTTCAAGCTAATAACTGTAAATCGAGCTAATTTAAGAATATGTCTCATGAGGAACAAAATTGGTTGGCCCTTAAAAGGTGTGAGAAATATCGAATTTGAAACCTCTTATTTGCAAGAGGGCAGACTTGATTGTTGTACCAAATTAAAAAAACAATTCCTGTAATATCAAATAAAAAAATGGACTAAAATTAAAAATTATAATTTTCTTCTTATAGCATGAATTAGTAATTCATATTTACCATTAAATCAACTAAATTTTTATTCATATTAAAAGGTTAATTATATCAATTTGGAGCCCCTGCCCAAGTCAAACAGCACACATAATAAGTACACAGAATTAGTACTTTCCTAAAGCACATGCATAGCATGTATTGTGCCTTGGTTGAAAGGGAATCGAATTCAAAGGAGGAGGAAAAGTGCAATGCTCATGGGACTTAATTTAGACGTCTAAATTCTAATCAATAATTTAATTTATTGTAATTATTAAATTAATTATAAATTTTAAGATTGAATAAACTTACTTTTAATCCAACAATTGTAATTAATTTAACCCCTAGAATAAATTAGATCATGGTGACACTATGTTATGAATGTGATGTTATGTCACCAATCAGTTATATAATATCACTAGCGATGCTCCGTGACTAAAATTACTGTACACTGAATTATTATATTGTGCATGTATTGAAATGTGTGTTAGAGTGTGTGTATGTATATGCAGCTGTGTGTTGTGGAGTGTGTATTGAATTTTTGAAATTTGGGAGGAAAGTGTGTTGACTGTGCGAAATTTGGTGGAAAAATATACCCCATAAGTTCAAATACATATCTAATTTATTATATAGATGTGTATTTTATCATATTAAAATAATAAAATTTATCAAATTTATTTAATATCTTATTATTAATTATTAATATTATATTTTAATAAAAACATGATATCATTGTTACACCTAATTTTTAATGTTGGATTTCACCATACCCGGCGTATTTGTCTTTCTCGGAGTTTGATTACCAGCGGTGGTGCCCCAGCAAGCACGTGAACTGTGTGTGTGGCCCCATCACGGATTTTACGAATGGAAAGAACAAAAAAAACTTATAAGACCATAATACCCTTCATTTTCATAAGCATTATCGAAATTTATAATTTATAATATAAAATATGATAGACTTCAGTAAGTTCATTTAATGGTCTAAAATAGATTCATTCAATAATCATTAACATCTCTTTCAAAATTATTCATATTGTATTATATCTTCGAACATGGATTACTCCTAATTTATATATATATAATTTGTTTGTTTTATTTCTTATTGAGAGGTATTTTGGATTTTATAATAAAAATAGTACCCTTCATTATCAATCAACATAACAAAAAACAAAGACGGAGTAAAGATTTTATATTGAGTGGGAACTAAATAACCGCGTGTAACTAGATTTTTTGTTTAAATGTGGGTCATTTAATGAGTTATCATTTATATCTAATATTTTTTAATGTATATGCCTCATTAAAATCCTTTTCATTCGATCAACTATAGTATTAATTATTTTTTTCAAGAAAATTCAAAAAATTAATTTAAACTTGTCAAATTAATAGGATATAAAAAATATATCAATTCATCAAACATACATTAATTTTAACCCAACTTCCTCGGGAAATCACTCAAGTACAATTCCATTTCACCATGCCTAATGCCTATGTGAAAAGGAAGGGGAAAGAGATCTTAAATACATGTACGATATTTTAAACATTTTATACATAATATTTGGGTATATTAATACATATATCTCTTATGCTCCGTTTCTTAGGAATGATGAAAAGTATGAATGATGGAAAGTATGAGGGATGTACTTTCTATCTTTCAATGAATGAAAGTAGTAATGATACATTTTCCTTCATTTGTGTTTGGTTGGATGGATGGAAAATAAAAATGAATATTTTTTTTTTTTTTTTGTGCTGGTTAAGATTAGAGGTGACAATCGAGTTGTGTCGTGTCAAATTCGTGTTGAGTCATTACGAGTTTGTGTCGAATATTAGTCAAACTCAACTCATTTAACTAATTGTGTCGTGTCGAGTTGCGAGTTGACCTGTTTATTTTTATTATTTATTATTTATTTTTTAAAATTTTTTTTAAATTTTTTTAAAAAATATATATAAATACATATTTTATCATTGTATTTTTATATGAAATTAATGTATATATAATATATGTATATATTAAAAGATATATAGAAAAATAAGATGCATCTTGATAAGGATAAAATTCTAGGCATGGGCCGCCATGGCAACAAAGCCCAGTACACCCTGTGAGCCCAGAATATGGGTTTGTTAGCCCAAAGAAAATACCCCCAACCAGCCCACAACGAAAGCAGAGGTCCAAGGGACTAAAGCCCAAAGGGTCCGAAGAACCAGTAGTCCGGCCCTGGTCCAAATCCACACCCTTGACCTAAGGTGAACCCTGTTGCGCCATGTGTTCTAGGGACAGGGGGGACCATCTCTGATACCTCAAAGTTACACCTTGCAAAAGGCAGAAGGAAGTGGTTCTGAACAAACAAGGGAGTCGTGGGCACAATAACGTCGGCAGACAGGAGAGCTCACAGGGCAAGGACGAAGGGTCCCGACAAGATCAAGAAAAAGAGGTAGAAGAAATGGCAAGAAACCCTAGGAAGACGAACCATATAAAAAGAACAGTAGAAGCAGGGAAGAGGGATCCACTCCTTGATCTTCTTCTTCTGGACCTTCTCTCCCGTTCCTACACTCTCCACCCCCGGATATTCAAAAAAGAAAGGCATTAATACTTTGCAACGGCTCTGTGCCTGTAACTCACCTGTTATCATCTGAGATCAATATACTGCACAAAGGAGTAAGAGTCTCCGTTACAGTGGATGTAGCCCAAGTCCATCGGCAAGGGTGAACCACTTACATTCTGTGTTTGCCATTTTTGATACATTACTTTCCTCGAGCCAATTCTTAAAACCCAACGGGAGGTCCCAGGCTGAGTTTGGGCGATTATTTCCGAGACCTCATCACATCTCAACATAAATAATTAATTTTTCATCAACTTTCCTTTCGATTTTAGAAGGATTGATTTTGGTGAGTTAGAAGGAAAGTTAATTCATCCACTTTTCCATTTTTCCTTATCAAACATGATATTTTATATATCCTTCCCACTTTCCATCATTCATATTTTTCATCCTTCCATTTTTTCATCGTACCAAACGGAACATTAAACTATGGCTCGATTTTGATTTCTCCCCTTGTTAATTTGTACACATTGCACCATTGGCCACTCATTTAAAAATATATATATAATATTAAAAAATTATTTTCATTTCCATAATTAAACCTATTAGAAAAGGGCAAAAGTGAGATCACGTTGTTCTTGCCCATACTTGACATACACTCTCGGTTCACGAGGTTTTGGGCCCCTCTCTCTCTCTCTCTCTCTCTCTCTCTCTCTCTCTCCTCACCCGGTTAAAGATTAGGTGGTATAGCGAAACGTGTGAAAAAATAAACCACGTGGCTTAACATGGCTACAAAAAAGTAAACGTGTATGTTTGGTGGTGGGAGTCGTGGGACTGTGGGGAAGTTATGAAACCACCCCCCACGCCCCCCCAAAAAAAAAGCGTGATCCGCGAGCTGGCCTGATCTGCTCTGCGTGATCAATTAATTTTTATCCTGCCACCACACCTACTTTCACGTGACTATTAGCGCGTTTTACTGAAATAATTACTTGGTTAATTTCTTATTTCTTCTATTCTTTTGGATCCATATTCCCTTACTTTAAAAAAAAAAAAAAAAATTTAATGGATCATCTATTATTAATAATTTGAAGAGTCTACTTATATAATTTTTTTTTGTCAAGCACTATTGTAGGAGAGGGAAACGATAATGTTCGAACCCACGATCTTAAGGACTAATACTAATAACGATAGTTAAAATACATGTCTTATTTGTAAAATAAAGTATGATTACTTACTTACCCAAAAAAAAAAAACCACAAGATATATATGGTAGAATGAGAATGAAATGCGCCCACAATTAAGTAAGAGTAATAGTTTTATTAGAATCATTTTCGAACTTTATCTGCCTTAGATTCTACTCAACCAAGGGCCATGGTGTTATAATATGTTCTACTTGTACCTTGATCTCCATCATTGCCCAAAACCTAGGACATAAACAAAGGTGTTGGATTCCTAGTATTTCCTTTTGCTTTAACACTATTAACCTTGGTGTAAAAAGAAAACAACACAATCAAAAAGCTAAAGATAACTTGGTCACGACATCTTCCACTTGTACAAGGTATTTGGGTCCCTCTACTCAACTTGCTACCTTGCTAAACATTCGTAAGCTTACCAATGTCAATTAATTATTCCTCAAAAACAAAAAAGGTTTTCTTAATTTGTAAGACTTCTAGATTCTACCTTTAATCCCTTCTGAAAGCTACAAATAAACAACGAAATTCATTATGGAAATAGTATGTAATTCAAATTTGTAACTCAAATTTACATCTCAAATGAAGTGGACTATTGAATGAGTGGGTCCCATTAATTTTTTTAAATGAGACACACTGATCTAATGATATCCCTTCATTTAAGATGCAAATTTGAGTTACAGATTTGAATTACATAGCTCAATTCATTATACAAGGATTCAGATTTCTTTTCACTAGTAGGATATGATTTGCTATTGAGGAATTTATATTCCCTCTAACACTTTTTTCACAATATCATTCAATACTAAATCATGCACTATGTATGAGTCGCAAAATTAATGTATTATTGTTAGAATTTCACTAGAATATGTTATAGCTAATCCAATGTTGTGAGGAAAAAAAATTTTTGGAGGGAATCTTCCTTCCCCGTATGACATGAAAGGCACCAACTTCTAGATGTCTTACCATTAAAGAAATGTTTACTTATACAATTATGATTTTGTCATGCTATAATTAATGTACTATGATATATAGCACTGAACATACATGTAATTAAACAAGAATTTAGATTATCTTTAATATTTTTAAAATTTTATTAAATGATAAGTTATGTACCATATGTGAGGGTGAATTGCCCATTCATCACATGCAAATTTTAGTTTTTTTTTAGGGCTTTTCACACTTTGCACCCTCTAAGATTTTAATATTCTTATATTTTACTCTTAAAGATTAAAATTTTTATATTGTACCGTCAATGTATCAAAAATGTTACAATGCGATCCTTCTGTTAAATTTCATTATTTTTTTTTATCAAAAGTCAACTCACTAACACTGACAGAAAACTAACGAAAAATTAACAAAATTGTTACATTATAACACTTTTGATATATTGAGGGTGTAATATAAAAAAATTAATTTTTGATGTTATAAAATGAAAATCTTGAAATCTTTTAGGGTATAAAATATAATTCACTTTTTTTTTAATTAAAACATTAAATTTTACTTAAATTTATTTATGATAAGTGATCAGAAATTAAAGAATAACCGTACAAGATTGTTGCCGTTTTTTACTCAACCAGCAAACGTTGAAGTACTTTTTTTTCTTTAACTCAACCCTGGTACAATTTTAACCTCTATACTAACCATAGTGTAAATTCATGCGGTTAGGATTGAGAAACCAAAACGAGCGCCCCCATCTCTCTCCAAACTTCACTTTGTTAGGAAAGAGAGAAAGCTCTCGTTACTGTCTCTGAAATTCCCCCAACGTTTGTTTTCCGGGAAGAGATATTTCCCAATTGAACTGTCACTTTCCCGGAATACTTTCATTTCAAAGTGGTTGCCCTTCTGCTTCCTAACCTCCAGTACTGGTTTGTATGTTCTTGTTCTTTCAACTGTGTATTTTTTCGATATATAGACTTGTTTTGTAGTTTGAATTTTTGTGAGTTTTCCTTTTTTTTGTTTGCTTATAACTTGGATATAGAGCTCTTGAGATCTGAAACTTGAGGTATGACCAAATGGATATTGAAAATGATGATGGCTTGTAGTGTAAATGAGAAGACGGGTTTGTTTTGGTTTGGCTTGTACGTATGTTGAATGTATTGAATTTTAATTCGTGAGTAGAGACTGGCTTACTTCCATTGTTTTGGGGGTATATTTCGATCTGTATCGAGATTTTGAGTCTTTTTGTTGGTGGGTATTGCTCTTTTGCGGATTAGAGATGAAAGTAGAGGTGGGTATCAGTGGTATGGGATGGAATGAGGAAGATAAGGCCATAGTTAAAGCAGTTTTGGGTACTAGGGCTTTTGATTACTTGATTTCGAGCTCGGTTTCAGCAGAATGCTTGTTAACGGCAATGGGGAATGATGAAAATTTGCAGAATAAGCTTTCAGATCTCGTGGACAGCCCAAACGCGGTCAATTTTAGTTGGAATTATGCGATTTTTTGGCAAATTTCGCGATCTAAGTCCGGTGATTTGGTTCTGGGATGGGGTGATGGTTCTTGTAGAGAGCCAAGGGAGGGAGAGGAGTCTGAAGTTACCCGATTTCTCAATCCTCGGCTTCAAGATGAGACCCAACAGAGGATGAGGAAAAGGGTGCTTTATAAGTTACAAGTCATGTTTGGGGGATTAGATGAGGATACTTATGCTTTTGGATTGGATAGGGTGACAGATACTGAAATGTTCTTTCTTGCGTCGATGTACTTTTCATTCCCTCGAGGGGAAGGTGGTCCAGGGAGGTGTTTTGCATCTGGGAGGCATATGTGGCTCTCGGATGCTTTGAAGTCCTCAACGGATTACTGCATCCGATCATTTCTCGCAAGGTCTGCAGGTATCCAAACTATTGTTCTGATCCCAACTGATATTGGAGTAGTTGAATTGGGATCAGTGAGATCCATACCTGAAACTTTAGAGCTGTTGCAGTCAATAAGATCCTCGTTCTCGTTGTTTTCATCGCAAGTCAGGTCGAAACCAATGGTAGCCTTGCCGGTGATAACTGAGAAGAAAGATGGAAATGCTCAGCTCTCTAATATGTGTATTGGTGGCGAGCGGCCAGATGGAATTCCAAAGATTTTTGGGCAGGATTTGAACTTGAGTCGTCCCCAGTTTAGGGAAAAACTTGCTGTTAGGAAGGCAGACGAGAGGTCATGGGAAGTGAACTCAAATGGGAACAGGCTACAGTTATCAAATACTATAAATGGTCTTCAGGGTTCGAATTGGGCACATTTCAATGGGGTGAAGCACGGAGGCACAGTAGAGATTTACAGTCCTCAGACCCCATCAAACCATTTACAGGAACCCATCAATGGGGTTAGGGAAGAATTCCGGCTTAACAATTTCCAGCCTCAAAGGCCAGCACAAATGCAAATTGATTTTACTGGGGCCACCTCAAGGCCTATCATTTCCCAGAGTGCTGAGTCCGAGCATTCAGATGTTGAGGCTTCATGCAAAGAAGAGCAAACAGGCCTGGCCAATGACAAGAGGCCTCGGAAGCGTGGCCGAAAGCCTGCTAATGGAAGAGAGGAGGCCCTCAATCATGTGGAGGCAGAGAGGCAGAGGCGCGAGAAGTTGAACCAACGCTTCTATGCATTGCGAGCTGTTGTGCCCAATATCTCCAAGATGGACAAAGCCTCCCTGTTGGGAGACGCGATCGCCTACATAACTGATCTTCAGAAGAAGCTCAAGGACATGGAATCGGAGAGGGAAAGACTAGGAACCGCATCAAGAGATGAATTGGCCTTTGAAGCTAATTCAAATTCAGAAAGTCCTGATATTGAAATTCAAGCTGTCCATGATGAGGTTATTGTAAGAGTGAGCTGCCCTTTGGATACTCACCCGGTATCAAGAGTCATCCAAGCTCTCAAAGAGGCCCAGATCACGGTTGTTGAGTCAAAACTTGCTACAGGGAACGACAAAGTGTTTCACACGTTTGTCATCAAATCTCAAGGATCAGAACAACTGACAAAGGAAAAATTGATTGCAGCATTTTCCCGTGAATCCAACACGTCAGGGCCATTGTCATCAGTTGGGTAATAAGAGGATTGATTATATTTAGCATAGTTTGGAGGCATAATATGTAGTGAAGAACCCCTTTCAAAAATTTCTGCAGAAGTCTTGATATACACGGTGCAGCTAGAAGTAGAAAAATAACTTCCTATTGACCAAGTAGGATAGCAAATTTTCTGTTTTTGCTTATAGTGTATGTATGTTGTCAAGAGAAAGTATGCTGGCCAGATGATTTAAATTTGTGAATTTAACTGGCTCTGCTATTGTTGCTTGTTTAGAAGCTGCCAATTTTGTTTTTGTTTTGAATGATATAAAGTTGCTTCTCTGATGATTTTTTCAGATACATTTTCTTTCCAACAATCTGTGTATCATAGTATCATTGCATGGTTCTTTATCAATATATTGCTGTGTATAGCACTTGAAGTTTTGATGGAAGGCTTGTGAGCTCCATGGACTCTATAAATCTGTGTTCAGTCATCCGTTTAGGCTTTTATCTCCCCTTTCCTTTGTGGGTTATCATGGTTGGGTTCTGTTCCTATTCTTGAGGGAAACTGTGCAAGTTGTTTGCTGGTGTATGTGTTCAGTTGCATTCTTCTAACAAAATGGTTTTTAGGTGAGCAAATTGGTGTTGAGCTCTTCACAAGAAGAAAGAAATTGCTAGTTCTTGGGAATATGATCCCATGGATTCATTTAATCAGTTTTTTTGGGCTACCTGGTGTCTAGGTTTGCGCCTATTACGCCACCGTAGCTTGAGCTTAGTTATAGCATGTCTTTAAAAAGGATAAGGGTGGTTAGCCCGGGTGTATAAAGGGATTCGACCTGAGACATCTGGATTACCAAAAGTCCGGTTCAACCATTTAACCACCCAAGGGATTTTATCAGTTGCTTGTTGTGATTGTTTTGAGGCTAAGCTTTGTTATGGTTCATTTAATCAGTTGCCTCCACTCTGTAGATTTTTGTCCCTGTCAATGGGAAGCATCTTATATTTAATATTGTCTCCAAGACTCCAACCTTTCCTCATCACTTCTACTAGCTGTTTGTCTTTGAATTAAGTGTACATGCATGCCTGTAGTTTCCTTAATTGTCCTCTTCTCTGTATTTCTGGAGGCTAACCATTTTTCTCTATTAAATGGAACTAATTAGTTTCTGATAATCCGACAGGCAAATAATTTATTAGTTCCTTGTGAACAGATAGTATTATATATAGTAGATACTGGGTTTACTATGTAAGGTGGGACCAACGGCCTTTACTCATCACAAAAAAATAAAAAAAAATAGTACTATATACTGCAGAGTGGTTGACTTGTGTGTGAGCATTCGGAATCATTTGGGGTTTACGTTTAGACATCATATAGGGACGGTGTAAACAATGAATGTTGTTCTTTACTTTTTGGTCACACATTATTACCGGTAGTAGGTGACGAGGTTTGAATTCACAATCTTGAAGTCTAAAAATAATTGTGATCATTAGACTAATCGCTAACCTAAAAAACGTTCTTCAGTTTGTATGATTTTGACGGTTTCTATTACATTGTGGTAGGGGATTGTTCATTCAGTTTAAATGAGGAGATTTCTACTGGTTTCTTCAATTTTCTCAGCAATCAAACACTGCTTGCCTTGATGCACGTGAAGGAGAGGGAAGAAAATAGATCTTGTACTCAATTATAGGCCAACCCTTTAATGTTGCTTTCTCCTTATAAAGGGTAAAAAGAAAGAACATCATTAAACACGAGAAAAGATCACAAGCCCACAGTCTTTGAAAAAATTAAGGTATTAGGAACCTTTGATTCTAACATTGAAAATAGAGGTAATGGTCCAAACTCCAAACTTGGGAATGACACACACAATAGAGTGGTCGGATTCGAGTCTCTTTCGGTATATTTTATCTCAATTTAATTTTACAAAGAATATTATTTTCTTCTTACAAAAGACAAAAAAAAGAAAAAAAAAAGATGCACCTAGCCCCAGTTTTACGCAAATGGACGGTGCACAATATCTTTGATGTGATACAGGTAGGAGTTGAGTGTGGATACATGCTGAAGAATGTGACAAAAATCGAGACCAGAAGTCTTATGTGCTTTTGCTTTAGCTATTGCACACACTATACCTATTCTACCATTTTCAATCATTTCATGTTTTGCCCCACTCGTCGTATGCTTTTTTTAATTTCAAATCTTGTTAATTAATTGTTTGAGCCGAGGGCGGATTTTGGTGCAGCGATACTATTGTTTCATTTGACTTGATGTAATTGTACATGTAATGATGGAAACTCTGTGTATTTAACTCGCTTTCAAATTTAATTATTATGAAAGTTTATCCAATAATTATGAGAGTCATTAAGAGAGTTTTTGTTCAATGGTACTCTTTGTCATATAAATAGTTTATTTTCTTAAGGTTAATGTTCGGTTTGGTACGATAGAAAGTTGGAGAGATAGATAAAATATCATGTTTGCTAAGGAAGAAAAATAGGAAAGATAAAAAAGTAGATGAATGAGCTTTTCTTTAAACTCACTATTCCTCCAAAATTGGAAAGAAAATGGATGAAAATTATATATATATATTATGTACATATTAATTTCATATATAAATATAATGATAAAATACTTATTTATATTTTTTTTTAAACTTTAAAATAAAATTTAAAAAAAATCAAAATCAAAATCAAAATCAAAATCAAAATCAAAATCAAAATTAAAATTAAAATTAAAATTAAAAAATATATATTTTTTCCAACTTACCAAGTACAAAAAAAAAAAATTAATCATTTTTGTTTTTCATTGATCCTATCAAACATAAATGAAGAAAAATGTATCCTTCATACTTTCTTTTCTTGGAGGATAAACCTCCTACTTTTCCATCATTTCTACCAAATGGAGCATAAGGGTTCAAATCCTTTGGACGAGCATGGTTGGTTGGTAAGACAGACCTCAGTTGCTTTGACGACTTGTATTCAAGTCTCTAGTGGGTTCGAATCCCTTCCGAAGTGCAAGCCATGATTTAACTGGTGTATAGGTTAAAAGAGTGGTTCATGAACTCAAGATTTATTCTCGATTCTATTCAGACTCACCAGTCTGAACGACATAAACGCGTCTCTATTTGTTGGAGACGGATTAAAAAATTTCCTCCGTCACCCAAAAAATAATAATTATGAGAATCTTGTACAGTGAACTCTTAACTCTTTTCTATTTTGATTTGGAGTTGAAGGGAACTACAGAACCAGTTGATATCATGGCATATGGTGATGATAGTTTGGTACAGAGGAGCCAAAGGTGATGTGATGGTGGAAGTCAAAGACTTAATAAAAATATATTGACCCATTTATTAATGAGAGGAAGAAAATGAGAAGCTATCATTGCACGAAACTTGAAGGTCATTGGTTTACAATTAAAATAAGAAACATATTTATTAAATATATGTCATGTACCACATGTTTTGTTTTGAATAATTATATTAGCACTTTTTGTCCGTGACAAGCTAGCCTAATAAAACTAGATGTAATTACGGTAAAACTTATTATGTTTCCGTAATTTTTGTTTTAAATTAATAAAATTATGTCCTCGCATTTGTCAAATCCCATTTGAATAGGACCACCTAACCAAAACAATGGACTATGGAGGTTAATTCTAAAAGCCTCTAATTAACCGGTACCGGTGACTCAAGCTTAATGTTCACTTCACAATCTAATTATGATAAAGGTCACACTTAATTACACCATATATATGGTTATGATCAAATCACAATCTAATTAGATATTTGATGGTGCACAAATTGATATTGCACAAGATCAACAGTCGAGTATATATAAGGGTGCAATTAATGAGCAATAAAGAGGCAATCAATAGCAAAACAGTAAATAAGAGTAAACACACAGATTTATAGTGGTTCGGTCCGAGTGACCTACTCCACTATCGGGAACGACAGCGGTGGCCGGAGATCTTTATTAATGAATAAAAGTCACCGGGAGAGTATCCTCCGGCAATATTACAATGATTCGGGGGGAGAAACTAGAGAGGTGTAGAAAACGAGAAGTAGAGGTCTCAAGGTTCTAAGGTCATGCCCTTTATGTGGAGAGGGCTTACATTATATAGGTATGGTGAGGCGGCCACTACTTTTTGGTAAGTACAATTAAGAGAGGACTCTACCACTTTGGTAAGTACAATTATGGTAGGATTAGACCTCCGTGTGTATTCCGATATTCTCTCCCTCGTGCTCCTATTCCGTTGGAGGAGGATCTTGAACTGGGCTGGACTTGAGCTGAAGTGACAAAGTGAGGAGGGCGAAGGAGGAACAGGAGGGCCAACCCTGGGCGGCGCCAGGGGCTTGGGTGACCTCTTGGGCGGCGCCCCCTTGGGTGCCTCTTTTGGGCTTGGGCTCCTCTTGGACTCTTTCTTGATTTAATGGGCTGGGCCAGCTCCCTTTGGGCTCTGGTAACTTGGGTTCTTTTTATTTTATTGGGTCTGACCCAGTTGATTTCGGACTCATCAATATTGATAAAGTGAAGTTTGAAATTATTCACCTCAAAGCCTACCAGACTTGCATTGCACCTATCTTCTATATGAAAAAAGCCATGCAAATACCATTTCTTTGAAGCAGGTTTACATATGGTACAGTCACATTAGGCATGCATCACCTACCAAGCAAACCTTCTTCAAAAAATAATGATTATGGATACCAAACGACCCAACAAAGGATTGAAAGGATTTTTGGTTCGGGTATAAAATGAAATGAGAATAGAAAATTTAATTTTAATAAAACTTGCACCGACGTTAATAGTCGGTCTATCATTTTATCCTTATTCAATCTCTATCATGTTTGGTCCAATCTCACCCAAATCCCAAAATAAAAATTTTCAGAATTTAACGGGCATACTAGAATTTCCAAATCATAATCAAGAAATACTAATTTTGTACCACCTATCACGTAGATTTGATCGATACTATATATATGGTGTTATTGAAAAATTATACCGAACCCTATAACATCTAATTTACTTAAATCTCACCCTAATACTACAACCAAACATTCCCTAACCACGAGAAGTAGGGTTCTCCATTATCTATTAACTACTTCACTTCATGCCAAGATCATGATATAGCTAATCATTCTCTTTTCTCTACTTAACCCACAGTAAGAAGCTTAATGTCCTCTGCTGAGCCTATTAGCTGGTGAAACTTGTTGCAGTGATGGATCTCTACACCTTTGCTTGGACAGTAGTCTGTGTATCTCTCATAATATTCAATGTTTCTTGCTTATGGCTCAGAAAAAAGTCCCAAAACAGAAGCAATAGGCTCCCTCCTGGCCCCCCAAGATGGCCCATTGTTGGCAACCTTCTCCAACTGGGCCAGTTGCCTCACAGAGACCTAGCTTCCTTCTGTGAGAAATACGGGCCTTTAGTCTACCTCCGACTTGGCACTGTCGACGCCATAACCACCAATGACCCTGAAATCATACGTGAAATACTTCTTCGGCAAGATGACATCTTCGCCTCCCGACCACGGACTCTGGCCGCTGTCCATCTCGCCTACGGCTGCGGGGATGTTGCATTGGCTCCTCTAGGCCCGAAGTGGAAGCGAATGAGAAGAATTTGCATGGAGCAACTATTAACAACAAAGAGACTCGAGTCCTTTGCAAAGCACAGGGCCGAAGAAGCCCTTCATCTTATTAAAGATGTATGGGCCATGTCCCATACTGGAGAGGCACTGAATTTGAGGGAAGCTTTGGGTGGGTTTTCAATGAACAATGTGACTAGAATGTTGCTTGGGAAGCAGTATTTTGGGTCGGAAACGGCAGGCCCACAGGAGGCCCTGGAGTTCATGCACATAACCCATGAGTTGTTTTGGCTTCTGGGTTTGATTTATTTGGGTGATTATCTGCCATTTTGGAGGTGGGTGGATCCTTATGGATGTGAAAAGAAAATGAGGGAGGTGGAGAAGAGGGTAGATGATTTTCACATGAAAATCATTGAAGAACATAGAAAGAGAAAGGAAACAGAAGGAGTGAAATGTGATGGAGATTTGGATTTTGTTGATATTTTGTTAACTTTGCCGGGGGAAGATGGGAAAGAGCATATGAATGATACTGAGATTAAAGCTCTAATTCAGGTATGCAACTCACACATATAATCTAAAACATCAGTTTTATTGGGTAAAATTACAACTCAATCTTATTAAAGTCGTCTTTCTTTAGTCTTACCTAACTTTTTTAGTAGTAAATCAATTTCAATTGAGTTTTATTTGATCTCTATCGAGTTGTAACCTTCAATTCGTTGCCAAATTTGATGTCATCGTTATTCTTGTAATATTATGGCCTTTTAAAAAAAAACCGAAAAATATGAGGTTTGCAATTTTTTGGGTTTTCATTACATAATACTTTTGAACCCAAATTTTTTTAATTTAATTTATTGATTTAATAATATATTAAGTGATATGTTCTTAATAAATTAAGACAAATTCTTAGTTGCAATTTGTATTTACTCTTTTTCACTTTGATTGTCATTAATACCATTCTTTGTTACTTCCTTTCTTGGTTGATGCTTTGGCATTGTAGGATATGATAGCTGCAGCCACAGATACTTCAGCTGTGACCAACGAATGGGCAATGGCTGAGGTGATCAAACATCCACGTGTCCTTCACAAGATACAACAAGAGCTAGACATGGTTGTAGGCCCACAGCGCATGGTCTTGGAATCTGATTTATCCCACCTTAATTACCTACGTTGTGTTGTACGTGAAACTTTTCGCATGCACCCAGCCGGACCATTTCTCATCCCACATGAATCCACACGCGCCACCACAATCAACGGCTATTACATCCCTGCTAAGACACGTGTCTTCATCAACACGCACGGGCTCGGTCGGAATCAAGCGATATGGGATGATGTTGGTGAATTCCGGCCGGAGAGGCATTTTTCGAGCGACGGCAACCGAGTTGAAATAAGCCACGGAGCCGATTTCAAGATATTGCCATTTAGTGCTGGCAAGAGGAAGTGCCCCGGCGCGCCGCTTGGCGTGACGCTTGTGTTGATGGCTTTGGCTCGACTCTTTCATTGCTTTGATTGGAGCCCACCTGAAGGAATGAGGGCAGAGGATATTGATACAAAAGAGGTTTATGGTATGACAATGCCCAAGGCTAAGCCCTTGATGGCTATTGCCAAGCCACGATTACCAAGTTATATGTATCATTGATATGTATTCGCAAGTTGTCTCTCAAATGAATCAGTTTTTGCCTATTTGGGCTGGTTCAAGATCAGGTTTTAAGACTTTTGACTTTGGGAACTGATTTAAATATTTAATTTATGAATTTAGTATTTGAAATCATGAATTTAGTGGCTTGGGAGGGCGAATTGATGCCGAGTTCGCTAATAATTCGTGAATTAAAGCTCTGAACGATAGAGAGTGAGGTATATAGGCTAATTATGTGACTAAGGTCTACACAATCATCTCTAGCAAATTTTTAATTTAGAACAAAAATTATACCCTAATACAAACGAGCAAACTTTTGTCACACTATGAAATGCAACCAATCAATCAACTCGGTCATGCTAAGTATACTTTGAACTTAAAAATCCCCTTCATCCCCTGTAACACCCCACATGTTCTTTTATATATGTATATAGATATATAGTAAATAATTGATGTAAAAAAATGTAGAAATATAGATAGGTGTAGTGACGGTAGTAATAAAAAAAAAAAAAAAAACTAGAAATACAAATTGATTGGGAAGTTTAAGTTTCGAAGGTGTGTAAACTTGAGGAAAGGGATTATGGAAGTTTCTGAATATTTCTAGGTCAAAATAAGGTCTCCATTGAATCCGGAAGGTCGAACAACCTTGGGAGAGGTAATATGAGGTGTATTGGAAGTTAGAAAGTATTTCGGAGTGAAAACACACTTAGAGAAATTTTTGGGTAAAAATGAGTTGAGACACCTTCTAGTATTTTGGCCATAACTTTTATTCTTATATCCAATTGATCTGAAATTTTGACATTAGATAGTAGACATCTAGGGCTACAAAAGTGTATCTCTTGGAAATTTTCCAATTCGACCTCTAAAGGGGTCAAAACTGCCCTGGAAGTCGAAGCAGCCAAACAGTACCGGTACCCAGTACCGGTACCGAACAGTACCGGTACCCCGGAACCAGTAGCTAATTGGTACCGGTACCCGGTACCGGTACCCTTTGACTGGAGCCTTCCCGAACAGTAAAAAGTCGGGATTTTGGGTTTTAAAACACCCATTCCAAGCCCTATTTGCCCCATTCTTCATCTCATCCTCACCACAAACATCTTAGAACCCTAAGAGAAGACAAGAAGGAGAAGGAGAAGGGAGGAAAGAGATATTTGGAGCTTGGGTTAGCTTACAACTCTTGGATTCAAGGTAGGGGTTTTCTTCCATTCTCTTACATTGAGGTTAGGGCTACTATAGATATGCATTCTCTTGACTCTCAATCATATATACTTGCTATGAATTCATCATTTCTTGTTATTCTTGCAATTATTACCTTGTATTAAACTATGTGATGGTTGGGTAATCACTAAACCTCTTGTATGCCCTAGTTCTTCAAGGGAAGTGGGTTTTCTCTTGATTTATCCTTGGTTATTGATTTAAATCTTGATATTCGTTGTTGTCGATTTCAATACTTAATTGTTCCTTTATTCTTGATTCCAAGCTTGATATTTGTTGTTATGGATTCAAGACTTGATTTACCCTTTATTCTTGATTTCAAGCTTGATATTTGTTGTTAGGGATTCAAGAATTGATTTGTCCTTTGTTCTTGAGTTCCAAAGCTTGATCTTTCATTTGTTCTTGATTTCAAAACTCTAGCGATTTGTATTGAACAATAAAATGATACTTTTGATGATCTCATGTACTTTTTCTTAAATATGTTTTATGGGAAATATCACTTGCGAAAGTTGTGGATTTGGGGGAATTGTTGGATATGTGTAATACGTGTTGGTATTGAAATTATGGAATGTTGTTTGGATGAACATGGGTGAGAAGTTCCTTGAAAGGATGCTCATACCACAGAAAACTAAATTGTGGAACTTGCTTGTTAATTGAGAAAGTAGTTGGTATCGTATCTCTTGTATGGTTGCTCGATATGAACATGGGTTACTATTGACTAGGTATCATGGAGTGGGTAGACGTCTTCTTTGGTAAGAACTTTTCCTACCACTCATAGTGGGGTTAGTGCTTTGGTAAGACTAAACCACTATTGCTCACGGGGTAGCATTGGTATGTACTTGCGTGGGACATGATATTCTCGATGGTGACCATGCGGAGTCGTGCTTCATACCTGAGATACGAGTACAGTCGTATATTGTTCATTCTACCATAGACAGTTTCTACAAGAGTCCTGGGGTAGTATGGGATGCCACGAGAACTTGTGGAAGCGGTGTATGGTGGAAATGGATTATAAATTATATATGGGTTATTGTGGAAACGGTGAATGGTGGAATGGTGTATTAATTGTATATTGTGTGCATTTATTCATTCAATTACTGTTTTTACTTAAACTTGAGATCCGTTAAATGTCCCGGTGTTATCTCAAAATCTATATATGTTATTTGTGAAAAGAGACCGACCGTTTTCTATGTTTTCTAAACCTTGTTCGGGTTTGGGAGGATTTTCCTACAGAGCTTAGTGCTCACCCCCTACAAACAATCCATTTTTCAGGTGATGCTTCAGAAGGAGATCGTATAGGTGACGGGCATGTGGATCCAGATGGGGATATTTAGACTGTCCATCTTTGTATTAGATGGAAGAGTTATTTTGAGATCATGTAAAAAAAAATATAATCTTTTGTTAGTCCGCTGCTAGATTAACTTTGAATCTTTTGGGATGAAATCGCCACATTTTGGCTTGATCTTTTGGGATAATGTTGTAATCATTAGATATGGTGAATGAACTTTTATTTATGAATGAATTATATTAGTGCTCTCATGATATGAATGGTTGTAGAATGTAATGCCGTCCAGGGTGGTATTTGGGGCGTTACATCCCCGAATTCTTTCCGGTTAAAGAATATTTTTCTAGTTGTTCTGGAGCAATTAGGAGATTTTTTAGAAGAAATACGAGGTTCTGCTTCTGATGACAACATGAATTTGAGGCCATGAAAAAAAAATTCAATACAAAAAATCAATAAAATAGGGTGAGATATATGACTGTGTTTTGACACTTTTTTTTTTTTTTTGGTGTCTAGCATTTTCTGCTCAATTACTACCCATTTTTTATCCCTTAATGTTATTACCCCAATGAAAAAAGAGGGGAAAAAAAAGGATGAATGATATTTTATATCCTAAAAATTTTTAAAATTTTTATATTATATGTTGAAAGATTAAAAATTTTCACATGTATCTTCAATTAGATAAAAATATAATAATGTAGTTAGAAACTAAAAGTTTGATTTTTTTTTTTTTTTTGTATTGGTGATATTATTCTGTTTGTATACCCAATTTTTTATAGGGAAAATTTCAACCACACCCCCTCTAGTTTACCATATCTTCAAGGACACTTCCTCTAGTTTTTAAATCTTCAGTGACACCACCTGTAAGATTAAAAATATTAATTATAATGCAATTTTACTAAATTGCCCATGATATATTTGAGGACAAACTTCATTCACACCCCCTCTAGATAAGTATATCTTCAATGAGACCCCATCTAGATAAGCATATCTTCAATGAGACCCCCTCTGTTTTCTAATTTTTTTTACGTATTAAAATTCGAATGAATTAAAATTCGATTCAAGCTAATTAAAATTTATTTTTTTACATATTAAAATTTGAGCAAAAAAAAAATTATATTTTTTACGTATTAAAATTTAGGCTAATTAAAATTCTATTTGAACCAATTAAAAATTATTTTTAATCGACTCAAATCAAATTTTAATCAACTCGTATTGAATTTTAATCAGCCCAAATTTTAATACATAAAAAATATAAATTTTAATTGACTTCAATTTTAATAAATCGAATTTTAATTGACACGAATTTTAATAAGTAAAAAAATATAAATTTTGATCAACTCGAAAGCGAATTTTAATTGGCGCTAACAACTCGGGTATAGTTCAAATCGACACAAATTTTAATAGGCTCGAATTTTAATAAATTAAAAAAAATAAAATTTATTCAACTTCAATCGAATTTTTATTGGTTCAAATTTTAATATGTAGAAAAATAAATTTTAATCGGCTCGAATTTTAATTAGGGGTGTTCAAATTTCCGACTGGTCGCAAGTTCCTACCCTACCCGACCCTACCCTATCCTACTGAACGATTAGCCGCAAAAATCGGGTAGGAATGCGGAAGAGTTTTTGGTCTTCCGATTAAATCGAGTAGGAATGCGGAATAGCCATCCATTTCCGCATTCCTACCCTACCCTACCTGCATTAATTAATATATATATAAAACCCTAATCTACTAATTATACCATCTCCATATTTTGTTTTTGTTCACAGATCATTTCTTAATGGCTGAAATGACTCCACAATTTTCTGCTCAAGTTGATTCTACCAGTAACATCCAAGTTATTTCATATGGTTTAAACTTAAATTAATTGTTATTGTATTTGTGTAACAATTATGGTGGATTGATGGTCATACTTTCTTGTGTTTTATTATAATTGTTGTTGTAATTGTTTTAGATTTTAGTGTTATTGATTTATTGTGCTGTTAAATTGGTGGATGTTATTTAATTAAATTGTTAAAATGATTCAAAAATTAATAGTTATAAAAGTGTTTACCCGACTTCCTACCCGATTAATCGGGTAGGAAGTCGGGTAAGAATACCACACCTGTCGGGTAGGGTAGGTTAAGAAAAAATTCTTCCGCAAAATATCGGGTAGGAAGATGGAAGAGCATATTTTCTACCCGTAGGGTAGGGTTAACACCCCTAATTTTAATAAAATTTTATGTAGAAAAATTACATGAGGTTTATGTAGGGGCATTTTTAGTATTTTAGATTTTTTTTTTTGTTAGAAATGATAGTTTAATAGTAGGGGTGTTAGTGATGTTTAAATATAAACTAGAATGAGTGTCACTGAAGATTTAGAAATTAGAGGGGGTGTCCTTGAAGATATGATAAACTAGAGAGGGTGTGGTTGAAATTTTTCCTTTTTTATATTATACTTGATTTCTAAGTATTTTCAATCAAGCTTTTATTGCCAATTTTCTTAAAAATCAAGTACATTATTACTTTTTTGTTTGATTAAGAGTTTAATATTTTATACTTACCAAAAAAAAAGAGTTTAATATTTTATGGTATAAATTAAGAATATAAACATCTTTAAAGATATTTTCGTGATTAAGAATATAAACATTTTTTTGTTTGATTAAGAGTTTAATATTTTATGGTAACATTTTCGTTTTTATGTTTTTTTTATACAAAAAAATAGAGCTAAATTTTGTTTTTTTTGTGATAAAAATTAAAAATTTAAAACATGTTTGGTAGTCATTTATATTTAAAAAATTGTAAAAACAAAAATAAAAAACATATTTGGTATTATACCAAAAAATTACCACCAAAAACCACCACCCAACCCCAATAACCACCCAAAACCACCACCCAACCCCACTGACCACCCAACCCCCACCACCGAAACCCACCCCTAACCCCACTGACTACCCAAAACCACCACCCAACCCCACCACCGAAACCAACAACCGAAACCCACAACCCACTCCCACCGCTGAAAACCACCACCACAACCACCCCACTGATCACCCCCAACCACCGAAACCCACCCCCACTGAAACCGCAACCACCAATAAAGATCTATGTATATATGGTATAAAATTAGGGAAAAACACTGACCACGAGCGAGAGAGACGAAGTGGGTTTCGTCTTCGTCTTCGATTTCATCTTTCAAATCTGCGTCTTGGCTTCGGTTTCATAAGAGTGAAACCAGCGGCTTCGGTTTCACAAGAGAGAAACCATCGAGAGAGAGACAGATGGAGAAAGTGGGAAAAAAAGAAAAAGAAAATGGCTTTTATACTTCTAACAAAAAGTCCTAAATTTTGGTGTTAACAAGATTCAAAGGCAAGACCTCATTAACTGAGACGCGCGTGTTTTTTTTTATTGATGTTTTCAAAAACATCATTTTTGATGTTTTTATATTTTGGCCTGGTTTTCAAAACAGGGGAGTAAAAAAAAAACGAAAATACATCCCAAACGCGTTATTATTTTTTTTTTTAGCAAAAAATGAAAAAAAAAAAAAAAAAAAAACACAAACCCCCTGTTACCAAACGCTACCATAAAATGTCATTTGTTTTGTTTAAAAAAAAAAACAGCGACAGAAAAGGAAACAAAGAAAACCCGTTTTGCAAGTCACCGCGACACTCCAACGTTTAAAAACTTTGGTTCGTTCGACAATAAATTTCAAGTCTCTAGTTTTGATCAATCACCGCCCTCCCTTCTTACCACTTCTTACGCTTCCTTCCTCACTCTCTCAGCCCCAATCGATACAGAGATATAATCGGCCCTAGGCGATCATGGTGAGGAGAGCTCTTTACACACTCTCTGGGACGCCTTGCCTTCCATCGCCGTCGTTATCTTTCTTTTTTTTTTTTTTTTTTTTCTGTGTACAGATTTTGGAGATATTTGATTTGCTTGGATTGTTAATCTTGGTAGTTCTTTTTTGTTGATATATTGATGTGCATCTGTTTTGTTGTCGACTTCAAATCGTTGATTATTGAACGCATATTTTTAATTGCTTATAGAGCTCTCGGAAGTCTTCAATGATGTTGTCTGTTCTCCTCTTCAAATCTGAATACGGGCTAAGAGTTTTGATTTCACATTCTTTATCTTTCTATCTTTTTCCAGTGTATAGATTTTCGAAACCTTTTGAGTTTCTTTGATTGTAAATCGTGGTAGTTCTAATTTGTTGATTTCTTGATCTGTATCTGTTTTGTTGTCTCACTGAACTTCAAATCTGTTGTTCATTGTTTTTTTGGGTTCATTACTTACTTGACATGTATTTTTAATTGTTTGTAGAGCTCGGGGAAGTCTTCGGTGCTTGAGAGCATCGTTGGAAGACTTTTTGCCTCGTGGATCGGGTGATTCATGTTGTTAGTATTTCCAATATTACCTGTATAATTGTACGCTGTGGGTATAATGATATGAATCTAATATGTCCATCCATGTATAAATCCCGCGAGCATTAGAATGATGTGCTCATGTCTTATGCAGGGATTGTTACTCGACGACCTCTTGTTTCACAGCTCCAATTCCAAAGGGTTGACGAAGGAAGAAAATATTCAGAATTTGCTCATGCCCCAAGAAAGAGGTTCTCTGATTTTGGTAAGTATTGTTAGGATACCACTTGCTCAGAAATATGCATTGTGATTGTTAATTTGTTTCTGCCTAAGATTGTAACTGTCAAGTTGTATCCCAGCGTTGTGCAGGACATTGAGAATATGGTGCGGTCATATATTGAGAAGGTAAATCACTTGTTTACATATTACCCTTCTTCATGTTGTCTGATCTTTGCAGCTGTGAACTTAACACCGATTGATTTTTTGCTGGACTCACAAAAGTAGCAGTTGGTGAGTTCAGCATCTCCCGTTATCTGCAACTATCCAAATAGTTTCTTGTTTACATATTACCCTTGTACTGCATGTTTTTTTTTCGTTTTTAATACCAATACAGAGTGATCAAAGTATGGCCGCTAGACATAACTCATCAGCCTCATGGATGGACACGATCCCTTACCCAACAAGCTTCAAAGTGCTATAAGTCGTGTGTTAGCCTATCTTGAGAAAGAAGAGATATAAAGGTTGGACAGCCGAGGTACCTTACTTCCCAGAAAAAGGAGATGTCTAAATGTCATTAGATACGGAATTTGAATGATTGATGTTATAGTAACGGGATTATTGTAGAGGGTCAACCTGATAGTATTGTGCACGACATTGAGAATATGGTTCCATCACATATTGAGAAGGTAAGTCACTTTTTGAATTCTGAAGTTCTGTTGTTTGTTTCGAGCATTAAATCCATGTGAATGGGACCCTGCCATGGAATGAACTCCTTCATATTTATGATGAATTTTCTCACAATTAATATAATATGATTTATAGAAACCTTGAAGTAAATTTATTCTAATTTTGTAGGATTCTCAAGTATGAAATTGTTCATTTTTCTTTACTCATCTGGAAAATGGGAGATACCTTTATATCATGTGTACTTGGGTAGCTCATAGTATTAGACAAGAACGCTAGATTGTATTGGGGTGTTCAGGCAACTTATGTTAACTATTTTCATAGAAAGAAATCACTACTATCTAGATTTCTTTGAAATCCTATATTCATTGATCAGTTATGGGGTACATAGATGCCATGATAATCTACAATTAAGTAGTTGATTGATGAAACCTCATAAAATTCAAAATACTATGCTACATCTCAATTATTATAGATTGGCTCCACTGGATTAAAATTATGACTCCACTACTAATAGCAATTTTCTAGCTTGAAAATAGATTTCAGCAGGTAAGGTATCCTAATGTTTTCTTGGATTTTTGTTTTTTTTTTTTGGTTTTTTTTTTTTTTGGGGGGGGGTATTGTAAAAGAAAAAAGGATAGTTTATTGACTTTTCTTATTTCTAATCTTTCAACCAAACTGTATAGTTCATGTGAGAGTGGCATGTTGTATCGAGTATGAATATACACTTCAGGAGTAACCTTGGTATGGATAGATTTTCATAATTTGGAAATATACTCAACTTTTCTAGGTCTTATAAATTATATGAACTGCATGCAAATTTATATAGCAACTTGTTATTAGTTATTCCTAGACATGCTTAAATATGTTTATTCCAAGTTTCCAACATAACTAGCCGAGTTCATTGTTGTGCAACATTTGGAATGCATGGTGTGTGGAGTTGCTCATGCTAGAGCATTGACTGCATATGCTTTTTGAATCCTTTTTCTTATCTGGCTTGAATTTTAAGAACATGCTTGTCAAACATATTGTTGATTTTTCAGACTGCAGAATTTTGTAAAGGTATCTGAAGCTGAATTGCTTCTGGTTAAGGAAAATCATCTCCGATCATGCAAAAGAATGAATATCTTACATCACCGTCGTCGGCCTTCCCTTCCAGCGCCGTCGTCGGTGGTTAGGTTAGATCTCTCTTTTTTCTTCTTTTGTTTCTTTGAAGATAATATTGTGAATTTTTTATTTTTTTATTTTTTGTGATTGAATCACACCTTGCCATACAGTGATCTTGTTTGTTATCTTCTTCAAATCTCAATCATGGGTTGAGAGTTTTGATTTCTCATTGTTTATCTTTTTACCTTTTTTTTCTGTGTTATAGATTTTTCGAGATCTTTGATTTTCTTTGATTGTTAATTTTGGTTTTTCTAATATCTTGATTTCTTGATGTGTATCTGTTTTGTGGTCTCATTGGACTTTAAATCTGACCTCACGAGCTAGATGTTCGATGGTTTTGTTCATTAATTATTCAACATATATTTGTAATTGCTTGTATAGCTCTGGTAAGTCTTCATTAATCTTGTCTCTTCTCTTTTCAAATCTGAATTATTGGTTGAGAGATTTGATTTCGGATTATTTCTTTTTTATCTTTTTCATATGTATAGTTTTTCGAGATCTTTGATTGTTAATCGTGGTACTTATAATTCGTTGATTTCTTGATCGGGATTTGTTTTGTTAACTCACGGAACTTCAAATCTGATGTCAAGTGCTACTTGTTTGGTGGTTTTGTTCATTGATACTTTAACTCATTTTTAATTCTTTGTAGAGCTCTCCAGTATTCTTCGATACATGCTCTCCATTTACACATATCCACCATCTGGAGATACATGTTGTCGAGTAGATCAATCAAAGTAAATGTTAGTTGGATATGGATAGATCACTCAAAGTCTATCTATACTACTTTAAAATATCAGCATACATGAAAAACATTTTTTTTCCACTTTTACCCTCCAATACTACAACTATGTCATACTTATCCTCCAAATTTACTGTACATTGAATAGACCAATTACCAGTTAGAATTTGATCCAACTTTACGTCTTCCTGATCGGCTACAAACCAACAGTGTGATGCTACCAATTCTCACAATAAATTCTCAATATCCCTTCATCTACTGGCTCTCATCTTTATAACGGAGAGGTGGATAACATAAACTCATGCAATATTAGTGTGTTATCATGAGATTTCAAAATCAAAGTCGACGATAAATGATGGCGACGGTGAATATTGTTGTGCCCCACGGTGGAGCAGAAGCACAGTTCATTATATTGAAGGAATTGTGTGTTGCTGAAAATTTGCAGTTTTTCCAGGATTGTGACTCTCACGTCGATCGCTTAGAACATAAGCTTCGTTGTGCTGAAAAGAATTATTGTCGAACCTTCTCCATCTACGCATGTGGCGACACCAATTGCTTATCGTCCTTTGTACAACAAGCCCTTTCCAATCTGCCATCGTCTTCATTCACTTCTCTATTGGTACACATTCTTATATTATACGTAATGTATTTGAATGTTATTAAGTGAGAAGTTATGGCAAATCTACGATTTGGAGGTTACCTATGGATTTAATTTTGTTAAAAAGTTGGTGTTTACATTACCGAGGGTGGCTTCCCTCTATTTCTTAGAAAACGAAAGGAGATTGTTTATGATGAGTCTTCAACAACTGGATTTTTTGGGTTAGAAGGGGCTATAGGCCAATGCAAAAATGATAATTGACCCCTATTTAAATATCATTCATACCTTCATTGCAGATCATTGTTCACAAGAGCAGTCCAAGAGGAACACATTTTAGACGTGCTGGACCCCGTCAAAGGGTAAGTTTTAATTTGGTAAGTTTTAATCTTTACCCGTGCCTATTAGTAAATTGTAAGTATTGACTCAAATTTTTACTCAAATATGAGTTAGTATTTGAGGAAAAACCTTGATTTGATATAAAACACTTCAATGGAAAAACTTAAATATAAAGGAGGACAAACCCAAATTTAAAAGAACATAGAATATGACTATTAGATCTTTAAAAGAGAATTGAATCTAATCATTCGAGATTTGAGTAAATGTTTGAGTCTTTCTTGATTTGAAAAAAAATTTAAGTTCCCTTAATTTGGTATGAATTTGGGTATAAAATTGGAGAAATTTTTTATGAGTTTTTAAGCCAAATTTAAATTTGAGTTTAAAAAAAGGAAGGGCTGGAGATGCTTTTATGAGTATCATTTGTGTTGTTTGATATGCAGGGCAGGTGTTGAACATGCAAATGGCTAGAAGAGTTTAGTTGATATGCTGCATTTGGCCTTGGTCAACTTGTCCCTGCAAATTATTTGCTGCCTAATTCTTAGAAAGTAGGGAAAAATGCTTAGAAATACTTGCATGGAGTACACTGAATTATCATTTTTTTTAAACAAATAGTGGCTGCCTATTGTTACCGCCTATTGTTCAATTAGAACCCCATGTATGTGCATAATTGTCAATTTGTTTTGAATTTGAAGTGTGTACAAATTTCTGAAAATTTCATTAAAACATGTTGCATGGCTTTGATGAATATACTTATTGATTACATGGCTTCATGAGGACCAAAAGATCACTTAAACACATCCAGCAATGATAGCTGTGCAGAGCAAGAGTCAAGATGCATTCAACAAGGTATTGGAAAACAAGCAATGCTACAAAACTCAAATGAAACATAAAAAATTGTAACCCAAATGCATATCATCTGTTGGATGAATGTGTCTCATCAACTTTTTCAGTGAGATCCACTCGTTTCACACTCATCCAAGGGATGATATGCATTTGAGTTTTAATTTAGGGTTTTATTTGGGTTATATAACATTTTCTTGGAGAATGCACAGGCTTATATTGTGGGCACTCTTAACTGGTATTGTATCTGGTCCTGTTTTACATGCATATATGTTGGTGATCTCCTTTCGAGATTTACTCCATGCTTTGTAGTCCATGAATTTTTCCCATCAAGAGAGATATTTTCATGAAAAACAACATAATAATTTTATCAAATTGGTAAACATCCTGACGATATTGTTTTTCCAAAGTGCAATTGAACATTGATGCCCGAAGCCATACTTTAAATTAATAGTTTTCACTGTTTAGTTTGATATTTGTGTAGCTTATCATTTTAGAAATATTTTCGTTATCCAAAAAAAAAAAAGTTTCTAAACGTGTCATTAAGCTTTAACTTTTTTTGGCAGACATCTAACAACATAGAAATTAAAAATTAACTTTTGCTAATTTATTAATCACCAAATCCTTGCTTAATTATCATGATTTTAATTAATTTATGATTATTGATTTGTTTAGGAAATTCACTTAGCCGGTCAAGACAACCCTTGTTGGCTTATTTCGTCTCAATGGAAATTGAAAAAGTATGACAGAAGATGTCGGGAATTGTACATCCGCTTATTCATGATCAATCAAAAGACCTTTGTGCTTTCCCCAACTTATCTCCTTCCCTCAATAATATGGGAACGCTATGCTATGATTATAACATATTCTATTGCTTGTACATATATGATTAGTCATTCGGGGAAGCTTTTTTTTTATAATTGAGGGATGTTCTTTGATGGTTTATTTTAGGTCTATTAATACATCGTGCATTTGCATTGAGATTATTATATTATATGCTTTAACGGATGTGCAATCAGTGATGATGTGGTCTTGTGTGCAGCCAGGTATTAAAACATTGCATCTTTTTTAAGTCAATTTTTTTGTCTTCCCAGTTTTTGTGGTAGTGTGATTTGCTGGGTTAAGTGGACCATAATTGGCTTGATGGTAGAGTCATGGAAATGCATAAATTTGTATTTTCCATGCATTAATCAAGTGATAATCAATTATTTTTCATACATAAATTTGTCATTGTTTTTACATTTGAATTGACACTTTTGAATTCCAACTTTCTGCGACCTATATTGCGCTCATCTTGCAAGAGCAAATTTGCACTCTTTCTATATTTCTAGGTTTATGGTTTGTTTTTCTCTTGTACTTGACCTTCATATTGTAAACTTATTATCCCTATCATCCAACTTCTTTCTCTATTTTGCAAATAGGTATATCTGAATCTACAAAAACTGTAGCAACAAGGCCGAAATGGTGATGGGATGTCTATACACCTAAAACTCTTAAATAGTTTGTCCCATATTATTTGAAGAATATGGGACGTGGTTCTAGATTGTTTGTTAATCATTAAGGTTATGAGTTTTAGAGAAAGTATTCAACAAATTTAGTGTATTTTTTATATTTAAAATAAAATGATCCACGTGCAACGCACGTGTGCAATACCTAATATTTATAAGTGTGTATGTGTGTGTATCTTGTATTCTTCTATAACTATGTGTATTTGTTATTGCGTTTTACTGTGTATTAGTGTGTCTATTTTTTCTATGATTTTCTAGATCTAGTGTGTATGTTTATTGTGGCGGTGGCAGGGGGTGTGTTGTTTTTATGTGCACTATGTGTTTGTGTGTATCGTTCTTTTATGATGTTTATGTGTATGTGTTTTCTAAGTGTATTGGGTTGGTTGTGTATGTTTTTACTATAGTGTTTCTGTATTTTTCTTTTTTCAATTTGTTTTTTTGTATAATGTGTTACCGTGTGTATTTTTTATGTTATCTAAGTGTTTATGTGTTAGTGCATGTACTTTCATCATGTGTGTCTCTGTTTGTATTTTTATCAGTGCTTGCTTATGCTAATGTTTTTGACTATTTTTTTACGAGTTTACTAATTTAAGCCAATCCGTTATGACCAACTCCGTTATAACTCCTTTGATAAACGGGGTTGAAAATTAATTGGATTTGGATTACAACCTACTTGTCATCAATCTGCCCACAACTAGTCTGACCCGCAATTTGCCCCCTTTTTCCTCATGTACTTTGCACTCGTAAATTATTTAGATTTAGACATGGTGAAGTTGATATAGCTACTAGAATAGTTTGTATTACACTGCATTTTTCTTTTTTTAATTTGTTTTTCTGTGTAATGTTATCGTGTGTATTTTTTAGGTTATCTATGTGTTTTTGTGTGTGCTTTTTGTGATTGTGTGTGTGTTTTTATGTGCCAGTGCATGTATTTTTATCATGTGTGTCTCTATTTGCATTTTTATTATTGCGTTTCTTTGTTAATGTTTTTGACTATTTTTTAAGGGTTTACGAATTTAATCCAACCCATTATGACCAAATCCGTTATAACTCATTTGTTAAACGAGTTAGAAATTAGTTGGATTTAGATTACAACCGACTCATCATCAATCTGCCCACAACTAGTCCAACCTGTAATTTGCCTCTATCTATGTCCGTTTTCCACTCGTGAATTGTTTAGATGTAGATATGGAGAAGTTGATAAGGAGAAGTTGATAAAGCGAAGTTGATAGAGCGACAAGAGTAGTTTTGTGTCTTATTTCACCATCAAGTTGTATTAATACCTTCCAAAATTAGTTGTTTCTCATTCATGCCTTTTATGTGCAACTTCCTTTTGTTGCTTGATGCTTTGGCCTTCAATCCAGGTAACATCGTCCTTTAATTTGTCACATTGTGGTCGTTATGTTGAAAGTTAGATGTCTGCGTCATGCCATCATGGTAAAATAATGTTTGCATAATGGTTATGACAGACCTTGTCCATCATCATAAAATCGCATTATTCATATGTGTGCATAATAATGGGAGTCGCGTTGTGGCTTGGCCTTCAATCCAGGTACCATCTTCCTTTAATTTGTCAGATTTTCTCGTTTGTTGGTCAGTTTTAATCTCTAGAAACAAAATGTTGTTACTTGGAGGCCACATAACAATGTGACCAGTACTTCTAATAATTTTTGGTTGTGTCATGAATTATCTTTTATTAATTATATTGTTCGCAAGGGAAGAGCTAGATGCTAAGACGAAGCCAACATGTAGAAACGGCATTCCTTATTTATCAGTAACCAGTATGCCCACAAATTAGCGAGTTGGGTGCCTAATTTGTTTTTGTGGGCTGTAAGTGGATTTGGTAATACCACTCAAATTAGTAAAGTGGGGATGGATATGGGTGTTCAATGGGTTGAACTGAATATAAGTAAGTACTTATCTTGAACCACCACTGCTCCACTGTTTTAAACACCACCATTATCCTAATAAGGTTGCACCCAGACGTTTCAATGATGAACCGAAGATTCCATTCAAACATATCAACCAACTAAAGTAATATGCTCGAGTAGATCACTCAAAGTCGATGTCAGTTGAATAGAACACTTAAGAGTCTATATTTATCAATGTGTCTATGTATGTTTTATTGTGTATCCTGTATTTTTTTTTTATTAATGTGTGAGTGTTTATCAGTGTGTGTGTGTTTTGTCAGTGTATTTATAATATTTTTTATCAATGTATTTGCGAGTGTGTTTTTCCTTCATCAACTTGTTTTTGTCTATGTCTTTTTATGTGTATTGTCTTTGGGTGTGGCTGTTTATGTTTTTATTATGTTGAGTGTATTTTTATTTTCTTAATGTGTTTTTATATTTTTTATGTGTGTAATGTGTGTGTGTGGGTGTTTATTTACTATTGTTTGTATTTTTATGTCATCAATGTGTTTGTGTGTGTTTTTTGTGTTTGCTATGTGTTTGTTTTTTTATGTTTGCGTGTATTTTTAGTATGTTTATCAGTTAGATGTACTGTCAGCCACGTTTTATGCATGTCTCAATTTTCAGCTGGAAAACGGTGTACATGGCTTGTTTAATAGCTTTGAAAGATTAGATTCCCATATTTCTAGCATTGGCCGAAAGTTTGTATAATGCAAGATGTACTGTTAGCTTTGTATAATTGATTCGGTGTTGCTTATGATGATAGGAGCTGAGTGTTGTCTCTGCAATTATGGATTTGGAAATTAAAAAATATGTTTATTTTGATATATTTGCCCTTTTGTTTTTTTCTGGTCAATCTTGCTCTACTTTCTTCTGGATCTCTCCTTAAGTCACACGTAATAGAATTTGGAATCACAATTTTTGGGGACTACTACGATAGGGAAAACTAAACATCATGTGATGACACCATTTTGCTCTGCATTTTTTTTTGTTCTATTTCTTTGGTTTAATTTACCTTTTTCATTTATAATTAAATTTCCATTGTGGAGAGTGATCTAGAATTTTGAACTGTTGCCCTAACTTAGCGGGTTTTAACTATTGAGTCTACCTTTCCAAGCCTGAGAGAAACAGACAAACAGAAGAACACAGATAGGGGGAGGAAATTTGTTGGATTTAGAGAGAAACTAATTTTTTGAGTTTCTTTCTCTCCACAAATTTTAAGTGAGAAAAAATTCAATAATTACTGGTTTTGTAGGGATGTTATTATCAGATCCATGGCTTCGAACCAGTTCACATAGGTGGAGCTTCAAAGATTGAAGACTTGCGTAAGCTCTGTCCAGCTCAAAAATTCATGTACAATCTTTGCTATATTAGTGGATTGCATCTTGATGTGGTATACTCACGGTTCTTGCAGTTCATGACAATGAGAGAGAACGGTGACGTCAAACTTGCTGATTGGTCATAAGATGTAGGGACTGAAATACTTGAACGAGAACTTTATGGAGTTGGAGCTTCTTTTCTTCCAGATTTCTATCAGAACTTGATGATGATGTCCATTGTGAACTCTTTCTTCAGGTAAATATTTACGTGTGCATATATGGATGGATGTGTGTGTGTGAAAAAACTAGCAATTGAAATCCACATTGTTTTTTTGATTTTCAGGATTACCAAGAAAGTCAAAAAATCATCTCATTTGAGCTTAAGTATTCACCTATGTGGTTTAGTCCATGTGAACTTTGCAGTTTTCAGAAATCGAAGTAACATAACTACATAAGTCATCAGGCTCGAGTTTCTTTTCCTCTCTGGTTCTACTTCTTTCTCTTATTCCATAGGTTTTGGGCGGCAAAGACTATAAATTTTGGATTGAGTTTTTCCATTTTTGTTGACCAATTCAAAATTCTGTTCTTGTACTTATCATTTTTTTTGTCTTCTATGCTTATCAGTTTTTCAGTTTTTTGTCTTCTCTGCAATCCCATCTGAATCTAAGAAAAGGATGTGGTGCAAAGAACTCATCAGCATTCCTTAAATCTACTATTTTCTAAATTGCGTCACATGGTAAGAGAATCAAGCATCTTATGTTTCACGTATCAATAAATACCTTGCATAAGTGTATTCTTAAAATGATACATTCCTATAGATCCTTCAACTAATGACCTCTTTTAAATTGTGAAGGATGGAGTTCTGATTTGGTGATCATCTCCCACTTGTTGTGCTTATTTGTTTGCATATGTATGTCTAAAGATTTCCCTTCATATTTCAAGATTGTTGTATATTTTTGTTGGTTCGATTAATTAGAAGCATTTTGTGTCGTGCAATAAGCTTTTATCAATGTGACCGTCAAGCACACAACCGATGAATGAAGGGAGTACTCAATCCGTGAGAGGGGAATGGGAATGATACCCTATGCCTCAACTCTGCCATGGCGTTGCAATAAAAGGACTTAGGATTTGATTGAAGGAAGCGTGTGTAATGATTTCATTTTATAGATGAATGCTCTCTTGTGGAGTGAAACTTCTGATATCCCGGTTTCCTTATGTGGACGTTTCAGAATGTCATTTGGGCCAAGGCTTTTTGCCTCGTGGATCTGGTAATTAATGCTGTTAGTATTTCCAATGTTACATGTATAATTGTACGGGTATAATGATATGAATCCATATGTAAATCCCTTTACCATGAGCATTAGATTGATGTGCTCATGTCTTATGCAGGGATTGTTACTCGACGACCTCTTGTTTTACTGCTCCAAAGGGTTGACGAAGGAAGAGAATATACGGAATTTGCTCACGCCCCAAGAAAGAGGTTCTCTGATTTTGATAAGTATTGTTAGGATACCACTTGCTCAGAAATATACATTGTGAATGTTAAATTTGTTTCTGCCTAAGATTCTAAGTACTTGCTATACTGTCAAGTTGTATCCCAGTGTAGTGCTAGCCTTATCTATTCCCCCTATGGTTCATATGCATCTGTAGCTTTATTTATCAGTGGTTTTCTTTGTGATCTATCTCAGATGCTAAATTCAGTTTATTTTGCATGGCTGTTGTTGGGAAGGAGATCGCTGATGAGACAGATAGAGAAACAGGCAGCACTAAACAAATTTCCAGTGTTCCAATCTACCTTAGTATTTATACCCCTAATGGTGAGATAGATTTGGTGCTCATTTTCGTTTTGCAATCTAATTGTCTGTGCATGGTAAATCCTAATCACAATGAAGGTTGGTTTGTTTACACTGCTTTTTATATGAGTACTAGTTGAGGACATTATAAATTAAAATTGGATTACACAACCACCAAAACCGAGGATTAAAATCTTGTGAGAGTTCTAGGGCTAGCAACCTTGATAACGAAAACCATGTGGTTAAAAAATAACAAGTCCACGGAGAGGAAATATAGGTTATCTAATCGAAATGGACATCACTATTGATTAACATGTAAGTTAGGAAAGGATGGAATGAGAATCAACGACTTCGTGAGACAAGAATCAAGATGTGAATACATTGTTTTACGTGATTTAGCCATTTTTAAGATCGTGCTAATTTTACATTTGGTTTATTGTTACTTGAACTTTGTGCTTAAAGGGCTAATTGTGCACCTGCTTCTCCCTCTTTCAGAGTAGGATAGCTCCGCAGTGATGAATTCGGGAAGCCAGAGCCATATAGGAAGTTTTGAAGTACATGTCCTTGATCCTTTTATCCTTGATGAGTTTAGAACTCCAATTTCTTGTAAGAACTACCTTTAGCTTTCTGAATAACCATTGCTTGTTTGGCATTGCTTGCTTGCAGTGGTCCTTAACATGCTGCAGACTGATGCTTAAAGCCTATTACTTGTTTGGCGTAATGTAGTAATTGTCCTCTGAATGCAAATTCAATCTGAGTGTGATTTGAATTGCTTATTAAGTTGGTTTTAAGTGGCCCAATTTCAAATTGCAACTACAGTTTATGGTTTAGATATGAACTGTGATTTTGCAGGATAATAGTTTATTAAATGGAATTTTCCTCCTTGAGCTGCTTAGTGCTGTACATCCTCAAGTGGTCAATCGGAGTCGTGTTACAAAAGGAGAAAAGGGTATGCCGTCTTCCAATTTATGCAATGAAAAGCTTCTAAATTTTTTTTACTAGTTGTTCATAATATTGCTTAAAGATCTTCTTTGTCGTTGCTTATTTTATTTGTTCAAGCCATATGAAGCAACATTGCATTATGCTTAGTATGAAGGACAGTGTATGATTTGATTCATTGCATCTTGAAACGATATGCATGCATGTGTGTCCCTTTATCCATGTGTATTTTTCATTAAAAGTTTTGTGGAAGTGAAAAGGTATATTGAGATTGGAGTTGAATTGTGTCTTTGTCCTCTGGGCTGTTTAATTATGCAGCTACAGCATGTACTGAGTTGTCCGTGTTGATCATTTCAGAGGCAGGGAAGTGTCGTCAATTGTTTTGAATTTACAACTTTGAAATTTCTTTTTGCCGTTTGTTTGTATGTAATTGCTAAACCTTTAGGTGCATTTGGAGCATAATTAGATTTTGATATAATAAAGGAGGTCTTGAAAATAATATATTCTACATAATGTACGTGGACGGATACAAAATCATGCACATTCTTTATGGAAGTATTTTTCTAGCTGTCTGGGATTGTGCTAGCCATTTTGTATGATACTAATGGTTCTTGCTTGTCTTTGGCTTCATTTCACTACTAAGATACTTGAAACTGATTCTTTTCTTCTTTAAAATTTGGGGTAATGTAGAGGAGGAGAAAAAGATGATTGCAACCAACATCATCAGTATTGCGAGGAAGCTTGGATGTTGAATATTTTTCTTCCTGAAGGCATAACTGAGGTAATTTAAAACCTTTTAGAGGGTTGTTTTAGTTCTAAAGTTTGACTTCTTGAGGCCTCAAGGTGCAATTATGTCTGAGATGGAACTAAATTTGTAATCCAACTCATGGAAACAAGTGCTTCCATATAGTGGGACTTCCAGCCAATCTATTGTGCTTTGCTGGGAATTTAGGAAGAGTCCCTTGGGGTTTTTTTTGGGTAAATGGTTTAACAGTTCTTGAATAAATACGCATGATCCCCATTAGGTCCATCTAAGATTCTAAGTCCACAGACCAAATCCAATACGTTTATCTGAGCATGTCTGCTTTAAGCTTTGGACACGTTGGAATCAAATTGTTAGCTTATGATTTTGATTTACAAAGGTACTGTATCCACTAAAGTGGATAGCACATGGTTCAACTGTTGCACTCTAGCGGCATCGCCCTCTCTTTTACAGGTATAACATGATCTGAATTCTCTTTAAATTGCTACCTTCCTATAGATCCTTCAACTAATGACCAATTTGAAATTGCGAAGGATGGAGTTCTTATTTGGTGATCATCACCCACTTATTGTGCTTCTTGTACCCATATATATGTCTAGAGATTTCCCTTTATTTTTCAAGATTGTTGTATATTGTTGTTGGTTCAATTAATTAGAAGCATTTTGTGTCATGCCGTAAGCTTATCAATGTGGTAGTCCCGCCATCAACACTAGAGAGTACCCAATCTGTGAAAAAAATGGGAATTATACCCTATGCCTCAACTCTGTTATAACTCATTTGTTAAACGGTTTGAAAATGAGTTGGATTTGGATTACAACCTGCTCATCACCAATCCACCCACAACTAGTCCAATCGGCAATTTGCCTTCTTTTTCTCCGTTTACTTTGCACTCGCGAATTGTTTAGATCTAGAGATAGTGAAGTTGATAGAACTACTAGAGTAGTTTGCGTCTTACATTGCATTTTTCTTTTTTCAATTTATTTTTTTGTATAATATGTTACCATGTGTATTTTTTTTTGTCAGCTATATGTTTTGATGTGCACTATGTGTTTTTGCGTTTTATTCTTATAAGGTGTTTTTGTGTATTTTTTTTTTGTATGTGTATTGGGTGGGGTGTGTAGATTTTTACTACTATGTTTCTGTATTTTTCTTTTTCCACGTTGTTTTTCTATATAATGTGTTACCGTGAGTATTTTTAATGTTATCTAGGTGTTTATGTGTTTTTTTATGTGTTAATGCGTGTACTTTTATCATGTGTGTCTCTGTTTGTATTTTATGAGTGCTTGCCTATATTAATGTTTTTTTAGTTATTTTTTACGGGTTTACAAATTTAGTCTAACCCATTATGGTCAAATATGTTATAATTCATTTGTTAAACGGTTTGAAAATGAGTTGGATTTGGATTATAACTTACTCGTCATCAATCCACCCACAACTATTCCAACTCGTAATTTGCCTCCTTATCTTTTTGTGCGTTGCACTCGTGAATTGTTTAGATCTAGAGATAGTGAAGTTGATAGAACTATTAGAGTAGTTTGGGTCTTATATTGTATTTTTCTTTTTTCAATTTGTTTTTCTGTATAATGTGTTACCATGTGTATTTTTTTTTTTTTGTTATCTATATATTTTTATATGTTTGTGTGTTTCGTTCTTATATGACGTTTTTGTGTATGTTTTTTTTTTATAAGTGTATTGGGTGGGGTGTGTAGGTTTTTACTACAGTGTTTTTGTATTTTTTTTTTCTACATTATTTTTCTGTATAATGTCTTATCGTGAGCATTTTTTATTATCTATGTGTTTATGTGTGTGTTTTTATGTGTTAGTGCGTGTACTTTTATCATTTGTATTTCTGGTTGTATTTTATGAGTGTTTGTCTATGGTAATTTTTTTACGGGTTACGAATTTAATCCAACTCGTTATGGTCAAATATGTTATAACTCATTTGTTAAACGATTTGAAAAAGAGTTGGATTTGGATTACAACCTACTCATCACCAATCCACCCACAATTAGTCCAACCCACAATTTGCCTCCTTTTTCTCCGTGTGCTTTGCACTGGCGAATTGTTTACGTCTTACATTGTATTTTTCTTTATCTAATTTGTTTTTCTGTATAATTTGGTACCATGTGTATTTTTTTTGTTATCTATATGTTTTTATGTGTTCTATGTGTTTGTGTGTTTCTTTCTTATATGGTGTTTTTGTGTATGTTTTTTTTTTATAAGTGTATTGGGTGGGGTGTGTAGGTTTTTTCTAGTGTTTTTTTATTTTTTTTTCCACATTATTTTCCTGTATAATGTCTTATCGTGAGTATTTTTGATGTTATCTATGTGTTTATGTGTGTGTTTTTATGTGTTAGTGCGTGTACTTTTATCATGTGTGTCTCTGTTTGTATTTTATGAGTGCTTGTTTATGGTAATGTTTTTTACTTATTTTTTCACGGGTTTACGAATTTAATCCAACTCGTTATGGTCAAATCTGTTATAACTCATTTGTTAAATGATTTGAAAATGAGTTGGATTTGGATTACAACCTACTCATCACCAACCTCCCACAATTAGTCCAACCTGCAATTTGTCTCTTTTTTCTTCGTGTGCTTTGCACTCCCGAATTGTTTAGATCTAGAAATAGTGAAGTTGATAGAACTACTAGAGTAGTTTGTGTCTTACATTGTATTTTTCTTTTTTCAATTTGCTTTTCTGTATAATGTTTACCATGTGTATTTTTTTTTTTTGGTTATCTATATGTTTTGATGTGCACTATGTGTTTTTGTGTTTCATTCTTATATGGTGTTTTTGTTTATGGTTTTTTTAGAAGTATATTGGGTGGGGTGTGTAGGTTTTTACTACAGTGTTTGTATATTTTTTTTTTCCACATTGTTTTTTCGTATAATGTGTTACGGTGAGTATTTTTAATGTTATCTATGTGTTTATCTGTGTGTTTTTATGTGTAAATGCGTGTACCTTAATCATGTGTGTCTCTGTTTGTATTTTATGAGTGCTTGCCTATATTATTATTTTTTTTTACTTATTTTGGATTTGGATTACAACCTACTCGTCATCAATCCACCCATAACTAGTAAAACCCGCAATTTGCCTCCTTTATCTTCGTGTGCTTTACACTTGCGAATTGTTTAGATCTAGACATAATGAAATTCATAGAACTACTAGAGTGGTTTGTGTCTTATATTGTATTTTTTTTTTTTTTTTACAATTTGTTTTTCTGTATAATGTGTTACCTTGTGTATTTTTTTATGTTATCTATATGTTTATGCGTGCGCTTTTTGTGTTTGTGTGTCTGTGTTTGTATTTTGATTAGTGCGTGCTTTTCTTAATGTTTTTGGCCATTTGTTACGGGATTATTAATTTATACCAACCCGTTATAACTCATTTGTTAAACAGGTTGAAAATTTATTGGATTTGAATTACAACCAACTCGTCATCAATCTGCTCACAACTAGTTTAACCCACAATTTGCCTCCTCCATATTCGTGTGTTTTGCACTTGCGAATTGTTTAGTTGTAGACATGGTGAAGTTGATAGAGCGACAAAAGTAGTTTTGTGCCTTAGTTCACCATCAAGTTGTATTAATACCTTCCAAAATTGGTTGTTTCTTATTCATATATGCAACTTCTTTTTGTTGCTTGATGCTTTGGCCTTCAATCCAGGTAACATATTGCTTTAATTTGTCCCAGAGTGGTTATTATTGAAAGTTAGATGTATGCGTCATGCCGTTGTTGTAAAATCATGCATAATGGTTATGGAAGACCTTGTTCATCATCATAAAATTGCATTATTCATGTGTCTGCATAATAGTACGAGTCGCGTTGTGGTTTGACAGGCTTGTTAATATTATGTCAGATTTTCTCATTCGTTGGTCACTTTTAATCACTTGAAACAAAATGTTGTTACTTGGAGGCCATCTAAACTATGTGACCAGCACTTCTAATATTTATTGGTTGTGACATGAACTATCTTTCTTAATTATATTTTTCCACAAGGGAAGAGCTAGAGCTAAGACCAAGCCTACATGTAGAAGCGGCAAAAAGAAAGGATTACCAGAAAGGATTAATGCCTCAGATCATGTGGCTAAGACCAAGCCTACATGTAGAAGTGGCTAAGACCAAGCCTACATGTAGAAGTGGCAAAAAGAAAGAATTAATATCTCAGATCGTTAGTGAGATTCTTCAAGTATCCACTTATCCAAAATTTTGGAGATGTTGGATTCCCAAAGCTTTGTATCACAAGGATCCCTTTGTCTAATATTAAATACTATCTACATAAGAATTTTACTGTGTATTTTGGATTAAATTGGACATGGTTAATGCATGCTATTCCTAAATACAACTGCTGGCAGACCTCAATCTGAAGAAAACACTCGGTGGAGTTGATCAATGATAGTGAGGTGAAAAATGTTCTCTCACCGGCTTTTGGTCTTGCACCAATTAGTGGAATTATGCCATGTGTTACCTCTGATGCATTTCATTATTTTATGTCAGAAACTATCAGGATGTGGAGGAGCTGATGAGCCTACCACCTGAGAAAATCTTGCTGAGGTGGGTGAATTTTCAGCCGAAGAAAGCGGGATACAAAAAAATAGTCACAAACTTCTCTTCAGATGTGAAGGTAGACTAATAGGTAGAAATAGAATTTCAAAATGTGATCATTTTTTATGAGTATCCCATTTTCTTTCTAATCATCTTTTCTTATGCTGAATTGAAATTTCTTGTTCTAAAATTTATGCTGCTGAAAACAAGTGTGGGTTTCTGCCCTTTTTATTTTATTTTCTTTTGTGCAAAATACTACTTCATGTTAGCAATGAGTTTGGATTAAAGCATTTAAAAAAATTCGATTACACTAAGGATTCTTGGATTCTTTTACCCATTCGAATGCTTGGGGGGAATGGCCCGATACTTCTTGAATCCTGTATTGATTTGAACTTTTTCTGTAGTACTTTGTAAACTCTATTTATGGGCTTTTACTTCCTTTGGATGGTGCTCAAATTGCTGCAGCTATGTCCGTTGCAGAGGGTGCTGATGCATTGAAACAGGTATGGCTGAGGTTTGTAATTTAAGATTTTGAAGCGTACACTCTGGTTTATGTATGCTAAAGCAGGCCATTCTTTCATTAAGTGGCTCAATTAAATAAATTGTTCTTCAGCTATACCTCTGCTTTGGTCTTTCTATGACAAGTAGTCAGTTAAAAATGAAAGGCACTTAGGTCACGCGTGTTTCTTCGGTTCTTTTGCTAGTCATCTCATTTTAGACGTGAATATTTTTCATTGGATAACTGATATAGGTTGATAAATGGCCCTCAGCTGAACAAAAAAGTAACAGATTATCAATCATCTGATGATGGCATGGCATGGCATCACCCTTTCTTCCTTACCATGGCAAGTCTTTGTTAAATAACTCAGATGAGAAGAAAAAAGAAGACGTTAAGAGACCTTCCAAGCCCAACCCTACACATTTTAAGACCCTTTTTCAAACATGCTTTCATTTCGAGTCGAGAGATAGAAAAATAGATGCATTCCATTGTACTGATTGGGGGCGTTCTTTGTATATTTCAGGAGTTCATTGATGAGAAGGGGCTAGGAAAAGGTTGAACCAATTCCTACAGAATGAATATTAGTGCAATTGAAATTCTTGGTGAGTGATACATTTGTGTATTGATAAGAACCAGAATAGAAGAGCTTGCCCCACTCATGAGTCAACATTTCATAGTAGCCTCATTAGATTGCTCTAATAGCTCTGAGAAATTTAATATGTGCATTAAGATACAAAGATTTCTTATTCCACAGCAATGGAAACAATTTTTCTCTCTTTCACTCCTGATCATCGGCCGAACAATGCCTGCACAAGGTTTGTCCAACTTGACAACCATAGAACTTTAGGTGAAAAAATATTTCTAATATGTGAGAATGTTTCTGGGAACTGAATCAATATTGAATCTATTGTTCTGTTTCGCAGAGCATAGAAAATATAGGCATGTCCTGGCATTAAAATGATATCATTTTATCTCATGGCACTACCTCAAGGCATTCGTTGCAGCATATTTTAACTTGAACTTGTTTCCTTTCGTCCTTTTTGTTGTCATCTCTTTTGCTTTTTTGCTTACAAGTGGCAGGTATGTGCCCATGTTTCTTTTCCCTTTAGCCAGGGTTGTGGCATACCTCTTCCATGTGCTTGAGGCTACATTCACTGCACTAGAAGATCTTAACAAACAAGCCTTCTTGACTGAATTGGTACCTATTTCTCGTCTGCCATCTTTGTGACCCTCAGTTAATTTTTTTTCTGCTACTAATTTCTTCTGTCATATCTAGTAATACTGGCATAAGTGCAAATGCCATTTTGTCTGAGATTTTCCTTTTAGTCCACAACCATCATAGCTTGTCATGGTACATGATCCCATCACCGCCTGTGACCGAGCTCTCCATTTAGTTTGATGGTCATGATTTTATTTGTGGGAAAGAGTTGTTGCATGCATTTAACATTTGGTTAATAAGAATTATGTGCATTTCGCTATAAAATAAATTACAAAAAGTTGGTCAGGCGTTCACTAGAAGTAGCGCAAATGATTGACATATGTTAGAGACTATGAATCCATTAAATTGCTTTTCTCCATATGTGAATAGTAAAGTGAGAGCCCCATTTGTGTATTAATTGTTGAAAGTTCCAAAGTTGAAACATTTAGGACTTGGAGGTTAAATAGGCTCACAGATTTCCTCCTTGCTAATTTTTTTTGGTAAATTCTATACTAGCATATCGTGTTTTCTTGTTCAAGCTTGTGTAAGAAGTGGAGAACAGGTTGCCGACTCGATTTGATGCAGCATCACAGAGAAGAGAATTGTCTACCATGGCAGAGTGTCCTCAAATTTTGTCTCAGGTTATTTCGGTGACGTTTATTTGTTCATTTCACGATATGATTTTTTTCTCTACAAATAGAAATTGTGCAAGATGCATGTTAGGGAACACATAAATTACTAAAGAATGGAAATGTTAATCAACCTAGATTGTAGATGCCTTATACTGAACCATCAACTTGTCGAATCACCTATTCTGCTATGGTTTCCACAATCTCCACCAGCTAATGATAGAAATACATAGGATTAGACTCCTTCCCCTAAATTCCCAGCTCTTGGACACGGCTTTAACCAAACCTGGTACTATATGTGCAACACCTAGCAAACACACAGCAGGCACTTTTTTTTTTTATAAGAAACAAACTTTTCATTGATAAGAACCAAAAAAAGGTGCAAGCAAGGGTGAACAAGTAGTCCAACCCTCAAACATACAAAAAAAGAGCAAAATACAAAAACTAAACAGCCATCAAAAGAAAATTATCTCCCACACGATGCCATCCAACTTGAGGTAATACTTTCGACCTCCTTTGTAATGGAGGCCCAAAATTATGCAAGGAAATAAATTCGATCCCACATCCCTTCCTTCACATCTTTTTTATCTTAAAAAATTCTAGAATTTCTTTCCATCCAAATGACCCACACTATTGCAAAGAAAGCACAATTCCAAAGAACATCACCCCTTTCACCACCACCCAAACCTTTATATTCAATCAAAAACATTGAGGCATGTTTGGTATTTCCATTTCAAAAGGTGAATCATAGAAGCTAGAGTATTTTTGTTTCCTGGGCATGCTAGACAATGCTTTACCTAGAAGGTCAATTTGCATGGCCTTTCATAGACACTTTGGTAATGCTTTTTGTAACATGGTGAGGGTGAACAGATCTGCATATTTACCCACCGTTTCTTGGAATTCATTTATACTTTTTAATGTTTTGAAAGAATTGACTAACTACTCCAGACTCCTACTTTCAAAAGAACAAATATTTGAAAGTATATTTTTGTGTGTGGGCATTCTGAGATTAAACAAGGCAATTTAAACTTTCTACTGCTGTTGTTCTTGTTCTATTTTTTCCCAATCTTGTTATGGTTTCTTCAATTGCATCTAATTGTCATGTTTTAGTTTATTGGTTTGTGTTGCAAAAACTGGATCTGATTTTTGATATGTTCCTTCTGTTGCTTGTAATAACTCCAACATGCTCATGAACAGCAATACTATCTTGGAAACCATACAATGCTATAGACTTTTCTTTCTTTTTTCACCTTCACATATGGATAGATGAATGCATTCAGATAAGGGGGTTATCTGGTTTTCAAAAGATTCTGTGTGTCAAGGATTTAGTATTTATTCATTGTGATTATAGACTATTGTTTCAATTTGCTACTTTCGGTATAGGATGGAACTCAGTAAGTTTTTAAAGAACTGTTATAATCTTTAGGGAAGTTTTTTCCTTTCTTCTTCTTACCTGCTTGATTTGCAATGCAGTTCAACAGGGGTACTGGTGCCATGCAACATTATATTGGATTATGCCCAATGTTTGACATGGAGGCCATGAATGCAGACACAAGATTAGTTCTGGATTACCAGAGTCCCCAACCTAGTTTGAAGTACTATCCTTGATCTGTTCAAAGTTGTTGTGTCTTTTCATTGATCTTGATTTAATGGTTAAGATTTGTTGCGGATTCTGTGTGAAAAGAAGCAGCTACCATGACGGTTGTATTTCCTTCTCCTAATGATGAATGCCAATTTTGGTTCAGGTATTTCATGATGAACACCTTTCTTTTTGTTCCCATGGTTTTGGTGTTAGTTCATTGTATTGGAGGGGATACCAGGATGGTATTGGTTGGTGATCTCACAGTTGTGAACAATGTTCTGTGTGTATGCAGCAAAATTTGGAGGACAGAATTCCAAAACTTCTCAAGAAGCTATTGGTGAAGAACCCATCTCTTGTGAATCCACCTCCTATGGAAGAATGCAGACTTCTCTTGGTTAAATTACTATGACTGCAATTTTCTACCCATTCAAACGTGATGCCATAGTTATATTTTTATTCACTTGGATTTGCCTGTTGTTTCAGTACCTGCGAATGCTAGCTGTGACATGTGAGAAGACACAGGAACTTTCTCAAGACTTGCATGGTGTGGGGTGTGGTGACTTGGATGTTGAAGGTATGAATTAACTCCAAACTATCATTGGATTCATTTTGGATGAATTGTCCGGACCTTTTACTTAATAGTAGATCCTTCGTTGATAAAAGGAATACACCCGGTGGGGAAGGACTGAGAAACAAATGGTATCTTTTTTTAGTTTCATTTGCTAGAATCCATAGTGATGGACATCGAAAAGAATAGTAAAATGAACACTCCTATGGAAGAACATGATGCAGGAAATATCTCTAGCAGTACTGTATCATGGGATTTAGTACCCATGATTTATTGTCAAACCATGAAATTTCCTTTCACGTAATCGTTACATATTTTGCAACTGATCTGGTAAAGCTAGGGGCTTCTCCAGGTTGGGAACATGCATCTCCAGGAGGATGAGTGAGCGCAACATAAACAACTGTAAAGAAAAGAAAAGGACTAAAGTATCCCTAGAGAATTAAAGCCTTAAAATGCACGAAAGTTGTAAATGTGCTTGATATATTTGAGATAGTGTTGGCTTGGTATTTGAGGTATGTGAAGTGTTTTTTGCTTTTATCATCTGCTGTCTTCTTTATCTGCATCTCTTATTTTTTGGGGGGTGCACTACTTATGAGTGAAATAATGGTAATATGGGTTTTTTGTTCTGAATCATAAGTTGGGGCAGCCATTGTGTGTTTGTTTTTGGTGTATTACCATGCGCGTGCCTGTTTTTTTTTGGGTGTCAGTGTGTATTTATTTGGGGAATTCATATGTGTGTTTTTGTATATTAGTGTGTTTTTTATGGTGCATTATATTTGTGTTTTTTTGCTTTTATCATCTGGTGTCTTCTTTATCTGCATCTCTTATTTTTTGGGGGTGCACTACTTATGAACGAAATAATGGTAATATGGGTTTTTTGTTCTGAATCATAAGTAGGGGCATCCATTGTGTGTTTGTTTTTGGTGTATTACCATGTGTGTGCCTTTTTTTTTTTTGGGTGTCGGTGTGTATTTCGTTGGGGAATTCATGTGTGCTTTTGCATATCAGTGTGTTTTTTATGGTGCATTTATGCATTATATTTGTGTTTTTTTGGTATATTTGTGTGAGTGCGTTGGTGTATCAGTACGTGTCAATACAATGTTTTATGTTGCATGTTTTGTGTATGCGGGGGCAGAGGCACATATAAGTGTATGGGGGCACTTGATCCCACTCATCTTTCAGTAACCATCACCTATAGTAGTATAAAGATGACCACCTCGCATAAGTTTTTTGAAAAATTTTATAATGATCTTATTTTATTTTCTTTCTATTACGAACACATTGGAATAAATGTTTTATTTTTGTACTAAGTACAACAACAGATGTAAAATGCCCTAATCGATATAATAGTCAAAGATAATATTTCTTTATATCAAAGTACGTTTCCCCTTTTTTTTAAAAATCTATTGTATGGTTCACTTTGACTTTTTTTGGCATATTCGTGGCTCATAACTTAGTAAAACACGATTAGATGCAATTGAAAGTGTCCAAACCCAAAAATATTTCTCGCTCTTCTAATGAATCAATTACTTAGTAGTATGGAGGCTAATCTTAATTAAGTTTTGCAACAAAATGAATGATGATGTTGTGGTAGATTTTTTGATTGTGTGTAATGAAAAAATATTACTGAGAAATTTAGTACAAAGTTAATCAGATGTAAACGACCTATGGGATTTGAAAACACTCTTATTCCACTATAATATAGGAGTGAGTTGAAATGTACAAAGTAAAAATTGTTTTTGTTCATTTTTTTGTTTATATTTTATTAAGGATAAATGGTACTGATTTTATGTTGTATTTAATTTAATTTTGAAGCTTCAAAATTTCTTACACTTGAAACTTCAGAAATTTATGACTATTTTATCCATGTTTTGACCTTTGTGTTTTTTTTTTTTTTTTTGTATATTAGTGTGTTTTTTGTTGTACTAGTATGTGTTTTTCATGTAGTACTATTTTTTTTTTCCTGTGTTAGTGAGTGTTACCACTGTGTGTTTGGTGTGCTACGGTGTGTCAAAATTGTGTGCATGTGTTTTTTGGTGTATCATCAAGGATGTTACCAATGTGTATGTGTGTGTGTTTTTTGTTTATCATGTATATGCTTTTTGGGTGTATTAATATGAATGTTTTGGTTTTTAGTGTGTGCATTTCTTTGGGGACTTACTATGTGTGTTTTAGTGTATTTGTGTGTGTGTGGGTGTGTATGTTTTCATTATACTGAGTGTATTTTTGTGTTTTTTATGCGCATTGTGTGTGTATTTTTACTTAATGAATTTGTTTGTTTTTTATGTGCATAGTGTGCATGTTTATTGCTGTACTAGGGGTAACCCGTGCCTGAAGGTACGGTGCAACGTAAGTGAGAAGTGATGAATTTGGGAGGGTAAAAATTCAATGTGAATGGTTTTGAGAGAGATGTTAGAGGCCGTTAGATGAGTCTATTTGAGACCGTCAAATTGACTTATTGAAGTCTGCTCTATTTAATATTATAGATTTGACACAAATAAAAGTAATATTCTATAATATTTAATCTTCTTACAAATTCTATATTTTACTCATTTTTGGCTATATATTCCATAATTTTTGAACCAAATGAAGTTCCAACAAATCATATCAATACTCTAAGGAATCAATTTTAGTTTACTAATTTTAAGAGATTTTGTATGGATTTTTTTTTTTTTTTTTGGTTCTAGTACCCAATTTGTTTGACCCGATTAATTTTCTTTTTCATAAATCATTACAGTGGGCCCAATTAAGAATATCCAAAAATATATATATAAAACATGTATAACTAAAAAAAAAAAAAATCAGGGTGGTAAAATTCAATCTGAATGGTTTTCAAAGAGATGTTGGTGGTCGTTGGATGAGTTTATTTGAGACTGTCGGATGAATTCATTGAAGTCTTTCCTGTTTTATATTATAGATAAATCCACGAAATATGATAGAATTGACTTAAAAAAACATTAATTTATATACATGTAATCAAAATCGAGTCAAATCTAATATAAATTAAAAATCTAATTTATCAAAAAGCATATCGCCAAATATGTTTTATCAAAAAAAGTTATACAAATATCATTTCTAAAATATTATTTTTTTAATTAGTACAAGTTATTATAAAATTATTAATTTATAAGAATATATTAGTGTTGGATTTTCTTAAGAGATAAAAAAAAATTAGTCTTAAACTTTTGATTCAAGATATGTGTAAGACATGTTATTTGAGATAATTAATTAAATAAATAAAATTAAAATTAATTATATTCAATATAAATGTGTTAAGTCGCGCCCTTGTTTTTTTTATTTGTTAAATTGATGTGTTTTTTTTAATCAAAATGTTATTATTGTGTCTTATAAAAATTAAAATGTACACTACACAGATGATATTAATGGCAAATTTGACTCATTTAATTATTATGTTAAAGAAAATCCTGTATTCCAAGATCAGCCGTAATCGTTGACCGATTGGGGGAAAAATATTAAGGAAAAAATGGTAATTTCTTGACCGTTTGATGAATGAATTTGAGATCGTAGGATGTGTCCAAAATTAGCTGTAATTGTTGACCGGTTAGGGGGGAATATTAAGGGAAAAAATGGTAATTTCTTGACCGTTGGATGAATGAATTTGAGACCGTAGGATGAGCTTGTTGAAGCCGCTCTGTTTTATATTATAGAATGGTTTTTATGTTATCAATGTGCTTATGCGTGGGCTTTTTATGCATCAGTGCGTATATTTTTATGATGTGTATTCGACGTATTTTTAGTATGTGGAAGGGGAAACTACTTAACCATGCGGGGAGGGAAATACTTATCAGAGCAGTAGTTGAAGCCATACCTACTTATGCCATGTCCATTTTTAGATTCCCCAAATCCTTTTGTCAAGAAATTACATCTACCATGGCTAGATTCTGGTGGAGTAAGACTAATGGGGACAGGAGTATTTTTTAGTGTATTAGGATGTGTTTTATTTGGTAGAATGGTAGTATGTGTTTATATTTAGAGTTTTAATTATTTTATAGGTTAATGAGTTTGCACCTAACCTAATTTGAATTAGCCCATAACCAACCCAACCCCCCCCCCCCCCCCCCCCATTTGCCACCGCTAACTACGACCAAGGCTGCATGTAGGAGTGGCAATCCATATCAATTAATAACCAATTCACCCACAAATTAGCGGGTTAAGTAACCAATTTATTTTTGCAGGTTGTAAACGGGTTTGGTAATGTTACTTAAATTAATAAAGTGGGTTAAATATGGGTGTCCAACGGGTTGAACATAAGTAAGTACTCATTTTGAACCACCACTACTCCCTGTTGCAAATACCACCCCCATCATCCTAACAAGACTATACTTCAGTAAGACTGCACCCGCACTCTTTAACGGCTACTCGTACATATCAACCAGCTGAAGATATATGCTCCCGTAGATCACTCAAAGTCAATGTTGTTTAAATATCGATAGATTCCTCAAAGTCTATATTTATTAATGTGTTTGTGTTTGTTTTATTTTGTGTTCTTTATTTTTTTTTTATCAATTTTTATTGTGTATCAGTGTCTTATTTTTCTTCTATAGTATGTTTTTTAGAGTGTTTGTATGTGTCTAGTGCGTGTCTATAATGGTGTGTCTTTGTTTTACTTGGGGCTTGTGTATTTTTTATTAATGTGTTTTTGTGTGTGTTTTTATGTGCAGAGTGTGTGAATATTTTCCTTTTATCAATGTGGGTTTGTATATGGATTTTTTATGTGTATTTGTGTGTGTATGGGTGTGTATATTTTTCTTTTCTTAATGTGTTTTTGTGTTTTTTATGTGCATTGTGTGTATATTTTTACTTAATGAGTTTGTTTGTTTTTTATGTTATCAATGTGCTTATGTGTGTGCTTTTTATGCATCAGTGCATATATTTTTATTATGTGTATTCGCACGTATTTTTATTATGTGGAAGGAGAAACTAATTAACCATACAGGGAGCGAAGTACTTATCAAGGCAGTAGTTGAAGTCATACCTACTTATGCCATATCCATTTTTAGATTCCCCAAATCCTTTCGTCAAGAAATTACATCTACCATGGCTAGATTCTGGTGGAGTAAGACTAATGGGGACAGGGGTATTCATTGGAAGAACTTGGACTACTTGGCAAAAAGAAAGATGTAAGGGGGAATGGTTTTCAAGGGTTTGGAGAAGTTCAATCAAGCGTTGCTAGCCAAACAAGCATGGAGATTAATACAGAATCCTGAGACTCTATGGGCAAGAATCTTGAAGGCAAAATACTTTGCCGGAAAATCTGTATGGCAAGCTACACCAAGGGCTGCAAATTCATGGATATGGAAAGGTATAGTAGAGGGGAGGGACTTGGTAGCAAGGGGTGGTATCTGGCAAATAGGAGATGGAAGCAGACTTAGTTGTTGGAAGGACAACTGGATCCCAGGTCACCCAAGAATGTCAAATACAACTTACTGTGGCATAAGCAAAGTCGCAGGAACTTATAAAATTCCCTCAGAAGCAATGGAATGTTGCATTAGTTCAAGAGGTTTTTCCCCAAAATGTGGCAAATGATGCTCTAACCATTCCCGAGTGAAACTTTACAGCTGGACACATTTAGATGAGCACACACAAGAAGTGGTCTCTACACACTACTTTTTGTTCCACTACTCTAAAAAGAAGAGTTGTAGTGCAAATGCATCCTCATCATATACTCAACCAGAAGAATTATTAGGATGATCTGGAGCACCAAAGTGTCATCCAAAATCCAAGCTTTTATGTGGAAAATTGCAACATGAGCTTTAGCAACTAAAAGAAACTTATGGAATAGGAAAATATGCCAGCATCCTCTATGCTCAACATGTGGAGAAGAAGAGGAGACTGCACAACATATGTTTCTACTATGCCCTTGGACAATGTCAATATGGGAGAACTCACCTATACAGATTACCATTGATAGGTGCAAAGATAACTAAAATAGAAGACTGGCTGATGTCTAATCTACAAGAAGAGGTCAAGGCAAGAGAACATGAATACACATGGGGCCAATCTCTTCTATTCTGTCCTACATATTATCATTTACACTATATGGAAGGCTAGAAACGAAAAGGAGCTTTTGGAGTAGTTGCTAGAGATGCACAGGGAAAGTCTGGAACAATCAAAGCAGGCTCTCCCTTGGTAGCAAGAGGCCTGCGTGGTAAGAAGAGGGCGTAGTATGGCTCTGGAGGAAGGATATACCAAACAGTAATTCTGGAAACCGACTCAAAAATGCTCATAGACTCCTCAAAGAAGGGGCCGACAGAAAGATTGAACCTCATCCAAAGAGATATCTGGACGTATGTAGAGGAGAAGATCCCCTTAACGTTACCCATACTCTGCCGGTAATAAATAACCACTACTTTATGTAACTATGTAAGCAATACCTCACATTATTATTATCACTGCTGATTCCTTAGGCAACAAAGCTCAACTCCCAAGTGAGATATTTGTCGGTATAGATTATTAAATTGACGAATGATGATGTGAATCATAGTATTTTTTGGGACTCACAATCAATCAAATAGTCAAAATAGATTAAGTTAACAAATTGATCCAAATAGTATTATTGTTATTAGGGAAAATTTTATTTTGCTCCTGAAAGATATAAAAATTCTTAGTTTATCCTCTTTACAATTAATTTTTCTTACATTGCCTCTTCAAAAAAATAAAATTGTTACAATGTAGTCCAAAAATAGTGCAATTTGCTGCCAAAAATGTTGCAATAAAAATGTTTTTGAATTACATTGTAACGTTTTTATTTCTTTGAAGAGGTAATATGAGAATATTAATCATTTATTAGGCAAATTGAAAATTTTTGTATCTTTCACGAAACAAAATGGAATAAACCCTTGTTATTACGAGAAAAGCTATGGCATCGAAGGAGGTACCGTACTGAAAGTTACAACAATTTCAGGTTAAGTTATAACTTTTAAAGGTCAAGTTATAAGTCAAAAGGGAGAAGTTATAACTGTTTAGGAGAAGTTCATGATTGATCATGTGTATTTGTCCGATCATGGATCCTTGATCGATCATAGACTTTTCCTAAACAGACATAATTTTTCCTTTTTGAGTTTTAATTTTACCATAAAATTAGTAACTTTCTGTACGGTTCCATAGACTTTCCCTGTTATTACAAGCCCAATTTTTCTGATTGTCCTCCACCGTCATATAAGGGCTATTCTCGTCACATTTTCCCACTGCTTCCCCACCCCACTGTGGGGCCCCACAGATGTCACAGAAAAAGGTTAGAAAGCCCTACAGCTTCTTCTTATCTCCTAAGTTTAGATTAATTTGTATGTTTTTTTTTAAAAAAAAAATTTAGAGTATAATTGCTCTTTCAAATATAATAATTAAGTAGGGGTTGTTGCAAAATGATATAATAGGCTTAAGAATCATCAATCTCTAAAAGATATTGATGTGAATAAAATTATGAAACATGATTTATTTCTTTTATGATGGACAAGAAATTGAGTTGTCTTTTTTATCCGTTTTGATTTAATTATGACAATAAAATTTAAAATAAAAACTCACTCTAAATAAATCAATAATTTAGCTTACCATCTAATTTCATATTTAAGTAACTTGTAACTCACCTAACCTCTTTAGAGTATCTCTAATCATGATTCAAATTTTTACTCAAATTTAAGTTAGTATTTGAATACAAAACTTGATTTGATACAAATGATTTCAATGGACAAACTCAAATTTAAAGAAGGAGAAATTTAAATTTAAATGAGGGCAAACCCAAAATTAAATGAGAATAAATATGACAATTGGATCTTTAAAAAATGGTAAAATCTCATCTTTAAAGATTTTGGTAAGGATTTAAGTCTCCCTTAATTTGAGTAAAAAAAAATCTCCATTAATTTGGTATAAATTTGAGTAAGGGTTGAAGCAAGTTTTTTAAAATTTTTTACTCAAATTTAAATTTGAGTCAGGGTCGAAAACTTAGAGATGCCCTTATTCCCCAAAAAAAACCTTAATCAACTTAATAATTATAAATAAAAATAGTTTTATCGTTGATATGTACGGATGGTATAAAACCAAAACATTAACTCCACACCAGAACCACCTTTACAATGAAGTGTCTGTCACTCCATTATTTATACTCCCCATGTTCCTCCCTCTGTGTGCGTCTCTCTCTCTCTAAAATGGAAGGAAAAACCATTACTATTCTCTTTTCTTTCATTTTTCTTTCTCTCTCTACCACTTTCGCCAGCGAACTAGAATATCAAACCCTAATCCCACACCCTCTCCCCAAACCACAGTCACTCCCAACATGGACCCAAGACTCTGAAACCCATACCATTCCAGAACAAGAACAAACCACCGCCGAACCGTACTCAGAAACCACCGTTTCCCTACAGTTACACCACATAGACTCTCTCTCCTCTTCTTCCTTCAACACCACCCCAGAGACCCTCTTCAACCTTAGACTCCGGCGCGACTCCGTCAGAGTCAAAGCCCTGACCTCCCTTGTTGCCGTCAAAACCAACGCCGCCGCCGGTCACGTGCGCGCACGTGGTAGCGCAGACTTCAGCAGTTCTATAATCTCAGGTCTCGCGCAAGGTAGCGGTGAGTACTTCACGCGGTTGGGCATAGGAACTCCTCCGAAATACGCCTACATGGTCCTCGACACCGGAAGCGACGTCGTTTGGATCCAGTGCTCGCCGTGCCGGAAATGCTACACACAGTCCGATCCGGTCTTCGACCCAACCAAATCCTCCTCCTTCGTCGGAGTCTCCTGTGGCTCTCCACTATGTCGCCGTCTCGATTCCCCAGGTTGCAACAATCGCAAGATGTGTCTTTACCAAGTCTCCTATGGTGATGGGTCTTTCACATTCGGTGAATTTTCCACTGAAACACTAACGTTTCGAAGAACCAGAGTCAATAGTGTGGCAATAGGGTGTGGTCATGACAACGAAGGCCTGTTCGTCGGAGCTGCTGGGTTATTGGGTCTCGGCCGTGGAAAATTATCGTTTCCGACTCAGGCCGGTCTCCGATTCGGCCGGAAATTTTCTTACTGTTTGGTGGATCGGTCGGCTTCGTCTAAACCATCTTCGATTGTATTCGGCAACTCTGCTGTTTCGAGAAACACTATTTTCACTCCTTTGCTCACTAATCCTAAACTCGACACGTTCTACTACGTGGGTCTTACCGGAATTTCCGTCGGAGGTGTTCAAGTTCCGGGCATTACCTCTTCACTGTTCAAGCTTGACGCCGCCGGGGATGGCGGGGTTATCATTGATTCTGGTACATCGGTAACCCGTTTAACCCGGTCCGCTTATGTGGCCTTGAGGGATGCTTTTCGGGCCGGGGCTTCGAATTTGAAACAAGGACCGGGGTTTTCGTTGTTTGACACTTGTTTTGACTTGTCCGGCAAAACGGAGGTGAAGGTTCCGACTGTAGTGTTGCATTTTGTGGGTGCTGACGTGTCTCTGCCGGCGTCGAATTATATGATTCCGGTAGACACTTCAGGGAGGTTTTGTTTTGCATTTGCGGGCACAACAGGCGGGTTGTCGATAATTGGGAATATCCAGCAACAGGGGTTCCGTGTGGTGTACGATTTGGCGGGTTCAAGGGTCGGGTTTGCTCCACGTGGGTGTGCCTGATTTAAGAGGCGACTTGTTTGGCAGAAGGAAAAATTCTTTCCTTTTTTTTTTCTTTCTCACCGTTTCTCACAGCTAGATCCAAATTTCCTGCGAGGGATAAAGAAATTAGTAAGGCTGGCTGTTGAGGTGTTGTTTGTTGTATTATCTGCTAAATTATTAATCTAATACATAACAGGTCAGGGGCAAGATGGCCAATTTCAAGTTTAATGTTTCAATTTGGTTTGTAGTGTAGTTGGTGTTTGATGGGATCATTCATGTAGATGGATGTGTCTTATATAGGTAACATTATTTAACCCTAACAAGTAATTTCAAGTGGCAACAAATACGAGTTAATTCAGATATCTTGAATTTAAATATTGGTAATTTTTTTAAATTTCAATCATAAGGAATAAATTTTTCGTAAATACCTTAATTCAGAAATAATGATATTTTTTTTTTTTTGTCAGACCATCCAGTATCTGAAAGTCACATTAGGTTTCGACTAATTCGGATTCGAGCCGGGTGGGACCACAAGGGCGGCAAAGCTTTTCCTACCGAACGAAGCTGCGTTTTCAAGACTCGAACCCGAGACCTTGGTTAAGTTAGAACAGTTCATCACCAACTGTTGTAACGCTCGATGGTAAAATAATGATATTTGAATTGATTGTAGATTCCATCAAATATTTGACGTTAATACTGATCTAATAATTTTAATGAAACATTACTCAAATGGAATGAGTAGACATTATGTTACCAATGGCAAAAAAAAATCCAATTTTAGTGAGGTAAAAATTGATAACTAGTGTTAATCAATGTTGTATTCCCAAGGAAGGACATGCATGGATTTTGTTGTCATGCATTTTGTGAATAGAAATCTATATGTTTTTCTTTTGAAAAGTGAGTGAGTTCCCATCTGTCATTTTGGAGTTGTTCTTGTGAATTGAAATCTAACTTTGAACAATCAAGTTTTAGGTGAAGACTTTGGTTTGGTTAGCCAATTCAAGTACTTTCGAATTGATGGAGCACATGGGTATCATTTACTACTAGTGTGTGGGTAACAGTTGGGAAAAAAAATAGGTGAATGACGTTCACCTTTTTCTTTTTGGAGGGTGGACCCCACCCAGCCTTCTTTTTCTTGTGTCGTTGTTTTGGAAATGGTAAAGTGATTGTCTCCACTAGGCGGTGTTGATAATTGTCTCTGTAATGTAAAAAGATGGCCAGCCTAGCTTGATGAACACAACGCAATTTACTACGCTAATTGCGCCAATACTTCTCCTCCAATCAACATGAATCAATCACAACTACTACTGTATATATATATTCACATGATTCTTAGTCGATACTTAATTCAGAGACTCCTTTAAATGCAACCTGTGGGTATCATTCTAGGGTCACAAACTATGATATAATTTATTAAAACGATATAAATACGATATAAAATTAGAAGATTTGAGTTTTTTTTAAGTCCCTTGTTTCGTAAATAAGTGAATCTAATACGACATGATTAATAAACAAATCAGGTATGAGTAAAGTCAATCAAAAGAAATACACAATACGAAATTAGTGGGTTTAGATCTTCCTTAAATCACCCGTTTCGTAAACGAGTAGACTTAACACGACACGATTAGCAAACAAATCGAGTATTAGAGAAGACAATACAAAAAAATACATGATACGACTCATTTATATATCAATTATATATGATATAAACTTGATATGATAGAACTCGTTAGACATAAATTAATAAAAGAATTGAGTATGGGTGTAAAAAAAAAATTTCACGAACTCGTTTCATCTGATACGATTGACATGCCTATTTGTATTTAATTTGCTAACCTAATGAATCAATGCTATTGAATTAATAGTGGGCCCTAATATTAGTTGGGACTTATTACCAATTCAATAATTTTAATACATTAAGTCAATAAATAAGTTTAACAAATTAAATCAAAATAGTATTTTTCTACTTAAAATATTAAGTGATTTGTTTGGTTAAAGAATGGTATTAAGACATGAAACTCACAACTCTCACTCTATCCATGTGTCAGAAGTGAGCCATGTGCACAGAGAGAGGATGGCCACTTGGGACATGATAAGGTGGATTTTGGGAATGGGATTAGCACATGACCCAGTACAAGACACAAAACTGCTCGATTTACAAGGCAAAAGACATTCCTAGCCTAAATATTTGATGTCCTTTACAATAAGGTAATTAAGACACTAACATAAAAATGCTATTGGGCCAGGTTATGGCATTTGAAGGCTTAGGCCCATACAAATGATACTGGGCCACAAACTATTTTATAGGCTAAGATATGTACAGCTTAGAACTCTGTTAGGGGGTACATACACAAACAAAAAACATGATATTGGGCCATGTTATGTCACCTAAACGCTTAAGCCCATACAAATGATATTGGGCCACAAACTATTTTATGGGCTATGATATGTACAATTTAGAATTAGGGTTGATAATTAAGTTGAACTTTACGAACTCGAGCCAATCTTGTTGAACTCATTTTTTTAAACGAGGTAAAAAATTGTGTCAAGTTCAACTCATTTAGAAAATGAGCCGAGCCCAAACCGAGTTATAGTAGTTCGACTATTTTAAATATACATGAGTCAAGCTTTGCGAGGTCGAACTGAGCCTTTTATGCTCATTTTCTAAACGAGTTTAAAAAATTAATACGAGTCGAGTCTTGTTTGAGCCAAGCTCCAGCAAAACCCGAGTAAGTCGGCTTAATTATCAACCTTATTTAGAACTCTATTAAGCAGATCTGCTTGGATGGGTACCACCTCATATGGGTCAAAGCCTTATATGGGGGTGGGGAGCACCACTCTCAGTCGATGTGGGACGGACGAGTTCCCCCATGTTGCACTCCTCTGGGTACTGAGAGGTCAAAGGCTACTCGGCAGTCGCGCGAGATCTGCTGGGATGGGTACCACCTCATATGGGTCAAAGCCTTATATGGGGGTGGGGAGCACCACTCTCAGTCGATGTGGGACGGACGAGTTCCCCCATGTTGCACTCCTCCGGGTACTGAGAGTTAAAGGCTACGATGTGATTCTGGCGCGAGGTCAGCCAGAATCACAATGTTGTGCAAGAATTTGTACCAACATGTATGTTTGTGTATGTCTGTGTGTTGTGTGTTTTGCTAATGTGTTGTGTGTGTTTGAAATGTTGAGCATAATATGTTTGATTAATTGTGAAAGTGAATTTTTCAACATGTAAAAATGATTGGCAATCCAAAAATGGAAGCCTAATTCATTTAGCTCCAAATTCTCCATTAAAATCTTAAGATTTATAGTTTTTTGATTTGTAGCAAGTAGTTTTCTATTGGATTTGTAGCATGCTAAATTCTCACTAGTTTCAAGATCAAAAAATGGCAGTGTAGTGGAGAAAATTAAGGCCTGAAACATTCGATTTTATCGGTATCTATCGATAAGAAGACAGTGATTCGGGTAAAGAGGCTACAATGAAATTTTCAAAGGGAATCATACAATTTTTGTTGATGGTTTGTTGGTTGATCTCATGTGGGATGTTCATGGGAATAGAACATGCTTGTCCTTAGTTTTTATCTCTCTTATCTCTTTGAGTTTGTTTTTTCCTTAATGATTGAGTATAATATTGTAAAGGGGAGGAAATGTCTCTTTTCTCTATGTAATTCTTTTGAACAGGTTTAATAAAATTTCATGTGGGATGTTCATGATTGGTTCTTCAATCAAGTCTCTGGCTGTGTTGTGTTCATGTGCAAGACAAGAAGTGGATTGGATAGCAGGTTGTCGTTGGAGAAGAAGAACTCATAATGGAAATTTGTTCTTTTTTTTTTTTTTTGTATTCATTCTATCATTTTATTTTCATTACTCTTAACATGTGCAGAATCAATGTGTTTTTTGGCTATCACAGTTATTTTGTTGAAATCTTAAGCATTATAGCATAGTGCATATATTGGAATAAAGAATTTTGAGTTGTTTTTGTAGCAGAAAATAGTATAAAGCTAATAATTTGGGTCAAATATGAAAGTGGTTACCAAACATATTTTTTATTTTTGTTTTCATAATTTGTTAAATATAAACGATTACAAAACATGTTTTATGTTTTTTATTTTTACCATAGAGAAAACAATTTTTTTTTTATTTTTTATTTTTTTAAAAACACAAAAACAAAAACGTTACCAAACGCACTCTAAGTAATTATATAATATCATATAGATTAAATAGATCTTGCCTAATTGAATATTCCATCATTAATACATTAGATTAGAGGGTTTTACTAATATTGTGTTTTGTATTATATGATTATAATTTATAGCATACATGAACAGGGGGTTATATCACTGCTGTATTAACTAATATCCAACAAGCAATAATATGGGTACTTAATTTTGGGTCTAACTCAATATAATATTATAGTAATTGTGAGTTCTAATATCAGATAAAACTCGCTTCTAATTTAATAATTAAATTGAACTAAGTTCTCAAATTTTAAGTTCAAATAACATTTTGGTGGTATTTGGATTTGGGATTAGCTTGTTGATTTAGATTCTTGTGACTACAGTATGTTGTTGGGTAAAATATATTCAAAATATACATATATGTTTATTTTTTTTTTTTAAAAAAGACATGTGAGAGATAAAAAAAAGGGTAGAGCGACGTCGTTTGAGCAATTTCTGATCGTTATGTCATATTATCTGACATGTCAACCAAACCGGCTAACTATGAACCAATCGCATTGACTTTTCCTTCTCACCAGGTGAGAAACAAAATGGATTATCCTGGAAAAACCTCGAAGAAAATTCGAAACAAAAACCTAATGGTCAGACGACTATGGAAGAGGAGAGAGAAGATAGCGGAGGAGGAGGATCAGGGAAGGTGGTGGTGGCAGGGCTGATAGAGAAAGCGACGAACTCGACGAGACCAGAGGTAGACCCACGCCTCCTCAAAGCCATCAAATCGGTGGTCCGTTGCTCTGACTCCGAGCTCCGAATCGCTTCCCAAACCCTCATGAGCTTCATGAAGCGAGATCATTCTCAGGTTCTTCAAATGCTTACGATACATATTTTAATTCGTGTGTTCTAGTGTTCATCTTTTCATTCAGAAATTAGTTCATAGAATACTATTGTGTAGGCCTATTTTGACATAATTAACGAAAACTCTGGACAAATTTAGGGTTTCTTATTCTAAATATAGATATTTTGTATTCTATAGAACCTTCAATTGGGGCCTTTATATCAAAACTGCCTTGAATGTTGTAACACCTGGGCGTTTGGGAACACATTTTGAAATCAGATCATGGAGTAACGGTTTAGGGTTTGTGTTGGGATGAAGAGCGACCGTGTATGCTTTTCAAACTTTTCATAACAGTTTAGGGGAGTGTCTTGTTGTTTGATGGTGTGCACTGCGAAGAAAACTGCTTCCTTTTCAATGACTAAACAAATACCAGCTAACGGGCGAACCTTTTGGGGGGAAACTTCTGTTTTTTTGTTGCAACTAATACCGGATGACATTACCTTTTGAAAAGAAGTTATTCACATGCCCAATATTTTTGCTTACAAGATTTATAGTGTAAATTTTTTTCCCCAAACATGCGGTTTAATTTGTAATTCCCTGATAAAGAATTTATCGGTAAGAAAGTTTACCTTGGGTGTATTTGCAGGTAAGATACCTCACACTCCTCATAATTGATGAACTGTTCATGAGGTCAAAACTGTTTAGGACCGTTATTGTTGAGAACTTGGATCAGTTATTGACTTTAAGCATTGGATTCCGAAGAAACCTCCCACTCCCTGCTCCTCAAGCTGTGGCATCTGTATTACGTTCAAAGGCAATTGAATTTTTAGAGAAGTGGAAGGCTTCATTTGGGATCCATTACAGACAGCTTAGATTAGGGTTTGACTACCTGAAAAACATCCATCGGTTTCAATTTCCTAATCTGCAAGCAAATGCAGCTCGGATTCAACAGGAGAGAAGGGAAAGGGAGATGAGGACAAAAGAGATTTTGCTGAACAAGTTCGAAACCCTTAAGGAAAGTTTTTCATCACTCAAGGATGGAATACAGTCTACAATCGATGAAATCAGTGGATGTTTAGACATTATTGATACTAAGGATCAAAATGTGCCATTGGTTCCCGTTGATGATGATGACGAAATGGAAGAGTTCCGTAACTCTGAACTGCGCCAGATCCGTCTTGATTCGTTGAGAGAAGGTGACAAGGTTCAAGAGAGTAGCGAAAATAAAGTGGTTTTTGATGCCTTGAGGGAACTGTACAAGCTTCTAGTTACAAAGCATTTGGTTTCGGTGCAAGAATGGATTTCTGTCCTCATAAGAGTTGATGTGGCAGACAACAGGTTCAGAGATGTCTCGTTGAAAGAGTTCATTGATATTCGTAATCGTCTCCAGTTAGTAAAGAAGAAATGTGAAGAATCAGGTTGCACTCTTCCTAACACTGTAAGTAATGAGGATGAAGATATTTGGGAAGAGGGAATCACTGAATCATCTGAGATAAGAACAAATAAACGAAGTAACGATCATGACAGCGAGTCGGCCCCCATTGAACCAAGAAATGAAACCCCGTGTAGTACTAAAGTTTCAAATGGCAATGAGGAGGTCAGTCATGAAGGTGGCAAAGCTGAGTCAAACCCCTTGAGGAATAACCTTTTGGCTGCAGCTCCAGTCATGAAGTGGGGCTCTTTCTTGGATAACTGGGGTTCAAACCGGGATTTTGTGGCTAACCAGAGAGGATTGGAGCTTGAAGGTCATTGGGGTAGGGTAGACCATGATGCAGTTATTCCAGCAGATAAAATTGCAGAGTTAAATGTTCAAACAACTCTTTACAAGGAAGAACCTATGGAAATCCAACTCTGTTGTGCCCCTTTGAGAAAAGGGGGACTTTGTCAAAGAAGAGACTTGAGAGTTTGCCCATTTCATGGCCCCATCATTCCTCGAGACAGTGAAGGGAAGCCAATCTCTCAGAACTCTTCAATGGAAGATAGGACTCTTGAGTTGGGGACTGATTTAGTGGAGCAGTTAGCAAACCAGGCCCTGAAGAATGTTCGAGAGAGAGACAAAGATGAGGCAAAGAAAAGAGAATATGACAAACAGGCACTGAAGCGAGCAAAACTTGCAAAAGTTCGGGAGCACAATGAAGCTGTTTTACGGGATGCTGCGGTGGCATCAACTTCAAGATCTTCTGCCATTGGAGATGATTTGGAGACAACCAATCGGGGGAAGTCTTCGGCCAGAAATAAGAAGCAAACTCTGGCATCAATGCTGAAAAAGAAGGTGACTGCTAAAGATAGATTAGCTCAGAGGCTACTAAACACCCATTCAAGGGATGGTACAATACAACAGTTGACACTGGGAGAGGATGCAAATTACAGAGAAGCCTTTCCAAATCAGTGGTAGATAAAAGCATCCCTTTGTTCTATGATGCTTGCTTGTTTGGCTGAAGACTAGAGGGACCAATTCGTCGGCTAGTGTCTGTATTATATATGCAGAGTTCTTCATTTTAATTTTATATTTTTGACTTTTTTTTATTGGAAATGAGAACCAAGTTTGTAATTAGATCGTAAGTTGCTAAACAGGACAAAAATCTGTTCTTGCAAGTTCTTTGGCTGATAAATAACACAGGCTGCTTCTTTTTTTTTTTTTTAAAGTTAACGGCTGAGTCCCATTTTTACCGATTCTCGCTTGGGAAAGATTCAGATGTGGTTGTTTTTCTTGATGATATGAACTGAGAAAGACAATCTATGTGGGGCATACCAAATTTTGTGCTGATTCTTAGCAGGTCGGATGAATGGGGACTGACGGATCAGTGTTTTCACGCAAAACAGAATTGTTCGCCACCACCTGAGAAACAAAAGATTCGAGAGTCCGGTCCCCAACCCACATGGATTATTTGGTAGCTTCCATTCATCAACACTGCTGCATCAAGTTTATTCATTGGGTCCGGAGTTCAGAAATTTGCAGAACTAGTCTTCTTTAGTTGGACAAATCCTGATTCAGTGCAGCTGCCTGAAATGGATTGAAGCTAAATTTAGCTCTCCCGTGAAATTTTCTGATCCTAATCTAGCAGAAAATTCAGAGAACACAGGAGAGGAGGACAATTATTAAAGGGATGCTACAACTTGGCAGTTTCAACCTATATACAGATTCATTTACCACCAACAAACCTATATGTATGTCTGTGTATCTATGTAATAAAACAGGAGTGTGTTTGAATTTTATACCCCATACATTTTTTCCCCCCAAAACCATCCCATCCAACCTAACCCAACCCAACCCAACCCAACCCAACCATCACCTCCAACCCACAGAGCAACGGCTCCTTGGCAACACAGAGCCGTTTACTCTCTTCTCACTCACTTCCCCAAATTCATGCTGACAGGCGACGAGTATCAGCGCCCATCCCCTCCCCTCCCTTCTCTGTTTCTCCCTCCCCTCAATCACTACCTCCTCTCTCTCTCTCGCGAGCATCAGCGCCCAGCCCCAGGCTCTCCAAGTATCTCTTTCTCCCCTTCTCTCTTCTCACACTCAAACCCCATCTATCACACCCGCCCCATCCACACCCCATCTCGCATTATCAATTGTCACTGTTCGACAAAATAATGTGGCCTATAAACTGTCCGACAAAATTCCCCAAAAGATCTTGGGTGTTCTCTAGATCATAAACCCATAATAGAATTCATCAGTAGTAACCCACACACACAGCAGTAACCCACACACACAGCAGCAGCACAACAGCACAACGATGGCCTATAAACTTTTGGGTGTTATAATAGAATTTTTGGTTCAGGTACTGCTTTGATAATTAGGAACTTATCATTTGAGCTCCAATCTGTGAACCCAGTTAGAAAGGTATAGAACTCTCTCTCTTTCTCTCTCTCTCGATCACATTTATGTATGTAAATTGTAATGCAGTTTCTTTGACAATGTGAATTCCATTCTCTTGGAAATGATGCTATTTTTGTTATTATGCTTATATGTGGAGCAGCACACACACAACAGCTGGTGTTCATAGTTATTTTTGTTCTGTGGTGGTGGTGTTCATAGTTATATTTGTGCTATGATGTATGTACGTACTGTTTGTGATTTAGATTGCTTGGGGCAAGTGTATTTGGACCTTTTTTGTATATTCATGAGGCTTATGCATTCACAACTTTTTTTGCATATTCACGAGGCTTGGCTATTTATGGACTAATTAGAACATTTATTAAAAGTTTTTGTATCAACAATTGCAATTTATTTTGCATTGTAGCTGGACTGATTCCCAATTGCAATAAAATATGAGAGTTTGAACATGCAAAATAGATGACCTTTTTGATTTGGGTTACGACAAAAATTTGGATTGTTACTCTGTTGGAATTTCATGGTAGTTTTCGATTTTGAGGTGCTATTATTTAGTTCCTTCGTGGTTTTTACCTTTCATGGTCTTTTCGTGGGTTTTGTTTCAACTGTTGCTAAAAGAATTGGGGCTTGATTTTTGTTTCAAATGTTACAGCACATCATATAGTATGAGTTGAACCATAAGGAGGCCTGGCTGAAAGTTTGCATTTTGCAATAATTGTGGTTGGGTATTTACATCCTTGAGAAAGATATCTGAAAGATGCTCATGAACCTTTTTGATTATTGAATGTGCATAGGAGGATTCAGTGTTTCTTTCGTTGATACAAATTTTACTGTGGGCACCATCTTTGGGGTGTGGCCGGGAGATAAGCTAACTGGAATAACATGAAGAGACCAAGCCGCGGCAGCAATGGGGATTTATGGACTGTGAGCAACATATGTTCTTGCTCTCAAGGATATCCCTGGTACCCATGAGTTTCTCCTTCTAGATGAAGGTACTCACACAATGTTGCTAGATTTAACAGCCACAGAATGGGCTATTCTTTTTGCTCTATTTTCAGTCTCGAAGCAGGGAAGGATTCTGTCATATTCGGGGAAGGATTCTATCATATTCAGAAGTGAATATTGATGTATCTCTTTCTTATTAAATGTTCCTTTTGTTATTAGGAAAATGACATGTCAAAGACACAACCAAAATTGGAGAAGGTAAGCTATTTTCATATGGATTCTCAGCGATGAAAGAAGTTGGTAGAGAATGACTAGAGGTATGTAATTGACTGAAACCGGCTCCGATTTCTTTTTTGTTAAGAAAAGGATGTCGGGCGAATTAGAAGATAGGGGCGGCCTAAACAAGGCTTTTCTTTCACTCGGGAAATTTGAGAGCCACATTTGACAACCCTGAATATGACAAGGTTTCACTTGCTCTCAACTTTGTATTCAGTAGTAATTGTTTTTCACATATTCCTTTTGTTTCTGTTACTATTAAACTAAAAAAACAAATTCCAATCTTTTTTTTTTGTTGTTGTCAACAACAGCTAATCAACTGCTATGTAAGAGAGAAATACGCCTTGCGATACACTGGAGGAATGGTGCCAGATGTCAACCAGGTCTTTGCATCTATTCTGTGGTTATTGTAACATATTTTCACTTTAATAACACAAATGAATTTGCTCAGGCAGATAGCCACATTAAAATCTACAATTTTGAGCTTGACATTCTAGAAAATTCCCTTCTTTTTTTTTCCTGAAATATGCAGATCATTGTCAAGGAGAAAGGTATCTTCATAAATGTGATTTCCTCATCTTCGAAAGCCTATTATTTGAGGTGACTCCATTGGGGTTCCTGATGAAACTCATAAAAGATTTCCGTTCTTGAAAATCTGCACTTCTCAAAATCTAGAAAACAAATGGGATTTTAGGATTCGAGAGAAAGCCAGAGGCTACAGTAGTGATGACAAGCAGTCTGTGCTAGACAAGATGATCAATAATCTGGATGATAGGACTCAAGTTGCTTATGGATCCAAGAACAAGAATATTCGATTTGAAGCAACACTATATGGCTTCAGGCTCAAGGCCTCTGTGCCAGTTGAAGCTGCTGCTTAAGATCTGTAGCTCTGTATTCATGTATTTTTCCTCTTTCTAGAACGAAATCAATGTGCTTTGTACACAGGGTTGTATGATATTATTCATTTAGATTACGGGGACAATTAGGCTACATTTACAAGGTTGCATTTGGCTTAAGATGGGGACAGTTAGGCTACATTTACAAGGTTGCATTCAACTTGGTGTCGGTCCAAGATTAATACTTGATTATTTCGTGTTCACGATTAATATTTAGTGTTTGTTTATTTCTAGCATGTCTATGTTAAGTATTTGATTGTTTCGTTTTCAAGAACAATGTAAGTTTTTTTTTTTTTGAATTGCACAATTTCAGGCACGGATTATGGGGACAGTTTAGACTTTCAGTTTAGTACACGTCCAAGTTCAGCGCCTGATTATTTCATGCCCAAATTTAGTGCTCGATTTTTTGAATTGCATCGTGCTTTCAGGCATCGGTTATCCCTAGTGTATATATATTATGTGAAGAAAAAAAAGGACTTACCTTTCCAGAGAAAAAAGAAAAATATAAGGACTTTAGTTGAAAATTTGCCCATTGAAAACATGATTGGGCCTAAAAATGTTGTTACTTCAAATGTCCCAACCGAGTTCTCTTTGCTGAGTGAGCTAACTTTGACCAATTTACCATTTTAGTCTGTGATTATTAAGATCTTGAATAAAACTTGTTTTTTAAAACGTATATCCTTTTTATTTAACTAGCCGATCTCTAAAAGTTTCGATTAAAGTTTTGTTAAGTAGAGTTTAGTATATTATTTGTACTTAATTTAGAAGCAAAATACCCCTTTTCGGTTTTTTGGCTAAGATCGAGAGCAGTATTGATTCTAAGGGAAAAAGAAAATTCTCAAAAAAAATTATTTTCTACGTCTCAATCACTAACCGAAAGTCTCCACCATCTATTGATTAGTTATAGGCTTAAAGCACAAAAAACCATTAACAGTAATAAGAATAATCCACTAAAAAGTTCTTTAACGGATTGGTTACATTCCATTGTAAACCAATTAAAGTAGTGAATAATGCTTTAGAATCTTTGGTGCTTTTTTTGTGGTGCCTAGTGGTCCTCTTAGCTTGAAGTAACGTTAAACCCAATCCATCTTTACGCCATTATCATTCCAAGTCTTTTTCTTAAACTAGTAATGATAATAGATGTCTTGTATTTCGTAAGCGAAAATGACCATGATTACTTCATACTTCATAAGCATGTACTGATTGCAGAGGTGACAACACTAACCAAAAGAATATAAAAATTTTCAAAATTATATTTTATTTTCAAGTATAAAATTTTTAAAAATAGTTGCCAAAATATTAAAAAATTTGAAAAAAATTCAAAATGAAGTGCCCTAGGACTGGACCAGACCTTGGCAAGACAACTTGGCCCAGGTGCCTATCACAGATTGTAGTTGTTGGGTCATGATCTATGAAGCACGGATACGGATACGACGATACGGTATACGGCGATACGGATACGGCGATACGGTAAAACTTAAAAAAATAGGATACGGATACGGCCAAGATACGGTTATAATAAAATATTTTTATTATTTTTATTATTTTCAACTAACTTAATACTTATATATTTTGGTAGTTCTTTAACATATAATAAGAAAAATTAGTAATTCTTTTTAGTTTCAAGAAAATATATATCGTATCGCTGTGGTATATTCACAAAGTGAAGTGACAAATTAAAGGAATCAAAACTAATATTTACCTAGTATTTAGAAGTAATTTTGCTAAAATTATAATGTAATAACTTTATTTTATACTCTTTTGACATGTAATTTTAGATAATACTTAAAAAACACTTATGTACCTTTGAAGTAATATGAATTTGTTGTTAATGTATTGTATGGTATGTAAATTCGAAAAAAGATGTTAAAAGTTCAACTAAAAAATTATATATGTTAGTCGACTACAAAAGTATCCGTGAAGTATCCTAATATTTAATTATTATCGGATACGTAGAAGGTGTATCCGATACGTATCGGACGAGTATCCGACGAGTATCGTATCCGTAAAGTATCCGATACGGATACGTCAACCTCAACGAAGTATCCGTGCTTCATAGGTCATGATCAACCCATGGCTAGCCTTAGTGCATTTTTTTTATTGGTAAGACTATATTATAAAAAAAAAGGAACGATTAAATTTAAATTCATAACCTTAAAATTTAAGAAGAAGAGCGATAATCATTAGATCATCGGCCAATCTTTTACTGTATAGAATTTAAGGTTTCAGAGAACTCACTAAGAGCAGCATTTATGGTCAAAATTGGAATGCTTAAAAGGAATAGATTATGCAGCCACTTGATAATAAATAGTCCCACCAAGAGGACACTGCAATGATGGATGTAAGGGGGACAAAGAAGGCACAACAACATTTCCTCTGGCCTGGAAAGCTTTTTGAAGTTGTATATTATACGAAAAATTATAATTTTTTTGAGATATAAGTTATAATTTATAATTTCAAAATGTTTAACTAATCATAGAAAATTAAGATCGATACTAAATTTTTTTATGATAAATCATAAGTATCTATGATCGATCATGATATTCTCTTAAACGGCTGTAACTTTTTTTTTTTAAAATTATAATTTTATCCATAAAAAAATGACAATCGACAATAAAGTACCGAATTTTCTTTTTAAGTACGGTAGAAATTCCCTATTGATTCGTAATTCTTACAATCTCACTCCCCGTAATTATTTTGGGTAATATCAAAATTACAAAAAAGGGTTTAAAAATGAAGAATAAAAAATTTAAGTTTTATCGATTGTGTCAACGTTACATCATTTTAATTTTTTTAATCTTATTTTTGTGTAATCATAACATTTTTGAATTATTTCTTGAAATTTTGTTACTTTTAAATTTGTCAAAAGAAATCTCTCTCCTACATCCAGTTTACATTAGAAACAGCATAGAGTCTCTGCTCTCTCTCTCTCTAACACCCCTTGGACCCACAGCCTGGTGTAGGGGTGACAATCGAGTCGGGTTCGTGTCGTGTCGAACATTGCTCAACCCTAACCCAACCCAACCCATTTAATTATCGTGTCGTGTCGAGTTGACTTGTTTATTTTCGTGTCGTGTTCGTGTTGGTATTCGTGTTGACCCACATAAACTTTGAATAAAAAATTTAACACTAAAATTTTATTTTCACTTAATTGAATTTCTCCTCATACTTTTTTTACAAACTAAAAATTAACTTAATAATAATAATAATAATAATAATAATAATGAGTAATAACATCTTTTTTATACAATAATTATGTCAGTGTTTGATAAACAGTTACAAATAATTAATATTTTATTTTTATAATACTAATTAAATATGTTAATCGTACATCGCGCAACCAAATTAAACATCAGAAGTAATGGAAAAAACAAGCCATCAGAACATGAAAACTCATACATGCAACGAAAATGTCAGGTCAATCTCCTTCGAGTTAAAAACTTCGTGTTGACGGGTCAATTCGGGTTAAGCGGGTTGAACCCAAACACGACTCATTAACACTTCATGTTGACGGGTCGTGTCATACACGAGTTTGTAGCAAAAAATAGTCAACTCAAATTCATTTACTTCGTATCGTGTTAGTATCGAGTTACCGTGTCGTGGCAAAATTGCCACCCCTAGCCTGGTGGTTAGACATAGATACAGGAAAAAAAATTTCTCATCCGGATACAGTAGTAGCACAACAACGTGGGAACAGCTATCAGGAAAAAAATTCCCAGAAAAGGAAAAGAAAAAAAAACAGTGAATCAATATCAGGTCCATTCTGTAAACTTTACCTAATGTATCTACCCCTCCAAACTCTCTCTCTCTCTCTCTCTCTCTCTCTCTCTCTCTAACCGCTCATTTATTTAACACAAAAAAGAAAGAAAGGAAGAACAATCAAGAAAAGTACCTCTCTCTCTCTCTCTCTCTCTCTGGTTTCCATGTTCAATCTTTAAGGAGCCTTTAAGGCTAGATTGATAATCACAAACAAAAAATTCAAACCCATCGCAGAGAAAACCCATCAAAACTAGGACTCTATTCAAAGGTATATATTTCTTGAGCATATGTATGTTGTATAAATGGAAATGGATAGCATTGAATGCATATCATCCTCTCATGGAATAGATGAAGATGTGATTCACCACCACCACCATCATCATGCTCCTAGTCAGTTTTCGTCTTCAAAGCCTTACAGCAACGTTGTCTCTTCGGCGGCGATTCATCCCACTACAAGTGTCCATGAGCTTCTCGAATGCCCTGTCTGTACAAATTCAATGTACCCTCCTATACATCAGGTTGGTTCTTTTTTGAATTTAAAGAAATGGCCTTACTTAATTTTTCCCTTACGATTGTTTGATACGATCTTCTTGTTCTTGCTCTTGAACTGTATTTTAATTTTAATTTGATTTGGACCATTGGATTCGTGCACCCTTTTTTTATGGATTTCTTAGATGCAAGTTTGTAATTTTCCTGGTTGGTTTGTAATGGTATTTTGATTTTGGAGGTTGATTGGAGTTCTGGAATTCGTGTTAAAAGTTAAAAACTAAGTTGGTGCCTTTAGGGTTCTTAATCCTGGAAAGTGCTGCATTTCATACAAGAGATATTGATTAGGTGTAGAATTTCTTGTTTATTTTATTTCTGTGTGAATGGTTGAATTAATCGGAATGGATTGTGGAGTATATGGTTGATAATGTGGCGTGGAAGGGGCATTTATAGGTTAAGTTGAATTATGGCATATTCTGAGATTTAGTGTGCAGTATGCACGGATACTTCGTCAAGCTCAATATACCCATATCGGATACAATATTCGTCGAATACTCGAGTGTGCAGCTATCTAAATGACGATCTGGGATATAATTCATTTGTTTTACCCTTTTCCCGCCTATATTGGACATGGTGACTATGGAATATGGATTCATGTGGTTTTGGAAAAAGGATAGTTTTCAGGGGCTTGGGTTTTTCTGGACCTCATAATCCATCTGTTACCTTGTTTACTTGGCCGATGTTAATGAAAATTTATGATTTTAAATTTCAGAACGGGTGTGATTGAGGAAATTAGGAAGGAAAAATCAAGAAAGGTGCTGGTTGGAAAAAAGATAAGAATTATGCTAATGCAGTTTAAATTGTTGGAGAGCAGTTAAGATTTCCCTATTGCACCCCTTGTGTCCAAGGAAGCATAGTGACTGCAGTTCCAGTATTTCCTTCTCCAATGTTGGTTTGAGTATGCTGACTCTATAAGTTGTCGTGGTCTTCCATAATGAGTAAAGATCAGCCAAAAAAATGAGATAAACCTCATTTGCATTCGTGAAGGGCTTGAAATTGTCGATGTGCCTGTCAGGCTGTTCTAAATGTGAGAAATTTAGGTTTGGTTTTGCACGGCATGTTATGTAACCGAGGCCACAAAGGAGATTTAGACAAATTCTTTTCCGTACTGATTCTTGTTGGTGATGACATAGATAACATGGATTATGGTGAAATGTAACAAGCCTCTGACCTCTGTAATTTCTTAGTTCCGTAACCAGCCGGCGACAAAAGTTATGATATGAAATGTGCATATGGTTGGCTTGTACTGCGTCGGAGCTGAGGGTAAACATGATAGATAAATTGCCAACAGACCTGAATTTATTTTGTACTTTTGACATTGTAGTATCTTATTGGAAGAGGTGGGGTCGTTTAGGAAAGCACACAGAGTTATTCTTGAAGTATTGTTTGGGAATACAAATTCTAGGGAAGATAATTTTTTTGGAGTTACCGAGTTTTTCAAGTTGAACAATGCATAGTTTTTTTTTTGCAACTTTTACGATTCGTTCTTTTTTGACTCTTTGAGTCAAATGGTGTGGAATCCTTCAGTAAGAATTCCATCTAGATTTGTCTCGCTTCAATTCCTTGTATCCCTAGTTGTAACCTACATATCTGGTGTTTGATTTCCTGACAGTGACTTGGCTACCTTAAGCTGAACAAACTGCATTATACCGAAGAAATATCATGATGTCAAACTTTTGACAACTTGGATGAAGGAAAAAAAATGTTTAGTTCTGGCATAAATTATTTTAGTTAGTTGAGCTGTCATAGATCTGATATACATATTCAAACCATCATCTAATGGGTGATGTGTATCTCCACACCTAGTTTTTTGGCATTATACACAGTCAGCTATCGCAATTTCAATCAAATACAATTATATTTTCCTTTTGAGGGGTGCCACCTAGCTAACCTAATTTTTTGATGGAGGAGGTGAATTCATTATCGGACTATTGATTAGAAATTATATTCACAAGTTTTTTATTTTTTGGAAAGCTTGAGTTGAAGATTCACTCTTTTGTAACTGTCAAAGTCATTGTCCTCCTCTACATGATTAACTGCAAGCATAGCAGTGATCTTATTTAATCTGGCTAGGTAACTCTTTTGACTAATGCCTTAATTAAAAATGGTATTTTTATATTTTAATATGAGCTAGTATTTCTTTGTTTCTTAATTACTTTATGCAACAGGAAAGATTTAGCAGATTGGTCTAACAAATTTCGATTTCTGTAGTGCCACAATGGACACACTCTGTGTTCCACTTGTAAAATAAAAGTACACAACCGGTGTCCCACTTGTAGACAGGAGCTTGGTGATATAAGGTGTCTAGCATTAGAAAAGGTGGCTGAATCACTTGAACTACCTTGCAAGTATTGCTCAATCGGATGCCCTGAGATCTTTCCGTACTATAGCAAGCTCAAACACGAGGCCATATGTAACTTTAGGCCATACAACTGCCCATATGCTGGATCAGAGTGCTCCATTGTTGGGGATATTCCTTACCTGGTTTCTCATCTTAGGGATGATCACAAGGTAGACATGCACTCTGGATGCACATTCAACCACCGTTACGTCAAGTCTAATCCACGTGAAGTAGAGAATGCCACGTGGATGCTAACTGTAAGTATATTTCCTATAATTTTATGTACTTTTTTCATCTGTTTCACAAATCATGCAAATTCACTGATATGATGGTTTTCTCTGAACAAATCACCCACTTTTTGTAGTGTCAAGATGAGCCAATCTTTTATGAGGTCACAAGGATTCAAAATGTTTTAAAGAAAACGTGAAAGTTTTGACCTAAGTATCAACTAAGCATTATGCAACTTACATAATACATTGTAACCTCATAAATTCCTAAGATTATGAGAATCATTTATCATTCAAGGACCTATTGCCTGTAAAAGTTATCGTGAATGCTGAAATCTGTGTGCATTTGGTTCCAGGTCTTCCATTGTTTCGGTCAGTACTTCTGTCTTCATTTTGAAGCATTTCAGCTGAGCATGGCTCCTGTTTATATGGCATTTCTACGATTTATGGGTGATGAAACAGAGGCCAGAAATTACAGCTACAGCTTGGAAGTTGGGGGAAATGGCCGGAAGCTCATTTTCGAGGGTACCCCGCGAAGCATAAGAGATAGTCACCGGAAAGTTAGGGATAGCCATGATGGTCTCATTATACAGCGCAACATGGCTCTTTTCTTCTCTGGAGGAGACAGGAAGGAGCTGAAGCTGAGGGTTACCGGGCGGATATGGAAGGAACAACAGAACTCAGATGGTGGGGCATGCATACCAAACCTCTGTAGCTAACACCATATGGGCTTCTCTTGCTTTCTTGTTTTCTTTTGTCCTGTGTACTCAATTTGCAGCTAATTTTTTAAGAGGACTGAGATGTTGAGAGATCTTCAAATATGTAAGAGTTCTGCTGGACGTTTCAGCTTCTGAAAGTGACTCATATGCTTCTTTTTTTCTTGGTTCCTGCAATCATAAGGAAAAACGGTGGAAGAGCTTGTATGATTTGTAGCTGACATCTCTCTCTCTCTCTCAATCACACACACACACACACACATACACACACAGAGGATGTGGCTTTGTGCAGTTACCCATTCCATCCCAATTCAGTGTTTGAAATCCAACCCAACGCCACCTGAAACTTCTCCCATGTTGAACTTCGCCAACATATGTCGAGTCTGTCTGGCCTCAATCTTACTGGCAGGAATCAAAGCCAAATGGCTGGCCGTAGTAAGGGAGCTGGAGTGAGACATCGTGGTCATCGTAGTGGGTGAATTCGTAGCTGTAGTTGGTGAAATCGTCACAGTTAATGTTTATGACAGAAAAAGTATTGGAAGAGTGAAGTTCATGGTGGCGTTTTGGATGGAGACAACGAGGAAGAGTAGGAAAACTGTTGACACCATGCAAGCAGCTAGGTTTGCACTGCAACTTATTATATATAGTTCTGTGCCTATGGGTTTCCTACATGGCTGAATATTGAATCATTGACAACTTCAAGAGCATACAAAGCATATTATTTGTTTACAACAAATTGCAGTCAGAACACTTTCGCAGGTAACTTATTAACACTACTGACTAGCAAACTCCCAAAATTAGTAACTCAAACCACTTTTCCTCCATTACAATCATTAGATTGTGATGGGACATTTTTTTAGAAATAGTAGGAATTTGACACATGTCCTCGATATCGAGGACACCTCCAACACTCTGGTGAAGATACGTATCTTCGGCACCGATAACACTTTCGACTCTCTGGTGAACACACGTGTCCTCGGCACCGAGGGCACCTTCAGCCCTTTGGTTAAAACACATGTCTCCTACGTGATTAGATCCCGAAGACTTTTTGGACACGTCACCTAAGCTCCAAGATGGATTATTGACGGTTGCAGCCCATCAATTTGAAAGTAAGACAATGAATCATTAGCTTGCCTTCCAATGAAGTCAGAATGACAGAAGGGACCAGACCAACAACCAAAGGGAGTTAGATACGTGGCACGATGTACAGGATTTGGAATAAATTGATAAGAATATCCCCGCTAACACGCAGCCATCTCAGAAAAACATTTAATGTTCCCTCAGGAGGATAAGACGTTTTCACTATCAGAGGACCTTGGAGAAAAAACATTGAATGCTCAGGCGCCCAAGCACTTAGTGATGAGTTGACCTCCCACACGAAGCGGCGTTCTGTCCAAAGACTGTTCACCCCACCTGCTGCCTCCCAGATGAGCCAATGGGGATCTCTTCCTAGAGAGACCCACCTGCCAACAATGATGACTTTCATGGAAGGTATAAATAGCCCTCACATTTTATAAATAGCACTCACAAATGTGAGGCAAAAGTACGCAAACTAACTCCATAACACAAAACAGTGTTTTTTCCTTCCCCTCTCTCACGAACTGACTTAACCGTAAGAGGGAATACACCGAAAAACACTCTGGCGCCCTTCTAACTTTTCTTTCGAGTGCCAGGAAGTGCCTTCGGCTCGCCAGAATCGATCGGACAGCTGGAAAAGCAATTCATCATCCCTCTTTAGGCCCTCTTTGGCCTCCCTTTGCCATAGGATCATCGACTTTCAAGATAAATACGAGTTCACCAAATGAGAGAACTGTCTTTTTATTTATTGTGCGAAAATCACCACGCAGAGATTGTATCAACATATTATGCTTCAATGGTAAATATTAAGTTTAACACAAATATATAACAGAATATCCAAAACAGAAATTCATAATTTGACAAATGAGAGACTTGTTTTCAACCTCTCTTAGGTCAACTCCAGTTAACTGCTAAAAGAATTGGAAATGACATATAAATCAAAGGCAAATTCTTCTTGAAATTGAACCATGCTGATAAACAGATATCCGCATCCCCATCCTATACATATGCACGAGAACATATGTATATATACAAACCTATGTACCAATATTATGCGGTGATCTTCGCAAAGCAATTGCATCAAGGAAATGATCCATGACCTGGGAGACTGATTCAAGGAAGACAGCTTCACTCATTCCAGGGAGCACAGAATCAAGCGCTTCCTGGATAATCTCCTCAATTACCGATTCCTTTGTCAAAGTTTCTCTGCACATGATGCTTCCTATGGTGAAGGGGGTGAGCCCCCTTTCTACGCCTTTCTTCAGAAGCATGGTGGAGATGCGAAGTGTGCGTGCACATTCAAGAGGTAGGTCCCACCCATAGAACTTCAGTATGGCAATGTCTTCCTCCGCATCGAGTGAATTTATGTATTTGATGGTCTCAGGGCTGTAAGGCTGGCGCACTTGTGGCCAGTAGAGCCAGTCAAAGGTGCAATCTTCAAACTGCAGGAATGAGGGAACATGTGACAAATGGATTACACAAACGACGACTGAATATGGAGTAAAGCACAGCTGAAAAAGCATGAAAGTTCTCAATGATGCAATTTTTTTTTGGGAGAGAGAGAATCACGATGAGTAAAGTTTAAGTTGATGGGCAATTAGAAAGGCTAGAGACCAAGAGACATGGTTGCTCTCTCCCTTCACACATAGTAATAGAGTCTATCAGACCCTAGACCAAACTACTATCACAAAGGATATGCTGAAGGAAAAATATCCAAAAAAGTTTTACTGAACCCCAATTTCACATAGCAGCAAGAAATATATACAAACGGCAAGACTATCTAGAAAATATGACATATAAGGTCAAAACATAGAGATAAGGTAGACATGAAGTTGCAAAAAGGCAGTAATTTGGCAAGAATGAAGAGGAAGAAGATAACTTACAGTCTCAGGCAAGCAGTACCCATGATCAATCGGAATCAACACAGGCTGGCCATCTTCGCCTTTGATTATCAATATATTCCCTGCATGCCTATCTGCATTTGCCATCCTTATATCCAACACAGAGATTTTGTGTACCTCCTCCACAGGAAAAGAACCAGGACCCATATCCTCACAACTTCCATAGTTCTCCATGAACATCTGCAAGGACCCAACCTTAACAGTTACGCTCTCTGGATGATTAAATCCTCCGTGCAGGCACTTGACCAGCACAGTGGGGGGAACCCCAGAAAAGCCCTTTTCCTCACAAGTGAATGACCGGCGCCCGCTCTTCGGATGATCCAGAATGTAGGCAGCAACTTCCCTAAAAGCACCCTCTCCAACTCTCGTACCTTTTTTCAACCCTTCACCATCCTCTGCAAAGGGCAGCCCTTGAGGGTTGTTCAGAGCTTTAGGCTCCTCATCAATTGGCTTAAACACCGAGACATACTTACCCCCTGATGCATCAAGCATAAAGTATGCACCACCACTACCCTCCGATGACCTTATTGGATAGCTCCCTCTATCTAACCCTTCGAATGTAGAGTCAATCAAATCACAAATCACTGATGGCAATTCAATTTTTGAGTTTACGATCACTGGTTCCAGCCAAATACCTCTATCTGGAGGCTTCCTCGGAACAACAAGCCTGTTCTCCCTTTCAATACCACAACCACTTTCTTTATCCACATCATTCTCTCTCACATCATTCAACTGTGATGCCACAATGGACAATTCGAAATTTTTTTCTACAGGCCTAGCTCTAATTTTTGCAGACTTCCGCACAAACAAATGAATCACTGCATCATTGTTCTTACAGATGTCATTGATAAGCCTTTGATCCTCCAGTCGCTCACCATTACACAATACCTCTTGATCATCAATATCAACCAAACCTTTCTTTTTCTTAGCAATCTGACGTTTTACATACCCAACATCCCTATTCCTTTCAACATGAAACGTAAACTCTTTCCCACAAGAAGTCCTTACGTTTATGGCTTGGAGATCCGATAAGCGGAGAACCAAATGCAGAACATTCCCATCCGTGACCCCATAGTCCCGAACAAGGGAGTTGCTCCGCGCCAATTCTCGGCCACCACAAACCAATTTTTGCTTTTTCACAACAAACCCCTTAAAGTTTTGAATCTGCAGCTTCACCGATTCAATCGAATCGGACTCCAGAACCCTCATCGGAACCCTCGAACCCGATATAGCGACGTATATCAAAATGGACTCGCCTAATTCCAGGCTATTTACAAGTGGTGAAAGCAGCACAGACTCATCGCGAATCGGATTAATTGCAACAACACCGGCCGATGACATCTTCTCTAATCAAATTCAATCCTAAAATTCAAAGAAATCAACCTAAAAATACCCAAAAACAAAACCTACAAATTTGCACACATGACCCTTACATACCATTCTGTACACCAAAGATCAATGTGTACAAATTTTAAAAAAAAAAAAAAATCCCCAAACGCTATAGATTCATGGTTAGTTCTTGGCCCAACCTATATCTAAAAACCCCAGAAATTAAAGCATATGCATTAATTCTAAGAGCTAACAATTTGGGGGATCTAACAACAATCCACCGAAAATACGAAAATTTAAGCAAATTAGGATTTCCAGATTGATTTTTCGAATAAAGATCTTTGCTTAAACATATTACATATAGAATTGAGAGAAATGGGTACCACAGAAAGAAGAGGGGATTCTTAGCATAGAGCAAGAACAGAAGACTAGGGCTAAGATTGAAGAGAAGACATAGGTGGCGATGAGTTGGCGAGGATTTGGATTGCAGTGTTTGTCGACGACTTCTGCGCTCCGGGTCTAAAGAGAGAAGGCAGGAAGAAGAAGTAAAACGTGTTTAGCCGTCCGTTGTTTAAAAAGCGTTGAATTTTGACTTTAAAACGGGCATTTTGGGTGTGGTTAACGGCGTTTAAGAATTCGTTGACGGACACTTTTGGGTAGACAATTAACTTGGCAGCCAAGTCAGAAAAGAAAAAGATAAGACCGACGTAATTGCTGACCTTAAGTTTCATAATTATTAAATTAATAATAAATTTAAATAACATTACTGGTGGAAAAAATGTTGAACTGATGAATGAAGTTAATCAATTTAAGTAACCTACCCAACGTAAATTTTGTTTAAACTAGTTGTTGCACACGTGCGTTGCGCGTAGATTATTTTAACATATAATTTGTGTTTCTATTATTGTTTTGTAGATTTTTCCTTATAGGTTTTCAATTAAGATGATAAATAGATATCACAATTTTGTTTCTAGCGTAATACTAAATTGTGACATAATGAATGATAACTTGAACCAACAATATTTTAAGTGCACTCGCAAATATTAAAATAATGAATGATAACTTGAATCTATATTCAAAAATGAAAAATTGTGATTCAGAAGAATCACATTTTTCCTCGTCTTTAAAGGACATACCAAGTGTTTAGTTTATTTAGTATAGGATCTATGATTAGATGATCAATAAACAAAAAAACTCTGAAACAAATCCACAACTATAATAATAAACCATAGTTAGCTAGGTCTTGAATAAAATTAAAAACTAATATTCGGATGAGTTATTCTCATCCTAAGTTTAGAAGACAAAATAAGTTTTCAATCTATAAAAGATAAATGTCTTCTGTACAATGAAAAGAAAGTTTAGACAACCTTAATTTTGAATGAAAAGCTCTTGAAACGAAATAAGCAATATCTAAAATGCTATTTGGACATCATTTAGAAACCTAATTTGAGGACATAATTCAATGTAATCATTAGATTTAAAGTGGGCTCTATTTAACATTGAAACTCACAACTCATCTAACAATTACATTGAATTAGGTACCTAAATTAGGTTCAAGTAGCATTGCTCAAGCAGTATAACTATACTCTATTCAACAACACCAAATGCCATAAAAATTTGAATTGCCTTTCTTAAAAAACCCACAATAAAAAAGAGAAGATAAGAAAGATTCCTCATTAAGACTTAAAACCCAAAGTCCCAAAAATTCGTGCCCAATATCCATAGAATTTATCAAGATTCAAGCCTGTAGGCCACCATTTTCACTTCTCTTTATCTTTTTGTATGGGATTGAGATGTTGCCTAGGAGAGTAACACCGGTGAGGAGAGTAAATGAAAATTGTAAAAAATTAAAAAAAAAAAACATTTGATTTTTTCATGAGATTAAAATAATACACATTCATTTTTCCTTGTCTCCCTCATTTACTGTCAACTTCGTGCAAGCACAAATAGACAAAAAAAGGAAGCGAAAATTTCAAAAATAAAAGAGGTATGTTCATTAAGGATAAAGAATTGTGAAAATTGGAGATACATTTGAGCTAAAAACAGACGGTTGTCTTCCACATGTTCTTTAAAGAGAGATCACAAGCTTTCTTGGTTAGTTAAAAAAAAAATCAAAATTTAAAATGAAGCAAACTGCCCAAGTTGAGCGGATCCATTACCTCTTGCTTCTATGTAGGCAGTAACATTACCTTTTTTCGATACACCACTAAGCACCCAAAGCATGAACTACCTGAAATGATGAACTAAATCTAATTCTCGATAGAAACCTTACCAAAACCATAAAAACAATCAAGAGATGCAAAAGAAAAAAGGTAGGGAGTGAGCCTAAATTGCAAGAGAAAGAAGATTGAGGGATTACCTGAGAAGTCAATGACTGAATATGGAAAGATGGAGTGAGAGCGTTGGCCTGAGTAGACGGATATGACAAAGAGTAAAAATGAGGTGGGGGAGGAAGAAGGAAAGACCGGTGGAGTGTAGAGTTGAAAAGTTTAGCAACTTGGGAGGTTACATTATAATTTGTGTTTGGAAAAATGGGAGTTATCCATTATTTTTTGTTAATTACAGAAGTCCAATAGTCTACCAAACTCCCACAACTATAAGTAGTATTAATTTTTCTATTATAAGTGAAAAGTTGGATAATATGGGTATTAGATATTTTATTAAGGTTATTATAATCAATCAAAAGTTTTTCACTTTTGTTGACATTTTATAGTAGTACTAGTTATTGTCTGTGCCTGAAGGCACATTGTAATAAAAAATTGTAAACAATAAACATATTTGTATTCATATACAAAATTAAATCACAAACATAGAGAAGAGATAAAGGAATTTAAGCATCGGTTTGTAGTGAGGGTGAGAGGTGGTGGGCGGCAGTGGTGGTGGTAAGAGACGGTGATGGTTGTGGTGGGTGGCAATGACTGCGGTGGCGGTGATGGCTGCGAGGGCAACGACGATGGTGGTGGTGGCGGCGGTGGTGGTGGTGGTGGAGGTGGTGGGGGTGGTGGCGGCGACGGTGGTGGTGGTGGCGGCGGTGGCAGCGACGGTGGCGACGACGGTGGTGGTGGTGGGGGTAGAGATAGTGGTGTAGTGGTTTCAAACACTATTATTTTTTTTAAAGTATTTATGAGAAATAATTTCTAGAAGTACTTTTAAAAAATCACTTCAAACACACCCTTAGGGCTCTATTTTTCCTATTAAATTTAGGGTGTTAATATTAGCCGTTAGATTAACTTTAAAGTAAAAATTAAAGCGATTTCAACCGCGAATAGCAAAAGTCATTTTGTTTATCTTATGAGATTTGAATTGTAAGCTACTTTATTATATAGATAAATAAAAATAAGATTAAATTATGAATCAATTAGCACGCGTTCCATGTGATGTACAGAATTTGTCACTTCCACCATCGCCATATTTCTTTTTTTCATCGCCCTATTTCACCTTTTTTTAACCCTCACGAAAAAATTATCCATTAATGAACAAAAATATTTTTTTTAAAATACAAGAAAGTGAAAAAAAATTAGTAAAAAATTAAATTTAAAATATTTTTAAACGATTGAGGAAGTAGTTAAATAACCCAAATGGAATAATTTGATTGGATTGAGGTAAATAAATATTTCAAAATTTTAGACATTAAGCATTTGGGGAGGGAGGAAAAACTTCTCAAGTCCTCTCGCCTGAAAAATATTTGTTTTTTAATAGATTATATCAAAATAACAAATAAAAGTGATTCATAAAAACTTAATTGATCTTACGGTAAGATTCATCCAAAACTTTTGGGATCCATCTCAATTTAATGTAACTCATTCAGTTTATGTTAGAACATAAATTGATTCACATATAGTAAAACCTTATAAGTGATTCAGTGGCTGAATCCGACCTCTGGTATCTCAGAAATATTAGGTTCAACACTTTTCATACCCTCCTAAGGGTATGTTCTAAATCTGTTCAGGTTACAGTGGTCAATATCAAAATTCAAGGGAGTAGTCAACGCAAGTCTAGACACCATGTAATCATAAAAAAAAAAAAAAAATCACATATGGTAGTCTTTTCCTAACTTGGGATATAATAAAGTGGACACAGTACCATAGCATCCCATGCATGACGCAGTAAATCTGAGCTGGGAGATTTCAACATGCAGCTGTGCAACCATTTGAAAGCATTCCACACAAGTCTTTCATGGCTATCGAAAAGAATGTCACCACCAGCAACAGCAACAACAACAATGTTGAACAACATCTATCATCCTCTAATTAAGAAAATGAGAAAAGAAATGTAAATTGTTTACGCAGGTTTTCTTTGTGAATTATGCATTCACCGGCGTGTTTAAGATCATGCAGGAATCTAAGAAACTAATAATGCAACTCTAACAAGCTCGAAAAAGAAAATTCTATTTTTCTATTCTCAAATCTTTTGCTAATACAAGTACATTAAAAATACAAAATAGCTCAGCAGGCCATCCCAAGAGGAGGGCTTTTCGAATATGGCGGTCACGTATAATCCACGTGGGTAACTCTGGAAACAACTTAGATTGTAACCAAGCAACCCTGACAACAAATACAAGCAACCACAATGCCAAGCAGAGCTCCAGCAAGCACCTGGGATGGATTGTGGCCAAGAAGTTCCTTGAGTTTTCTTTGACCAACAGGATGCCCTTGAAACAAGTCTTCAACTATCATATTGAGAACCTGAGTTGATCAACATACAGTTAGTCAGGGGGCACTAATGGTCAAGTGGAAAGTAACCAATTAATTTTAGCAACAATATTAAAATTGTGAATCATGGTATATACCCAAACCGATTAACAAAATAAACAAAACAGTCCATCATACATTTATTATTTTTTATTTGGTTTGCATAGGAACTGTTAATTGAGACCTAACCACAAGAACTTCTATACTTTTGTGAGATACTGAAAAGATTAGTTTAAAAGACCGATAGATGTAGCACGGTGTTATAAACTCAAGCTGCATGGGCTGTAAACCTTGAAATGTCATGCTTAACTTAATACTTATTCCTAAGTTATGACTATCAGGGGAAAAACAAGAAAAAAGAAACAGAAGAGTGGTAAATCTAGTGAACAAATAGACACACATGTATACATATACATTACGAGTGACAAAAAAACGATTTCACAATTCTGTTGATAAAAAATTCAAATAACGAGTTAGACTCCACCAAAGAGTTGCAAAGAGGTTACAAAAAGTATACTGCTGATCGCTATGATATTCCATCAACGCAATTCATATGAAGGATAGCCAGTGCAAACTTTCTTCCCAAACTAATGCATTGACAACAATGAAGTTGCCAGCTTTTTATTGACAACAGAAGATGAAAAAACAAAGAATTACAAGTTTGCATGTTTGCATGTTCCATAAGGTATTATTTCAATGGGCATGTCCTTCTGATTACGATAAAGTTTGGGACGGGATTTCTTCCTTTTTCTTCTGCAATAATGCTTTCTTACCAAAAGTTTGCTAAGGGAGTAGGCCTCACACATTTAAAAATACAAGCTATACCACCGTGCACATTACTTTGATCTGACTGTTCCAAGTCCGGTATAGAAGCAGAATTAATGCAGGCATAAACTAACCCATAAGCTGAAATTACAAACTTCAGTTGGATGTACCACTAATACAAGAAAACCAATAGGATGGAAAAAAAAAGAGAACAAAAAAGAATACCTCCAACTCCAATTTTAATACCCAGCCATTACTTCAGTACAGCCTCAGGAGACACGGAATATTTCTTGAGCTATAATGTTCTTTAAATGAAGAGTTCCTTTAAACAAATCCTTATTTCGCTCCAAAGATGCCCTAATAATGATCTATCAATAATCAGACATATCTTATGTCATTAATTTTAGCAATATTTCAAGCTCCTAGTAAGCATTAACTACCACTAACTCCATATTTCCCCCGACAGTTACTTATCTACCATGTTCACACTCATTGCCCTGTTTTTGCTCCTGCAGTTGGGGGTGGATGAAGGGAAGGAGGAAAGCAAAATCAAAGATATTTAGATTGGAAAGCACAGAGTGTAGGTGTTGATATGCCAGTGTTTTGTTGTATGAGGGGTCTCTCTAAATAAGAAAGAAGATGGGCCCATTTTTCTGAAACTAGAGGTACTAATCGAAACAAATGTTTTCAACAATGCAACCCCACCGAATAATAAACTGTTTGGAAACTCTGCTTCCCTCGATGCACATGTATGCCAGCCACCACATTCCATAATACACACCAACAATCAATACGACAACGCAAAGAACATTACTCACTTTTGTTTCATCTGAACAGAAGGAATTTGATACACAAGAATTTCTCTTTTGTTTGATGTCCGCAAGAAGTAATGTTCTAGACCTTTTGTCCCCTTCATTTTAGCCGTCCATTTGAATATGATACTCCATTCCATCACTCAGCCAGCAAAAACTTCAATACCAAGAGCAACATTGGCAACCATTCCAAGTATCTATTACGTCCCTGAGCTTGCGAGGATACCTTCCAATAAAGTATTTGGACTTGCACAGAAGTCTCGACTAGTGGCAAATATGGATGGTGGCCTAAGCATTTGTTGTGCACCAGGCAAGTAAAGCGTTCAGTGTCCTAGAATATCTCGAGTTTGTTGGAGTATCACAGTGCATGATATAGTACCTTACGCAACCCATAATCCCTCACTTTCCGTTAAACAGTATCATTAACCTAATAAATGTCCATTAGTTTCAAATTTGCTCCCACGTTCGTGGTTCAAAGTTGAAAGAGCTTTGCTCAGTTAGAAGAAAGAATTATAGAAATATCCAGCCAAGTCCTGTCTCACAAACAGAATGTAGTTCTTTTTCGATAAGTAAACAACCGGAATTTAGTGACTAGAAAATCCAAAACTTGTTTTTGCCTCGATGAAAAGTTCTAAAAAACCTCATTTGCATTTCCTTCTTCTGAAAAACAAGTCATGCAAATGCCTGAACTTTTAAGAGAGCATTGGAATTCCAATCAATCTACCATTAGCCTTCACCCAAGTATGCTATCATAAATAGTCTCAGAAGGAACTAAAGCTCTAATGTTAACCTCTGTTCATCAATTCCATGTTCCTCTCCCCTGGTTGCTTCTACAGTCCTCAAGCTTAGAAGTACTACCTTTCTAAAGCATTGTCAGATCCAGAAGTTCTAAACTGCTCATCAAACTTGTAAACTGCTAGCAAGAATGTAAGATAGTGCATTTGGCAACCTAAGATGCACATCTGTAAGTCTAACGTGGTAATCATTGGTATCCGAGTTCAAAATTTAACAATCATTTTTCTAAAACTACCATTTAGAACAGTATCAAGACTAGGAAGTTTCAAATTGAGTCTGATGTTCTATTGATAGAAAACTCAATTGCAATGAAACTGTTTTAACAGCCACATTCCATCAGTTAACAAAAGCTCTGGTATCAGATTCAAAAATAGTTTATGTCATCCTAATTAAATACTTGAAATGAATCGATGCCCATCAAGCTATATTCCACATGCATCTAAAACATTCCTCGCTCATATCTATTAAGCAGTCACAGTGGTAACTTCAATGTTCAACTGAAAAAACATACACCTCTTCCAAGACCTACCCCCCACTCCAAAAAAGAACCTTTCCAAACAAAAACCTGCTGGGAACTCCCAAAAAGTCATGCCATTAAATCACCGCAATGCTTCAGATCCTGTAGTATGTGTACAATATTGTGAGAGCCAAAGAAACAGATTTACTTTCTCAAAACTCCCCATAAGTTTAATTCCATTGCTCTCTTGCCTTGATATGTAGAACTAGGGTCAGTTTCCCAAATATGAGCTGACAAATTACCATTTACAGTCCCAATCAACCATGGGATTTCCATTGGAGTTAATTAGGCTATTAAAACCCAAATGTTAACTCACCAACAAAAACCATAATCTTCATAGCCTGCCTTCAAGTTGAAGCCAAGTTCACCCTTCAATTTACATAGTTATTTACCAAAAAATTATTAATACCTGAGGAAAATTGCTTTCTGGTAAGCGAGAATCCTCTAATAAACTCTACCCATCAACAGTAATATACTTCCGCAACTTCAGAGGTGTGTGTTTTAACGTTTTTTCATTTGAAAATATACAAACTTATACCGATCAAAAATAAAAAACAAAGCATGAACATTCAGTGGAAAAGCAATACGTCCTTCCAAAATCAAGCAATTTTGGTAGTTAAAATACTATATTCCAATAAATTCTATCTAGAAACCATACCATTGCCTAAAACACTGCCTACGTACATAAATGAAACCATAAAAAAAAAAAAAATATTACCTCAGCTTGCATTCCAGCATGCCTTCGAACCCCGATAGCGTCGTACATTACAATCAAACTAAACCCCAAACACACAGGAAATAAAGAGTCTGCTACTCCATGACATATAGCCACCGAAGTAGTCAAAGCAGTACACAGAGCCGAATGCGACGAAGGCATCCCTCCAGAAGCAAACATAATTCTCAAGTCCCGTTTTCGCTCCACACAAAAATTCAGGAACACCTTCATCGATTGTGCTGCAATCCAAGCAAACAAACCCGACATAAAAGTCGGATTCGCAACCAATGTGGCCACGAATGGGCTAATTCGGACCTTTGCCGTCGATTTGACACTAAAAACTGCCATTCCAAAACCTCCATTTTGTAGATATTTACCATGAAATGGTATAGTCTCTGAGCAAATATAACCTCGAAGAACAGAGACCCATTTGTATTTTGAAGTTTTCTGAACCATAAATTTGAAGCTCCGTAAAATTGAAACTAGGATTGGAAAGGATTTGTAGGGTAAGCTGTATTTTCCCCATTGTGAATTGGGTTTTCGGGGATTTGAATGATGAGTGTATGAAACAGAGATTGAAGAGGTTTTGGGTCTCTTTGAATTATTGAATTTGAAAAAATAAAAGGAATTTGTACAAAAGTATTTGGTGCTAGGGTTAGAGAGATTAAATTTGAAAGCTCTGTACGATGGATTTACAATAATAACAGAGTCCATGAGAACGCAGCTCTGTGTTTGAGATGAATCTGCATTGAAGCTGCGGAAGAGGAGAGATATCGTGACATCGAGATTCGAGATGGTTTTTTTTAATTAAGTTTTTTGATAACAGAGATGGTCGACCAGGTAGGACTTTTTTATAGGTGGAAGTACCCTTCATATCAGAGATCTTGTGGTCTATTGGTAATTTGGTATGCTTATATATGCACTAAAAGGAACAAATAATTTTGGATTTATTTTTGCATCGTTAGATTGTCAAATAAAATTATGAAAAATACTATATAACTCAAATTTACAATCTAAATTTGTATCCCAAATGAAGAAGAATCATTAGATGAATAGGTCCCATCAACTTTTTTAAATGGGATCCACTGATCCAATGTTCTCCCTTCATTTGAGATGTAAATTTGGGTTGCAGATTTGAGTTACATATCATTGCTCTAAAATTATTTATAATAATTATATAACTTTTTTTCTATCCATATAATAAAGTAACTTACAATTCAAATCTCAAAAGACAAACAAAATGACTTTTGCTTTTCGCGGTTCAGATCACTTTAAATTTTACTTTAAAGTTAATCTAACGGCTAATTTTAACACCCTAAATTTAATAGGAAAAATAGGCCCCTAAAGGTGTGTTTGGAGTGACTTTTAAAAGTACTTCTAGAAATTATTTCTCATAAGTACTTTTAAAAAAAAAATAGTATTTGAAACCGCCCCACCACCGCCGCCACCACTGCCACCCCACCGCCACTGCCCACCACCGCCACCACCCCCCCCCCCCCCACAATCACAACCGATGCTTAAATTCATTTATCTCTCATCTATGTTTGTGATTTGATTTTGGATATGAATACAAATATGTTTATTATTTACCATTTTTTATTACTCTGTGTCTTCAGGCACAGGCAATAACTAGTATATATAATAAAGTAGCTTACAATTCAAATCTCAAAAGATAAACAAAATGACTTTTGCTATTCGCGGTTGAGATTGCTTTAAATTTTACTTTAAAATTAATCTAATGACTAATATTAACACCCTAAATTTAATAGAAAAAATAGCTCTTAAGGGTGTGTTTTGAGTGATTTTTTAAAACTACTTCTAGAAATTATTTCTCATAAATACTTTTAAAAAAATAATAGTGTTTGAAACTGCCCCACCACTACCTCTACCACCACCACCCTCATCGCTCCGTCGTCGCCGTCGCTACCACCACCGCCACCACTGCAGCTATCGCCGCCACCACCACCACCGTCATCGCCGCCACCACCATTGTCACCATCACCACCACCACCACAACCGTCGCAGCCGCCACCACGGTTATTGTCACCCATCACAACCATCACCATCTCCTACCACCACCACTGTCGCCGCCATCACGGTCATTGTCACCCACCACAACCATCACCGTCTCCTACCACCACCACTGCCGCCCACCACCTCTCACCCCCACTACAAACCGATGCTTAAATTCTTTTATCTCTTCTTTTATGTTTGTGATTTAATTTTGGATATGAATACAAATATGTTTATTGTTTACCATTTTTTTTTACACTGTGCCTTCAGGTACAGGCAATAACTAGTCTATCTATAATATAAAATAAGCAGGATTCAATATGTCTATTTAACGATCTCAAATAAATTCATTCATCAACCACTAACATCCTTCTTATTTTTTCAAAGACACGGGTTATCCCTAATATAACAATAAGACAACATTTGAATCCTATAATCGCACTGATTTTTTCGAAACCAAAATAATTCTTAGAAAAAAAAATTTACATATAAATTTTTCAGAATCTGATAAGAAACTCCAAGTCAAAATTTAATAAGGCGCTCAATTCGTACGATTCAAACTTTCCCCCCTCTCTCCCCTTTCTCCTCGTTCTTCCCCCACATACATCGTATTTGGTGCGTCATCTCTCCTTCCCTTCATCTACCACAATCGTCATCGATGCAAACAAAACAATAATCGCCATCGACTCCAACAACCACGGCAACAACAAATCACTAGCACCAGTAGTGAGGTATGTCTCCTTTCTTTCTCTCTCTCCTCCGCCTTTACTAATGCTCCACCCTCTACCTTTACAATCACCACTCAAACCACCCTTATCCAAATCTTTCACTACCAGCCCCAAATTTTCAACTACACCCAAATCCTTCAATTTTAAATCTTAATTTCTTCACGACAAACCCAAAAATTTAAATTTGTCACCATTTTTACAGTCTTTTTCATTGTTTTTTCGGATTTATAATTTTGTTTTTTGGATTTGAGTGTAAGTGGCTTTATTTAAGCTAGTACGTAAGAGCATCCCCAAGGTTGCTCGCTAGTTCAGCCTTTTGGCTATTTTGGCGAGCAAAACTCCAAAATTGGTGTTCCAATCCACTAGCCAGTCTCCTCGCCAAAATAGCTTGAGCTCTTCATCCTAGCCAGATCTGGAGAGACCAATCCACTCGCCAGTTGCTGCCTTCAGTCGCTCAGCCTAAATCGGTACAACGACACATTGTCTTCCTTCCTCCAATCTGCACAACAACACACTGTGAATCGGTATGTCTTCCTTCCTCCTCTAGCATCCACCTCCATCATTACTTTCCAATACGACCAACCATTATAATAAGGTCTTTCTCTTCTCCTTCACTGAAGGAACTCCATTCTCTCTCTCTGTGTGCTTGAGTTATTCAAGTGAAGTATTCTAAGTTAATTGGTGATTATATACATGTTTGTGTGGGTATTACTCTCTGTATGTACATATGGTGTGACTTATATGGATGGGGGTATTGATTTTAGGTTTACCTCTGCTTGCTTGACGGTTTCAATCGTTCAATTTAGGGTTTTGTTGTTAATAAGTTCATTCGAAATCTCATTGATATGTATTATTATTGTCTTTATTTACATCAAATTGACCAAAAGCACAAGCCTTTGAAGTGAATTTTATTTTATTTTTTGTTGAATTGATTGGTTTTGATTTTGTAGTAGTATGTGATGTGTATTGCTATTTTCAAACTGCTAGATCTCAAAATTTCTCTGTTGTTTGTTCATTTTTGTGTTCTTTAACCAACTAATTATCAATTAATATGTGGGGTGTGTCTTATAAGTACCATACATTTGAGCTTGTATGGATTCTATGGTAACTTGCTTTATCTTACGGTTTTTGTGCTTGCCTCCAAGTATATTCTTTCCCTTTTTTCAAGTGTTTTAATGCTCAATGAATGTTCACTTTGTTGTTTTCCTCCAAGTATATTCTTTCCTTTTTTCAAGTGTTTTAATGCCCAATGAGTGTTCACTTTGTGGCTTTTAAAATGCAATGTCTTACTCTTGATGGGGCACCCAATTCACCTGCAACTGTTGATGTAAAGGAGGAACCAAGGCTGAGTCTTTGTTAGACTCTATTGTCGAACTGTTGGATCAAATTTCTGCAGGCATATTTAGTTGTTTGAGCTGGACGCAAATAACATGCTTGCCTTTTTGATTGATTGGTCTGGTTTGTCAATGATCTTGTGAAAATTTGTCCCTTTTTATAGTTCCTCTAGATATTTTCTCAAATCCTACACGTGGTTAGCCTTTTATACTTTAAAGGTTAAAGATATTGGAGCTGTTCTTATGTGGACAAAATTAGGCACATGATCCAAACTCAGTTAGCATATGACCTGTTGAACATTTGACTTTTGTGTTGCTTTATGAATTGCTAATTTATTAGTTGATGCTAGAAACACCTATCATTTGTGTGTGACTTCATCATAATGCTTGTTTTATTGATTTTTTGGTAAATCCATCTGTTGAAATGAACTCCTTCATCTTTGCTGCTGAGTTCAACCCGTACACAAGTGTCTTCAATAAATAGAGTAAATAAAGAAGAGGTTGTATTCCCAGTTTATCTGGATAGGAAGTTGATGATAATGCATCTTGATATTGCTTAATTATGCACCTTTCTTTTGAACTTTTTCATCAACAATGTAGGTTGTTGAGTTTAGTTTTCTGATGAATGAATATGAATATTACTTCACCAATCTTTTGAACGACGGAACAAATGTAGATAAGTTTAACACTTAATCAGTAGGCCAAATAAGTCATTCTTCACCAATATCTCCAACTCATCATTGGAGTCAGAATCATTAAGAATCATCTTCAATTTACCATCACGAGCCATAGCAAAAAAATATGAGTTCAATACCAGTAAAATAAATTTGAGATATATGACAACGAGAAGGGGGAAGTCTTATTTATACATTTTCAAAAAACTGACCAAATATGGTCGTTGAAAATATGACCGTTGTAAATTTTAAAATTTGATGACATGGCACAACACGTCATCATTCTTCATCATCATTATGACGCTTACGTGTTATGCCACGTGGTATTTTTGAATTATATTATTGAAAGTTAATTAAAGTTAGTTGAAGTAGTTAGCTAAAATAGATAGCGTGATTGAAGTGAATTTTAAAAAGTAGATAATTCAATATTTAAATATATTTTAAGTAGCTATTTTGCTGAGTATGGTTGAAGATGCTCTTAGAGCATCTCCAACCCACTCTTTATTTCTTTTCTTTTAGCTATTTTACTTAGCCAAACACAAAAAATCCTCTCCAACCCACTCTTTATCCCATTCTCTATTTCCCATTTCACCAAAATGGCTCTCCTCTCTCTACCTCTTTTTCTTTCTATCTCTCTCTCTATATATGTTGTACTCCTTTTAAATTATTGGAAGTTATTGAAAGTTGGATGTAGTAATTTGCTAAAATAGAGAGTGTGGTTTGAGTGAATTTATAAAAGTTGCTAGATAAAGTAGATAATATAATATTTAAATATATTTTGGCTAGCTATTTTAGAGAGGTGAGTTGGAGATGCTCTAAGGTATTCTTTTTTGATGTAGGTTGAAGTTAATATTTTATTTTTAAAAAAAGTATTATATTTTCCTATGGACGATAACTAAAAGCAATTTGAAGGGCCTCGGTCGCAAATCAATTTAACCTTCTTAATGGTGAGTGTTCGATAACTCGAGAATTTTGAACTCTTACATTTTTAGAAATATTGTGTTGAAATATAATTAATTATCTTGTGATAGAGTAATTGGTAGTGTTGGATGTGTGTAAATAATTACTACATTAGGATTTTTCTTTGCAAAGTGAGCTTAATGTTTCCTAATTTGAGGAGTAAGAAACTATCTTGGTGGGATGAAGAGGAAGAAATGCTAGAGTATTGCTCATTCTAGGTGCAAGTTTAATTGAACTTTCGATTTTAAGTTTTGGTTCAAATTGAGTTTAAATCATGTTCAACCATACGAGTCCAAGCTCAATTCGAATAATGTTTAGCTATGGTCCCAAAAACTTGAGACCTAACTCGGGTTTTGTTTGAGTGCATATGTGTTAGGATTTTTTTTCTCCAAACACAACCTAAATACTGAAAAATCTTTCAACTTAATGCTCTAGATGTTAGTCTTCCTCGTGTTGAGCTAAGATGATATGTTAAAATGTCCTCATTTGTTGTTCCCCATAACTGGACTCTATTTGTATGCCCCTTTGACACAACTTGAAGATGAATGTTCGAACATAGACGGAATTGAAAATTACAAAATAATTTCATTCTTTTAAAAGGTGAATCTTTGAGGGAGTAGATAACTTTTGCAAACTCTTCACATTATCGAGTAAAATTTCACTAGGAAAAGCTATAGCTTACTTATATTTTCTTTTAAAACTAATTACCCCAATAAATTATTGATTATTTACCTTAAATTTGATGATTGCTACAATGTTTTTATTTGAATTTTTACAGTTTTGAAACCGACATTAGAATCTCAACATTGGACTATTATATTTTTGCAGGATTGAAAGTTTGAAACTGACATTAGAGTCTCAGTATTGGAATTGTGTTTTTTATTCATTCGTTGGTTTGCAATGAATTTTGGTAAGTTATCTTTCACATTCTTTTAGTTTTTTAGTAGTCTACACAATCATTTTTAGCAATTGTATACTTGGCAAATCTTTTTACTTTTTTTTTTGGTCAAAGTTTACATCGATTACTCTCTTGAACTCGAATATTGAGTATTATAGCATTTCGCCACTAAGTGTACTTTGAGCTCATTTCACTGTTAAGTGTATTTTGAGCTAAAAAAATCCCCTTCATCCAAAAATTTAAAAAGGAGAGTATGGGGTGAAAGTACACCAAAAGAAGGGCAAACAATAAATAAATGACAATGGTAGAAGGTTGTGAGTTTCCTTCTATCGTGCAAGGAAGGTGAACAAAATAATGGATACACGTATCTCAAATATTTTTTTCATAAATTTATTTTATTGATATCTATCTTACAAATAAGCTTTATCTTGAATTATAGTGTACATTTATAAATTTTTGAAATAATGATATATATATATATATTTATTTATTTATAAAAAAGAATAAGGATACTTTTTTAAGAATTATTTCAAAAAATTGTAATATTTGATGGGTAAACATGAATTTGACATTGTGGAAAAAAACGATTCAAATAAAATAGGGTAAGATATGTGAGTGTGTTTTGACTTTTCTTTGTGTGGGTACTTAGCATTTTTCGCCAAATTATTAACCATTTTCATCTTTTAATATTACCCTTGTGAAAAAGAGGGAAAAAAAAAATATGAATGACAATTTATATATTAAAATATTCTTAGACTTTTAATTAACACCTTGAAAGATTAAAATCATCACATTATACTTTTAATCAGATAAAAATATAGTAATTTAATCTAAAATTAAATATATGTTACTTTTTTTTTATCATATTATTTTATTTTTATATACACTTGTTTGCATTATACTTAATTTGTAAGTATTTTCAATCAATTTTTTACTGCCAAAAATTTTAAAAATAAGCACATATTATTATTTTGTTTGATTAAGGGTTTTATATAAAAAATTCAATCTCTAAGTTCTATAAATTGAGAATGCAAAATTTTTAACGGTATAAAGTGTCATTTGTCCAAAAAGAAAAGAAAGCAACAACAAAAAAAAAAAAAAGAAAACAAAAAAATTTGAAAAACCCGTTTGCAAGTCACCGCCGTACTCCAACGTGTAACGCGGTTGGGTCATTTTAAAAACTTTCGTTCGTTCGGTAAGATATTTCAATCTCTGGTTTTGATCTATCACCGCCCTACCTTCTTACAACTTCTGACGCTTCCTTCTTCACTCTCTCTCCATTCTTCAATCTCTTTGATTTGTACAGCTCTAATCGACGCAGAGATCTAATCGGCCCTAACAACGTCGTTATCGCCGATTCACCTCTCCGATCTGATTCGGAGAAATGGAGAACCTAATAGCTTTGGTCAACAGACTACAAAGAGCGTGTACAGCGCTAGGTGATCATGGCGAAGAGAGCGCTTTACCCACTCTCTGGGACGCCTTGCCTTCCATCGCCGTCGTCGGTGGCCAGGTCAGATTCCTCTTTTTTCTTCTTTCGTTTCTTTATTTCTGTAAAGATAATATGGTGAATATATATATATATATATATATCACACCTTGCCATACACTGATCTTAGCTGTTATCTTCTTTAAATATGAGCTGAGAGTTTTGATTTCTTATTGTTTATCGTTTTTTTTTTCTGTATATAGATTTTCGAGATCTTTGATTTTTTTTGATTGTTAATCTTGGTAGTTCTAATTTGTTGATTTGTTGATTTCTTGATCTGTATTTGTTTTGTTGTCTCATTGGACTTCAAATCTGACCTCAAGTGCTATTTGTTCGGTGATTTTGTTCATTGATTATTTAACAAGTATTTTTAATTCTTTGTAGAGCTCTGGGAAGTCTTCCGTGCTTGAGAGCATTGTTGGAAAGGATTTTTTGCCTCGTGGATCTGGTAATTAATGCCGTTAGTATTTCCAATGATACATGTATAATTGTAACTCTGCGGGTATATTGTTATGAATTTAATATGTACATCAATATATAATTCCCGTAAGCATTAGAATGATGTGCTCATGTCTTATGCAGGGATTGTTACTCGACGACCTCTTGTTTTACAGCTCCAAAGGATTGACGAAGCAAGAGAATATGCGGAATTTGCTCACGCCCCAAGAAAGAGGTTCTCTGATTTTGGTAAGTATTGTTAGGATACCACTTGCTCAGAAATATGCACTGTGATTGTTAATTTGTTTTTGCCTAATGCATTGTAAGTACTTGCTATACTGCCATGTTGTATTCCAGTGTAGTGCTAGCTTTATCTGTTCCCCCTATGGTTCGCATACATCTGTAGCTTTATTTATCTGTGGTTTTCTTTGTGATCTATCTCAGATGCTAAATCTCGGTTTTTATTTTGTATAGCTGCTGTTAGGAAGGAGATCGCTGATGAGACAGATAGAGAAACAGGCCGTTCCAAACAAATTTCCAGTGTTCCAATCTACCTTAGTATTTATTCCCCTAATGGTGAGATATAATTGCTTCTCGTTTTTGTTTTGCAATCTAATTGTCCGTGCATGGTAAATCCTAATCAGAATGAAGGTTGGTTTGTTTACATGTCTAGTTGTACGAGTACTAGTTGAGAACATTATGAATTAAGAATTAGATTGCACAACAACCAAAAAACGAGGATAAAAATCTTGTTAGAGTTCTAGCCTTGTAGGGCTAGCAACCTTGATAATGAAAGCCACGTGGTTAAAAAATAACAAGTCCGCGGAGAGAGAGAAAGAGGAAATAGTTGCAGATGCCTTCATAACAAATGCCATGGTTGAATAAATAATAAGTCCAGACAGAGAGAAAGAGGAAATATAGGAGATGTAATCGAAATGGACATCAATATTGATAAACATGTTAGGAAAGGATGGAATGAGAATCAATGACTTCGTGAGACAAGAATCAAGATGTGAATACATTGGTTTACGTGATTTAGCCATTTTTACGATCATGCTAATTTAAGATTTAGTTTATTGTTACGTGAACTTTGTGCTTAAATGGTTAATTGTGCACCTGCTTCTCCCTCTTTCATCGGATTCTAATCCCCTGGCTGACAAATTATTTTTAGGGACTGGGGAATAACTCGGTAGTGATCAATGCATGTGCAATTCCCGTCTTTTTTTAGGGGAGGTTAATTTTCAACTTTTTGAGTACTTCATCTCATATTCATGATGTCTAATCTTTGCAGTTGTGAACTTAACACTGATTGATCTTCCTGGACTCACAAAAGTAGCTGTTGGTGAGTTTAGCATCTTCGGATATCTGCAAGTATCCAAATAGTTTCTTGTTTACATATTACGTGTGTACTACATTTTTTTTTTAAAAAACAAAATGTCCATTGATTGATATTATAGTAAATGGATTATTGTAGAGGGTCAACCTGAAAGCATTGTACAGGACATTGAGAATATGGTTCGGTCATATATTGAGAAGGTAAATCATTTTTGAATTCTGAAGTTCTGTTGTTTGTTTCTAGCATTAAATCCATGTGAATAGAAGTCAAAGTGAATGGGACTTTGCCATTAATGTACTATTTTATCATATACTTGTGTGAATATTTTGTTAAATTTGGGGTGTAGGGCTACAATGTGAAGATAATCATCTAGAGTTTTTTTGTTTGAATTGATTGCACATGCATTCTCTATAGATTTTCTTGTGTTCCATAGTTATCATGGGCAAAGGCAAGTGTTCTTCAGTGTGGTCATCTGAAATTCAAAAAACCATTGGGGCCTTTTGGAAATTTTCAAGGTCGTATAATCTTTCTTAATTCTGCTTGTAATGGAAGGAACTTCTTCATATTATGATGAATTTTCTCACAATTAATATAATATGATTTATAGAAACCACGAACTAGATTTATTATAATTTTGTATAATTCCCAAGTGTGAAATAGTTCATTTTTCTTGGAAAAAGGGAGATATCTTCATATCATTTGTACTTGAGTAGCTCATAGTATTAGACAAGAAAGACAAGATTATATTGAGGTGTTCATTATTTGGAAACTTATGTTAACTCTTTTCAAAGAAATCACTACTATCTAGATTTTTTTGAAATCCCATATTCATTGATTAGTTATTGGGTACATAGATGCCATGATAATCTACAACTAAGTAGTTGATTGATGAAACTTCATAGAATTCAAAATACTATGCTACATGTCAATTATTAGAGATTGGCTCCACTGAATTAAAATTCTGACTCCACTACTAATAGCAATTTTCTAGCTTGGAAACAGATTTCAGCAGGTAAGGTAATGCTAATGATTTCTCAGATTTTTTTTTTTGATTTTTTTTTTTTTTGGGGGGGGGGGGGGTATTGTAAAAGAAAAAAGGATAGTTTTGTTGACTTTTCTTATTTTCTAATGTTGCAGCCAAACTGTATAATTCTGGCAATTTCTCCTGCCAACCAAGATCTTGCCACATCTGATGCAATCAAGATTTCTCGTGAAGTAGATCCCAAAGGTATATTTGTTCCTCTTGCTTTCTGCTTGCAGTTTTGTTATCTTCTCTGCCGGGTGTTAAAGAATTGGAGGGAATGAGTTTTGCCTGTCTAATTTTATCGACATCTTTTAGATTCCATATTAGTGGAACATGATACGAAAGCTACAATGGCAAAAAGGAAAAGAGTTCGCAAATTCTAGACAATATGGGAGAAAAGATGTTACTTAGTTCCTATTTTGTTGATGGAGTGAGACTGATTGCAACTTCAGGTTGTTCACGTGAGAGTGGTTTGGAAATATACTCAACCCTTTTAAGTCTTAAAAATAATAACTGCCAACTTGTTATTAGCTACTACATTAAATAGTTAAATAGGAAAACTGTATACAATTTGGTGAATATTTGTTAGTCAGGAGGATGGTTCTGGTTGGCATTTGTCAGGCATATTTGTTAGCAAAATTTATTCCTAGACATGCTTAAATATATTTATTCCAACATAACCAGCCAAGTTTGTTGTTGTGGTAAGTGCACAAAAAATCTGGGAGTGCAGAAATCACTTAGGAATTTCTGTGAAATAAAGCTAGAGTTTTTGTTTTCCTTGAAGTTGTTAATTTTTATTTTGGTTTGCTCTATACGTTGTTTACTGCAACATTTGGAATGCATTGTGTGTGGTGTTGTTCATGCTAGAGCACTGACCGCAAATGCCTTTTGAATTCTTTTTCTTATCTGGCTTGAATTTTTAGAAGATACTTGTCAGAAATATTGTTGATTTTTCAGACAGCAGAATTCTTTTAAGGTTTTTGAAGCTGAATTGCTTCTGGTTAAGGAAAATCATCTCCAATCATGTAAAAGAATGAATCTCTTTTGGTTCTTTCTTGTTTGCTTTAGATTGTTTTGTGATTTTGTGTACAAGGAGACCAAATCTGCTCAAACTTTTAAGATTATATGCTTCTGGTCCATCCGAGTTAACATGTTGCCACTAACACAATTATAACTACTGTAGTCCATGGTGCCTCAACCCTTTCTGATTTTCTATGTGATTTTAATAATGCTATTTTCAGGAGAGAGGACATTCGGAGTTTTGACAAAGATTGATCTTATGGACAAGGGTACCGATGCTGTTGAAGTAAGTCGGCTGCTTTCGTATGGAACTAGATAATCTGACTACAATGCACCATTGTTATGTACTTCTGTTCTTACGTAGGGTTTGCCTATATACAATGCCTGCTACTAGGTATAAATAGCAATACATAGACTTTGCTTCGATAAATGAACTCATGTTTGAATGGGCAAATGCAGTGATATAGCTGTTTGATGAAACTGCACAAGGTATTTTGAGAAATTTTGATTCATGGGTTCATAATTATCAAATCGTGTATCGGAAGGTGTATCGTTTTTAAAAAATAGTGTATCGTGTGTCGTAAGATATGGTGTAATTTTAAATAATTAATAATAAAATATATATTTGTAAACTTTAAGGTGTCTAGATGTAATTTATTAACATATATATTTAAGTAGGGGTAAAAGTGTATAAATTTTAGGGGGCCTGTGTATAATATTTCAAATATTAGGGGGTCTAAGTGATTAAGTAACAAACTTCAAGGGGTCTAAGTGTAATTCTTCCTATTTAAAGACCACCGACACCGACAGGATTAGGCCAGACCAGGAAAAAAAAAAAAAAAAGGGAAAGATTGCACGAGAGCGATCGAGAGGCAGAGAGAGATCGCACGAGAGCAGAGAGAGAGATCGCGAGAGCGATCGTGAGACAGCGAGGAAGAAGAAGAAGTGTTGGATGATCTACTTCTTCGATGGTTTCCAGTTTTCTAGGGTTTCTTGAATGGACCTGAAGAAAAAGAAGTGTTTTCTAAAATCTGAAGAAAAACTCTAGGATTTCATTCGAAATTTACAGGTTAGTGTTTCTATTTTTTCCAATTTCAAAAATTTGTTTGCTTTGCTTTTGCTTGGGTATTCTCTTCATCTCTATTTTTGCTGATTTACCGTGCATTCTAATCCAAAAAAAAAACAGAGCCTTCACGTATCGTTTGTATCGACCGATACATACCGTAACGTAAAAACGTATTGTGTATCGGACGATACTATGCAAAAACGATACAGAACTCCGATTCGTAGCGTTTTACCTTTGTATCGTGACGTATTGTACGATACTAACAACTATGCATGGGTTATAAATTGGTGAAGTTGAGCATGATTTTCTTTGCCTTGTTTTGCCATGCGAAACTGATGTATAGTGGAATTACATAATATTTGTCGCGTTGTTTTAGAGTTGTATAAGAGGTAAGGGCATGTTTATAATATGGGAAATTTCACTCTATAAATATTCATATTAAATTGGTTGTATGAAGATTTGATGTTAGTGGAATTGCATTTATTGATATAATAATTGATCAACGATATCAAAGTGTACAATTAATTTGGGTTCTATTGACAAAAACGTCAATATGACTGTTGTAACCATGATGAAACAGTTAGTTCCATCTTAACATGTAGGGTCAGCTAACCGAATGAATCCATTTGTTAGGAGTCCCACATTTGCATTGTTTTGGCAACAGAAGGATGCATCTATTTTTGAAAACCTTGGCAAGCAAGTCCAAATTCAAAACTATATGTAAAATGTTAGGAGACAAAAACTATCTTTGGAAAGAAGATGGAATTTTATTTGGTATTAATAAAATTCACTTGTTTCCTATCAAAATAAATAAAATAAATGGAAATACTATCAATAAAATTCTGCTTCAAATTCTATTAGTAGAGCTTCCTGCAAATAGCCTGTGAATAGAGTTTCATTGTTGTAGAAAACATAGTTTACAAACTGAAACTCTATCCAAAACTCTCCCAAAGCTCCTTTTGTTACTGAACTCTGAAAATGCTAGATTCCGAACAGGAAGACACCGAACTAATTCTGCCATTTTTAATTGCTGGGCTGAAACTTAGTGATCTCATTGATCAAGCTTTTTGACTCGGAATGACAAAAGTTCTAAGTCTTCATTTGGGATCAAATTTCTCTAGCCCTTGGATTGAAAGCGTTTTAGGCGATCGAGTTATGAGTTAACTTTTTTTACTATTGTAGTTGTCCAAATTCACAGAGAATCATACCAGTTTCATAGATTAATAGAACTAAATTTTGTTTGTTGTTTTGATCCTGATTCATGGGCCCAAAGTTTGTGTGCACAACACATAAAGTTTGTATTTTTAAAGTAACTATAGACTTATATAGTTCTTTCTTGAGCTTGTCTTGTGTAAAAGGTCAGATACTTTAGAAAGGGATTTTGTATGATTATGCATTTAATTGAGAAACCGCTGGAAGTTTTCAAGTTTAGGCACTTCATAGAGTTCTCAAGCAGTTCCCAGGTACTGGCTGGGTGATATTGCAGTTGGCAATTTTCTTGCACCCCTTTAGTATTAGTGAATATAGACTAGGCAAGGTTAATGATTCATTTGAACTTGTTTCGTTATATTCTTATTGGGAAATGCTATGTTAGTTATACATATACTTTTATTTGTAAGTTTAGTTTGTGGAAAAAATTAGATTGTAAATCTTCAGGTTTAGAGGGCTCTTCCCCCCTTCCCCCCCTCTCCCTTTTCTAGTATGGGTAGTGATTTTATGTTAGATCCAAAAATGTGTATTGAATTATGAGCCCATTTACTATGATATAGGGAATTAGCTCATTTGACAATCTAGATAGCCATTTGTTTCTGGTTGATGTCATCAAATATTAGGAGAATTTAGCGGCAGATCTTTTTGCAGAAAACCTCTCATTTTTCACATTTTGTTCAATTTTTTTACAATTCGGTTATTTGTACTATTTTTCTCAAGGCAGGGAATTCTTTTTGATATTTTGTACCATTTAAGATATATTATACATGACTTGTATCTTGAGGGACTTGTTGATTGAACTCTGTTATTATGATCTCTACGAAGTTTAATAAAGTGTTTGATTAAGAATGCCAATGGGTAGTGTAATGAAATGCAAAAGGGCGGGGAAAGATCACATGGACCTAGAGCCCAATGGGAGAATAAGCTTAGGCGGATGCTCATCTAAATGGAGTCTTGCACATTATAAGAAAGACCCAAGGTTTTCTTGCATGTTACCTAGAAGATAAATCAGTTGCCTTCTACAACGAACTTTCCACAAGCAGCACAGGGTCTTATTTTATAATGTTTTGAAATTGCATTGCTAGACACAGATGAATTGTATTGGTTGTTGAAATCTATTGAATGTCTTGATTTCAAAATTCTGTGCACCTACTACTCTTGCTTTATGGAAAAGGTAGCAGCTACTACTATCACCTTTCGCCCAATGTTCTCTATTTGTTATTCATCTTTGTTAATTTTCTAAGGATAAGCACCTTATTATTCTGTTCGCTGCTTAGTTTCCGTGCTTTCTCTGGGATATACCAGCAAGTATGTTTCTTAGCATATTTGCCAATGAAAGCATATCTGAGAATACAGTTCTGTTTTATGTATAACACATTCTTCATGATATTTTTGCCTCCCAATTTTTTGTATAGGCCAAACAAGGGGTCTCCTGTGTTCCTGTATGTGTATATTACCTCACTACCCCCAATATCACCTTGACGACATTCAACTTATTTTTATTCGAATGAGCCAATATTTAATGGTTGTCAGTATTAACAATTTTCTTATCTTTTTCAATATGTTTCGAATCTTATAAAAAATTTAGTCAGTATTAACAATTAACAGAAAAATTGATGATTTAGTTGTATTAGAGTTTTTGTAGGGAGCCTTGTGCACTGTACTTCTCTTATTTTTAGATAGAAGGGAGTTCATCCTTATTTGTTCCCTGTGATTTTCAGATCTTGGAAGGACGGGCATTTAAACTTCAGTTTCCATGGATTGGTGTTGTTAATCGCTCTCAAGCTGATATTAACAAAAACGCCGACATGATTGCTGCTCGGCGTAGGGAGAGGGAGTATTTTGCTACCACCCCCGAGTATAAGCATCTTGCTCACAGGATGGGTTCTGAGCATCTTGGAAAAATTCTATCTAAAGTAAGCAATATTTTGTCTGATACTTTTTCTACTTGGGTTTTAAGAGAGAGTTTGGACATTGTTCGAGTTTATTGAAGCTATATAACAAATGGAAAGGTCTGAAATGTAGTTTCTGATGCTGATTGTTGTACTTAAATGTTGGCAATTTTCTTAAATCTGGGTTCTAATTGTAGAGGTTATTTCATCATCGGCATTTTATCTCTTAATTGTTTCAGCATTTGGAGACAGTTATCAAGTCTCGAATCCCAGGCCTTCAGTCGCTTATTAACAAAACTATCATTGAACTAGAGACTGAGTTGAGCAGGTTTGGGAAGCCCATTGCAACTGATGCTGGAGTAAGTACATTTTTTTGGTTTTCTTTTTTATTTCTAGTCAATCTTTCTGCTGGCATATGGTGGTGTTGTTAGTTCCACACAAATTTTATAGGAGTGGCACAATTATCGCTTTTCATATTAAATTTGTTTGGGGTCTCTTCATGCTTTGCGTGGTGTCTGGTGGTCAGGTACCAGTTCACTGTACTTTGGTGATTTTCTAACTTCCGTTTGTGTAAACTTTATGCTTGTACCAAATGTGCTTGCAGTGCGAAGCATTTTTAACGTTTTTCTCCCTTTCCATTAACATAGGGTAAATTGTACATGATAATGGAAATCTGCCGTGGTTTTGATGGAATATTCAAAGAACATCTTGATGGCATGTATGTACTTCAAAGTACCTAAATTTATTGTCCTATAGGATTTATAATTTTTGTGTTAGTTTCCAACCTAACCTTCAGTTGTGATGGTCGCTAAATTCTGCAGTCGACCAGGTGGTGAAAAAATATACAATGTATTTGACAATCAACTTCCTGCTGCATTAAAAAGGTTGCAATTTGACAAGCAACTTGCAATGGAAAATGTACGAAAGCTAATTACTGAAGCTGATGGATACCAACCTCATCTAATAGCTCCTGAACAAGGATATCGGCGTCTAATTGAATCTTCATTGGTTACTATTAAAGGTCCTGCTGAGGCAGCAGTTGATACGGTATGCACTTCATGTTTAAGAGGATTACTTTATGCCCATGTTAACTACGACATTTTGGTTGCAAAGCTAGGGTAATTGGGACTAATCCAGTGTTCATTTTGGTTACCAGTTCTATACACTAATAAAGTAAAAGCAGTATTGGTCTTCTGAACCCAGTGGTACGTAGTGGTTCATAAATATCCTGGGGCAGTGAAGTTATTTGATGATGTAGATTATGCATAATGATAGTCTAATTAGTGCAAAACCACCCCGCTCCCTGCGCTGCACAGGGTAGTGGGGGGGGGGAGGGTGGGGTGGGAACAAAGTGGTATTTATTATTCTTGGATGGTTTTTTACCACCATTAATTGAACACCGGCTATCGATCTTGTAAAGTTTTGGGGAAAAATTATGGAGGAATTGTATGAGAGGAGAAGATACTTAATCCTACCTCTTGCTCTCAACTTATATATAGGTATGACAATAACAAATAGAAAAAGACTACTATACCAATGAGTGGTATTTTTATTACAACTATATATGACAGACATACCCCCTTAAGCTGGAGTATATATCATATAATCTTAAGCTTGGAACAAATAACTGTCATACAACTCTGTTTTGTCGCTTTAGTGAACATCTAGGAAGCACGAATACTAATACAAGTGTCGTATCCGATATGATACGAACACGAGGATACAACAAAATCCCAAAATATAGGACATGGTTACGGCGAGGATACGGCTAATTAAAATAATATAATATTTTTTTTTATATATAATAATATTAATAATAAAATTGTGAAATTAATTAATATTTTATAATTTGACAAATGAGTTAATATTAAATTTAATAAGTGGGCTAAATGTTATGGGCAGTGGGCTAAACGTTATGGGCTAAACTAATAAGAAGTCCAATTATTCGGTGGACACCACATCACCATAACCAAGAAACTGAGAGAGAGAAAGAGACAAAAGAGAGAATGATGGTGCGAGCATCTAGGGCAAGCCGAGACAACCAATTGTAGATAGAGAGAGAGGGTCGGTCTATGAGAGATCTAATGGCATCAAACCTCTAGAAACATCAAGAAGAAGAATCTCAAAGTACCCATGTCTGATCTCAAGTCTGTGACTAGTCGTATAAGCAGAGGAAGATGAGATCTATGGCTGATCTCAGGTCCGTAACGTCTTCTTCCCCTCTTTTTCTTGGGGGGTTTCAACACAGATCTGTAGTTGTGGCTATATCCCTCTCTTATTTGAGTCGTATCAGTTCACAAAACATGCTTGATCGCTGTTCAGGACACTTGCGGAAGTGTTGGACACGTGTTCGACACCGCCACGTTGACCTTCAGAGGAGTATCTGTGCTTCCTAGGTGAACATATTGACAACCTGATCCTCAGATTTCACAAATGGTGTAAATGGTGTACAAATGTTCTCACTTAAGATCTTTCTAAAATGAAGTGGCAGTCAACTTTAATATATTTAGTCATTTCTTAAAACACAACGTTAGCAACTATGTAACCATACTCACAGTGTGAGTCATTGCCCTATATTTAGCTTGTGCACTTGATTGTGCAACCACATTTTGCGTTTGCTCTTCCATGAAAGTAACCCTCCTAAGAAAGTACAATAGCGAATCGCAGGCCTAATTTGAGGGAGATTAGTGTCTATAAAATATTTGACTCTAAAATGTCCATTAGATATGTACAACAATCCAACTCCAGGGCTCATATTTTCAGCGAGGAGCTAATCATGTCATTGTGCTTTTGCAATGGAATAGACAGTGGAGGGCTTGCCTGCGCCCAAAACGATGATTCACTTATCCCCTTTCTATAGGGACCTCGTGTCATACAACCAAAATGACTCTCGCTAGATAGCCAATTTGTTTTTACGACCTCATGGATGGACGAAAGAATGGGAATTTTCAAAACTGGGCAGTGAAGGCTTGTGAAGTAGACCACTTGCAACAAGCAACAACTTCTTAGCCCCTTTTAGAGTTTCATTTTTCCTCCCTTTCTTATTGTTGGTTTTAAGCATTCCTTTCTTACACTTGTTCTGGAAGTTTACCAATTTCGACTATCCTGATTACGTTTCGTGAGGAGTGTAAACAAGCTGAGTCGAGTCCAATTGTGAGTTGTTGAAAGCTTGTATTGAAATTTTAACAAGCTATGAAATAAAGTTTGAGCTTGGTTTGTTTAGCACACAAGCTGACTTCGATAAAGTCTCCCACCGAGCAAGCTTGAGTATCTTGGGATGTTTTGATAACATTTTCATTTTTATATTTAAAAAAAAAACATAATTTTTTTATGGTAAAAAGTTAAAACAAAAAATTTGTTTGTTTGTAGTTTTTGTTTTACAAACTCTGAAAACTAAAATAGAAAAAACGTTTGATAACCACTTTAATTTTTGTCATATATTGTAGCTTTATATTAATTCTCTGCTAAAAAATACATCAAAATTCCTTTTCAAACCCAAAATTTGCACCCGAAACAAACAGTTTCACAAAAAATTATTACAAACACACAAGACCAATCCTCCAAAACTACCCAATTGAGCTATTCTCTTACTTCATTTTGTTACCGAACCAATTAAAATGACAACATTCTATCTCAATATTGAATATCAAACATTCACAGTGTAAACTTAAAATTTATGGGATCCTCCACGAAATTGCTGGGGACCGCTTACTAATTTGACATGCAAAACTGCCAAATCAGACAATACACACCAAAGCCCTGAAAATTCACTATCCAACACTTCTCTTTACACTTGCTCCCCTCCCAAAGCCACAAACTTCAACATGTCAACCAAATTCCTTCAAATCTACACTGAAACAACTAAGATATAACCCAACAAACTTATAAATAACCTCAAACTTAGCTCTATATGAAAAATATGGACTCACTTCACCAGGCTTCCTCAAACACCCTCCAAATAAACCCAAATAAAATATGAAGCTATTAGATTAAGTGTCCAATTCGTGCTCTGATCTTGACAAAAATTTATCTTCTCAGCCAAATTGAATTGTAAACCTCTAAATTTTCGGGCCTTCATACGCAAACAGAAAGAAATCAAACTGATTTCAACAAAAATTGAGATGAAAATGGTTGAACACAGCCTCCAGAGAGAGATACATAGAGCTTGGAGGGTGTCAACATTGTTGGATCTTCTAATCTCAGAAATCTGGTGAGTGGAGAACCAATCATCAAAGAAATACAAGAAAGAGACGAAGAAAAAGAGTAGTGGTATGGACAATAAATCAATATAGACGAGAGACACAAATGAGAGAGAGAAAATAGACGAGTAGATCTGTTGTGGGCTTTAATGGAGTCGGAGACGGTGCTTCCTCTTCAGAGGAGAGGGATTGGTGAGCAAGAGAGTTAGACGAAAGAGAAAAATAAACCTTTTATACTTCTACTAAAATTTGTTCTGTTTTGCTACCAAGGGGGTTCGAAGGGCAGAGGCATAGGCATGTTTCCTGTTTTTTGGTGTTTTTGCAAACACCAATTTTTTGTTTGTAAATTTGGGGCTTGTTTTCAAAACAAATTAAATTTGGAAAAAAGGAAAATATACTAAACGCGTTGTTTTTTTTTTTGGGTCAAAAATAGGAAATTGAAAACAAAAATGGTTATCAAATGGGGTCTTGGTTTTTCATTTGTTCTTAGGATGATTAATATTATATTGAATCGTCAACTTAATTTGAGCCGAGCTTAGTAATTGGTGAGCTATAATAATGTGGTCAAGCTTGGTTAGTTTATCTCAGCTAGGAAGTACGGATACGAGATACGGGTACGATAGGATACGGATACAGGTACGACCGGGATACGTCTATAAATATATATTTTTGCATTTTTACTATTATGTATTGACTTGATGTCAAATTTTTAGTAATTGTTTAATAATAATAAACAACATTAACGAGTTTTTATTTTCAAAAAGTTACCTATCATTTCTCTATGGAACATCTACAAAGCGAACGTGGTTAATTTAAGGAATAAGAACTAACATTTAAATATATTGCTTGTTTAGAAGTATTTGTTGCTAAGATTATAGAGTAATCAACTCATTTAAATTCGTTGGACATGTAATAATGGATAATCCTCAAAAAACACCGATGTGTTTTTCCAAGTCATATGATTTTTTGTTGATGTATTGTGTTGTATGTGAAATTAAAAGGAAGGAGTAAAGATTAAAACTAAAAATTATATGTATTTCTCCGCATATAGAAGTATCCGTGAAATATCCATATATTTTATGTATTATTGGATACGTTATTGTGTATTCGATATGTATTCTCGAGTATCGTATATGATACAGTAGCCGATACGGATACTTTGACCTTAACGAAGTATCCATGCTTCATAGATTTCAGGAGTCGAGTCCAAACGAGCCTCCAGCTGAGCCAATCGCTAGTCGAGCTCATTTTACAGCCATACACTTCATAGAGGTTTATTACATAGAATAGCATTCATAAATTAGTATAGACCGAGTGTGTTAGATTTCTTTTAAGATTGTTTAAATAGGGATTTAATTTGTGTTTATTTTATATTAGTTTAACGCGGATGTGTTCTATAATAGCCTGCAAAGTAGTTTGCTTGATACTTCTACTACAATGATTTCAGGTTCACGCATTACTGAAGGAACTGGTTCACAAGGCAATTAGTGAGACAGTGGTAAGTTCTTGCCCTTTTTTTGTCCTAGTAGCTTTCTGATTCTGGGACTCATTACATAAAGACACTGGGAAGCTTAGTTTCAGGATAATGTTTAGGATTTAGGTTTGACATGCTGTCAATATGATTTACAATTTCTCATACGTACCCTTATATGCTATGATATGCCTTCAAGTGTTTTTGAAACCTATATATTCTTGTCTGTTTGGCATGGAGTAGCATATTTGCTGTTTTTTCATCTGAAAAATGATGTTCGACCTCCCAATGACATGAATTAACCGTAGAAAGATTGGGTCATACACTACAAAACCGAAAATTGAATCTCATAGCTCACAGTGAAAAACCATAATGTAAAATCTCCTGTTACTGGAAGGTCTATCAAAAGTGAAGTTATTTAGATTTTATGTTTGCTATTTGAGCGAAATGTCGAAAATAGATTTGAAGATTTCCTCATTATACAAAATGTTTCAGACTTGTGCTCTCTCCCAATCATGGGGCTTCCAGTCTCAGTTGCAAATTGATGTGTGTAGGAGCTAAAGCAATATCCATCTCTTAGAGTGGAGGTTGGGAATGCCGCCATTGAATCATTGGACAGGATGAGGGATGAAAGCAAGAAAGCAACTCTACAGCTAGTTGAAATGGAATATAGTTACCTGACAGTTGATTTCTTCCGGAAACTTCCTCAAGATATCGAGAAGGGTGGGAATCCCACGCATTCCATTTTTGATAGATATAACGATTCATATCTTCGGCGAATTGGTAAGTATGTCAGAGGACCTATATACTATAGTGATCTAGATCTATGCATTCATATCTTGGTAGACACCATTTACGGGTTTTGTGCTGTTCAAGTTAGTCAGTGTTAATTGGTGGTCCTCTCTCTCTCAAACAGGATCAAATGTCTTGTCTTATGTCCATATGGTTTGTGGGGGGTTGAGGAACTCCATTCCAAAGTCCATCGTTTACTGTCAAGTGCGCGAGGCAAAACGTAGCCTACTTGATCATTTCTTCACCGATTTAGGGAAGAAAGAGGTGAGTATACCATCTGATTCCAACACCTCACTGTCCTGTAAAAAGAAAAAAAGCAGAAAAAAAGGAATAAAAAGAGGATCTGGATTGTGCTTTATTTACGTCTCTAAATTATTCGTGCAGGGGAAACAATTGGGTTCACTGCTGGATGAGGATCCAGCAATAATGCAGCGGCGTGTTTCTCTTGGAAAGAGGCTGGAATTATATAGAGCTGCCCAAGCAGAGATTGATTCAGTTGCCTGGTCAAAATAGTTGTGAAGATTGCATATTCCCCCCGCCCCCCTCCCCTTTTTTTCTTTTCCCTTTTATGTTTGTAATTGGAAATTTAGTGATAGAAGGCCTGTGATTTTTTTTGAGTTGTCACTCTTAATTCTTTCTACATTAACGTTGAGGAGGCAAGTGCTTGTGGCTTATTTTACTTCTGTAATTACAGTTTCAGTACGTTGAATGCTAAAATCTGTTGTATCCACGTCTCTATTTTATTCACACATTGGACCCAATTTTTTCCCATAACCGCTTCGCTGGTAGGAAGATGCTAGTAAATTGTATATATGATTATACATGCCTGAAATCCCCGCTTGTTCTACTTGGAATTTTTTTTGTTTCTTTTCTTTTTGTACTGTTTTAAATTGTATAGAAGGCCTTCGGTTTAACTTATTTTTATCTTTGGCTTATATTCTATTAACGGGTGTCCTGTGCGATACGATAACCTGTCTTGTTCTGGCTGGTTCTTTCCCACCTTTTCAGTCTCTTTTTGTATCATTGTTGTAGTTCAAGAACTATTGAAGTTTATAGGAGACTGAAACTGAATTTAAAAAAAAAATAAAAATTGAATAAAGGGTGGTTAATGGTAAATCTCAAGTGCATGAATCAGTCTTTTAATTCATAAATCAGTTAAATTAGGACTAATTCATAAATCAGTTAAATTAGGACTTATGCTTCAGTAGGAATTCAAATCCATACTTTGCCTGGAGGTCTGTCCTACTAATTAATTACATTTTTGTCACTCAGGAAACTTGAATCATTGACTTTAAGAAAACAAAATTTTCACAAGCAAAGGATATTATTGAACCAAAGGACCAAGGAAGGTCGGCCCATATAGAAGGCCACTAAAGCACGGGTTTTAAGCCCCAACTAAATAAGAGGCCTCAAATTTATAAATTTGTATAACATAGTTTATACCAAAAATTTAAACCTATAAAATTTCAACCAACAAAAAAACTTAGTTAAATGATTTGGGTCCAAAAGTCTAGTCCAATGACACACAAAATTAAATTTGACAAAAAAATAATAAGGTTAAAAAGGTACAAAAAATAGTGTACATTAGACATCACTAGTCATTCTCTCTCTCTCTCTCACACACACACACACACACACACACACATTCTCCTTTTAGCTATATTCTTGTCCTTATGTAAAATTAAAACACAATTAAACTATTTATTTTCATCATCTCTCCTTTTTAATCCTACTTTTTTTTTTTTTTTTTATCTATTGCGAGTACAATACTTTTTTAAATAACTAAAGACAAAACATTAATCTACTTGACGGTGAGGAACTCGCAGAGACTATGATCGTTCTAAGATGCGTAAATACTTTAATCTTTTGAATGGGAGGAGACACAGTAGGGCCGACCTTAAGACCGTAAGGACCCAATTAATTTTTAGTCCTTAGTTTAACTTCATATTCTGAGTTCATTTTGAATGGACCAAGTTTATGGGCCCAATGATTTCTAGCGTTATAACTAATACTGCTTCTCAAATTCCTTTCACACTTTTTTCTTCCACTCTCATCGCCTCTCTCCAAATCTTTATCTCCCTCCCATTCTAATTGTATTTCTCTCTCTTTGTCCTTATCTCTAATTATTTTTGTTCTCTTTTTAAGACTCAAATTAATTTATTTAGGTGTAAGATCCAGACTTCATAATTGCATCAAATTGATTGTTCGGTCCCATTCGTTCCCAAAATCATTAAAACATTGAAACTAAACCACACCGAAATTTTCCGTAAAATGTCTAACAATCATAAATTTTTTTATTATCTTTCTAAAATATTGATCAGGGTCTCATGTGAAATTCTTGTTTTAGGCCCCAATTTATATAAGGCCGTCCTTGGGACCAAGTGTTAGTTGTTGATTGGAGAATACTTAAATTTGTAATTAATTGTTTTATATATATAAATTGATTCCATAAATATATATGTCAACTCTGTGGTTTCCCATGAATGAGAGACGAACTTACCGGACTGCCATAGAATTTTTGCCCCTTAATTCTTTCAGGTTTCTAAAAAATCAGAGGATGTACATTGGCCTTCTGACAGGTGTGTGTGTTTTAGTGCGTGTTACTGCGCATGTATGTGTGTTGATGGGTTTTGCAGCAAATCCCTACACAATGGAGTCTCCCCATTTCAGACGCCCAATTCTCATCATCTGCATCCTCTCCTCTCACCTTCTTCCCTCTCTCTCCACCGACCAATTCCAAAAAACAGTTTCATCAATCATTGAAGCAGCCAGTAACGACATTGATAAATCCGCTAAACTCATAGACTCCACAATCTCCGAGCAACAAGAATTCCTAGCGGCACACAACAAGGTCCGCCTACACGCCCGCGAACCACCCTTCGTCTGGGACATCCAATTAGCCCTCTATGCCCGGCTATACGCCCAACAACGAGCCGGCGATTGCGAATTGGTCCATTCCAACGGGCAGTACGGCGAAAACATCTTCTGGGGAAGTGGAAATCAGTGGACACCGAATGATGTGGTGAGGCTGTGGGTGAAGGAACACAGGTATTATGATCGGAGAACTAATGAGTGCCTTCCCGGAGAAATGTGTGGACATTATACGCAGATAGTGTGGAGAGAGAGTGTTCGATTGGGGTGTGCTCGTATTGAATGCAACAATGGCGATATTTTTGCGATTTGTTCTTATGATCCGCCGGGGAATTTCATCGGCGAGAGCCCTTTTGGCGACAATCGTTGATGGTTTAATAACAAGTTTGATTCAAGCTTCGGAAGAAATGATGGATATTTCATTCACTACAAGTTTGCATTATAATTTACAGATGATTCCAAGCTACCAGATTGATGAAGAGACCCTGACCAAAATAATAAAAAAATTATGAAGAGACCCACTTTTTTTTTATTTAATATATATGATATATTTTGTATCTTTTTCTAGTAAATAATCAAAAGTGGATAAGATTTTGATCCAATTTTGATTTATTGGATATGAAATTGTATTATTCGGATTTGAATATATCAAAATCTGATTTGAGTTCAATATATGAGAATATATATATATATATATGTGGTATTCTTGAGTGATAATTTGATAAAATTGAATATAATAAACTAAAGTTCTTTAGTTACTTGAATTGAATTTTCAGATCAAATTTTTAATTTTTAAAGAATTCAAATTCAAATAATTTTATATTTTCGTGCATGTGGACCCCATTCAGTGAAAAAATAAGGGTTAATTGCACTAATGGTCCCTTAAGTTTATAGCTTATTAAACTTTCGTCCCTAAAGTACCAATTTAGTCAATTTAGTCCTCAAAATTTGGGTATTGAACCAAAGTTGTCCTTCTCCCTAACTGTTGTCCAAATGTCTGACGGAAAATGCCATGTGCCTCGCACATGGGACTTTTGAGGGATATTTTTGTTATTTTATTACTATTTATGTATCCAAACACAATTATCCATTATATGTATATATTAAACATCAACCCAAACACCCACTTTCTTCTTCTTTTATTTTTTCTCCTCTCTCTGCCTCACACAAGCAGTATCCTTCTCTCCCCTAAAAAACGTAGACATCACTCTCTTTCTCTCTCTCTCTCTCTTCCCACTCCCAAACCCAACACATCTGAACCCTAGCACAAACACAACAGAAAATCACAAATACACATCCACATTATTATTGCATCTCCACCCCTCAAACCCAACACATCTAAACCCTAACACAAACACAACAGAACACACAGAGAAAGAGAGACGCAAAGGAATGATGTATTCTTGTTGTAGAGGGTGTGGAGAAGATCGACAGCTGTTGTGGTGCCAATAAAGGTTTTGAATTGATGAAGAATTTGGAATGAATTGGGTATTGCTCAATTGTGCTCAATTGAATTCTGATTGTAAATTTCTCTATAGATCTCTCTCCTGAATTGTGTCTTGTTTTCTAAAATTTTGTTGGGACATGAAATTAATGGGTCTAGTGTGGTGGTGGAGGGGAGGGGGGGCGATATTTGTTATGGTGGAGGTGGGTTTTCTGGGTTGGCTTGTGAATGGAGGTGGAGGTGAAGGTGGAGGTGGAGTTGAACGAGATCACCAGATCAATCGACCCACAGTGCAGCAAACCAAAGCAGAACACTTCAGAGTGTAGCAAACAAGATTGGAGAGAAGAATCGAGCTTTGCATTGATACCTGTGCAGTGGACAGCCGATATCCAACCGAGAAGAACACACAAGTTTTCGCCCCAAAACACTTAAAAAACGTTTCCTATGGGCCTTGCCGACACCTTCAACTGCCCCAAAACTTGTCAAAATCACACAAACCAACTGGGTATCACATAGAAATATACCCAAGGCCAGATCTGCACGGTAATAGCCAATAAAACATAACTATCACACTGTACAGGTACAAACAGTGACTGCCAAGTCACTGCTGAAGCAAAAAAACGTCAAAAACGAACCCAAAATCAGTTGGGTAGGTCACAGATCTCCTCTAGGGTCATAGTCGATCCCTTGTAATGCAAAAAAAGCCATCAAAAACTCCCAGACGATGTCCAATAATCAGATCGAAGAATTGGCTACAAAAACTCCAAAAATCATTCAAAAATGAAGAAGTCCCTATAAATGGCCTCAAAAAATTCTAGAAAAAAGTGGAAAAAGTCCCTTGCAATGTAGTGTTTGTTTTATATGTGGTCGTCACCGGTGGGCTGCCGTTGTTGGGGTGAGCCATAGAAGAGAAGAGCTGGAGAGAGAGAGGTCACTGATTGGGAGAGAACGAGAGAAAAGAGCATGGAGAGAGAGAATTGGGGCTGCAGCTCAGGTGGGGGAAGGCGTGTGATTGCCGGAATCAGGGGTTCATCGGTAGTGTGGGGGAAGAAGGAGTGTGGCAAGTAAGGGTGGTTTTCTGTCCTTTAGACTTTTTTCGAGTTTCCATTTTTGCCCTATATTTTGAATGCACAATGGCAAAAATATCCCTCAAAAGTCCCATGTGCGAGGCACATGACATTTTCTGTCTATTATTTGGACGGCCGTTAGGGATAAGGACCAAAGTGAATCAATGTGTTAACATGGAGGACGAAATTGACGAAATTAGAACTTTAAGGACGAAAATGCAATAAGTGGCAAACTTCAGGGACCATTGGTATAATTTACCCAAAAAATAAACCAAAGGTTTCAAAGACACAGATAAAAAATAATAATTTGCACTCATGGCACAAACAAATGGAAAAGCAATTAAATTGAAACCAAAAAAAAAATTCCACAAACACACTCTAATAATCTACCTTTTCTATCATGAATCACTAACTCTATAAAACTAAAATGCTCAAATGCCTTAATTGCAATTAGGGTGTTTAGACTAGTTTACATGTATTTTAAATAATTTTTTCTTCGATTAGGTCAAAAATAGATTATTCGCGCTGACACTATTGAATTCATGAATGATAAATCTCTCTGACGTCAGAAGAATTGCCGAGTTCCTAAGATTGGTTGTTAACCATTAAAAAAGAGACTTTTTCCTACTTAATTAAACTTGAACCGTATAATTAGTTGGGTAGGATTGTTATCGTTGGTTGAAGAATTTGGCGGGAAAGATCATTACCCGCCACCTTCAACCACCGCCATCACAAGCCCCACCCCCAACCCACCATCACTATCATCACAACCTTCAACCCTAAGAAACCATGATTATGAACAATACCTCTCACCAACCACTACCTTCCAATCCATTCACAATCCACTTTCTCTATCTCTCTTTCTTTCTCATTATCTGTAACCCAAATGCCCTAAATTTTCTTAGCGCTTTCCATGGAAGAATATTTGAGTTTTAGGGTTTCATGGCTGATAAGGTTGGCATTTTTGTCTGTGATCTTGATTGGTTTGTCGGGACCAAATGCTTTGGCGGTGGAAGAAGGTGGTGATGGTATTGAGACGCTTTGCAGCGTTGATCTCTCTACGTTCCTTCCTCTTCCGTACAGTAATTTATCGAACGCGGTCTGTAAACCCATTTGGAATTCATATCTTCTACGAGTAAGTTTGATCTATTTCTGCAATTTATTGTTTCTTGGATTGATACATTGAGCTTAGACAATCCTTGTATGGTCTTTTCTGTTTTTGTGACATGACAACAATAACCGAGTGTTTTGCTATAGTAGTATGTTATTGTCTTTGTTGATCTATATCTTGATTGCTTCATTGTTCCTTTTAGGATTAATAGTACTTTTGGTCACTAAAATATATATATATTTTTTAGTTTAGTTCTCATTGTATCAATTTTATTAATTTGGTCTTTAAAGTATTCAATTCATATCAATTTTGTCAATAGGGTTTTAAAATTCTCAGTGTATTTATTCTTTCTTTTGTTAAGGCACCACTTCCACAATAGATGAATCAACATGGTTTTTTTCTCATAATTTAGGAACATCTATCTTATTGTTCAGCATACTCATATCTTCTATTTTGGTTATTTGTACAAGTATGATCAATTATTATTAGTGTAAAGTGCAACCAATTTGATGTCAGATGTCTCCAAAATTGGTAGACTTGAGGAGAAATATATTTTTTTGGCAGACAAATATATATGTTTTGTTCAACGGTCAGGGGTGTCTGAGTCAGCTTACGCGCACTTTGACTAATCCCCTCCTCGGTCTGGTTAAAGGCAGGTCATCCACGCCGGGACTATGGTATTCATAAGGGATAAATCCCTCATGGCCTGACCCCAAGTGGTTGTCAAAATTCAAATTTAGGACGTTTGGATTTACAGGTAGTTCTTATTACTACTTGAGTTACCCCGTTGAATCAAAAAAAAAATACCTCTCCAAAATTGGTAGTTTTTAGCAGATATATATTATTGGCAGACACTGAGTTGTGTGGACTGAGTGATTAAAAGGATGGTAAAACTAGTTGATAACACAACTTACTCCCATTTTTTGCCTTGCAGTACTCCCAGACCAAAGACCATGTTGTGACCATTGTATTATCTACTATATATACCACTGGATGGATAGGGATGGGGTTTTCAAGAGATGGAATGATGCTCAACTCAAGTGCAATGGTGGGATGGATCAACAAAGTAGGTCGACCAAGAATCAAGCAATACTACCTGGAAGGCTTCACACCCTCGAAAATTAAGCCAGATAAAGGTGAACTGCCACTGACTGATGTTCCACCATTTGCTGTCCTCCATGGGGCTACAATTTACTTGGCATTTCAGATGAAGTTTGCTAATACCCTGGCCAAACAACCAATTTTATTAGCTTTTGGAAGTAGATATCCAGAGCACTTCCACCTAAGTCTTCATGATGACAAAACTACCCTATGGTTCGACTTCTCTGCAGGTTAGTTCATTTGCATCGAGGCACTTTAAGCTGATGATCATCATTTCTCTTCTGTGGTGCCATGTGAGCGTTCATTATTTATATGACCAAAAAAGAAGATTGAGTGGATATTTTATTCTGAGAACTCAAGCAACTGGTACAAAGTCATGCATTTTTAAGGCGAGAGGTTCACCCTGGACATTTTTAAGGCGAAAGGTCCATAAAATACGTAGGTGACAAAAATACTTTCAATGAAGGAGGTTATTTAAAAACTTCCACCATATCCCCACCCCCACCCGCCAACCGACAGCAAACTCAATGACAGTGAACTAAAAAACTCGTGTTTTATTATATATTGTGAATGAAAGAAGAACTGAATTTTTTAGTTCACTGTCGGGAGAAGGGGGTATTGGATGGTGATGAATTTCTATAGAAGAAGAGTTGGATTTACCCATAAGAAAGAAAATTACTCTTGGTTGGGCAAAGTGCAATACACAAGGGGTAATATCGTTATATTAAAAAAAGAGAAAAATTAGTTTGGACCTCACGCCTTAAAAAGTACAAGTCAGAACTTATTTACAAATTAGATACCAACTTTATAGTTTTCAACAATTATTCCTTTTATTTATCACTATCAAGAATACAAGTCATGGTGGTTTCTTAAGATTTGAGCAAACAAACAGATGAAAGAAAATGAAAATTTGAGCATACAAATTTACAAGATGAATAAGGGAAACTGCAGGAAAAATTAAGGTTGTAATCCTCACTTGTTTTCTGTGGCTCTTACCAACCATTGCTAAGCATTTAGACTTGTAATACATGCCACCAAGCTCAGCAGCCAACGTCTATGTTGGTTCTCTATCTTCTCTCTCTACAAACGTCTATCTTGTTAAGGTGTTGGCATGTTCAGTACAGCTGAAGTCATCTGTTTTTTTCTCAGGTAAATCAGCAGATTCTGCAGCTGTTGTAAATAATTTTAATCATGTAAAACAGACCCATGGGACATTGGGTCTACTTGGATGGGGTCTGATTCTTCCTTGTGGAGCAATTGTTGCAAGACATTTGAGGCATCGGGATCCCTTGTGGTATTATCTTCACGTAGTCATTCAATTTGTGGGATTTTTGTTGGGGCTTGCTGCTGTGGTTGTTGGAGTGTCATTGTATAAGACACTGCATGCCAATGTACCAGCACACAGAGGAATCGGAATAACTGTTCTTGTGCTAAGTATCCTCCAGGTTTGTATGAAATCTCTGCATCATATTCGTTTATTTGCATTGTTGCGCTTAATCGATTGGTTCCACTTGTTTAGTGTTCATTGTACAACATGTCTTCCACTCCCTTATTTCTTTGAGAAAGGCGTATATGTCATCAGGCTGAAGATTTGAAACTAGTTAATCTCTATAATGGTATAATTAGCTATCTATGGGTAGGACTGTTAATCAAACTGAGCTACTCGAGCTTGGCTTGAGCTCGGCTCGGGTTCGGCTCGTTCAGCCTCAGTTTCGGCTCGTTCAGCCTCGGTTCGTTTTCTAAACGAGCCCGAACTTGAACAAGTTTTTAGGCTCGTTTAGAAAATAAGCCCTACAAGTTCGGCTCAAACTCGACAGACTCGGCTCGTTTATGTACAAATATTCGGGCTCGACTTGTTTTTAGCTCGTTCAGACTTGGCTCGTTTCCTAAACGAGTTTTAGGCTCGATTAAGAAACAAGTTTTTCAAGCTCGGTTCGGGCTCGTTTGACTAACAGCCCTATATGGCGGAAGGTACATAATGGACACTATGAAATGAGAATAGTGTCCTCAATAGATGATTTTAAACCTATACAATTGTGCTCTCGATGAAAGAAATTTCTTGCTGAGGGTCTTCTCACTTGGTGATACTTGTTTTCCTTCAAAATCTTATGTTGTAATTGTTTGATGACATAGCATTCAATATGTTACAAAAAATGAAAAACTTCTTGTTAAATTTACAATCAGATCTTGGCATTCTTTCTACGACCAAGCAAGGACAACAAGATCCGCAGGTATTGGAATTGGTACCACAGTTGGTTTGGAAGGATTGCACTTTTCTTCGGAGCTGTGAATATAGTTTTGGGGATCCACATTGGCGGAGCAGGGAGTGAATGGAAAATAGGTTATGGATTTATCCTTGGAACAATACTGCTCACATCAATTGTTCTAGAGGCACTGTTGATTCTAGGAAAGTCAGGGAAAAAAATTCCCCCTTCAGCCTTCCAAATGAATACCCTATAGTGAGCTATATTTCATTCTGAAAGTACGTCTCTCTCTGCATATAAAGTAAAGTTCTTGCTTTACAATACGTCTCTATCTACAAAACAAAACACTACGCCGAAATTTCTTATTTTCCAACTACTTTTTTGAAACAGGATGATGAATGTTTATGGATTTTGCATCTAAGAAAATATTTCTGGTGGTGATAGGAGATTAAGGTTGGCCTTACAATGTTCATTTTTAGTAGGCTATGTCGCTTCAAGTGCATTATGAGGTAACTTGCATGGGAACTGGTCTGGAACTTCCTCCAACACCGCAAGTGGAGATATCTTCCCACCAAACTCCATCCATCCCTCTCTTTCTGTACAGAGGAGAAAACAGAATTCCCTCATATGTACTTGGTTCTTTACAATTTTTTATTCTTCAAATCTCTATTATTTGTTGTTGTGAATATTATTTTGTTAGCATAATTCAGAAGCGGATACCAATCTTTTTACCCTTTTTTTCTCTCTACTTAGTAGCTAAGAAATAGATATAGCACAATATTGTACTTATGGTTTGGAATATGGTATTGTACCTTGGTTTAATGTTTCGGACCGAGACATGGGTTTTTTTTTGGTGTAGATGGTCAGGCTTAATGGGGTGTGTTTTACTCTGGCTCATTCAAGAGGCATATATAGAAGACCTTCACATTAACTCCAACCCCCCCCCCCCCCAAAACCTACTTTTCTCTCCTAATTGAGAGCCATATAGGAAAGGATTCGCCTTTTGTTTCTCTGAAATAAGCAAAATAAATAAGCTATTTATGCCCCAATTTCTACACAGTAGATATTTATCAACATCGTCATCACACTGTTAAAGAAGATACAGAAGAAACCAGAGCATGACCTTTAAGTTTTAAACCTTAAAAGGGTTATTTTTATTTAAGAATTTGACATTCCAGCACAAAAGGGCATTTTTGCATCAAGAAAAAATACAACCTTAGAAAGCAGCAAGACATTCAAGCACAAGAGGACATTTGAATCAAGAAAAGGGAGAAATCTGAATCATTAACGGATAGTTTTGAAAACAGGTTGATATATGTATCTACTGAATAAGCCCTTCAAATGGAAGTCTTCTAGGAAAATATAAAAAGATAATGGAAATTTCACAAAAATTGATGTCATTTGTTCCACCTACATTTTTGCATGGGAAACCATGGAAGTCTATCTCAATCGTCAATAGCTAGTGAAGAAAAATATAATTGATGTCATATACACTTCAAATCAAATAAATATCCAAGTCATTGCTCTTGAAAACAAAAAACTGATAGTCTTCTATTTTCGTGAACCCAAAAAGAAACAAATTTCTAACCGAAGTGTGAAAGTCAACGTCTAAAAAGACCTCTCGAATCCCAAAAGTGAATTTCCTGCCACAAACCTGCACATCAATAAAAACACTGATTAGCCCATGATATAAAGCTAAATATGAGAAGAAAAATAGAAGCTTCCCAGATTAGGTCCTTGTATGACCCGACTGAACATATCTTAAAAGTTGTCCAAATTCGGTTACCACTGAATTAATAAGGGCAACATCGCCCTATTAACAAACCAGAACCTTAAGACTGTATTCAACTCATACCAAAAATTGATATTTGAAATAATTCAATGTAAGGCTTAAGACTCAAAGTTCGGAGAAAAACAATAATGAATAAGAAGTTTATTGTTGAATAGGAGCTGATATAATATGCACATATGTACATACTGCTAAAAAAATAAAGAAATATGCAGGAGTTATATTGGAGTAAGCACTGGGTTTATCTGACTTAAATATTCAAATCCATACATTATAAGTTCAACATCTATTAGAATCCCAATTAACAGGATCTTTCACTTATAAGAAATTGACAGGGAAAAAAAAAAGAATACAGTTGCCAAAAACAAAGTAATTCATGAAAAAGGTAAAAGTTTGTACAAGAAGCAGAAAAATGTTAGCTAATGTTTAGCAGCCAAAGATCTTATAATGCGACTCCTTAATTAAACTAATGTTATGGTTTTATTATGGTTTTGCCCACTCACAATTCCAGTATAGAGATTGTCAAAGGGCCAAAAAGGGAGAGAGAGCATTCAAGCATAGGAACAGAATGCATCTGACAAATACGATCCCTTAATCCACATTGAGTTTGATAACTTCAAGGTAACCAAAGGTAATCCCTTGAAGTTGACAAACACTTAGGTCAGAATAAATGGAAAGAAGAAAAAAAGTAACCTGCCAGATTTTGTGTCTGAAACATTACTAAGTGATTCAGCAATATAGAAAAAGGGTTATTGCTGGCATTGTCTGATTAATATCATATTGAAACCAAACCATATATCCCACGTATTCCAATTGTATTCCCTTGATGAATCTATTAATAATTAATAGAAGAATGGAAAACCACTTTGGGACAAATAAATCAAAACCTGGTATTCCCTTCTTGAGAATTATCTCATGTACCAAATATCATAATGACTTGTTAGTTCGAATGTTTTCTTAATAATAGAATTAATCCTACAGCAGTATCATGTCGGGAAGGAGACCCTTAAGACAAAGGGCAACTGCGTATTGCTCTCTCAGTGTTGTTATAATAGCCTGAGAAGTCATAGTATCTGCAACCAAATTACATGGTTACAATACCATCTCATTGTTGACATTACCTTGGAAATTCCTACGCAGTTGGTTCCATACAATCCCCGGCGGGCTGAAAATGACAATCTAACATGCATAACGACACAGTAAATTTTTTAACAAGGGCATGTTTTCTCAATATTAGAACACGATCTCATAATAACTAAGATTGTGAAGAGATAAACTTTGACTATGGGAACTAACCTTCAAATTTTCATGGCGTGATGTATTTGAAATCCAAGGAACTTCATAATCATGGAAACTGAAAAATCCAAGATATCCTTTCCCCTTAAAATATAATGAAACAAAGGAACATATGTTCCACTTCTCAACCATCCAGCTAAACTGAACTTGTAAGAGCCCCAAATTTTTTGCCTTAGGTAGCACTAGCTGTACAAGTGTCATCAGAAGAAAAGCTGGTAGACTTGCAAGCTTCACTCCCTTTGATCACTCTGCTATATACAACTTTGAAATATTGTGAACCATATGGTCTTCTGAGTAAACTCATCGGCATTCTCAGAGTCTGCTTTCGGTTTCTTCTCCCCCTTATCAAAATGTTGAAAGTTCTCTCACTATCTGTCTTCCAAGGGTGTCTTGGCACATAATTATCACCACTGCTTCCAGCATCTTTAGGATGATCATTACTGTAATTTTGTTGACTTTCAGAACATAGAACACCATGCAGATTTGACTCACTATTTTCTGTCACATTTTCTGATTGAATCGGAATCATTTCAGTCGAGGTCTTCATCACTTCTGATGTTGGAAGATTGACTTCTTTCTTAGCTTCGTCCAAATTGTTACTGTCCGCCGGTAAATTTGGAGCCAGACTCAGGCTTTCGGAATTAGTAGATTGCTCCTTTAGGTTAAAAATGGGATCAGCAATTGGTTCAACCGCAGGTGGTGAGAGTGAGAACTCCACTGGGTGGCAGCCAGGCCAAATTGTGCCAGGAATGTAATCTGATGCATAACAGTTCCTATTGCCTTGCCAAGAAAAATGATTGGGACGAAAGGGGCCGCTAGTTACAGGAAAGGCACTGGATGGTATCTGTTGGGGTTGAGTATATGGAGGGTACACAAATGGCAAGGTGTGTATCATGTTTGGGGTTGGTGGAGGCGATGGGTACGGGTGGTGAGGAGAGGAGCACATTGGGTGAAGAGTCATATTCATAGGCCAACCAGGACCAGAAGGGAGAGTAATATTCATGGTTACAGGCGATACACGTGTAGCAGCTGGTGATGGGTTGAATGGAGTTGCCGATGCAGACAACTTCTTGTTGGGGAATTCTTGAGCATCACTTGAATTCGAAACTGGGTGGTTTTCTGTCAAATATTTTACTCCTTGCAATGTAGTATTTGAACTATTATCAGGTTCAGAACCGCAAGATGAATCCTTCTCACAGAGATCCACTTGAAGAGAATCAGTTGCACTAGGCAAATTATCAGTTTCAATGCTTTCCTGTTCCTCTTGATTAACCTCCCCACAGCTAGATTTAACTGTTTCAACACTCGCAGATACAATCATAGATTGTGTATCCCCTGTCACACTATCTGAATGAGTTTCTTCTTTACCGCTAACAGCAGCTTCACTTTCATCTTTCAAACAATCTGTGGAACCCACATCTAAATTCTCGATGTTCTCTTCCTCTGTAATTTTCACCTCTGATTTCATGGACACGGCATTCTCTTTTGTTCCATCATTTTCCTCTCCCTGTTGTCCTACACAAAGTTCCTTCTTATCAGATATATCATTTTGGGATGCCCTACCATGCAACGAAGACATACTACCTGGTGGGGCCAGAGCCACTTCCTTGTAAGAAGGAGATTTTCCAAGGCAAACTATTGGACTTTGCCTTGATATTGGTCCAGCTTCTTTTGGTGCAGAAACTGGCCTAGGTTCCAATGAAGAACTTAGTAACTCGTCCCCATTTCTAGAAGGCTCTGCCACAGCATCTTTGGCAGAAGACGATACAGATTTAACTCTATAAGTTACAGCTTTGACTATTCTTCGCCCAAATTTGGTACCCGAGGAGGGATTCTTTGCTATGTGGTAATCTGCATAGTTTCCTGGAGACATTGTCCTTTTCTTTAACCTGTAATACCTAGTATTTTGATAGTTACTCTTCACCCTAGAACGATCCAATTCAGAAACCACATCCTTTTTCGGGTAACTGTGGACCTTGCTAATAGTTGTCCAGCGCTGCCTTAATCCTCGCCCGTGCAAGCCAGCTGATCTTGGTCTTTGAACTGGTTGCCATCCATCTTCGCCTTCAGCATATGTTTCAGGTAAGACATCATTAGCAAGGAGTGGATTTTGAACTACCGTTTCCTCCAGCACAGGCTGTCGGGGCTGAACTGGTTTTTCCTCCAAAGTTTCTTTATTCACAGGTTGATCAGAATTAACTGGAACAGTTTTTTTGCAATTCACATTTGTTTCATCTCCAGGTTCTGGAATTTGTTTCTCTTCATCTGAAACCTCTTTTAGGATGTCTTTTGGAAATCCCTCGGTGCTTGACAAGGTAAAGTCTTGGTAAGATTTTCCCTTAACCTGAAAAATATAAAAAATGATACGGCTTTATCTTAACAAAGAACATAGTGGTGAATACATCTAAGGGACATTAGAGGTTCAAAAGAGATGCATGCTCATCATCAGGTAAGGCTGTTGAAAGGCTCCCTATTTCTCAGGGAAGAATATATCTCTAAATATGAAAAACATGGGTGCGTTTGGTAACGTTTTCGTTTTTATGTTTTTTTTTTTTTTAAAAACAGAACAAGTTTTTGTTTTTTCGGTGATAAAAATTAAAAATATAAAACATGTTATGTAATCATTTATATTTAAAAAATTATAAAAACAAAAATAAAAAATATGTTTGGTATTATAATAGCATTTTCATAATTCATTGTGGTTATTTTGATTAATTTTTTAATCACAAATACATTTCCACCCAAATCAATGAAAACCCACTTCACCCGGCCACCATCGCCACCACCCATGTTTAACCACCACGCAACCCACCTATTTACCCACCACCAACACCCCTGAAAAACTATCACCAAAACCATTGGAAACAAACCACCAAAATCACCGAAAACCCACCACCACCACCCCTGTTTAGCCACCACCAAACCCACCACTAACACCCTTGAAAAACTATCACCAAAACCACTGAAAACAAACAACCAAAATCACCGAAAATCCACCACCAAAACCCCTAAAAATACACCACCAAAATTACTGAAAGTTCACCACCAACACCATTAAAAACTCACCCCCTAACCCTCGAAAACCCACCACAAAAACCACAAAAAACTCACCCCCCAATGCTCGAAAACCCACCACAACAACCTAACCCACCACCAGCACTCCTAAAAACTCAACACCTAACCACCGACTGAGAAGAGAGAAAGAGATCTATGATGAGAAGCCTCGATTTCGTCTTCGTGGGACACTTCGATTTCACAGAGAGAGAGGGACGAGGAGTATCAGTTTGTGAGTGAGAGAGAGAGATGAGGAGCTCCGATTTCAAAGAAAGAAAGAAGAGAGAAAGATGAGGAGAAAAAGTGATGAAAATAGGGGAGTAAATAGGTTTTTTATAGTTAGCACAAAATCCACATTTTGTTGCTAACGGGATTCGAAGGATGGATCTCATTAAAGAGGGCCTTCTTTGCGCGCGTGTTTTCGTTTTTGGGTGTTTATGAAAACACATTTTTCTATGTTTGCATTTTTTGTACCTTGTTTTCAAAACACAGTACCCTCAAAAAAATAAAAACACATTCCAAACGTGTTTTTATTTTTTATTTTGATAAAAATTGAAAAAAAAAACAGGAAAAAAAAAAACACTTGATTACCAAACACTACCATAGGAAAAAGGTCAATCTCCAGAGGGAAAGCCAAAAGAAACAACCAAACTTGACTCTGAATAAACAAATAGACAAATAAGTCTAAACTTGCAAAGTTGAACGCCACTAGCTCAGGCTCCACCGATTCAGTATAGTTTCTATCACAACTCAACTTTAAATGGAATTTACTACCAAAATCCAAAGAATACCTCATAACAGGCTTAGGTTCAAACTTTCTGAAAAGTTCAGGGAGAAGAATGCATTAAAATATCCAGATGCATGAAGCACAAGCCTCAAGTGTCATGGTTTGCCATGCAAACCGAATCTCCACACTAAATAATTTGTGGCAGCAAAAGTGTGAGAAGTAAAGACACCAACTTCCTACACAAAGCACTTTGGGAAGGAAAAGGAGGAAAGTAAAGGATTAGGACCTCAAGTTCACACTAAAGACTGCATTTGCTTGGTAAAGCTATGCAGAAGATTCAAAGATTTTCATTTACATACATGCATAGCTATCAAAATCGTACGATTCGATTCGATTTAGTCTCAATTCAATTCGTATCTTACTATAGAATCGTTTTTGGTCGAGAATCGCACCCGAATCACACGATTCGATTCGAATAGAAAGAATTACACGATTAGTTTTATTATTTTTTCAATCTATTTCTAAAACGACGTCGTTTTTCTAGAAGAGGCTCACTACCAAATATAAAACTTGCGTCTCCCTTTGTATCTCTTGTTCAAGTGTCTATGAACATCACCACAAAAACGATGTCTCCTTCACTCTAAGTATGCTTCTTCTTCAAACATAGTTACCAAACCCTAACATACCCTATTTCTACTTCTTCAATAAATGCTCCATTTTTTTTGTTTTTCATTAAAAATTTAATTTCGATCGAATGTGGGAAAGTATGAAGCACGGATACGGATACGAGAAACAGATACGATACGATACGGATACGGCGATACGACAAAATCTAAAAAAATAGGATACGGGTACAGTCAAGATACGACTATAATAAAATATTTTTATTATTTTCAACCAGCTTAATACTTATATATTTTGGTAGTTCTTTAACACAATAAGGAAAATTAGTAATTGTTTTTAGTTTCAAGAAAATATATATCGTACCACTATGGTATATTCACAAAGTGAAGTGATTAATTAAAGAAATCAAAGCTAATATTTATCGAGTCGGTTTATTTAGAAGTAATTTTTGCTAAGACTAAAATGTAATAGATTTATTTTATACTCTTTTGACATGTAATTATAGATAATACTTAAAAAATATTCATGTGCCTTTGAAGTAGTATGAATTTTTGATAATGTATTATATGGTATGTGAATTCGAAAAGAAATGTTAAAAATTCAACTCAAAAATTATATATGTTACTTGAACACAAAAGTATCCGTGAAGTATCCTAATATTTAATTATTATCGGATAAGTAGGAGATGTATCCGATATGTATCCTCGAGTATCTGATACGGTATCCGATACGGGTACGCCAACCTCAACGAAGTATCCGTGTTTCATAGGTGGGAAGTGATTTTCTAAGTTTACATGTTCGAATCAGTATGAATTTTTCCTATTTTAGTTTAACTTCATTGGTACAATAGCTATTTGTTGGTTAAAAATTATACATCTTTCCTCGTAGCCATTTTGAGGAAACGATTTATTATGCATTAAGAAATAAGTAATAGAGGTACAAACTCAAGTGTAGCTTTATAAAGTTTTATAAAGACTAGCATCTTTATATTTAAACGACGTGACTATGTCAATACTGACAATTTGATTATTTTTAAAATACAATAATGTTCAATATTTAATATATCGCCTATTTTAAATATGTACATATTATTTTTTATCATTGTTCGATTTTTATGTCGAATCTTACGATTCTCAATTCGATACGATTCCCAATTCTCAAATTTAAGATTTCGATTCCCCATACGAATCTCGATTTGAAAACTATACATACATGTGGTTCTATCGCTAAAGACAACTCTTTGTGGCCTGAAAACAACTTAGAAAATTAAAAATGGTTCTTACCTTTCTTCTTTGGGCCCTCTTAGCCATGATGATAATAAAGAAAACTAAACCCATTTTCCTTACATACCAGGTCATTCATGATGACATTAATGAGTCTTTTCTGTCTTTCTTTTAGTCCCATGCCTTCACAGCAGAGTTTTGGTCTCTTCTCTTATAAGTCGAATGTCTCTTTTTTTCCTTTGAAATAGCATCCCTCTTTGAGCTGAAGGGCTTCAAAGAGAGACTACATTTATATCGGATATCAATTTCTTATCAGCCAATACGGTTTTGTTTTACAGCTAAGAGTTTAGGAAATATGTCATATGCATCTAATCTACAACAGAAGACTTTTTGTTTTGTCTGTCTACAAAAGAAGACTTGTATCCAAAACATGATAGCAAATTTCGGAGTATGCAACTCAAATCCACTTGGCAACGAGTGGAAAGGGAGTGTTTTGTTCCAATGTGATGCAAGCTCTAACACCCTCCGCCCCCCTATGACACGTGAAGAGTTTGACAAACAAAGTAGAACACATAATTAGAGACATATCATGGTGCACTTATAGTGCAAAAATAGGGGAATCCAATACCACACCAACGAAATTAAAACAAAGAGCCTTGCCCAAAGCATCCCAAAACCCAACTCCGATACTAAGGTAAAGCATCCAATTCAAACCAATTGGCAATCAATGGAAAGACTCACAAGGCTCATACACTAATTTACGAAGTGTTATTGTACCAATGTGGGACAAGCTCTGATATCATCAAAAAGATGTATCTTTATGGAATATAATTTTCTCTATTTTCTTTAGTATTATGGCAGGATTCTTTCATTTTTAAAAACAGGTGCCCCATTACTAGAGACATGTTTCCCCTTGGAAAATTTCCCTCACACACTTGAATTCAACTCTGTGCACCCCAATTCTTCACAAGCTACCATTGTTCAACCATGTCACAGGATGGAAAGGGCATAATTTTGACATCTGGTTTGGGACCTTAATAATTTAGGCCACTGAAACGCTTGTATGAAGGCTTTACTTGTGGGCCTTCAGATTTTTCATTGAAATTTAGTAGAGGATGATTGGTGGATTGCCTCCTGAAAATTTAGTTACTTCACCAAGCTTTCTTTACTGTCTCCTGGCAAATGGCCAGGAGAATAGGCTGCCAACACTACAGTGCAGCTAAACACTTGGGAGAATAACAAACAAGCCAACAATAACAAATTAATCCTATTCACACGACTATATTAGTGAAAAGAAAAGATGGATTATGTTTATCCCCTAGATCTTATGGACAGGAATGATGCATTTAAGAAATTTCAACAGATAATGGAGATAAACAAACTCTTCATCATCATTAATCTTCTCTGAAAGAGAATAAGGGTTACATCCGATTCTGGTAATTTACCTTTTTATATATAATAATATACCTCAGTTCCATACTGAGTTAAAAACAAATCAAACAGAAGAAACAGAATAAAACATACCTTAACACTGCAATTTTTTCTGTTTACTCCCAAAGTCTCTTTCCCTTTAGCATCAGGACTTGGATTTATGTAATCAAGCAAATCAGACACACTGCCAAGTAAAATTTAGTAAACGCTATGTTACTATTTCAAATCCACAAAATTCTTAGTTATAAGAAGATACAATAAATGGATGCAATCATTCGTTGATCATAAGATATTCGCCTCGGGAAGGGGGTACGGATTTTGTGTCCACAGTCCTTACTGTTAGAGCATCCAACCTAAAACCTATTGGCAATGGGTTGAGTGACCCCTCAAGTATATAAACCAACCTTAGTGGTATTAATCAGTGTTTTAAAACCCGGCCCGGCGGGCCAACCCGGTGAACCGGTCCCCTAACCGGGCCGGTTTTAATTAAAAACCGTTTTTGTATAGAAACCAGAGTCAACCTGTTGAACCGGTCAAAAACCGGCGAACCGTGAGAACCGGACGGTTTGATCTCATTGTATAAATATGAGATTTTTTTCCCCCTTTTTTCCCCTTTTGTTTTTTCTCCTTTTGTTTGTTGCCCTAAATCTAAATCGATCCAGACTCCACCAGATTCGCACAGCCTCGCGCCTCCACCACCAAGGCACCAACGAACAATCAGTAGAAGCCACTTCAAGCCAGCGATCTAGAGTAACAGGCAGTCGACTCCAGTCCAGTGTGAGCGAGCAGCAGGCAGTCCAGTGCAGTCCACCAGCAGTGACTCCTGTCCAGGACTCCAGTGAGTTTCCCTCGCTCTATCTCTCTCTCTGACAAGGATGCATATCGTAATCTGTTTCTTTGTCTTGACCTTGTGAAAACTCAGAACAAGGTGAGTTATAAATCATTTTTTTTATGTGTTCCCCTGTATCTCATATTTGTAACGTCTCTATGGTATGTGTTAAGTTATGGTTTTCTGCAATTCATCTTAATTGGTTCACTATCCATGGAACTAAATTTCTCTGTGCCAGTAAATATATTTGATTAAAACTGAAAATTATTTTAAAGCTTGCTGGGATCCCATCACTATTGGAATCTTGTTATGGGACTTTCCTTTTGACTTGCTTGTGATGATTGTCATGTGGTCAATCAAGGATTACATATATGTACTTCTTCTTTATAAATAAATCCCCCTTTTTCTCTGTCTCAGTCCAATTCCTTTGTTTGGTTACATTGTCCAATTCTTCTCTATCTCAATTTGTACATACAAGCGTGTAATTTGGATTTTTTATTTTGCAATTAGATGAGGTAGATTTTTTTATCAATGGAATGAGGGTTGTTCATGTGTTTGCTTGATCGAAAAATTAGAAGCTTTGTTGTTGTTGGGTGCAGAAAAAAATTTAAGGCAGTGGACTTTGTCTTTGAGTTCCTTTTGACCCCCTTCTATATATATGGTTTGGGGCTTTTATGTGCAGAATTTGTTTTTATTTTTGTTTGTTTTAACACTTATTTCTTGGACTGTTAGTTTACAATTTAAAGTTTAAAGTTAGTGTGTTGTGTTGTGGAGTTTAATTACTTGAAATTGGATACATGTTTGATGATTTTTCTCTACTTAACTTTACATGTTTGATGTTATTTTTATAATTATTGTGATTTTTTAGCCTATTTATTATTATTTATAATTATTTTTTAATTTTTTATTATATTACCGATCCTACCAGTGACCCAACGGTTGAACCAGTGACCCATTGACCCGGTCCCTTCACCGGGTTGATGTCCGGGCCGGGTTTTAAAACTATGGTATTAATTATTATTCGATGTGGGATACAAGTCCTCTTAACACTTCCTACGTCATGCAAGTAGCAATCTCACATTTATACATGTAATGTCCTTAGTTTCACACTAAGTTGAACCAAATAGACTTCTGATATCATATACATGTTGGTTTCTTAATTTTGTAATATTCCTTAAATCAACCAAAATATAAAAGAAATTGGACAATTAGCAATAGGTCACATCGGAGTATATTAGATTCGAATCCCAACCCCAATCTGTCCCTCCATCCCCCCATTAATGGAACTTCAACTGGGTGTTATTTTTTTAAAAATGAGAAACCAAAGTGTGTTCAGATTGCAGGGATAGAATACAAAGGGAACATGTTTGCCCTTGAGGTTCAACAAAGTAAAAAGGCTAAAAACATACATTCAACCGAAAGAATGGATGGAAAACAAATTAATAGCCCCATTCCCCATTCCCCATTCCCATAAAAACTGCATGTTACTAAACTCGTAACAATGATTAGATACATAAAAATATTGTTGGGAAACTATACCTCAGGTGGCCTTTGCTGGCTATAGACGCATCAGGCTTCCGAGTCCCATTTCTTGCTGCTTCCTGCTGCTCAAAAGCCTTGGACTCGAAGTACTCAAGCCAAGCAGCAGCATCCTGCAGCATTCAGTTTCAAAGGTGACAACCGCTTTGGGTCAGTAAATCTTGGGTACAATAAAATTAAAACCCAATTGAACGCAAAACATTCAAATTGTTCCACAGAATGCCTCTGTAGCAGCATGTGGCTAACTAGTTGATTCAGGGCATTCACTTGAAGGGACACAGGCTAAAAAACTAAGCGATGCCTCTTATAAGCAATTCAATAAACTGATGTCTTCCCTAATGTAATCAAGATATTTATGTGTTACACACAAAAATTCGATGTTTCCCCATAAGCTGGTGTCATTAGGTTGTCATGATCCACATGTGATATATCATCTCGGTCACTCGTAACATGAAGAAGTTTAAAGTGGAGAAACATGCACAATCAATGTTGTAATCTTGCTGAAACCAGCAAAAAAGGATATATACCTGCGTACGTAGGTCATCTGCACCAAGCTTTGCTCTGAGAATTTGCAAGGTTGTTTGCTCATGCTGAACACTCAAAGGATAAGCTTCCATCAATGAGAGTGCAATTGCTATAGCATGGTAACTTGCAGCAGTCTGGAAAAAATTAAAAGGATGAGGAACTTAGTTCTCAAAGGTATTAGCAACAATTTTTCAAAAATTTGGAATTTTCTGGAGTGTACATAGATACTCTAACACAACTGTTTTAAAACCATGTCCAACAAGCATAACGAAGTTTCTGTAGCTTAACAGTTGCCCACTACAAAGCCACATTTCCAGGCAAAGCCGCCATAATACGAATTAGCCATATGAACTGCATACTGACTGCAGAGATTTTCCTTGCAAACAATAGTGGATGTCTGCTGTCCACATTGCCCATCAGTCTGTCAGGCAACCATCCGCCCAAAACCCCTCCCTAAGAAGTCTGCTACCGTTATTCGAACTATATTTTGAAATTTTGCTTTTTCGGAATAATAACATAAGTATGTCAGCAACACTTTGAGGATAATTACATCATTCCATACAACTAGTTTCTAATCAAACAGTCTCTATTCCAAGTCCAACTTCACTGATATAATGGCAATGACTACTTGCAATAAATTGCCAAAATACTAGCTAGTTGCAGTTTGAAATGTCTTATCAGGAACATAATTTTAATGTGTGAGGACTGGGAGGTTGTCTTCATATTCCTTTTCAAGAGGAAAAACATCAATAATTATCATATTGCAAAGTGAAAATTCTGATTGTCTTTAGGGGGGTTTACCATCACAATTTGGAAGCACGCCAAGGGGGAAAACATGATATTAAGCTCTACCATGTCTAACTGCTGCCAGGTTCCTAAATGTTAAGGACAAACAGAAAACAGGTTTTCCATGCTTAGACGGTTGAAAGGGAACCCGTCTTCCATTTGAAACTAAGTTGTCACATTAAAATAACGATTAAAGAGTCATCCCTCTCATATTGTATTATGGTACACTGACCTAAGCAGAAAGATATTTCTATTTGAAAAATTAGGCAAAGAGAACACTATTTTGAATCTTTGATGCCTCTTACTGGCATCAAAATGAAAATAACGAGAGAATATTACATGCCAACACAAATTTCAGGGGGAAAAAAAGGAAGAGAAAAATAAAAAGAGAAGAAGACGCTCAACTAAAAGAGAAAGGAACCTGAATGTGGTCCGGGCCAAGTAACTTTTGGTTACACTTCAGAGCTTTATGGAGATATCTGAGGGCAACATGCACATTTCCCAGGCCTTCCTCCATCATGGCCACATTGATGTATGTTGCTGCAGTGTTTGGATGTGATTGGCCACACGTAAGATGTAACAGATACAAAGCACGCTTTACATATCTGAACAAAGCCAAAGGTAAATTTTTACTGAGAGCATAAGTTTAAAAAAAAGAAACAACTAAAGCACAAAAAAGGACAACATTTGCAACAGGAAAACTAACTAAATGTAGAAGTCAAGACTACCTTATGATCCTGGACATGCCATGACAAAAGTTCACAATATGTATTGGTAAAAATCCAGATTAGACTGGACTTCATATTCATCAAAATAAATTGAAAAATGCAACATATTCTTATTCGTCAAGCTTTACAAGTCAAAAGCATGCAGCTAAATTGGTTAGCATGGTTAAGTTGATTACCAATTATCCGGAAAGCTAATTGAGTTTAACATGTTAACTTGAAGTTCCTAGAGAACCAAATATAACTAAAATATTCTTGAAGTTGATGGTACACACACCCTCTCTTTTTGTCGGCACAAATAAGAACCTACAGCAAGGAGAAAATTGCCAACATCAAGGGGATCAAAACAATCAAGTGAACCCTTTTGGGTATTTTGGGTTTATCTGAGAAACAATCCCCCTCCCTCCCTGCCCCACCCAGGAGCAAGCAAAATTCCCAATCATGTCAACCTTGTGTTTGTTTAGTGATACTTGGGATCACAGAGAGAGAGAGAGAATGCCTTAAAACAGTAGAATTTTACTTGGTAAGAAGAGAATGAACTATAATTTTTTTTTTTTGGCACATGGAATTTAAAAAGGTGCATGATGATACATGTTGTGGACCCAAAAGCTGATAAACTGAAGGCAAGTCTTCATACTCTAAATATTCGTTGTCACAACAATTTTTCCTACTGTTTCAATAGATCTTTGTAACATCAATGAGAAGCAAAATGGAACCTGATGCTTAGAAGCACAAACAAGAATTCTAGGACATAATGCTGGGGTATCAAATGAACAAACATCGAAATATCCATGAATAAATCATGTAGATTTGTAAACAACGCTACTAAAAAACAAACATACTTGAGAGCCAGCTCAGTATGTTGAAGTCTGTAATAGAACACAGCAAGATCCCCATAACTCTTCATGGTATCTGGATGATCAAGTCCTAATTCTCTCTCATTTATGTCCAATGCTTTTTGCTGATAAATAGTGGCCTGCATTTGGGAATACTTAAATTCACTTATTTCTTGAAAGCATGCATAAAAATAGGATTTTTGAAGTTTGGGCAAACAAGCAGGAAACCAAAGCATAAAGAGCAAATCTGGTGCCTACAATATGTAGAATAGGTTTGATATGATAAGCTGGAGGTAATCTTTAAACCTGATTGAAATCCCCTGTGTGATACAAAACTACAGCAAGAAGGCTGTAAGCTCCAGCTGTCATTCTATGATAGGGACCACAAACTGTTACCAGCTTTGCAAGAGCCTGAAATCACCAAAGGAGAACAGCCATTTAACAAGTTAGTTTTCTAGGCCTTCATACAACAAGTTATTGATCAGCCTAAATGACATTGCAAAAATTAAAAGCACAAAGAGTCAGTATGCATGGCAACATTGATCTGGTCTCTGGTCAACATAGGCCTCAGTAAAAGGAGGGTTATTTAATTACTATTTTTTGCAGACCAAAAAACAACTCTACTGCTATGGATAACAACTACCTTTGTTCCATAGCTCACTGCATCTTCAAGTTTTCCCTTGTCTAGGGCCGTTTTTGATGATTCCAAGAGTTGTCGTCCATCTGCAGAGGAGCATGCTGCTTGCTGCAAAGAACCATAATATGCAACTATTTACAAAGCATGGACCAATTCAATCACATTTGACACAAGATGAAATAAAATGTTTCATGTGTTGTCATTATTCCGCCAAATAACATGATGTGCTTCATCACCTTATGCACCGGTATTAGGCTGACGATGTCTACTTTCTGAAAAGGGTTTGGAGAGTTCATGTCAAAGTCTCTAGGAACCAGCTCAATACCCACCTAAAACATACCAAGGAAGATTTGTCAATGTGAATTTCCCATAAGCTATTTCAGGACCTATGATCTGGGCATTATAACAATCACTCAAAATTTTAAAAAGGAAATAAAAATTTTCTGTACAGTAATTTTCATTTAATCAAAAAAAAAAAATCCATTCTATATGCATTTATAAACATTTTACCCCAGGGAGGAAATCAACAGGAGAACTTATTGCTTTTGGTACCCCTTTGGTTGTGTTGTGTGTGGATTTGGACTTCTATCTCCCACCATGTTTTGTGTTTGTGTGTATATTTCATCACCCGTCACAAAGAACTCGTTGCTTTTAGATGTATGGACCATGGAGTCGAGTATAATAATGGGCCTCCCAATATTCCACATGACATATAACATGATGTATTCTTAAAAAGGCAACCACCATTACATCAAAATAGACAAAGAGATCTACCTCCCCAGAGAGAATTAGATTGGACAGACATAACCATTGCATTTACAGTTATTCTTCATTTGAAGATTCTGTTAGATTATGCAGAATACCGGTAGCTTCCAACTTCATCCTAAGTGTGTATACAACCATCTGTCGCCCTTCTTTCATGGTTTTAGTATTCTTCAAACATTCATGAATAGTTGTCCACACGAATTTAGCTTTCTTGGAAGATCTGGGGAAAGCAACTCTAACCCCTTAAGTACTATCTCATTTAGAGCATACTCAGAGTGGTTGTGTGCTGGATTGACCTTGGTCCTCTCTGGGCATATGGTCACTTCATTTCTCTCTTGGATATTCTCATTGCATTGAAAACTAAGGTAAATGGGAAAGTTAACTTTGTGGGTAAGAAGGGATCTTCCACCTTGATGTTAGTCAGAGGCCACTTCTACCTCTCAGGAGCTTCCTTAGCTGTCACTATGGATAATTAAGATTATTGGATTATCTTTTCTGGTGTTTGCATAATGAATTCTCTGGTGTCCTCAAGCTCAAAGTACTTGTCATCTTTCTGCATCGTTGTATCCTTGCCATTCCCATGCTCTAAAAGCACTTGTTACTTAGCCCCACCGGCTACCACCCCCACAAGAGAGACAGAGAGAGGGGGAGAGAGAGAGAGAGAGCATGAAGACCATTCATGAAGTTCAGGAAGTCATAAAATGGTAAGTACCTTATGGCATAACCCACGAAGAATTGCAAACTTCCTCACATCCTTGTAGTTTGAGATGCTAAGATCCCATTCATATCGCTTCTTTAAAAATACCTCCAGCCATTTCCATACAAGGAGATGTACACTACCAAACTGATTTACTTGCTCTTTTTCAGGAACCCCCAGCATCAGATTTAATGCAGCAGCAATGACCATAGCCATTTCCTCAGTATTAACAACAGCAGCAATCACTGCCTGCAAAATGTGCTTAAAAGCTCGTACTATCATCTCATGAATGCAGAGAGACTGCACATGTGATAACTTTTCAGAAAGCTTGACCTGGTCAAGAAGAGAAATAGCACACATTAATTTAGGAATGCCACATATGATGACATTTCATGCTTTAATTTCTACTTATCTATATCTTGGTTTGCAACATATATCAACCAGAACCAGCAGTACAAATATTGGATATATTCGAAGCTAAACGTGGGAATGTTTGAAAAAGTTGAAACCAAGGCACTACTTTTTATGAATCTCAATAAATGTTAGAAAACATGAAAGCCAATGTAGTAGTCTCTGAAAAGTGATCTGAACCTAAAATAAAATATTGTAACTTGTTCACCTAGTATAGAACACAATGATACATAGGGAAAGGGACGTGGACCTTTATGACCAAATATACTCATTACTCAGAACAAATTGCATTTAATTCTGATTTTAGACAACGAAAATGAAATATGAATGCCGAACATATACAGCAGTTGAAACTTGATGGGGGAAGGGCATTATATATCCAGCCAATAAGAAGGGGCAGATAAAGGATTGGCCTTTTTTGCAGTGAGTAAATAAACATGAGTGCAACATATATTAGGGAATCAAAAGCCTGAATCACCATATGGAACTTACAACTTGCCCTAGAGAACGCATCCGAAGACCTCTAGTATGCATGAAATCAGTTAAAGTTCGCCCATCAACCGGTGAGAGCTCCAAAGAACCAAAATCTGCAACCTTTTTTGCAGGATGAAATGCTAGAGGCAATCAGAACCAACACTTACTTGGGGATTAATCAGAAAATTAAACGTACAATATTCTGAAATTACCAGTTTCGGAAGAGCAACTTCACCATAATACTTCTGAGACAAATCAATTAGCTCTTGCAACGACTATCAATAATATGTGATAGGTTAGTACAAACAATACCATAAGGACAAGAAAACAGAATAACCTCCTAGAATATCTGCTAATACTACCTTGCAATGAAGTCCAGTTTCTGACTCTTTTAGCCGAGTAAAAGCACCATCAGATAGCAATCTCCTCAGTGGTAGCTCATTTTCATTGGCCTCTGTCTCAGGCTGAGATTTTGCAGAAGGTGACACAGTTTTCTCTGCTTCCCCATTTATACCATCAGCAAGGGACTTCAGATTCTCAGACTGCAGCTCCATACTACCTCCATCTGAATTCTTCTTTTTCTTAAGGGATCTAAGAGGTGTCCCAAGTCCCTCAATCTTCATCTCATTCTTAGCTTTCTCACTGGGCAGTTTCTTATCTTTATCTATTTTGTTCTGATCTTGCAAATGCTGTATCCAGCAAGCTCCAAGTTCCCACCTCACACAAGTGTCCCCTGATATTTCCTCTTCCTGAAGTTTTGTAAGACTCTCTTCCAACAGTGCCTCCACGAAGGCTCGGGAAGAACTGAGATCTTCATGTTCCCAAGCCTGGTCATGTGATGGTATTTTATTTTGTTCTGAAGCAATTCTTTTATGAAGAAGCAATCTCAAACTGCAAGAAACAAGGTAAGATTAAGAACATGAACTGTGATTGAAAAATAGTATAAAGGAACAAAAAATGAGCCACACAAAAAAAGATCATCTATTTGACCCCAACATTTTTTGTCATGGAATATTAGGAATCAGTAGGGTAGGGTAGGATGACACATTGAAGAAAAAATTAAATGGTACATTAGAAATAAATGTCAAGTAATGTGAACTTACATCAGAGTAAATGATAAAGAAAAACTGAACTCAATTCAACAAAGCATTGTTCCAACATTTTCGGGGTCAGTTACATGAATCCTACTTCACCATTGTAAACGACAAAGGTACCAATTGATTTTCTTGTCTCCAACTTTGAGGGTGAGAAGTGAGAACTAATAGAATGAGTAGATGGCAAAAATTATTCAGATAGCCAATTTGGCCATGGAATCTTTCGAAGTAAGGGTCTTTCAGAAAGTCGTTTTCTTTTTTCGAGCACGAATGTGCTCGAAATTAACGAAAATATTAAAACTCACTCAGTTTATCAGAATTCTCTTCCAAAAAAAAAAAAAAGACCGTGGTTTGTAAAAGGCAGTCTCGGGTACAAAGGTCCTGTGTGCGGAAAGATTGTTTTCGTGACTAAGACCCGTGACGTCCAAAATCCAAATCACAATGGAACAACCTAGGACTGTTACTAGGTCGTTTTCTGTCCAAATTCCAAATTTGTTCATTCCATACTCAATCCCTTTGATAGTTATATATATTGTTGGGATTGTCTCCATGTTTAGTCGCAAATCAACTTGTTTATGACCCAAACATGTTAAGCCCAAACTTATACCCGCTGACTTCATGTTGATTCTATGTCAAGTTGGCACATGTCAAGAATTGCCAATCTTAGAACAATCTAACCGATGTGCGAAGGCACGTCCTCCTCCTAAAAATTACTATCATAAAATTTTATTTGATGACATAAAAAGCACATTCAAAACTTGAAGATGAAATAATAAGGTAAAAATACTCTAATTTAAAGTTCAAAATAGCTTTAAATTTTATCCACGAATAAGGATCATCATATTGTAAGCATGACAAACTACATTTTCAGAATTCAGACAATTGGCTCACTTTCAACAGAATCCACTTCATAGCAAAGTAGAGTTTCTCAACACGGCTAATATGTTTAAAATTTGACAACCAGAGTGCCATATCTCCTCTTACAGAAACATGAGAAACCCACAGAATTATATGCACCTATACATGCAGGCTATATTTTTTGTAGTTGCAGCAATAACCTGTTAATATTGAGGGCATTGGCACCACCATCGGGCTGATCAAGAAGTTCAAGGCTTTGCAACGGAGGCCCCTCTTTGTTATTCTCTCTCCCCTCAACTTTAACAACAGCAATGTAACCACAATACCTTACGTTCACAACACCTAGAGTGGTCATGTCCTGCACCCAAAATTTACCACTTGTTTCAATTTTCAAACAATATAGCATAAACCATTTCAGCTATTTTAATTTAAAAGAAGATAAATTAAATATAGGATCACTATCATTCATTAACCAGTTTCTTTAGATTTGCTTACATGGGCAGCCGTATTTTCATCGGCAGTGATCCCTTTCAGTAGGTTTCTTTCGACTAAGTTCTTTTGATCCACCCCAGTTGCGTAAGTTCCATCAATCTTAGTTTCTACTTTGCAGCTCGCATTGGATGCACCTTTCATGACAGCTATGCTCAAGTCCCCTAATCTCTCTGTATAAATAATCTTTTCTACAGCTGAATTTATTATTTCTGGATTTCCCATAACATGCCTCACTGCTGATATGGCTCTAAAAATGGCAACATCTACAAATAGGCTGTGAAGAAGGAAGGCTTTTCTATCTCGAATCTGCCTCTCCTCTGCAGTTTTGCAAGGCATAGATGCAAGAAACAAAAATTCATTAGCCCAAGGTAGCAAATCACTTTTGCCATCTCTTCCCAGACCACCTCCATTTCCTCCCCACGTTTCATCCTCCACAGGGAGAGGGTGGAAAATTGATGGTAACTGAGCAGCTACCGGAGGGATGAGCCATGTGTTTGCTCTGAAGCCATAGGGGAGATTCCCGAACTGCAGTGTGACCCAAAAAAAATTTAACACCTTTAAAGATTGCATTCTATCCAGTGTAAAAATTAAGGCAATATTAGAAACTATTTCAAAAAAATAAGATCCAAAAAGAAGTTAGGCATAGAAATTTACATTCAGGAGAAACTGCATACCTTGTTACGATCTGAGAATGCTTTCATGAGATCATCATAAGCCTGAAATGGAGAACTGAAATGAGAAAAAACTTCTGCTAGAGCAAGAAGAGAGAATAACCGAAATTACGTCTACCGACTCATAATGAATAATTTCTTATATTAGTGCAAACAAACGTGCTTTGCCATGAAATAACTGAAACATGACCAGAGATCTGCTGCAGATGCTGATTTGGTTAACTTACACAAACTTAACCACATTTAACTTTTCCCCACAAATTTAGAAAGTGGAATTGTAATGCCAACATTTAATTTTATTTCACACACATGTTAGTGACAGCTCAATTCAACAGCTTCTGAACCCGAAGACAACCATGTTTAATACTCATTGCAGTCAATGAGCATCAACCTAACAGGAACATAAAAAGAGCAAACAAATTTAAGATATGCAGTAAAAGAGCAGAACTGTAACATAAAGGACTCAGATTCAGAAAGTCTAGCAAAAGCAAACTGACATCATCAAAGGCTCTACTTAGTTGCCGTAGCAAATCAACGAGGTTGTGACAAAAGATCCGCTGCTTTCCGATGCTATAGAATCCTTTTCGGCAAGCTTCTACGAGAACCAGCTTTCCATTGCAAAGCTTCACCTGCACATCCAAGTTCATAATTTCAGAATTGCATAGTAAACATGCGCACACTGTGATGTCATCATACTACATATAAATTTAATAGGTTCAGAAAAAGTCTTACTTCAGCAGAGAAAAGATGATCATCCACCAAAATCTCATCATCCCTTCGCCTCGTTGCCCTCCTTATAACTGTGAAAGTCATTGTATACCACAGTGCACCCCTTTAGTCAAAGCACAAATTGATCTAAATTTCAAAAAGTGAAGGACAAAATGTGATTCATTGTGCTTGATTTAACATGTGTTTTCCGAAATGTGATGCTTTGGTATCCTAATAATACATCGTATTAATCCTTCCCTTCCCTTTGCCAGCGGTTCTCAATTTGACTTTTAAAGGTGCTTTGAGCAAAGCTAGGAGCAACTCTTATCTGGTTTTCACTTATATACTGTATCTATAATTAAGAGAGTTTCACTTTGATAAACTATTTGCTCTCTTCAACTTTGATACACTATTTGATCTCTTCAATGGAAGAACCCGTATTCCAAGTATATTTAATTGGTAAGGGTTTGTCACCGAAACCTTCATTCAAATGCATCTAAAGACTCACCTAATGACCTTAATGCTGAAGGTTCAAGCCAACAGTGTGTGATACCACCTGGCATAAAAGGATGGTGGGTTATCAGTTATCACTTACATTACTGTCTCTCTTCCCGTTCGGTTATTTTTCCAACTATCTGCTATATGAATGGTAATATTGGATTATTTAACAAAGCTCAATTTGTTTTGAATTACTATTAAACCTTTTAATTCTTGAAGCAAGAAAAGGTGACAGATGCAGACTATAGTGATTGACGTTGTACATCTAATGTAATAAAAAAACATAATGTCTATTAGCAATGTACAAAACAAGAATAAACTGTATATGCTGAGAACCAACCAAGAATAACCTATATATGCTGAGAACCAACCAAAACAATGGTTGACTCCAATCTAACATGCATTATGCGAATAACAGTCATTGATACAGTACCCACTAATCTTCCTCTTGTATCTTTTGATTTTTCCTTAGTCCTCCATTGCCAATGAGGGAAAGTCCAATTTTATGCCTTTTAGTATAGGAATGCCACAATTTAGTATAAATGACAAAATAAAAATCTTTGATGGTCAAAACATTAATGTGCCAAATTTTAATGTTTTCACCATCAACTGCCTTCAAATTTACTATTTTGACCTCAAAAGTTGTCGCATTGTCATTTCATTTTTTTAGATAACTTTCAATTAGGTTAATGAAGCAATTTTTTTTACAAAAAAAACACAGATATCACAATAAAATAACTTCAAATCAAAGTACAATTTGAAGACATCGAAATGTATACAACTATACACACTCAACCTTGCTCTCCTTGTCATGACCAACTGTGTTTGATAAGATCATCACGTAGCAGACGATGCATTGTTTATGATCGAACCATCTTGGGACAAGCAATGACAACAGTGAAAAGGAGTGTCGTATGCGTCATTACAGACACATCATGCTCGTCATCCGGGGAGTCATCACACTCATGACTCATCTTCAAGGATCATGTTGTGCAAAATACTGCACTTCTTCATTTTACTTTGAATTAATTAAAAAACATATATCATATTAAGGAATTTTTAAAGGAATGTACGATTCTAGAAAACATTCCAAATACACACAGTTCGACACATCCAATCTAATCTTATAATGAGGATAGAATCATAGGGTGGTCACGTCAAATAAATAGTAATGCCAAAAAATTGTCCTCAAAATATGTTAAATAAATACATAATAATAATAATAATGAGCAGTTCGTTTCTTAAATTAATCTATTTTCATTCCAAACGTTATGCTGATGTAAACAAACTCTTTTGCATAAACGTACAGCAAAAGAAAACCCTATATGTGCTACTTTTCTGTTGGGCCATTGCACCAATAGTGGCGTAGCTTAGCAAAGAAGAGATCAGTAGCTCCGTGAGTGAGTGAGTTGGAGAGAGAGAGAGGAGGGCTTACATTGAAGAGGGGGAGTGAGATGTGAAAGAGAGAAGAATTCGTAGAAGGTACCCAGCTTCGGGCACGAATTACTCATATCTCCATCTCCATCTACCGCCGACGCATCTTTCTTTGCCGGATACGTCGTCGGAGAAGGTTTTGGCGGTGGCGAATGCGGTGACGGAGGAGAGGAATTCTTGCTGTTGCCGTGTGATTTGATTGACTTCTTGGCGCTCTTCTTATCCTTATCATGTGTATTCTTGCCGGAGTCGCACTTTGATTCCTTGCTCGCCGATGGACCGAAGCTCGTTGTACAGGCGACGATGTCCAGCAACCTTCTAACGTGCGCCCCTGCGCTGTCTTCATCGTACTCCTCTGTTCAAGAATTGAGAGAAAAAGAATGAGCACAGAACCGACAATTGAAATCACAGAGGACCACAAGAGACAATAATAAGATCGGACGTCGTCGTTTAGTTATACGACGCCGTAAAGTATATAGGGTTCACCTTCTACTAGAGTAAGGAGGCATGGCTTCAGTGCCGCAACGTCCACCGTATCTTTTAAAAGCGGACCTCTCACCTGAGAATGATAAAATGGGACAAAATTACTAAAATATCCCTGTCAGTTGAGAAATTACTAATATATGAGCCCTTACCTCATGGGATAATGAAAAATTTGTGATGTTGCAAGTTACTGTGTTCACAGCTAATAACCTACGAACATCTATAATCCTGTCCGTTGATATTCCCTGATCAAAATAACAAAATTAAGTTTTATATTTGCATACAAAATAGAAATAATAATAAAAAATTAGTAATTCAATTCAACAACGTTTTATTTCAAATATACGCCATCTAAATTTCAACTCTAGTAGAATTGTAATTCCCTTGTGTGATTACAACCAACTTACGCAACTTATACAGACCACTCACACGTATGTGTAACACGTACACTACACCCTTCTATTAAGTCAAATCAAATACATTCTCGATGTAGACTATAAGACACCAATTTTGGATTATTTTAAGAACTACCATTCAAATATGACCAATAATCTAAGGCCGAGACTGTGACTAGGCTTAAATGATTCAAAAAGCCTTACAGATATCATCAAGTGCATCTAAAGAAGATTAGACGCAAATATTTACACCTCGGGCAAAGAAAAGATTATACTGAAACATTAATTAAGTAACACAAAGACTATTATCTTTTATGACTTTCATTTGCAACAAACCTTTAGAATCACATGAGTCTCATCAGGAAGGTTTACTGTTATATCCATCACAACAGGAAGAACTGCAAAGTCAGAAACACACAAATTGGAAGCTGATTATGTAAACCAAGCATCGAACACTGAAAAACAAATTAAAATCGATAATAATCGATACCCTTCTCTTCCTTCTTCTTCTTCTCTCCTTTCGTCTTGCCACGACCGTTACCGTTCTTAGGTGCCATTTTCAAGTCTCTCAAGTATGCCTATTTAATTAGCAAAATATGTTAGTTTCTCATTATTTCATGACTGTTAACAATAACAACAAAGAATCTAAAAATTCAAAGACAAGAGTTCTAATAAGTATAACTTGAATGTTATATGAACAGAAAGCATAGGTTAGAGCATGACCCATCATCTAGTGTCTTAAATCCAGGAGAGAGAAACTTTAACACCCACCAAATAAATAACTGGGGACCAATGATTACATAAGAATCATCATCATCTTGATTAAAACAATACTACAACTAAACTACTGAGCTTCACAAGGATTTATTACCTGATATGACAGAGATATATATATATAGCAGAGTTGAAGATTTTTGACAAGTACAAGAACTTAAGGATTGATAGAGAAGTGTCTTTAATGCTGCATTAAATATCCAAGCAAAGCAGCACCAATAGGAGTTGCACCCCTCCTCTGTTCTAAAACAGAAACATAGATATGTATGTATGTGTGTGAATATATAATTTAGAGCTTGAAAATGAAGGTTTATGAAGGGTTTTCAGAGAGTGATAATGAAGAAGAAAGAGTTCACAGATATAGAGTTGGAATTGCAGCTCACAATCACTTCAAGTAGAAGAAGAGAGAACATAAAGAGATATAACTGAGGTTGTATGGCATTTTATGGCTGAGATATAAAGAGATAAGGAAAGAAGGGCTGAGATTTAACAGAGTCAGATGAATGGCATTTTATTACTGGGAATATTGCTATATAAATGATAAATACTTTTATGGAGATACAGGCGACTTAGCCTGTGGCGGATGAGAGGGACCACAATGGCTGGATGGGCTCCACACAAACTAGGAAATCCTATCACCAAACTGTCTATGGATCATAGCCAGAGTTGCAGGTCTTACAAGCTTATGCCAAACAAGTGATCTGCCGAGTACAATGAAGTGCTTGGGATAAACTGTGAACCGCCGTTCATGGAAGAGTACAGAGTTGCACAAGAATTATACCCACTTCATAACATTTGGTCTAAAGCAGGGTCTGTACATGTTGAGTTTGTATTTTCACACCTCAGTACAATTTTTTTTTATTTTTTTTTTTTGGGGAGGGAGAGGGGGAGAGGGACTTGAACCCTTGACCTCAAGAAGGCAAAGCCTTCGCAAGGCAAGGAATATCATTGGACCAAAGGTCCATTGATACCTCAGTACAATTTCACTTTTGAAATTTTAATTTTTGAAGGTCCAAATATAATTTTTATGGGTGTTTAGAACCGATTTTGGAATGTTACCATTCGACTATTTCAAGTCAATAGTTATGATTCAAATCCAATATTTTACAATAGATGAGAACCTCAAGATAACATTCTAAGAAATTGTTACGTCTAATCGTCTCTGACCACCTTTTTATTTAGTAAAACAAATAATATACCAAAAATTTGTAATTTTATCTCGAAAATTTGTACCGTAATGCCAAAAAAATTGTAATGTAACCCTATAAAATTGTAACTTTTTCTGTCTTAACTAACCCCCAAAAATGATATCTTCACCCATAAATTTATAAATTTTGGTACAACACTTATTCCATACTATAGTCGACCCCTTGCTTTTAAGAAGTTGCACCTGCTAAAAGCATCTCCAACCATGACTTAAATTTTTACTTAAATTTAAGTTAGTATTTGAGTAAAAAGATTGATTTGATACAAAAGACTCCAATAGACAAACTCAAATTTAAAAAAGGAAAAACCTAAATTTAAATGAGGACAAACCCATAATTAAATGAGAATAAAGATGATCATTGGATCTTTAAAAAAATATAAAATCTCACCATTAAAGATTTAAGTAAGATTTGAGTCTTACTTAATTTGAGTAAAAAAAAAAATCTCTCTTGATTTGGTTTAAGTTTGAGTAAGGATTTGAGCAAATTTTTTAGATTTTTTTATTCAAATTTAAATTTGAGTCAGGATTAGAGATGCCCTCATAAATCCGCATATTTGTAAGCTTGATGCACTCTAATTTAATAACTATTATGCTTGTCCATTTATATCTGATTCATATAAAAATCTTAGATTTATTAGTTAATGAAGTCACTATTAATTTGTTAGTCAACATGACCATTTTTTCCCTTTCTGCTTTCATATAGCCATGGGGAGGCACCAAGTACATGAATTTGGCGGTCCCAGGAATGAGAGAATTGTCTCTCGACAACTCCTTATAACATCAATTGAACAAAAAAAAAAATTCAATCTTGCGAAATCGTAATGTAGACGAAACGTGGCAGCCCAAGGTTTTACCTTCTCCGATTTATTTTTTATTATTTTTTCCTTTGTTTTTTTTAAAAAGACAAAAAAGGAGAAAGACAAATAGACAAAAGTTTAAACTTCTAGTAGTACGCCATTAACATTTTTCCAAGTTTGATGTTGTAAAGCAGTCGCGAATAACGTGAGACAACATTCTTTTGTTGCTCTTTCTTCTTCTTTTTTATTTGGTGGGTAGATAAACCACCACCATATTTTGTGAAAATGATGTTTGATGGATAGCATTATACAAACCACCCATTTTTTCTGCACAATTATTCGAGGAAGAGTATGGTAATGAACCTCAAATGCTAAACAAAGTGAGTTTTAGTTGGTATGTATCAACTTCTTCCGCAGACAAGGACAGCACTTATGTCTGTTTTGTTTTGTAGAATCAATAGAAATTTTTCTCAACCCTTGTAACTTATTTTTACTGTCATCTTTCAGGCAAAGAATATTGAACCAAATAACCAGCAAATTATTTTCAATTAGCATCCACATGTTTCAACATATTCTTTTGTATAAATTTATAAATTTCTTAATTAGAGTTAATAATCGAGCAGAGCCCATCAAGCTCATTTTTCTAAACGAGTTCAACTTATTTAGAAAATAAGTCAAATCTGAACCGAGCCCGAATAACTAAATTATTTTACATATAAACAAGCCAATTTTTTCAAATTCAAACTAAATCCTTTTATACTCGTTTTTTAAACGAGTAATACTATTTGGACCTAAAAATCTGACCTAATTTGCTGACATAATGATGTGGCTTCATAGGAATCATTGGATCAACACCAAGTTCTAATGTTTGATAGGGTCTACAGTGAATCCAAAGGTCATAATGAATTAGGTCAGCAAATTATGTCAATAAATTAGGTCCCAATAGCATTGCTCTTTTTAAACAAGTCTAAAAAATTGTTCAAACTCGACTTGTTTAGAAACAACACACAAAAGACATTGGCATATAACAATATAGTTATTGTATTTGATCTAGATGTCATAGGCTCAAGTTATGAAAATAACCTTTCCAAACTTGGAGAAAAAACTGATAGCTGATCTGTACTGCTCTTTCCAAAATTGCAATTCATATGAAGTTTTGTGTTCAAGGAACAGCCGAAAGTGCAAATATAATAAACAGAAAGATACCTTGTAGCGAAGGCTCTGACGAATCATTCTATTAGCAGTTTAGTTGCTTTTCAGAAGCACCAAGACCACCAGCATCATATTTTCCCAGCAATAATGTCATAAAAAAGCCACATCTGTAAATAATTGTCACTCTGATCTCTTCAACATATAGTAATTTATACCAAGTTATGCGTCATGTCCAACGTGATGTTACAAATTCTCTATTATAAATGATGCAATGTCAATGCCTCGTCTCATTTATTACAAGAGCGCTTGCATATTTGCACACTTAATAAATCATGGTTAAAGGCACAAACAAAACAGTAAGTCAAGCAATGGCCACTAATGGCATGGATTTCCAGGACCATCTTAACCACTAAACAGAGTGGGGCGGTATCAGATTATGTCATCGTTTATACTTAGATAGGACAGAGCTTTTGATAAACAAATGTTCTTTTAAGCATTTTGTCATACATAATGCTGATACTAAAGTGCCTTTCTAGTCTTTAATTATCCCACGTGCCAGTTAATTGTTTCTCCAGACATATAATTGGACCAAGTGTATCTAAGCCATTCATTTCAAACCAATCAGTGTCCTAAAACCCAAAAAAAGTGTCAAACACAAAGCCAATCAAAGAGTCGCTACAGCTCGATTGCGGTAGTGGCAATACCTGTTCTGTGATTGGTGTACCAAACCCACCACACCCATATTCTAACTCTTTACAAATTCTCTTTAAAAAGTCTTGCAACAGTGAAGAAGACTCACATTGACAATTTGGCCCATACTCATGGGTAGATATGCATCCTGCGGGAATATATATAATAGCAGTCAATGTTCAAAGGTCAATGTAAGTTACACCTAGTGAAGTAAAGTTTATCATGGTCCAAATTGTAAAGGACCCCAATAACAGAAAAGACACTTGAAAATTGAGAAAACTGCATCATCGTGCATGCAGAAGCAATGAACAAGAGAATTATTTTTACCTTATAGCAGTTGAGCGACCAGAGCACCCATTGGTCTCTTCTTTCACCTTATAGCAGTTAATAACAAGAGAATTATTTTTTTCCCTCTTTAGAGTTCTCTGATGGGAAAAGATATTGGCAATGACGCTGCTAATTGTATTGGGAAATTTATATTATAAAAAAAGCTGCGAATTGTATTTGAAATTTATATTAAAAAAAAAACATAGTTACCTTGTGCATTTTGGATTCACTGTCCTGGTTTGACATAAAAAACAATCAGCCCATGGACAAGTGGTAATGCCTGTGAGATGAGCAGATTGCATCTTCCATAGAGGTAAGAGTCAGCAACATAGAAGTGACATAAAGAAACCAAAATGGGGAGGTAATGGAACTACAAGTAATTGCTGTTTTTCTAAAGCAATAGTAAATTAGAATTCATAATACCATAAGAAAAAACAAAAATGGTTCATAAGAAACTTGGAAGTATGGCTCAAAAGGCAAGCATGGAATAATGGAATCCTTCCCTGCCCAGCTGGGTGATGAGTTTGGAGAAGTGTCAAATGATGCTTAGATGGTGAGCACGAAGCATATTGGGTGTTTTCTCCACGTTCTTAAGCCAAGTTTGTGTATCTCAACTCTCCTAACACGAGTCCTATATTGTAGTTGAATCATGTGCAACTCATCACCCGATGGATTCACATGTTAAGTAGTTCAGACACTCATCTTGTTGTATAACATGAGGAAGTATCATATATGATACCTCCACCATCTAAGCGCCATTTAATATTGTAAAACCAAGCAATTCCATGAAATTCCACCACCTCCATGCCTTGACAAACAAGATAACATGAAAAATATGTAAAGATTAAGAATAGGTCGAGACCTCTCAACATACTGAATTTTCTCAGTGAACTCAACATCCAGATTAATATATATATATATATATATATATATATATATATATATATATATAAAAGAAGCTGTCTTATGCCAGTGAAGGTGTGTGTGCACCTATGTGTCCCTCCTGTGTGTAAGTTCGAAAAAGAAAAAGAGAGAGAACATTAAAGGATCAGCATGAAGGATTGATCAATGCAGGAAGTGCGATGGTAGCTGAGATGAGTTTCAAGTGCGGGGAAAAGCATATAATGTTGGGAGAAGTCTAAGTTAGCATTCAATATTAGAATGCAACCCACGCCTTTTTTTACAACCCATCACCAAGCTTAAGCATTGCATGATTGCTGTAGAAGAGGTTGCGAAAGTCACAGTGTAATAACTTATACAAGGACAGGGGCCCTCTTCCTTCTTCCCCGCATTAATCTCATCACAACCAACATCATATCCTGCTCAGACCTTTTACTTTTGCCATCATATCCATTTTCATGCGAGAAAAAGTAAAATTCAACACGGGAATAAATTTAACATCTTAATAGAGTCCACATGCAATTAACCCACAATGTGCATGATCAACTCAAAAACTCACGAATAATCCAGACAAAACCAGTGCCTTCTGCAAAAAATCATGAAACAAAATATGCGTCATTGAAGTGGCCAGCTGCTCACTATTCCAAGTTCCCTACATACATATTAAGCCTTTCCATTACCCCATAATTATTACATAGCATAATTATTAGAGGCAGAAAGGTGAAAAGCCTTATCTTTACATATGGTATAAACACATCATTCCCCGCATAACCGTTCCCAATGACTCACAGTACAGGTTAGAAAGCCAAATTGTCCAGTTACAAGAGCAAAACCAGTGCATCAGATTTTAGTTGCAACAGGTAGGTGCCAATATCCACTCACAAACCTCAACTTAAAGGTTCCCTTCACTAAAACTTGTTATACCCATAAATTTGGACCACAATGGTCCACACTACTGTTGTCCTTTACAAGGTCACTCCACACTACTGTTCTCCTTTACAAGGTGACTGAGCTCCTTTTCTTCATCTCCCGTTCCCCATTTTTAAAGACTAGTTGATGCACACGTGCGTTGTACGTGAATCATGTTAAAATATAATTAGTATGATATTACTAATTCAGATATTGAGATCGATACGACAACTTTAACACTTTTTCTGTGATGTGTTTGAATCAATTAAGACATTTTTTATTCAAATTCGTTATTTGGATATACATGACATTTCTTTTGCTCAAAAATACATTATATATTAATGAATGAAGTTGTACATATGTCAAGTTCTTAATCAAATGCAAGAAATAAAATAAAATAATTGAAGTCGATAATAAATCCTGCATTACAATCTCACTCCATGATATGAAAATAAAAAAATATATATCTTGTTTTGTCAAATGGCTTCTTTATCTAGACAATTCAATCTAAAACTGAGATTAGAGTCACATAGTTTTGTTAGTTTTTCATTTACTAATTGACCAAACAAACGGGCAAAAAGAGTGCAATTTTTTAATTGGACAACATAAGTAATCATTTTATTGTGGTCATTGAACATATATTTGACTAAAAGATGCACATATATTTATTAGTAGTTTTCCGCTTGTGTTACACTACCTCTTCATCCAATCATACCATCCAAAGCACTTACACAATACTCCCCATTGTAAAACAAGGAATATTCCCTGGCACAAGGTAGAAAAAAATTTGAGCAAAAATAAATTATATGTTATGTCTAGGCTAGAATCATAAACAATATACAAAATAGCATGTATGGTTGAAACAAGAACAAATACTTAGTGTCCAATAGAACTATAAATTTCGAGAATGTTACTCCTAAGACACCATAGTACACGTAGTAGTACTCTCATTGAATGAACAATACACTAAGTTCTAACACATGAAAAAGTAACTCATCAGTCAAATCAAAAACTCTCTCATTGAATTCATCTACAATCAAAAAAATAGGAAGCATAATAAAATAAATTTTGATAGATGCACTACCTCAACTACAACTACATTTTCTTTTGTTTGGAGAGTGATTAGAACATCTTGAAAAAAGACACGAAGATAAAATTCTGGGATGGATGCTTGAGCAACTAACTTAGTAATTTCTCCTCAACCCCCAACCATTATGCTAATATTGCATATTTTAAGCTTAGTAATCTTTTTCACTCTAATCACAAAATTTTGATCGAGACAAACCTGCAAATCAAGCATTATAATGATAATGATTACATCAGACAGAATAAAAGTCGACCAGAGTGTATTAGGAATTAAAATCAAACTAAAAACCATGCAAGCCCAAATGGAAGTAAAATAAATTTGCATATAAAAGATAAATCTAGCACATGACAAATTCCTTGTCCTTCATATTATAAGGTTTTCATTACTTTTTTTTGTAAATTAGCATGTTTTTCCTATTGTAATTGTTCGTTTTTTTCCTTTCTAGGCTAGTTTGTAATAGTATTGGTGTGAAATTGATTTGACAAAACAAAAGAAAGTACAATAATACAAGTGCTCATCATGGTTTAAAGTATGGGTCGATACCGATACGAGTCGACCGAGTCGTATCTGACTTGGCGTCTTTCAAGACGATACCGTTACACTATACGTACAAACTCCGAGTCTCGCGAAACTCAGTTGAGTCGGCAAAATTGTATCCAAATCATCCCAAGTTGCCCAGTTATCGTCACTAAATCGGCCGATACGATTCCGCGATGCCGCGATATGACTTGAATCTTTCGTCATGCTCAACATTTTTTTCAGATCGTATTGCCTAATACGACGCCGCAACACCGCGATCGATGTGTCGCAGATATCCAAGTCGATGGCCGATACCGTGACCTTGAACCATAGTGCTCATGACAGGTATATTAAGCTAATCTACATAGTTTTATAGCACAATACCGTTGAATTCCCTCCTTAAATAAAGGTTTCATTACCTCTTTTTGACAATCTCTCATCATGCAGGTTCTGCAGCAATGTTTCACAAACATTCTTGAATGTCAAAGAGTTGTTTTGGATGTACTCATCAATTGCAGCCTGCAGCTTCAGCCAAACAGCAGGATCAGTCTCATCGAGCTCCATGTCACACCGTTCATCAGCTGCAAATGCAAATAAACATAGGAATGTCAAACTAAAATGAGTCAATTCCAAAAACTCAGTAGCAGACGGTTTCCAGGATCATCAACTCAACTCAACATCTATATATCCTATACAATTTACCAACAACTTGAAACAGGTAAACATAGCTCAACTTGCTTCCAAGGTTTAAACAAAGAAAAAAATGTGCAATGTCATGTGCCCAAATGAAATATTTATGAACCAAAACTTCACCCGAATTGAACTGAAAATTGTATTTCAGGAAAGCAATGTGCTCAAAGCTTCCTCCACTTGGTCCACTAAGCATGCACTCTTAATCAATACTTGCCCAGTATCCAAATAACGCCAACCACCCTTCCGAACCTAGTAAAGCATAAAAGTACAATAAAAAAATAATCAATCAGTAGCACCAGTATCATCTAATAAGTGTTACAGGTCACAAATACCGCCCTGCAATTAAAAAAAAAGAGAGAATAAAAAAAGATAATAAACGGGAAAAAGAAGGAAAAGGGGAAAGGACTTCTTTGACGATTGATCCAGTAAACCACGAATGACATCTTATATCAAGGAATATATTTTCAAATATAGTTATGCACAACTAAGCAAACATTTGTACCCCAAACATCTAGGTGCCTATCCAAATAAGTCATGTTTACCTTCAATCGACTTGTCGCATCATGAGCAAGACATTCAAAATCTCACCGTCCGCTGATGTTATATTAAACAACCAAGGGATCAAGATCAATTATTGGACAAAGTGTATAAAATTAGAAGAGGATAATGAGTAAGCGCATAAATTATGGGAATGATTTGTGAACAAAAACTCATTACAAGTAGTACAGTGATGGTTATGTAATGCCAAGACACAACAGGCGGCTGGTGTCGGACTGAGAGGGGTGAAGGGCGATGGCAAATAAGATTTCGAAGAATTTTTTCAGACAGAAAATGGCAATTGTAAATAGGATTTTGAAGAAGTTCAGCAGTCTTTTTTATTATACAAATTAATTGTTGGAATGTGTATAACTACAACCAAAACATTAAAAGAAATAGAAAATTGATGCCTAACTAAATTCTGTAATGGGTAACTAATTTTTGTAATTGAATACATGTAATTAAATAAATTTGGGGAGAAAGAAAAACTAAGAGGGGGACGGTGAAGCGGGGGCAATGACGGTGTGGTCTTATCCGATCTGCAAATACGCGAGAAAAAGATATAGAGAACGGAGAGGGGAAGTTAAAGAGAGGTGTCTGTGAATTCGCATGAGAGAGAAGAGGGAGAGAAAATAGGAGAGGTAGAGTGTGTAACGATTGAGAAATAAAGCGCACGTCTGTGAATTAGCGTCTTTGAGTGAGGACATAGGGAGAGAAAAAGAGAGAAGAGGGAGAGAGGTTAACGGCAGAGATTAAAGGCTGAGAAGTAATGGGAAGCAATTAACTCTGAAGGATATTAATGACATAATTGTAATGTTAGATTAAAAGCTGAGAAGTAATGGGAAACAATTAACTCTGAAGGATATGAATGACATAATTGTAATGTTAGAGGACAAAGTTGGAAAAAAATTGTCTTTCACATATGTTGGTATTTCAAAATAACATATATATGCAATATGGAGGGCTTGGAGGTTGGAGTTGCTATATATATGCACACATAATATATAAATAGTATTTACTAATTATATATATATAATAAAGCAGCTTACAATTTAAATCTCAAAAGATAAACAAAATGACTTTTGCTATTCGCGGTTGATATCACTTTAAATTTTACTTTAAAGTTAATCTAACAGCTAATATTAACACCCTATATTTAATAGGAAAAAATTGCCCTAAGGGTGTGTTTGGAGTGGTTTTTTAAAAGTACTTTTAGAAATTATTTCTCATAAATACTTTAAAAAAAAATGGTGTTTGAAACCGCCCCATCACTACCTCTACCACAGCCACTGCCGCCGCCGCCACCACCATCGTCGTAACCGCCGCCACCACCACCACTGTCACCGCCACCGCCGCCACTATCGCCACCGCCACCATCACCGCCTCCACCAACACCACCGCCATCGCCACCACCACGGTCATTGCCACCCACCACAACCATCACCGTCTCTTACCACCACTATTGCCGCCCACCACCTCTCATCCCCACTACAAACCGATGCTTAAATTCTTTTATCTCTTCTCTATGTTTGTGATTTGATTTTGGATATGAATACAAATATGTTTATTGTTTACTATTTTTTATTATTTTGTGCCTTCAGGCACATGCAATAACTAGTATATATATATATATATATTACATCAATTGTCGACCCGGAAAGCTTCATCAAAAGAAAAATTAGAATTTTCTGCTACATTGCACACATAAGAAATTGGTGCCTTCAAATCTCACCAAAAGCACATTAATGTATAATCTAAATATCCAACATGTAGATATGTATTAGTTGTCTTCTCAATTTTTACTATCCTTCTATTTGTGTGTCTGGTTGTTCAAGGTTCAACTTGAGAAAATAGTTTTGTGTCAATGGAACACTAATTGCTAGTAGTACAGCTGGTAGGAGTGACAGACTTATGAGGTACATGTTCTTTGGATTAAAGATCCTTTGTTTTATTTTCCATAGCACTCATGCTTCTCAAACATGATCAGTTACCTATGGCTATCACAACAATGTAACAGGAACTAAGAAAACAGACTTATTAAAAAAAATGGCCCACAAACAAACAAAAACTAATTGATGTTGAATAGTAAGACATAACAAAATAAAAAGAAAGCTTCTCATTATGCCAAGGTTCAAGACAAATCCAACTGAATGAAGGGTTTCATAGCCTTAGATGCACCGAAAAGGCACTGCATTGGAAAGAGCAAACAACCGACATTTTGTTCTCAATTAACTTTCATTGCTTTGGATGGTTTTTCTAAATAATAATGCTTTAGTCCAAGCTCTTAAGTGTGATATTATTTTTTTATCAAGATCTTGGTTTCCAAGTGCCATTGCCATTGATCAAACTATTGGGTCCAAATAATATTACTCTTATGTGAATATTCATCATAAGTACCAAATAAACAATCAGAACCATTCACAGCCATTGAAGACTAAATTCATAAACAGTCAGAGAACTAAATTCAAATCTCCAGTCCACTTCGGACATTAACTTGTGACGAATAAATCGATACCCACGAAAAATGAATTCAATCCATGATACCCGCAATAATCAATGTCAATCAATAGGAAAATCAAAAAAAAAGAAATCGCATAAAAAAGAAAAACGACCAGACACCATAAGAAATCTAAGAACCTGAAGGAGACTGTTGGGTGACTCGGGCTTTGGTTTCTCGACTTTCTGGTATCTATCCATGGCTTCGAAAGTCCCGACTCCTAACACAACACTAATGCTCAACCCTAGTTTGGAGAGAAAGACTGAGAAGATGTGGAGGAGAAAGAGAGCGTCACCCGAGCGAGAGTGGTGGGCTGGTGGATGGCTGACGGAGCCATCTTCCGCTGGATGCGGTCGGGTGGGCGCAGTAGTCGCGGGTTAGTGGTGGGCGGTAGCAGTCGATATAGCTAGGGTTTTGGGGGTAGCTGTGCTTATATAGTATCGGTCCTCGGGAGACGACTTAACCGCTAATAGCTAATAATTTGAAAGGTTAATTACATTGAAGGTCCTAAAGTATAAAATTTATCTTATTTTGATCTCTAATATTTTAATTATATTATTTTAATCTCTAAATTATTGAATATGTTTTTATGTGGTCCTTAAAACAGACAACGTTCAAATTTCTAACGATTTTTTATCATAAACTTGTTACGCGATACTTAAATATAGGCAAAAAATAATTTGGACAATTTTTGACCAAAATTTAGACAGCTCTTAACCAAAAATGTGTCATATGATTAATTCTTGACCAAAATTTGGATAGTTTATGATCAAAATTGTGTAATTTGAATAGCTCTTTGACAAAAATTTGAGTATAAATTTGGTCAAAAGTTATTCAAATTAAAAAAAAATTCCATATTTATGTATTAGGTAAGAAATTTATAATCAAAAATTGTTAGCAATTTGGACGCTGTCTACTTGAGGAACTATATAGAAATATATTAAATACTTCAATGACTAAAAAAATGCAATTGAAATATATGGAGACCAAAATAAAACAAATTACATACTTTTGGAACCTTCAATGCAATTAACTCTACTTTGAATCGAATTTAAAAAAAGACTGATCCAACCATTGCATTCCACGATTTTTATTTTTTGTTCGTTTATAGGGTTTATTACACTAGAGGTCTTAAAAGTATGGGATCTATCTCATTTGAATAATGCTATTTTGACCTAAAAATCTGACCTAATTTGCTGACATAATGATGTGGCTTCATAAGAATCATTAGATCAACACCAAGTTCCAATGTTTGATGGGGTCTACAGTCAATCCAAAGGTTATAGTGAATTAGGTCAGTAAATTATGTCAGTAAATTAGGTCTCAATAGCATTGCTCATCTCATTTTTATCTTTAATATTTAAATTACATTATTTTTATCTCTGAACTATTAAATATGTTTCTATGTAGTCCATCAAACTGACAACATTCAAATTATTAATAGTTTTTTATCATAAACTTATCACGTAATACTTAAATATGGGCAAAAAATAAATTGGGTATCTCTTGACCAAAATTTAAGTACTTCTTGATAAAAAATGTGTAATATGTATAGTTATCGAGTAAAATTTAGATAACTCATAATTAAAATTGTTTAATTTTGGTAACCCTTTGATCAATAATTATCCAAAATATTTGTTTACTCATGTTTAGGTATTACGGGACAAGTTTATAATAATAAAAAACTGTTAACAATTTGAATATTATCTGCTTGAAAGACCACATATAAACATATTCAATACTTCAAGGATCAAAATTATGCAATTAAAATATTATGAAATAAAATAAGATAAACTCCATACTTTGGAAGCTTTTAGCGTAATTAACCCTAGTTTATATTTGAATTGTTAAAATTTGATAGATTTCATTAACTTATGTGTTGTTTGGTAACCGTGTATTTGTATTTGTGATGTACTTCTGTTTTTTTTAAGTCAAATTGTTTTGAAAACAAGGTTCAAATCTGTAAACACAAAAAATGATATTTTTTAAAACATCAAAAACTAAAAACAAGTGTGCATCCCTCTTAACAATTAATGAGGTCCAACTTTCGAATTTCATTAGCAATAAAATGAAGTTTTTTTTTTTGTGGGTCTCTTTCCCTCATTTGTCTCTCTCTGTGTCTCGCTCGTTATCTCTTAGTCGTATCTTAAACCAGTGACGAAGCCGAAAAAGTCAAAGACGAAATCAAACTTGAAGATGAAAACGAAACATATATCGTCTCTCTCACTTGTTTCTCCTTTTTCCTTAACTTCATACCATATATATACATAGATTTACATATGTGATGTTACATGCACATAGATCTATATGTGTGTGTGTGTGTCTATTTGTGTTTGTGTGTGTGTATGTGTTTTGTATATATAGATTTGTGTGTATATATGTATGTGTGTGTGTCTGTGTGTATCTCAATAAGAGGATTTCGTCCGTGAGTGTTTGTCTACAAGAACATCTCCATTTTTTTTTTTATCACAAAGAACATCTCCAATTGAGGTATTTGGGATTACAATATTAACCAAAATAATATCAATAAAATATTACCCAAAATATATAATATCAAACATGTTTTTTTATTTGTATTTTTATAAGTTTTTTAAATATAAATGACTACCAATCATGTTTTATATTTTTAATTTTTATAAAAAAATAAAATAAAAAACTAGTTATGTTTTTTTTTATAAAATAAAATAAAAACAAAAACGTTACCAAATGCACAATTAATTATAATTTATTTTAACAAATTACACATAAAATTTAACACAATATGTTGACCATTTTTAGCTATAATTTTGTTTTTTCGTTGTTTATATAGTAAATTTTACAAACTCCGCACTTTGACATTTGTAACGTGTTATAGAAAGACCTACAATATCTAACAGGCATTAAACACCCTGGAGAAAAAATAACACAGTATCTAACCGGCATTAAACACCCTAGAGAAAAAATAATAACATTATATATCCCAAACATTTATTTAAAAGGCCAATTCCATCCCTCAATTAAATATGTCTTGAGTTATACAAACTAAATCAATACCATTAATTAAACCAAAATTCAATCAATTCTAATTATTTTCATCAACTAATCTAATTTTGTCCCAAAATCAATTTTAATTTACCAATGATCTAATTGTTTAAAATGATCCAAATCCACCGGCAACATCATTACAATCCACTATCTATTGCCACCTCATAATTAACTAAATATCCGACCCGGGTAAAAAATTATGGTCAAAATACTAAAATAGTGAAAAATTATTTTTCCTTCAAGACGTAAATGACTTACTCCACCAAACTTGCATGTCAATTTCGACCTTGTTAAAGGTCGATTCACGAATTTTGATTGCAATCAATTTTGTAGGGCTTGAAGTATTCTTTATGATACTGCAATAATCAACTTAGTCTGCGACCCGAATAAAAAGTTATGACCAAAGTACTAATGTAGTGAATTTTTTTTTTTCGGATGTGAATAATTTACTTCACCAAATTTGCATGTCAATTTCGACCTTGTTAGATGTCATTCACGAATTTTGATCACAATCAATTTTGTAGGGCTTGAAGTATTCTTTACGATGTCGCAAGAATCAGCTCAATATGCTACCCAGGTAAAAAATTATAACCAAAATACTAAAATAATGAAAAATTATCAAGATTGTCTCAAAGTCAAACCAATCAAATCATTATCATTAATAATAACCAATATTATTAATTAGTCTAATTTTTTCCTCAAATTCATTTAATTAAATTAAATTTGCGCCAAATGCAATTTTCATATGTGAACAACATTAATTTGTTTAAATTATATTAATTAATCTTAATTTGCCCCAAATATACGATTAACACCTTCACAATCTCTCACTCTTTGCTGCCTCCCACATCTCTCTCTTTGCACACACCACACCACCGTCACCCAACAAGCACACATCCTCCTCCACCACGACCTCCACAACTACGTAATCCACACACCCTATTTTGAGAATTGAACACCAAATGAACAATAACTAGTTAAAAAAAAAAAATTAGTTGAAATTCAACAACAAACATTACTTAAATAACCACCACAAATGAAATAAAACACTAACAAACCCAACAATGACCAACACAAAAATAGTGCTCACCACACCAAATAGCCACCAAAGTTGAGATTGAACCCAACACCCACCATAGTAACACTAGCAACAACCACCACTGTTGAAATTGAACACCAAACATGCATAGACAATTTGTGTTAATTTTCTTAGTACACGTTTTAATTTGATTAGGAATCGTGGTGGGTGGTTTACGCTTTGGATAACTTCGATTTCTCAACTATTCGCTTGAGATTTTGTATTTTTATATATGCATTTTGGTTATTCTCTATCTCTGTTTTTTTTTTTCTCGAGATCTTTTGCGGATTGGAATTGAGGGTGGGGGTTGTCAGTTTGGGTGTGGTTGTTGGAGGGTGTTTACGGGGAAGGATTTTGAAATGAGGGATAGGGTCTGAAGGTGTTGGTTTTTTTTCAAGCAGGAATTAAGGGTTGGGTTGGCAATTGGGCACGAGTCATGAGTTTTGGCCTAATATAAGTACAGGGATGACTTCAGTTATGACTTCAATATATATTTGTTTATTTTATTTTCATTAATCTATACTGCTTTAAAATATCACTATACCTGAAAAATATTTGTTTTCCCCACATTTACCCTCCAACAACACAATTATACCATCCATTTCTTCATAATAGACTAAACCTAATTAGCTCTGTATCTCTCTCCATTTTTTTCAGCCATTTTTCTGTATCTGTCTCTCCTTTACTCACGACCCAAATGTTCTTACTCTCCCTCTCTCCCATGCGTTTTAAAAAATCAACTAAGAACAAACCCCCTCTCTTCACCTTCCCCCACCGTCCTTCTTTAATTCTTCACCACAAATTTCTTTAATTACTCGAAATGTGAACCACATGATTTGTTAACCATAATTTATTTTTGCTTTAGGCAATTTAAAAGCAATCGAGTGAAGCCTTTCAAATTGAGTAAATTGGGTGACTATCTTGATCAACCAATTTTCTCGTGCTTTGGCCCTGATTTGTTTGAAGATGAATAGTCTAGCCTTGGAGAGGATGCAAGGCTAGGTGCTAAAAGGAAGCGTCAGATGATACTATATGAACCATCCCACCATAATTTAAAGTTTAATTTCCTGAATTCGAGGTTGATCTCCCATAAGCCTGTTGAACACCAGCATTGAAATTCATTACTTTTCAAGGTTAATGAAAAGGTACAACTGTTGTGCCAAGATAGTGGTATCTGAGGCTGCTGGTTCAGGTATATAATCTTGCGGGTTTTGCAGAGACAGATAAAAGTCCAGTATAATGACGTGAATGATGAAGATGGATGTGGTAGGCTCACTATTCCCGTTGCTTGATTCCATGGGGAGCAAATGGTGAGTAATATAAACTAATGTGTTGTTATTCTGGTCCACTTTTCATTGTGTTTATGTAGGATTATTTCGAATTTCTTTGGGTTGTGCGGCTGTTTGGGTGATTGTTTTCCTACCATATGGAATAGACATGAAGGAAGTTGATCGAGTTCTCCATCCCGGTGGTTACTGGGTGCTTTTTGGACCTCCAATCAACTTGAATGAGAAGGAACTTCAGGGTACGAGATGATTCTCAAGCAACATTCTGCAAAGCTGCAGATGCAGATGATGTCTGGTATAGTGCTTAACTTGATATTCTATGTTAACTTATACATACCAAATGAGTCTATGGCAGAACACCCACACTAATATTTGAAGTTGCTAATGCTTTATGAACTTAGGTTGTATCACTAATTGAGGGATAATTATGTTTAAAAAAAACAAAAAGCTAAAGAGTAATGTAACACAATATTTTTTTTCCTCTTTTCTCCATTTTTGGGAATTCTATGCGTTAACAAATATTCAATGACCATAATAAAACGATTGCTTATGATTTCCAATCGACAATTACCACTCTTTTCACCCATGTGTTTGATAACATGAAAAATTAATACAGTTTTCTTTGATCTTGATTTTAATTTCAAGTCAATTTATTTAGACAAAGAAACAATCAGATTCAACAATGGACAATGTCATCGAGTCAGACAAAAATGGAGTAAGACTGCTATTATCTACTTTAATTTTTAATTTTAGTTATTTTTCATTTGGTTAAGAAATTGATCTATTTTTAGCTTCATTCATTGATAAATGGTATATTCACATCAAAAGGAATGCCTTGTATGTTCAAAGTATTAATTTGAATGACACCTGTCTCAATTAGTTCGGGAATCATAGGTAAAATGTGCGACTCTCTATTAGTTTATTATATTTCAATTTGAAGTTAACAAAATCAACTTAACTAAAACTCAAAATGGTTCACGTACAACTACTAGCTAAATGAAGGGTCAAAATGTATTTTTATTTAAATCATCAACACCGACCAACTTTAAAGTTGATTATAATTTTTATGTCATTTTTTAGAATGTCAAGAGGTAATCGTGTCATTTGATCTAATTACATAGTCCATGTGAAATTTAATATATTTTTGTATTTATTGATTTGCTGTTAAGGACTAAAATTGCCAAAGGTCTAAACTTTAATAATTAATAAACATTAGGGATTTTTATTACAATTTATCTACACCTTTGAACACCATAAGCTGATGAATAAATATTGGGTATAACCATTACACGATGTTAGTATTATTATATAGTGTTATTGTTCAATGCTAAATAAATAAGTGGATAAAATAACTCAACTTTTTTTTATGTGAGTGATAATCTTTTAGTTTTTTAATTAAATGGTGACACAACGTGTGTGCGGTGATGACATAATGTCACAATTGCATTAAATATTTTATCCTTACATGATAGAGATAATTATTTCAATGAGTGGGGTCCATATAATTATTTCAATGAGTGGGATTCATTTTTTTTTAGAGCAATGTTATGTATCCCAAATCTCTAACCCAAATTTTCATCCCAAATCAAGAGAGATCATTGGATCAGTGGGTCCCATTTAAAAAAGTTGATGTGACCCACTCATTCAATGATCTCCCTTGATTTTGGATGAAAATTTGGGATATATAGGGATCGTTTGGTAACGTTTTTGTTTTTGCGTCTTTAAAAAACCAAAAACAGAGACAATTTTTTGTCTCTGTTTTGTGGTAAACATTGAAACAGAAAACATGTTTGGTAGTCATTTTTGTCTATCAAATTATGAGAATAAAAACAGAAAACATGTTTGATAACTACCTCAAGTTTTATCCTAAATATGTTTTATAATATCTCATTTTTTGTTTTCAAACAAATCAACACTTTATTTCATGAAAAATGATTTACAATCATGTATTAAAGACTTTCAACAAAGCACCAATCTTGCACAACTAGATTTCTAAAAAAATTAGTCATGGAACTAAAATAAGTCAGTAATCATATTCATACATCAATTTTTTTTTTTGGAAAAGAGAAAAACTTTATTCCATCAATCAATGAATTACAAGAAGCAAAGGAATTCAAAGAACTCTAATTACAAATAGTTGGCTTTAATCCTTCAACAAGACTAAAGCCATAAAACTATCCACACAGTCCAGCATCAAACTTCTGCAGCATCCTGCAACCATCCTGCAGCATCATCATCTCAACTTCTTTACTGAAAAATTATGCACTCCAGCTCAAAGCTCCAAAGCATAACAGTGCAGCACCAGCTCAGAGAGAAATACAGTCCAGACTAGCAGCTCACAAACAGACCATAAAAACCTTGCCTGTAATCAAACTGCTATAGTCCAGATCTTCAACATTTCAACGCCTTCCTTTTGTACAGCAGACATCATCCTTGAATGCAGGAGCAGATTCTGATGCTCAAAGCCCCTCCACATATCAGCTCCCACCTCACTATTAATCTCCAGACAGAACCTGATGCCCATTAAAGAAAAAGAAAAAGAAAACCCAATGCCCCATCCAATGCCCATTAAAGAAAACGAAGACCCAGTTTATACTCTTACAGTCTGAATCCTAAAAGTTGGACATCACTATTTCACCGAAAAAATTCTAGGAGAACCCAAGCAAACCCTATCTAATAAATTCGATATATTATGAAACCATACAAAGCAATAAGCCAACAAATGCCAATCTCATTAAAACTTTTCAATCTTCAGCATCAAACAAAAAATAAAAAGCGAAGCAAATTTGAGAAGTTTATGGAGAACCCTTATAGAATACTCGTTGGATATTAAAAGTTAGATCCAGAATATCAAACCCCAGTAAATCATTTAATTCGGAAAACCCTAAACAACAACAAAAACCAATATAATTAAAGGCCAACCGATGCATAACACAACGAACCAAGAAGGATTAACCACCATTTGCACATGTTCTAGCTTCATTTTCTCATTATCAACCTCCTGATCATATGAGGACAAACATATATTAAAGTACACTAATGAATCATACTTTTTCCTTCATTTAAGTTTATAAATTTTCTGTATATTGCTTTCCACTACATTTCGGCACAGTATGCAAATCAAATTAGAAAAAACATGGACCATTATGTCATATTTTAAAAGAGATGCGTCGTCACACCTCAAAAATCTAATACTTATCCCCTTTTAACACTAGCCAATACTCATTACCTACCTTGGCCACACTATCCAGAGGTACTTGAGGGGTGAACAGGTAATCTACCCTTTGTCATTGTTGCATAAAGTGGCTCTGCTAAGATTTGAACCCATAAGAACTGTTGTAGTAGGCAATGACTCCCTTAACTATAGGCATTCAGACTATATTATAATACTAGGTTGGACAGGCAACGAAAAAAGTCCCTTCAAATCATCCCCCTAGTTGATGAGCAAGGGTTGAAGAATCTAGTGCGAGGGTTAGGAAGAGAAAAAGGTCCCTGGCAACCAAGGCTACAACTGATGGTCAGAGCACCATCCGGTACAGGATAGCTTAATTTCAATTTACCATAGAGGCACTCACTATAAACAAGATGTTAAAGAGACTCTAAATTTTGTTTTATGTGAGAGGGTAAACAACCAAAAAAGCAAAGAGACCATAACACTGGAAGAGTGAGAAAATAAAATATATCATGCCATTTTGCAATCATAAGATGATTCAAACAAGAATTTTTGCTAACAAATGAGGTAAGTAGAACTTCTAAGCTTCCATTACGAGTTTTACACAAATGATTGATACAAAGTCAAGACAATGAGAAGAGTGCAAATTATTGTGTGGCAGAATAATATTCAAATTGTCCCAAAACATCAATAACTCCTAATCAAAATTAATTTTGCACCATTTTTTATCCCTCTTTACATTATTGTTTGCCCTTGATTTCGGGACCAAGAAGCTCGAGGGAGAGGATTAGCTCAACCAAATCTCTCCAATGCCACACACTCACACGGACACAGAACACACACAGAGATAGGGACCAGACCACACACAATCACACAAAACACACTCACAGACCACACATACTCACACACAAAACACACATACACAGCCCGAAAATAAAGACATAAAAAAAAACAGATTTATGTATATTGTGGTGAAAAAAATACAGAGATCTATGAAAAAAAATACGATTTGGTCTGTGATGTTCAGATCTATGTATATCTATGCATATATATATACAGATCTATGTATATATATACATAGATCTTTTATAATAAAGGGGTTACACTTACCTTTACAGCGAGGGAGAGCTCGATAGAGGAGATATGAGACACACGTAGTCGATGAGAGACGAGGAGCCTTCTTCTTCATCGAAGCTTCAGAGAAAACGAAGTGAGACCAGAAATCGTCTTCTTCTTCGCCTGGGTTCACGCCATGGAGGATCCAGATTAGAGAGCTGCTGCCTGGGGTTGAGTTGAGAGAAGTGCGAATGGAAAAGGACGAAAAAGCCCAATATATATAGTCCAACGAAAAATAATGGTATTTGTTGCTAACAGAGCTCGAAGTGGAGACCTCATTAAACCCAATCACCGCGTGTTTCTGTTTTGAATGTTTCCTGGAACACAAATTTTTTGTTCCCATTTTCCAGCCTTGTTTTCAAGACAACTTAGATAAAACATAAAACAAAAACAAAAACAAATACCAAACATGTCTTTGTTTGTTTTTTTGGTAAAATTTGAAAACAAAAACACAAAACACAAAACAAAAACACCAAACAAACTGCCCCATAGTATTTCCTTTTTTTTTATGAGTTATTATTGGATAATTATACTAGCGAATTTATTTCAGTCGAACACCACCCAAACAATAACGAAGATTAATATATAAAAAAAAGGGTAAATCCTATTTTACTTCCTGAAAGATACAAAAATTATTAAATTGTCATATGAATGATTAGTTTTCTCACATTACCTTTAAAAAGAATAAAAATGTTACAATGTAGTTTATCGTCTTATTTTTTGTTTGATCGTCCATCTGTTTTGTGTCAAATCAACCAATTATGAATCATAAAATAGATAGACGATCAAATGAAAATAAGACGATGAATCACATTATAATATTTTTTATTTTTTAAAGGGTAATGTGAAAAAATTAATCATTCGAAGGGTAAGTTGAGAATTTTTATATTTTATAAGGGACAAAATGAGATTTTTCCAAAAAAAAAAAAAACAACTATGAATATCTCACACAGGTCGAATCACATCCACTGCCAGCAGTAACACAGACGCGTCATGCTACCTCCCATTTTTGGTTTTCGCGCGACCCACATTCCGACCTCTCCCTCCCTCCCAAAAGTTTCTTCCCGCTTCGAATTTCACAGCAACATTGGAGCCCAAGTCCTAATCTAACCTGAAACAACCGTTACTTTAAAAAAATAATATTTTTTTCCAAAAAATATTTTTATAATAATTTAATGATACTTTATCTACTTTTCATTCCATATAACCTATATTTATTCTTTGTTGTTTATTCACCTTCTCCCAACAAATCTATTGAGTTCGACTAGACCACGTCTTCAATCTTGCCTCTGCGAATTCGATTGTTTTTCTCGGAAAATTAAAATTTTCCTGGGAAAAATTAATCTCGTAGTTTCTTCTGTAATAGATTCGAAGATTGGATTCTCAAAGTTTGCCGGATTTTCCCTCCTTGATTTGTTTGAGAGCAGATTTCGTATAGGTCTGGTGAATTTCGTTGGTTTTGCCGTCCATTGTTTAAATTAGGGTTTCTTACCAGATTCTCCTGAATCGAGGCTGGTATTGGAATTTATGCCGAAGGAATTATCGGCTATCCGAAATCGGAAGTAGTCTGCCTAATTGTAAAACGCGATTTTGAGTTTGGAATTGTTTGATTTTTGATGGTCCGATGTAAAATTAGGGTTTCGGTTTTTCGGGTTTATTAGGTGAAATTTGTTGGTTTCAAATTCAATGGTAGAATTATATTGACAAGTAGGATGATTATTAAACGAACGATGAAATTCGAAACGCCGAATTTGAAACGGTGTCAATTTGAAGAAATTGATTGTGAAGACGACGACGAAGACGCGTGTTATGTGAGTAGGAAGGAGAGAAGCACAGACGTGTCGTGCTCCGTTCCTCTAAATAGTTTCGATCAAATTGGTGAAGATCAGTTTGAGGATTATAGTGGCATTGTAAATTCTTGGTACTCCAGTGTCTCATGTTATGTCGGAGAAGTCGAATTAAATCCGAGGATTCAGAGAGGTCGAAGAGGTATACCTAAGGGAGCGGGGGGTTATCGGCCTCCGTTATTCAAGTCTTCGCGAGGGCGAGTGCAGGTACTTCCGACTAAATTCAATGATACGGTTTTGGAGTCGTGGAGTAGTAAGAAATCAAAGGTTCAGGAGTACGAAGAATGTTTTGATGCTGATGATGGTGGTGTTCGGAATGTAATGTTCAGTAAAAAGAGAATTAAGCGCCAAAGCTCTCATGGTAATGGGCAATTCAAGAAACGTCGGATAGAAGACGGGTTTAGCTACCAAAAGCATCATAAGCTTATTGCTAAGGAAGTGGAAGTGGGATGTGTCGATGCCGGAGATTTGGACCACAAAATGTCCAGTTCAAGGAGTTCGATAACGTCAATTGATGATGGGAACTTTTTGCCGTTGGTAGATAGTGATGAATATCTAACAAGGTTTGCTAGTAAATTTACAGGGGTGGAGAAGTTGGAGAAGAAGGAGAAGAAGGAGGCAGAAAGGAAGGAGGATTTTTATAAGCCACAGGAATTTGTTCTGGGTGACATTGTTTGGGCAAAATGTGGGAAGAAATATCCAGCTTGGCCGGCTATTGTGATCGACCCCCTATGTCAAGCTCCAGAAAGAGTTCTGAGGGCTTGTGTCCCTGACACTATCTGTGTGATGTTTTATGGGTTTTCAAAAAGTGGAAAGAGGGTAATTTTATATCTCCTCTCTGTTTTGTTAGCTCCTCTCCTTTTATACTACAGTACATGTATACTTATTTATTTATTTTTAACGTCATTGGACATACGTAGTGACTGATGTAAATATTTATATGTGGACATGTGTTCTTACAGCTACTTTAGGACCTAAAGTTTTTGTTATTGGCAGGATTATGGATGGGTGAAGGATGGAATGATTTTCCCTTTTCAAGAGTATATGGACAGGTATGTGCAATACAGAGTTAGCCAAAACTGCAATTATATTGTGCTTGGATTACAGAATGTTTTCTTCTATTTCATTGCGTTTGAGTTTACTGTGTTTTCTTGTTCAGATTTCGTGGCCAGACTAAGTTATATGGAAGCAAGCCAAGTGATTTTAATATGGCAATAGAGGAGGCAGTTTTGGCAGAACATGGCCACACTGATGCAGACCTTCGGACTGTCCAGGAAACTTATCTGGTTGCAAATAATGGTGAAACCCAAGAGGCAACTGGTTTGAATCTGGATCAGGAATACTGTTTCCATAACCAGGCAAGTTCCTGCATAGCCAGTTTTCTTGTATTTTTTCTATCTTTGCGTAAATTCCAATGACATTTTTGGGGCAAACAATGATATTATTTTGCAACACAATGAAAATGAAAGGTAGTAGTCAGTCTGACAATATTAGATTCTTTCTGAAGGTTACACACTTGAAGAACATTAATATTAAATGTCCTCTCAAGTACAGTGCAAGAGTTGATCCCAGATAGTCATGATATTCTGGTAGTGTCTGGAGGTTTAGGGTAGGAATTAAGACCTTATAGTACACTGTAATGTATGGGGAGATTGTTTCCAATTTTTTGTGATTTCTATGATGAGTTGGTGACACGCTTGTTAACAATAAGGTTTGTAAAATTGGGTTTGCTGTCACCCTTTTTCTGTTAACAGATTGTTCCATTGTGATTTTAAGGTCTCATAGTGGTAATTAAAGTGGGAAAAGTGAAAATGATTTCATCACATGTAATAACATATAGGGAGCTTTTCTGTCTTTCTTGTGGAGGTAAGTATCTGGTAGAATTATTACATCCAGTTGATTCTAGGTATCTAAAAGTGAATGTTGTGATATATTTTTGTTCATATCTGTTCACGTTTTGGTAAAACATTTATATTTTATACCCTGCAAAGATAGCTGTATCATTGTTAGAAGTTATGTTTCTTTTGTTTTATTTATTTATTTTTACAACTGATAGTATGTTTCACTAAAATAGCCTTGGAAGGAGGATGCACCCATATGCGTGCAATATACAAACTCATTTATCTGCAAATAAATTATGTCTACTGAAAAATCCAGGAGACGAGAGTGGATCCAGAATTTTTTTTTAGAGGGTTTCTTGTTTATTGTATGCATGATTATTAAAATAATTGACTGATAGTTGATTAATCTATCACTGGGCAACATTGAATGCTTTTCAGTTAATTATCTGTTGATCTTAAGATGGAGGGCTCCTGCCTATTGTGCAGATTATTGATCTCTTTGAAATCTAAAATGAATAATTGTAACAAGATCGTGTAAATCCTAGGATATGTCATATTCCTTTTTTCTTTTTGTTATTCTTATTTAGTTCCATTAGCGATGCTTTTGAAATGGGGGCTGACTTCATCCTGATTCTTTCTTTGCAGAATGTGTATGATAAGAAGAAAGACACACGGACCTGTGACAGCTGTGGCTTGATTCTTCCATGCAAAATAATGAAGAAAATGAAGAGCACAAATTTTGAAGCCCAGTTTTTATGTGAACATTGTGCTAAGGTTTCGAATGATAAGTAATTTATGTTGCTAATTTTTTGTTTATAAATAATGTACTTGTATGTTTTTGAAGTGCAAGTTTGTTTCTAAATAATGTTATGGTTGTTGCAGTTACGAAATTCAAAACAGTATTGTGGCATATGCAAGAAGATTTGGCATCACTCAGATGGCGGGAATTGGGTGAGACTATATTAGTTTAATTGGGTCTACTGTTCTTTACCGTATCAAGAAAAATGATCGATTCTGTGACTCTTGATTGGATAAAATCTTTGGAATAGGTATGCTGTGATGGCTGTGACGTTTGGGTTCACGCTGAGTGTGCGAATTTTTCCTGCAAGCTCTTCAAGGTATACCCGTGGATCATACGTATTTTGCATTGTTGTGGTTGGGTTTTCTTACTTAAGTTCATGAGATGGCAAGGATCACTAATTAAAAAATGCTTTAAAGGATTTGGAAGCCGCTGATTATTACTGCCCTGAATGCACGGCAAAACCTGATTGTGGATTGCCGGTATTTGAGAAATGGCAACCTGAAGTCAGGTACCTCACAAGTGCATACCATTAATCTTTCCGTGCAGTTTATTTGCTTGTGGAAGCGTAATAACTTTCTCAAAAGTTAGTATGCTAATACTGTGACAATCATATGAAAGTATGCTAATACTGTGACAATCATACGAAACAGGTCAACGGAAAACAATGGACAAACTGTGCTTCCAGACAAGATAACTGTTGTTTGCACTGGCATGGAAGGGATTTATTATCCAAGTCTTCATTTGTAAGCTCTCATGCATAAACATGAGTTCTACGAAAAAGTTTTTGTTGCATTGTTCTTTTACATTCTGGAAATCTGTTGTTTGAAGTCTGAAAATGTGGTCAACCTGTGCATGTACCCAAAATTTGAGTTTAGAATTATGTTCGTTGATTTTGTAGTTGATGGTCATCAGCTTACAGTTGTAATTACATAATTTCAGCCTTTTTGAACATGGCTAGTCCATCTTCATCTAAGGTAGGACAAGGGCAAGAGAGTTGAGGACTAGATACTGGATCTCACCTCTAGCTGGTTTTAGAAGAAGTGGGGTATTGATATCTGGCAGAGGGAGGGCTTACCCTGTTTTGTAGCCAAACGTCACCTTGGGCTTTTAGACCCAAAAAATGAAATCATTTTATTTTGGTATATTTTCATGCCAAAATTTTCAAATATGATATAATTTCATATGTCCATATGATATCCTAAATTCACAATTACTTAGTCAGATATCATTTTTGTAAATGATTTCATTTGTTTTTGCTTGAGTAGCTTAATTTAGGTACCCACTTTGGCAGGAACTACTCGAGTCATGGTTGTCTTAATTTTGTCCTGCTCTGTTATGATAAAACGACAGAAAGATTGTCCTTTTTTGGTATGATAAAACAACAGATCAGGAACAAATATGACGTAAAATATAAACGTAAAATTGAATTTCAGTCAGTCTCCTGAGTTCTTGACCACCTTGTTTGTTTTCGACTGACCATGATTTGTGAATTTTGGTGTTGCTCCAATGCTGATTTATGGCAATCTGAATTAGTCAAGTTGGCATGATATTTAATTTAGTCGAATTTACTTGGATTTCAGAGTTGAGTGTACGTGTGGTTCATGTGGGAAAAGGAAACAAACACTTAGTGAATGGGAACGACATACAGGTTCCAGAGCCAAAAAATGGAAGTTCAGCATTAAAGTGAAGGGTTCAATGCTGCCGCTGGAAAAATGGGTTCGTAACAGAACCCTTTTATCTTTGCTTAATTGTGATGCTTGTATGGCGTTGGTGATTTTATCTCGTGGTGTTCTTTTCTATCTGTTCAGTTCAGAGCTATACTCTATGCCTAATATCACAGTCGAAGGACCATAAAGAACTATAACTCACATTTTTCTTTTTCTTTTCCCTTTTCTTTTTTCTTTCATGTTTGTGTAGGGAGAAAATAAATCTGTATATTTTATGTTCTCGACTAACTTTCAAGATGTTGCAGATCACCGAGTATACTGCACATGGCTTTAATCCTCTAAAGTTAGATAAGCAACAGCTATTTGCTTTTTTGCAAGGTAATTGCTTATATATCTCTCTCTCTGAAACTTCAATGACATTATTTTTCTTTATAGCACCTGAGACATGTTGGTGAATTAATTTTCAACAAGAAAATTATTTGCTTTTACTGCTTTCCCTTTTGACAGAGAAATATGAGCCTGTTTATGCAAAATGGACAACAGAACGATGTGCTATTTGTAGATGGGTTGAAGATTGGGACTACAACAAAATTATCATCTGCATCAGGTGTTCCCATCATCCATAAATCTTTACGTTGGATTCGTTTTATGGATTTTATGTGAAATAAAAGTTATTGGATTGCATAAAATTGGACCTGAGTAGAGCATTAAAAAAAAAAAAAAAGTAGAATCATCTGATTAGATTTTCTGCATGGTCCAGGTGTCAAATAGCTGTCCATCAAGAATGCTATGGAGTGAGAAATGCTCAGGATTTCACTTCATGGGTCTGTAGAGCATGCGAAACTCCTGATGTTGAGAGGGACTGTTGCCTCTGCCCTGTAAAAGGCATTCCATCTGATATTTTGACAATTTAGTTGTTAAAATATGTTGTTTCATTTGTGGTTTGCAATTCTTTATTATAACTGAATTACTGCTCCTGTAGGGGGTGCTCTGAAGCCAGCTGATGTTGACAACTTGTGGGTTCACGTCACGTGTGCATGGTTTCGGCCTGAAATTGCTTTCTTGGATGTTGAGAAAATGGAACCTGCTGTTGGAGTTCTTAGAATTCCATCATATTCTTTTGCAAAGGTTATTTTCCTTCTTGCCTCAAATAAAGTAGTTCTCTGGGGGAGATTACATACCCGCATACAGAGCAAAATGTGACCTTCCTTACAAAGATGCTAATTATTGTAGGAATGGATTCATCTCGGTTCCTTTTTTTTTTTTTGAGTAGAACATCTAATTTTATGGTTGATCGGACACAATAGTTGGCTTTCTTGGCTTTACTGGTTCAACTGTTCTGATGTATGGTTTTGTCTGTCGGCTCTCTGATTTAGTAATGCTATTTGGCGATCTAAGTATTCAGCCATTGTCATCTAAAGTGCTTTATTTGAATGAATACAGGCGTGCGTAATTTGCAAGCAGACTCATGGGTCTTGCACGCAGTGTTGCAAATGTGCCACTTATTTTCATGCAATGTGTGCGTCGCGAGCGGGATATTGCATGGAGGTAAGTTTCTCCACAATTTGTTTTTTGGCATTGAATATGAAACTCTAATTTCATTGGAGATCCAAACTTAGCGAAGCAATTTTTTGCAAGACACAGAGGTGGTGTTTTATATTATTTGAAATTTTGAAGGCTTTGTCATTTTCTTATATCTTATATGCATGCCTATCTTGTAGTTGTTAATACTAGAGTTCTCGAGCCAGGAAGATAATGAGCAATATAATGTTTTTCAGAAAAAAAACAAGAAGCTATTAGGTATACCAGTATTATCCTACCAATTTGGAGTGAGCCTTCTTTGGTTGGGGTTAGGGATGAGGAGGGAGTGGGCATAAACCTGACTTCCAGCTATATATGCAGGAATTTGGATGTAGTTAGAAAAAACACACTTGGTTCTCAAACTTGAATAATTGAGATTTCTGCTATTATTCTATCACTAATAATATCGAGAATCTCATGTTTCTTCTACTTGGAACCTTTTTTCTGAGTATCTAATTTTGCAAATCAAGTTGAGTGCTTTTAGATTTCTTGTTGCATTAAAGTAGTTTTTAGTTTTTTGATGGTGGAGAATAGGGTAAAGGAATATAGAAAGTGAATCTCATTTCCAAAAGAAAATCTAGACCAGGAAGGGAGGGAGGGAGGGATTTCAAGATCCCCATGCTCAAAAAGTCACTTGAATTGTTTGGATTCCATTATCACATTTTTTTTATGATTTTTTGTTTTTCAATCTTCCACCTCATCCATGTACCCATAAACACTCACATCTTTGGTTTGAAGTGGTTCATTGATTTCATAATTTAAATTTCAGCTGCATTGCTCGGAGAAGAATGGAAGACAGATAACAAAATGGGTATCATATTGTGCTGTTCATAGGTAAGAACTAGGCTCTCTCATCCTTTCTTTTTTCCTCTTTTTCCATAGACATTGATATTACGGTCAGTCTTTTTGTTTTTCGAATTGTAAACCCTGGTCTCTGTTTCAGACGAAGGTCCATATGAGGACCCAGTAAGTTTGATCTGATGTTCATGCTATCAGTATCCAAGGAAAAAGTATCGGATGGACCTTCCTCTCATTCCCAGGGAAAATATGTCCCAATAATAGTGATATATGTGTATATTTATCATGTGTGTATGCGAAGAATTTTGGGTGTGTTAGAAAGCTGCGTAGAATATATAGACTTGTAGAATTGGATTATGATGTGCAACAGGCATTTGAGCCTAGAACTGATGAAATTTGGGGAAAACATGGAACCGGTCACTATACTGGGATTTTCTTGCTTACTGTTACTGATATACTTTTCATATGGTTCATTTTGATCGTAATGTTGGCACTGTTAATATAGTTAATAGACATTAATCATTTAGAGTTACACTCCATTATCATATTCTTGCTTGAAAATTTCCGAAATTATATGATCTCTGGAATTTGGATTAATCAGTAATAACTGATATGCAATAGCCACCAATTGATTAGATGATTTTTTTGATACATTTCCTTCATTGCAGGGCCCCAAATCCAGATAATGTTTTAGTCATGCAGACTCCCTTCGGAGTTTTCTCAACACGAAGCTTGCTCCAAAACCAGAATCAGCAACAGGTCTTCCAGGGATCAAGGCTCATTTCGTCTAAGAGAACAGAACTCCATGATTCTTCAACTGCAGGAGCGAATGAGATTGAGCCGCTATCGGCTGCAAGATGTCGCATCTTCAAAAGATCAAACTGTAAGGTATACATGGAATTACGAATGCCTCTTGAATGTGTCAGAATCAATTTCTTCTTTCAGGGGACTACCTTTGCTTCTTGTATGTTATTCTATGTACTGCTGCAAAGCTTGCTTGGCCTTCTTCATTACTGTTATTTTTGGTTTTTGGGTAAATTATGCATGATACCTCAATGTAGGGGAATTTTCCTGTCAACCCCATGAAACTAATACTTGTGGCACTAACCCCCCATTCTAGAAAAAAGGTTGTTTTGTATACAGGGCTCTTGCCTATGGCAGGATGAGAAGTCAGTAAAGGGTATGTAGTCTTGTCTTCATGTTGGAGAGATTGATTTTTCGACTCAAATAGGCACCGTATCTCTTGGGTGGATGAGTCTTTGTCATTGCTCCACATCCGACGTCGAGTTAACCCCCCATGACCAATTCGAATTGAAGTTTACTTAACATACCCCGCAGTAGCTGAAGCCTCTTGCTTTGGGCCACCCTTTAATGTTAACTGAACATATAAATGACAGTCCCGTCCTTACAAAACAATAGACATGTAAAATTTGTCATTGAAAGTCGAGAGTTTTCTCCTTTTGAATTTTCATTTCTCTCTCACTTTTGCCCACAAGGCACAACAATTCTCTGCTGCCAATAATTATTAGCATCATCACCTCAAACAAACCTTTAACCTTCTCTCTTTCTTACTTTCTCTCTCTCATATCTTTGATCAACACCATCCAGCCCAACCAATCACCCACTCATAGCTCTGTGTAATTTAACCCTAATATCTACTTCCTCTCTCCCCCTTTACATCCCAAATATTCTACACATTTCTTCCCCTTTCCACCAATTAAGTGTCATGCAATTTGAAAACCATCCACAGGACGGTCTTTTTTACCTCCGACCATTGCCTCCTCCATCTACTACCTGCTCATGCTTTCAAATATATGTTGTCCTAACTCACTGCATCTTTATCTCCCTCAACTCAAAACATCCACCATCGAAACTACATCGCCACGCACTCCACCATCCCTGATGTTATTGCACCAAAGCCGCTACCATAGAGAGTTTCACTCCTTTAGTCCACATTTTAGTCCGCTACCAAAGCGATGCCTGAGCAGGTACTCCAAGTTGGCTCCTAAGTCATAACCAACAGTTAAGCCAACAGAAGATGCTATTCAGGGGTTGCTTGAGCTTTAATGAATCAGTGGGTTGTGTTTGATGGGTAAATGGTGCGGGGTTTGGGTTTTGCGATAGAGACAACAAAAATTGAAAATTTTTACAATTGGAAAAATAATGAAATACTCCCAGTACGTGAATGGAGATGGCTTAGAGAGAAAGGAACATCGAACAAAAGAAGTATGTGAGGGTGCTGGTTCAGTGGTGGTGATGTATGTAGGCAATTATGGTTAGGATTCCAACTTGCAGTGGCCATGGCTGCAGCGAGCTGTATTAATTTAAGGGAGAGGGACAGCAGATCTTTATGCATTTTTTATTTTACTTATTAATCTAAACTGACAATTTGGTCATAAAATCATTAAGCTTGTCATATGCAAGCCACATGATTTCTATCCAATTATTTGTGAAGTAATCCTAATGGAGGTAGGTCCCCTGTAGCACAACCTGTCTGCCTTTTAGTTCAGGCCGTAAGTGATCAAAAGGCGTAGATTGAAGGTCCCATGTAGTTTTCTTTTTCCTTGTGGTGGCTGAGTCTATTTCTTCTTCTTTTTTGAATTTATATTTCCTTGAACATTGTAGTTTTCTCTCTCCTTTTTCTTGTCTCATTTTTATTTTTTGTTCTTGTTTTCTAGAAAGCTGGAGAGGAGCCAATATCCCACCGAGTAATGGGGCCAAGCCATCATTCCCTAGACGCAATAGATTGCTTAAGCTCACACAGAGTAATTTTGTTCCTTTGTTACAGTAGAGTTTTTCAATTGTGTAATATGATTTGCTCTCATGTTTTATTTTGAAGATCTTGAATCCGGTTCAGCTCTAGGTTTGATTAATTTATAATTTACTTGTTCCTCTTTCTTTCCGCAGGAAGTTGAAGATGCAAAGAATTTTGCTACATTCAACGAAAGGCTTGACCATTTACAGGCAAATTATCTTTCACCTTGAGCAGTAATATTATCAGCCGGATATGATATTTACACTTTCTTTTGTTTTGTTTCATTTCTTCAGAGAACGGAAAATCATCGGGTTTGTTTTGGTAAATCTGGAATTCATGGATGGGGTCTCTTTGCACGACGGAACATTCACGAAGGAGATATGGTACTACTTAGTGATGAAATTGATTGAGAGGACTATGTCTATTAACCTTTCCTCTCTCCTCTCTCTTGTGGGTTTCTAATGTCAAGTATCTTTTCTGTCAGATCAACATGTAACAAATCACATACAGATCGATAGACACTAAACTTCTCTTTTTGTAATCCTCTTTTCGATATAATAGTGCCATCCCCTGTTTGTTCCTTCCATTCTGTAGTGTCGAATTTTTATTTTTTGTTTGGATTGCTTGAAAATGATGCAACCTTAATGTTGCTCGATATTTGTGTCTCCAGGTTCTTGAATATCGTGGTGAGCAGGTGAGGCGGAGTGTTGCAGATTTGAGGGAGGCATGCTACCGGTTACAGGGCAAAGATTGCTATGTGAGTAGATCCTCTGTCCTTTGCCTCTACGTCTGTGTTTATGTGTGTGCTGAAGGGCTAGCTCAGACATGCCTATGCTTAAAGCTAAACCTAAATCTTTCTGTGGTTTTATCACGACCTTAAGATTTAGACACATACACGCTTAAGGGCTTTGCTTGGACACGTCAATGCCTGCCCAAGCTAAACCTAAATCTTTGACTAGTGTTATCACGACTGTAAGATTTAGACTGTTGAATTCTGACAGGGCGAAGTCATTGTGTTGAATTATGACTGGGCCAAGTCATTAATGATAATTCAGATAAATAGCAACTGTAGGCAGGGAAATGGCAGAGGAACTCCCTGTTGTTGTTTTCCTTTTTTATGACTGTCAGTGGTTTCAGATGGGTTTACTTTCACTTACTAGATGCTGTAACCCACATACGTATTCTTCATCTTTTTTACAAATAAAATTGTGCATGATCACATTGATATTTAACTATGCTGCCAATTTACCTAATTGGCCTTTCATTTTGCTTCTCCATTTGTTCCTTACTGATGGCTTTTGTAATTCTAATTCTGGTTCTTATGTTCAAGTTTGATGCCATGGTGTGCAGCTTTTTAAAATCAGCGAGGAAGTGGTAATTGATGCCACAGATAAGGGCAATATAGGACGACTAATCAACCATTCTGTAAGTTCCCTTTTCTCCCGTGTATGGTGAACCAGTTTGCAAGTTCTTGTTATAAACAACAGCAATTTTGTATGTTCACCATTTTGGTACAAGATGGAGAAGGGAAGCGATTTTTGTTGGGTTGCAGAATGCTGTGGGTATATTGTTTATTGCTTGCAAATGGTGGAGGTTGACCTTTATTAGTTGCTCAGTTGAGCACTGGTTTGGTTTGGTTGGCTTAGGTCAGATTGGTCATTTGTGCTGGTAAAGTTTCGTTTGATGCTAATGTTGCTTCTTTGGTGACAAATTTGCCAAATGTCCATTAGGTTGATTTACTGTGCACATGATAGACCAGCAGCCACTGTTTATTCAACGATATTATGATTGTGAATGGCATGTGTGCATGAGATTGAGGTTGAGCTGTGCTTCAATGGCAAATACTGAATTTTAGGTTTTTTGATCCCAGTCCAACCTACTCACCAGTGTCAAATCCTCATGAAAAGTTTATATGTTATTTCTTTTTTCACCTCCTTTTGACCACTCTGTATCTCTTACACAACCGGTCCAAAACCTGGATGAAAGTAGAGGGTTGCGTCAAGTATCAAATGGTAAATGTAAATTTTGTTAAATCCCTTATGAGCAATTAGTTTATATAACAAACTACGGACTTATTTATGGAGTTGTTAGAATGTCTTATGTGGTCTGTATACTGATTTGTATGCATTGATGATAATCATTACCCCTTTGCTGCAGTGCATGCCCAACTGCTATGCAAGGATCATGAGTGTGGGTGACGAAGATAGACGAATAGTTCTTATAGCTAAAACCAACGTCTCTGCTGGCGAAGAGTTAACGTATGACTTTTTGACCTCTCTCTCTCTCTCTCTCTTTGAATTTGGCTACAGAGGTTACTTCCATTCTGAATTGGTTCTTTCACCTTGGTGTTCATTTGCACATTGGCATATGTTCTTTTTCTGTTACAGGTATGATTACTTGTTTGATCCGGATGAACGTGATGACCTTAAAGTGCCCTGCCTATGTAGAGCTCCCAACTGTCGGAAATTCATGAATTAGGTTACAGTAGAAGAATGGATATTCATTTTTTCTCCGCATGGGGCATTGTTGGCCCTTCTCTCTCAACCCATGAGAACAACACTCAATTTTTTCGGAAAGTAGACATCGCAGAATTATACCAGAAAGAGCAACGTGTGATTGTTTCATACCCTCCATTTTTATTTCTCCAATTGCAAATGAAATGTAAATTCACCAGCCGTTTGGCTGGGTATCTTTTGTGAATCATTTGGTTTTCCTTCAATGTAAAAGTTTATTCGTTATTCTTTTTTTGTGATTCTGCTTAATAAAACGTTCATGAGTTATTGAATTGGGTTATTTTTTTTCTTTCCAAAAGTCAATGCTAGAATTTGATGTTTTGTATACCTAGTTTTCTTTGATTTAACAGTTAAGGATATTTGGATTAATTTACGTGTATTTTGATTAATTTTTTTTTTGGTTTGGTCAAAAGTAGATTATTCACGTTGAGATTGATGTATTTATGAGAGATAAATTTTTTATAGTTTGATTTCAAGGAGTTGTTAAAATTTGAATTCAGAATGTTTGAATTTATAATTTGTCTCTGTTACTACTTAAGTTATTCCTTAAAATTTTCTCTAAATTTTCTTAGACTAGATTGAGAATTACTGTGTGACCTTATGCCTCATATCAGAAAAAAATCATGTGCAGTAAATTCTTCAACAATTTTAATTAAGTCAAGTCATACTCAAACCCAAGGGCCATGGGTTTGTCCCAATGGCATGAGTGTTGTTCCCTACTAAAATGTCTAGGAATCGAGTTACTACGACTCAAACAAATGTAATATTTTCTCTCTAGTTATAATTGGAATAGTAAAAAAATTAAAAATACAATGGTTTGTAAAAAAGTCTTAATATAATTCTTTATTTTTGTCCATAAAACAATTAAAATAATAGACGGAGATTGGCTTTAGTGCACAAAACTTTCAGTAGACGTGCAACTACCCAAGTCACCCCCTCTTGTTTCTCATTTGAATCTGGCCTTCGCGCGCCTATAAATACTAATTTCGAACAAGCAAGGAATTCACTCTCAGTCATATCAGTTCAAACTGTTGTGTTCATTGCCAGAGAGAGAGCAACGAACATGGGGAAACGACTGAGAAGAAACAAAATCTGTTCCTGCGTGTCTCCTCGATTCTCCTTTCTCACTCCTCATTCCATCTTCTCCTGGTTCTCTCTCTCTCTCTCTCTCTCAACACAGATATAACACATATGATGTAGGCTATGCACAATTACACGCTTGCTCAACACATTCGATCATGCACACATATTGCTGAAAATTGATCTCGTACTCGTAGGTCTTGAAAGCTCAATAGTCTCTGTTTCTCTCTTTTCTGATGAATCCGGTAACATTAATCATAATTTGAATTTTCTAAGTTTTTTTTTTTGGTGCGAAAATATCTTTGGAAAAATGAGTTTGAAAGTGAATTTTTGAATTTTGTTTTGAATTTCGTGAGCTCAATGCTTTCTTTCCAATCTGATGATTGAATTTCAGTGAATTAATTGAATTGAATTCGAATTTTAGCTGTACATCGATGTTCAATTGTTTATCACGATGATGATCGAGCTTGTTTTGACTGGATACTTGGATAGTATAATAGCTTCATTTTCGTGTACACAAACAATTACAGATCAAATGACCGGTAATAATAGCTTCATATTTAGATAGACCGCCACTTTAGATCGAATGAACGGACCGTAATTGGTCTGAGATTTTTGAAGTCTGAAGCGGTTGATACTTGATCACGATGGCCGTCTTCTGGCTAATTTATGTGTTTTCACAGTATATCTACTTTTTCTGTTTCTTGTTGAATTTTTTTAGCTCTAAATTTGTTGATGTATCATCAACTATGATTTAAAAAAATATATATGTGTGATTTTTTTGGTAGTCTCAGCCTCTCAGGTTCTCTGTTGTTGATTAGGCTTTTTACACGTCAAAGATGAGCTCAACTGATTTAATCAAGTAGTTAATCAGGCTTAGTTTGTTGACGTTTTAGTTTTTTCAGGTCTAAAAACAACCCAACTTTTGATATTCAACTCTTACCTTCTTTTGTTTTCCTACATAATGTAAATTTTCAAACAGATCATTACAAAATTAACCATAATACATGTACAAGACCTGTGAGGTCTATAAATTACTAATACATGCATTTATCTATAAATTATTAATTCAAACGCTAGTTTCTAGTTTTTCATCGTAGAAGACTTCAGTTAGTATGGACAGTTTTTAACAGAAGGTATCAGAGGCCTAAACTGGAACTTGCTTATTCAAATTAGTTCTTCGGCTTTTGTGGCTGAGGAAACGAAGAAAATAGAAAGCTATTGGAAATTGGCTATTAAGTTCAGATTTTCTGTTGATTGAGCTCTGTAAGGTCAATAACTAAGCTTAATTAATAATTAGTCGAAAATTTCTGAAATTCAGGAGTTGATTTTTATTTGCTGCTCCTACTTTTTCTGAGGAACCAAAGAGATCATAAGCATAATTTTCACCAGTGAATTAAGCTGTGGAATTCAGTGAATAATTGGCCCAATACAGATGTGACCATTTTTACTTTTTCCTTTTATAAATTTTAATTGAGGTTGAGACTCGAAAGTTATGAACTCTCAAGCTCTAATTTTCCGTGTTTGCTTATAGTTAAGTTAAATACATAAAATGAGAGAACCTTTTTGATCAGAAACTCTAGAAAAAGAAAATACTATATTTGTCCTTGATTTGATCTAGTGCTGGAAATGTTATTCAATGTTTTTGTATTTGTATGTTCTGAGCTTTGTTTTTGCGCTGTGAACACCAAAAAGGCACGAAGAAGACATCTGGACCGAAATAGCCAAGTACTTGGATGGAAAGTCTCTGTTGATGCTTGCAGCAACATGCCAGTGGTTCCATCGCCTTATCATGGAGGAGAGCATTTGGAAGTTTGCCTGTTTGCGTGATCTTCAGGTCCCCCATCCTGGAAATGTGGGCTTCAAATGGTTCAAGCTTTATGCTACGGCTTTTGGTAAGAATTGGGGCCTTTGACTGTTTTACCTCAGCTACGTGATACTGATACTGCAATGAATTAGGATGATTTGATGCGTGTCTCACTCTGATCTAATTTATTAGGGACTTCCTTGCAGATGGAAGTCACTCTTACATTTTCCATCAGCAGGAGAAACATATTGGTGACTTTTCTTTCTTGTTCACTATTATTAATTATTCGTAATTAGTGATAGTTGTTTTAGGGAAGATATTCAGACGGGCTTGTGATTACCAAAGATAGGAGGTCTGTCCAATTAAGTTCTGAAACTTAACTAGGAATTGAATGGCTAGAGCTACCTATCTTTGCTGGTCTCAGGACCTCCTGATCATGGGCATAGATGCTTCTATAGATTCTAGGACTATATCCCTTATTATAGTTCCATATCACATTACACCACAGAGAGGTGAGATTTAACAAGGCTAAAGAAGCTAGAGAACTATTCATGCTAAATCGAATGACAATACAGTCCCTCCACGGTTTTTGCTTCATAGGATTGGTCTCTGAAAATAGTTCATTTGGTGGCATTTGTACCACAATATGCCACTAATTTCTGCTTCACACTCTAGTAGAGTAGAAAGCTTAAAACAAAAAAATTTAAGTAGTTTCCAAAACATGGGTGGCAATTTACAGCTTTATACTTTCTTTCAAACAAAAGCAAGCTGAACTGAGTGGTGTACACTACCTTTTGTAAGAGACTTGCTTTGTGAAGTGTTCAATTTGATTAGATGTCATGCAGGGTATAACCTCATTCCCTTCATATATAAATAGCAATTTCAGACTCACGATTTTCTTTTGAAAATATCAGATTGGATGCGAATAGGAGCATTTTTCTTTGACTCACCAGTTGCTTTCCTTACGGAGAATTTGATTGCTCCAAGGAAAATCCCACAAGGAGAGACTGTGGAGAAAATGCTGCAGTTGCATGGCTGCTGCGTGTTAAACAACATCAAGACTGGAATTTGGATAGCTGGTACTTTCTAGTTGACTACTTCACTGAAAAGTTCTTAGGAGTACTTAAAATGTCATCAATTTATAGTTGCACTAACCTGCTGCATATTCCAATTGGGATGATGGTTTTTTCAGATTTACAGCTTGTTCGATGCCCTGTTTGTGACCTTAATACGTGTGATGGTATGCATCCTGTCCCTATACTTGGAAGAAAAAGTTATCAATTTATTTACTTTCAGTAGTTAAGATGGATGTTCTTGGTTTATCACTAGTAAACACATGCAAGCCAATCAACAGGCCCAATCTGGAAAAGTCATACCTACAGAATTTGGGCCCTTAGGTCTGAATCACGTAAAAAAAAATGTCTGAATCACATAGCTGAGGGGATGGTGATAGTTTTCTAAGGGATATGTTGGGATACCTTTTGTGTTCACATGGTTTTCCCTTCAAGTTGATACTATACTTGTGTGCTTTGTGGATGTATGGGGCTAGAGTGTAGAATTACCTATTATAATTCCTAATGAATCTGTACTTAGGAACTTGGTAAATACAAAGCCAGATTTTATTATTTCACAGTTTACAGTGTATAATGATTTCTTGTATTCAATAAAATTCCAATAAACAGCAGACACTACAGCCAGTACACTACATATATCACATATGCATGTAGCTGTGGGTGTGCTCGTGTTTAGGATTGAATAATGTTTAAGTGTGAAAGCTGAGAAAGCATCCAGGACTTAGAAATAAGGCTCTGATTTTACAAAATAAATTGTAGGAACAATGCAGACATTGGATGCAAGGCACATAGAGCTGTTCCTGAATGAGGGATACAAGGATGGGAGCTGGGAGTATAATTTGTTAGGATCCCAAGATATCAAAAAGCATACAGAGACAGCTTCTGGTGGAATTTTTGACATCAAACATCTCAAGGATCCCTCTAACTCAGGTAATTTCCCATACTTCGTGATTGTGCCCTCCTATCATTGCAATGTCCTGCCTCTAAAACTCACCGTATTTATTGAGAACCCCTGATTTATTTTTAAATATGCCACCGAAATGACTGAGAGTTCTATTCTTTCACATGTTCTCGAACAAGGAGGAATGTTTACCTTATAATTTTTTTGCTCTCTATCTACTTTTCTACCTCCAATGTCTTCTTCATGAGACACTTAACCATGGTAAATGCAATTCATGGAACGATTTTTTTCTTGGGCTGCATGGGTTCATTTTTTTAACATTAGAAATATTTGAGACATCTGTTACTGTTTGTATAAACATCAACTCCTTTGAGTGATATGATTAGTTATTTCATGCCAGGAAAGATAAAGAACGATCCAGTCTAACTTGTAAGCGTGTCTTTCAGATATTTTTGATCTCAAGAAATGGGTGGGGAAACACAGTGACTGGCAGCCAAAAGCTATGATAACTCTCCATGCTGCAGCAGTCAACACAAATTTGCAAGAAAATGAAGGTATATATACTCCTCTTTATTTTTTTGATAGAAGTAAATATACTCCTAATACTTGAGCCTTTTATAAAAATGGTCTAAAGCAGGCATTCACGTAAAATACCATGCCATGAGAGCTGGAGATGATGGAAAAGTTGTTTCAATTCGAATATCTCAGCAACTCCTGTAATTGCGGCAAAATTCCACAAAGCTTAGCTCTCTCTCTCTCTCTCTCTCACACACACACACGCAGCAGGATCCTGGTGTAAGCATCATTTTTTTTGTTAAATTTTCAATATTGAGAGATTACAGGGGCAATTCACCACATAAAACAATTTGGTGTACATTCAGTCAGAGTAGAAACCTCTCAATCAATCTCATATAAATGTTAAAGGTAGAATACTATGGGAGTCTTCTTTTGCTTGTGAGAATAGTTGCTTGCATACTTTGCAAAATGACAAAACCAGCCAAAATCTGCTTATTTATGCACAATAATTTGGTTGTTATTAAACTGGTAAGGCCATAAGAGCTGACCAATTCCACCCGCATCTCAATGCAAGAGGTCCTCCTTTTCTATGAATAATACACACAACCTGCATGAGCTCTATCACTTTGCCCAACAGGAAGATATTCTCCTACACGAATTTAGTAAGTGGTTCCTTTTTTTATGATTGTAGGGATACCATTTGGTTGGCGTGGACCCCAAATCCAATCCAAGTTTACCCTGAAAATATCCCGTGTTTGCGTAAAATAATAATAATAATAAGTATTTGGATAAATTTGGTACAACCCGACAATATAACATATATCGTGATAAGAGAATAATTGTATGATAAATTTTAACCTGAACCCAAATGTGTATTAAACTCGAGTTACAGCCCAAGTGCATAATCCTAATTCAAGAGTCTAAATTCAAGCAAATATTATGGTTGGAAGATTCAAGCAGACACTCGAGTTTTCATGTTACATTGAGTCTGAATAAACCTCTCAAGAAGCCTAACCCCTGTGCAAATGTCCAATTATGTGATTTGACAATAACATGTGGATTTAGATTCGTAGTTAGAACTCTGAAAATTTAGTATTTCATGAGTCGTGGAGGCAACTATCTTCAATTCACACTTCATGATATTTGTATGCATGGCAAAAACCATCTATACAGAACTCTATCAAAGCACTCCACAACCTTGTATACACATCTATATATATTCCCACTTGTTCACAAGTATCAGCAGCCAAATTTGAGTTCCAAGTCCTAATACAGAGAGCAAATATGTCTCGTCTACTATGGAGTCTGGCCATTCTCTTACTAGTGGCGAGGTCGGCCATGTCTGCACCATCATGCACGGAGGTTGTAAACGAGGTGCATCCTTGCCTCGGCTTTCTACAGGGTAACGACCCATCTCCGGCTTGTTGTTCGGGCGTTAAGGACCTCAAAAACAATGCCAAAACCAAAGCAGATCGGGTTGCAATTTGTAACTGCATAAAGAAAGCTTTGTCTAACGTTAAATATGATCCCAACCGCCTAACTCTTCTTCCCCAAAAATGTGGGGTGAACTATAATCTGCCTCGAATCGACCAAAAATACGACTGCTCCACGTAAAAAACTCTCTCTCTCTCTCTCTCTCTCTCTCTCTCTCTCTCTCTCTCTCTCTCTCTCTCTCTCTCTCTCTCTCTCTCTCTCTCTCTCTCTCTCATGTGGTACATAATAACCTTGGCTTCTCATGCAGGATTCCCATGGAACGTGTACTTCATGCCAAGGCTCATAAAAATTTCTAGAGAGATGATACAAAGCACAGTATTTTGTGGACTATAAGCTCTCTGTCTTCGTGCAATAACCGAAAGACACTGCAAAATAAAACTCTGTAGCAGTGCTATATATGTATCAGTTGATCTCTTTGGTGAAATAACAGCACTATATAATATATATTCTACAAAACATGTGCAATCTCTGTGTGTGTGTGTGTGGGGGGGGGGGGGGGGGGGGGGGGGGTTTCTTTTGGGTTGGGGTTGCTGTGAACGTGCAAAATGGTTGCCAATCAATTAAGGATAAAAAAAGAAGAAGAAGGAATTCAAGAACAATGAACATGAGGTTTTACGTGATTCGGAAAAATACGGCCACAGGAGTGGCTTGTTATCACTAAATGAGAATCACAATATGGTTACAACTAATTATATACGAGCTAGCTCAGCTGTGTTGGTGTTATACTCTGTTTTGCTCAACTCATTGTGCTATCAACTTCTGGTTTAGCGAACATGATCCATCCACTATATCAAATAGGGAAAGAAAGGAAGAGCACTTGATAACCCAAATTATCAGTGACAAAATACTCTAGAGGGAGTACCACAACAAACAATCCGAATAGGAGGAGAATGAAGCGAAGTCTCATTAAGAAAACTAACTTCTGACACAAACCTATAGCAAAACATGTTTTACAAATCTATCTTTATTTGCATACACATACACATGTATATTTTTAAATGTACACACATACATATAAACTTCATTTTTACATCGTTATGAGCAGGAATCAGAGGTTCTATTGGCAAAATTATCTAAAAAAACATTGATCTGAAGCATCAACTTTGTAGTTCAAATAGGATGAAGATTTAGAAATTTCTGCATTATGACAAGTCCATGGACTATTCATCTTACTAATACACCTTCTTCCAAGGCTCACTATAAAGACTGCACCTGGTTATTGACCTTCATCACTAAAATCAGGCTCTGCTGGCTTCTGAAGCAATAAAGGAGGTAACCACTGTGGCATTTTCGCATTGCGTGCACGATTGCGCCTCAAGGCACGTAGTGCATTGGCGGCAAATCTTGACGCGTAAATGGTGGCACCAAGGCTTGGTGATGTTCCCCCTTCTTTTGCCAATGCATCCTGCAGTCTATTTTCTTCCTCGCGCAGAGACTTCTCTAGCTTCCTTCTAAAATGTCGGCGCCATGCTACTTGTATAAAACAGGCTGCCCATGTCCTCCACTGATGAGAGTAGAGCCTGAAATTATAATGAGCACAAGAGAAACATCATGATACCATTTCAACAGTTGCTAGTAGTAGCATCACAGCACAACTATACATTGTTAATAACCATATCTCATGGAGATGAATATCACGCCACCAAAAACGCTACTAACAACCTTAATGAATATCACAGCATTATATGAGAAACTTCATTCTGATACTTGCCTGAAAGTGTGCTGGAACTGCTTGCTGTGTAGACGACGGAACTGGTTGGCCACAGACTTCAGGTCATCAGCCATAAGGGCAAAAGCTTCAACATCTGTAATGGCTTTCACTGTTCTGGTTGAAGTGGGAAGACTGGAGGAAGAGTTGGGATCCAAAGCCCAAGTAAGAAGCGCTTCTCCGCAGAAGTCACCAGCCTTGAGATCAATGGAGTTGAAGAAGCCAGTTCTACCACCGTTGGTAGTCATAGTCAATAGATTTCCTCGCATGACAAAGAGCATCTCATCTACTGGATCCCCCTCACGAGCTATGAAGCTATTCTGTGTGTAAAGAACTGGCTTGAGCCGGTCACACATTGCATCCAATAATTGTTCATCCATTTTTTCAAACATTGGCACCTAGAGTAAAAAAGATGAAGAAGCTAAGACTCCAATTTAAACTTCAAAAGTGAGTTTCAAAATATATAGAGTGTGCAGACAAGCACAAATGCATAACATGAAAAAGTCAAAGAAAAGACAAGGAACTGCACTTACTCTTTTGAGTAAATCCCAGCAGAGATGGCGTTTTATGTCCCTCCTGAGGTCCTTAGGAAGGTTACGAACCAGAGATTCTTCCTCAACACCTCTGGTTTCTTGCCATCTGTGCTGGTCATACCGCCGAATCCTTTCCCTCAGATTCTCTGGAAGCAAACGGTGAGACATCCATTGCTCTGCATCTCGTCTTTTTAGTCTCATCTCTTCTACTCTAACGGTGATGGACTGCAGATATTTCTGTAACAAAACCAAAAAACAAGTTTGAGCCCTTTAGCTCACCTATTTAGAAAATGGTGCTGTAGTGAGTGGCGGGAGTAGGTTCAAGTTGGAGCTAGAACGAGAATGGTAGGCCAAAGATGACACATAATAGCACAATACGGCATGAACATTTATGGATCACTGCTCCCAGACCAGAAGAAATTCCGAGCAATGTCCACTTCTACACAAGTACATGTACAACTGAAAGTTTATTGAACAATTTAAAGGATGTGCATACATTCAATGTGTGCCATGTATTTGATGCAAGATATTCTATGTTCATACACAATATAGAATTCTCAAGTAGTGTAGAATGAAAATTTAAGTAGTTACCTGCATGTTGCCAATAAGCAATGAAAACAGAACCAATCCAACGATGGATATGAAGATAGCAAACAGAATCTCCACTACAAAGGTGCTTGTTTTGAGGTTTTGGCCTAAAGAACTGAACAAGTGTAAAAGGGAAAAATTGTTTAGCAACAGATATTAATGAAAAAGTAGAATATATAAGAATCAGAAGATCATATATGCACAAACCTTAAACCTCGCAGACCCCACCAAAAGCAGTAAAAGAATTTCTGCGGAAAATCCCTTGTTTCTACCACACGAGACTGAAGAGCATCAAGGAATATGCCGAAGTCAAAGTCCGTCTCATTTCTTATTTCATTCGGTTCAAGAAGAGGACAGGAAACATTTAGAAATGAATAGTTTCCTCCACGGTCTTCTCCACAGTATAAATATCTAGGAGTACAGTTATGATTTCCACAAGCAATATGCCAGCACCTGTCTTCCCGCTCTATTGCGAACAAGTACCAGAGGGCTCCAACCACCTGAAACATATATGATTCAAGCCTTTGTCAGAATAGTGTGAGATGCAATTCCTTTTTTGATGTAGTCACACTTGGTCATATTCTATCCGATGATAGTCATGGAGAAGTACCTTCATCTGCTACACTCAAACATTAGACCACTAAAGTTTAGACGGTTACTGCACAGACGTCTGCTTCTATAGCGTTACAGACTGAGGTAAGCCATGAGAAATGATAAGTAGAAAACAAAGTTTCCCTTCACATATTTTCCCCTTTCCTAGGTAGATGTAGGCATCTAGAACTCGTCTATGGCTATACTTAAATGTTCCAAACAAAAGCCAAAATGCAAGATGTACATATAAGACAACAAACCAAACCAACCTAAAGCTAAGAAAAAAATCAAGAAATAAAATGGGGGAAATAAAATGGGGGCAAGAATCCTTGGAATATTGCTAAGAATGAAAAATATGTTGCATGAAACTTACATGGCTGGCTAGCATGTAGAGAAAGAGATTGAAAGCAGCTCCAGCCCATGCTGTTTCAGTGAATATGCCAGACGTTGTTGTCACTTCTTTGTATAGAGGATAGATCCGAATAAGTCTTGGGACATATTGTGCAAAAATAACAAACTTCAACAGGTCTTTTGTCACCAGTGGAATTGGGCCATCTAAGCTGGGGATGATGACTAAAACCGCCACCTGAATAGATTAACCATAAGCTATTGAAATTCAAACAACTCATTTTTATTTACTAGTGCTTCTTAATCAACTAAGATGTGACTGATAATATGGAAAGTGCAAAACTATTATAAATTTGTTGAATGAAATAAGTTTTGCTGTTGTTAGTGAAATGCCTTGTCACTACAAAGAAGTGATATCAATGAGTACATAAAGATGAGTATTCTAATTAATGCATAAAGAGGGCATGCCCCTGAAACCGCAGATTGACAATAGAAAGAGCACATACCTGTGGGAGAGGAAGCACTGATAAGATATCAATGATGAAGTAAGATGACAAGTACCGTTTGGCTATAGCATAGGAATCTTCAATTAACACACCCCTTCCAAATACTCGAGAAGGAGGTGCAATAAAACCAGTACGGAATTGAAAGATAATATGAAGTATATAGAAGATGTCAGTGAAGAAACGAAGAACACAAGCAGCTATCTCTATTCCGTCATCCAAATCAAGGCACTTCTCTTTGGCATCAATTACAGGGATGTAAAGGAACAATGGATCCAAGGACACTCCAATGATACAAGAGATTACAAATATTTTGTTCCATTGTTCAAGAAATGGACCCTGTGGATCAAGAACTTTCCTCCTAGAACCTGAAAATTTTGTTGGCTGCTTACTTGTTGGATGGAAGTTTAATGGCTTTTTCAAGCTTTTAGCCCACGTAAAAGCCATCTCAAATCCTCTTCTAATACTCCCCATCACTGAGCTTACAGTTAGTTTATTTTCAGAGAAAAATCGTCGCTCAGGAGTAGAAGACCTCTCTGAACTCCAGTCTTCAAACCTGAATGATATAGTCAGTTAGGTACCATAAAATTAACATGAGGGGCAAGGCTTTTAGTACTTGAATGCATCTATCCAGTATTGGAACATAGATAAGAATGGCAGCATGCAAAATGGAAATTTAGAAGTAAGCCTAAAAAATGTTATTCTAAATCTGGTTAAGTTGGAGAATGATTTCGATTATCTTTTCCTTTATAGGTTCTACATTTTATCTTTGCATATTAATATATTATAAAGCCTCATCCTTGTAGTAAGGTCAAGAGAGAACTTTTAGATCTCGATCTAATACAACAATGCATGCATCACTCGCATTATTGTGCAGAATGGGAACCAAAACAAAGATTAAAGAATCTGCAATGGATGATGTAATTAACAGTCCAATCAATCACCCAATTAGGGTAATGTCAGTGAAATTTTTTTCGAGCAAACATGAACTATAATGATGAACTGAAACTTTAAGATTATCATTAGCATCTACATGCCACAATTCTAGATTGCAAATCTCAAAAACATGTAAACACTGCACGGTTCTGTGCAAAATAATAGAACAAGAATTAGATGCAGATTGACCTCGGAGTGATACTCCGTGGTTCTTACAACAGTTGCCTGGCAAAGCATTCTCAAACACACCCCCCCCCCCCCCCCACCCCCCGCGGGGGGGGCTCCTTTTTTTTTTTTTCCTTTTATTCCAAGAGATACTAGTTAATATCTCTCCAATGGTTTACATTTCTTTCCCAATGCAAAGTACATATTTAATTCAATTAAAACAGTTGATCAACAATTTAATAAAATGGGTATCAAATGGACCAACCTCACAAATTTATCTCGCTTCAAATCCATAACTTGAGCTTGCTTTGTTGCAAAAGGAACAAATACTGATGATGATCGAACTCGGGATTAATTTAGATGATGCTTTTATGTTTATATCAAAAGTGTTAAACTCATAATTCCCCTGTAAAACACCAACACCAAATCAGAAATTCCTACTTGCATTACAAAAATTACAACTATGAGTATAATGCAATATATATAAGATTAAAATCCCAAAAGATAAACAGCAAAGGTTTCAAAAGTTGGAAACTTTATACATCAGTCAAGCAAGATCTTACAAGACAGTTCTTCTGAAATGTTGACTAAAGATAATATAAGCCTCCCTCCTCTAAAATTTTTTAAGAGACTGGTGAACGATTATATATATAAATAAGTTACAAACAGGAAGTCATTCAATCATGCAGTGGTAACTGACTACTAAAACGACATACTTGGGCTTTCTTGAATATAATATCCAAATTACTTAAATGGAGAGAGAGAGAGAGAGAGAGAGAGAGAGAGAGAGAGAGAGAGCAGCATTTCTTGATAGATTGAAAAATCATGCTACTGAAGCTACAGACATCATTAAGATGGAAGCAAGAAGCCCCAAAATTCAATAACTCATACTCAAATCCAACTTTCTGTGGGATCTCCCTGGGAAAACCCATACTAGAGGGGAAACAGAGGAAAGGTAAAGTAAAAAAATATTGAAACCAATGTCCTTTGGTTTCTGGAAAACATGAAACTCAGAGCCATGATGGCCCAAACAAATTCAAGAAGTTGTGTTTGTTTAGTTTTAAGTAAATAAAAAAAAAAAAAAATTTAAGTAAATAATATACGTTTTTTGGGAATGATATAATCTATTCATTTCCTTGTGCTTTTCAAGCTTTTTCTGGGTAAACAACCAGAGAATTAAAAAGAAACTTAAAGATAAGAAAGGGAGAGAAACTTACCAAACAATAGGAATTTCACTCGACCCAGTTTGAGTGTTTTTGCTTTAACTTGAATGGTTGATGAATTGAAAGAATTATAAAGTTGTTCGTCAAGTAAAGGCAACTGGTGGGTTTGGATTGAGAAAGTTCGTGGAGATTATCGCGGTGTGGCATTGGACTGACTGAGTCTTTCTCTCTATTTCTTATTTTCTAGAGGGGCGGAGAAGACTTGGCGGGAGACTAGTCAGAGACAAGTTAAAGACTCGACATTTGATCTTAATTACGGCTATTAGTACCACTTGAAGGCTACGTCAATGCTACGTTAAACGTTGATTGTATATACGTCTCTCTCTCTCTCTCTCTCTCTCTCTCTCTCTCTCTCACACACACACAGGGGAGTGGTTGGTGAGTAAATAACTAAATATTGAATGCAACGTACGGTGGTGATACCATATCACTGTATTACTGATCAATCATAAAATTTTAAATGAAAAAACGTGAATTTCACTTGAGTTTATATGACAAAAAGGTATAGAGTCAGGGGCGGATTTAATATGGGCTGCCCCCACTGAAATTTTAAAAAATTTTGGGATTCAAGTGTAATTCTAAAAATTTCAAAATTTTTTTAAACTTGTCCCCACTGAATTTTTTTTAAAGTATAGGGTATATTAATATAATTTTCAAACTATTAAAAGTCAATTTTGGCAGCTCTAGCTCCTGCTCCTCCTCATTTTTCATCACGTGCTTTTTTTTTTTTTTCCAGTAAGTCATCTTCGTCTTCTTCGTAGTCAGTCCAACTTCCAGTCCAACCCTCTTCTTTCTTTTATTTAAATTTTTTTGTTAGTTTCTTTGGTGTATTCATTAACTAATCAGCTAAAGAGAGGTAAATCAGCCAACGAATCAGCCAATTTTATTTGTGGATTCAATCGTTGTGCAAATTAAATTTGAAGAAACCCTAGAAGATTATGTTGAAGTCAAGGAGAGAAGAAATCCATTAACCAAATTTTTTTATAGTAGTATTAGCACTAATCTAAAATCAGATTTTTTATATTAAAAAATTAGTTTAGTTCATGTAGAATTGATGGTTGTTTGGTGTATTATTTATGGACTTATGTAGGTTTTCTTTGCTTTGTCTTAGGTCACCACTCAACTATTTTGAATTTTTGTTGAAGTCTCCAGTTCAGATTTTGTGACGCCCCAATTTCCGGGGGTCCTATATTAACCGTTGACCACCCGTCAACCCGCGGAAATACCCGTGGATGTCACTCAACCTAACACCACAGTAGTAGCATCCCCTTAACCGGGACCTTAATTCACAATTGTTAACCGGATTCGATTATTCATTTGGGTTCAACCAATATTCAATATACCATGATTTATACTCCATTATAGTCCATTTATATCATTGGAAGGAAGGAAAAACGTAGATTGAAAATAAGGCGAAGCAGTGTGAAAAACTGAAAATTTTGAAGAGAGTACCGGTACCATTCAGTACCGGTACCCGGTACCGGTACTGTCAACCCACTGGAAAGGGGGTACCGGTACTGTCAACCAGCTGGTACCCGGTACACGGTACCGGTACTCTCTGGCCAGTTTTGCCTTTTTCCTCCATTTTTCATTTCCAATCCATTCCAAACCTTCCCCAACTCATCCAATACCAGAGTAATAGGATTGTCCATATAACATGCTTTATAAAAATTCCATTACAACAATTTCCCATAATTTATACATCAAAATGGAAATTTTGGTAAAAACTTTACAACTCAAAATTAAGGCCACAAGTCGGCCCCCTTCATGCTTGATGCTCCCCAAGTGAGCCATCCACCGGTGCAAACCCAACACCTGAAATGTTTTTCCCACAAAGGGTGAGCCACGCTCAATAGGGTATCTCCTAATGAGGCTACTCCCCAACCTATATGCATATGAAATGTTCACATACCCAAAACAACAATTCATAACATCCCAAGCAAGGAAATATATTCAATGATGGAATTTGCAATGTCTTGCTATGGAATGAGGTGAGACCCACTCATGCATATCAACCTAGCCCTTCCCGGCTCCTCTACACATGCAAGTGCCAATGTGTACCAACCCGTCATTGATGTTGCACATCAAATGACCTTTCATTCTAGGGTCTCTATTGGGGTGGATATTTATGGACTTACACCAACGGCACCCAACCGACACGGAATTCATGGACTTCCACCAACGGTTCCGCGTACACCGACACACTTTATGGACTCTTATACCAACGGAGTGCGTATCCAATCACCGGGTCTCTCACCCGAGGGATAGTCTAGCCCTTCTTGCTACCCCAACCCTAACAACCGTGCAAACCGTGCGACTCGATTAGGTCATCGACCCATCTTACCCGAGCCCACTCGTCATCCACCATGCGTGGTGAAGACAACCACCATGCACACACACCCACTAAATGCGATGTTCCCGTGCATATGCAATGTGATGCTCCATTGCAACAATATTACCATGTTCAATATGCTATGAGGAACACATGAACATTCCAATCACATTTTACATATTTCATGGCAAAATTACATCATAAACACATAATTTTCCATAATTCTCTACAATGTTAATATATTATAACATGTATACATATACCAACATTATCTTGAATAACACCCAAGCATGTCATCACAAAATCAAGTAATAACACACTTTAATTCTCATGGCATAACATAAGCACATAGCATGCCCACAATTCACATAACCCAAGAATTTCATTGGGTCAATCCCATATACCCAATTCTAGAAATTTCATTTAAAAATTTCTAATTACCAATCCAATTAGAATTGACCTTTACCCATTTCAACACATTACCAACAATAGGCAAGAGATATACAATCTACTATCTTACCCATTTCATAAAAATATCCTAGGTTTAGAATAAACCTTAGTAGGAGAGAACCCTACCTCTTGTAGCGTGTAGAGCAACCGTAGGAAGCCTCCAAAACCCGATCCTATCCCAAAGTCCTAGCCTCCAAAAATCCCGTCCTTGGATTCTCTCCAAAACCCGACCTCCTTGGTATGGTTTTGTAGCCCTTGGCGAGGAGAACGACTTTTGTTCTTGGCCCGAGTGGATTTGAGCTCTCAATGGGTGTAGATCGTAGAGAGAAGGTGGAGAAAACTTGCTCTTTCCCTCTCTTCCTGTCACGTTAAAACCGGCTGAGCAAATGGGGAGAGAAATCTGATTTTCTCCCCTTTAAATACTCTTTAAATGCTTGGCCCACAATGCCCCACACGACCCTTATTTCCCGGGTCCGTTTTAACCCCGAAACGATTAAATTTCGCTCCGGTTCAAGTTCAAAATATTTTTATTTTAACTTGCTGTCATTTATTTCCCAAAATTTAAAATTTTAAATCAGAATTTCGTTTTTGGGTCTCCCGAGGCTCGACCGCCTCGTAAAACGCGAAAAATCCGACTAACTCGGAATTTAATGAAATTTGACAGGGTAACTAGTTTTTGCGAGACGAATCCAACGGTGAGGTTCGTTTCGTCATCCGAGTTCTAGAAAATTTCAGTTTTACAACCTGTACCATAGTGGCAATTTACCATTTTGCCATTTTTCACAAAAGTTCAAATTTTCTCTGGTTTTACAGATTTACTATCTGAAATTCTTGGTTATTGCAATTTTTCTTCCCCATGATTAAATTGCTTTAATTGATTTCTTGAAATTCTAGTTTGAATTATATTTTGGATTTATGGATTATATTTTGATTATTTGTAGTCCATTATTGGATGTTCGAGAGTTGGGAGCTCCTTCTGTACATAATCTTGAATACTAAAAAATACTTTTGATGTGAAACTTTTTTGTTGCCTTTTTTTGTACATCACTCATATACATGAGTTGCGTCTCTAAATGACATTCTTTTGATTTAACTATGCTTATAAATAGTTCATCAAGAATACATATTTTGATGAAAACAATGTTATAATTATACTTTTTTTTTTTTTTTGATTTGAAAAAAAAAATAAAAAAAAAAGTTACAAGGTTTTTAAATTTCAATGGGGGCAACCTAAATTCTTAAATTTCAAAATTATAATTATATTTTGAAATTTAAGAATTTAGGTTGCCCCCACTGAGGCAAAATCTTGGCTCTGCCCCTGTATAGAGTTATTTGGTTATATGATAGGTTAGTTATTGATTTTTGTGAGGTCCATTTATTTATTTATTTTAATATTATTGATTGATAATATCACATTACCTTACAACGTGATATCACCGTTGAAATAGATATTTTCTCGTGTTTGGGGTGGCTACGAAGAGATTTTTTCTCATACGGTTAAAAAAAACTTTTTTACTTTAACTTAAGAAAAAGGGTCAATAACTCTACGATAGTTTAGTGGTTGAGATATTTTCTAAATTAGTTGAAGGTAATTAATTTATGAGCTCTAAAAAGTAATCGGTACAAGTTTAGACACTTAATATTAAAAAAATAAATAAATAAAAAAGACGACAAAAGAAACAACTATTAAAAATACAAGGACAAATTACACTTTGACCTTCTCAATTATTTCTCTTTTCTTGCGTTACTCTTCAACTATCATATTTTTCACATTATATTTTCAATTATGTTATTAGTTTTAGAATGCCCCAGTTATTACAAATTCAACAAAAAATTATTTCATTTTACACTCCAAATTATTTGTTTTGTTTCATTTGCTCCATAATTTTCATCGAAAAGAGAAAAAAAAAAGTGTTTGGGGCAATGTGTAATCAACTCAATAATTAAGGGGACAATGTGAAAAATACAATAATTCAAAGGGTAAAATAAATTTGAATTCATAATTAAAGGAGTCAAAGTATTATTTTCCAAATTAAGATGTTTGCTATATATTTAACCAATCAATTCTATGAAAATTTGATTCTAAGTTTTGATCTACAATAGAAATGTTCTTGCTGGAATTTCAGCAAGGTCCTTTAAAGCAAATTTGACCAAGTATTTTGTAGGAATAATGATTCTCGTTCCAATAAATGTTATTTATACCTAATTTAGTGATCTTATTTGTTGACAGAATAATATTATTTAGACCTAAAAATCTAATCTAATTTGTTAACCTAATGATGTGGTTGCACTGTAACTGTTGGATCGACACTAAGTTTCAATGTTTGATAGGACCCACAGTCAATTCAAAAGTCATGATGAATTAGGTCAGCAAATTAGGTCCCAATAACATTGCTCTTGTTGACATGATAGATCATAATCATTGAATTGATAGCGGGTCTTAACTAATAACGAGGTCTACTGTCAATCTAAATGACAGAAAATAATAAGGTCAACAAAAAAGGTCCATGTAGTATTACCCGTTCCGATTCCACAATACTAATAATAATTTTTTTTTTTTTTCATATTCTCTCTCTCTCTCGGAAGTTTGATAATAAGTTTGAAAATTCAAGAAACAAATTAGGAGGCAGCCTAATGTAAACATAGACCAACGGATGAATCGTGAACCCTACAAGGAAAACTCAATGGTTTTTGGAATTCGGCATGTTAGTGAATGCATCTGCCTAACTTTCTTCATATATGAGTCTAGAATTCAGATGGTAACCACCATTCAAGTCAACCAAAAGCTCATTCTAATCAAATCCCTCTCTCAGATGTCGAATTCAGGAAAAAATTATACGAAAAGGCCAAGAATTACTGGAAGAGGATACAAATTAATTGGTCAAGGAACAAAGGTTTCATTTCATCTGAATTAAGCTATAGACCAATGCAAAAAAATCCTGATCCACAACTCCAAGAGATAGTTTAACTGGTAACAAGTATAAGTTGTAAATCCAGACATCTTTAGTTCAAATTTTGAGGTCAGGTCATGAGGAATTTATCCCAAAAAAATACCTTAATCTAGACGTGGATGACCTGCTTTGACCGAACCGGGAAAGAGATTAATTAAAATGCACGTAAACTAATCTGAACATTCCTAATCCTCGAAAAACAATCAGAGTCATCGAAAACACCCCCAAAAAAAGCCAAAAGTGCCAACAAGAAGAAGACGCAACAAGAACTCTATGACAAGGAGACAAAATTTGGGAAATCCTCCCAATCTGCTTATAGAAGTTCCAGTGCATCAGATCTATGAAGAAACCCATTTAGGAATGAACCCTGATGATGCACAAATCGGTCTCCGTGCAAGATCAACAGTCAAGAATATCAACGGGTGTGATTAATGAGCAATTAATTAGTAATTAAGGGCAATCAAGAGTAAAACAATAAATAACGGATCAACACAAGAGATTTATAGGGTTCGGTCTTGGATGACCTACGTCCACTCTCTGGAATGGCAGCGATGGACGGTGTTCTTTATTGATGAATAAGAGTCACCGGACGGTGTATATCGGAGTTACAGTGCTTCTAGAGAGAGAGAGCAGTGTGTAGGAGGGTAAGTGTAGGGGTTTGAAGGCGTGCAGAGGTTTTCAAGGTGTGCAGAGGTTTCAAGGTGTCCCCTTCATATGGAGAGGACTTACATTTATATAGGTTGAGAGAGGCGGTGAGGCGGTCACTATAATTTAGTAAGTATAGTTATGGTAGGACTCTACCATTTTGGAAGGTTCTATTTAGGTAGGACTCGATCTTCTCAATCTTCATCCCGGTATTCTCTTCCTCGTGCTCCTATTCAGTCGGAAGAAGTCCTGAGCTGGACTGGGCTCATCCCTGATCTTGAGATTGGACCCGAATTTCATTTGGGCTCGTACTGAAGTGAAAGGAGACGAAGCAGGACGGACCAGGAGGGCCCTGCACTGGGCGGCGCCCAATGGAGCTAGGTGGGCGGCGCCCAGTGAGGGCTAGGTGGGTGGCGCCCACTTGGGTCCTGGGTGTCCTGGAGCTTATCTTCTAGTGTTTTGGTGCATTGGGCTTGCAACGGGTTGACCCATCTCTGATTTGGGAGTCTCTTTGGGCTTCCTCAGTTCACTTGAGCTGGGCTTTGGCCCAGTGGAATTCTGACTCGTCATTTGCCCCCCATGCCCCGAGCCTTTGATTTTTTCGAAAAGCAAGGGTCGAGGGCATGTGCTTCATCTCCGTTCGGGTGAAACGGGATTTTCCTTGCCATTCCCGGCATCCTTTGATCCCCGGGGACTCGCTGTTTAGGGACTTTGCTGAACTTCCCGGTACCGAAAAATATGTACATATATATTTTTTCTGTCCCTCTATAAATAGAGATTACTATTCCATTGTCTTCATCTTTACCCATTTCTTGAAACTTTTCTCAAGGGGTGTTCTTCTGAGTTTACCCAAGGAGCTAAACCAACTTGGCTTCCTCAAGAAGCTTAGTTAGGCTTCCCCAAGAAGCTCCAAGGCACTCCTTCTCTATTTAAGGAGCTCTTCAAGTTCACTGTTCACATTCCTTTCTCATTCCCATCTCATCCATTTCTCTCTCTGAAACACATGAAAACTAGGCGCTCAAATCTTGGAGAGGACAACGAAGGGGGCGGCGCCCATAGGGAGCCCCGCCTGGGCGGCGCCCATGGTGCTGCGACAGGAGGTGCGTGCTCAACTCTCGGGGAGAACACCGAAGGAAACGGCGCTGGGGAGCCTGGCCTAGGCGGCGCCCATGGTGTTGCGGCAGGCGGTGATCATACGGCTGTCTTGAAGACCTTTGGCGCGACGTGGGATGGCAGCATTTCTCTCGGTACAGGCAGCGGCAAAGGGGGAGATGGAGGATCTTCCATGGGCGGCGCCCATGCTCTGGGCAGGTCCACGGGCTTGGGCGGCTCCTCTTTGGGCTTCGGAGGTTTGGGCTCTATTCCTCGCGGTGGTTTTGGTGCAGTGCCGGTGACCAATGAGAGACCCTTTGGTACCATTTGTGGGGGGTCAGGCGTGAGCACGAGGATTTCAGATAATCCTTTTGGCGTATCTAGAGGGACCCTACGCCTAGGCAAGCAGCGGGGTGCATCTCCAAGAGGCGCAGAGGACGTCCGTTTTGGACTGGGTGGTGCCACAGGTACTTCAGGAGACGCCCAGGATGCGTTGGACGGCGCCCCAGGCATGGTTCAGTCTCCTCCTCTCAAGTCCAGGAAGCGACCGATCAACGACGCGGATGGTCCTGGCTCTCAAGGTAGGTTCCCGGTACCTCATTTTCTTTTTCATTGGTATGGGTATTCTTTTTAATCAGAATGTAATTTTTTTTCTTTGATGAATCTTTACCCAGATGGGCAGGAGACTGCCAAGGATCCTGAGGAAGGTCCGATTGATGACAGAGGCAGTCGTTCTAAGGTAGCTTCTCTCTTTAGCTATTTTAAGCTTGACGAAGATATTTTGGAGTTAGTTTCCTTGTATCGTATTCCTCCCTCGGTATTGTGCCGTCATGCGGAGGCTGATGAGTCAGCTTGCTGCGATTCTCCGGATGATATAGTACTTTATGAGGGGGCCTTAGAGGCGGGTCTGAGGTTCCCGATTCCCGGGCCCATATGTCGAGTCTTGGAGCATCTTTCATTAGTTCCCGGGAAGCTGGCTCCGAATGGTTGGAGAGTTTTATCAGCTTTCTTTGCATTGTGGCGGTTGACACACGGAGCTAGTGCCCCTCCACCATTCGAGGAGTTCTTTGTTACCTATACACTTCTGGAGAACCCCGTTCCACACCAGGGGTGGTATCGGTTTTCCCCAAGGTTGGGGAAGAGGAAGTTTATCACTGGGCTCACCTCCAATCATCACAATTGGAAAAAGAAGTTCTTTTTTGTTGGGGGTGAGTGGGCCTCCGAGTCTGATCGCGCCAAGGTGCCTACCCGTTGGAGTACGATTCCAGAAACTAAGCAGGGTAAGGATTCTAACTTTTGACTTCTGCTTTGATTGTCAAGTGCAACCATGTGCTTATTCTTACGATGACTGTTCTCTTGCAGCTCCGCCGACCCTCACCGATGACCAGAAGGGGCTACTTGAGATGGTCGTTAATGTAACACCCCAACCCGAGGTACAATATCTGTAATCCCTGCTTATTATTGTTATACACATTTCTTTATGTAAAAATAAGCATCTATATAAAAAAAATCATATAATCCCGTAGTGGTACGGCTTGCCATGAGCTCTGCTTATTTACATACCGTAATATTGATCTCAAGAATATGACATAGAATAATACAATTTAAATTTAAAGGTCATATTAAAATGAATCCCATGATGACATCCCAATCGACCCTCTAGACTCGGCAGTGGACTCCTCACGTCTTTATGGTTTTTCCTGAAAAGTCATTAAGATTATTAGTAAAAGCAAAGATGCAATTAATATTTAAGAGCACAACAAGTGATAAATGAAACTTTTTTTTTATTTATTTAGAAACAACCTTAACCACGAATTAGATACTTACTTTCAAATTACACTTCACCTCATACACATTTGTTTACATCGCATAGGCATAACCTGTATATATCACATCGACAAAATATACAGCACATATATTTACTTCCAAATAATTAAATTATTCCTCACAAAGAATACCCCACACGCGCACAAACTAATTGCCTTGTAAACAACAACCGCCACACATGCTATATTTAGTTGTGCAAATTCTTGCGCCACATAGACCACATGTATCGCAAGCTTGTAACACCTCATAGATATCATTCATCAGTGGGACAACCCAAACCACATTAATGGTTTTCCTTCAGATGACCCACATCACAGAGAGTTTTTGATCACGTTACTTAGACGACTCCACCACATAATCAAATCCCGTCACATAAACAACTCAAGCCATAAAAATACTTCATGTTACTTAGACCACTGAAATCACATAATCCTCTCTCGTCATTTAAACGACTCTCGTAATGTACCGTGTGTCCCCGATCAAGTAATTAGTCCCAACAATAACCATAGTAAAAACATATGTTTAAAAGTCTAATAAATTATCACAAAAAGTTGTAGGATAGTGCACCTACCTCGAGTAAAAATCTACATCCATGTCGATTCCTTCTGCCGGGTCCTTTAGCGAGACGTTCCTTGATGTAGATATTTCTGACCCTACCACACATATAATTATAATTTCGTTCAAGTATTTTACACGTATCCGTTAATGTCCTAAATACTTAATTTATATGTGCATACTCACACTTACTCCAACATAATTTATATGTTATAAGACCCGATCAATCTCTTTCCTAAGCTCAAGTGGATAGCTATTAATATTTTAAGTATTTAAATTATTTTCACGTTAATTATATAAAGAGACTAACTTCACTATTATAGAGTAATTTCCTAACTAGAAATAAATCATAATATGTTCTACAAATCCTTGATAATTGCCTCAAAATCTCAATTAAAATAATCAACTCGAACTAATTAAAATAATCAACTCGAACCAATTGAAGTAATCTACTTAAAATAATCTACTCGCCTAGAGTATAACAACCTATTCAACTGGGTAAATTAATCCATTCGATTCGATTAAATATGTCTACTTGTGCCGAATAAAATAATCTACTCAACCCAAATTTTCCTACAACATAAAATTCATTAATTTTAGAGATTATCCACTAATATTTCTTTTAAAATAATCACACTTAAACTCATACACTCATTAAATCATGTGAACCCTTAAACCCTCAATTTCACTCCCATAATTTTGATTCCAATCTAGTCCACGAAAAGTATCCCGAACATCTCAAAGGGTCATTTTCTACACTTTTCTCGCATCCGATTGAATACCCATTTAAAACCCATTTTTAATAGCCCCTAAATTTTGTTTAACACCCTTAATAAAATCTGTTTTAAACTTAAAATAAAACAGCCCATTAATTTTAACCAAAACAGTCCATGAACTAAATTAAAATAGCCACTAATTTAAAACATGTTAAAACAACTCACACATATACAAATACATATATACTAAAATTAATCACAACTCATGCTTAAATTTAATCTCACATACCTTGATTTCTCTTTCCCCCTCTTCCTCCTTGCTCTTTGGCTCAAGTAGACCCATATACATACATATTTTCTTCTCCCTCTTTTACACTCCCTCACTCACGGTTTCAACCAAGAAGAACACACACACACACACACTGGTTTTTGTTATAAACACACACACTTCTTCACTTTATAATACACACACACACACGGCACACACACACATACACTTGGCCTTTGTTTAAACACACACACTTTATAATGTTACACATGTAAGGATGACTCATCCTTTTTGGTAATTATGTTTGCCTCCCCCCCCAAGTTCTTAAGTGATTTCGAAATTGACCCACTAATATTTTCACACATGAAATTTCTATAAATAGGTCTCACTAATACATCACTAACGGGGTCCACCTACCCAATGTATGCTCACATATATCATGGCTATGAAAAATTAAATTTAATTAACCCTTTAATAATTTCACATAATTACAATTTAGCCCATAAAATTATGCTAATATGCATGCAATGCATGATCGGGTCTCACAGTTAACAACCCAACTAGGGAGCACTTCGAGATTATGTCAGCAGTTGGTTGTTCCACAGCCTCCTTGAGACCGAAGAAGAAAGGTATTTGACCATCAACTAGTCCCCTTGGATAGACTGTGTGGTAGGATCCATTGGCTTACGCTGTTTTTTTTTTTTTTTTCTAGGCCCTCCACTTGTCAGGTCTTTTGTGGAAGAAGTGTGTGTCTCCAGGACAGTTCCTTCTCCTTCTCCTCCTGCCCCCAAGAGGGCGAGGACCGATGCCCTTAGCTTGGGTGGCCCTACGGAGGCAGAGCCCGGCGAAGCTCCTCCTCCCACTCTGGCTGATATTTCGTCACCTCCGAGGGGTGGTCCTAGCGCAGCTGAGGCCGAGGTTCCGGCGCCATGCTCTACTAGGACGAAAGGTCCACTTACACGCATTTCTCAGGGAGTTGCCTCGTCGTCCTTGCTTCGTGATGTGGAGTTGGCAAAGGAGAGATTTTGTACCTTTGTGACCGGTGCTGAAGCTCGAGAGATTGCCTCCCTAGGTCCACAGGGAGTGGTCAACGCCGCCGTAGAAGGCTTCGCTGTGGTATGCCTTACATTCCTGCTTTGTATATGGCTTTCTTCTGTATACTTTGGCCTAGTTCTTCATCTTTCTTTTTTTATCTTTGAATGTCAACGGGTGGCTGCTACCTTGCCTTACCTCTTCAACCACACTCTGACTATCGGGGATGCAGTCCAAGGTCGAGTGATGGAGAGGCAGGCGCGTGAGACTGCCGAGGATCAGCTTCGGCATGAGCGGCAGGCACGGGAGAATGCCGTGGAGCTAGCTCGACAGACGCGAGAGGATGTCGAGAAGCAACTAGAGCTCGAGCGGCAGACGCGAGAGAGTGCTGCTGAGCAGTTGAGGCTGTCACAGGCGAAGGTTACTCAGCTTGAGACTGACCTTCGAGTAGCACTTGAGAGAGCTGTCAGAGCGGAGGCCCAGAGGGATGCTGCTGAGAGGGCCAGGGCTAGTGCTTTTGTTGATGGCTATGAGGAGCTTAGGAGGAAGGCATTAGTAGCATATCCTTATAACGATTTTTCTGAGCTTAAGCCTTATGAGGCCCCTGAGTCTGATGACGAGGGTGATTATGTGAGTGGAGACAGTGAGGGTCAGTAGGAGTGTGGCACCTTGTACTTTTTGCTCGTCGGACTATGTCTAACTTTTTGTAGAAGCTTCTAGACTTTGAATGAAATATAGTCCGACTTTTTTGTAGAAGCTTCTTTACATGAAATGTCAGCTTATGTCTAACTCTTTTGTAAAAACTTCTAGAATTTTGGATGAAACACAACCTTTTGAGAAAATACTAAGGAATTTTATTTCATAGTCCAAAATGGATACTCGGAGAAAATCAACTAATCATGAGAAATTGACTAAGGTAAAAAGGCAAATAGTCTAAACAGTGGACACCAAATCATGACCTACTGCCCCCAGCTACTGATAGTATTTCTTTAAATGTTCTGCATTCCAGGGGTGGCCCAGGACCTTTCCTTCAAAATTCTGGATTCTGTAGGTACCTGGTCTCACTACCTCTGTGACCGTGTAGGGTCCTTCCCAGTTGGGTCCCAGCTTTCCTTCCCTGGAGTCCTTGGTAGCCAGGATGACCTTTTTTAGGACCAAGTCTCCGGGTAAGAAGGAGCGAGGCTTCACCCTCGAGTTGTAGTACTTGGTCATGCGACGCTTGTACTCTGCATTCCTGAGCATGGCTATTTCCCTTTCCTCCTCTACCAAGTCGAGGTTGATGCAGAGACCTTCTTCGTTACTAGTAGGGTCATGAAACTGAACCCTAAGTGAGTGTACCCCGATTTCAACGGGTATCACAGCCTCTATCCCATAGGATAGGGAGAATGGTGTCTCGCCTGTAGGACTTCTTGGTGTCGTTCGATAGGCCCATAACACTCCTGGGAGTTCGTCTACCCATTTCCCTTTCGCGGCTTTGAGTCTGGCTTTCAAGTTGCGGAGTATGGTCCTGACAGTGACCTCCGCTTGGCTGTTTGCCTGTGGATGGGCGGGGCTGGAGTGGGGTTGCTTGATTTGGAGATCTGCACAAAAATTGTTGAGTAGTCTGTTATCAAACTGCTTGGCGTTGTCGCTCACAATTGCGTGTGGTACTCCAAGGCGACAGACCAGACTTCTCCATATAAAATCCTTTATTTTATGGTCTGTGATCCTGGCTAGGGCTTCAGCTTCAGCCCACTTAGTGAAGTAGTCTATAGCGATGACCACGAATTTGCATTGGCCTCGGCTTACTGGGAGGGGACCCAGGATGTCGATCCCCCACATGGAGAAAGGCCATGGGCTCTGAATGGTAGTGAGCTCTTCGGGTGGTTGTCTGGACACAGTGGCGAAGCGTTGTCACTTGTCACACCTCCTGACAAAGTCTTTAGACTCTTTGATCATGGTGGGCCAATAGTATCCTTGCCTGACTGCTTTATGGGTCAATGCTCGCCCTCCTGAGTGGTTTCCACATATTCCCTCGTGAATCTCTCTCATGGCATAATCTGCTTCCTCTGATGTGAGACAGCAGAGTAGTGGGAGAGAATGACTTTTCTTGTAGAGGGTATTCTGTAGGATGACGTACCTGGACGATCTAGTTCTCAACTTTCTGGCTTCCACAGGGTTGTCTGGGAGTGTGCCCTCCTCAAGGTAGACTCGGATGGGGGTCATCCAGTTGGATTCCGAGGATGTGCAGTGGACATCGCCCTCTTGAGTTTTGAAGATGCTAGGCTCGTACTGGTGACCTGTCAGTGCCGGGCCCATAAGCAGATTCGCAGAGGCGAACTTGGCGAGGGCGTCGGCCATGACGTTTTCTTCTCGAGGTACATGATTGATATGGAAACAGGTGAACTTTGTGAGCAGAGCTTGTACCACTGAGAGGTACTCCTGCATCCTTTCTTCCTTTGCTTCGAAATCTCCTCTTACTTGGTTGACTATGAGTTGAGAGTCACTGAAGACCCTAAGGTTGAGGGCTTCCATCTCCAATGCCAGTCTCAAGCCTGATATGAGGGCCTCGTACTCGGCCTGATTGTTAGACGTGGCAAAATGGAGAGAGACGCATACTTCAACGGAGTACCATGAGGGCTGATCAGTACTAGTCCAGCTCCCCCACCCTCGTTGGTGGATGACCCATCTACATAAAGCTTCCAGAAGGTTGGTGGCAATAGGCCATTGGGTGACTCCTGATGAGAGGGGGGCGAGGCAGGAGGAGAGGACATCGCCCCGGGCAAGGTGGGCGGCGCCCTAGGTGGGGGCGGCGCCCAGGCCATGGTGGGCGGCGCCCTGGTCATGGTGGGGGGTGCCTTGGGCTGCTTGGCCCGCTGCTGCTCCTTCGAGCTGTTATGTCCTCCCAGGGCCGCGTCTAATTCAGTCTCCTGGTAGGTGGAGTCAGTTTGCCCTGAGCGTATGGACGTAAGGACTTCTAGAACCTCTCCTTGAGATTCTTGTGATGGCGTAGACTCCGCCACGAAATCTGCGAGTGCTTGTGCTTTTACGGCTGATCGTGGTTGATACTGCACATCGAACTCGCTCAACTCGACGGCCCACTTGAGTAACCGGCCGGATACATCTGGCTTTCCTAATATGTCCTTGAGCGGTTGATTCGTGACCACCCTGATGGTGTGGCTCTGAAAGTAATGGCGCAAACGTCTTGCGGCGGTGATAAGGGCAAAGGCCAACTTTTCCAACTCCGAGTACCTTACATCTGCCCCTAGATATGCCCTACTTACATAGTATATGGGCTTCTGGATGCCTCATTCTTCTCTAATAAGGACAGAGCTGACAGCAGAGGGCGAGGAGGAGAGGTAAAGGTAGAGGATCTCCCCTGGAACGGCATGGGAGAGTAGTGGTGGTGTGGCCAGGTAGGCTTTGAGCTTCTGGAAGGCTTCCTCAGCGTCTGGGCCCCACTGGAAAGACCTGCGGAGTATCTTAAAGAAAGGGAGACATTTATCAGCGGACTTAGAAACGAACCTGTTAAGGGCTGCTATTCTTCCATTAAGGCGTTGGACCTCCTTGGTGGATATAGGAGACTTCATCTCCAATACAACTCTGATTTTGTCCGGGTTTGCCTCTATTCCCCTTTTGTGGACCATGAAGCCCAAGAACTTTCCTGAGCTGACGCCGAAGGCACATTTTTCTGGGTTCAGCTTCATTCTGTAGGCTCTCAACACTTTGAAGGTCTCCTGGAGGTGTGCTACATGGTCTACTGCAACTATACTCTTCACTAGCATGTCGTCAACATAAACTTCCATGGTCTTCCCAATCTGGCTCTCGAACATCCTGTTAACGAGGCGCTGGTATGTAGCTCCGGCATTTTTGAGCCCGAAAGGCATCACCCTGTAACAGTAAGTGCCTCTTGGGGTGATGAACGAGGTCTTCTCCTGATCAGGGGGAAACATGCTGATCTGGTTGTACCCGGAGTAGGCATCCAGAAAACTTAACAGCTCGTGCTCCGCTGTGGCATCGATGAGGAGGTCGATGCGGGGGAGAGGATAGCTGTCTTTGGGACATGCCTTGTTGAGTTCCGTGAAGTCCACGCACAGGCGCCACTTCCCATTGTTCTTTGTTACCATGACCACATTGGAGAGCCAATCTGGGTAGGCTACCTCCCTCACTGACCCATTTACCAGCAACTTGTCTACCTCTTTTTCCATGGCTTGCCCCCTTTCGGTGCTCATACTCCTCAATTTTTGGCGGATAGGCTTGTATCTGGGGTCAACGTTGAGTCGGTGGGAGGCCACCTCGGGGTCAATGCCCTCCAAGTCCTCATGGGACCAGGCGAAGACGTCTATGTTCTGCTTGAGGAAGTTTACTAAGGTAGATGCCAGCTCCTGGGAGAGTGAGGAGCCTATGTAGACCTTCCTCTCTGGAAGGCTGTCGTCGAGTACTACTGGTTGGAGCTCTTCTGCAGGTTCACCTCTTTCCAAGGTGTTATCATCCCTGGGGTCGAGTACTTCAATCTGGAGAGTCTCGTGCGGTCTCTTAGCCCTCATAGAGGCCACGTAGCACTCTCTGGCTGAGGCCTGATCTCCTCTTATCTCCCCGATCCCATTGTAGGTTGGGAATCGAAGGAGAAGGTGGTAGGTAGAGGGTACTGCCCTTAAAGCATTGAGAGCAGGACGTCCAAGAATTACATTATAAGCAGAAGGGCAATCAAGTACAAGAAAATTTACCATTATGGTAGAGCTTCTAGGAGCAGTCTCTGCTGTGACAGGCAGAGTGATGGATCCCAAAGGCTGGACTCTCTCTCCCGAGAAACCCACCAAGGGAGTACGGATTGGCTGTAGCCTCTCCCTGCCGAGGTGAAAGCTGTCATAGGCAGTGACGAATAGGATGTCGGCTGAGCTGCCGCTGTCAACCAGGACTCTCTTGACTTGGTAGTTGGCAATCATCAGAGTCAAGACTAGAGGGTCATCGTGTGGGACTTGGACCCCTTCAAGATCTCTGTCTGAGAAGGTGATGACCTCCTCCTCCCCATGTCGGGGGGTCTTCAGTGGGCGAGAGTCATAAGGCTCTGCCTGTCTGGCTCTACGGGCGTGCACCTTCCTGGCAGATTTGGAGTCACCTCCTCCTCCTAACCCTCCGACGATGGTCTGAATCTCACCGAGGGGCTGTTGTCGCTTACGTTCTTCGTTCGGGGGAACTGGTCCTCGACCAGCTACGTACTGTCTGAGATGACCCCGCTGGATAAGTTCCTCAATCTGCTTTTTCAGTTGGAAACAGTCATCCGTGTCATGTCCATGGTCGCGGTGGAAGCGACAATATTTACTGGGGTTCCTATGCTTGGGGTCAGACTTCATCTTTCCGGGCCAACGGACGGTTGGGTCATCCTGAATCTGGAGCAGGATGTGCTCCACTGAGGCGTTGAGTGGAGTGAATGGTTGTCGGTTTCTCGGGGGCAATGGCCCTAGACAGTCTTTTACTGAAACTCTGTCGGTCTTCTTTCTCTTGTTCTCGGCCTCCCTTCTATCTTCTCGGCTGTCCTTCCTTTTCTCCCCTCCTCATGAGGACTCACCTCGGCGGGCCTTAGTGACGTCCTCGACATTCATATACTTCTGTGCTCTGGTCAGCAGCTCGGGCATGCTGGAGGGTGGTTTCTTGAGGACTGAGAACATGAAGCTGGAGGTGCGAAGACCGGCGATGAAGGCAGCTAAGGTTACCTTATCATCTGGCTCCTCGACCTGGAGGACCTCGTCATTGAAACGGGCGAGGTAGCTTCTGAGGCTTTCGTCCCTGTCCTGCTTCATGGTGAGCAGGTAGGTAACTGACTTCTGATGACAGCGTCCCCCAATAAAGTGGGAGACGAAAGACCTGCTAAGCTCTGCGAAAGAATGGACGGAGGAGGGCTTCATCTTGGAGAACCACTGGCGAGCAGACCCCTTCAGGGTGGTAGGGAAAGCTCTGCACATGATCTCCTCAGGCACATTGTGGAGTTGCATGAGGGACTTGTAGGTGTCCAAGTGGTCTAGAGGGTCTTTGGTGCCGTCGAAGATCTCGATGTTAGGCATCTTGAACTTCGAGGGCAGTGGGTAATTTACTATATCAGCAGTAAAAGGAGAGTCGGTACGTCTTACCAAGTAGTCCAAGGTCTCCGGCGCCTGTGCCTTGATAGCATTGAGGGCATCACCCAGTTGGTTTTGTACCTCTCTAATCTTCTCGTCCCACTGATTAGGGACATCCTTGGACAGGTGCTTCAACTTTAAAAGTGTAAACCCAAGCGCAGGTTGAGCAGAGTAATATATTCTCGGAAGTCCGAGGTCGATCCCACGAGGAATTGTAACAAGGAACAATCACACAAACAATAAAAGTAATTTGAAAGGAAAAAGAATTGTTTGGAAAGTTGTTGATTGGGGAAAAGTGATTTTGGTAATTAAATTAGTAATAAAATAAATACTAGAGCATCAGGTACTCCCTCTCAACTTCATACAATAATAGTTAAAGACTCAAAGCTTGACTTGAAAGAGGAATTAAATGTCAGTTAACCCAATTAACAAATCAAGTGATAAATGCAATGGTTATAATCAAAAGACTACCAGGAACCTGAATAATCATTCAATCATATTATTTTATGAAATAATGTTAATCGTTCCAGCGTGGAATAACCAGTGATTTACACGCAGGGAAAATCAAGCAATTGATGTACGTGGCACAACAACTCAAGAGTTTATACAGCATAAACACTTTGCTAAAAGATTTGGGATTAAATTAACACAATAACATAAATACTTAAGTACAAGAGTCAATAAGAATACCGTACTCCGTTGAGAGGTTTTCCCCTAACCTTAGCTTAGCCTTCTAGCCAGACATGATGAACTAATAAAAAGATGGAAAAAAAGAATAAATAATCTAAATCCTAATCTAATTCTCCTCTCTCAATAGATGAGAGCCTCTATTTATAATAAAATAAATCCTAAGTACAGGTTGAAAGGAATTCCTTTCCCAAAAAAATGTCTTGTAAGGTTAAATCCCGTGCATAAATCTTGGGCCCCGCGGGTACAAAATCTGTCCAAATTTCGAGCTTGAATTTCGCATATTTAGAGACTGAATCACGAAATTTTCGTGAAATAAACTTCTGTAGCCCTTGACGTCTTCTTTCCAACCCCACAAAAATCAGGTCAATCCGATATCGGAGTCAAAAGTTATGAATGAAATACTGAATACGTGTCAAATCCTTATCTTTTAGGAAACTTTCCTAATCCAACTTTAAATGAGTTTTCTTCTCACTTAAACTCTTATAAGGATTAAAATTCTGATTTATCTTCAAGTCTTCCTATCCCAATCTTGACTCTTCAATCCTTATCAATTGTGATTCTTCCTCTAGTGATTGTTTCACTTGCATTATCCATTATTACTTTAAATCAACCAATTTACCTGCAAAATAAACCAAACAACTAGAAAAAGTATCAAATTAGAAAATCAAGGAATTTAACACATTTAATCACAAATAATATGCAATTAACCAATTATTAAATATAATAAAATAGCACTTTTGATGGTTAATCAACAGGTATTGACTTTCGTGGTCTCCATATTGACTCTCTCCTGCGTCCTCCTGGGCAGGCACATGCAAAGGGGGAACGCGTGAACCCCCTGCGTGTAGAGGAGGGACTGTCGGAAGAGGGGCTCCTTGATGTGGCCCTGGTACATTATGGTGGGGGGCAGTCTGGCGTCCAGAAGGGACAGGCTGTTCTTCTCGTGGTGGAGGGAGTGGGACTCCTCCTTGAGAGAGCATGAGTTGGATGATCTGTTGGTTCTGGCTCACCAACAGCTGCATAGTCTGGAGGAGTTGTTGTTGTCCAGTGGCGGGAGTAACAGTAGAAGGTTCCCCAGGCACGATGGGAGGGGGAACCTCCTCCTGGTGAGTCTGGTTGTTTTCTCCCGGTTGCTGACTCATTGAGCGGGTAGTGATTGCCATGGATTAAATGAGAGTAGGAAGCCTAGTCGTTTCCCACAGACGGCACCAAACTGATGATGCACAAATCGGTCTCCGTTCAAGATCAATAGTCAAGAATATCAACGGGTGTGATTAATGAACAATTAATAAGTAATTAAGGGCAATCAAGAGTAAAACAATAAATAACGGATCAACACGAGATTTATAGTGGTTCGGTCTTGGATGACCTACGTCCACTCTCTGGAATGGCAGCGATGGGCGGTGTTCTTTATTGATGAATAAGAGTCACCGGACGGTGTATATCGGAGTTACAGTGCTTCTAGAGAGAGAGAGCAGTGTGTAGGAGGGTAAGTGTAGGGGTTTGAAGGCGTGTAGAGGTTTTCAAGGTGTGCAGAGGTTTCAAGGTGTCCCCTTCATATGGAGAGGACTTACACTTATATAGGTTGAGAGAGGCGGTGAGGCGGTCACTATAATTTAGTAAGTACAGTTATGGTAGGACTCTACCATTTTGGAAGGTTCTATTTAGGTAGGACTCGATCTTCTCAATCTTCATCCCGGTATTCTCTTCCTCGTGCTCCTATTCAGTCGGAGGAGGTCCTGAGCTGGACTGGGCTCATCCCTGATCTTGAGATTGGACCCGGAGTTCATTTGGGCTCGTACTGAAGTGAAAGGAGACGAAGCAGGACGGACCAGGAGGGCCCTGCAATGGGCGGTGCCCAATGGAGCTAGGTGGGCGGCGCCCATGAGAGGGGCATGGTGGGCGGCGCCCACTTGGGTCCTGGAGCTTATCTTCTAGTGTTTTGGTGCATTGGGCTTGCAACGGGTTGACCCATCTCTGATTTGGGAGTCTCTTTGGGCTTCCTCGGTTCACTTGAGCTGGGCTTTGGCCCAGTGGAATTCTGACTCGTCAAACCCTTTGGAAGAACTAGATGATATTGATATAAGTTTTTGCTTTTCACTATGTATTTCACAAGTGCCCCATTTATAGATTCCAAACATTCATGATCTGTTGGTTCATATCTATCTCGGGTACGGTTACTGCACTCTAATCTTTTAATCAATTGGTGCACCTATGATTCGTAAGGTTGTTGATTCCGAAGGAAAAAGTAATTAAGTGTTAAACAACCATTGTCTCATTCTCATCAAAACTGTAATGCTAAACAAAAAAAACAGATTATGCTCTTTGTTATCATTTTCAACAACTGGAATTGGGCTTTGGAGGATCTTAACCCGATTCTCATAAACTTTTGGGGCATGTGAAGTGAAAAAGGAAACCTTGCCTGTATTGACTTGAGGCCTCTTAAAAGGTTCTTTTAGTAGCCCTTAAAATAGGTAAGGTTGTTAGCTTAGGAAATGGGTTAGCCCATTTTTTAGTTCAATGGGCTTTCACCATTTGTAATGTGCGAGATGCATGTTGGTATTTAAGAACAACCCGTTTCATTTTGGAGTGGGTCTCTGCATGTTATTGATCAAAATAGTGTCGTTTTGGATCAAAACGACGTCATTCTATTTAAATGATATTGTTTTGTTCAACAAAATTTCTGCAGTAAAAATCCTTTGATAACACAATTCCATTCCGACATGAAGTTAGTGACTTATAATTGACAAATTTGCGACACAATCATGCCGAAGGTCTTTTCTTCACTTCAATAGGACGGAAAATGAATAGCTTATTCATAATCTTAGAGGCTCTGCACCGCTTCATTTAATTGCTCTGTCATAAAGAAAGGGAAGGAATTCGAATGACATGATTTCTTTATGCGAGTAATGAATCGAGTTAGTTTCAGATACATAAAACTCAAAAATGATTCGATTAACACATTAACAAATATATTTAAGAATATTTTATTTAAAATTCAAATAGTTTTTAAAATTTTCTATTTTTCAAATTTTTTCTATTCAAATATTTGTTTTCTAATTGCTATGTATATAAATCAACCAAACATTCTATAAAATGATTAGACTTAATTTATTGTTGTGGCCCACGAAATGAAGACATGATAAATGATTTTAGAAAAAAAAAAATAGAGAGAATCAATAGATTAATATTTTATGACTTTAGTTATTAAAACAAGTACTGCACTCGTAATAGCCAAAAAATAAAAAAGAGTGAAATTGAAAGGGAGAGAAGATAAAAATAAATAGTTTGATTTGTGTTTTAATTTTAGATAAAGATAAAAATAAAGCTAGATGAAGAACGTGTATGTGTGAGGGGGAGAGAGAGAAAATGACTAGGGATGTTTCAAACTTAATATTTTTTTTGCCAAATTTACTTTTGTGTTATTGGGCTAGACTTTTGGGCCTACATCATTTAAATAAGATTTTTTTGCTGATTGAAATTTTAATGGGGTTTTTGGAAGTCAGTACACCTAATTAGACTTATTTGTCAAAAAGTACACATTAAAAAATGATAAAAAGTACATGGATAGAAAGACTTAAATACTCATTTTGATAAATAAAAATTTCCTTGAAAATGTAACAGTGCACTAATGTAGACTGGTAAAATTTAGGCACAGTTAATGCAAAATCTATCCATATGTCTCAAAAACCGAAAGGCGGTTTATTGTGTTCCCAACAAAAAAACCGGTTCATCTTCTTCTTCATCTAAGGAAACCGCCTCTGTGTATGAGTGGCTGTGTATTGATGAAAAGGGTTTTGAATGTGCATTGTTCATTGAAGGAGTAAGGGCTTCGGGTTACATTCGCACCGATTGAAGAGGGTTTTGTTGAAGATTTGAAGTGGGTTTTTGAAGCTGAAGGTTTTCTTTGTCGATCGTTGCTTCCACGGTGATCGGTATCGCCAGAGGTAGTATATATATGTATATATATATGTATGTATGTATATATACTTATATACATGGTTTTTTTTTTTTTTTTCTGGGTTCTTATCATATTGGGTTACAGTATAATCATGGGTAACCATTTTGTTTGTTTGGAGATTGAAAGATATTTTTTTTTTGTTCGGAAATCTGTGGGTAATATTTGTTGATTGTTTTATCTAATTTCAGCACATTATTTTTTTTTTTTCCTTGTTTATTTTTTGTGTATTATTATAATGGGTGTCATAACACTTTTTTTTATTGTTTAAAATCATATATTGGAACCTCAATTTGTTTGTTTGAAGGTTGAAAAACTGGTTAGGAAATGGTTTTTTTTTTTTTTTTGTTTTGGTCAAAAACCTGCAAGTTATGTAATTAGTATACCATAAGAGTGTTCATATTGTTAAAAATCAATGAATTGTTGAATGTTATAAATTTGTTAATATTTTATTTTTTTTGTTTGATGGATTATTGGTCTGAAGTGGGTTTATCTGAATACATATGAATATATTTGTTTGTGTGAATGAAATAATATACAACATTTTGAAACACAAATGTTGCTACACTTTGGTTATTAGATTTGGTTTGAAACACTTTTATGTTTTAACAAACATACTATTTTACAAACAGAGTGAAGAACAATGGTCAATTAAACACAGATTGGAAGTCATTTGATGTAACACTTTACACTTTACACTTATTATGTTACACTTAACACTTTCAGTGTTACACTTTACACTTTCAATGTTACACTTTAATGTTTATATGGTATCATCGTTCAATAATCTTCATGAGTAGTACTATCACATTGTAATGTAGAAAATGTGTTACATAAAAAGGGTAACACTTATTTGGTTATATATTGTTTTGTGGTTCACTTATTAGAATGTGTTATACACTGTTTTTGCTTCATTCTGGAATGTGTTATTTGGTTTAATTATTTGAATGTGTTATACACTGTTTGTTGGATAACTTATTGGTTGGTACTGTTATATTTTCAGTGAACATTTTGGTATACGTTATACACTTTGTTATTTGTTACTACACAACTCAGAACTGTGATGGGGACGAAACAAGATGCTAAATACAGATCAAATCTGATTGCGATAATTAGAGCACTGGATGAAATTAAGATTAGTGAAGCACACAAGGTTGTTTTGCGAAAAACACCATTTTGGTTACTATTTCAATGCATAATTGATAAAAAACTAGACAGGACATGGTGTAGAAAGAGTGATAATATCATACAGGATGTAATAATGTGTTTTGATGTTAATAAATCTAAATTTCACATTGGTGGTGAGTACATTAAATTGAGACGGAGTGATGTGAAAATTATTTTTGGCATTGATGATGGGCGCGATCTCATGTATTCATCAGCTCATTGTAAGGAAAATACAAAATTCATTAGAAGGAGATTCAAGAAAGATAGCAGGTTGACATCAACCTTGATAAAGAGAAGATTGGTGGAAGCAGCAAGTGGTACAAGAAAACACGACGTTGATGATGTTGCTAGACTGTTGTGTCTATTCCTAATGGTGACACTATTTTTCCCACATACTGGTACATCTATAGGATGGGGATTTGTTTCATACGTTGAGGATATAGATGCCATGAAAAATTATGATTGGTCGAGTGCAATACATGAATCCCTGCTGTCTTCACTTCTGAGAAAAAGTGTAAGCCCATCCGGAGTTACTGGATGCGTCATGTTGTTACTGGTAATATGTTAACAGCCCTGTTCAATGTTTAAAATTAGTTCCTGTTGTTCAATAAAACCAAATGTAACTCATTTGGTTATATTCAATTTCCCTGTATGTGCAGTATTGAGTTTGTGAACATACAACAATTGTCAAGTCCGACAAGCCCAATGCAATACCAAGGATTTTAAAATGGAATCTCCCCAGTCTTCAAAGAGCCATCAAACAAAGTACTTTTACAAATTTGAAGTCCAAAAATGTAAGTTGGTTAAAAATAACAAATTTAATTTAATATGTCCGTGTTACATACTTTTTAAATTGTTTATATGTTAATAGCATATAAAACACTTGCATGCTACACTTTTGTTACATTTCAATGTTACACTTTTTTTAATTAATGCATACAATTATCTATTTTTGAAAATGCTGCAAAGGTGTTGAGACATAGATTGGTTAGATCAGCAGAGGATAAATTTTTTCTGAAATATAAGGGAAGCAAAGAACAAGAAGGGGGCCAGTCTGAATGTAAGGGAAAGACTGAAAGTGGTGAAGTTGAAAAAACAAGTGGCCAGGTGCATGAAGAATCATTTGAGGGCGTTGGGAATGATGATGGAGGACATGATGCATTTGTTGGCGATGACGATGATAGGGATGTCATTGATGGTGATGGAGATTCAAATCTGGCATTTGAATCTCTTATTGATGCTGCTATGAATAAAGCGACGCACAATATTGATGTTACAGTAAAAGATGGCATTGATCTAGGTGGAGAAGAAGAAGACAGAAACAGACAACGGTTGGAAGATATATTGAAGGAAAATGATGTATTGAAAATTGTGATAAGGACCATAAGCACAGATAAATGTTACTTGGATCATTCACATTCTGGTTCTGTTGGTGGTGAGTTTGACAAAGAACAATCTGCAAACTCCTTGAAAATGCAAGAAAAAGAAACAATGATAAAGGAGTTGAATCAAGTTGTTGAAAATATGAAGAAGAGGGAACAAATGTTTGAAGCAGAAATACTAGGCTGCAAGGAAACAATAAAAAATCGAGAAAATGAGAACGCTGAGTTGGTTGATCAGCTTAATGAATTATCTGTCCATTGTATAACTCAGAAATATCAGGAAGAAAACATTACAGCTAAAGAACAAGGTGAAAAGGAAAAAACAGGACAAACATCGATGGTTAGAAACATCAAGAAAAAAGAGAGAAAACGGAAGAAAGATGCAGATTTTGAGTACAGTGGGAAAAAAAAAGGGAAAAATCAGATTGTGGCATCAGGTACGATCCACCATAAGACTGATTTCAGTGAAGACAAATGTGGGAGACCAATTGAGATTCATGATGATGATGATAACAAGGAAAGGATAACTACTATTCAAGGGCTGACAGACAAAGACCTTCAGAAAATGTGGCGGGAGTGTGAAGTATTGGATGCCATTGATTTCAACAAATTGAAGACAATATATGATTTAGAGGGTTACTGGTAAGTGGCACTGTCCAATAAAAAAGTATTCATTAAAAATTTATGGTTATTACATACTTTGCTATATGAGTTTGGTTCTAATTTTTATCATGTTGTAGTGCTCAAATATGGAATGGATTTGGAGTTGGAAGCGTAATATATGTGGAAGATGCCTTGAAAATAATGTCACCTCCATTTGAAATATACAACAGCGTACGTATTTGTTAAAAGTGTAACATGTAACTGAATTTTTCATGTAGAAAGTGTTGTTTGACAGTGAATGAAAATATGAATAGTGAAACATGGTATTTGTTTTTTAACAGATCATTGACTGTTGGGCTGACATGTTAAAAGGAATGGATGATTACAATGAGGTGTCAACATTTCAAAGACGTTGCTACTTCGTTTACAGTCTTTGTTGGGTAAGATTTATAAATAGCACGATGTACAAATAGTTTTTCAATTAAATTATTTGTCACTTGTTTAACACATTATTTTTTACATATTTTCAATGTGTAGTCATTTGTAACTGATCCAAATCTAGAGTATGCACGTCAAACAGAAATAGACAGTCACATACCTGGATTCGGAGATTCAAAATATGTTGTTTTCCCAATGAATTCAAATGGTCGGAAAGAAAATTGTGCTCCGGACCACTGGACTTTACTGGTATTGAATACGGAAGAAGGTCTTTGGACACATTACAACTCATTAAGGCCAAGGACGAAAGGCAGCAGGGATATGTACCTACAGGATGCAGTCATATTGATTTGATTATATTAAAACAGTGGTGTTTAAACCCATATTAGTTTGGTGTACATCCAACATCTTAAAGATTTTTATGTGATTGCAGAAAAAATATGTTGAAAAGAAGATTACCGAGTTCAATCATTCAAAGGGGATCGACATAGACACACAGGATAAGGAGCTTCCAATAATAGCATGTCAGACATGTCCACAGCAGAAGTCAAACTCGTAAGTACTCGTTCTGCAAATGCAATTGCTATTTTTTTTTAAAAATCGAAACATATTAAGAATTGGAATTAATGCAGGGTTGCATGCGGTTTGCATGTATGTTACATAATGAAAAAACTTACAAAAGGAGAAGAGATTGAGCAGAGGTTAACGGCAAGACAACTGACGGAGTTCCGTGCTAAAATGGTATCATTGTTTCTCAACCATCCAAATTCTTGGAATGAAGATGATCTGAAAGTCCGTAGGGAATTGAAGAAAAAATTTACAGACAAATGACAAATATTTAATTGTGTATGTACTGTACAATTGATGATTATTTTAAGATGAGACATTTGCTTTGTGTTTTATTTGTGGTGATTGGTGATTGGTTTGTATGAAGAATGTCCAGGGAAACAGGTGTTTATACATTGTCGTTTAACGGACACCCTGTCAAGTGTAAAGTGTAACATGTAACATGAAAAGTGTAAAGTGTAACATGAAAAGTGTTACATGTAACATTGAAAGTGTTACATGTTCACACTTGCATCAAAACAAATGCACATTAATGTGGGGTGAGACATGGATGTACATGTTATGCTTTGTGTTTTATTTGTGGTGATTGGTGATTGGTTTGTATGAAGAATGTCCAGGGAAACAGGTGTTTATACATTGTCGTTTAACGGACACCTTGTCAAAGTGTAACATGAAAAGTGTTACATGTTCACAATTGCATCAAAACAAATGCACATGAATGTGTGGTGAGACATGGATGTACATGTTATGCTTTGTGTGACATTTGTGGTGATTGGTGATTGGTTTGTATGAAGAATGTCCAGGGAAACATGTGTTTATACATTGTCGTGTAACGGATACCCTGTCAAAGTGTAACATGAAAAGTGTAATAACATTGAAAGTGTAAAATGTGTACACCTGCATATACACAAATGCATATACACAAATGCATAGTCGAAAAGGTCATGTGCTGATAGCTGCTTCTTCATTTTATGAGAGAGGCACTAATATGCAATCTTAATATATGATTCTGTTGCAGGGGTTCAAACTGATTTTTAGACATAATGGGAAGAGGTATCAGATTTACATTGAATCTGAATCTCATATTTTATTGCACATGGTTTTGGGGAAGGTTGTTGTTCGTAGGAGGTGTCAGTACATTTTACATCAGATTTGGGATTGTTTCAATAAGCTGAATGTCATGATTTGTCATGTATGTGGACAGGCTAATGCTCTTGCAGATTTATTGGCATCTTAAGCTGTCTAAATAGCATGCTGTTCTGAATTTTCTGCCTGTGCTAATGATTTGCTGTCCAAATAGCATGCTGTGCTACTGATTTCCTGCATGTGTCTGGGACAATGGCTGGTGTGGAATTTTGTTGTGTTGAGTGTACTGCTGGTCTGGAATTTTGCATACAGAGTAATCATTATTAAAAAAATATATATATATTTTTAACTTACCATGTTGAAAAATTATCTAAAACAATGAAACCAAACAAATGAGGGAAAAAAACATTGTAAAAAAACTTAAAACATTTAACAATGTCATTAAATGATAGCATTAAACCAGACTACAACGGCTCGTTACAAGATTTTTTGTTGTGACTGCCCAAACGCCCACACCGACCACAACGAATTCGCCTAATGACTTCTCCCCTAGACCGAATTCTACGATTTTTTGGCCTACCAGGTTGCTTCTTCGTATATGGTGGCAAAATATTAACATCCACAAGTGAACTTTCATCACGATATATAGTCGGTACTGGGTAAATGGGTTCAGAATATGACATCTTGTACGTGCTGACATGATAGTAATAATCAACAAATTCGTTGATATTCCGCCCACTCTTCCGTATTGCAGACACCGCATGTGAACAAGGAAACCCATTTATTTGCCACTGACAACATGAACACGTGTCATTCACAATATCAACAGTGACAGAAGGATATGACATCACTTCATACACTCGGTTATTCGAAACCCGCACAGTCCATGACCTCCCCTCATCAAATGCAGCTTCTAATCTCGAAGACATATTAGGGCATAAATTCCCATTCCACTCCGAACATATTTTCATCCTTTGGCCAATTTGATCCATTATCTGTCCCCTGATTGTGTCAATCATGCTAGTAATAGGTAAATGCCGAGCTTTCAAAATCCACGAGTTAAACGATTCGGCAGCATTAGAACACATCTCACCGTAACGCTTCCCTGAAAAATGAGCATTGGTCCAATGTTCATATGAAAGATTGGACAGGAACCTGTCCACATTAGAACCTCCTTCACGACGGAACGCTTCAATCTTCTCATTAAAAAGCGACTGTGTTGGAGCATAAGCACATTCACGTAACATTCTCACCATGCGTTCTCGAAATACATTGGAAAAACGAGCACCACTCAATTTATCCCGCAAGTTACCTTTCAGATGCTGTAAGCAAAATGCATGATGCGCATTTGGAAAAATTTTCGGCATTGCCTCTAACAGACCCAAGTTGCGATCAGATACAAACGTAATAACCCGAGACTATCCAATATATTAGATAGTTGTTCTAAAAACCAAAACCAGTTTGCTTCATTCTCCGAGTCAACCACAGCAAATGCCAAAGGAAACAAACTTGAAGAATGAAACACATAAAATAATCGTGAGAAATTAAACTAAAAAACAGTTTTGGGTTGTATTCATATAAAAGTGTAACTGTACAAAGTATAAAAATGTGTTCATAGCAAAGGGTAACAAAGAAAAGTGTAACAATAAAAATTGCTACAGGGTATAACAAACAGATTGTAACAAAGACACTAAAAAAAAAAGATTAAAAATTGATCAAATATACCTTGGTTGCCATCTTTTCCTGTAGCCGATAGAAGATTACCTCTAAACCTGCCTTTCAAAAATGTGTCATCCAAAAAAAGTAGTGGACGACAATAATTAAACCCATGAATACAACCATTAAATGAAACAAACAGCCTTTTGAACCGATTAGTGTCGTGATCACAATCTAAGACAATGTGGCTGCCAGGATTAGTACGATTTGCTGCATCGACATACCATCGTAATTGTTGATATGATAATGAATGGTCCCCAAAAAACATTTCTTTTGCTTTCTCAACTCCTTCCCATGCTTTATCATAAGAAATGGTGAGTCCATAATCAGAAAAAAAATCAGCAACCACTTCCGTTGGACGTGTTGTGTTATGCCCACGAACATGATCAACAATCAAATCTGCAACCAATTTAGAACTCATTCGCCTATTATCTGTCGTTCGTAGTTCCACACCACATATGTGTTTCTTGTCCAATTTCCTAATATAAAAAAAACCAGTAGCTCTCTCCACAGTTGCATTTATATGCCACCCACAACCAGAAGAATACTTAAATGAACATTCAGCAATAACCCTTGTTTTACAATTCTTTACATAATTAAATTCAAACTCAGACTCAATCGAGTATTTGCAAAGTGCTTGCCGAAACTGTACCACACCACCTTCAAATTTCTGTCCTACCTGTCGTATTTCATTACTCCACCCAGCTGTTAAAAGAACTTTCTCATTTTGACCAATAAAACTGGGTAACAAATCTACTTCACATTCAACAACGTCACCAATATTCACACACTGCAATGATTCATTATCACCCACCGACCCACCCACAATATCTTCCACAAACACTTTAACTTCAACGTAATTCCCTGGGAAACAACGTTTCAATTCAACCAAATTCTTCAAATCCGCATCGGTGCGTAACATGCACGAGGGGTGACCAGGAATAGAATATGACATATGTACTGACAAGTTAAACAACTCCTCCCACGTCTCGCAAACTTCGCGAACAAGTTCCGATATATTTGAATTACCACCTACTTTGAATATTTTAGTAGCATTACCATATAAACATAACAGCAACACCGTTTCCTCCATTGCCAACAACATCTAACACTATTAAAATAATATATACAATAAAAAGTCAAATAAAAAACATATATTCAAACAAATAAATACTCACTAAATTTATACTTATTCATTTAGTATGTCAATATGTTAAATGAAACGCACCTTCTAATTCCTGTTCTGATATTGTCAGGCTAAATGCTTCAGTTTTCGCCTGTAAGCTTGCAGATGGAACGAGAAGAAGAGATCGATTAAAAGCTTGAACAAGAAAATCGCCTTGCAGGATGAAGAAACTCTGGAAATCGTCTTTAAGAAACTCTGCTTCATGCACAAATATACCAGTGTATATTTATCGGCTTCATGCATACAAATAACAATTCCGGCTTGCAGCTGGATGAAGAAGAAGCATAACTTGTCTCAAGGCTTGAAGAAGGAGCAAAATCGTCTTGCAGAAATATACCAGTGTATATTTGAAATTTGAAATTTGAAATTTGAAATACTTTGGAAATGGTTATATTTCTCTCTCCTTAAAATTAGGACGTATTTAAAACACAAATATAATTTGAAAACTAAACACTTTCCAATAAAATATACACATTCACCAATGGAGGGCAAAAATGTCATAATAAAATCAGAACAATTTAAATTATGTACTTGGGTACAAATAAATATCAAAATTAAGCACTTAATAACCCTACAATTTTTTCTGTGTACTTATTGCCAAATAAGTCTAATTTGGTGTACCCCCTTCCAATTTCCCCAATTTTAATTGAGTTTTTTATTGGACTCAATTGAACCCATAAAATTTTTATGGGTTCAATTGAGTCCAATAAAATTTGGGCCCTTTTTTTTTAGTTGGAGACTAAAATTTGTGTTTTAGAGGCCTCATGTATGGGCCGGCTTTGCCAACAGCGATTTTGAGAACCAATTGAAGGGCCACTAAGGAGTAAATCTTGCGAATGAAAGCCCACCGAAGGTCACTCTCCAGCGTCGTTCGATTGCATAGACCTGAACAAAAAGTCTCAATTATTGGGCTGATAATCGAACGAGCTCAAATTAAATTTGTCGAGCTCATTTCGTTAAACGAGTTTGACTCGTTTTTTAAACGAACCGAATTTGAATGAACTTGAAACAAATCAAACCCGAGTATTTACACATAAACAAATCGAGTCGAGTTTATATAACTAATTTTCTAAACAGACCTAAAAAATTGTTCAAGTTCGACTCGGTTAGAAAATGAGTCGAACTTGAACGAGCCCAAAATGAGCCAAATCCGACCCAAACTCGAGTAACTCGGTTCGATTATCAACCTTATTTATAAGTTGCACAAAACCTTGATATATATTGAATAAAAACTAAGGATCCTTGTTGCCTGGCAGATTAGTCTAACCTTGGCCCATTAAGACTTCAAAATCCCCTTCAAGGCCATATCTTGTTTGAACAAAGAAAGAAAAATATGCTGTGGAGCAAGCTAATCTTTTTGAGTAACTTGGGTAAGTGTTCCAAACAAGGGAACACTTCAGCTGGGCAATCAATACTTGTTGAAAAATATATTGCTTAATCACCAATAATGTGAATCAAGGAAAATAGACTCGTAGATGACAAAGTAGAGACAGCCTCGTTTAGCCTTTTCCATTTTTACAAAGGGGAATAAGAAATCCTTATGAATTCATTGTAGACTAGTGACTATTTGTTTGCAATGTTTTGCCTTAAAGGATTCCCGTGAGTGAGTTTAGAGGAATGATTTTGTTTTCCAATCATTCATGTTATGATATTTTACATCATAGGTCTTCTCGTTCCGTTTTTTACTTATGTTCTTCATGTGACATTCAAACTGAATGACTCTATAAAATTACGTCGATATTTTTACATATTATGAATAAGTTAAGAGACATCTCTATTTAAATAAATCCCACGTTAATTATCCCCAAGACGTGAGTCTCTACACAAATCCTAACTCATTAGTTTTGGTCGACACACACACACAGATATATACATATTTATATCAAGCCTGCGCGGTTACAGTGAATAATGCTAGATAAACTTAAAAATTAGACTTGATAATTTCAATCATTGAATAGATAATCCTAATAAATACTGGGACCCACAGTGAAATCAATTGTTATAATTATTAAGTCTAATTTTTAAGTTTATGTAACGTTACTCCGGTTACAATAATTATTTGATGTGGAGTTGTAACTTTTAAGGCTACAATCGCCTCCTCAAGCGTGCGAGTCTCCTTAAAAGAGGCCTTAACACACCTTTTTAGTACCCAACTTGACCTCTCCAGTAAAGCTTAAGGCCATATGGCTTTGCTGTCATCCATGTATATCAAGACTTATTATACCATTTGTCTCATGTAGGCCATAACCCTTCAGACTTGCCTCAAAAGTGTTGTGCTGTTAGAGAGAGAGAGAGAGGATGAAAAGATAATATGCACGCGGACTGTCTCTTTTTTGGCCAAATACAATCTATCTAACAAAAAAGTTTTGCACCAAATCTGCCGACTGATAACTTGTAAGGTGGTATTGCACACTTAACTTATACGAGTTGATTTAGCGGTCGATTTAAGAACGAACTATTAACCCACATATTTTTTAGTATGAGTTGTGCGTGATTTAAAGACGATTGTGTGTACCCAAAATTTTTATTTTCATCAAGAGTTCAAAAGACGCATGATTGAAATGATTAATCATAACAAAAAAAAATAGGATATGATCACCAAACAAAGTTATGGTTGTAAAGTACTAGATTTGGTCGTTGTAGTGCCATTCCACCACAAATCACCGTCAACCCCATCAAAAAGAAACGTTCAAAAAGCACATTAAATATAGAGCAAACTCTTATCACTGGAACTGAGTGTCAAACTACAATCTGTCTGCACTTTGTAACAAGTCACTTTAACATAACAGAAGTGATACTTTATTCCTTTAATGATAAGAGATTTATATTATTCAAAATCACTTTCATAATCACAAACAAAAGCAAGATAGGGTTTTGCAAAGAGAGAGAGAGGCTGTGGCCCGTGGGGCTTGTCCACTCACCATCCCTCAGGTTTCCACGCATAAAATCCATTATCAACAGAAAAGCAGTGTTCGTGTGTGCCATGAGAGTTTCCGCGTGATAAGACCCAACATTTAGTAGATCATCTGTTTTGATCAGTCTAAAACTTTTATGCAGAAGAAATGTTAAAGAAAAGGGGTTCCAACTTTCAAGTTTTCATAACATGGACGAACTGTAAACTCTGAATTCCTGAGTTCGAATTTTAATAATTTTTTGGAGTCAAGTTATGAGAAATTTATTCCTCATGAATACCTTAATCTTGACGTGGATGATTTGTCTTTGACTGAATTAGAGAGGAAATTAGTCAAGGTGCATATAAGCTGGTTTAAAGTTAAACACCCCTAACCATTGAAAAAAAAACTTTCAAGTTTTCATCCAGAAAATTTGTTAAAGAAATGGAAGTTCCAAAAATCTCCATTGGCCACTAGGTGCTACTTTGAGTAGAAAGAGCTGACAACTCATAAGTAAATGTGGAATTATTGGGTGTTAAGTGGGAAATGCTAATCTGTCAACCAATGGCTACCAAAAGGAATTACATATGGGTTTCTATAGCAGAAGGCGGATCTTAGCGCACTAATAAAGTTTCTCTATAATTTAAATGTCAAAAAGTTGAGTCACGGAAATAACATATTCGTATTTGGGTAGGGTGGTTTCATAAATTTAAGCAAAGTAAGTTTTGTCCAAGTGGTTAAATCCGGGTACCCATCCCAAGTACTAACTAGAGTCGAGTCGCACCAATTATGTAATGGTTTTTTCCCCGACTCTCTAGGAATAGACTAGATTCATCTTCAAGTATATAAAAAAAAAAAACACAGTATACACATAAGAAATTCGAAAGTTTGATTGGATTCTAATGGAGGGTAGTTAGAAAGTTGATTGAGATACACAAGTTCTTTTTTAAATCTTGTTTTATCTTTAATTTTTCGAAGTGGCTTCCAAAGTGCACTTAAGTGCCAAAGTGGGAACCCATGTCTACACTTATTACATTCACTACAATTCGCATGCAAATTTCTGCCCTTTTCGGTGGGAACATATGAAGATACTTGTATCGACCAATAACTCTCTTGTATATGCAATTGCTTGGAAATTTTAAAACAAGCAAGCTAATCCCTGGCTTGACAAACCTCCAATAACACCAAACCTAAGTCCACCCAATAGAACAGAAGCCCTAAGGGAATGACAGAGGTGACTTTGAACTCAAAATTATATTGCTTTCTCAATATCAAGCTATCAAATTCATTGGGAAAATGTTTGATTATGTGGGTATAAGAACCTTCAACTTGTGGTTTTTTCTACCTAATTAACAAGGAACTTTCTCAGTAATGTGTTATATATGAAAGGAAGATGAACTGTCATTTGTTTCACGGGATGGATTTCATTAAAACGGATAGACCAGAAATGGTCTTTGCAAGCATCCCGCTTTCTATTCAAGTATCACTAACAGTTTTAAGAGAGATTATCGAGCTTCACAATAAGCGCCTACCACTGGGTGTGAATTTTTTGATTAATCTTTTTGAGGGCACTCCAGTCTTATTTGGAGAATCTTTTAGAAAGATAATTAATTACAATAATGAGATTTGAAATTAAGGAAACTAAGTGGAATGTAGCAGCTAATCATGAAACGGAAAACGAACATCGTTCAAAACAATGTTGATCTACAGTTCCCTTTTGAGAGGGATGTTTTCATCTTGTGATGTACCTTTCTCCATCTTTTGGCTAAGATGAGAAGCTTAGGGAGAAAAAAAGAATATTTTTATTTTATTATCATTTTTCGAGATCTTCATAACTTAATCACTTCAAATGGAAGCTATAAGATCTAAAATGAGTATCTCTGCTAGGTTTACCTGAATGGAAGATTTGATGTTATAATCTATGGTTTTGGTTTTATCTTCCGGCAGAAAGAGTAAGAAAATGTTAAACAAGTGGAGTTTTTGATACATAATGATTTGCCAGTTATATTCTTTTAAATACCATTATATTACTATATATATAAGTCTTTTATTTTGTGTTAGCAATTAACCAGATATTCAACCAATATGAGAAAGAGCCAAAGAAATTTCTTGACATGCATTAAGAAGTTGCGATATAGTTTCGATGATAATTTGGAGAGAGAGAGAGAGAGAGAGAGAGAGAGAGAGAGAGAGAGAGAGAGAGAGAGAGAATATATTGGGAAGACCACAAGAAATAACATGGCACTTGGAACTATTTTTGTTCGATCTTTGTAAAATCCAAAGCTAAAAAGCATCTATCTATATATATAAAACAAATATATTTTTTGGCGAGAGGGCTTGAGAAAGATTTTCTCCCCAAATACAATTTCTAGATTTTTAAAGTATTTAATTAATCTCTTCCAATTAAATTATTCCGTTTAGCTTATTTAACTATTTCATTCATCTTTTGTAATTACTCCCACTATCTTTTTAAACTATTGTAAATTTAAATTTTTACTCATCTTTCTTCATTTTTTTATATTTAACAAATATTATTCTAATTTTTCATTAATAGATAATTCATGTATTTCAACCCGCTTCCTCACATGTGAATCAAATTTTAGGCCAAATAGGTAAATGTCTTTTATAATTATCAGGATGACAACGAGATTTGTATATAGAGCTCTGATATCTTTTTAAATTATTATCCCAATTAAAAAGCTTAAATTATAAAAAAATTGTGTGACATAAGTATTTATATAATTCAACGTCTTTGTCTTGTGGGGACATATTATTTTCTTTTGAGCCATTCTCTAAATCAAAATCTTGCTTGAATGTTATGAAATCTAATCACCTAATCAAATGAAAGTTTGCAACATTCTTAAGATCTCTCCAAACCTCCAATATCTACACATTTTTATTTTATTCAAATTTTATGAAAGATTGAGATCTTATAGAATCTTAAATGCAAATCTATATTCTTGGTGTTCTGTCTATGCTAGAGAACAACCTTAGGCACCAGTTTGTACCCAAAAAAAATAGGTGATATTATGTTATGAAACTCTTCCCCCCACCCCTCAAATAGCTTAAAGTCAAGGAAGCTATTTTTTTATTGCAATATCCCATACAAACAAAACTCCTATATAGATATAGAATCTCTTAAACAATATAATTAATTTGTCTCTCTCTTTAATATTCTTTCATTATAAGAGTACGACTATGGTGGAATCGCAAAAAATACGGTGCCGAAGGTTATAATTTTTGAAAGTCTAAATTAAACTCAAAGAGTGATGATTGATTATTTAAAAAAAATAAATTTAAAGATTTAGTTACATGTTTTAAAAGTAAATTACAACACCGATCATAATATTTTTAGATTTTCATGAAATTTTGGTATGATATAGAAAAAAAAAATATTCGATATCATTTTTGATTTTTCTCATTATAAAATAATCTTATTTCAAAAAGTTTTAGTATCAAAAATCTATTAGGAATTTATTAATTGTCCTTTTTGTTGGTGTGCATGGAGGGTTACGAAAGGACTGAAAATGGGAATATTACTGAAGCAAACTATAATTGACAGGAGTGACAACATCGATGTATGAACCCACAGAGAGAGTTAATTCCGCCATTTGTGGGTGTCAAAATCAAACGGCCGTTAAAGTCCATGCATGCAATTTTGTTTTCTCATTAGAATGTAATCTGCCGTCAAAGTCATTAAACGGACATTTCTATTTTCTTCAAGTCGGTCCTCTGAATTTACACAATTCAAACGCATGTATATAATTTGAGGGTATTTTAGTCATTCAATTCATGGGGCTGTAAAGGAAAAATGCCCGAAAGTTTTATGGAAGGGTATCCCGTGACCCGCAAGCCAAATTGCCCAAAACTCTCTCTCTCTCTCTCCTCCGCTTCTATATAAAGAGCCCACTCGTCTTCCCTCCTCTCTCATAAAAGGCATTGTGGTTTGAGCAATAAGCTCTACAAGAACAGCACAAAATAAGGTAATCTTTTCTGCTTCATAGTCATAGTATTTGCCTTTGTGTAAATATATATATCTACACAATCATTTTCCCCTGTCTCTCTCTCTCTCTCTCAGTTTTTAAGTCATGTTTAGTATTGGAGGTTGAATGCATCCATGATTCTCTCTGTTTGTAACCTTCACACACACACACACACACATATATATAAAAGATTTTCCAAACTATCATAGTTTGAAAATTGCAATTGCTTAATTAGAAATTAATCCTGCCCTTCATCGACTAAGATTTGTATATTTAAGTCCATTTTCTCCGTAGAATGGGTAAAGATACATCGTATATGTATGAGAAATATTGATGCCTTCTCTCAAGATGGAATTATCACCTTAATCGATTTTTTTGCATGCTTCTAGAATCTAGTCGCAGCGCAATGACTTCCATATATCAGTCATATGCTAAAAAGCAAATAAATGAAACAAAAGGAAAATTGTTAATTAGAATTGCATGTACATTAGCACGACAATCTTTATCCTTATAGTCCTTTTCTAAGGTTCGAATTTCATCCCAAGTTTGCAAGAAAAACTCTGGTTCTAGTGATAAAAGTCTTTTCGTTTCTCTTTCGCTAATGGTCTTTGATTCAGAACATAGTCACTCCCATAGCAATAATATATATGAACAGAAGAGTCAATGCCTCTTCGTAGATCACAACTTTTCTAACTTCTAGGACTACTATACCGGTCTAATAATAAACCTGGGCAACGGGTCAGATGGGCCATGCTCCATGGACCAGGACGATCCAACCCAAATTAGGTTAATGGACCAGATTATGGGTCTTCCCAAGGGCCAGCTATGCACGCTTTAATCAGACAATACAGTTGGGCCTACACTCCACGTCCTCCTATCTTTTTGGGCCAGTCCGTGGCCATGGGCTTTTTCAACTTCGACGCAAATTTTTTTATTTTTTCTAATTGCACATAGAATTAAGTTAAACTACCCTTGATAATATTTTCGTTCACATTTCAAGAATTCTATTGAACCGATGATGCCATTTGAACCATGGCAATTTTTTCTGTCAATAGCCTTCAAAATTCAGACTCCAATATACTTAGGACAAAATCAAATATCTACTTAATCTGATATTTTGGTCATTTACGTTCGTCTGTCATGATGGTTGTATTTCATGAGGAAGAATGCCTGGAGTCCCCCACCCCACCCCCTAGGCCCCACCCACCCCCTTGAACATATTACCTTTTTTTTTTTTTTTTTTAAATCACATTTTCCAATCAATCATATGTAATGTTACTTTTTGGGGAGGGGAAGGGGGAAAAGAGAAGGGGGCTTGAACCCTTGACTTCAAGAAGACAAAGCAGACAATGAGTACCATTCGACCAAAGGCCCATTGGTCATATGTAATGTTACTTGCCCAAAACTAGTTCCATGCATGTATGTGCTTTAATTTAAATGTTGAAAAAGCCAAGTCCTTCTAGGATTAAGGACACTAATTCTATTGGAACCCTTATTTTTCTTGATTGTTTTTCAGTTTTTGTGTCTAAGTTAGATGGTTAGAGGCAGAAACGTCAAATGTCATAGTTTATTGCGTGTTGCAAACTAGTACTTATACATGGTCCAACTTTAAGAATCTTTCCATAAATTATTTGATGATCTTTTTCAAAAGGATTTGATAATCTTTTGGTGACAGCAAAACTGCGTGTTTTCTCTTACAGACATAACACCCAAGTTCAAGAACCTGTCATTTCTTTGAGAAGAACGCTAAACTTGCACGTTGCTAATTACTAATTTTTTACATACCTAAAATATTCTAGCCATCTTGACAAAACTCTCCAGAGAGAGAGACAGAGAGATTATGGCGTCGTTTAGAAGAGTATTTGGGTCTAAATATTCTAGTTTTGTATTGTTTAGCTTCTTTATTTACAACTTTACTATTACACTAAAGTCCGTCATCTGCATGCAGGTAAGGTTGCGTACATTTAACCACATCTACTCCCGCCCCGCAGTGGGGTTACATGTTGATTTCTGTTTTGTATGAAGAAATAGGAGAATCATAAACATTCAATATGCAAAGCAATTCAACAGTACGTGAATCCCTAGAGAAGCAAACCCCCCAAAAAAAAGCCATAGAGAAAGAATAAGTTAAAAAAGAGTGGGATTCAATCGTGATCAATAATACGATCAAAAAGATCATCTCGCTTGCTGGTTGTTAATAGCACTCCCTATCATTGCCTTCTAAGTTAGAACATCTTATAAATGTCTCCTAAAACCTACATATGCGGGTCCTCCGTGAAAACGGCAGTAGTGAACTACTAAAGAAGAGAGATGGGAACCTCTACTTGGGTTAGGTTCCATCGCGCCTCTAGCTTTGGGTATATGTGACACAACAATGATTGATTGTGGCTTTTAAGATTTCAAAATCTAGGTAACAGCTGAAACATACAGTTAGACACTAGTTGAACTTATCAAAAATTAATATTACAGTTCCATTCGAAAAATTTTATAATTCAACCTGTCAATTGTACAGCTAAAGATGGCATCAGCTGACTTAGACCATGGAAATTCAACTGAAACTATCCTCCAATGATCATTATGTGTTGAGTCACTCACTGATTTGAATATTTAGTAGCGTAAACTCCTTTACAATTTCATTTTATTCATTGTTAAACAAGTTTCCTTCTCAAAGTGATGTTTCTCTGCATAAAAAATAGTCCTGAGATCAAGAGTATTGCATGTATTTCCCAGAAATCTTGTACAACAACTACATTAGCTCTAACTTTATAACCTTAAATTTTCATGGAAAGCTCGATTTGTTGTTCGATTAATAGTAGCCTGGTATGCATTATTTTTAGGACCCCTTGATTAATGTCATTGAGAAACATGTAACTTGTAAGCTACTGTTATGGATTCTGGTTATGTAATGAGGAAATTTCTTCTTTTTTTTTTTTTTGCAGGAAGAAGTTAGTTTTCAAAGAGTTAGTCTGAAGATGGGATTGTTACAATTAACAGCAAACGAGAATGGAAATGCTATTTTAGTTTCACAAAGTTCATGGCTGGTGAGTTCCATATGGCCACTTACTAGCACTAAATTTGCACAGTTGCCTGATAAATAATATATGGAATTTTATGTCTTATTAAACAACGCTCTTCTTCTTGGCCATATTTGTTGATCTTGGGATCAATTCTATATCTAAATCATGTTCACATTATGTGTTGGACATGAGTTTCCGGCCCAAAAGGTGCACCTAGGAGGTGGAGTGAGGATCTCCTCGTCACCAAGCGATATGAGACTCGTTCGACACCTCAACAATTCTCCTCTCGAATGAGGCTTTACAATAGATGACCATCATTGTTTTCTTATCCGGCACAAAGAGCCGAGTCCACACGGTAGCGTGGGTCATGGCTCTGATATCACTTGTTGAGCATAGGTTTAAAGACGTACCTAGTAGGTGGAGTGACCCCCTCCCTTATATGGCCCAGAACTCCCTAATTACTAACCGATGTGGGACTCGTTCGACACCTCAACATTCTAAAAATTATCATTATCTTTAATATTATTATTTATTCACATCTCTTTTGAAGATAATTCTATTTACTAAGATGACTGCCGTGCAGATGAAACACCCTTCGGCCTTAGATACATTCGAACAAATGATGAGCATAGCTAGAGGGAGAAAGATAGTAGTATTTTTGGACTATGATGGAACCCTCTCAAATATTGTACCAAATCCTGATGAAGCTTTTATGAGCAACAAGGTAAATTCATCTACATAAGAATGTCATTTGGTAAATGAATTGTTCAATTTTTCAGCATTTTTGTTCTATATGTGATAGTGTGATTTGAGATCATAGAGATTATTACTTGATATGCCAGATCATGAACTGTGCAGCGTCTGTTCTGCTAAGAACTATTATAACCATTATAACCCTGATGGGCATGGTGAAATAAATTGCAGATGAGAATTGCAGTACGCGAAGTTGCTAAATGCTTTCCCACCGCAGTCATAAGTGGAAGAAGTCGAAATAAGGTAGGTAGTATTTTGTGTGACAAAACATTCTCAAACTGACTCTCAACACTAGTAATCGAAGGGAAGCGATAAATTTTGTTTTGCTGTGATAGGTGTATGACTTTGTGAGATTGGACAATGTTTATTATGCTGGGAGTCATGGTTTGGATATAGCAGCTCCATTACCATCTTCAAAGTACGCAGATCAAAAGCATCAAAACAGGATAGCTGATGAAATGGTAGGTTTTCATTGCATGAACTCCTCATAAAACATACTCAACAATAGGAAATACTAGTTTTGCACAGTAATTTGATCATTAAAATAGAAAAAAAGAACTCGAAGGGTCAGCTCAAATGGCAAGATTTCTTTGGTGATAGCCAGAGGTCCCCGTTTCGAATCCTAAGGCCACCTACCCAGGGCATAAACCTTTGCGATTTAATTAGCACATGTGGTTAATGGGGTATTCCACGAGCCCTGGAGGTTTTCTTCAGTGGTTATGCAGGCCGTTGAGAGAGAGAGAGAGAGAGAGAAGTTTAAACAACTGTTCTCATCATATAGTTGATATTTTCTTGGTTACAATTTCAGGGTAATGAATTTGCTCTCTTCCAACCAGCTCAGAGGTACCTGCCTGCAATTCGAAAGGTACATATATTTTCATTTGAAGATTTTTTTTCATCCCTATCAGTTCTATCATTGAAGGTTTATTTATAAAATCGATCGAAGTCGGGTGCTTAACATTTCTTCTTCCTCATCATATTTGAATTTATGTGTTTCTTGCAGATGCTTATTACATTGAATGAGAAAACCAAAAGCATAAAAGGAGTTGTGATTGAAGACAATAAGTTCTGCATATCAGTGCACTACAGAAATGTACTTGATGAGGTATGTTATCTTTACATTGTCGTTGCTTGAAAGAGGTAGCTATTGAGCAATGGACTTCATAGCTAATGAGGGTATATGCAAAAAAATGCAGGATTTTTGCACTCTTGAAAAGCTGGTGAAATCTGTATTACAAGATAACCGAGATTTTCGCATATCAAAGGGCAAAAAGGTAATAGAAATTAGGTTTAATTACATTATATATATATATATATATATATATATATATATATATATATATGTTTATTAACTATATATCACTCATTTTGAGAGTGTCTTAATAGGTTTTTGAGATACGCCCTGACATAGAGTGGGACAAAGGTCATGCTTTGGAATATTTACTTGAAACTCTAGGATTCAGCAGCTCAGATGATGTCCTACCCATTTACATTGGAGATGATCGAACCGATGAAGATGCTTTTAAGGTATAAATTAATTTGTCCAGCACCAAAGATTTAGCGTTGTTCGGGTTGAATTCAGATTAACCCGTCAATTTATACACCTAAATATCTTATCTTGAGGTGTATGAGTCTATTAATTTGAAGCCAAGTACCATATAATAATTCATCTGTGCTGCCATGGCATCTTTACACCTTAAAATGGAGGAAACTCTACAGTACAGAAAAAAAGAATTTGGAACCGAACCGTTAGTTATTATTTTGTATGGTAAAATTACAATTTTAAAAGGAGAAGTTACAACTGTTCAAGGGAAGTCATGATCGATCACAGACACCCACGATCGATTATGAAAAATGCGGTATTGATCCCAATATTCCATGATCGATCATGTCCTTTGAAGTTGTAACTTACACCTCAAAAAAATTATAATTTTTGGTATCGGTACTGCCAGCAGTATCGTAGAAGTTCCCTAAAAAAGAAAAAGGAAAAACATCAACCCCACTTAAAAGGATTACTACATTTTATTATCTTCCTCACTGCACCTAATCACCCATTGTTCTTTTTCTGTGAATGGTTACAGGTAATAAGGAACAGGGGACAAGGTTTTCCAATAGTTGTTTCTTCCACACCAAAGGACACCATGGCTCTGTACTCTCTGCGTAACCCAACAGAAGTCAATAAATTCTTGTCACGTTTAGTTACTTGGAGGAAAAAGACTTCTTTCTGCAAGTTAGTCTAATTAAAGAGAGGGAAAAGCATAGGCTACAGCATGTAATGTGGCCCGGTTTATCACCCTTTGTTGAACCTGTGGCCATGTCACACTGTAATACTTACAAGTTTTCCTTTCTTTTTCCTCCGTTTTTGGGATTTTCCGGCAAAGAAAGATGATGTTCCAATGTAATTTAATCCCACTCTAATATTATACGAATGACCCCAATAAGAACCAACGAGATATTGATGGACGACTGAACAATTTTTCAAGAGAATACCATTTTCTGAATTACTTGAGAAAGGGATTTTTTTTTATTCGCACGAGGTGCAACGTTGTAAATTTTGCTTTATAAGATAAATGATAATAGAGTTTATAAAATGTAGGTGTTGCATACTCGATGAAAATTGCTCTTTCATGTCTGTTTTTTGTTATTATAGAGATGACATGTTTGGATTTTCTTTTGCTCTTTTTTTAAGTTCAACAGTCAGAAATGTCCGAACCAATTTATACGCACGTCGACTAAATCTCTCCTTAGTCCAATAAATCATCCATACCAAAACTAAGATATTCATGAGAAATAAATCTCTCATGACCTAACTCCAAAAAGTTATCAAAATTCGAACTCAAAATATCTGAATTTACAACTCGTCTCTATTACTATTTGAGTTACTCTTTACGGTTTAAGAAAAAAAATAGCACGTGTAAAATGTTGTACCGTGTGACATAAATATCTCCTCTCATATTCAATTCTCAACTTAGACCCTCTACTGTTCAAAAAAAAAAAAACTTGGACCCTCTCTGATAGAGAGGACTTAAACCTATCCTGGTGTCTCTGTCTGTCATACATAGCTGCAATGGAAAAAAACTCGGCTAAAACCTCTTCAAAATCCCCTTTCCATACAAAGAGTGCTAACCTGTGCGTATAAACAGTAACTTCTACCCATATATTTCTCTAACCCAAAAAAAAAAAAAAATTCATACATTGCACCCCGAACATACACAGTTTTTTTAATTACATAATCACAATTACCACAACAGTATGAAAGAGCATCAATTTTTTACCATCAGTATAAACTCCGTAATCTAATTTTTGCTACACTGTCAACATGTTGACCAAGAGTCAAAAGTAACTGGTATAAACTGAATTTATCCATCAAAACTCTAATAAGGAAGAAAATCCTGATTGGAACAGACGTGTATACCAGGGTAAAACCCTGAATCCTGAATCTCAAAAGAGTTTCTACATCCATGGAATTACAATGGGTTAAACCCTACAGGGAAAAAAGGGACCAAAAACAGATATCTACGCATGTCCTGCTTCCCCCTTCTTGCCAAGCTTCCATATCCTTGAAGAGGGCAGTGGGTTAGAAAACTGACTTGGTAGTTTACAGACACTTGAGTTATCTATGGATGACCAAACAATATAAAGAGACAGCTCCATCAGAAACTAAGATCCTCTCGGTTTTATGCGTGAGATGAGAACAGGAAAACCTGGTAATGAGAGGGTTCCTCATTAAAGCTTCTCCCATCATCATTTTCTACCTGTTTTGGGAAGGCAAGAGGCGGGAAATCCTCATCTTCAACCTGATAATTCAATTGGACCACTGTGTTCCAAAATAGTCAAATCCTCCTGTTAAGAGAGGACACAGACAGAATCACAAAATGATTCACTGTTGCAAGAATTGGAAATGATTGTTGAAAATTTTGCTTTAGACCTCAACAAAATATAATTGCAAGACGAGTTAGTCTCAATGTGCAACCTGAAGTTTTTTAAAATTCTCAATTTGCGCCTAGAATTCAACTTTGAACACAGTCAATTTTTAAAAGACACTCCACTTTTGCTCTTTTCTCAATCCCCCGTTTAAATTGACAATGGAATGACCCAGTTTTGGGAAGTTGGCAAGAATTGGAGGGGGGAAAAACACTCAAACATGCGAAAGTAAAACATGCTGTACATGTGCCCTGTATGTTCTTCACATAGACTTACCCACACCACCCATCACCACTTGGGATTCCCAATGCCACCCATCACCCACCTAATTCAATTAATAACCAATTACACAATACCAGTAAGCCCACTATTAACAAACCCAATTATGACAATCAGTTTCACCCATTATCAACCACCTCTTGCCTGAAAACATTATGTAATATCAAAAATCAAGTATAGATTGTGCAATATTTATATTTTAAATAGCAATCTATTGTTCCTTTTCTTTTATTTAATTTTGCAATTTAAAATTAAAGTGAACTGAAACAAAACAAGAAAGAGATAGATGTGAATTAGTAGGGTTATCTAGCATTGAGTGTGTTGGTTGAGCTGATTTTTTTGGCAAAAAAAAAAATGGAATGAATTTTGTATCATTGGATCAAAATAGAAAAAAATTAAATCAATCTTGACCGTTATTGTACTTTTATAAGATTAAAATTCAACTTCCTAACTGTAATATTAGATAGATGTATAGATATTCGTGTATCACATTGATAGAATTTCTAGGAGATGGAGAGGTAGTTTCAATCATTTCCTATCAGAGAAAAAAAAGGAGAGGGAAAGGTGGTGGCAGTTGGGGGTAGATGTGTGAGGGCTGAAGGGATGGAGGCGCGGGAGATGGCCATGGAGGTAAAGGGCCAATGGGGTGGAGGCTGGGATACGTCAGCAGCGGTGGAGGGCTGTGTGTGTGGGGTGTGTGTGTGTGTGTGAGAGAGAGAGAGAGAGAGAGAGAGAGAAGCTGATGATAGCACAAAGGCAAGTAGAGCACATTTCAAAAATTGAAGGTGCAACGTGGTCAAAGTCAAACGATACGGGACAAATTGAGATCTTTTAAGAACTTCAGGGAGAAATGTGCAATTACGTCTGGTAAGATATCAGTATCACCCATCCGTAAAAGCCTCTAAAGCAAAAAATGTTACCTATCATGATGGGGTGAAGATGGCTGATCTGGTGAAGACCGTGGCTTAGAGCCCCCATGAAACCTATGTTCATCAAATGGTCCCACAACTCGACTTCCCTCACTCAGTGGGGACTGGTCGTTCATATCTGAGAAACCCACCGGGCCTAGAGACCCAAACTCAAGCTGTTCAGCATGCGAACCATAACCAGCATTATGGTCGAATGGATACAGCATCACAAGAGATGAAACATCAGGTCCATTTGATGACACTCCATTGGCGTCCAGGGCTGGTAAAGGTTGCATTCCATACGGCCCACTAGGACCACTACTCTGACCAGACTTTGAGCGCAATGCACCATTTTGTGCTTGGTATGAAGGATACAAGTCACGTCTGTATGAGCTCCACGACCTGTCTGCTCGGGCCTCACTTGCAGGCAACCGGTCCAGCCTTGAGCTTGGCTTCTCTGTTTGGCTGCGACTGTGACTCCGCCCAGCAGCCCGTGACTTTGAATACGAATTCCAGTTTGCATCTCTGTCATTATGGTTGTCACTTCTATCGTAATTGTAATTCCCCCTTCTGGTACCTGAAGAATGCCGGTCCCTAGCAGAAACCCTCTGAAAATAACCAAAATCAAAGGTCAAACATCTACTTAAGTAAAGACGGTTCAATGGGGTACAGAAGATAACACAACTGGCCTCTGCAGTAGATAATGATGGAAAACATTTTCTAAAGCCCTCTGGATAATCGCTAAACACAACATTACTTTAAAAAAAGAGAGGGCTTTCCCTTCAGGTATTTTAAGACCCTGTTTACCTGATAATTTATAAAAAGAGGGGCAATTGCCTCACGTGAAACTCATAGAATGGTCTTCCATTTTATTTTTGTGCTTTTCCAACTGTTTCTTTATTGATGTTTTTTAGATATGTTGTTCTTTATTGATATTACTCACAAATTCCTTGAAAACACAAACATTTTAACCATTAAAAGCAGAGGCATCAGGAAAGGAAATCAGCCCAGCCCAGACCACACCACGTCAACAGTGACAACATAAATAAGTCATCAGTACACATGATGCCAAGGCAACAATCAAAAGTGAATTCAGAAATTTCATAAAGAAGTAAACTACACCGTTCTCTGCTTCCACTTTAATATCAGTAAGTCAACAAGGTACACTTTGCTGTGATAGTAGGCCAGCCTCAGTATGGACTGAAACAGCGGAAGATAAAAGTTTATAAAATTTTCCATGCATTTTGTCTATATCTTAGCCATGGGATACCATTTCGCCTCAGTACTGGCATGCATCATTGATTATGGGTCATCATGAAAAATTGCAGATGCAGGCAGGCCCATTTCTACAACTCCAGCCATTTTTCCAAATTACAGAAACCAAAATTTGACATAACCGCTAAACTAAAAGGAAGAATGGCACAGACTGCAAAGGTGAACCACTCTATACATGAAATTGATCTTTGCATCGTAAATTAAGACTAAAACCACACTCTGAAGGTAATCCTTCAGTACCACTGGTGGACTGTTTTTTAAACGTCAAACATAATGCTGTCGATAGATAAACTAGATCAGAGGGCACTATGTTTCCAGAAGGAAAAAAAACTGCTCTCCCGTTAGGATCACTGGGCACACTGGCCAATATTCGAAGGCGAGTGTATGCACCAAAAAATGCATGATGTCTTACCAATTACCATGCAACAACATTGATAATGATGTGAGTAGAAATAGATATATCATGACATATAAATGAAAAAAAAAAGGTAGATGGATGAAGACAAAAAAGTGGATTGATGGAAAGAAAAAAAAAACCATCTTACAGGATTTGGCAGGTAAGTCCCAGTCCCAGTACGGTATCTTGGCATATCATCATAGCGTTGATAAACGTTCGGAGGTCTGTGAGAAACAGACTGTAAAGGAGCCACAGGAACAAGACGAGGGCCATAACTCATAAGCTGAGTGAAGAGATTCATGTTGGCCGAAACAGGTCTTCCGGGACCATCCCATGGGAAACGGCCCTGCAGATACGTGGGTGGTACCATGACAGGTGAAGGATACACCTGAGGCCCATGGGGCCGTGGATTTTGGCAAAACCGTCCATATTGCAAATTTTGCCAATGGCTAGCAAAGTCACTGTTAAGTATGTCAGACTTATGCTCATCTGATGTCTCAATAGAAGCAGCCCCTCTCACAGAATTAGAAGTATTTAATTCCTCAGACTGGTCAAGTCCATCGGCGAAGTTCTGAAAAGAATCCCCATTATCAACACCCTCCTCCCCACCAAAATTGCTTGTCGATGCATCAGAAGTTCCAGTTTCAGGTGGCATATTATACACCGGGAGCATTGTAAGGAATGGAACCGGTGGCCCAGTAGGATAAAAGGCAACCAGCCCAGAATTATCCATCATTCTTTGCCTAGAACCAGGTCCTAAGAGCATGGGAGCAATGGGTGCCATTGAATCTGTTCTGCTTGTCTGGGATTCATATCCAGGTATGTGATGCATTGGGTGTAAAGACGCAGCAGACAGATGTCCTGAGTTTCTTTCTGCCATTTCAGTTCCCATGTTTGACAGTGGATTCCACTCCTGATCATCCTCCTTAGATTGCGCAGAAACAAGTTCCGACGTAACTTTCCCTTTCCCATATTCAGCAGAGGGCTCTGAAGGAACCATTTTCTTTCCCCTTTTTTCCCTTGTTGACTTTGAGACCTTCGTAGATGATCGATCCCAGGAACTCTCAGAAGAGGTTTTACTTCTTAGAGAACCACTGTGAGCAGCAGAAGAGAACCTTGAACTCGTCGTTCTTTCATCAGAGTATACCTCATATCCTCTTTTATCTTGATACAGGCAATTATCTAGACGATCTTCCAGTGTTGATGCTTGTTGTTCTTTAGTATACTTTTGTTGAACTCTCGTAGAACTGCCAGATCCACTCATCCGAGAAGGGGGAGCAAAGTCAAAGCCTGCTTCCGTGGAGGGTGGCTTATCATTTGTCTGAAGCATTTCACAATTCCCATTATCAGGGTCACAGCCTCCAGTAGAATCCAAATCCTGCTCCGTCCAGATATCATCAACCTCCCCTGAGTTCACTAGTGCAGAACCAAAATCCTCCGTACATGGCTCTATAGAATCTTCTGAATTTGAGGCCAATTCAATGCCCGGGAAATAATGAGCTAATGGCATAGAAACCAAATCATGAGGAAATTGAATATGTGAAAATGAAGGATCAATCAATGGAAAATTTGTTGGAAGCATCCCAGCCATATTTCCCTGGGCATACCCCATAGAAGCTAGAATGGATGGAGAGATCGGAAAAGGCAGGTGAGCTGAAGTTAAATTGAGCGGCACATGAACCTGGCCATTGAAACTATGCATGGCAGAAGATGCCATCATGTTCACAAGATCTTGATCTTCCTGATGCATTCCCTGTGTCCCAAAGGTGGATGACATCTCTTCACTCATGGCACCAAGGCCTGAATCACGGAGATAACTGTTTGAACTACCGTTCATGTCAGCATCAGCATCAACACTTTGACAAGATGGAACTTGCCTGACAGATGAAGGATCATCATTACAAGATTGACCACAATGGCTTGCTGAAATTTCAGACCGGAGGTTCTTCCTCCTGCCACCATCGAGTCTTGCAGAAGTAGCCTGGCTTTTCCCACTTTGTGGTGGTCTGTTATGCATTCCATGAAAAGACGCATCACCATAAGTGTCGGTTAGCTCAGGACTAGAACGTGTTCTGGCAAAAAAAAACCTTCCCTGGATGTCATTCACCACGGGATCGGGTTTCAAATTTAATCGACCTATATCAGAATGTGCAACCTGATTAGAATTAACTCCACGTACAATCTGATCAGACATCCTTGAGTTGTTCATGTTGCTATAATTCTTCTGGCTTTGAGTGCGAGAAGGTGCAGAAATATCATTGGTTCTAGAAATACTTTCTGATGGATAACTGCTGTTTTGGGAGGAAACACCATGTGGCCGAGTACCCCCAATCTCATTCTCATGACCATAGGCATTGTCATTCATTTTTTTGCCACCTAAATTGTTCTTAGGATTCTCAGACACAAGAAGTTGATCAGGAGTTGATGATCTCAAGTGCCTCAGATCAGTCCTCGGGGCATCAGGACGCAGGCCACTGCCATGCCTATCCCATGTATTCATGAAGAACTGATTTACTTCAAAATCTAGGTCTTCTGAGGGACAGTCAAGTAATCTTGCCAGTCTTTTAGCCCCAAATGCAAATGCACTGCGTACCCTAAAAAAATTACCTAATAACAAGATAGATTAAACATTCCAAATTAATTCAAAAACAAAATATGCAAAGAAATTCCTACCAAAATACATTTCTAAACCACTGGGACACTGTTCAATAATTTAAACAGTTGCATAAGAAGCTAAAACACCAAAAGTTGACAAAATAATTTGAGCTTACAGCAACACTAAAAGGTCAAGACTCAAGACAGAACAATGTGACTTCTGCCAAACAAAAAATGTTCCTTCTGATCACTCTAAGAATAATGGCGCACACATATTTGGATGCCTTCGAATTAGGGGTGTAGGCCATCTTAAAGGGAAGAGAGCTTAAGAAGCCTTCCCTCCCCATTTTTCTAAATTCTATCTTTTCGACAAAAATATGTTCCATCTAATCATGGTCTTACATTCATATCACTGCTCTCATCAACTTCCCACAACTTTTAACTTCCAACTCTTTTTTACTTTATTTTCTAATTTCTTGTGCATCGCATGGATTTGACACTAGTATTCAATTGACCCAAAGACTGTCCTGATCTAACTTTTTTCCTTGATGAACAAGCAAAACCCCCTTAAACCCTGTACATGAGGCTTAACCAATGTGGAGAGAAAATAGAGAAATAAACAAAATCCTGGACCTTTAGATCCCCTTGGATGTTCAAAGCCCTATTCATGATTCCTCGTAATAAAACTAATTATCACAAATATACACACATTTCTGCTCCTCAGTTGCTCAACTACGACCATGTTGAGCATGTGACAAGATGGCATTTTTAAACAAAGTGTTTAAAACACCCTCCTAAATTTAACAGTTCTCCCTTCTTCCCCTAGCTTCATACCGAATTTGGGGAAATTTTTTTTGACAAAAACGAGTTAGACAATGATAACACAAGGAAAATACATAAGCAAATTGAAGTTAAAAAAATTTTACATGCAGCAACCAGCAATCCATGTGGTGTATGTGTCCATGCCACACCCAACAGGTCATTTTTCCCGTATTGGTCATTGTTGTAAGCAGTAAATAGAGCAGTACACACCAACTGTCCAGAAGAAATTGTCTAGAAACCATAAAACCTAAGGCTCAAAACACACACCTTAAAGGTAAGGCCCCCACTTCAGTCAAACATGGGCCAAAGACCCATGAATTCACCAAGTGATAAAAATGCAACCACATTGGAGGCCAAGGGAAAAATAGGAAAGGCGTTAGATCAATTACATCAATCACAACATTAAAAAGGACAAAGTCAAGTTCTTGTCATAACAGACACATGACAAACTCAGGTTGACATGAGAAGTTCAAACAGCTCATGAAGGATAGTGAAAAAACGACGTGTCATTCAACTCAGAACAAGATATGTAGTCTAGAATATATACAATGAAAGAAAATTAATTACCTTTACTGACACTACGACCAAGGTTGTTATTTACACGTAAAGGATCGATGACATTAAAATGCTTGGAAACAAAAGGTTGTCCATGATTCTCCTGGCCTACAGGGTAAACAGCATATACAGAGCTACAAGCATTAAGAAACAACTTGCTAAGCAGCAACTCTCCACAGTCCTTTCGGGGAGGTTCTGCTGCAAAATGTTCCAAATAGATACATTAGAACTAAAGACTTGGCCAGTTTCCTCTAGAAATAGTGCTAGAATGCATCAAATGAAAAATCTCTAGTGATTATTACCAATTACATCTGGAAGTGAACTAATGGGTACAGGACCCCATAGGCTAACACAAAAGTTGTCCCAGTCAAAGTTACTAAAGAACTCCAAAAAACGGTAAAGGACCTGCAAGTGCTGAAAATCCTCAGATGGAAGCCCAAGATAACAAAACAATATAGGAAGTAAGAACTGCAGAAATTAGTAACCTCTAGCGGTCCAGCAAAGGAATTGTTAAAAACATGAAATATGTAAAGAACCAAGGTCTCCAGGGCATAAGTTGATATCAGTCCATGGTGAGCACCCAGTATACGACTCTCATAATAACACCATGCCTTGATCAATATAATGCTACGCTTGAACAAGTGATTCTGGTTTATCAAATTATCAACCTGCACAAGTCATATTCTTGTTAAGTAACAACAGCACAAGTATGATCAAAGTTCATAGGTGTTCAGAACTAAATACTAACCTCCTCAAGAAAGCAAAGGGTGCATAACCCACCAAGCTGGTTAAAAGATATGTCTACCACAATATTTTCCACAAGACACTTTATTATCTTCACCTGTAATTATATGAGCAAAGAAAAACTAAATGCTGAAATTTGTAATGATTAAAAAAAGTTTATAGAATGAATAGAAAACAACAAAGATTGACATGTGCAAAGAAACCTTTTAATAAACGGAAAAGAAATTAAGCACTAGAATTTAGATGAAATACTATTCATGCATCTTTAAAGCATAACACCTGGGTATTGAAGATCAATTTCTTTTTCACTGCAGTCTACCTTGCCATATTATATTCTTCAAAAGCATTGATACTAATAATATTAATGTTTTGGTCTTTTAGCCACCTGCTTTACACCATCTAATATGGTGAGGTTCAGCACATCTTTTTTAATTTCACGTGTCAACCATACTAAAAATGCATCTGATGAAGGATAATTACATACAATGCAAAGAATTTTTCAACAGCCCAAAAAAAATACACCAATTTACCATAATGACCAGAGTAACTGGCCATCTCTTGAGAAACCAAAAGCTACCACATACAAATCGCACAGCATCAATTTCCATTTGTACAGCTACCAAGGACCCTCAATTCCTTAACAGAAAGCCCAAATTACTGCACCTAATACTTTTCACATAGAACAGTCATTGAAACCCAAGCCACTGAAAACTAAAGTCATGACCCAAGAAGGGCCAACCTCAAAGTCTTGACCAAAATAACGGAAGCAAATTACAATGAAACTATCTAAAATATGAAGTAAGCAAATAAATGAACCTCCAGATGTTAATAAGATTATTCGCTGTCATCAACCGGTAGTTACTGAGAAACTATCTCAAAGGTCCCAAAGCAAACTCCACGTGAATGACAAAAAGTTTGAACCCACAAAGCTACAGGTTCATCTTATTTTCTACCAAAAAAGGGTAATCCGCCATGTAAATTTTGTCAATAGACATTACATATAATAAATGCAGGCTTTACAAGGGACCATAATTTTCAGGACTCCAGCAGAGGTTCCATATGTACTAAAGGTATTAACTATGGACTGTGACTGTATTTAACGTCTAAGTTAGGAGACTACCTTGTCTTACAATCGAGGGGTGAAAACACTTCAGATAGAGGACAGACCTAAACGACACCAAAGAGGATATATCTCCATCAATAGTACAATACTCTCAATGTTGGTTTCCCATGTGCTATCCTATTGATGCTTATTTTTAATGGGTTAACTCCTATAGCTCCACACAAAATGATATTGTGGGTGGGTGAAGGAAACTTGTGCTTCCTACGCAGTTGGGATTGATAAATTGCATGTTCAGTGAAAAACATCATAAACCATCGTAAACCAAGTCTGCAATGGGGTAAAGCATAGGGACAACCAAAAGACCCTCGTATAATGTTCAATAATGTCAAGTAGGGCATCATAATCAATGTTTTCAATTAAATGAAAATTAGTAAATTTACAAACACCTATAAAAGCAAGAGAAACAGTTACTTTGCAAAAACAAGGACACCAAAGGTACAGAACAAAAGACATACTTCTGCTTGAATATACTGAACCTCCTTTACATGAAATTCAGCATTCTCATTCTTCTCCTCATTCTCCAGCATATCACGAACCTGATTGGCCCATGTGTCTTTCAGGTTTTGATTATCACTGAAGGCTGTTAAGTCAATATCTCCATCGGGTAAATAAGTCTTCAGGGGTACAGACCCAAACTTAAAAACCTATAAAAGAATTAAGGCGTTAGAGAATTATAGTAACCTATAATAGAAAAACAACAATATAATATATCTGTAGACACCATTCTGCATACTCCTGACGGAAGATAATTTATTGAAGTACAACTGCAAGCAATCTCCTCCTTCACTTGAACTTGATTATGCAAATCTACCGTCACCACTTCCCTCTGTATAATAAGGTCATCTCATATCGTTTAAATCCTTTTTTGGTAAGGTTTCTTCCCCTGTTTTCCATAAGATAACTCTGTTAAATTATTATCCATAGGCACCATTAAAAAATTACTCAGAGGTCCTTCCTTAATTATCACTACCTCATATCGCACTATTTCTTAATTTCTAATTGCAATTGTAGGGCTACTTACGTGTTCATTGAATATCATAATTTATGCAATAAGCTTCTAAACTACTAGAATCAAAACATAATAGAATCTAGCTAAAAATACTTTAGTTGATATGACATATATTGTAATATTAACCATCATGGTCCTGTCACTTTTATATCTCAACATTCTCCCTAACTTAGACTCTTGCTACCAATGAGGGCTAGAGCATCTAAAATTAATTATGAGAAAGCACTTTTCTTGTTTTATTGTTTTCTGCACATTTTCACCGATCAGATTAGTTAGCCAGCCAGCATTACATACTCACTGTCCCCACTTCATCATCAGCCAATGAGTAACAAAATGAAAAAATGAGAAAATATTTTCATCATATGCATCTACTATAATATAAATTATACAGATTAAAAGAACGGGATATCTTCAAAACCATGGGTGTTTTTTCCTTAAAATTTTGATCTTTCTCGTAACACAAAGCCCTTTTCTTCTTCTATATTAGTCGAATTATTTCCATCTAGCAAACATAAGATATAATCACCACCAATGTCAACTACAATCCAAATTGTAAAGTTCAGAAGATCAGAATATCAAACAATGCCGTATTTCATCAAAATGTAGATGTCTATTACTTGTCATGTTAAAATGTATAGCTACAAATTACAGTAATTTCTAACTATAATAATCCAAATTATACTTCTTGACAACTAGAGTTATAACAGTAATAACAACAACAGCCAAGGAACTCATAGAAATGCACTACCTGACAGGGGAAACACTTCGTGATGAGCAGCTCCACGTAATCTGCAACAGCTTTTCTGCGGCATTCTGATGGTTGGTTGGGCTGAATGTAGGCAATAAGCTCTGCAGTTCTCTCCTCGGCCTTTAACCATCTGTTCGAGTCAAGAACTCGAATCAATGAACCTGCATTTGGCAATAGCCCATTTGGCTCTGCCCATCCCTCCTGTTCGCCCATGCACCCCTATAACTACCACACTTCTTCTATCACAAGTATACTATTTGGACCCAGAAAATTTAAAGCCACCAGAAAAAAAAAAAAAAAAGCTTCTAACTTGAAGAAGCTTCAAGTAAACTGAGATTAATCAGCTCTTTTCTTTTCTTTTCTTTTTTTATTTGCCCACAAAATGTTAACCCCGAGTTAGAAGTAAATTTAACCCCAAAAACCAAAACTAATATACATTAAACCCTAACGCAATTTATCGTTATCATCGGAATGATGTTATAAAGGATAATAAAGGCGTAGAACATAAATGGCGAATTTTCAATTTCTCAACTATGGATTAGATGGAAGAAAAAAAAGAAAAGAACCCTAGAAAAACAACCACCCTAGAAAGAGGCCTCTTGGGAAGTTGGAAACACTTGCGAACATACAATATGGAGAAATTGCTTGAGAATCTTAGCAATGTCAACAAATCAAAGCGATTGAAGCAACAGAGATTGCTGTATTGAGAAGCGATGAACGAGGAAGAGAGTGGAGATTGTGGAATTGCAGAGAGAGATAGAGAAAGCGGTGTGTGACTGTGTGAATCGGATTGCACGAGAGAGAGAGAGAGAGAGATGATTGATTGATTAATGTGGTTTCGGGGAATAGGGGTTTTTCAAATGAACTTGTACGGCGTTGTTTGTATAGCGAATTTGGCAATGATGATGGAATCTGAAGATTAAAAAGTAATTTAGTTCGGCTAATTATTTAATTTGGCATTAACTGTGGGAGGATTTGTTATCTGCGAATTCATATCAAACCTGACTTTTTTAGGTGTAAAGTTTAAAAAATTTTGTAAAAAATCATTTAGAATAAGTTTTTAATTCTTTTGATTTTTTTATATCAAAATAAAAAATAATTATATATATGTATAAATTATGCAAAATAATTCTTAAAATATAAATTTAAATTTTTTTTACATCACTAATAATATTTTATAAATATAATAAACTAAAAAATTATATAGGGTCTTCGACAAAACCCCAAAAAAAAGGAAAAAAAATTTCTTGAATAAACCTAAATAAATATTTTTGAGTCTAAAAAGTTACTGCATAAACTAGTAAAAAAAGTCAAGGTTCAAACGAACCTTACTTATTTTATTTCAAAACCCTTAAAAACTTTATATTTACTTTCATATCCTCTTTAATATTTTTTTTCTTTAATTTTGCTTAGGGTGGTTATTAATAAATAAGAAATTCAATTGTATATAATAGGTTTCATTTAAAATTATAATAAGTGATCCACTGAAAATTTTAAAAAATATATATATTAGAAAATCTCACTCATCTTTTCTTTTCTTTTTTCATTGGCATATCATTAATTTTTTCTCTATTTTTTTCATTAGATGATCATTTGTTGTAATTAAAACAAAAGAAAATTTTATTCGAAAGGGTCTTAGAAAATTTTTAATTTGTTTTTGAGTAATAATTAATCTTTAGCTTGATTTATTTATATTTTTATTAATATTATTTTTGAGTTTGTATTAAGAATTAAGTAATTTGATTTTTAATTTTTATTTATTTACCCTATTAATGTGTTGTAACGAAAATTCGTCCACACGCTATGTTTTAGTTGGCCCAACAAGTTACGAGGGTTTTATATCCCGTTGGAGTTCCTCGTCCATTCAGGACACATAGCAATCGTAATATACTAAGCAAGGATCTCTAAATACAAAGGGAGACACACACTAGATCAATTTTTGTGTCAATATTATTGTTTCAACTTAATTTATTAATATAATTTATTGTCTAAATTCATTACAATCATTGAATTGATTGTGAATCCCAATAAATACTATAATTCGTTGTTAATTTAATAGTCATTAATGATCAGATCAATAAATTATAGATTAATAATCCAAGAAATAATTCAAGTGGTAATAGAAACGAACTGTAAATTCAGACATTTTGAATTTGAATTTTGACAACTACATAGACTCATTTATCTCTCATTAACACTTTAATTTCGTGCGTGGACGACCTACTTTTGACGGGACGAGGGAGAAGATTAGTCGATGTGCGCATAAGCTGCCCGAACACCCATGATCGTTGAACCTAAAAAAAAATTAAATTAAAGTAATATTATTTTTGAAATTAAAATTATAATTTTGTGAGGTACAAGACAATTATAAAAGACATAACCGATCACAAAGTATAATAATCGACAATGAGTGTAATAACTTTTAAAAATTAAGTTAGACTTTAAAATGTGAAGTTACAATTAATGTTTAGTATTATTTATAATCAATCATAATATTTTATAATTAATATAATTTGATCATTAAAAATAATAACTTTCGTATGCTATTATTTTTTTAATACGAGTAAAAATAGGGTGTAATAGTTATTTTCTTTTATGCATAGAGTATATACTAAATTAAACGGGTCTATCTATATATCTAAAACAAACAATTTTCAAAGGAGGGGCATTAAAAAATCTATCCTCTCTCTTTTATAATTCAATATAATTTTAAATTATTTAATTCATTAACATCCAATCAATTCTCACCACCTAGACATGTAAATCCAAAGTATTCCTAATATTTATCTATAAATACCCAATACATCCGTGACCCTATTTTATTTATTTTTGATTATGATATATATTTTTTAAAAATTCAGTTAGAAAAAATTATTTTAAAATTTAAAATTTTCATCATTTTCTTAAATTATTCCATGCTTATTTTTTAAAAATATTTTAGGGTGTTGATGAACAAGTTCAATAATGTTAGTGTGTTCAGTTTAAGCATTAGAAAGGACCGGATTAGATAGACTTGTTCATTCCATACCCATCCATCCGCCCCTTAGGGTGTGTTTGGATAATCGGCAAGTATAGGAATGGATTGAATTTTTTGTATCTTAACTCATCCCACCCAAACTCATTCAGGCACTTAATTAGATGGGTTATGTATACCATCAAACCCAAATCATTGTTTGGCAAGGAACAATTGAATGGGATGGACCCCACTTGACTTTTATAGATATTTACTATTGTACCCATTGATGAACCAGACCTGTATAGTAATCGCCACCACCGCCACAACAGAACACCCACCACCGCCACAACAGAAACGCCACGACCACAACAGAATTCGGTGAAATTTTTTTGAATGCTTCTGCATTTATTGAAGGTTCAATATCAGCTGGAACATCAGATTCTTTATGGAAAGAATCACAATCAAAGTCATATGACCTGTTAAAAACAAATGAATCAGATCTTCAAGAAATTGAGAACACAATGAGTTTTGGACATCTATTGCTAAGAGAAAATCGGTTGTTGAGAGATGTCCATGTTGAATCATATTGCAAGATATGTTGAGTCTTTTGAATCTCGATCCAATGAAATATGGGTTGTGTTTCCGTCATGAAGGGGTGTCCTTGTCAAAGCTTTTGTATACTACATAAGAAGTAGTAAGTAATGCTGATGAAGAAAGGGATGAACACGTAAAACGTGTTCAAGTGTTGCATCTATCAAAATGGTAGCACTGGTCACAACAGAACATCCACCACCACAACCACAACATAACACCCACCACCACACAATAGAAACATTCACCACTACCACCACAATAGAAACATCCACCACTATCAGATCTGAGAGATAGATATATTAGGGTTTCAAAATCATCCACCATCACGGTGGATGATTTGGACTGTGAACGGTCGAGGTTAGTGGTGGTGCTGGTGAAGATCTCTTATTCATTCGGTCCACTCCGGCACCCAAACCCATCCCAGCAGAAACTATAGGCTTGGGCTTCGTCGCCTTCACAAAGCGCGCGAGAGAGAGAGAGAGAGAGAGAGAGAGAGAGAGAGAGAGATGAGACAGACAAAAAGTGAGAGCCAGAGGTCTGGACTTTTCGTTGCCTCCACAAAGCGAGAGAGAGAGAGCTCTCGAGAGGAAAGTGGGTAAATATGTCATTACCCTTCATAACCTGTCGGCTGGGATTGAAACCCAAGGTGGAGGTGGGTTAATTTTAACCGATGTAGCAGGGTTAAAAAGTACTGTAGCATCTGGGTCAAGGATATACCTGAGATTTATATCCTAGCTCAATTTTGACTTCCCAAACAAAGGTTTTGTTGGACCCATTGCCTTATTACCATATCCTTATGGAGTTAACCCACTACTGAAACACACCCTTAGACTAATTATAGTGATAATGTCTTCTCATTCCATACTTGATTCAAATGTTAAAAAGTAATTGTCTCACATTTATCTCATCCAATACTTAGTATTGGATAAAGATATAAGTATTAAAATTACTAAAAAATCCTTAAGATAAAAAATAATATTTATATTATAGAGATTTTTGAGGATAAAAATATATTTTATCAAAATACATCTTAATCAGATTTATTTAAGACACTTAATAATATTAAATACACTATTTATCCTGCGCCGGAATAAGGTAAGGCGGCAGAGTATTATTTTTTTCCAATCCCTCATTCAAAATACAACACACGTGATGCGTGGGGCATATACAGCGGTGGTGGGGAAAAATATAAATTCGTCGGTGAATCTCAATTCAATTGGGAATTCAGGTCCGGATAAGAACAAGGGTTTGGGTGAAGAGAGAAGTGAAGGAGAAGAGTGTCTTTCAAGGTCTTCCAATGGCGAACTCAGGCGAGTCTGAGCAACCTGAACATTCCGAACCAGGTATACTTCGTCTTTATTTACTTGCAATATTTTTTCTCTTCGTTTTTCCTTTTCAATCTTATTCGTATTTCTATATTTTCTATGTGTACGAGTCAACCTGCTCGTATGATAAATTTACGAGGCAAAATTGATTTGTTTGCGATTGAATTAAGATTGCATTTTCATGAAACTTGAATTCCGTTTCTTGCTCAATGCGTCGGACTCAAATTTCGAAATTATGCTAATAAAGTACAATTTGCAGAGTAACTGGATTATCTGAAGTGGTGATAGTGAACATGATGAAATTCAGCTTATGTATGTGGACCGAAAGATGAAAGAAATTAAAGTGTAAAAAATTTCATGTAAAAGAGACAAAAAAAATGTGTATTTGTGTGTAAAGGATTTTTGACCTAGTTTCCATATTTTAACTTAACAATTTGTGTATACGAAGAAGCATCAATGCCAGTAGTTGTATAAATTTCACTGTTTCATGATCTGGAATTGTGAGCAAATCAGATATAAATTTTGTTTTGAGAAGAATATTTAATCTTTCTTGTAGAAGGTTTTAAAACATTTGATTGAACCCTGCGAATTTAACGGTATTAACCTGTTTTCATTATATTCTAATTTAATTGTATGCTTTTACCTTTTCATCCTGTTTTGCTGGTTATTCACATTCATCTTTCATTCATAATTAATCTTCATTGTCTATTTACAGTCTGCAACTTATTGAGAAAGCAATCAAAGAAAAAAATATATCAGGTAGCATCCTTCTTTCAAGAGGAAGATAACGAAGATGAGGATTTAAAATCCGAGGGTGCAGTTATATATAATAAGAAAAAGCCCACAAAGCCTGACAATAAGCTGCACTTCCCTCCTAGTGCATTACAACTTCAAAATCGGATACTAAACCCATAACCCCAATCTTCCAGTTCGAGTCCTCTAAGGAGATTTAGGTTCAAAATGACAACTGGGCTACAACAACTTTGGAAATTGAAACTGAGTTCACAAAAGATGCTTGGGCAATTCGAGAGAGAGTTCTTAAGCAAGCAGAGGAGGCATTCAAGGGGAAAAACAAGATCACTGGTGATGAAAAATTGTATAAAGGGATTCATGGGTATACTGATTACAAAGCAGGGTTTTGAAGAGAGCATACGGTTTCTGGCGAGAAAGCTGGTGGGGCTCATGGGCCTCTCAGGGCGTCTGCTCACATTAGAGTGTAGGCAAGGTTTGACTATTAACCGCACATTTGTAAGGATTACAAAGAGACTTGCTATTGTGGGTATGGGGATGCGTGTAAGTTTATGCATGACCTTGGGGATTATAGTCAGGATGGCAGTTGGAAAAGGAGTGGGAGAAAGCAGAGAAGGCAAGGAAGAGAAATTTGGCTATGGGAGGGGATGATGCAGAGGAGGGAGGCGCTGACCAAAGTGATGAAGATGATGATGATTTGTTGCCCTTTGCATGCTATATTTGTAGGCAGCCTTTTATGGGTCCTGTTGTAACAAAGTGCAAGCACTATTTCTGTGAGCATTGTGCTTTAAAGGTAAGCTTCCTTGTGTCCTTTCCTTTCGCATATGGTTTTAATGGCTTATTTACATTGATGGCTGTATTGTGTTTGTCTACTCTACGCTTAAACATAATGGTTTGCTAGGCAGAAATTATTGTTGTCAGATGAGTTAATTTTTCTAAAGTTGTTTGGTAAAAGTGAGTCATTAGGAACAGGGGTGGCTCAAGCCAATTTGAGGTCTAAAGCGGAAACATTAAATCGAGACCTTTTTATTTTTAATATTATTTTTTTTAAAAAATTAATTTATTTTTAATTTTCTATGTGAGAGGGAGACAACAGAATGATGTGTTAATATTGTCGAGAAAGAAATTTCAACTTTTGTTTTTGTTTTTGTTTTTTACCACAGAAAGGGAGAGAGAGTGTTTAATTTCAACTTTTGTTTTTGTTTTTGTTTTTTTTTTAGCGAAGAGAGAGAGAAAAAGTGGGTGAGAGTAAATATGTGTTGACTTTTGAGTATTTTTTTATTTTTTTAATTTCTAAGTTTTTAATGTTATGAATTGGATTATAGGCCCAAATTATTGCAATAAAAATTTTGATTTGATTTAATTTTTTGGGGCTTTTTTGTAGGACTTAAAATTTAATGGATTTTTTTTTTTGTGGGATAGTGATATACCTAAAATTATGGGGCCTTCTAAAAATTTGGGGCCTAAAGCCCATACTTTTTTTTCTATACTGTTGGGCCGACCCTGATTAGGAAGCCCAAAGCCACTTCAAGAAAGACTGAGCTTCTCTAACCTAGATTTGTTTGAAGGACACTTGTAGTTGTAGCCTTACTGCACCCACTGCAACCAGTGACCCTCCTCAGTTCTAAATAGTAATAGGTGGTTATGGTTGGTCTTATAAAAAGAACAATTTTGCAGGAGAAATAAAATGCAATATCTGGTTTTGTCTGTTTGGTATTGAACCAAAAAACAAAAAATAACCTATTAGAAAACAAGATCGTTTTATTATTCAGAGTTAAAATAAGAGTCTTGCCAAATAACGTCGTCTCACTATTTAGAGTAAAAAAATTAAAAAAAAAAGGTTATGGGCTAACGGCTTGTGTGTTTTTTTTCACTTGTATTGAAACTTATCGCCTATCACACAATACTAACAACCTAGAAAGTACGGATATGAACTTGGGGGTACAACAAAGTTTGAAAATATAGGACACAAGAACGACAATTAAAATAATATAATATATTTTTTAGATAATAATAGAGTTATAATATATTAAAAATAAAACATATATTATAGCAATATTATTAATAAGACCTGACAAATATTATTTTTTTCGATTAAAATTTAAATAGATCAAAATAAATATCCATCATTTTCATTAAACATCATTACACCCATTAGCAAGTTGCACAACAAAAAATGTTAAAAATAACAAAATACGTAACACATCAAAATAATAGATTCATTTCATATATCAAACCATTTCGAAATAAAGAAAATTTTCTTTTTTTTTGAAGTCCAATATGTGTTTGTTGGAATTGATTGTATTTGTGTTTCCACATGTTTCTATACGTTTTTGAGCGGTCCGAAATGGTACTTCGAAACGATATTTGGATCCTTGATTGAGACCCAAATCTGTTAGATCGAACCTCCAAAACAGTGTGTAGTAATCTCTCAATCTATGCTCTTACAATTTATTAGAGTTAGCAGCTGTACCAATCTTACAAATGACAACAACTTGTGAACAGAATTTACATGAACAGATGGGACAATTCAATTCCAACCTCAACCTCTTATGACCTTGAGGTTTCTTTAAGTGATACTTTCAGACACCAGTCATAACCTCCTTATTCAATAATCTATTGTCTTCCAAATTCCTTTCATGGCTCCATGTATGCGGAGATTGAGAGGTTAGTAATGGCGCCAAGAGATTCCTCTGCTTTCTTACTTTCTGGACGACCATCCTTGTGTGCTGCCTTATAACCCCATTCACTGCCTTCAGATAGTTGCTTGAATCATGGTCTCTAAGGATTGTCCCTTCAGAGCCGTATCATGATCGTGTCCGACTAAGTTCAATATTTTGGACACTTCTGACGGTGTTTGACGCATGTCCGTCTCGAACACGTGTTCCACAGTGCCACAGCACCTCTCCGGGAAGTATCCGTATTTCCTAGCTAACAACATTATATCATTACATTTTTTAATAAAAACAAAAGTTAAAAAACAAAGAATTCTATCATTGAGAGCGTTGAATGTACAAAATGGTGGACATGATATCTAACCTAATAAAAAAGAATCAAAAAATCTAACACCACAAACAAATAAATAATAAGGGGGAGGTATAAAATGAAACCAGGAAAAGTGTCCTAAACCATCTATTTCGGGCAAAAGATGAAGTGATTGCCCAAGAAATGGCTGCACATTATTAAGAACTGCCTTCCTTATGTAGTAAGTAATTAATATTCAACTATGAAATAAAACCATTCGATGGTCAGCAAATACTATGCTGCCACTCCACCCGAATAAAAAAGACAGACAATTGATAGCCTTTCTATTGAAAACAGGAAAAAATGTAGTAATAGATTTATATTTGTGCGTGTATATTTGAATTTATGTTTTGTTTAAAATGGAGCGTGCTTGTGATCCAAGATAAGTTACGAGATACTACACATTTTTTTTAAAAACAACATTCATTGCGATATGCAGTTTAACAACCTTGCTGATACGTAATAGATCCACTTCTGGTATTAAAGATGCATTGCATTATGGATATGACTCCTTTTCAAATAGGGGTAGGTAGAATATCATTAAATTACATCTTGAATAATCCAGTTTAGGATTCTTGGGAACTTAATGACCTTTTCTTATCTAGACTATTCAAGGGGTTACTGATTGGATGATCTGCCAATTTTTTCGCTTAATTGGAGAGGAGACGTATCCATATATTGTAATAGAGTATATCTTTTAAACTATACTTAGCTTTTAATTGCCAAATGCTGCAATGAATGCTTTACCTTGTTGTTTATTATTATGCTTTCCTCAATTTTTTATAAATGATCAGTGTTCGTTGTGATCATCCTTAGTGGTTGTTGCGCTTTCATCATCTGTGCTTGAGCAGCCATCGGGATAGGTCTTAAGAAATTTCTTAACAACAATCGAATTTGTGTTCTCATTTTTATGATATATATTGTGCATCTTTTACTTTATATTCAACTAATCCTGACTCTATATTCTTTTGTTCCACAGCACCATCGAAGTAACAAAAAGTGCTTTGTATGCAACGAGGAAACCCATGGCATATTCAACACTGCTTTTGAGATACGCAAAAAGATGGCTGCTGAGAAAAATTGATGAGTCTGGCATATTCTTATGTTTGTTCACAAGTAAGTTTTCTTCTTATATGAGCTTGTTTATTTTTTGTCTTTATAGATATTAGTTTCACAATTTACATGATGTGCATAATTTCAGTGGTTTAATTATGAATGCATGCAATTCTAATTGGATTTTGGATTATTGACAGAATCATGTGGCTTGTCCCTTAAACTTTCTGTCCATTATTACATTCGGTTGGCGTTTAAACTCTTTGTTAACTATTATATTCAATGGCCACGCTTGATTTCATCCTTGTTTCTCATTTGGTAAAGAATTTATTGCACTAGTTCCTCTATTTTCATATTGGCCACGCTTGATTTCATCCCTGTTTCTCATTTGGTAAAGAATTTATTGCACTAGTCCTCTATTTTCATACCAAATTCTCCAGGGCAGGCTGGCTCAAAACTCTGAACGATGTCCGAACTGTTATCATAGTTATAGGTAATGTGTTCAATGGTATCAGTTTTTCCATTTTAATTTTGCACACATGCTTCACCTAGATGCCTTAATTTTTTGTTAGTTGCCAAGCGTTCAGTGGATTGGTTGATGCTTTATTGTTAAGTTGGGCTTGGTGGTGGTTGATGGTGTTTATGCTAAGGATCGGGACTTGAGTCCATATTGGTTGGTACAACTCTTCTACCCAATTCAATCCTACCCAAATTTGTTATATGCGGTTAGACCGAACCTCCAAAACAGTGTGTAGTAATCTCTCAATCTATGATCTTACAATTTATTAGAGTTAGCAGCTGTACCAATCTTGCAAATGACAAGAACTTGTGAACAGAATTTACATGAACAGATGGGACAATTCAATTTCAATCTCAACCTCTTATGGCCTCGAGGTTTCTTTAAGTGATACTTTCAAACACCAGTCATAACCTCCTTATTCAATAATCTGTTGTCTTCCAAATTCCTTTCATGGCTCCATGCATGCGGAGATTGAGAGGTTAGTAATGGCCACAAGAGATTCCTCTGCTTTCTTACTTTCCGGACGACCATCCTTGTGTGCTGCCTTATAACCCCATTCACTGCCTTCAGATAGTTGCTTGAATCATGGTCCCTAAGGATTGTACCTTCAGAGCCGTACGCTGTGGGATCACTCAGAGTTTCTAGTGGGTGGGGAGTATTTAGAAAGGCCATAAGCGCTCTGCTGGCTGCACGATGGGTAGTTTCCAAGGCATAGAGGGCACTCCCTGGGGGGAGTAAAGGGTGTGGAGGAGATGACTTCTCATCAGGTTGGAGAATAAAGATGTTTCCCACCGGAGAGTACAGCAATTTCTGCACAAACAGTGACATGCAGTTCCAAAGAGTTAGACTGCTGAGCGAAACTAATTTTCATATTCTAAGATGGGGCATTCAGAATCTAAACTTTTTCTATGAGCTTTATGTAACTAGCTGGGCCGCTGTTTAATGTGCACTGTTCTTTGCATGCTCTCCTTTAAGGGATCATGATTTAAACCTACAATTTTGGTACTGTTATGTCACAGGGAACGTAAGCTGTTGGATTTGGCATCAAAAGCTCAATGATGATCCTGAAAGTCAGATGTAAATAGAGTAGCCGAGAGGACACTTACATTCTTATTTAGACAAGGGTGGGTTCGGAAGGAACTCCATTGCTTAAGGAGTCGGGCCACTTGTATGGGGTAGTTGCAGGAGAAGGCTCTTGGGACAATGTCTCTATGCATCATCACAGAATGAACATGGTTCTCGTCTAACCCCAACTCATCCAGGATCTTTTTGCCTCCACAGAACACAAATGGTGATCCAAACGTGACAACTGGTCGAAGAACTGATGGCTTGATAACCTTCCTTGTCAGTAGCATCAAGGTGACTAAAAGAGAGAGACTACCACCAAGGGAATGACCAGTGAATTGAAGCTTTGCTCTATCCCCGTATCTCTTTAAGTGCTCCATGATTTCTGGCATGAATTGCTTGTAGATTCCTTTGGCAGCTTCATAAATTCCTCTGTGGACTAGAGCTTCTGTTCCCTGCAACCAAGTGGAATATTCTCAGTTGTTCTGGTTTTTCTTTCCCTCACATTTTTGTGTTGTCTAGCGAGTGAGATTATCAGAGAATCAGTTGCACTTGTGCTCACCTCAAATTTGGTGGGTTCAAAGAAGAGATTCGCGTGCCATGATGCCACCGAGTCCGATCCCTACAAATAATATTATCAGCATATAAATCCTTGGATCACTCTCTTGCATCAGAGATCTATTGCAAAGCAAAAATCATGTGATTGTATCTTTTTCCTGAAGGTGAAATCATGTGACCACCAGTCATTGTTATCCATTCTAGAGGTGTGAAGTTTTTTAATTCATCGTATTGATTGCATAATTCAATAAGGAAGATTTTCATTTAGGGGTATTGATGTGGGAGATGCATGAATAATTTATATGCTAGTGTTGCAAGTACCTGGATGATGAAGCAGCGGGTGTATATGCTCGAATCATCACAGACAAACCATTCACAAGGCGATGAGTTAAGTGATTGAAGGTTCCTTGCCGCCTCCTGCTTCTGTTCTTCCCCTGCAGCGACAACAGCTGTCATTGCTGATGCTGCCACATATGCAGCCACCTCTGAGTTGTACACTCGTGGGGACGAGCTCCCTTGTTCCGCTTGGGGGTGGTCTTCTTTGCCATGCAAAGCCACATCGTCCCCCTCCTGCTGAGGCTCAGAGCCAAGGGATAAAAGGCCCTTAGCACGAGATTGGACATAAGATGCAGCTGAAGCAGCTATCTCATAAGCAACAGATGGACGAATCAGACGTTTGTGCTTGGAGTTTCCTTCTTCCTCCGTGTTGGATTCATTAGCTTCCAGGGAAGGCACAGGTACCCGAGTAGAATCCTGATTGAATTTGGCTTTGATTGCTGCTGCCTCTGCTTTCTTCTCCAAAGAAGATGTTACAAAGTCTAGACCATAATGTCTTCTCAGATCCTTGGCCTACATATTAATGGGATAAAGTTGGTCACTGGACTTGCTAAAAATAGAGTGCTTTGACAAGGTATTGTTTTCACCATCTGACTACAAGGACAACACATTGTTTGTATGATTGCATGTGCAAATGAAATTTTGTTTGTAACCCTCCATCTATTTGGTTAGTCGACGTTTTTATTATCATGAGAGATCCGGCCCCTGGAACTGGAAGTGGGTCATGACTCATGAACCTACTTACCATGCGGCCACACCCAACCTAACTATTTCAGGTGGAACACACAAATACCATTCACATATGGAAGATTATGGCAACTTGGCTACCTATAACAAAGCACCCAGCTCTACCCTCTAGCTTCTGGCTGCCTCAACCCCAACGAGGCAGGCTAAGCAGTTTTTTTCTCCTTTTTTTTTGGGAGAGAAGGGGGGGGGGGGGGGGGGGGAATGGGTTTCCTAAGCCCTGCCATCCTCTAGACTTTAGAGAACCATCTATATTTTGTTATTCCTCTAATGATCAAAATAACCTATTCCTAGATGCTCGGTTTAAAGTTTATTAGCTGCCAAGGTAATTCCGGCTTTTTCCATGCTCCATAACAATCATTTCTTTAGATCTATGGTTTTTTGTAGTCAGAGAAAATATAAAATCGTTGGAACCATCTCCAATGCTCAACACAAAAAATAAAGAACAAGATTGAGAATACACTTGGTTCTGATCGCTCAACAAAGTTGGTGGGTCCTTTGAAGAGTCAATTATTATATTACCCTTTTTTGACTTTATTGTTTTTTATTTCTTAGGTTTAGCTTTGGAAAAAAAAAATCCATGCAACCCTTGAACAAGGTATGATGCAGCAATCGAAACATACCTCGATCTCTGGGATGACATAAGCCATGTTGCAGAGGAATGCTAATTGAGAGAAAAGCTTAGTATCAGACCAAGAGACACGACTCAACAACCTTGAGAATGTTTCACGATCAAGGCTTATCTTGCCTTCCTCTTCATCATCACTGTAGTCCACTTCACAACCGTCTACATCTCCATCACACTCCTCGTTGCCCTCTCCATGAGCATCAATGTCAGCTTCCTGTTGTCTCTCTCTCCAATGACTTCGAATTTGCATGAGTCTTTCAATCCAGTTCGCTCTCTTCTCTATCTCCATCTCTTCTTCATCGCTCTCCACCACGTTTTCCACAATGTTCATTTCTTCACTTGTATCAGGATCAAATAAAAATGATCGAAGAGAGTTGGGGATAATAGAACCCGAAAACTGGAAATTGAAGATCCCCATGGAGCGGCTGGTTTTGAGTTTCGGTTCCGTTGTTGAGGCATGAATAGGATTGATAGAATAGCAGAGGTGGTTGTCGGAATATGACCTCCGGATCTTGGCTTGCTCACTGATATCTTTGCCGGAAAATGACCGGCGAAGCCTGCCATGTTCTTTCAATACTTCTTTGGTGGGTGTTGTCATTGGGGAGGTACTAATAGACAGTGAATTGCACGCCATGTTTACAACTCTAGATAACCTGCATAGAAGTACCCAAATTAATGACACTCTCTCTCCAGGTAAGGAGGAGTATAGCTGTACAGGTTGGTAGAGTTGTTTTGAAACCAAAACAACATAAACCGAGGGATCTTATAAGGAAAACAAAGGTGCCAAAAAGTCCCACCTTGTTTACAACGTGAACAGGAAGATGATACCGTTTTACAAACGTAACATATGTGCAATAATTAGATGACTAAATTGTCCATGCACCTAGTATTTGTAAACTGATATTTTTCTTCTAATGTGGCATGTTTTCATTGGTTGATGTTTGTGAAAGATATGTGGGTTGCCGCACCAGATGTTAATCTCCTGCAGACCGAACCATTTCTATATAACGATAATAACGGACACAACACATGACTCGCACGCGGGCCTCTCATATCCAGGTCCAAGAGCAGTGCGACAAGTTGGTCCCTCTGCCGAAGGGCATCCAACCGAGGATACTATTCATCTGTAAAATCAACGAAAGGTCCGACTCCATATTGGATCATACAAGCTCCAGATCAACTAATACGGTATTGACAAGAGTGGGTTCGGGTCTCCTCCACTTTTTACAAGAATTAGAATATTCATCAATTCTGTTTTAAATAATCAAGATCTATACACATCAGTAAATTCAGTTGATTTAAAAAAATATGTTCAATCTTTAAAATTTAAAGTCAGATGAATGTGATGATATGTACAAGTCATAGCTATTTAAAAGAAAATTGCAGGATCCTTCAACTATTGTGAAAATGGAGGGGACTCTAACCCTAACAAGAAGAGCAATGTTATTGGGATTAAATCTAAATACTTAATGCATTGTGATTATTAGATTAGCAGTGAAACTTAATACTGAATGAAGTTTTTAATCTTAATCTAATAGAAGTTAGGTAAGAATATATTTATTGTAGGGAAAATTTCATTTTGTCCCTTGAAAGATACAAAAAATCTCAGTTTGTCTTTCGAATGATTAATTTTTTCATATTACCCCTTCCAAGAAAGAAACATGTTGCAATGTTGTAACGTTTTTATTTTTCGAGTGGATAATGTTAAAAAATTAATCATTTGGGAGGCAAATTGAAATTTTTTTTATCTTTCAGGGGGCAAAATGAGATTTTATCTTTTATTATATTGACAGTAAATGTTGGAGGAGAGTGCTCACCGTTGGGAAGCAAAAAATAGAATGATTTTTTGTTTTTGTTTACGGTGGATTCAAAAACAAAAATCAGTCTTCGGCTGTAGATTTCAATGGGGAAATTAACCTTACTTGTATCGTTCCAAACTAAGATCTTCTTGCTTGAGCCGCCCGTCCCCCAACTACATGTCAGAAGTAAAAGTACCATAGACTGGTTATTCTTTCCATAGGACAAAGTCAATTGAACGGATAAGTATAATTTTACGAGATACTATGTATTGGAAAAACCTAAGTTTCACGACTACAATGACAAAGTAACGGTAAAATCAAATCAACAAGGGATTGAGGCGAGGAGGGACAATTGTCGTCTTGAGATTTAAAGGATCTCTTGTTACACTATTTTTAATTATGAAATCATCCTAAACTATGTATACTCGTCTTGAGACGGTAGAGCATCTCCAACAACAAATTGTATTTTAGCTACCCAAAAAATAATTTTTTCTATTTTAACTACTCACTTTTTCAATACACACCCCAACAGATTCTCTATATTTTTAACTACTCATTTTAAATATTATTTCTCATTACTTTTATATTATTTTTTTTGGGAATAATGAAAGAGAGAAAGAGAGAGAATAAAAGAAAGGAGAGGAAGAGAGAGAAAATAATATAAAATATATCTACCAAGGGAAATAGAGAAAATAATACTCTATATTTAAAGTATCACTGTAGCAAAAATCTATTTTAGAGTATCTGAAGAGCATCTGTTGGAGTATGATTTTTTACTTTGGTTAGCAAAATTTTAGCTATTTTTGTGCTTTACAACATCTCTTGGAAATGCTCTTATATAGACAAGATTTCGTGACACGTGTTGCGTGTATAACCTGATGCGTGTATTATGTGTTTTGAAGGAAGTGTTGGGCATAAATGAGAAAGAGGCGGTTAAGAAATTGTTGGTCATGAATGAGAGAAAGAAAAAAGAGAGACGGGAGGGTGGGAAGTTTCGCCAAATCCTTTATGGGTTGAATTATGTGCTGATTACACAGCATGACTAGCTAGTACTTGAGTTGTGGTCACGTATTTCCCTTGGTAGATATATATGCAAATCTAAAAAATAAGACCACACTCTCTCTCTTTTTTCTATGTTGAGTTTACAGTTTCTTTTAGAGCATGTATATATTTTTTTTAACCAAATTACTTTTAAATTTCTTGGAATCATCGTTTTATAGTTTAAGTCAATCTTGCTCAAAAACAAACCTGAAAGTTGAAGACTCTAAAATTCGGAAATTCCAATGTAATAACATGAAGGTGATATTCTAGGACACTGGGCTTTGGAGAACCTTGGTTTTGTCGTGAAAAAGACTTGGAATAGCATAGGAAGAATAAGGGAAAAGAATCTATATTAATGAAACATAACGTTCTGATTTGCTTAAGCTTCTCACTTAAAGTATCTCTACCTTTTACTCTTTTTTACACATAAATTTAAATTTGGGTAAAAAAACTCCTAAAAAATCTTCAATAATACTATATCAAACTCATACCAAATCAAGGAAAACTCAAATTTTTACCCAAATTACGGAGACTCGAATCTTTACCCTTTTCGCCAATGGTTAGATTTTATTCTCTTTTAAAGATCTAATAGTCATATTTTATCCTCCTTTAAATTTTGGTTTTTTTTTTTTTTTTTTTTAAATTTGAGTTTCTCAATTGGAGAGATCTATATTAAATTAAGCTTTTTACTCTTTTTTTTTACTCAAATTTGAGTAAAGGTTTGAGTTTTCATTGGAGATGATCTTAGAAAAGTACAAAAATGACTCAGATCGTTTAGAACTGATGATTTATTACGATTTGATAGTTTAACCTTTTAACCATGATAATTTCTTTAAAGTTTAACTTTTAATTTTTTAACCTCAGTAACACATTTAACTTTGAACTAGAATAATTCATTTAACTTTTAATCATAGTAATTCAGTCTATATTTTAATTTTTTAATTACATAACTCATTTAAGTTTTAAATTTTTAACTACAATAAAAACGTGAAAACGAGACACACTAGTTCAAATATATTGGAGGAATAAGAAAAAAGGCTGCCCCGTCCTTGGAGCAGATCTTTATTTAAGCAAAAGCACTTGCATGCTCACCACTCCAAGTGGCCTCATTTTTCAATATTTTACTATAAATTAACTAAAACTTTCTTTTTCTTATTTTGTCATTATTTCCCTAGTCGTATTGTGTTTTGCTTTTGAATCTCCCCAAAGGAACACTGACATTTTGAACCTTGAGTAGTGATTTAGCAATTTAAAATGGTAGTTTTTAGATATTTTTTATGAAAATAATGGATTTATTTCATAACTTATTCTCTTTTAACCACCTTCATTGAGACTTAATTCATTACAATCAAGAGATTAATTGGGAGTTATAATATTAAATAAAGTATATTTTTAATTAAAAAATAAGTATAATATATTAGGTTCTCAAATTAAGCCTATAAATGAAATAAAAATAACATTTTCTTTGTCGTAATCAAGAATTGTTGGGTAGTGTCTAGCTCTCATTGTTAGAAGGAAATACTAAAAAACAAAATTGGAGAGTTTCTAACACAAGCAACGATGACCAAAAAAAAAAAAAACATAAGTGCACTTAAGCTGACCTAATACTCTAAACCATTTAACCAAAAAAATATAAAACTCAAAACTAGTTCCCCTAAAATTCGATGAGCACTGCAAGATGCTAACAATGCAATTATCCAAAAGATATTGACATTCTCAAATCAGAATAACCAACTCGGATTTCCGACATTAAAAAGAAAGTGCATGTCTTCAGTTTGATTTTTTATTTGGTTTTGTGGAAGAATTTAATGTCAGAAAGCCACTTTTTGCATAAGAAAGAAAAATCTCTCTTCAAATTCCATATGATAGATGCAAAAAGATTCAAATCAACCATCATAAAAGACTCTAAAACTCAATTTCAAAAGGAAAAAAAATGAAAATAATAAAAACAAGAACATATGCATTGGTCAGAAATCACAATACCTTAATACCTCCACAGTGAACGGTGGAATAAGACGCCGAAATCGCAACCGATGAATGTGCTCGGCCGGCAGGTGAAGATCGCAAGAATCAATGCAACAAGTTCATATATATTTGTAACTGATCACATTTAATTAACCACTCGAAACAGGTGGATATAAATGGAGGCGAAAGCAATTACTCTGCTGCGAAAACTCGGAGCAATGGAGCCTTCTCTGAGATCAAGAAAGAACACTGTAATGTGTGAGTAAAAAGCATGAAATCAACCATCACACAAGACTTTAAAACCCTAATTCGGAAAGGAAATAAATGAAAATTATAAAAAACATGAACATGCATTGTTCTGAAATCATAATACCTTGATACTTCCTAAACGAACGAAGAAGACGCCGTAATCGCAACCGATGGACTGCCGATGAAGATCACAGGAATCAATGCAACAACTTCATATTTATTTGTAACTCACATTAAATTAACCACTCGAAACAGGTGGAGATAAATGGAGGCGAAAGCTATTCCTCTGCTACGAAAGCTCCGAGCAATGGAGCCTTCTCTTCTCTGAGATCCAGAAAGAACACTGCAATGTGTGTGAATAATGTACGTTGAGGTATTGTTTACAGGTGAATTCCGACAAGCTTCTGAAATCTAGCGATTTCTATATACGAACTCGTTCAATTTTCTATGAATACTCCACTCACACATTCTCTCTCCGAATGTCTGTCTCTCTCTCTCTCACAGGTAGTGAGATCTGGTGCTCTTCGCCAGATTTATATAGGCAGGAAAGAGAAGGAGGAATCACAGAACCGGCCCGAAAGAATCTACTCACGTGGACAATGAAGCTTGCACAAAAAATCGTCACTTTTGAATCTTAATTTTCTCGGACTCAATTGCCCTTATATTTTTAACTTATATTCCTACAAGTCCTCTCACCCGCACAATTTTTTGTCCCATCCGATCCCGAATTGCTGATGAATAGTTGCGCTCATTAATAAACCCCCATACAAAAGATTTCCAGGAGTAAAAGTGATAATTGAATCCTCTCATGTTTCTTTTGGATCTTGACCGATGTTTAATTAGATGACGGGTCGTTTTCTATACATTATTTTTTTAGTTTTACGATACGATTAAGATAGGCTTAGTTAATATGATATTTTGAGTCACAATTCATTTTGAAACTTTTATTTAGATCTCTCAGGCATCTCCAACAAAATTTTGTATTTTAACCATCAAAAAGTGTATTTTTTCTATTTTAACTACTCACTTTTTCAATATATACTCCAACAAATTTTTTATATTTCAACTACTTCTTTTTAAATATTATTTCTAATATCTTATATCTTTATTGGAACTATTAAAAGGAGAGAAAAAAATGAAGGGAAAGATAAAAAATGGACAAGAGAAGTGGGAAATGACAATAGGAGAAAGAATATATTATAAATTATTTATACATAATACTATAGTGATACTCTAAATATAGAGCATCATTGTAACAAAAATGTATTTTCCTACTCTAAACATCTTCTGTTGGAGCATTTTTTGGCATTTGAATAGCTAAATTTTAATTATTTTGGAGTTTTAACCATTTTGTTGGAGATGCTCTCACTACTATACAACATTGTAAATTATAAAACATCTATAAACACTAAGTCAGTTATTATTTATCATATATTTGTGCTTTATTTTTTATCATTTAAAATAATATATAATTATAAATTTATATACGCGTAGTCAATTAATATATATTTTATATTTGTGCTACATGTTCTAAAGTGAATCGATTTGAGGTGTACCCATATTGTAGATTGTCATGGAGTTTAGTGAATTCTAATAATTATAATATACCCATTAATGAAAAATCTAGGACTATTTTTCATTTTCTCTCCGCCGAACCAACCACCCATAAATCTTTATTTATATATTAGAAAAATCACTAGGATTCATACTATACCAATTCAACAAATGAAAAAAATAAAATTAAAATCAAAAGTTTTTTAATACAATACTTGTTGAACAAGTTTGTAATATTGAAATTGAGTTATTCGTTTTGAATATTAACTTGATTCTTTTATTATTCATATTATTAAGTTGTATAATTTTTTTATTTATGTCTAGAGTGGTCAACCATGACCTATTAATTCTATGTTTGGATCATGTGAACATCTCATATTGAAAATTAACCACCTTGGAATGGATGTAAAAGATTGTTTGGACTGGATTTATTTGACAAATGTGTAATGAAAATGGGCATTTTAGTCATCACAAAATACTTGGTCATTAAGAGCTTTGTTGGTTTGCTTAACAAACGGGAGGGGTATATTAGTCAATTCGAGAACTGAACCATTCGCCAAATGTGCGGTTGCATGCAAGAAAGGTCCATGGAGGCAACACCTCTCGCCACCCATGTGGAGTGCCGCCTTCCACCGCCTGTTTTAATTCCAGCGGAAAGTGGAAAGTGGAAGTTGTCCTTGGCACTCTCTCTCAACTATGGTGTTAATTGAGTCGAGTTTTGTGATATTGAACTCGAATCTGTCGAGCTCGTTTTTATAGACAAGCCTAAAAATTTATTCAAGTTCGATTTGTTTAGAACTTGAGCCAAGCCTGAGTTTGGGCCGAATCCGAATAGTTTGATTATTTTATATATAAAAAAGTTGAGTTTTGTAAATTTGAGTCGAGTTTTTTTTACGCTCGTTTTTTTAAATGAGTCTAAAAAATTATTCAACCTCAGCTCATTTAAAATACGAAGCGAGCTCGAACGGACTCTTATCCGAATCCAGTCCGAACAACTCGTCTCGATTAACATCCCTCCTCCGCACATGCGCCTTCTATAAATGGATGCTTTCTTCTGCAGTAGCTGACATTCATGGCAATAAATCCACCGCCATTACTCTTAAGTTCTGCCAAGGCGCAATGTTTTTATACTTTTCCCACCCGAAACTCAGCATGTTTTAACGAAGAATTCAACGAAAACTAGCCTTTCGACTCTAATGTGCCATAATACTCTATGCTTTGAAATGAAAAAAAAAAAAAAAATAATAATTTGCGGAAAATTTTCTAACTTTATTTTTTTAATATCTCACTTTCTAGCGTATTTGTTGAATTACTGTTGTTTTTATAAAAATATGGTTTAAACCCAATTTCATATAATCTATGTTGTGAAATGGAGTATTTTCATTTGTATGGTGAACAGACAACTCATTCACTGGAGAGAGAGAGAGAGAGAGAGAGAGAGAGCACCATTGCACCCAAACTTAGGGTGGAAATTTTTGACACGACACGATAACTAGATACGAACACGACACGAATAAATGAGTTTGAGTTGACTATTTTTTTTTACAAACCCGTGTATGACACGACCCGTCAACACAAAGTGTTAATGGGTCGTGTTCGGGTTCAACCCGCTTAACCCGTCAACACGAAGTTTTTGACTCGAAGGAGATTGACTTGACCTTTTCGTTGCATGTATGAGTTTTCATGTTCTGATAACTTGTTTTTTCCATTACTTCTGATGTTTAATTTGGTTGCGCGATGTACGATTAACATATTTAATTAGTATTATAGAAATAAAATATTAATTATTTGTAACTGTTAATCAAGCACTGACATAATTATTGTATAAAAAAATATTATTACTCATTATTATTATTATTATTAAGTTAATTTTTAGTTTATAAAAAAAGTATGAGGAGAGATGAAATTAAGTGAAAATAAAATTTTAGCGTTAAATTTTTTATTCAAAGTTTATGTGGGTCAACACGAACACGAACACGACACGAAAATAAACAGGTCAACTCGACACGATACGATTAGTTAAATGAGTTCGGTTAGGGTTGACTAATGTTCGACACGAATAAAGTTTGACACGACACGAACCCGACACAACACGACTCGATTACCATCCCTACCCAAACTGTGAGTGTAAGGGTTGTTGGTGCTAAATTGATTAATGATAAAATGACATTATTTGAGATCTAGTTTAATATTTAGGATCAATATGACTTGTATGAGTTAATTTCATTTCTTATCTTAAACAAATTATAATTACTGTTATTGATTATAAATTTTAATATCATACCAATTTCATGTTACCTTCTTCCACAGGACTTGGAAGCGTATAAGACAAAAGATAGGGTAAAATTGTCTTATGACAAGAAAAATCAAGATTTTTTTACTTTGTTTGTTTAAAGATTAAACTTTTTATATTATATTTTAAATATATTAGGATTAATTGCACAGCAGGTCCGTAAAGTATAGAGTTTATCTCATTTTAGTCCTCAATATTTCAATTGCGTTATTTTGATCCCTAAAATATTGAATATATTTTTATGTGGTTCCTCAAATAAAAAAAAAATTAAATTGTTAATAATTTTTTATCATAAATTTATTAGTTGATCCTCAAATATGGGTAAAAAATAATTTAGATAATTCTTGATCAAAATTTGGGTAGTTCTTAATCAAAATTTGGATAGTTCATGATCAAAACTGTATAATTTGGATAGTTCTTTGACCAAAATTTTGATAAAATTTTAGTTAAGAGTTATAAGAATTTTTTTTACCCATATATTAATTATTATGTGATAATTTTATAATAAAAAATTGTTAGTATTTTAGACGCTATCTATTTGAAGGACCATATAAAAATATATTCAATATTTTAAGGACTAAAATTATATAATTAAAACATTAGAGACTAAAATGAAAAAAAATTGATACTTTATAAAGAGTTCTAATGTAATTAATCCAATATATTATAAGTATTGTAATATGAATCATTGGTTATTTTCTGTTACTATTTCGTCAAAAAATAATTTATTGACGTTAATTGAATGAGGAATAAAAACTAACGAAAAAGTTATATTTTAACAATTTTAATATGTGAAGGGTATAATATGAGAAAAATTCTTAACTATTTTAGGGTACACAGTGTAATTCCCCCTAAAGTAAAAAAATTGCAAAATAAAAGAAATAAAGGAAAGCTCTGCGAGTGCGAACAGTTACTCTGTAGCGAAGGTTTTGTGACTTGGCGCTGAATCGAACATGGCGAAGAGGCGAGACCGCCGATCCAATCGAGTTGAACCGTCGACTCGCGAAGACCAGAGGATTGACTCAGTAGATTCGAAAGCCAATCGAGACCGTAGGCTCATCACCATCTTCTTCGTCTTCTTCGTGGTCTCTACCGCCATTTCAGTGATCGTATACCGTAGCTTTTACGTTCCTCGTATGGGTACTCACCCTACCATCCTGAATATATCCGATCGAGGACTCGTCAAGACTGATTTGAGCTACCGAGAAGTCCTCACTGTATGTTATGTGCCCTGTTGATTCTGTCCCTTCGATTTCATTTTTGCAGGTTTCGTATAGAAATTTAGTTATTGTTTCGATTTTGTAAGAAATTCAGGAAAATATGAAAGTTTCGGAAAATATTTCTCGGCGGCACTTTACGAATCCTGTATTGGCGTACATAACTCCATGGTATGTTTCATTATAGTCGCATTCTTTATGTTAGTTTTTTGAAATATACAGACGTGTTTTGAAAAGCAAATCTCTGTTTTTTTTTGGGGTTGTTTTTCATAATTCCAACAGCTAGTAATTGATCAATAAAATCTATGCGCTTTGACACATTTGTCATAGCAAGCTTCTTTTTTGTTTTTGTTTTTTCGTTTTTATGAAGGAATTCTAGAGGCTATGAACTGGCGAAGAGATTCAACTCAAAGCTGACACACATATCTCCTGTGTGGTATTACCTGAAGAGGTATGTATCATATATGATTACTACTTTGACTAAGCCCTGAATTAAATTTCAAGGGCGCTTGGTCAAGCCCTCAAGTTTAGGGGAATGTTTTGAGCTTTTGTGGTTTCTGGAATTTTCCAATCCTTCTGGTTATAGTTATTGCTAATAAAGTTATGAAATGGGTAATCGGAAACTGTGATTTTAGCCACCAAGCATCTTCCATTTTTAGGGTCGAATTTTATCAGAAATTAACGTTATGGGCTTAGTTGTTTGTATCGCGGCCAGTCTGAATGATCAACTTTTTCTGGAGATATGATTGAAGCTGAAATTGAAGCATCGGCAGTGCATAGTGACACTCTAGAAAGTAGAAACCTCCGTACATATTTGCGGAAAACTATGCTAAAGTGGAAAAGAAAGAAATATAGAATTGCGTATAGCATGGCTGCTTTTGCTGATAAACATCATCAGATTTATTTGTCTTCTTATGACAGCGAAGGGACCAAGTTAGTTCTTGAGGGAAGGCATAATGCTGATACTGGATGGATTTCAGAGCTTAGAATGAAAGGAGATGCCCAGGTATCAACAACTTGCGTTATGTGAACAGGCATATGTCTAGATGTGATACTTATACTTGACTGCATAATAGGAATATGAAAGAGAACTTTTACCAGGCCGTTTGTTCAGAGAATAACTTCGTTGTATAGCTAGTACTTTATTGTTAATTCTTTGAGGTTGGTAGAATAGGAAATCAAAGTCAAGGAGAAAATATGATGAACCAATAAGCATGGATTAAAAAAATAATTAAAGAGGCATTCTTGTTCTTTCATAACAACAGATGCTTAGGGTAGGACAAGTAGATAACTCACATTTAACACATTGGCTGCAAAGTTCTTCAAAATCCATTTACTGCATTCAAATTTTTTCACAATATCCATATAGTGGCATTAGTGTTGTTTTTATTCATTTGGGGATTATACTCGTTTCCTTCACGAAGTATTTTTACAGCTGAGTGATTCGTTGGTACTCGTATTTTTCTAGGTTTATAACCAAAGATTTTTTTGTTTGACAAGTGATTGATATATTTACTTTTAGTCCTGCAAATATGAATGATAATTAAGGCTCAGTAAGTGAATCCATAGTTCCATGAAGTTTGGATCTGATGTTGTTTTTTTAAATATAAAGGTTCTGCCTAGAGTTGTTCTGGAAGCAATTCCTGTGGACCTGCTTAGAAAGAAGAAGCAGAGGGGTAAAGCAATTAACCTCATAATAGCGGAATGCAAGTAAGCCTGTGTTCTTGTTTACTTCAGATATTCTCTTTAAGAGTGCAAGTAGCCACAATTTTATGGGGAAGGTTTATTATTGCATCTTGGACTTAAATCCGAACCTAACTCCAACCATCCATAAGCGGGTCCAATTCTGATTAAAATAGCTGACCTCAAGCATGCAGATGTCTTGGGATATATTTGTTGTACCAAAAGCAAAACAGAAAGATTGTATAATCTATAATGGGAAAAATATCTCTCAAAAAGCAATCTCATTAATCATGTGCAACACCTGAAAAGTATTTAGCATGCCCCAGATTTGTTAGTACTTCGAGTGTAGTAATATATGGGTAGAGTCCCTCTGCAGATTTCACTAACCCAGTATATCGAGCTATTAGCAGACAACATTTGAGTACTCCCATCCCACGAGAATTCCATGCTGCTTGCCAGGCTGTGCAAGAAATGTTATCTGCGTTGTTCGCTTGGATAAATTATATATTATTGATCGACACTAGTAACTTGCTGTGAATCAGTGAATGAGCGTTTAGGATTCAGTCATTTGGAAAATTATGATGTAGGGAAATGGAATATGATGGTATTGTGCTTGAATCTTGGTCAAGATGGGCAGCTTATGGTGTCTTGCACGATCCAGACATGCGGCAGATGGTAAAATAAGTACTTCTGTAATGCTTCTATTTCTTTTGCTTGACATTGTTCAATGTTCTTTTGTTTTTTCACTTTGAATGTAAGCAACGAGAGTTCTACATGTTTACAAGTTAAATACTGAATTAACTTAGCATTTAGCACTTACATTTGTTTTGGGATGAACTAGTATTCTTACTATGAATGATGATCCCTTTCTCACTTTGAAAGCCTAGGCACTTCAGTTCATAAAGCAACTTGGGCAAGCCATGCATTCTGTGATCTTAGATCGGAATAGCAAGAAAAGTTTGCAGTTAGTATATGTAATAGGTCCACCACACTCAGAGAACCTCCAGGAGTATGATTTTGGGCCAGAAGATCTTCGGAGCTTGAGCAATGCTGTAGATGGTTACTCTCTTATGACTTATGACTTCTCAGGCCCTCAGAATCCAGGTCCCAATGCACCGCTGAAGTGGATCCACTCCATCATGCAGCTGCTCCTTGGTACCAGCAGCGGTGGGTCTCAGAGCTTGGCCCAAAAGATTTTTGTTGGCATAAATTTCTATGGGAATGATTTTGTCCTTTCAGGAGGTATGTGAATAACAATGATTGATCACTTAACTTGTGCTGGTGCTTGGCTTTAATCAAGTTATATATCTGATGGTGCTAAGATTCATTGAGAAGAAATGAAATGGCTACTTGAATTTGAGAAGGGGTTGGGGTTTGGAGACCGCTCTAAGATTACAAGTTATTTTTTATGTCCTATTCTTATTGGGAAATCAAAACGTCGTGATTCCCTTTGTGGTGAACCCAATAAGAGTGATTAGGAGGCCTACAATTCTGTATTCCCGTCTTGATGATTTAAGGTAATCGACCGTTGAAGCTATGTGCACACTATCCACAGGCTATTTTAGGCAATTCACTTGGTCTTGTTGGCAACTAAAATCTTGTAGACATTTTAATATGGAACGATTAACAATCGTGCTTCTTGTTCCAAATTTGGAATGCCTGAATTTTTGGCATAGGTGATCGGACTTGGGGATTGTGATAGAAATTTCTCTAAATCATTTTGGTGGGTTTTAAAGTCCAGACTTTCCGACTAGTTGAATTAATACCTACATCTTTCCCGTGAAAACAAATTTGAGCAGTTGTCTTTTCCATTAACTGGTTGGTCTTCTCGGTTTTTCACTTCTACACCCATTTGGTAGGAGTGACAAGTGGGAGGAAGGGAAGAAGAGAGAAAAAAAAAAAGGGTGTTCCTTTTGATTTTTAATCTCTTTTACCAACCAGGGCATTTAGAAGGATGCAACTGATTCATGTTTGGCTGAATAGTAACTGACATGGAATTTCTAGATTGGCAATTTTTTAGCTAGAAAACATTTAATAGCGTAGTAGTTCTTGCACCATATAATGAAGAAGCTTTTCCTTCTTGCTTATGATTATAAACTGAAGGCTTAGGTGGTGGACCTATTACTGCAAGGGAGTACCTGTCTTTGTTGGAGCAACACAAGCCTTTATTGCAGTGGGAGAAGAATAGTGCAGAGCATTTCTTCTTATACTCCGATGATAAACATGTCAAGCATGTAGTATTCTACCCGTCGCTGATGTCAATTGCAATGCGGCTTGAGGAAGCTGGTTCATGGGGTGCTGGCATCTCAATTTGGGAAATTGGTCAAGGTTTGGATTATTTTTTTAATATCATGTGATAAAAATTTTACTCATTCCTCTTTATATTTGTTTTAGACAATGTAACGTATTTTTGTCAATGGGCTATTCAGTTTATTTCTGGTATCATTGTACACTTCATTTGTTGTTCTTGACTTTTTCCCTTCATTCTCGTAGATGTCGTGGCTGAATAGTTAATTCTGTCTGTTGCAAGAGTTCTTATCATGTTGAGTAAATTACACTTTATCCCCCTGAATTATTATCTTTGTTTCATTTTGTACCTTCAACAATAAAATTTCTCATATTGCACCCTAAAGTATTAATTTTGTTTTATATCACTTAAATAGATAACGACAAACTTAAAAATCTTTCAAAGGAGGGAGAGAAACCACAAAAAACTTTTCACCAAGTGTCTAGAACCAATTTATTTTACCTCTTTTACAACTAAATAATTGCTGGGAAGAAAAATGTTGTCCAGAGGAAGAAAATTTAGAGCTTAGGAATGACAAAGTCATGGATGAATATTTTTCTTGATTTTTGATATGTACATAGTGCAATAGGCAATTGTTTATTGACAATATAAATCACTCACATGTGCATTTACAATCATAAAATTGACAATCGTTATCTATTGGAGTGGTATGAAATAAAATTAATATTTTGAGATGTACTATGAGACATTTTATAGTTGAGAGTGTAAAGCGAAACAAAAGTAATAGTTTAAGGGGGTAAATATAATTTGCCCTATAAGGTCTATTGTCTCAAAAATAGAACCTCTTTTTTCTCTCTACCCTTGTGTGTATGTGTGCGCATGCCAACTCTTAATCTAGATTTACTGTGCCTATCTTGACATTAGCATATCACACCATGTTCTACCCGGCGCTTACATTTTGTTTCCTTTGATGTATGGAATAGATGATACGTCCCATGGACCTTCACACTGATATACAGACTCAGCTAATTACCTGTATCCATCCAACGGCTGCACCCATTCCTGTGGGTTCACAATTTTTCGAAAGAGCAGCTATTTTTTATGTGGATTCTGAATATGTAACTTCCATATTGCCCAAGGTCTCTTGCTACCCGTACGATACATATGAGATTGACTACCAAGATACAAAACACAAAGACAATTCCATCCGTCAAGTAAATTTGAGGTTTTCTTGTTACCATATTGCAAATCTACCTTCTCCTTATGATTAATGGTAGATAAAGCAATACATTTCGGGAACAAGAGACATATAACAAAGGACTGTTCTCCCGGCTCTGGAATAGGCTCTTTCTCTAGCTCTGTCTAATACTCGAGCTCGAATCCATAGCATTCTTCACGCACTCACCATTCGTTAGTAGTGACCTTATCACGCATCAGTACCACCAGCCATGAAATTTTTTATTCCAGAAGCATGCCATGCTTGTTATGAGTAGCATTGTCAAGAATTCACTCCCCTAATCTACCATAACAAGAATAGTCGACGGGCTCATGGTTCGAGTGAGCATTTGCGATTCGAGTGCCAAAATAAGAAGCTATACTACACCATAATTTTCCGCTATACGCCATGTAACAGATAAACCGATGACAGATTTCAGAAATTATTAACAAGTTTCAAGTTTGAGTTCACTAAAATGCGTTTGGGCGGTTTAATCGTGTGTGATTTATACGTGATTATACGCTTTCCAATCTGTGATTGAAAAGCTCCACCTTGGAAGGGTATACATGGCAGTACAAGTGTACTGTAGCAGGTAGACTAGTACAGGGAGTTAACATCAAAGTTTCCAAAAACTTCTTTTAGACATTTCTCAGCCACACAATCTCAAAATCCCAACAGGAAAAAAAAAAGTAACCAGCCTCTCTAAAGCCAACATGATCACTATTCTTAGTCCCACGTGTTACGTAACAATTGGTCGAAAGCTCATCTCTCCTCTCCTCCCACTCAAGACAAATCAGTGAAGGGCAGGGTTGTACAACCATTGAACTCCAAAGCTCAGGCCATTATAGAGAACACAATCTGCCAAAAAGACATTCCATTCTTTATGGTGATTGAGGTCTTTCTATCAATCTTTTGAGAGCACAGAAAAAAGCCTGTGGTGATCAAGAAATTATGCTATGGAGGCCCTCAATGCAGTAGGCTCGACACCCATCTCTGTTCTTTCAGACCGGAGAACAAAACCCAGAAAAATTCTCCCAATCCCCACAACTTCTCTTTATAATTTCCCAACTTCTGCTAATTTTAGCACCAACCCATCAAATATATCAAGGACCTATGGTGGTCTAGTGCTTCTTTCCTCTGTGTTTAGTTCTGAATTTGCTAGAGCACTTACATATGAAGAAGCATTACAGCAATCAGTAGGCACTTTCACTTCTGAGGGCTTCACTGACTTTGACGTCAGTGGGTTTCTTGATAGTGCAATCAATTTTGTAACGGAGAATCCGGCAGTTATAATCGGTGGCGCCGCCGTTTTGGCGGTGCCGCTAATCTTATCTCAGTTGCTCAGTAAACCTAAGCCGTGGGGTGTTGAGTCTGCAAAGAGTGCTTATGCTAAATTGGGTGACGATGCCAATGCTCAGTTGCTTGATATAAGAGCAACAGTGGAATTGAAGCAAGTGGGTAGTCCGGATATCCGAGGGTTGAAGAAGAAGCCAGTGTCAGTCTTGTACAAAGGTGAAGATAAATTAGGGTTCTTGAAGAAGCTGTCTTTGAAGTTTAAGGAACCTGAAAGTACCACATTGTTCATTCTAGACAAGTAAGATTTTGAACAGAATTTGTACGATTTGTTCACTATTTAAAAACCCAATTCATCTTTTATTCAGTCTTTATGATTTGTTCAACTCATCTTTGAATATAGCTCAGCCAATTAATCAGAGGAAATTGTTGGTTATCCATTCCTTGGTCCAAGAACATTGTCCAATTAATAAGAATTAGCACAGTTTGTTTGATGAATATAGCTCAGCCATTTTAGCCTATCTGAAATTATTGTCTTCAGTTAAATTATGGGATTATAATCGATGGTTGGAATATTCAGCTAAAAAGTAGGATTTAGAGGAATTATGGCATCATGCGATGCTTTGTAGGCTTCCTGAAGGCTTGAGCTTCCTTTTGTGATACAATCATGAAGGTTTGAACTTTGAAACTCATAGTCGTTTAACTATTTGTCTCTGTTGATCTTAACTTGTTTCTCTAAAACCATAGCTTTCTATGGTGATTTTGCACAGTTCCCCCCCCCCCCCCCCCTGCCCGAAAGATTTACTTATAAAATCAATCTCGTGCTGTTGAATTTTGATGAAGCCAGATTTGATGGGAACTCTGAACTGGTAGCGGAGTTGGTCACAGCAAATGGCTTCAAAGCTGCTTATGGAATAAAAGATGGCGCAGAAGGAAGCCGAGGATGGATGGTTGTTGCCAATTTCATAATTCCTAGTTTATCTCTTCACTTTTTGAGCTTCCAGGTCCAATTTACCTTTAAATCATACATTAAGTGTACCCGAAACTTATTGATATATCCTAATCCAAGCAGAATAGCGGTCTTCCATGGATACTACCAAGCAAAACATTCAGTCTTGATTTCAGCAATTTGACTGATGTAATTGGTGGTGCCCTTCCTGTATGCTTCTCAACTTTCTCTAAATTACTGCAAATTGTTTTATCATATTAACAAGTTAAGCGCTATCATGTGTTCAAATTGTTAAGTGGCAATGCGGCTAATCATTGTTATGCGGTTTTTGGGAAGTTATGATTTTCTGGAATATTTTAATGGCATTAGTTTAATGTTTGTGATACAATTTTACCTCGCAGGAGGAGTCTGATGCTGTATCTGTTACTCTTGGTATTGCCGCAGCCACTGGATTAGGTTTATTAGCATTTTCAGAGGTTTGGTTGCTGAGTTCATTGCTTAAATTGGTGAGCATGGTTCTGTGAGAACTTTAACATTGATGGTTTTGCTGCATCTTGTCAGGTAGAAACAATCCTGCAGCTCTTAGGTTCAGCAGCGCTTGTTCAATTTATCAGCACAAAACTCCTGTTTGCTGAGGTATGTTTATAAATTTGCAAAACCATGATGTACTCTTGTCCCAAAATGATGTGAATAATTGCATTTTGTGCCTGTTAAGGATGGCACGTGGTTGGTCTCCTTGAAACCAATTAGTGTGGATCACCCTTTGACGAAATTATGATACCAATGCATGTCAAAATGACAAACCTCTTTAACACCCCATGAACTCTCATGCAATAAGTATCAAGATCAGTGTAGTACTACTACCCAAAACCAAGGATATGCATGGTATAAGCATTAGGATGATTAAATTATGTATGATCCTCAGCTCTGACTTATATTTATTTTTAAATTGCTTTATATAGCTTTGGAAAAGGTAGAATATCATTGTCAGAGAGGATTATACCTCCCACTATATACGATTTCGCTAAAAATAGTTGCTGCCTTGTCAAGAGGACTTGATTATCTATAATTCTCAAGATCAGAGCAATGAGACTACATTGAGGTTGTACTAAAATGCTTGGGCTCATACCGCAATGTTGTGGTTTTAAAATATGAGGAACATTTCGGTCTTGACCTGATCTATCTCTTCCAGCACCATATGTTAATGGGAACCAAATTAGATCAGACCGACCACCTTTTATTCAATTCATATCCTTCAGCTCACATTCAGCTACACTTTCCATAATCAAGACTTTTGAGATCCAGTATTTTAGATTCCAAATGTGACTCTGCTAAGTTACTTTTTGATGATAAATAGATGTATTTGTTGTGAAAGTAGCAGTGAAACTGAGCTTCCTTAACCTCCCGGGGTAAGTCATTTGCCTTCATTAGTACAGTGTGAGTTCGGTTCAACTTAATTTCACTTAATTTACATACAGACGACATTGAATGCCATAGTTTGAGGCTCCGGTTTTTTCTTGAACTTTCTAGAATTGCAACCTTCATGTTCACTTATTTTCACCTCTTTCCCTGACAGGATAGAAAGCAAACTCTACAAGAAGTTGATGGATTCTTGACCACTAAGGTTGCCCCTAAAGAACTTGTAGATGACATAAAGGTACTTTGCATTTGTGTGAATGCTGATCACATATCAAAATGTTACTATCTGATAAGTCCATTTCTTCAAATGCATCTTTTGCGAAAGCTTTGAACTTTACAATTTTAGATTAAATGTATTGCTTACAATTTGTGGATTTAACTTTTCTTTCCTCTTCTGACCTGGGAAACTCAGCAAATTGGAATGGCTCTTCTACCATCACCCGTAACTAGCAAAGCTCTTCCTGCACCTGTGGAGGAAAGCCCTCCTGCCTCTGATAGTGCTGTACAGAAAGCTGAAGCAAACATAGAAACAGCTGCAGAACCTGCACCGGAAATCAACTCAGTCCCAAAAACAGAAGTTATAGCAAAATCAATTCCTGGATTTCCAGGATCACTGTCTCCATATCCTAATGTAATTCGTAGTCATTGCTCTATATCTCCTTTAATTTTTTTTGCATAGTTTACAAGCTCAAGATCTACTTACGACTGGCTTATATCTTCTTGCTTCTTGTTGATGGTGCATCGCTATCTATTCAATAGACTAAATGTTGTCAAATGGAAGATTATTAGAGCAAACAAGAAAAGCCCCCGAGTTTATGGGGAAAAATGAAGAAAAAATGTTCAGATTTAAGAAACTATCACTGGCAATACCATCACCCTGAACTTTATCTCTTTGCACTTGGGTATTAACTTTTTGTATATAATCTCATAGGTATTTATTTACCTCTTTCCTTTGTGGTTGCAGTATCCAGATTTGAAGCCTCCAACATCTCCTACCCCTTCACAGCCATAGAGAGTTGGAATTGCAAAATTGTAATCTTTTTGTATAGTTCTACAACCGGAAACGATCATGGCAGGAAATTCTGAAGCTATGTTATGAGTTCTGCATTATATGCCGTTATTATGTAAGAATTTTTTAGCTTAGATAACTTGCACTTGAAAGACAGATTGCAATATATGTATGCTCTTCTCATGTGTATTTTTGGGCTTATATGAGTTACACTTGGAAGACACATCCAAAATATCATGAATTAAATAATTATAGTTTCATGTTTTTCATGCTTTGTGTCATAAAATACATACTGGTGTGTGGTAATGGAATGAAAACAAGTAAATATTGAGTGTAACGGTTATATCACGTCAGCATTGTCACGTAGTATAGTCCAATGTTTAATAAACGAGTGGACAAGGTGACCCTACATGAATGGTTACTATCTTACATAGACGGGTATTTATTTGAATGAGTGGGGTTTACTTTTTCTATTTGGTGATATTATTGGACGGTTACACTATGTGACAATGCTGACACGGTGTAAACATTATACTCAACATTTAAGGAGCAGACGGTTACGGGTGCCACAGTACACCGAGGCACACCGCCTGCCAAACGTTTAATTTGTTCTATTTTTATTTTTCCTCCAAACCAGTTTCAAAATAATGTATAATGTTTTTCATCTTAGAGGTATGTGTATCTATATTTGGCATGCAATTGGAATGGGTCAATTTGAACTCAAGCTGAGCTTAACATGGATTGTTTTGTACTTTTTTTTTTTTTTTGAGCAGCGAAAGATTGTAACATTCATTCAAGTAGGAAAATTTTGGTTACAATCAGATGAGAGCAAAGCCATAAACTCAAGCGGGGGACAGCTGACCCAATTCACAGCAAGTGAATCAGATAATGCCGAAGCAGCCACCCAGTGAGCTGCCCTATTAAGGGCTCTTGGCTTGTGTAAAAACCGAAGTTCAAGGTGTTTAGCAAAAAACCTGATGTCTTTCACAAAAGCAGAAATTTCCCAAGGAGGAACTCCTTCAGTTTTGTACTTGGGATACGTTTTTTGGCACTTCGGTTGGGTTTCGACGAAAAAATTCAAACTAGTTAAATTCGGGGAGTCCTTTGAACGGGTCTCGGGACTTAACCCCAATCCAACCCATATTCATGAACTCGAGTTTGACCCGAGTTAAACCCGAGTCAACCTAAATTGTAAATTTCAACTGAAATTAAAACCCAAATTTCATCCATAGTTGAATAATCCCAGTATCAAAATCTAAATTGATCTGATTTCAATTCAAATTGTATAACTTGTGTTTATAAATTTTAATCATGGACAATACTTGGGCTGGTCCAGAAACTGATGCGGGTAGACTACTCGGGCTTTAACTGGTCAACATATAAAACTTAGGCTAGTCAGAGTTTTTTGGGTGTGGGTACATCTTTTTAGACTTATTAAAGAAAAATGTATGAATAAATATTTTACTTTATTAAGTTCAATTTTAATAAAACATCTTCTGATTAGGTACAAAAATTAAATGACATTTGAATTTTTTTAGTTACTTATTCTTTCTTAAATTATACATAATTCTTATTTTTTTTTCTCTCTTCCCTTTATTTTCTCTCCATCTCTCTCTATCTCTTCATTACTCTCTGACTATCTCTCTCATATTTTTTCTCCATCTCTCTCCTTTTTTTTTCTCTCTCTCTCTCTCTCTCGTTACTCTCTGTATCTCTCCACTATTTTCTCTTTCTGTCTCTCATTGATAATTTATTTTATTTTCAAATATGTAAATATTTGATTTGATTTTTTTATCTATCTCTCCTATTTTTTTTTCTCTTTCACTCTCTCCCCCTATTTCTCTCACCGTTACTCTCTTTCCTTATTTTTTCTCTCCCTTTTTATATCAACATTATAACAACACAATTACACTAATCAGTTACAATTGTCTTATAATATATCAAATAGTTACTCATTTGTTCTAATAAAACCAAACAGTTATATCAAAATATTACACAAAATTATGACACCAGCCCAATTTGTCATTCAGTTGTTTACATAAATTAAAGAGTTGTATTATTTAGTATTGTGACATAGTTTACATCAATTATATACACAAAATTTGGTATAATAGCAAACCTTTTTGTGTAATAATAAACCAAATTTTGGTATATATAATTGGTGTAACCATGTAGTGATATTAAATCGTGTAACTCTTTAGTTTATGGAAAACAACTGAATGATCAATTGAGTTAGTGTTGTAATTTTGTGTAATTATTTAGTGTAATTGTTTGGTTTATTAGAACACATGAGTAACTGTTTGATGCATTTATAAGGTAATTGTAACTAATTAGTGTAATTGATTGAGTTTGGTGTATTATGAGGTAATTGTAACTGATTGGTGTAATGCGTTGTTGTGACGTTAAAATAAGGAGAGAGAATAAGGAGAGAGAGTAACAGTGAGAGAAAATAGGAGAGATGAAAAATTATATCAAATATTTATCTATTTGAAAAAAAAAAATTATTAATGTGAGAGAGAGAGAGAGAGAGAGAGAGAGAGAAAATAGGGGACAAATAAAGAGAGTAATGGAGAGACAAAATAATAGAGTAATAAATGATCTTTTAGTATTTAAAAAAAAAAATATAATCAGGGTGAAGTAAGTTTTTTTAATGTAATTTAGGTCAATTAAGTTCAAATATTTGTACCGACTTTCAAATTTTCCAAATATCAAATCCAGGCCATTTCCTGCCTGATAGGCCAGCCCTTAAAGGGCCAGCCACCAACAGAAAACTAATTGGGCTTATAGGTCCGGCTCGTTGCTGATCATTACCACCCTCTGTGCCCAAAAGCTGTCGGACGTCAAATCAAAATGAAATGGCGGGAACCTAGTACTAGTCTACTCATGTGTATCAGCTTCAACCAAAGAGACAAAGGATAAAGAAAACTCCCAGAAAATCGATCACTCTCTGTCTCTGTCTCTGCATTTCGTCCAAATTCCATGGCGAGTAGGGCCGTTAAATAAGTCAAGTTTGAACATTTTTTTAGGTTATGTGTAAATAGTCAAATGAGCCAGTTCGTTTATATGTAAATTAGGCTTAAATTAGACTCGAATTCAGCTCGTTTATCACCCCTAATAGCGAGAACAAAACACCTCTCCCAACAGAAACGTAATCGCCCCCAAGGCTTCTGTCAGAATTTTAAATATATATATATATTTAAAATTCTTAGTATCTAAATATTTTCGCTCTCTAAAATCACAGCTGCTGCATCTAGTTCTTCGACCTCGGTACTTCTACTTCTCTCTCTCTCTCTCTCTCTCTCTCTATATATATATATATATATATGTTTGTGTGTGTGTAGATCTCGAATATTTTTCTACGAATTTATTTATTTATTTTTCGATGAATAATTGCAGATTCCGACTAGAAGAGGTACAGGCAATGATCCGCAAAGTGAGTTTAAGCATTTATTTTTTTTATTTCATTTGTTTTGTGTGGTGGTGAATTGGTGATGCTGAGGCGTTCTTGAGTGATTTGAAACATTTGTGTTTTTCAGGTTCAGCAGCGGCGCAGAGGCGGAGAAAGCAGTACCGTCACAGGCGGGGGACGGTGGCTCTTCGTGAGATTCGGCATTTCCATAAGACCTGGAAACTTCTCATTCCTGCTGCTCCTTTCATTCGAACTGTAATTTCACTCTTTCTCATCTCTCTCCCAACATAAATGCATTGTATAGGCACATATTCGTGCATTTGTGTGGTTGTATTTGTTGATTAGGAATTTCGTTGAATAGTTCTACTAGATCAGCACTGCATTAGCGCACTCTCTAATCCTGAAGTTGTAAGATTAATATAGGAATTTATCTCGCCAATAACAAAAAAATTTGGATAGGGATTGTTGAAATTGAGCAGATATGTATTCAATTACAAAAGCATATTAGTTTTGAGACTGTTGGTGTAATGATCTAATGAACATTGTAATAACCAAGTCAATGAAGCCACAAAAATGTTTATGAACCAATATGCACACTCACAAACACACAAGTGTGTGCAGATACATGTTTGTCTGTGTGATCGTCTGTAGATAGACCTGAATGTAAAATATGAGAACTGTTAAGAGTATGTTAAAAGATCATAAGTGGAAAGGTTAAGGGAATATAGGAAGTCGGGAATCACATAGCTGATTCCATGGAGTTGGGCCAGGGCTTTTTGATGTTGTGCAGAGAAGTGAAGTACAGAAGGGTGCATATTGGTTTCTATAAACTTGTGCACTAAATTCAAACATCCCAATGGATTGATGATGCAATGAGTGTTTAACTACTTGGAGACTTAATTTCGATAAATTTAAGCCAAGTAGAATGTCATCCAACCTGAGACCTTAAACTTCTTGAATGTTTTGAAGGCTGTTAAATTGCTTTATATATAAACTATTTTGCCTTGTCAAAATGTCAGATGTCGTGTTACAAAATTCTTGTACCGTAGGTTTGTTTTCTCAGGTTTCAGACTGCTTATATTTGTTTGTAATGATTCAGCACACTTCAATAAAAATGCACACTCTCTGTCCCTCTCCCAATTGTATTTATTAAGAGTTATTGTCACAATTCCAGGAGGAAATTCTTGCATGCTCAATTGGTATTTAACACGTGGCTCAACTTTTACACGATATTTCAGAGTTGGGGAATTAAAATTAAATGACTGTCCGATGAACCATTTCCCATATGTTTGCTACTTTGATAAACTTATTAACTTTCGGCCTTTCTGAATAGTTATAACAAATTTGTCCTCTACATGTCTGTTGGATTGCTGTGAATTGGTTTCTGTGAGAACTGGATTTGCATCAGAGATCTTCATGTTCTCTTAAAGTATTAAATTCAGCTCAACTCAACAGATCTTAATGCTAATTTTTTGGGTATATAACTAAGTTCCTTTCTTTTTAAATTTCTTATTTTATTCTTGTATTGTAAAGAATGGATACCCCATGCCTCCCACAGTAGTGCCAAACTTTTTAACCAGAAAGAACTTGAAGAAAGTGCAATATTTAGGATGTAGCCAAGTCTATGTCTAATAAGGATGATGTTGGCCACACACACAACTTTAGCAAGTACAACTCTCATAATCATGTCCAAGGCAAACAGAAGCGGAAATGGAAGTTTCGAAGTTCACCATTCTGTGCACATTCCTTTGTAAACATCTCTCTTGTGGTAACTAATAATTATATACTTGTATGCATTTGGTTTTATCAGGAGATTTCAACAAGTTTCTGTGTACATTCTTGTAATGTTTTTGCAGGTAAGAGAGATTAGCAACTATTTTGCCCCGGGAAAGACTCATTGGACAGCTGAAGCTTTAGCAGCTCTCCCGGAGGTATTATGGCTTATCTCCATTTAATTAGTCGGCTTTTCTGTATAAATGCATGCATCTAAGTAGGCAAGATGATGTGTGCGTATATTCTAGTAGACTGGTGTGCAATAGCGTCATTTTTCATGTTGATTCTCAACCTTTTAATATATTAATTATGCTTACACCTTCCACTCTGTAGAAACTAAGTATGATTTGTTCTATTTCAATGAAGTTTCAAAACTCACATTCATGTGCATTTTTGAGCACGGTACACTTCCCCATATTGAAACTGGCAACTGATGAAGTTGAATCGTTGTTAAGAAAGACAGTAATTCAATTTGTTTGGTTCTACCATAATCATATCATAAGTAGTTATGAGTTCCTTCTAGGTGGTCACATATAGATACCCTAAATTTCACTTGAAAGCATGGTGACATTTTTTTTTGATTCAACAGGGTCCTGACTAATTTGGTTGGTGAATCCCGATTTAGTATCTTTGATGACTTCAGTGTAGGTTAGATTCGTTTACTTCAAATGCCATACCAAGCATTATTGCCCATTGATACATAAAGGAACATCCAGATGCACCCCTAACGTGACCTGATAACACATATTAGACAAATTATACTATTTCCCACCCTTATTTGCTTCTCCGTGCCATTTTAAGTTTTGAAGGAAACACTTCCTTTTACTGTTTTCATAATTATAGGCAGCCCATGTTTCCTCAAACCGGTTCAGATTTCATAGCAGAATTGTTTGGAATTCCAAATAAGTACACATCTACTTGAATTCTGTTTTCAAATATTTATGGGTGGTTATTTTTTGTAGGCAGCAGAGGACTATTTGGTTCATTTTTTTGAAGATGCAATGCTATGTGCAATTCATGCAAAGCGTGTTACACTTAGTAAGTTTGATTTACCTTTATGCTTCCTGTCCTTTTCTTTGTTGGGGTTTTGGGGCAGGGGTTACCGATTGATGAACTTGGTTCAGGTCTTGCCTCCATGTTGTAGTTTTTGCTGCCCTGCCGACATAAAGAGCAAAATTTCATATGACATAGGTTCTTTAACACTTGAAACTTGGGTGTTCAATTATTTGGTGTATATGGCTATGGATGTAGCAAATGAGTGGCACCATAAGCTTGTGGAACAGTCTGCGGTAACTTTTCGGCATATAGATAGTTATGATTCAATCAGGTCAGACCAGGTTACGATTCAGTTGAATTAAGTTAGGATAGAGAAAAAAAACTTGGGATCTATCCCAACTTTATTGGATTGGTCCCATTTTTTTTTTTGTTTGAGATGTATCCCAAACTTTTGGATCTCCACTTACAATAAACTGGATGTATCCTTTCATTTGCTTTTCTCGGAGCTCAGTGAAAAAGGACTGGGAGCTGGCTCGGCAGCTTCGAGGGAAAGGGCAACCTTGGTGAGGACAGCAGTTACCCACCGTTGCTGCTGGTTCTAAACCATTTTCAGAACAGGATATACAGGTGTTATTTATGAGCAAATACGTTTCGTGTTGCAATTATCATATGGCGTTAGACAGAAGTCATAACCCCAACTTGTTAAGATATCATCACTAATGCAGGAACCATTTCACAAGCCTGCAGGGTGTGTAAAAGGAGTTCAAATCATCTGTTTCGCTGACCTTATATTCAGGTAGAGGTACTTCTCTTTCACTAGATTGTTATTGTAGGATGCACAAATTGTCGAAGTATTTCTCAATTCTTCTGGATCGGTCAATTGATAGATGTACACAACTCCGAGGGCAACATGACGAGTTGTAAACTCAGACGTCTTGAGTTCAAATTTTGATAATTCCTTGAGACCAGGTCATGAAGAATTTACCTGTCATAAATATCTTAATCCTGACGTGGATATCTTCCCTTAACTAAACTGGAGAGAGAATTAATCGTGGTGTACGTAAGTTAGTTCGGTCACATAGATAGAAGCAAGCTCACACACACATGACTAATATTAAAGGAAGAATATGTTGTTTGTGGTATTCCAAATATAGTAAAATCACTTTTTGTAATTTCTGATTTAAAATATGTAATATAAATCAAAACAGTAACAGTTTTCAAGTGCGAAACAGTTACACAGAAATAACCTTACACGAAAGAGTTACACATAACTGTTTAGAATTATACACATAAACAGAACATGCAATTTTTCAAAAAAATTTCAAGTCTCTTCAAATATCACAGATTGTAAACAAAACAGGTTTTAACAATTTGCAATATTTTAGAACAGTCTAAAAAAGTAAAACATGTATCAGAAACACAACAAACAATTATACAAATTCGGGAAATTCTGTATTAAGATTGTTGTTTGTGGTATTCTAAATATAGTAAAATCACTTTTGTAATTTTTGATTTAAAACATGTAATGTAAATCAAAACAGTAACAGTTTTCAAGTGCGAAACAGTTACACAGAAATAGTCTTATACGAAAGAGTTACATGTAACTGTTTGTATAACTACTATAAATACTGACCCGATTGTAGAACATGAACTGTTATTGAATTTAGGTAAATCAAGGCTAGTGTTTGACACTATGTCCTTGAGACAGATTTCGTCCCCACACACGGTGCTTATGGAATATCAAGCGTCTGTCTCCCATGATACAATAATCTTTACACGAGCAGAAGTAGCACTCAAATCTATTCGTCCAGCGAACAAAAAATTGTGTTGTGTACTCTCTAAATGCAGACTGTCTTAATGCCGAAATGCAAAAATTCGAACCAGTGTGATCCAATGGGTACCGAAAATTAATTTCGGATTAAGAAATTCTCGCCTAATTAATTTTCTCCAAAAAGATAGGGCTTGGTCTAAAACACACCCACACCCACACTCGAGCCTGGCCTGGCCGGGTCGTGGCGCGGCGTGGCGGGCGGCGCGCGTGTGTGGTAGAACAGAAGACATGTACGTGCTCGCTCTGCTCATAAAACTTTGGTACCCCTTGGGGCTCAATCCCATAGAGCAAACTTGGCCTATATATGCCCATGTAGAACTTATTGGTGTTAAATTTTACATTGCACAACCTTTATTTTCACATTTCAAAAAGGTCATTTTGGAGCCTATTTTCTCATTCATTTCTTACTCGATTTGAACAAGTGAATATACTACATTATTTTCCTCACGGAGTAGAATATAGACCCACAGAAATTTATTAGAAACAACGAACGGGTCCCACTTTAATTTAGGCTCAAAGTCGACCAAAAATTCAGAGGTCGTTTGGTAACGTTTTTGTTTTCGCGTCTTCAAAAAAGTGAAAAACAGAGACAATTTTTGTTTTTGTTTTGTGGTAAAGACTGAAACAGAAAACATGTTTGTGAGTCATTTGTGTCTCTCAAATTATGAGAATAAAAATAAAAAACATGTTTGGTAACCACTTCAATACAAAGATTATAGTGAAATAAGTCAATACTTAGGTCGCTTAACCGAATCCATCTAAAACAAAAAATCATAACAGCTCCATATGCAACGGTTTCACCACAAGAATTCATAACAGCTCTACAAGAATCATAGGATTGCACAAATGGGATTTGAGTACTTCAACAATTGAATCCAACATGAATTTTGCATGACACACTCAGACTCACACAACACACACAGACACAAAAAGACAAATTCACCCACACAAACATACATACTCACCCAAACACACTCACCCACACAACACAGAGAGACAAACACTTGCACACACAGACACAAATTCTCGCACAGAGAGAAGGAAGGAAAACAACAAGTAAAGAGGAATTTGAAAATCAATACACTGAAGAAACCATAAATTTTAATAAAATAAGGAAAGACACAAATGGGTACAATTTATGCATAAAAAATCATTAAAAAAAAATCAGATCTATGCATAAAAAATCATACGTATATATAAATATATATGTATAGATCTATACATAAAAAATCAGTAAATAGATCTACGTATATATGCATTAATATGGAGAAAGGAGAGAAGAAGGAGAGAGGAGGGAGAGAGGAGGCAACGATTCGTCTGGAGGCAGCGATGGAGGTGGCGATTCGTCTCGAGGCAGCGATGGAGGTGGCGATTCGTCTCGAGGCAGCGATCTGTGCATATATATGCACAGCTTCTGGGTTTCACAGAGAAGAGGGAGAGAGGAGAGAGAGAGGCATCGATTGAGGTGGGTTTCACAACTTCTGGGTTTCATACAGAGAAAGGAGAGAGGAGGGAGCTATGGAGGCGGTGGTCTGATACAGAGAAAAAAGAGACGAGGGAGGGAGGAGAGAGACAGAGAGAGAGAAGCAATGGGGAGGAGAGAGGGGTGAAAGAGTTTTTATACTTCAACAAAAAAAAAGGCTTGTTTTGCTGTTAAGAGGAGTCGAAGTCCGGATCTCATTAATTCTCCACCCTATTTTGCGCGTTTGTCTCTGTTTTTGGTGTTTCTTGAAACATCTTTTTTTTTGTTTCCATTTTTTTGTCTTTGTTTTCAAAAAATTAATATAAAACAAAAACAAAAACAGTACCCAAACATATTTTTGTTTTCATTTTTGACAAAAATTGAAAACAAAAACACAAAACACAAAACAAAAACAGTTACCAAACAATCCCTCAGTTTTTATACTTAAAAAACTGTTTTGGTCCAACAGAATAATGTTAGAATGACTGAAACAATGAGACCAAAACAAAAATCAAATAATATAATAATTATTATAATAATTATATTTTTGATCGTATTTTTATTCATTTGATTTTTTAAAATTTACTTACTATGTTAGTTTTATAATTTGAGCACTATTTTAGACTCAATTTAATTGCTTGACATGTCACGGCTGAAAAAGAATCACAATGTGAATGGGCCTGGATTGGAAGTTGAGGGTTTCGGATGGGGTTGGATTCCACTGTGCGTTTGCCTCTGTTTCTACTTTCTAGTGGTTTTGGTTTATATGTCCTGAGATGTGTCTGTGTGCGCACTGCTGAAGGGTTTGGTCATTGGTGTACTGATGCCGGTGGTGCTGTGTGCGCGATCTCATTGGTAACTTTGTTAACTTGTCTGCAGAGGTGTAACATCGTATTACATCATCTTTTCATCTAGAAAGTTTTAATTGTTAAAAGAGGATATGTGATATAAATATTTGGACAAGATTACGGTACCAAAAAAGAAATTTCGATATTGTACTTTTAAATTTTATAATTTTTGTGAGTTTTGGTATAAATTTTGTGATTTATTTGCAATAAAATAATTTATAATTGTATTTATAATTTTTGAGAGTTTTGGTATAAATTTTGTGATTTATTTGCAACAAAATAATTTATAATTGTTTGGATCATGTTACAACTTTTGCGGTAACTTTCAATCAATCTTAGAAAAGTCGTGATCGATTCTAATATTTTTAAGATTGATTACAAATTATTGCAAAAATTATAAAATTATTCTAAAAAATTAAAAAATAAATTCATAAAATTTATAACTAAGGTACGATATCAGATAATACCACGAATAAAGTCATCTTCAAAGATGATTTTGCTCAACAACAGAAGAAGATAAGTTAACCCAGTTCAGACACAAGTTAGGATCACGTTAGTAGCTTTGTAAACAATCTCGGTTAAATTGAATTGGGCCATAAGCGGAAGAGGGACGAAGGGTACGGCCCATCTTCAGATTTCATCTAAGAATAAAATTTCTAAAAAATCAAATCATGCTTAGGAAATGTAGTTTATAACAGTCAAATATTCTCATAAATATCTTAATAGATTAAGGGACAATTCATGATGACTGAAGAATAATTCTATTAAGACAATATAAATAAAAAAATTCTAGCGTGAAAAAAGCAGATAATTTTATTAGAGTGAATTAGTTAAGTTTTTCACATGGTGAATCATTGTATTTCTTTTGTTATTGAATAGAGGAAAAAAAAGTAATCCATTAAAGAGAAAAATAGAGGAAAAAAAGAGCTTGTGATCTCCTTAGGTGGGCTTCAAAACCTTACAACTCCGTGACAGCTATTGGTCAGGTTCAATATTTTATTCTCTGCAAATCCTACCTGAAGGCTTCAAACACAATATCATGTATGTCTCGATAAGATCGATAATGGGTTCCAAGAAGATAAGATAAGAACTTCTTTGCCATTTCTCTTCAACCTATTGTCTCACCAAACGGTCAGCTTTCTCAAACCTAGTCTGTTCCAAAAACATTAGTTAGTGTAGCAAAGCCACGGTGACCAAATCATCTAGGGAAGTCATGTTTTGTAGACTTTTACCGTTGGATTTTCAGTAATTAATTCGTGTGTATTGCCACCCAGCAAGTTTAACTCTGGAGCATATGATATTGGACCTGTTTGAAGTTAGAATAAATAGATAGTTTTTAAAGGTTTTTGAGTAAAATAAGTTTGTTTGGGTCTTGACTTTTTTACCAATTTATGAAACAGTTTTTTTGGATTCAAAAGACTTATTTAGACTGATTCAATAAGCTAATTTTTTGAGCTTCCCCCCCCCTCCTTTTTTTTGGAGTTTTGCCGTTGGCCTCACACAATTTTTTAGTTTATTATATTCATAAAATATTATTAGTGGTGTAAAAAAATTTAAAATTTATATTTTGGGAACTATTAAGCATAATCTATACATACATGTAATTATTTTTTTTATTTCGACACAAAAGCCAAAAAAAGTTAGAAAATCATTTGCACTTTTTCAACTTTTTAAAGAATTTTTAAAGAATATTCCAAACGGTTTTGCGGGATTTTTTTGCGAAATTTTTCAAACCGTAATTTTTCACTTAAAAAAGACAGCTTCAAACAGACTCATTGTCAAAAAAACAAGTTAGTCTAGTGCACGAAATTTCTGTAATTGTGGATTTTGAGAAGAGGTCAAACTTTGGAAGCTATACTACTGTACTGAAAAATAAGATGGGGTGTTTGTTTGTTATGGAATTGGAATGCAAGGTGGCGAAAGGCTATTGTAAGGGCTTGAGGGTGACTGACAAGGGTTATATTAGATTGGCAATTCTTGTAGGGACGCATTTGGGAGATTAAGACCATTATAAAAGAAATTCGAGGTGGTACAAACAAAGACTTTAAGAAAATTAGTTCAGACACATTCCAGGAAAGCCAAATCGAGCAGCACACAGGTTAGTTAATGCTACCATGTCAGGATTGAGTAATACAAAACCACTTTGATATTTAAAAAATCAACACAGACCATTTATCGGAGTTTTTGTTAATGAAAATAACAGGTTTATCCTTATATTGACTTGTTGAAAAATAAAAAATGCACAATCAATATAATTTTAGTACTTTTTTTAGTCAATGTCAGTTCAGAAATGATATTTAAAATTTTAGACTCAACTCAAAGGTGTTTTTTTGATCTCTGGAATGTATCTGTTTAAAATTATGAAAACTCAGAGGTAGCAATGTAATTCATCTTTTGTTATCTGTGTAGTTTTATGAAAACTCAGGTAGCAAACTAGCAATGTCATTCATCTTTTACTGTTTTTAGCACTTAGACAGAGATAATAATGTCTTTACATTCTAATAGGTGCTTAAGTACAACTTGACTGCAAGGAAATTTCTTGACCTTATTCATATCAGCATAACACCTACAATTCAACCCACAATTGAGTTTGGTTGTTTGGTAGGACCAGCCGTTTCATCCTCTGTCCCTATCTATTGACAATGAGAAAAACAAAATGTTCTAAGAGAAACCCATTGGCTTTATTTCCAAAAAAGGCAAAACTTGACAGTTTTTTCCATTATCTCCTGCACTTTCCTGTCTTAATCTCTTCTTCTCATTCCTATTGAAAGCCACAATGGGTAAAAGTCACCGGAAGCAAACCAGAACCCATAGATCCCATAGATCTTGTTGCTATGAAGGTCAGTTTTCCATCATTTTTTTTGTTTTCTCTCACTTTCTTTTCTTCTTTCTTGTTTCTTTTCTTTTTGGTTCTGTACTTTATGGGATTCTGTTCTTTCTCTTCCTGATATTTTGTAGAGGTAAGTAGCATTGAGTGGGAGTTCATTAACATGACTGAACAAGAAGAAGATCTAATATACAAAATGCACAAGCTTGTTGGAGACAGGTAAAAAGCTCACTCATCTGAATTTTGTGGTAAGTCAAAAATGCATGCACTAGCCAGATTAATTTGATGTTTGGTTACTGAGAAAGATTGGTTAGAACATGGTTTCAACTTGTCATTTGAACTTAATTTTTTACGGAAAATAAGAATTCAAACTGCAGGGGATTGGTTTCAATCAGAGGAAGAAAGTAAAAAGAAAAAAGAATGAAAACCTCAACATTTTACTTTTTCACATCAAGATGGTGGCTAGAAAAGTGAGATATTCAGGCTTGAGTGGAAATGGGACCAGGGGCGGAGCCAGATATTCATTTTAGTGGAGGCAAAAGTATGAGCGAAAAACTTAACCAAATGGTATTAAAAAAAAAATCTTTTTGACCCTTTGTTAATGAGGATTGAATTGAGGGTTATTTTCAAATAAAAAATTCTTAAACTAAAATATAAGAAAAATATTAAAATCCAAGACTTAACTATTATGTGAAAACCAAGAAATCAATATCAATCTAGATAATATTGGCTTTGATCAATATGCATGCACGAGGGTATTTTACATATGTTTATTCAATTAAAATATATGTCTTCGTAGATTAATTAAGGGAGCGAGTGGAACCACTGACATACCAAAAATAAAAACAACTAGGGCACTATATAAATTTCTAAGAATTTATGGGGGGCAATAAATGAACTTTTGAATTTATGGGGACAACATTCTTTAAAGTTTTGAACCTTTAACTCAAAATTCAGTGGAGGCAACCGCCCCCAGCCATTTACATGTAGCTAGGCCCCTGAATGGGACCCTTGACCTTTCCAATATGAGCATTATCCTTGTATTGCATTGGTTTAATCTGCATTATTGTGTGATATAGTGGCTTCTTTTCTCTTTCAGTTTTTTTTTTTTTTTTTTCTCTTCCAGTTATTTTTCTGCTTTAAAAGCCTTTTATGTGTCCAAAGTGAAAACTGTACATACACTGCATGTTTACTTGACCAAGAGCCATGCTTCAGTTGAAACCATAAAAAAGGAAGAGCCTTCCCACTGCGAGTCTCGGGAGAGGTTACTTTTGCAACTCAAAACCCTCGACGCTCAGTGCATAATAGAATTAGGGGCGGAGGGCCGCGGAGCTACATGGGGATCAGGGCGGACACTTGCCCTCATTTTTGGACCATTTTTTGATGAAGACCCATAAAATTATTTAATATATTATATTTGTCCTTTTTAATTTTTTAAAAATTTCAATAATACTTCTAATCTTTTCTTTTTTTTACAAATTAATGGTTCACTAACTCTCTAAAGTAAATATTTTATTTTTTTGATTAAGTAAATCAGACGTAACTTTCCCGATCTATTTATATATTGACCAATAGACAATATTTCTCTTTATCTAACATAATATTTGTTATTTTTTAAAAATAATTTTTAGTTTTCATTTATCATTTTTTAGTAATTGTAGTCTATGATTCAATAAAATACGATTGTATACAAAAGACAAAAATGTTGTAACTCAAAAATATTTCAAGTTATTTCGAATAGGGAATTTTTTTTTTATAAGATTGATAATGATCTCAACTAAGTTTTGCAACTAAATGAAAAATAATTTTACTATGGATTTGTGATTGTGTGCATTGATAAAAAAAATAGTGAACAATTAATTTACATTTAATTAATATACAAAAATTTAGAGATTTTAAAGAATGTTATATTTTATTGAAATATATAATTGGGTTAAAATGCATTAAAAAAATTATTTTGTGTCTTTTTGTTTAGACTTTGTTTTGACTAAATAAAAATTAAATTTATTATTTTTACAGTAATTTTGTTTTGAACTTAACTTTTTGTATCAACTAGTAAATTATTTTCAGTTATATTTTGTCTTTCTCGTAAATATTTCTGGCTCTGCCCTAAATAGAACAATTGTATTGTTGCCCCCCAAGGAACACCACGACTAAAGAGAACACCATACATGCGCGTATGCTTATCACTAAAATTAGGTTAAATTGACTGTTCAGGTGGGCATTGATAGCTGGACGAATTCCAGGCCGGAAAGCCGAAGAAATAGAGAGATTCTGGTTGATGAGACACAGTGAAGGGTTTGCAGACAAGCGAAAAGAGTACTACAAAAATAAGTTTTGAAGCTTTTAATTCCTAGCGCATTTGACTGTTCTCTCTCTCGGTGTGTATGTGTATGTGTGGTGAATATTGATGCCCTTGTTGATTATGATTCGTCTCAATCTGCCCAACATAGCCATAGGTGGACTTCTTTGAATCAGCCCAAGTCTAGTGATTGTGATGATTAGCATCCAATTAATGCTGCCAAGACATATATGCAAATCTAACTGAATCCACCAGCAGTCAACTCTTTTTTTCATTATATCAACCAAATGTTAAAGAGGTATAAGAGAGAATGAGATGATTTCACTTGTTTAATTACAGGTATCGAACAATGTTTTGAAGATGGTATATGAATATTAGAAATTTGAATTCTAATCTTTAAATTAGTTCAAGTGGTAATAAAGATGAGTTGTAAATTCAGATATCTTAAGTTCGAATTTTGATAATTTTTTTATGTTAGAGCACGAGGAATTTATTTTTTATGAATATCTTAGTTTTGACGTGGATGACTTGTTTTTGACTAGACTGAAAAGAAGATTTTGACTGTTGAACCCAAAAAAAAAAAAAATTTGAATTCTTATGAGAGTAGATATCAGGGGGGGCTCAACAATATTAAAAAAAAAGTTGGCCTTTAGGCCCTAAATTTTGGAAGGTCTCATAATTTTATGCACATTACTAATTCAGAAAAAAATTAAATTCATTAAATTTTAAACCCTAAAAAAAGAGAGGAGAAATTTGGAAGTCGATTCCCTTTTATGGACTTATTTGGTGACAAGTCTATCAAGGAAATTTGTTTAATATTAAATCCATTTTTATTTCTATTATCCAAAATATCTCTAGTAGTTATGTTTAATTAAAACAAATTTGAAAACTAACAACTCCTAAATTATATGAATTTTGACTAGCATTAAAATTCTCTCTTTCATCTTTATCTATATTCATATATAGAAACACAAAAAATAGCACTATTAAAAAAATAATAACATTTAAATACAAAAAAATAATAATTTTCAAAAATAAAAAAAATAATAATATTGAGTATTAATATTTGAGAAAATAATAGTAGTAATATGCTCAACAAAAACAGTAACATGAATGGTAATATGCCCACGAAAATAGTGACATGAATAGTAACATGCTCACAAAAATAGTAACATGGTAAAAGTTTTTATATATATAGAAAGAGAGAGAGAGTATCAATTGTTCTTTGAATTTGAATTTCAACCCATAACATTATCCAATCCATAAGGACCATAGCATTAAAAACTTAAAAATTATAAGTTAAAAAAATAAAAAGTATTTAAAAGTCAATTCATATTTATCCCTACCCACTCTCTCCTTGTGTAAAAATAAGTAAAAAATATATAAAAAAAAATTGAAATTAAACTCTATTTTCCGATAAAAAACAAAAGTTATAACATATTTTTCGACAACATTAGCACATTCTTCTTCTATCTCTCTCGCACATAATAAATTAAAAAAAAATTAAAAAAAAAAAAAATTAAAAAAAAAAAAAAAAAAAAAGGGATCATATAGTTTATCATTTTAGGTTTCAAATTGCCTTGAACCACCCTGATAAATATTATTTGAGGAGCTTGAAGCTGAGCTGCTGAGAGGGACATGAATTAGTGGCGAAAGGTGCAGACTCTCCTACTTAGAGCATCTCCAACCACGCTCAGCAAAGTAGCTACCCAAAATATATTTAAATATTCAATTCACTACTTTAGCTAGCAACTTTTTAAAATTCACTCCAACCACGCTCAGCAAAATAGCTTACTACTTCAACTAACTTTAACTAACTTTCAATAATATAATTAAAAAATGCCACGTGGCATAACACGTAAGCGCCATAATGATGACGTGTCGTGCCACGTCATCAAATTTTAAATTTTAAATTTTAAATTTTAAATTTAAAAATTTAAATTTTAAATTTTACAACGGTCATATTTACAACGGCTATATTTACAACGGTCATATTTATAACGGCTATATTTATAACGGCCATATTTACAACGGTCATATTTACAACGGCCATATTTTTGAAAATGTATAAATAAGACTTCCCCCTTCTCATTGTCATATAGCTCAAATTTATTTTACTAGTATTGAACTCATATTTCTTTGTCATGGCTTATGATAGTAAAATGAAGATGATTCTTAGTGATTCTGACTCCGATGATGAGTTGGAGATGTTAGCGGTTGCTGCTATGGCAATGAAGAAACTCAAGGCTAAGAACAGTTCCGCAATACGTCGTGGTTCTATTCAAGGTCATTCTGTTATTTTGCGCAATCGAGTTGAAGGGCATGAGAGACTATATCAAGATTATTTTGCTGAATCGCCTACCTATCCCCCAAATTTATTTCGAAAGAGGTTTCGAATGAATCGATCTCTTTTCGTTCGTATTCTATCCATCGTGGAAGCTTATGATCCATACTTTGTCCAAAAAAGAGATGCTGTTGGAAATATTGGCTTATCTCCCCTACAAAAGATGACTGCCGCTATAAGAATGCTTGCCTATGGAGTTGCAGCAGATGCTGTTGATGATTATGTGAGGATCGGCGAAAGCACCGCCATAGAAAGTTTACAAAGATTTGTATCAGTCATAGTAGCAATTTATTCTGATGAGTATCTCAGGTCACCAAACAGTGTAGACATTGCTAGATTATTAGCAATCGGTGAGAGACGTGGGTTTCCGGGGATGCTAGGTAGCATTGACTGCATGCATTGGAGATGGAAGAATTGTCCAACAGCATGGAAAGGTATGTATTCTGGTCATGTTCATGAACCAACAATTATTTTAGAGGCGGTGGCTTCATATGATCTATGGATTTGGCATGCCTTTTTTGGGTTACCTGGATCCCACAATGATATAAATGTGTTAGAACGCTCTTCTGTTTTTACTCTTCTTTCGGAAGGTAGGGCTCCTTCGGTTAATTACTCCGTCAATGGAAACGATTATACTATGGGATATTATCTTGCTGATGGTATATATCCAAAGTGGGCCACGTTTGTCAAAACAATTTCATGTCCAAGAGGCAATAAGCAAATACATTTTGCACAAGCTCAAAAGTCAGCCAGAAAGGATGTTGAGAGAGCTTTTGGAGTGCTCCAAGCACGATTTGCTATAGTTCGTGGACCTGCACGTTTCTGGAAACTTGAAGTGCTTAAGGATATTATGAAGGCATGCATAATATTGCATAACATGATTGTCGAGGATGAGATGGACAATAATGAAATGGACTTTAGTTATGATGCATCGGATGAAATTCCTACTCCTACATTGATATCCGAACGGAGTTCAGAACTGCTTCAATTTATTCATACTCAACATCGTATTCGAGACAGAGACACTCATTCGATACTCCAAACTGATCTAGTCGAGCACCTGTGGAATATGCATGGAATGTTTTAAGCAGTAATATGCTATGAAAAACTTAATGTAGAATTTGAACTATTATGATCTTTAATTCCAAGTTAGGCTTGCTTTTTGGTACTGTAATTTTCTTTTCTTTATTAAACTTATTTGCTGTAATTTAATTCCAAGTTTGCATCCTAGTCATCCCTTTTAAATCAATAACAGAACTAAGAAATCAAAAGTCATTGCACTCAAATAAAAACAGTCAAATAAAAACAATAAAACCAAATATTCAGTCATGATTTCCATCTGGATCAATAACATAAGTTGCTAGTCGATGAATAAGAAAAAACTACATTTTCTTTGCCATGATTTCCATCTGGAGGCGCTTAAAATATTCAGCTTGAATCGGAGGCATGACACTCGTATCTATCAACATTATTTTCTGTTCCTCCTTCATTTGCTCGAGTTGTACCTTCTCTTGTTCAATAGCCACCTTCTCTTGTTCAACAGCCACCATTTTTTCCATGTAAGTGACTTTCTTCTCCGCCAGCTTCTTTTTCTCCTCCTTCATTTCTTCAAACAATTTCATGAAATAGGTTTCATCATCGCCTTCAGAGAGTTTGCTCTTTGACTTTCTTGCTCGCTCTTTCGCAGCCTTCCTTCCAGTTGGCCTCTCTAAGCCCCCACTGTTGTCTCCTATGTTTACCGATTCTGGTGTTGAAGGATTAGAGCTGCTAGGAGTTGCACCACTTTTTGTTTTTTGTTTCTTGGACTGAGAATCCTCCATCCATTTTGGGTGATACCGTAGCTCATTCCAACAATGTTCAAATGAAAAAGAGGATTTATGAAGTTCCTTGTACACTTTCTTTGCATCTCGGACCTGAAAATTGTACAATAATGTTATGTATCATAAAAGAAAATTGTACAATAATATTATGTATCATAATACTATTTTCACACTTGTAATTAAAATACACTCATACCTTGTCTTTCTCAGTCAGACCACTTTGATTCAACCTTTCAATTTGGTCAAAGCAGCCACAAAATTTATTGGTGGCTAGTTGAATTGTCGACCAACGATTCATCAAAGAAACCAGATTGCGATTACAATCTGACTGGGGTTTGTATTCGTTGAAGTACTCCCAAACCCTTTGCCAATACCTTTTAGATTTTTGCTCATTCCCATGCACGGCATCCACGCTAATATTAAGCCAACCCGAGATTAAAACTAAATCCTCCTCAACTGTAAAGTTCCCGCCTCGTGGCTTTTTGGTGGTGGATTCTATTTGTGGTGCTATTTGTGAAGAATGATTTATTTGGCCTACGGATTGAGTGTTAAACTCATCTACGTTGGTTCCATCATTCAACAAATTGGTGAAGTAATATCCATGTTCATCCATCAGAAAACTAAACTCAACAACCTACATGGTTGATGAAAAAGTTCAACAATATGAACAAAGCTAATTAAGGGCTGCAACTATAAAAAATAAAAAATAATTCTGATGAAAACTCAAAAGAATAAAAAACATGGGCTGCAACTATAAAAAATGAAACTGAAAGATGAAAACTCAAAATTATTTTTCTTGAAACTGTCATTTGGACAAGTTATATAGCATAGATTTAAGCCTGGAATGTTGTAGAAAAAGAGAAAAAGAAATGTACCTAAAGTCCAAGCTTGTAAAGTGCAGAAGAATGTGAACAAAGAAGGCAAAAAGTACATGCAACTGGTTCTAGTGTGGCCATGGTCCAGTCCAGACCAATTGAAAAAGAGACTTAAAAAACCCAAACACTAGAAATTGCAGTGCCCAACTTTTAAGTCCTCAATGGACCCAAAAAAAAACACTTTTCCAGTCATCAAACAATGCTTGACTAGTTAATTGTGATAGAGAACCAAATTCTGGACACCAAATCTTGCAACTTTGTCCTATTCCCAATTCAATTGACTGCTGACTTAGCAGACATCTAAAAGAATGGCTTGAAGAGATTGCCACTTTTTTTAAGAAGTGTTAGAATATAGATCAAAGCGAGCTGCAACATAAGTCAAAGAAATCTTATCTAATAGTTCATGCCACACCTTGTGAAATCAAAATGCATCAACGCATTTCAGTGGCACAGATTAGAAGCCTAAACAAAAATACTCCACAACTCAAGAAGGTCATCACAAAATGCTGCCAATTCATCCTGTGAATTCATCTCCAGTGAAAAGAGAAGCTCTAGCTGCTTCTAATACAGTAATAAAACAACTAGCTTAATTTAAGCAGAATTGTGACTTTCCAGCCCACAGCAATCAAATGTTAAGATAAAACCAATGCCTCATGATGTAACTATGACATTCAAACTCCCTTTAATTTTTTCTTAAAGGGATGTTTATGGTTCACTGAATCCTCCTGAAGTAAGTTCTGTCTTATGCAGAAAATTTAGTCTGCCTAATTATTCAGGAAAGCAAGAACACTTGATGCATTTTTCTGCTTTTCATTCTGAATCTATACAGAGATTATGAATTCAATACAATGGTGTAATCTACAGAGGTATGAATTCAAACTCTTCCAAACCGATGAATCCCATTCAAATTATCTAGTATGAATGACTTAAAACTTTTATGAATCAATGCCTAACTCAGCAAAGAAACCCAACGAATTTAAATCAATAACAGCATCAATTGAACCAATACCACAAACACCCATGACAGTTTCAAGGAAAATCCCCATAAAATCATCACAAATTCACCTTATCCAAAATTGCCAGAACAAATCGTATAAGAAATAATACATGAAAACAATCGCAGCCAAGATTTTATTATGGTGAAACAAACATACCCAAAACCCAGATCTGATATGGGTTTTCAGATCGACCACAGGACCACCGAATCAAGCACACAAAGAGAGAGAAAGAGATAGACAGATATCCATACCGGTGATGACAAGGTCTGATGAAGACGAGCTCTGAGATGAAGAACAACCCCAAAATTTGCGTCGTTGTGCAGAAATGGAGGGAGCCTTGTGTCGTTGTGCAGAAATGGAGGGAAGGCAGCACTGGCGAGCTGGATGGCGTACGCCAGATCTGGCTAGGATGAATCCCAAGGCTACTTTGGCGAGCTGGATGGCTAGCCCGTTGGAGTCGGTGACTATGGGTTTTGCTCGCTAATCTGGCGTACAGGAAGGATGTAGCGAGAGCGTTGGAGATGCTCTTACAGGGCAAATTTGAACAAATATAAATAATTTTTTTTCAAAATCTCTTCCTCAGGGCAAGACTTTCAGATGCGATAAAAGACGGATTTTATCTGACAAAAGTTTCGTTAATATATAAATTTGAATTCAAAATTCAAACAAAAATTCAAAATATATATATGAATTCAACATGAAAAAAAATTCAAAATTCAAAATACTATGTACTTTATTTTATGAATTCAAAGCCATGAAAACAAACAAAGTTAAAATTCATTAACTTTGTATGTTACACAACCCAAATGAAACCCAAAAAATACAACCCAAATGTATCAGTGGATCCCACATAAAAAAAGAAGAAAAATGATATACAATCTAAATTAAACTCCAAAAACGTAACCAAATACATATCATTCTTTTGATGAGTATTGAATGAGTGGGTTCCACTGAAAAAATTGATGAAACCCACTCATCTAAGAGATAATATTAAAATTTTTAATATTGTGCTGCATAAAACTAGGAGGTTGGTCCCCTAGGTTGACCGTCTCAAAAAATTTGGAAGAGCAATGCTATTGGGACCTAATTTACTGACTTAATTTGCTGACCTAATTCACTATGACCTTTGGATTGACTGTGGGTTCCATCAAATATTGGAACTTGGTGTTAATCCAATGGTTCCAATGAAACCACGTTATTAGGTCAGCAAATTATGTTAGAGTTTTAAGTTCAAATAGTATTTTCCAGTTTGGAAACTATATTATGTACTTGTCCCGAAACAAATTTAATGATTAAATGTACAATTATTGATAAATTAATAATGAGTTTTAAAATTGAATAAATTTTATAATCAATTGATAGGTTTGACCAAAAACAACATTATCCCACAAGATATACGCTACCGTAACACTTGAAATAAGACAAGGGAGGTTAGTCATTATTGTCCTCTTTCGTGCACGAAGAGGGTTGGTCTTCTTGAGACTATGACTTATTTGCCAATAAATAATGGCCTAACTAGCTATATCAATTGACAAAAACAACATTAAATCACAAGTTATACGCTACCATTCACTTGAAACAAGACAAGGGATGTTTAACATCATAGATTAAAAGATAGAAATGTAATGCCCTACCCTTTCATTAAATTAATTTCCGTATCTCCACAATCAACTCACGCGTTAATAATATTAATAAATTAATTATTAAAAAAAAAAAAGCATATTTCTCTCTTTACTCGTTTGTCACCCATTAATAATATTAAATAGTGAAAATTGGAAGTGAGTTCTCCTAAATGTACTTGTTTGGAGATAAGTCCTGTAAGAAAACTTATAAGGGGCTAAGTCCATGTTTAAAATTATATGTAATGACTTAAGTCAACTTTTTTTTTTTATCTCAAAAATACCCTTCCTTGAAAGGAAGTTAAATTAATTTTCTATTTTGAAAGTTGTTATCCCTTAATTCAATATCAATTAAAATATGTCAATACAATCTCTATTATAAATTTAAAATTCAAATTCAAAGCTCTCTCACTCTCTCTCTATATATATATATATATCAAATTCAAAGCGCGTTCTCTCTCTCTCTCTATATATATATATATCAAATTCAAAACTTTTTCTCTCTCTCTATATATATATGTACGCTGGATTGTTATGGAGATGATGCAAGTATAGTGGTGGCGGTGGTGTGGAGTAAAAAAGAGTTATCGAAGTGGAACTTGAATGGGCTTTTGTGTGGTGGTGAACGTTGTTGTGGAGGTGATGACAACGTGATGGTTGGCGTTGCTCGGGAGGTGACGATGGTGCGATGGTGGCAATGCTTTGGTGAGGAAAGTGGTAGCCAAATATATATATATATTCAAATTCATGTTACTATTTTTTTTATTATGTTACTGTTCATGTTACTGCTTTTGTTGAGTATGTTACTGTTCATGTTACTATTATTTTGAGTATGTTACTATTTTTGTTGAACATGTTACTACTATTATTTTACTAAATATTAATATTCAATGTTACCATTTTTTTTTGTTTTTGAATATTATTATTTTTTGTATTTGAATGATACTATTTTTTGCGTTTGAATTTGAGAGAAATAATTATTGTTAAGTATGTTACAGTTTTTGTTAAGCATGTTACTATTTTTTGTTGAACATGTTAATTTTTTTGTTGAACATGTTACTGTTGTTATTTTTTAAAAATATTAATATTGAATGTTTCAATTTTTTTTATGTTTAAATGTTACTATTTTTTTGTGTTTAAATGTATTATTTTTTGTGTCCAAATGATAACTTTTTTCTGTATTTGAATGTTACTATTTTTTATTTTTAATGTTACTCTATATATATATATACACACACACACACACACACCTAACCTATATATGGATATAGATAGATAAGAAAGAGGAAAAATTTTAATGTTAGTCAAGATAGATATGAGAGAGAAAAGATTTTAATGTTAATCAAACTCCTAAGATTTAGGAGTTTTTAATTTTTAGTTTTATTTCAGTTTTAAAGGGAAGGGATAATATGGTAAAATTGACAAAAAACGGACTGCATAACAAATAAGTTTCCTTGATGGACTTAAGTCCAAACAAGTCCATATGGGGGGGTCGGCTTCCAAATTTCCCTATTAAATAATCAACTAATTAAAAGAAGAAAAATAATCTTGGGTCAATAAAACTTTTAGTTTTTAAAATGGGAAATGTTATTTGAACATAATTTGGAGACCTAATATAAGGACCTAATGATGTACAACCATTGAATTGGTTGTGGGCTCCATCTAACATTGGAACTCACAACTAATCCAATTGTTGCATTGAAGCCACATCATTAGGTCCCCAAATAAGGTCCCTATAGGATTGCTCTTTTAAAATATGTATTTTTTATCAGTTTAATTCTCATTGTATCAATTTTGTCAATTTAATCCTTAAAGTATTCAATTCGTGTCAATTTAGTTTTTATATAGACAGACTGTTAATTTTTTTTTTACAGAAGTGACTACGTGTCTTTTTTTAGATGGTATCATGTGCCCAACACGTGATCATTTCGTCAAAAAACTTATTGATCAGTCTATATAGGGAACAAAGTGACACGAATTGAATATTTTGGGGACCAAATTGACAAAATTAATACAATAAAAATTAAACTGACAAAAAATATATATTCTAGAGATAATATACATTTAAATTTAAAATTTAAAATTTTATTTGAATTATTTAACATTTTCCATTTTAGTATATTTGGAATGGTGAGTTGTGGGAGAAAGATGGAGTACTATGGCCATAATCAAATGTATTTTACTTAATTTTACCATTATGCCCGTAATCGAATCCCAGAAATTTAATGCACATAGGATTCCTAAAAATTTACTGTTTGGGGACACTATAGTAATTTAAATAGTATTCCTAAAAAGAATAAAATATCACTCCATGTATCCCACGATATATTTTTCAACGATATAAAGGCAACAAAGACTCTGCACATGAACCAAAGTTTGAATTGATTACATGAATAATGGAGAAGAACATGAAGGTCTGTGTTACAGGAGGTGCAAGCTATCTTGGTTCTTATCTTATCAAGAAGCTCTTAGAGAGAGGCTATATAGTCCATGCAACTCTCAGGAACTTGGGTTCTCTCTCTCTCTCTCTCTCACACACACACACACACACACAGACTTGTACAGTTGTTTGACTGGGTGAAGTGTGCAGGTGAGCCATCAAAGGTAGGGCTTCTCAAGGGTCTTCCTAATGCAGAAACCAGACTGGAATTGTTTGAGGCAGACATATATAATCCTGATGAGTTTGGAGCAGCAATTCATGGGTGTGAACTTGTCGTCCACATGGCCACTCCCTTGCAACACCAACCCAAAAACTCTCAGGTCTAATTTATGACTGAAATATATATATATGTGTGTGTATATATACATTCTTTTCAATTCTTATGAAATTTTCTCTTATATTTTCTTTTTCTGTGCGTACATATATATGTTAATTGATAAGAGAAGATGGCCATTTTGAATCTCGAAAATGAACACAAAAGCAATAATTTCCAGGTTTGAACTTTTTCTTGATGGATGATATTTTCAAATAATGAGTGGCGTCCAATCTTCCAATTGCTTGTGAACCACAAGATATATGATCCATACACTCTTGACTTGTTTGGATAACCTTGGGGAGGGATTGATTGGTTCCATAGCCTCTTCAATTCAAACCTAACTCCACCTTTGTTGACATGGGACCCACTTTTATTTACATGAGATTCATTGATAAATATAAGGGTGGGGTTATTCCCACTCTTTTAATCTCTTTTCCCGTTCCATTTAATTATTTTATTTTAAATTATTAAATTCATCCCATTTATATTCACCCTATTAGTTAATAAGTTCATCCCATTATACCCATTCAATTAAAGTATTAAATATATATAAAAAAAATCGAAACAAAAATAATAATTGAAGTGAAATTTCAATGTTCTGAGATGATCTATATTATTTCGAGGTGTTTTGAGATATTTTGATATATTTTTACTAATATTTTTGAAATATTTTAAAGTGTTTTAAAATATTTTGACTAATATTTTAAGAATAATTATTAATTTTTATTCTGTTTCTGAAATATTTTCGTACCGAAATAATAACTAAAGCAAAATTTTGATCATTGCTTATATAGTAGACTAAAATAAAATTGAATGAATTTAATTTTTAATTAGTAAATATAGACGGGTTGAGTTTAGTAACTAATGAAGTGAGTATAGATGGGGTGAACTTAATAGTTTGAAATAAGATGATTAAATGGGATAAAAATGAGATTTAAAGGGTGAAAATAACCCCACCCTAAATCTAATTCATACAAGTGTTTAGTATGTAACTTATATACATGCGGGACTCACGAATGTATCATCATTATTGTCATATATTTATCTTATAAATGACTATATTGTCTATTAGTTAATTCAGTCCATACTCATGTTTGTTTAACTCAGAGATACAAATGACTTTTGCTTCAATAATCTGGATAGGGGTGTCAGCCCTGACCCATTGACACGAACCCTAAACAAACGATTATAAAATTGACACGATTATTAAATACGCATAATAAGTAGTCTAGACTAATGTTTAATACTCATAACACACTAAATATATATTTTTTTCGTGGGTCTTGACACGAACAAGACACGATACGAATAACAATGACACGACACGAATAACACGACATGTGGGTCACATGAACACGATACAATTGACACCCCTAAATCTGGGTATGGCTTGACCGAAACCCACCCGGTGTCGGGCCGGTTACGGGCTGAGTCTGTTGTCCATGACTTGAAAAAGTCATCCAAACAAAAGTTTTGGGAGTCCATTGAACTATTTTTTTTCAAACCCATCTTGTCAAGTCCCTACTCACTTACGAAACAGTCCCTTATATCCTGTTGCAGAACCACATTATAACCGAGGGGCCATGGCCCCTAAGTTTCTAAAATTATTTTTTTGGCCCTTTAAATTTTGCATTAGTATTTGAAGATTATTGGGCTGGGTCCCTCTTCTAGTGTATTATAATTCCAATATGATCTTTGTTATTTGTACAATCTATCTAATATTTTTGAAGTCTTAGTTGGTTCCTACACTTGGGTTAGTAGGAGAAAATATTCAATGCAACGAAACATGGTATCACCAGCCACCAGGGGCGGAGCCACAGTGGGGGCAGTTGCCCCCATTGCAATTTTGAAAAAATTGGGATACATTTAGTATTTTCAAAATTTTAGGGTCTTGCCCCCATTGAAATATTGTAAAAAAGTTAGGGGTATTTATGTATTTTAAATGTGGATTTCTACAAATTTGGTAGACTTACATGTTGAGTGGGGTCCATGTGTCGGCTCTACGTATTTGGGGACTATAGAGCTAAAATGAAACATAAAAAATACAGATTTGTTCTCACTCCAGTAAAATCTGATCCAAAAAAAAAAAAGTCTCCAACAAAAATAGAAAGTGATCCTAACCGTATATGTCCTCACTTTTAGATCTAATGATTCCAAATGAAACAAACATTTAATTAAAATTTCAACGGATTTGCATTTATTTTGCGTCACACTCGATCTCTATAGGCTAGTGGCATCTAATTTTCTTTATTTGGATAATTTTAATTAAGTATTATAATACTAACAATTTTAATGAGACGCATGACTCAGAATTAGGGTGGTTTAATTTTAATAGATTTGGGTGATAATGAATGAACTCATTAGATCTCCCAAATAAATGATTCGACACGAACATAGATAAACACAACACATTCTTATTAAACATAACTGATACATAGTGCAAACCCAATAAGATATTAGCATAACTATACATGATTGTAAACATTATTTTCTTTTTTGGTATCCCCTTACTCTTTTTTCTCTCTTTTATCTTTTCTCTTTAATCTTCTGTCAATTCGTTTTTGATTCTATTAGCGTTTAGGTAGTACATTGAGTGGATAGTTTTAAAGAAAACGAGAAATTCTATCAGAGCTATTATGAGAATAATGCATAAACAATTTCTATAATTTCGACAATTTTTGCTATTTTTTTTAAATTTTCTTAGCACTATAATTAGAGTTATGTTATTATTACTTCTTTTATTTTTTGGCTAACAATTAGCAGCTATGATCATTTGGATTTGAATTGAGTGCATCGATCTCTTTGGAATATTATGTACAATGATCGATCTCCTAAAAAATTGGATACTAATGAAAGTTCAATTCAAGAAATGAGTTTACACGTATGATCTTAATTGACATTTATGAATAGCTTTTATAGTGAATTTTTTTTTTACATTGCTCTTTTATGCAATTATTTTTACAAAAATAAATGTTAACATTCTTATTGAATTTTATGTTGCCCCCATTGTGGAGAAGCCTAGCTTCGCCCCTGGGTATCGCTATCCAATCATAACCAAATAATTAGGACTTGTGGATCCCACTTATAAAATTGGTTATGATTGAACAATTAGTTATGATTGGATGGTGATACCATGTGTCAGTGATAATGTGGTATCTCACTTAGACAAATTTTTCTCTCTCTCCCTCTTTCTCTATTTCTCCCTCTCTGTCACACACACACCCCCACACATAAAAGATTAAAAAATAGAATATTTTGAAGATAAAAGATTGTGGTTGTTTCAACCATATAGCAAGGGACAAGATAATCCATTAATTTTACTATTGGACTGACATTATCATATCCTCGGCGTCTCCACTTATTAAAACTAAGTATAATGTTTTTTGGTATGGGGCTGAGATAAGGATGAGATGGATCCTGATATCCAAGTGCCAGGACTACTTGTCACATATCCTCATTGTTTTCTTTTTAGTAATGCACCACAAAATAAATGCAAAGAAAAATTACATTTTTTACAAGGATTTGCAATGACAGTACTACAATATTGGTGTTGCTTAAGGTTCTTCTTTGGTTGATTATAAATACCCTCTATACCTACCAAAAGTTTGTATATCAATGTCTATGACAGCAGTGATAGGAAACTAATCCTTAGGAGATGAAAATCATTTAGTGCTGGCCAAACAGTCCCTCAACTCTTATGAGCAGATTTTACAATCTTTACTGTCCATTCAAAGGACTGTTTGGCATTAGTTTCTTGACACTGTTTTAAGTGTTTTTACAGTACAAGAATACTTCTGAGGCTGCAGTGGCTGGGGTGAGGAGCATTGTGGGATCTTGCATAAGATCAGGGACAGTGAAGAAACTTGTCTACACGGCCTCTGTGGTGGCTGCATCACCATTGAAAGATGATGGAACCGGCTTCAAAGATTCAATGGACGAATCGTGTTGGTCTCCATTGCATCCCTCATTTGCTTATAGCAACGACGGATTGACAGTATACCCCAGCTTTCTCGTCATCACCAATATATCAATTTAATATCAAATCGATTTGTTAGTATTCTAACAGTAACAGTAAAATTGTGGTGTTGTACTGTAGGGATATGTGCATTCAAAAACACTGGCAGAGAAAGAAGTGTTGAGTTACAATGGTCACGGCATAATGGTGGCAACCCTTGCTTGTGGCCTTGTAGGAGGGGCCACAATTCTATCTACAATGCCTGAGAGCATGGGTGTGCTTATATCACAAATCGCAAAGAAGGAGGGAAGGTACCAAACTCTAAGATTTTTAGAGGAATTGATAGGAAAAGTTCCAATCCTGCACATTGAAGATGTAAGTGAGGCCCATATATTCTGTATGGAGGATTCATCCATCAATGGACGATTTTTATGCGCTAGCACCTACCTATCATCAGCAGATATTGCAAGTTATTGTCGACAATACTACCCAGAAATCGACATGGCTGAAGAGTAAGAACCTAGAATTTGTGCTCTAAATAACAGTCGAAATGATAGCCATTGTAAACATCTTAAGTTCAGGTCACATTGTTGATGCTGTCAAACCTCAATCCCTTTATGTAACATGGAAATTTCATTTTCAGGTTTATTGAAGATTCAAGGAGAGAAATCTCTTGGGGTTCAACAAAGCTTCAGGAGATGGGATTCGAATACAAATACGATATCAAGGGAATATTAGATGGAAGTCTCGAGTGCGCAAGAAGGCTGGATGGTTTTCCTTAAGTACTAGCTTGTCTTTTCTTTTTCTTTGTTATTTGGGGAGTCCTTTTTTTTTTTCTTTTCTGTTGGATCTCAACTGATATGGTGTAGAAAGAACTTTAAGATCAGCTGTCTACTAATAATTTTCTTTTCAGAGTCTAGCTTTCTCATGTATCACAAATCGATGAATTGCACATGTTATGCATGGTATCAAATGCCAAAATCTTGCAATGTCTATGGTATAATGGTGGTAGCTGAGTCAAAGGATAGGAGAGCAAAAAGAATGAACAAAACATGTATTAGTAACTGTTATTCTTTGGCTCATGACATAAGATAATCTTCAAACAAAGAAACTAATTAAAACTGAAAACTACGGAAATTCTTACAATTGAGCAAGAACTTAATTCGATTCGTTAAAACATTTGCTCTATTCTTCCTCTGCCAAAAAACAAAAAGTACAAATCTACAAGAAAAACTGAGAAATACTGCAGTGAAAATTGGAACAGAGTTGCCCATTATTTTCAAATTCTAAGCAAAGAAAATTCCCTTGCCCAACAGCATAGGAGAGTCCCATATAGCACTACGTATGGAAACTATTAACTACTTGTATAAACATTTCTCATCTAACATTCAGTGCCTGCCTAGGATCAACATCTGCAGATTTTTATTTCATCTTTCTTTAGGAGAAGTATGCATGGATGTCAAATGGGAAATCGGGATCAAAATCCTCTTGATCAAGTGAGAAATCCAAATTCCCAATTGGTGAATTAGTGCCTGATGTTGGGGCTGAGATTATATCAGTAAGATCGGATTCTGAGCTTTGCAAATGGTGGCCGATTCCAAAATTGTTCATCTCTTGAGGTGACAATGAGAAGTAATTGGACTCGGATGTTGCTGGAGATATAAAGGGGGGAGAATAACTACCCATGAAATTGTTTTCTTTCATAGCCTCCAGAAAAAAATGGTTTTCCAAATTTTCGGGCTCAATGGGTGTGGAAGGGAAGGAAAAGGAGGGAAAAATTTCCTTTCGAATGCCCAATTCACCAGGTTCAATTTCAACTTTAAGGCCAGTACCAAAGTTGCCATTTACCTCCTGTGATTGTCTTTGAATTTCTTCTTGCTGCTGTGGCTGAGAGTGAGCATTGTTCTGTTTCGGGCTTTTTCTTTCCAGTGAGGTAAATTTGGGAGTCAAATGTGAGGCTTGGATGCAGGTGTGTCTGCCTCTATATGTAATCTCAAAGAGTGATGGGTCTTCATCTGATCTTTGCACTTGCTTTGTGGCCAAACAGCCTTGAGCATTGCGATGGGTGCATCGATAATAGGCTCTGCAATATCAACATCTCTTGTTAGAAAAAAAAAAATTAAACATGAAATTCCGGTCAAATTTCACTTAGTAAAGTTCATAGGCATCAAAGATTACATATGCTTGTATGTATGTGTACTTGTGTGATTGTATTTGCTTCATCTTTGCACATCATGCAGGTAAACTGTCAACAGTTTTGTGATGGAAGTACTTAAGAGGGTTCTTTCCCAGTTTTGTCCCGTTAATTAAAGATACGAGGAGGGGTGGTCTGATCGGAGACCTAATTCTTTGACATTATACGTTTAAAGTAGTTATCCTCAAATTCAAACCGATAACCGCGCAGTTCATAGCCTATGTGTTGGGTTTTTTTTGTGGAATTTAGTTTGTGTGTTGATCCGAATGATGACCCGATCCGACCCTAAATAATGTTGCGTTTCTTTAATGGGACCGGGAAAATTTTTTGAGCTCGTTTTGTAGCCTTATGCGCTAATATCATTATGTTCGGTTATTAGGGTTCTTGTTGGATGTAACGGTGGCCACACTTTGTACTCTCATTCTTGAATATAGTGAAATTCCCTGCAGTTTCGTGGACGTAGGCAAATTGCCGAACCACGTAAATATTGTCTTGTGCGTGTGCTTGTTTTCCTTGACGTGTGTTTCTTCTATATTTTTTGTTTTTCACAGGTTTGGGAATTTCGTAATTTTCCCTAACACTAAGTTACCACTATAATACATAGTCATCCTCCTATATAACATAGTCATCCTCCTATATGTTATGTTATATGTCTCTATGTACCATATGACATGCCTCAAAGTGCATCTACCTATGTGTGTGTATGCTGTTTCTCTGCCCCATATTCTTAATCTTAGAAGTGTATTTTTCCTATCAAAAAAGTTTGACAAAAGTGGCTTTTTTTTTTGGGGTATTGTATTATAAATCTCACAGAAAAAGTGATATGCTGCATGTTTTCCTTTGAATGTTGCAGATTGTACATTGAAACTCAACATTAACATGACCTTTACCAAGGAAAAAAAAAGGCAACTAGAATAGGACTGACATTGATTCCTTGCCCAATGGCTTCTAATAGGACAAAAATGTGGGCCATGGCTTGATCATTACTTGTTAAAAAGTGGTTTGTTGGGGAACTATCAATGGAAGGGACCACTTGAATAGAGCCTCGTGAACAAGTGGTCAGGACTAAAGACTAATAAAAAACATGTCAGTGAACCCATTTGTGCCTACACTGGAGGAAGTGCCCATGTTGCTGCTCCTTGATGAGTTAGAACAAGTACAGTGTTCTTAAGATTGATCAAAGAAGATGGGTAATGAGTCGTATTTTGTCAGGTTTTTTAAGTCATATAAGTCGTATCGTTTTCAAATTCATTGGATACATATTCGACCTATTTATTGTCAACCTGATGTTGTATCAAATATGCGTGGTGCGGAAGAAGTGTTTAATCTCTCGCAGCCTAGAGGCGGATCTTGCTTTTTTCAGATACTAAGGATGAATGCACGTCGCGATCATCATATACACCGATGAATCTAATGTCTTTCCCTTTGTTGAGATCAGTAAAGAGTGAAATAGAGAAATAGAGAGAGAGCGCGGATATGAAGTGCTCTTAATCTTTCCTCAATTAACTCCATTTAGAAATAAGACGCGGTCAAAAGAGTCAAACCCCACTCACGGAAGACTGATCAAAGAAATCTTGATGCCTGAAAGTTGGATCGGTTGGCTCTCCCTACGCAAGGAGATTCTATTGCCCCCAATTTCTATGAAATAAAGGATGCTCATTGAATGAATCTTCACTTAATTCAAAATAATAAACTAGCTATGAACCTCATGTTGAGAGAGAGAGAGAGAGAGAGAGAGAGAGAGAGAGAGACAAGCCTCTCACCTTGGAAAATTAGCTCCTAGGATATCTTTCTGCCCATATTTTCTCCAGCTATGACCATCATCAATAGGACCTTCAAGCCCTGTTCCGGAGCATATCGTGACTTTCTCACTCCATCTCGGCAATATCTTCCTGCAAATCCAAAAACACCCCGAGCAAATTTAGACCAAATTCAATCCAAATTCGGTAAATTACAAGACACCATAAACTAATTAAGGCCAAAATTCACCTTTTTTTGAAGATATTTTTGTTGCTTTGATCCTTGCAATCCCTGTCGGAGCCCTCACTCCTCGGACTCCCAGCAGTGGAATGAGGGGACTCCAACATTCCGGTCACCGGAAAAGTCTCTCCGACTAAAGCACTCAATTTGAGCATTGAAAGTGCATTATCATAGGAAGAAACTATCTTTTGAAGCAAAAATTCACAGCTTTCAGTTGATTTCATTGTGTCAAGGTAGTTCTTGAGCTTGTTTGCTAGCTCCCTCCCCTGGTTTAGCTCATTTATGAGAGTCTCTTGCTCCCAATTACAGGCCTTTTCCATTTCAAAAACTCGACAAAGATTATTAAACTATTATTTGAATAGAAACAACCCTGGTGAGGTGGATGAGGTTGATCGGTCCACCAGGCTCTCGATATTGCGAGGTTGAGGTTGAGAGAGAATGAGATATAGACAACTTACCCTTGTTTGGAGGAAATTGAGTGTGAAGAGCTATTTAGATTATGTCAAGTAGCAACATTATACAATTGAGGCTTAAGATTAGAAGACAAAGCAATGAGCAAATGGGTTGGAGGAAAGGAAGTACTGGAAAGAGAAACAGGAAGGAAGAAGATTGAAAAACACATGAAATTACTAACTGAAATCAAATTGGGTAGTGTGAAATGAGCTCAAATAGCATATGATCAGATCAAGTTTTGAAATGGGTGGATAAGAGTGGTTGCCAACGAGGAGTGGGAGAGACAGTGAAGCTTTATAAAATTGAGGAAAATGGTTTTTTCAGTGGAGAAGTTTGTAGGAAAGAGAGAAGATATAAAGAGGAAATGGTGAGGAAAAGAGAGAATTTTTGACTGAGACAAAGAGAGATGAATTATTGTCAGAAGGGAACTTATAGATATTGGGATAGACAAATCAATTGCTGACCAGTTCAAATGGCTCTAAATTTCCTTTCCTCGAAAGGACTCTGGATTTTTTATCAAAAGGTCAGGAGAAAAGGAAAAGGGAAAAGGGAAAAGGGAAAAGAGGAAATTCTAGAGAGAGAGAGAATTGCTGACCATTTCCAAGGGCCAAATTGAAACACCTCTCTCTCTCTACATATATATACATACATATACACGTATATATATGTATATGCAAAAATAAGCACCATACATAAGTAAAGCAAGGAATTTTCTAAGAGGTTAAGGGAGCATTGGAGAGTCAGAGTTGAAGGGATAGAGAAGCAGACCAGGAATCTTCAAACTTTTTAACGCGTTGCCCGATCCAAGTAGGAGAGAGAGAGAGAGAGAGAGAGAGAGAGAGAGAGAGTAGACGACGTACAGAGGTGGCGTCATCTGCAACCCCTTGCTTACGGTGATGCTGATAGCCTGATAGCACACCATGTGAGCACAAACACACACCCCCTTTAGAGCATCTCCAACAATAGTAGGTATTTTAGCTACCCAAAAAACAACTTTTTCTATTTTAGTTACTCACTTTTTCAATACACACTCCAACAGATTCTCTATATTTTTAACTACTCGTTTTAAATATTATTTATTATCCCTTTTGTATTATATTTTTTGGGAATAGTGAAAAGGAGAAAGAGAGAGAATGAAAGAAATGAGAGGAAGAGAGAGAAAATAATATATATTTATGTTTACATATTGCTACAGTGATTCTCTATATTTAAAGAATCACTGTAGCAAAAATGCATTATAGCTATTATGAAGAGCATCTGTTGGAGCATGAACAGTGGCTTTGATTAGCTAAATTATATCTATTTTGATGATTTACAACATCTGTTGGAGATGCTCTTATACGAGTTATTTATCGCCATTTTAAAATAAAATTATTAAAATATCATATTTTTAAGAGCAATGCTATTAGGACAATTTTTAAGGACATAATTTAGGAACATAATGACTTGTCACCAATAAAATAATAATAAATTCATTTAATGCTACAATGGAACCCATAATTAAATGTATTTTACTATCATTTCATTGGTAACAACTCATTATATTTTCAAATTATGATCTTCAATTATGTCCCAGTAGCATTAGTATATTTTTAAATTTATTATCAAAATATAATATTTTTAAAAAAATGGAGCAACTCCATTTTTAATGGTGGATTGAAAAATACTATTCATTATTTCAGCCGGATATAAAAAAAGAGTGTTAAGTCTAATTAAATTCACTTTTAAAAGCTTAAAAGCGGGGATAGAGTCAACAACTCTACTTTTGAAAAATTGTTATAATTTGATAAATAAATTTTTTATTTTTTTTAGATATTTGATAATAAGTTCGAAAGTACCATATTTCAATAATTTTATTTCAAACCCTTTTTTTAAAAAGTATGCTAGTTTGTTAAATAAATTTTAAAAATGTTGTATTTTGGCAATTTTGTTTCAAAATAATTATAGAGTGATAAATAACTATTTTTTATACACTCATTAAGGATAATTCGTGTCTGAAGCTATGGTGCAATCTGAATGATTTTGAGAGGGATATTAGTGGTCATTTGATGAGTCTATTTAAGACTGTCGGATGAGCTTATTGAAACCTACCATATTTTATATGTATATAATAAAGTAGCTTACAATTCAAATTTCAAAAGATAAACAAAATGACTTTTGCTTTTCGCGGTTCAGATCATTTTAAATTATACTTTAAAGTTAATTTAACGACTAATATTAACACCTTAAATTTAATAGGAAAAATAGGTCCCTAAAGGTGAGTTTGGAGTGACTTTTTAAAAGTACTTCTAAAAATTATTTCTCATTATTTCCCATCACCACTACCTCTACCACCACCATCGCTGCCACAGCCACCACCACCACCGCCGTCGCCGCCACAGCCGCCGCCACCACTGTCGCCGTCGCCACTACCACCACCGCCGTCCCCACCACCACCATCACCGCCGTCGCTGCCACCACCACTCCCGTCGTCGCCGCCACCATTACCGCCATCGTCATTGCCATTGCCACCACCGCCATCGTCATCGCATCGTCGCCACCACCACCACCACCACCATCGCTACCACCACCACCACCGCTGCTACCACTACCACTACCACCACCGTCACCGGCATCGCCATCGCCATCGCCATTGCCGTCGCCGTCGCCGCTGCCACCACCACCACTGTCGCCGTCGCCACCACTGTCATCGCCGCCACTACCACCGCCACCACCACCACTATCGTCGCCGCCGTCGCCCCCATCGCCGCAGCCACCTCTGTCGTCGTCATCATCGATGCCATGGTCATTGCCACCCACCACAACCATCACCGTCTCCTACAACCACCACCACCTCTCACCCCCACTACAACCGATGCTTAAATTTATTTATTTCTCCTCTATGTTTGTGATTTGATTTTGAATATAAATACAAATATGTTTATTGTTTACCATTTTTTATTACTTTGTGCCTTCAGGCACATGCAATAACTTGTTATAGAATATCATAGCATCCGTTATGGTATAGAATATCACTTTTGGATACTGTATTTATATTTTTCATTTAATTAAAATATATTATGTTTAAAAAAAATATTTAATTTAAAATTAAAGGAGAATTACACTCACAACCCCTGAAGTTTGTTACTTAATCACTTAGACCCCCTGACATTTGAAGTATTACACTCAGACCCCCTAAAATTTGTACGCGCGTAACACTTAGACCCCTGCTGTAAATATATCTATTAATAAATTACATTCAGACCCCTTTAAGTTTGTAAATATATATTACTTAGACCCTTTACGTTTAAAATGTTGTACTTAGACCAAAAATACTTCAATCAAATATATAATATCAAATATTTTAAATTTTACAATTAAAATTCATATTCTATTGCATCATTTATTGAAATAAAATAAAAAATAAAAATTCAAATTTTTCTTAAAAAATCGTAATTAGTATACAATTATATTGTATATTGGAATTTAATTTGAACAACCAAATTAAAATATCAAACTATCTCAATTGAAGTTAAAAGATATTGTGCTCATTACAATTTGACACTTTGTTTAATTTTTTAGTTTTATTCTAATAGATATTATAATTGTATACTAACTATGTTTTTTTTAAAAAAAATTAGATTTTTATTTTAGATTTTATTTAAATAAATGATATAATAGAACATGAATTTTGGTTGTAAAATTTATGTTGTATTAAGAATGACTTAGACCCCTTGTTTGATTTTTTAGTTTTATTCCAATAGATAGTATAATTGTATCTAATTACAATTTTTTAAGAAAAAGTTAAATTTTTATTTTTGATTTTATTTCAATAAATGATAGAATTGAACATGAATTTTGGTTGTACAATTTAAAATATTTGATATTCTATATTTGATTGGAATATTTTTGGTCTAAGTATAACATTTTAAATTTAAGAAATCTAAGTATTATATGCGTACAAACTTCAAGGGGGTCTAGGTGTAATTTATTAACGGATATATTTACAACAGGTGTTTAAGTGTTACGCGCGTACAAATCTTAGGGGGTCTGTGTGTAATATTTTAAATATCAGGGGATTTGAGTGATTAAGTGACAAATCTCAAGGGATCTGAATGTAATTCTCCATAAAATTAATGATTTGAATCATGGTACCTCTACCGTGCCCTAACCTTATCCTCGTATCATATCATGAAAGAACAGAATTTTCTTGGTAAATGCTCTACGTACCCCCAAAAAGAGGGTGGTGATGTAAAGTTGTTTTTTAATGTATATGCCCATAAAAGGAAAAATTATACTTTGTACCCTAAAAAATTTTAAAATTTTTATTTTATACCCTCAAAAATTAAATTTATCGTATTATTGACACTAACAAAATAAATAATAGAATCTAAAAAAAATGCCACATTTTAACATTTTTGGTACATTGAGGGTGTAATGTGAATAATTTTCTCTTTAAATGTATAAAGTGAGAATCCTTAAATTTGTTCAGGGTACAAAATAAATTCATCACCCATAAACTCCAATAATATTCCTTCGAAATTCATCCAACCGTGAAAGATCCTCCCAATTTTTCAGTTTCTCGCCCAAATATCCCTTGCACATTTCTCTCTCTCGTGTGAATCCCTCACTTGCCTCTCTCTATTTCTTAGTAAGGGTGTTAATTAAGACGAGTTACTCGGGCTTGACTTAGATAAAATTAGGTTCGAACTAGACTTGTGTTCTAATCGAGATAAGTTTAAACAATTTTTTAAACTCGTTTACAAAAATGAGCCTAAAAAGGCTTGGCTCAAGCTCGCAAAATTCGGCTCGTTTATATGTAAAATAGTCGAGCTACTAGAATTTCGTTCGGCTTGAATTTTAAATGAGTCGAGTTTAAACATTTTTTTATGCTTCTTTAAAAAAATAAGCTTGCTAGACTCAAATTCAAACTTACAAAATTCAACTCGATTAACACTCTTATTTCTTAGCCCTGCTTTCTCTTTTTTTCTCCTCCCTGGTCACTCTCTTTTCTCTTAGCAACAACCAACCATAGCCAGTGCCCTTGAACACAACCCGTTTAAATAAAGCATATCAACTGAACACGAGATTGCTAATCAATTGTATCAGCGTAACATACCCAAATGCTACCGTGTATCCTATTTCAACTTGGAACGTAACTCTCCTCTTCCATCATCATCTTTGTTCATTAGAGTCAACTTCGATCTAGATCTCCCAATAAAAATTTCTTATAAAAAAAGGTTTGTGTGGTCTAACACTATTACATCCACTTGACAAAACCAGAACCTACAATAAACAAGCTATATTTAAGTGATTAAATAAGTGTTAATCATCTCTATGATATTGAAAATGTCAACACCAACTGCATTATGCATTCATTCCTTGATTTGAATGTTCGGATAAATTTACGCACATTTTAACTAATTTCTTCCATGATTTTGTTAAAAACAGGTCATCCACGCTGGGACTAGGATATTCATGAGGAATAAATCCCTCATGACCTGACCCTAAGAGATTGCCAAGATTCGAATTCAAGATGTTTGAATTTACAACTCGTCTCTATTACCACTGGAACTATTTCTTAGAGTTTAATTTGATTTGATGCAAGTTGCCCATCATAAAGAGTGGCTTCATTTCTTCTCCATCCTAAGAGGAGTGTTTAACAAAAAGTTCAACCCACAAATTGCACATATTTTAAGTTAATAAAGTATGATATTCCGAGATATTGTTGAAGATATGGGGGGTGAAAACTAGATCGAAGTACATAGGTAATACTTCGATCATGGGTTGAAATGGTTATCCTAGTCATGCTAAGGTTTACAAGACCATCCCACTAGTATTGTAAAGGACAAATACCTTAAATTCGATCACGACGATCGACAATGAATCTTATCATATTTGGTGTTGAGATTCTATAATTCATTTCATGGGCCAATTGATTATGACATGAAGTCGTCAAAACTAAAACCATACTTGATAATTTTGTGATTAGTTGATGGGTTATATTAAAAATTGTTTTATAGTATTAAGTTTATATTATGTATAGATCGTATTAAAATTGACTTAACTTCTACTCGTCCTATATATTTAACTTGTTTAGTTGGTGTTTGATAGAGTAACAAATCGGGCTATGGACTTGCCAACACAAATGAGTCTAAAAACAGTAACATTGACAAGATTGAAGGCAACGTCTGCATGTAATTTACCCTTCTTGTATCCACAATATGCAGGATTATTACTCAATCAAAGACCTTTATTGCATCGGAATTTCATGTTATATCCTAATTGGTTGCACTGTCTCTTCGAATTTCGAAAACTATTAGCGGATTCCGAGTGACAAGCGGATGAACCTGTTAGACTCGTTCCATAAATAAGTTAATACAAAATTGATTAAACACGACACATGAATCGGGTATATTCGAATATAAATAAACGAAATATGAATTAAATAAATTTTGACATGACATAACTTAAACATGAGCCGGGACGTGACAGTAGATATGTAGACTTGAATGATTGAACCCAAAAATGGGCTAAAAATCTATTTTTTCTCAGTTCCAAGAAGCTGCAATGCTATGGTCCGGAAAGTGAAGAAGTGTCACTGTTAATTTCATGGCTGCATCCCTTCTAGATGTGGGCAGTGGCTACCATTTTTCCACAAAAAAAAAGTTGCTTAAAACGTGTGGGGCAGGCTGTGTTGTACTATGACGTGTGTGTTTTATTGTTTGCTTGCATACTGGGTCAAAGAATGTATATATGAACACAAAATTTCGTTATCTTTTCTCAATCTTCAAATCAGTCACAATCATTTTCAATAGATCCTTCATATTTGCTTAATAAATTATAAAAGATTCTCTCCTACCCCTTTACTTGGATGTTTCATGACGTTATTGAGATTAAAACCATCAAAGAAAATAGATTTACTGTGGATTTATTGACCTAAAGGACAGAGTGACTGACTTTCTGGAGGAGACCAGGTCAGTTCAAACATTAAACTAGTTCGGTCACAATTGAAACCAGTTTAATTATTTTTAAACGAGCTCGATTAACCTAAAGCGGCCCCTCCAAAATTTTAATAAATTAGGGGACCACCTCATCATTGTTTAAGAATTACTCTACCTACAAGTGTAAATAGACAAACTCTTGACTCGTATCGTTAGATGAGCATTTGCACATCAAAAGGATCAACTATGTACGAAAAGCTTTAACTTTTTTCTTCCTCTCCGAGTAATACAAAACTTAGGAGTAAGAGACTATTAAAATGGATTAACAAAACCCTCCAGTTGGTGAACCACTTAACTCACTGTGTGTTTCTGATTTCTGTTGTCATTTACTCACACACCTCACACATTCCATAGTCTGCGCACCTACGCCATTGGAGAGCTCTTCAGCCTCCTTATATCATATTTCCCGATTTCTAACACTATCATTTTAAATGATAAACATAGATTTATGAGGTTTTAGTATATTTTTGCGTGTAGTAGGATAACTATGAATGTCACTTTCATCGTTACACAGTCACAAAAATCAACAACTATAGAAATTAAGGTATGAAATACCACAAAAAGATATATTAGTCTTCATTTGTACAACTATTAGATGTATCGGTGAAAAACACTAATTGCATAACAGTTTATATGTCGCTTTCTTTTAGGACTCGACAAGTTCAATCAATATACAAATACAAAGAAAGAAGTGTAATCTCATGATGGAAATTGTATGGCCCATAGACCATAGTGCCTGCCTAACGACTTTTGTTCCAAGTGATCATAGATCAAAAGGTGGCTTCTATTCTACTTCCTTCCAATTTGTACCTAGCAATAGTTTTTTAGAACATTTGACTGCTCTCGGAGACATGTAATCCCAGGGTTCGGCTTCTTTGTCGTTGATTAAAACAGCGTATTAAACGACACTATTTTAACCAATAGCATCTCTGTTGTTAATTTTTTAACAGCAGAGAATCTTCACCCCGTAATCTCAACAATCAACATATCTAAAAAAAACAATTATGATAAATCTTTGTAGTGGCTCCAAAAAGTGATTCAAAGTTAAAAACCCCAGTTTTGTAAATATGGCTGACTTAATGGCTAGGCAATTGAAGATGCCGTGGAGGGACCCATATTTCTGGGTTCTCAAATGAAATTTTTAGATTTAAGGGATTTGTATTTTAAAGTTCCCAAGAATCCACGGTCTAATTAAGTCTAATTTTATTTTTAGAGCCCAAAATAAAGATTTTACACCCAGGTCCAATTAAACCCAATTTAGTTCATATGCCACAAATTAAAATTTTTGATTCATTTTCAATTATGTCTATTTTTGATTTCATGGCATTGAGAAAAAATTGTATACCAACATGTTCAATTAAGGTTCCAAATTTGTTCTTAGGCATGAGGTTAACATAAAATTTATTATTTTCTATTATACCACTATGTTACATTTATCATTATATTAGCCATTAGTGTTTGTATTGATTAGCTATATATTGTCTATTGGGAAAAAAATATATTAACAAACTTTAAATACAAAATTTTAGATAATATTTTTGCATCTCAAAAGATAAGAAAATAATTTTGAGATTTTAATAGTCAAATAATTATAAGATATTAATAATTTAATACATGAAAATATTAATAGAATTTTATCTAAAATTGTCGCTTTAGGCCCTAGTTTATGTTAGACCACCTCACTAATGGGTCTTTGGTCCAATGATACTATTTGTTTTGTAAATATTTTGTTTTCTTGAGGTAAAGGGTTCAAGTTCCCCTTCCCCCTCCCCCTCCCCCTCCCCCTCCCCAAAAAAAAATGTTAGACCACCTCTATTTCTAAAGTGAGTTTCTAACTAATCTATCTATATCTGGAGATTATCATAAAAATTTGAATTAAATCACCAAAAGAAGAATAGAAAAAAAGTGAGATTAACATAGCAATCATTGTATTAACACATAAGGAACTAATTTTCACCATGTGGTCATGTTTCTTGCCAAAAAAAAGGCAAAATTTAGTAAATTTACCACTATGTTACATTTATCATTATATTAGCTATTAGAACTTGTATTGATTAACTATATTATCTATTAGAAAAAATATATATTAACAAACTTTAAATACAAAACTTTAAATAATATTTTTGCATCTCAAAAGCTAAGAAAATAATTTTGAATAAATAGATTTTAAAAGTCAAATAATCATAGATATTAATGATCTAATACATGAAAATATTACTAGGGTCTCATATAAAATTATCGCTTTAAGCCTCAGTTTGTATTGGACCACCTCTATTCTTAAAGCGGATTTTTGACTAATCTATTAATCAATAGAGATTATCATAAAAATTGAATTACATCACGACAACAAGAATATAAAAAAAGAGAGATTAGCATAGCAATCATTGTATGAACACATAAGAACTAATTTCTACCATGTGCATGTTTCTTGCCAAGAAAAAGAAAAAAACGCGTTAAGTTTGGTTGTGGTGGCTGTTGACATCAACAACAACCCGTTCACACTGGTTGACTCGTTAGGCAGGGGCACAATGCCACGTGTTGGCTGATCAGCCAATTACTAATGTGAACCTTTGTAGCCGTTACTTGTGTTCATTTTCTCCCCCCAAAGGGTGGCTGCTTTGCTGTTTGTCTCCCAAACTACTGGCATTCAATCTTTCTCTAGCATATACATATCACGGATGATGATTTTCTGCTGTTGGAAAATCAACAATAAACGTGGTGTCGATTAAAACGTTATTTTGCATGAAAGTGATTGTTTAAATCAACAACAGAAGTGTTGTTGATTAATCAACAATACCTCTGCAATTTTTGATTTTTTAATTTTCAAGTATGTTCTTCTCTCGGTGATTTCTGATTTTCAGAGTGCTTTTCTTCTTGGGCGGTTGATCATCGACAATGTTTTGGTTGCATTTAAAATTAATCACTTCCTAAAGTGTAAGAATTGGGATAAAATGAGACATGCTTCTCTAAAAATCAACAGCACCTCTACTGTTAAAAATTAACAGCATAGGAGCTAGATCCTACATAATACTCCCTACAAATGTTACTTTCGATAACTTTAGTATCGTACTAAAAGTAAAATTACGATTAAGTGAGATCAAAATTTTAGTATCGATCTCAAAATAAACTTTTTTGAGTCATAACTTGATCTTATTATATCATCACTTTCGGTACTATTATGAATGAATGCAAACAATTGAAATGCAAAGTTTATCTTAAAATCTCGCAGTTGAAGGTTGTCTTAAAAATATTTATATCCCTACAGTTGAAGGTTGTACCTCGAAAAAATGTAAGTTTTTAGTATAGTATTCTAGTGTTAAAGATAGTCTAAGTTTTTAGTATAGTATTCTAGTGTTGAAGATAGTCTTTTTCGTTATCCTATAAACAGACAATATAAGCATGGAAAGTATAGCTGAGAAGTGTTCACCTACACACACATAAACATGGAGCAAATACATACATAACTACCAAAAGAAAGAAAGTATAGTTGTCAGGCATTGCATGACTCTTTTAGCTTGAGCCATGACCAAACTCCTTGAAAATTTCAACATCCCACCTTACAACCTTATTTTACTTTTCACATGCAACTTTACATTGGTCACTACAAACTTTTAACAATGAGCTAGGCAATGTCATCTGTAAAGCATAGTGCATCCAAGGGGCCTTGTGGTTCGGCGGATTATGGGGGATAAAGGTCTCGGATTGGAGAAAATTAACCCATGGGCTTACATTTCCCATGTTTTTTCAAGTTTTTCTAAAGAGTGGATCTGGAATTCGGGCCCACATCCAACACTAGAACAAGAACAAAAAAGCCCCATTCTAAATTTATAAAACAAGCAATGGCAACCACACATTGTGTTTAGGTGAAAACAAAGATATCTCTCATAATGCACCCAACATCAATCCAATAACACACAAGAACCATCTAAGAGATGGTCTCAAAGACTTATTCCACCACTAGGTCCATAGAGATCAAACCACAGCTATACAGAACGACCACAGAGAAACCAATTATAGTCAAAGATCACCCATCTTCCTCGCACAGATGATACAGTCTTCTAATATAGTCTTGGTATTGCACTTATATGCAAAACCCTTTTGTTCCAGCTTTGTTGAGCCCCATTCAATTTCCCTTCTTGGACCATTCAAATACCTAAAACAAAATTTCAATGTGTTGTCAGCATAACAATATTTAGCTTTAAGAATGACACTATTTATCAAATTAAAAAAGGGTAATTATATCAAGACTCATTGAGATTTGTCACTAAATCAAACAGACTCCCTCATAATTGGCAAATTACACCGAGACCTTTGAGGTACGTGCGCGTGTAACACATATATCCCTTCTTAGCAGGAGCTATTAGGCATGTGATTAAAACTTAAAAATGGCATCAGCATATTTTTAATACAAACTGAAATTGCCCTATCAACATTTCTCTTTCAATAATTCTCTTTCTATTTAAACTCCAAACAAAACAATTCTTGATGATGCACAAATTAATATTGCGTAAAATCAACAGTTGAGTATATGTAAATGTATAATTAATGAGTAATAACAGGCAATCAATGACAAAGAGGTAATAAGAGCAAACATACAGATTTATAGTGGTTCAGTGCGGGTGACCTACTCCACTCTCGGGAACGGCAACGGTGGCCGGAACTCTTTATTGATGAATAAAAGTCACCGGGAGAGTATTCTCCGGGGAAATTACAGTGCTTTGGGAGAGAGGAGCAATGTGTGTAGAGAGATGTGTGTGGTCTCAAGGTCATAAGGTGATCGGGTCATGCTCTCTATATGGAGAGGGCTTACATTATATAGGTATGGTGAGATGGTGAGGTGAGGTGGTCACCACTATTTTGGTAAGTACAATTAAGGTAGGACTAGATCTCCGTGATGAGTATCCCGATATTTGCTCCCATGTGTCCCTATTCCTTTGGGCTTCATGTATCCTGAGTTGAGTTGGAGTGGCAAGGTGAGGAGAGATACCACTGAGGCGGTGCTGAGGAAGAGAGAGAGGATGGAACGAAGGAGAGCAGGGGTCCCCTTGGGGTGGCCTCCTTGGGCGGCGCCCCTTGGGGTTGCCTCCTTGGGGGTGGCTTGCTTGGCGCTGGTGTCTTGGTCTCCCTTTGAGCCTGGGTCGCTTTTTATTAACTTGGGCCTTCTTAACTTGTTGGGCCTAGCCCACTTAATTTAGGGCCCATCAATTCTCTTTCAATAATACCTTCTCTACCAATCCCAACCCCACTGGTCTAAAGAGGGAAAGTTATTTTATGGGTTGTGATTGCAGGCCTGGTCGAATTTGATTAGGGGTAAGAAATTTGGGTTTGGGTTAAGTTGATTTTGTTCTATTTTTATCGAAGGATAAAATGGGCATTTTGTAACTTCTGTTACGTCTATGTAATTTGTTAAACGTGAGGGGTCGCGTGACAAATCTCAGGGGGTTTAATGTTTATTTATCCATTAAAAATAATAATAAGCGACATTAAAGTTTGGGGGAAGAAAAAGGAAAGAAGGGCAGGTAAAGTGTTAGCCTCTTACTCTTGCTTCACATGAAATTCTGGATAATTCTGCTGGTAGTACTCAGCAATTTCTGCACTTGAAACATATGAGCTTGCGCATAGAAATCTTCCATTGATTGAAGGTGACTCCATACAGAAGACATGAGCCTCACAGACATCCTCAATATGTATGATGGGGACTTTTCCCAGCAACTCCTCTAAAAACCTCAGTGCCTCGTATGTAGGCCTGGCAATCGTGTCGAGTGGAACGGTTTCGTGTCGGGTGCAACGGGTTTGTGTCAAAAAATCCTACATCCATACCCTATTCGTTTATATAAACGAGTCTAACTATCACACCCATACACGAATCGTTTATTAAACGGGTTACCCGATACAACCCATGTGTCACCCGCTAAATAAGAGAATATGTTAGATAATTTCGCGTCCACATAGAAAATCATTAACTCGCCACACATTACACATATTTGACATGTTTACTATTACAATAAATCATGGCTAATCAAAAAAAATAAAGACAAAAAATAAACATTAAATGACTACCAAATTTGAATGATTATGAGAGATGAGAGGTGTGAGATAAGATAGAGGTTGATAGACCTAACTTGTTTTTTAAAAATTTATTGTACCACTGTTAACGGGTTAAACGGGTTGAAACGAGTTTGTGGGTTAAACACGAAACCGGTTCGTTTATTTCACGGGTCTGCTGAGTTAACCCGTTAACCACCCGAACCCGTTAGGACTACACCCAAACCCGCCAAATCCGTGTCGGGTTCGTGTCGATTTCACGAGTCGTGTCTAGAATTGCCAGACCTACTCGTATGCATTAGCATCCCTTGTAAGCTGCGATACCAAAACACCAACACTTCCGGGTGCGTAAGGTAGATGAGTATTCCCTCCCACAAGGCCACAAGCTAAAGTCACAACCTCCAATCTACCAGCTTTATCATTTCCGAAGCTCAAAATTTCTCTTTCTGATAGTGTCTTTGAGTCTGTGTAGTCCTGTACCATAAAATGACAATAATTTTATCACCAGTCTTTGAATCTCATGACGTTTTTTCAGTGAGAGGGCCAGGCTTAAAACAGGACAGTTGCAATTATCATTTAGTACAAGCTTGAGGTTAAAGTTCAATGGGAAGCCAAGCTGGATCAGCTAATCGAGAACCTAAGGGACATTAGTTATTGTTTTCAAACCTTCATTCCTTTGAATCCTTTTGTTGGCTAAGCTCTTTTAAGAACCATAACCCATAGGAGCCCACCAATTGCCATTAACTTCTAACTTTCATTCACACCCCAAAAGGAGAATAAGCAAAGGAATTTACCTTAATAAAATCATTCGTGGAAGTAAAAGAGAGATCAAGAGGTGTCCAACATGTTTCATCCATGATGTCCTTAAAACCAGTTCCATCATCTTTCAATGGTGATGCAGCAACTACAGAGGCAGTATAGATAAGCCGTGTCACCGTTCCTGATCTGATGCAGGAAATTGCAATGCTCTTTGCCGCAGCAATTGTGGCCTCAACATGACTAGTATACTGCATTAAGGACGACACAAACATCACTAGTTGAGCCTCATAGTCATTTTCAAGCAATAATGCTACTTGTAGAATATGAGTATATAGGATGATCAAGGGCATACCTCATAGCCCTCAGAGTGGTGCCAGGGGGTTGCAACATGGAACACAAACTCACAGCCTTCAATTGCCCGTTCAAACTCACATGGTTTATAAATGTCAGCTTTAAATAACTTTAGTCTTGCGTCTGCATTAGGAAAGTTCTTTAAGAGGCTTACCTTACATTGATCATCTGTAAATCATCAAGCAAAACATGAGAGAGAGAGAGAGAGAGAGAGAGAGAGAGAGAGAGAGAGAGAGAGAGAGAGAGAGAGAGAGAGAGAGAGAGAGAGAGAGAGATGTTTGAAGCTACCCAAGTTCCTGAGTGTAGCGTGGACAATATATCCTTTATCTAAAAGTTTCTTGACAAGTGAAGAACCAACATAACCTGCACCTCCGGTAACACAAATCTTACAGCTATTCTTCTCCATTGCAGATCTAAGTTCTTAAAGTTCTTCGCTCATAACTAATAAATTGTTGTTGATAGCATACCAATACAAACTATTCATAGACACCAATTACCCTGCATAGCTACAATCGAGACATGTTCTTGCATTAAAATAAGCGGACTAACCTAATAAAATTTTATGAATCCAAGAAGTCTATACATATGAAATTGTTTATTAGGGTTGAATACGTCGCATTGGGAGGCTATAGTTTGACATTGGACGATGAAGAAAAGAGGTGTGCATTACCAAAATGTTTTTTTTTTCTTGGCTGATTTATCTCAACATTTTCCCAAAGTGACTAGTGTTAAACAAGTATGTCATTTTAAAGCTTAAATTGTCAGAAAAAATGTTTTAGTATTTATATATTTCAAGACCCCCCTCACTCTAGATTTTAGAGACAATGACATTTACCCAGATTGCTTTCTTCTTTTATTGGTGATAGCATGCAACTGTTGCATACGTAAGATTATATTCAGGGCATGCATATCACTATAACACTTTTAAGTTTTAACCCTCCTAGATAACGACCACGCTAACCTCATATGCACATTTAACTATAATAGTCGGCATAAAATACAAATCAGCTCCCAATCTAAGGATATCATAAGATTACAGTCAACACCAATGGTCTTCTTATGCAAAAACGATGACTAAAAACAGATCCATACGACGACAACTTAGACAATCTAGTTTTTTCTCAATGGAAAAAGTCAGAATTGCCTTGCATGCTGGGACTAAGTGGCCAATGAGAAAGAAGAAATTAGATTTCTTCTCTCAATCTCTAGGTAAAGACAAAAGCAAAGGTCCAAACCCAATTAGAATTATTGTTGAATAATTACAATCTAGAAGAAAGAGATACAGATTTTAGTCAAAATGATCAATTGAATACATTCAACACATACCTTCGGGAAAGAATACATTGCACACTTGCTGAAGTCCAAAAACAACTTGGTTCTCACTAGATCAGTGTACACATAATAAAGAATTACAAAGAAATAAGATTATCCTAGCACAGGGACCAAAAAGAACCATTCTAAATTTATAAAACAAGCATTGGCAAACCACACATTGTTTTTAGGTGAAAACAAAGATATCTCTCATAATGCACCCAACATCAATCCAATAACACACAAGAACCATCTAAGAGATGGTCTCAAAGACTTATTCCACCACAAGGTCCCTATGTATATAGAAGGACCATACCATAGCTATATAGAACAACCACATAGAAACCGACTATAGTCAAAGATCACACATCTTCCTCGCACAGATGATACAGTCATCTAATATAGTCTCAGTATCGCACTTATACGCAAAACCTTTCTGTTTCAGCTTTGTTGAGCCCCATTCAATTTCCCTTTTTGGACCATTCAAATGCCTGAAACAAAATTTCAATGTGCGGTTAGGATAACAACGTTTAGCTTTAAGAATGGCAACATTTATCAAATTAAAAAGGGTAAATGATATAGAATCCCTTGGATTTGTCACTAAATCAAATGAACCCCCTCAAATTTGGCAAATTACACTGTGACTCCTTCAGGTATATGTGTGCGTGTAACATATAGACCTCTCCTCCTCAAGAGTTGTTAGGCATGTGATTAAAACTTAATGGCATCAACATATTTTTAATCCAAACTCTCAGATTGCCCAATCATCATTTCAAGATAAAATCCCCTAAAACCTAATAATTTTTATTTTTTATTTAAACACCAAACAAAACTATTCTCTTTCAATAATACCCTCTCTCCCATTCCAAACCCCACTGCCACCACTAGTTGTGATTTTGGGCCGGCTTGAATTTGATTAGGGGTATGGTATTTGGATTTGGGTTAACTTGATTTTATTTAATTTTTATCAAAGGGTGAAATAGGCATTTTGTAACTTCTCTAATTTGTCAAGCGGGAGGGGTCCATCTAGTAAAGTGACAAACTTCAGGGGTTTAGATGTAATTTATCTATTAGAAAAACAATAATAAGCTACATTAATAAAATTTTGGGGAAAGCAAGGGGAAAAAAGGCAGATAAAGGGTTAGACTCTTACTCTTGTTTCACATGAAATTCTGGATAATTCTGCTGGTAGTACTCAGCAATTTCTGCACTTGAAACATATGAGCTTGCGCATAGAAATCTTCCATTGATTGAAGGTGACTCCATACAGAAGACATGAGCTTCACAGACATCCTCAATATGTATAATGGGAACTTTCCCCAGCAACTCCTCTAAAAACCTTAGCGACTCGTATGCAGTAGCATCCCTTGTAAGCGGCGATATGATAACACCAACACTTCCGGGTGTGTAAGAGAGATGAGTGTTCCCCCCCACAAGGCCACAAGCTAGACTCACAACCTCTAATCTAGCAGCTTTATCATTTCCGAAGCTCAAAATTTCTTTTTCTGCAAGTGTCTTTGAGTCTGTGTAGTCCTACAACATGAAATGATAACAATCTTATGACGAGTCTTAGAATCTCATGACGTTTTCCAAAGAAGATTTCTTCTTCATGAGCGTTCACAGTGAGAATTTTATGCCCCATAAAGATCATTCTGCTCATTATCTATACTAATCCAGATTCCAGACTATGTAGATAGTAATAGATCTCTTTTGATCCTATCGTATCTCTATTAGGGTCATGCTTAAAACATTACATTTTAAATTATCATTCTGTACAGGTAAAGCTTGAGGTAAAAGTTCAATGGAAAGCCTAGTTGGATCAGCTAATCGAGAACCTAAGGGTCGTCAGTTATTGTATTCAAACCTTCATTCCTCTAAATGCTTTCGCAATTTCAAGAGACAGAGTTGATGGAATTCTTAGAATTTTTGCTGTTTTGGAAACAAAGAAAAATATAAAAAATAATTGGGAGTGAAGTGTAAAAAAAAGTGTCAACTTCATTAACCATTTTAAACGGTACGTGCAGCCAAAAATCAGTAGTTCACAAGGAGGACACAAAGGATAAGATCATATATCAGTCAATAGTACATACCTTCGACATCAAATGAAATCAAATAAGAACCATTAAATATGCAACAAAGGTGACAAACAGAAAAGCGAAAGGTCGTCTTGGCTTTCTTATTCACCGATGCCTATGGCCTTTATAGTTGAGCTCAAATGGGAGCAAAAGTGGCTAAGCTCTTTAAGAACCAGAGCCCATAAAGGCCCACTAATTGTTTTAGAGATATGATATATATGATGGGATCATATATGATTAGATCTATCAAGATCCTATATTATCTGCATATGATAAGATTAAATACGGATTGGAGATCTATTATATTATATTCACTCACCCTATTTATGGGGTTGAGTTCCTTGTATACAATCAGTAGTGAATAAATATTGATGTATGTAGCCCTTTGGACATTGGTCCTGGATGTAGGCACTACATGCCATATCTTTGTCTTTAGTTTTATCATGTTCCTATCTCCAATCTCTCTTCTATTGTGAAATACTTTAAATTGCCCTTAATTTCTCACTCTAATACACACCATATAAGGAGATTAAACAAAAAGATTTACCTTTAAAAAATCATTCGTGTAAGCAAAAGAGAGATCAAGAGGTGTCCAACATGTTTCATCCATGGTGTCCTTAAAACCAGTTCCATCCTCTTTCAACGGTGATGCACCAACTACAGAGGCAGTATAGATAAGCCGCTTCACTGTTCCTGATCTGATGCAGGAAATTGCAATGCTCTTCGCCGCAGCAATTGTGGCTTCAATTCTATTAGTGTACTGTATTAAGGATGAAACCAAATGTCACTACTTGAATCTCAAGTCATTTTTTAGCAACAATTCTACTTGTAGAATATGGGTATATAGGATGATCAAGGGGCATACTCCATAGCCATCAGTGTGGTGCAAGGGGGTTGCAACATGGAACACAAACTCACAGCCTTCAATTGCTCGCTCAAACTCCCATGGTTTATAAATGTCAGCTTCAAACAAATGTAGTCTTGTGTCTGCTTTAGGAAAGTTCTTCAAGAGCCTTACCTTATTTTGATCATCTGCCAATCATCAAAGCAAAACATGAGAGAGAGAGAGAGAGAGAGAGAGAGAGAGAGAGAGAGTGAACTGTGGAGGTGTTTGAAGCTACCCAAGTTCCTGAGTGTAGCGTGGACAGTATATCCTTTATCTAAAAGTTTCTTGACTAGTGAAGAGCCAACATAACCTGCACCTCCGGTAACACAAACCTTACAGCTACTCTTCTCCATTGCAGATCTAAGTTCTAAAAGATTTTCACTCACAAATCATAAATAATTGTTGATCGCTTACCAATACAACCTATCTATATAAACACTGATTACTCAAGCATATATAGCTGCATTCGATACATGTTCATGTATTAAAATAATCTCTCTGACTAACCTAATAAAATTTTATGAATGCAATAAGTCCATAAAAGTGAAATTGTTTAGCAATGTTGAATAAGTCGCATTGGAAAGCCATAGTAAGGTCATATTTAGGGCATGCATCTCACTATAACATTTTTAAGTTTTAACCCTCCTAGATAATGGCCACGCTAACCTCACATGCACACTTCAGTGTAATAGTCGGCATAAAATATAAATCAGATCCCATTCTATGGGATATCATAAGATTACAGTCAACACCAATGCTCTTCCTATGCAAAAACAATGACCAAAACACATCTATACAACGACAGCTTAGACAATCTAGTTTTTTCTCCATGGCAACAGTCATAATAGTCTTGCATTCTGGAACTAAATGGCAACAAGAAAGAACAAATTAGATTTCTTCTCTCAATCTCTAGGTAAAAACAAAAGCAAAGGTCCAAAAAAAATTAGAATTATTGGTGAATAATTACAATCCAGAAGAAAGAGATACAAATTTTAGGGAAAATGATCAATTGAATACATTCAACACATACATTAATTTGGGAAAGAATACATTGAACACTTGCTAAAGTCCAAACACAACTCAGTTCTCACGAGATCTTTTTTCTTTTTTTTTTTAATATCAGGGTTCTCACGAGATCACCATACACATAATAAAGAATTAAAAACAATTAAGATTATCCTAGCATACAACCAAAACACATCCATACAATCAGAGCATAGAAAACCTACTATTTTTATCTATGGAAACGGTCAGAAAAGCGTTGCATGCTGAGACTTAGTGACCAAAAAAAAAAGAACAAACGACAAAAAAAAAAATTTTGAATCTTTGACGAAGTTAAAATGGAGAATTACACTCAAATCTTTTGAAATTTGTCATTTAATCACTTTAATCCACTGATATTTGAAAAATTATACACAGATCTCCTAAAGTTTGTACGCACAACACTTAAACCTCTACCGTTAATATCCGTTAGTATATCTGTTAACAAATTACACTCAGATCCCTTAAAGTTTGTAGGCGTGTAATATTTAGACCCCTGCCGTTAATATTCGTTAGTATATCTGTTAGCAAATTACACTCAGACCCCTTAAAGTTTGTAGGCGTGTAATTCTTAGACCCATGCCGTTAATATCTGTTAGTATATATGTTGACAAATTACACCCAAACCCCTTGAAGTTTGTAGGCGTGTAATACTTACACCCTTCAAATTTAAAATGTTACACATAAACAAAAAACACTTCAATTAAAAATAAAATATCAAATATTTTTAAATTTACAACCAAATTCATGTTATATTATGACATTTATTGAAATAAAATCAAAAATAAAAATCTATTTTTTTCTTTAAAAATCATAATTAGTATATAATATTGGAATTTAATTTGGTTGTTTAAACAATCAAATTAAACTACCAAATTATCCCAATTAAAGTTAAAAGATATTGTGTCTATTACAGTTTGACCCTTTATTTATTTTTTAGTTTTATTATAATAGATAGTATAATTTTATATAAAATTATGATTTTTTAAGAAAAATTAGATTTTTATTTTTTTGATTTTATTTCAATAAATTACATAATAGAAAATTCATGTTGTATATGAATGACTTAGACCTCTTGTTTGATTTTTTTAATTTTACTCCAATAGTTAGTATAATTGTATACTAATTACGATTTTTAAGAAAAAATTAAATTTTTATTTTTGATTTTATTTCAATAAATGATATAATCGAACATGAATTTTGGTTGTAAAATTTAAAATATTTAATATTCTATCTTTGATTTGAGTATTTTTTATCTAAGTATAACATTTTAAACTTGAAGAGTCTAAGTATTATATACCTACAAACTTCAGAGGGTTTGAGTGTAATTTACTAACAGATATTGACGGTAGGAATCTAAGTGTTACATGTGTACAAACCTCAAAGAGTCTGTTTGTAATATTTCAAATGTCAAAGGAACTAGGTGATTAAGTGACAAATGGAAATCAAAAGTTTGATTATTTTTCCCTTTTCTTGATAATTCAACTTGCCTCAAAACTTGTGATTCCATGATAAAAAAAATCAAAACTTTTGATTCTACCAAGAGTGACAGAAATGAATGCATTCGATCGACACATGCTGAAGGCCAAAAACAACTCGGTTCCCATATTAAATCAGCAAAGTCAGAACACAAACTTCAAAAATTATAAATTATCAATGAAAACAACACAATGAACAGAAAAACTTAATGACAAGTCATTGTTTCAAACTATAATCCAAACGAAAGCTTAGACTTTTTTTTTTCCCTCTTTCTTTATAATTCAACTTGCCTCAAATAATGCATACGGTTTTGGCACATTAGACTCGTGATCTATAATAAAAATCCCCCAAATGCAGACTGCGAATCGGTCAAGCATTCTTTATTTCTTTCGATTTCATACCCATTTCTTAGCAACCAAACTAGCCAAAAATAAAGAACAACAATCCTTGGTAACCAAAAAAAAAAAAAAAATAGATGCATTGGTGAGTCAGTTCTCACATGAGATCAGCATACAAATAATTCCAAATTAAAAAAAATTCACATTATACTAAATACAACTCAATGAACACCTAACATAATGGCATGTAATGGATTAAAAACATCTATATGACAACGAAATTTTGATTTTATTTTGATTTTGATTTTGATTTTTTTACATTTTCTTGATAGTTGAATTTATCTCAAACAGTGCATATTGGTGTTGTACATTAAAATTGCTCCGGCATGTGAATTGATTCCATTTTGCTAAGTGTGTTATTATTTATTATATCGGATAATGCATGCTCACATGGCAATGGTTAGATAAATGACTATACAATTAACAGCTACCATTGCAACCTTTTCAGTCCAAGACGTTGGATGTCATTGCAACTTTTCATCATCTATTTAGTGCCTCACGGCTTAGGACAGAAGTATATACAAAAAGACTAAACTATCAAGAGTTGTTTGGGATATCTCTACTTTTGCAAGTGTACGTTTTTAGAGAAACAATAGTTGAATTTTGGTGGATAAGACATCATGACCTGTTGTATCGAGTATCGTACTCACATGGACGAAAATCTATTTTTAAGAACAGTGACTACACGTCTCTCGATAAATTTTTTTTGTCTTGTTTATTTTTTGTTTGTAGCATTCTAGAATTTCAATTTTCACAACAATTGGTTATGCATATTTATTTAGTCTTGTGGTTTAATCTGTCCCCAAGAGGCAGATTGCTAATCTGTCGGCATTTTTTATTTGCCCTATTCATGAACATTGTCAGCAACCAAACAAGGCAGAAACAGAAAGAACACAAGGCATGCCCGTTGAAGTGTTTGCGTGTGTGTATGCGCGCGCGCGCGCGAGAGAGAGAGAGAGAGAGAGAGAGAGAGAGGTGTACTAACCATCAACATCTCCACACCTCCGTCAGCTCTTCGTAATATTTTAAACCAGAAAGATGAGGACAATCCTTCATGTGGGAGATGTGGCTTTAGAGAGACAAAGCCCATTATTTTTCTCAGTCCAAATGGATTAGATGGGCTACATAAATTGCGGCCCTGCCCAACAAACCTTCCTAAGCCCATTCATGGTTTTCCCAGTTTTGGGATTTTGATTATGTCCGATATATTTTTTTCTTTTTTGTAACAACATAGAATGAAAGACAAAGCCCTAATGTTGTGTTGGCAAAGCAACTTCTTGGGTTGCAGGTGAAGAAAAGCGGACGTAGGGACTCAAGTCGGGATGTAGCATAACTAAGAGAGTCATTCTATTTAGGGAGAGACAAAATAGGCAGGCACAGATAGTATAATGTCCGAACCGATTGGTTACGTGACGATTACTTCACTTATTAGATTAATATTAACCATCTATCTCAAAATAGAATAGAATAGAAAGAACGCAATATACATTAAATCCTGCTTAGAAAATATAGCAGACATAATCACTTCTCTAGATGGAAGAAAGTCATACATCATTAGCTTCTAAAATAATGGTGTAATTAGATTCTAGGTTTTTTTTAATAAATAATTCTTTTATGCCTCTTTAAAGTTAAAACCTCACGTTTCTTTATGTTATTTTTTGGGAAGAATTTCATCTACACCCTTTATATATTAATTTTTTAAGCACTTAACACGTCACTATATTAAGCAGGGCTGCAACTTGGGTGGGATAATCAGATTTTAACCCGAGCCTAACTCAAAAAAATTAGGGCTTGGGCTAGAATTTTTAATATTTGGGTTGGACTTGAGTAAAAAAAACTCAACCCGAATTCAATTGGAGTGGGCCTCGAGTTGAGGCATCGGGTTCAACCCGAATTAATAACTATATAAATTCAATTTTAGATTTTTATCCCTAGGGTTAATCTGAAGTCTGCACCTCTGCCTCCCTCACTCACTCTCAGTCTCTGTCATTCTCACTCTCGCTCTCACTCTTAGATCTATCTCTCACTCTCAAATCCCTCTCACTTGCGCCTCCTCCCTCTCTCAGCCTCCTTCGTTTTCGCCTCCCTCTCTCAACCTCCTTCATCTTCGTCATCTCAGAGTCTCAGCCTTCTCTCAGCCTTTTTCGTCTTCGTCTCCCTCTCTCAGACTCCTCTCTCGCAGTGGACTGGTGGCAATGCCAATAGTGTTCATCTTGTTATGTGTTCTGTTTGTGTTAAATTGGCAGTAGTATTCTGTTTATGTTTATGTTAAACTGGCAATAGTGGATTGGTGGCAATGATTTTATGTTCTGATTATGATTTTTATGTTAAAAACTTGATTGAAGTTGTTGGTTGTTAATTTAGGTGAATATTTTGAAATATATGTATCAGGTTTAAAATAACAAGTCTATTTTGGGCTCAACCCGAATTCAACTTGAATTGAACCCGTAAAGTAACCCGAAATTAGAAACCAGAATTCAACCCGAACCCGCCCGAATTAAACTTGGGACAGTGTCCATCGAACTCGGGTTAAGATTGAAGATTATATACCTAGAATTGGACTAGGGTTGACTATCCAACCCACCCGAGTTGCACCCCTAATATTAAGATATTTACGTCAAATTTTTATGTCCTATAATCCCCCCCCCCCCCCCCCAACAAACAAGGGACTGTCTATGAAACTTCAACTTGGTTATCTATGGAATAAAAAAAGTGTAGATGCTGGAAATATACATAGGTGGGGCGTTACTTCTGGCCTCGAATAATAAATGTATCTACATAGGGGATCTAATTCATTACAGTCACTGAATTATTGTGAGGTTTAAAATTGAATAGAACCTAATTTTAATCTAACAACTATAATTAATTAAGTTTTTAAATTAAATTACTAAATTAAATTTAAACAATATTTTTTACATACATGTATATGTATCTAGGCTAGTTGCCTCGTGTACCCCCATGTTGTCACACATGTCAAACCTAGGTAATGCTACGCTTTGGTAAGCATCTTCTAGCTAGGCATAAATGTTAAAGAAAAATGCTGAAGGCACATAGACACCAGCTCTTACTCCATTCAATCATGCTGAATGCCCACCACTTCATTTTGATACAAAACAACTACTAAAGTAGTTGGGTTCCCCCTCCCTCCGGCCTCTTTGATAGGCTGCTATTCTGTTGCATTTTTGTGATTCACCCATTTCACCTACCATCTTCATACTATAATGGGAGTAAGGTAGGAAAAAGTAGCAAAGAAAACTCCAAATTCATCTTACGATTATATCCAAACACAATACAACCATGTTTATGCAATAGCAAAATCAGAAAGTATGTGTGTGTGTGTGTGTGTGTGTGTGTGAGAGAGAGAGAGAGAGAGAGAGAGGACACATTTGAAGAACTATTTAAGTACTGATCTTATCTTATTCTTCCAATTGAAAGCCAAATCAGAAAGTTCTTTTATAGAAGACCCGTCTTCGCTAAGCTCCTTTGCAGCTGCATCCTGTAGGTCTGTCATTCGGTTGCGAAGCTCCTTTCCTTCTTCTCCTTCCATTAGACCCTTCACAACCTTTGCGATTTCAAGCCGCCCCACGATACCATTTTCACCAACTTTTGGCCTCAATGCCACTTTCATGTCCTCGGTTAGCATTACTGCGTTCATCTTTTGCTCTGCATATAGTGGCCAAGCAATCAATGGTATGCCATTGACCACACTCTCGAGCGTTGAGTTCCAACTGCAGTGAGTCAAGAATCCACCGGTCGAGCCATGACTCAAGATTTGGACTTGTGGTGCCCAAGAGGGTACCACGAGACCAAGCCCTTTGGTCCTACCAATGAACCCTTTTGGTAAAAATCCAGAAGTGTGGTCCTTTTGACCAAGGGAATTGAAGAATGTGGCATTGGCAGCTCTATCATTTGGACTTCTAACAACCCATAAAAATCTCTGCTCACTCATTTCTAACCCTAATGCAAGTTCCTGGAGCTGATCATATGAGAGGGTCCCACCACTTCCAAATGATATGAACAACACAGAGTCACTTGGCTGATCATCCAACCATCTCAAGCAACCTGACCCATCACTCTTCCTACTTGAATCCATTTGTATGACCGGTCCAATAGGATAGACAGTCGGCTTACCCGGTTCTTGTAAAGCTTTTATAGCTCCTGGCTCTAAGCCCTTGAAGCTATTTAGTATAATACCCTCTGCCAATCTAAAACCATTTGCGAGATGAAGAATCCATTTGTATGCTTCATTCTTTCTGTCTTGAACCATATCCAATAGGTCCCTTCCATGAACCGGTATGCAACCCGGAAGTTGAACCGGTTCAGGATGGTCTCTATACTCACATGACACAGTCTCATCAAGCTTTGGCAAATGAAAGAACAATGACAAACTCATGGCCGTGGATGGGAAGAAAATATATGGGGAGACCTTGAATTCATTGGATACATCAAATGCATCAGTACCAAAAAGATCAACAACAAGAGCAACTAGCCGAGTAGTGCCCACCAACTGTTTGAAAAAGTCGCGAAGAGGGGGAAGAGAGCGAGTCACTGTGAAATATATCTTTGTTTCAATCCACACATCATCGGGTAGGTCATTGAAATTAACAGGCGGAAGAGTAACGTGGTTTATGCCATTTGGAAGAGATTCGAGAAGTGTTTTCTGGGATTGGGAGAGAGGTCCGTCGGTTGGGACGATGAGAGTTACGGTAAAGTTGTGTTGAATGATGAGCCGCTTGGCGAACTCGACGAATGGGATGAGGTGACCCATCCCAGGCGATCGTAGCATGGCTACGTGGGGTGTTTGTTCCATGGTGGCTAAAGCTAAACCCTTTGTTGGATTCTGGGTAGGAGGGAAAGCTGAAATTGAGAGAGAGAGTGATGCAGGAAAGCGGGTGAATAAAGAAACACTATCAAACAATATAAACTATTCAAATAAAATATCAAAATTATTGATATCTGTCTTGCAATGAGAGAGAGAGAGAGAGGGAGAGAGAGTTGAAGTTTGAAGGTGGGAGCCGAATGAGAAAAAAATAATACCCCCAACGGCCCCCGACAACCTCCACCCCCACCCACATAAAAGTTGAATAAAACAAATTCTATTGTTATCAACTTAATTAAAGGTAGCAGAATTACTCAGAAGCATTGCTACAAACTTATCCTAAAAGCCTAGGATATGGCTAAGTTTCCTTTGTAGTCGTAGATTATATTTTACACCATCATGGTTTTTTCATGAATTAAAAATAGCCATATCCTTGTAATGGTAAAAGCAATTAAAATAACTTATTTTGCAAGGATTCATATTAATATTTGATACAAATTAATAAAAAAAAATTAATAAATTATTCATATAATACTAGTTTAATATGTTAATCGTATTTGAAACTAAACAATTCATTTTTAATGTTATAGTTCATATTATTTGCTGGTTTGTATCGCAAAATAGTCAACTAGAGTTTGACGGACCTGACTCAGACCATGCCCATCTCAGAGGCCCAGGTCGTAGGTGCAACCCGGCCCAAACCAAGCTCATCATCTTGAAAAATCTATTCTACTAGTGACGCACGCGAGATCTTCATCTTAGGAAGGGAATTAGGGTACACATCGCAAGTCTCAACTATCTCGTATATTATGCTAACATCACAAAGTCACCTACTCTCGTCACAAGGGTGACACCTTAATCAGACTCCCTGCAATGGTGCCTTCATCAAAACCCGTTCTGGGCCACCTTGAAGACTATACTCTCCTATAAATTGTAAGTCTCACCTACACATGGGGGGCATCACACACATCTCAGAATACTATACCTCTCAAGTAATAAGATTCTCCGGCCACCGTCTTCATTCCCAGTAGAGTAGATCATCCAAACCGAACCACCTAATCTCTATGTTTGCTTATATTGAGCCCTCTTTAATAATGTAAGCATATGTATTATGTATGCAATATTTATTACAACAAAAAAATAGATTAAACAAGAAAAGTTTTTCTAGATAAAAGTGGAACATGTGTCGGTAAAATGCTTTCACTAGAATTTTTTTTTTGTCGGTTGTTGGAGGAAGCCCATTGATGAAAACTTGCGTTTACTTATAAAATTCGATTTTCTACGTAAAAATACACATTTAATGATAAAATTTAGTTTTTTAGGACAAAGTTTTGAGGGTAAAAACAACTTTTCTTGTAGTGATTAAAAGGACGTAACTTATTTTGCAAAATAACACAACTTATGATCAACTCCATCCCAAACCGTCAACCCCTTTTTGTACCCGGCGTCTTCTTCTTCTCCTTTTTGTGTTTTGCCTTCTCCATCAATATGGAATGACATATACTATAATGACAATTAAACTCCAATGATTTGCCTACCGAATATTAAAATGGTGGAACTGTACATAGGTGGGTGATCCATCTGACTCAGACGATACATACATGTAAGTGGAACTTCATTGCTATTGTACAGTAATTTTGGGACTTTACTACCCATGTATTGTGGTTTCTATCTTATTTTTCATCTTTCAGAATTTTTTACGATAAAAAGGGAAAATGCGAAACGTGTTTTGTGAATACACTTTTTTTTTTAAAAACTATCATATTTTTGCGAATAAGTTGAAAGTCGCCATCTTGTGAGAAAAAATAAAAATAAAACATTCCGCTAGTTTGATCATTAATTCAATATGTGTGCATGTGCATGCACATGAGAAAATATTCATTACAATAATAGTGATACTACGTGATAATGCTGACATGATATTACCAATCAATAAAATCAAAACAAATAAGCAAATGAACCCCAATAAAATTAATAACCAATTCTCTATGTAACCAAAAAATTATCCACTCATCCTCCATATAAGCAAATAATTATTCAAGTGAGATTCACCTAATGCACTTTGTATTTTATTATTAGTTGGTGATACCATGTCAGCATTGCTGACATGATATCACCGTTACATTTAATATTTACTCCCCCAGGTGATGCTACGTTTTGGCAAGCATCTTTTAAGAAAAAATGATGCTGACATGATATTATCGTTACATTTAATATTTACTCGCCCAAGTGATGCTACGTTTTGGCAAGCATTTTTAAGAAGAAATGATTCAATATTAAATGGATTTAAGTACGTTGGGTTTGCAATCAGTCTTCTCCATCTTGTATACGAATCTTTAAATCCATTTAGAAAAAGATCAATAATGAACTCTACCTATTATTAGGATTCATTGTCAATTCAACTAAAGTATAGTAACAATATGCTAAGTGAGATCAAGCAATCTTGGTTATTGATGTGAGCTTATTAAGGCATGTTTTGAGCTTTATCGTAATATTTTTATTTTTTAAAATAAAATTTATTTACGTACAAAAAAAAAAACAATATGCTAAATCTCAAAATTAAATCCCAAAACTTTCGAGTCGTTGTGTCCTCCCACCTTTTTCATAGTTGCTGTTCTGATGCATTTTTATGGTTACACCTATATATCACCTACTTCTTCATATTACAATGGATTTAAGACAGGAAAAGGAGCATATAAAAAAGGATTTCCATGAACAACAAAACACAATTTTCAATATCCAAAGTCAAAACAACCATGTTAATGTAATAACAAAAGCAGAGAGAGAGGATGGCAAGTTCGAATACTAATCTAAGTACTAATCTTATTGTTCCACTTGCAAGCCAATTCAGCAAGTGCTTTCGTGGAAGACCCTTCTTCACTAAGCGCCTTTGCAGCTGCATCTTTTAGGTCTCTCATTCGGTTGCGTAAACCCTTCCCTTCTTCTCCTTTCATTAGACCCTTCACAACCTTTGCAATTTCAAGCCGTCCCACGATACCATTTTCATCAATTTTTGGTCTCAAAGCCACTTTCATATCATCAGTCAGCATCACAGCATTCATCTTCTGCTCTGCATATAGTGGCCAAGCAATCAATGGGATTCCACTTACCACACTTTCAAGTGTCGAATTCCATCCACAGTGGGTTAAGAATCCACCGGTTGAGCCATGCCTCAGGATTTGGGCTTGTGGTGCCCAAGAGGGCACTACGAGCCCACGCCCTTTGGTTCTATCAATGAACCCTTTTGGTAGAAAATCAAAAGGGTCCTCTTGGCCATGGGCATTGAAGAATGTAGCATTGGCAGCTCCATCATTTGGACTCCTAACAACCCATAAAAATCTCTGCTCACTCAATTCTAACCCTAATGCAAGTTCATGGAGCTGATCATATGAGAGGGTCCCAACACTTCCAAAGGAGATGAACAATACAGAGTTACTCGGCTGATCATCTAACCATGTTAAACAACCTGACCCATCAGTCTCTCTACTTGAACCCATTTGTATAAGCGGTCCAATAGGGTAAACCGGCGGCTTACCCGGTTCTTCCACTTGCAAAGCTTCCATGGCTCCTGGCTCCACGTCCTTGAAGCTATTCAGTATGATACCCACAGCCAGTCTATACCCCTTTGCGTGATGAAGAAACCATTTGTATGTATCATTCTTTCTGTCTTGAACCGGGTCCAGCAGGTCCCTTCCATGAATCGGTACGCAACCAGGAAGTTGAACCGGTTCAGGTAGGTCTCTGTACTCGCACGACACAGTCTCATCAAGCTTTGGCAAATAAAAGGCGAATAGCATTGCCATAGCCGTTGATGGGAAGAAAAGAAATGGAGAGACCTTGAATTCCTTGGCAATATCAAATGCATCAGTACTAAAAAGATCAGCAACAAGAGCAACTAACCGAGTCGTCGCAGTTAACTGTTTAAGAACGTTGCGAACAGAGGGAACAGAGCGATTCACTGAGAGCTTTACCTTCGTTTCAACTTTAATATCATCGTTTAGGTCGTCGAAGTTAACAGGTGGAAGAGTAATGTAGTTTATGCCATTTGGAAGAGCTTCGAGGAATGTGTTCTGGGCTTTGGACAGAGGTCCGTCGTTTGGGATGATGAGGGTTATAGTGAAATAGTTGTGTTGAAGGATGAACCGCTTAGCAAATTCAACGATTGGTATGAGGTGACCCATCCCAGGGGATGGTATCATTGCTATGTGTGGTGTTTGTTCCATGGTGGCTAAACTTTTTGTTTGCTTTTTGGGTAGGAGCTAGGAAGCTGAATGAATGTGTTTGTGTGAGTGTGTGTGTGTGTGAGATAGAGATAGCTTGGTGGTGTTGAGGGTTTAAGGTATATATATTGGGGTTTGAGTAATGCTTCACTCACCAAATTTTGAGATTAAATTTGAAGTCCAAATAACATAGCAGTATGTCATTTGGAGTATTTATTGGGGCCCAAATGACATGACACCAAATAAATAAGCCCAAGTCAGTTGTCATGTCATTTAAACTCTTGATTTGATCCTAAAATTTAGTCAATGTAACATTTCTGTTATACATTTAGCTACGTAAGTGCGTGCGCATACATTAGTGATGTCATTACATTCGCAAGCCTTATGTCACTAGTATTATGAAGTTGGTCTTGTAAAGTAAAACCACAATACAACTTAATTTAATGACATTATTATATTATTGACTTATTATTTATTATTGAATTAACCCTGAACTTACTATTAATTTAGACGAGCTATAAATTTGATAGTTACAATGCATAAAATTCAAACAGTATTATTATGAATGCCAATTGTTTCTATGAGGTAAGGTTATGATTGTCGAAAAACCTACTTTTAATGAAGTTGATTAGATTAATGATCGGGCCTATCATGAAAAAAAAAGATTGAAATGTGGTGAGTGGTGACTAAGTTGCTCGTTTAATTATTATTATTATTATTATTAATCATAAAATAGCAAGTGTTGCTGGATCCAAATAACTCCTCAACTAATCCACCATAATTAGTCTAAATATTTATTATAATAAGGGATGTTTAAATACTCACACATATGATGTCGTGTTGGACTATGACATGCTATCATGTTGCTCTTTGTTTTTCCAACTTTCTTTTTTAAATGATTGTGTCCAAATAACCAGTCAAATAATCCACCATAATTAGTCTAAATATTTATTATAATAAGGGATGTTTAAATACTCACGCATATGATGTCGTGTTGGACTATAACATACTATTGTGATGCTCTTTGCTTTTCCAACTTTCTGATGCAAACAGAGCACGTGAGGGGAATGGTGGTTTGGTTCCTAATTCCTTGCACATTTGACCAAGTCTCGTCCGTGACCATTTCAATATAACACTTTTAAGTTTTAGGGCATGTATATCACTATAACACTTTTAAGTTTTAACCCTCCTAGATAATGACCACGCTAACCTCATATGCACATTTAACTATAATAGTCGACATAAAATAAAAATCAGCTCCCAATCTAAAGAGAGATTTCCCTTTCGTTTCTATATAATACACCTTCAATCAAAGTGCCGCAGAGGTCATTTGAAAGAGACGCGGCCCCCTCTCTTTCGTCGGTTAAGTGCTGGATGGGGAATAAATCGGTCGGTTATGCCCCTTGGTCTTCCTATGCAAAAAACAATGACTAAAAACACATCTATACAACGACAGCTTAGACAATCTAATTTTTTCTCAATGGAAAAAGTCAGAATAGCCTTGCATGCTTGGACTAAGTGGCCAAGGAGAAAGAAGAAATTAGATTTCTTCTCTCAATCTCTAGGTAAAGACAAAAGCAAAGGTCCGAACCCAATTAGAATTATTGTTGAATAATTACAATCTAGAAGAAAGAGATACAGATTTTAGTCAAAATGATCAATTGAATACATTCAACACATACTTTCGGGGAAGAATACATTGAACACTTGCTGAAGTCCAAAAACAAGTTGGTTCTCACGAGATAAGTGTACACATAATAAAGAATTACAACGAAATAAGATTATCCTAGCACAGGGACCAAAAAGAACCATTCTAAATTTATAAAACAAGCAATGGCAAACCACAAATTGTTTTTAGGTGAAAACAAAGATATCTTTCATAATGCATCCAACATCAATCCAATAACACACAAGAACCATCTAAGAGATGGTCTCAAAGACTTATTCCACCACAAGGGCCCTATGTATATAGAAGGACCATACCATAGCTATATAGAACAACCACATAGATACCGACTATAGTCAAAGATCACCCATCTTCCTCGCACAGATGATACAGTCATCTAATATAGTCTCGGTATTGCACTTATATGCAAAACCTTTCTGTTTCAGCTTTGTTGAGCCCCATTCAATCTCCCTTTTTGGACCATTCAAATACCTGAAACAAAATTTCAATGTGCGGTCAGCATAACAATGTTTACCTTTAAGAATGACAACATTTATCAAATTAAAAAGGGTAAATGATATAGACTCCCTGGAATTTGTCACTAAATCAAATGAACCCCTCAAATTTGGCAAATTACACTGTGTCTCCATGAGGTATGTGCGTGTGTAACATATAGACATCTACTCCTCAAGAGCTTTTAGACATGTGATTAAAACTTAATGGCATCAACATATTTTTAATCCAAACTCTCAAATTACCCAATCATCATTTCAAGATAAAATCCCCTAAAACCTAATAATTTTTATTTTTTATTTAAACACCAAACAAATCTATTCTCTTTCAATAATACCCTCTCTCCCATTCCAAACCCCACTGCCACCACTGGTTGTGATTTTGGGTCGGCTTGAATTTGATTAGGGGTATGGTATTTGGGTTTGGGTTAACTTGATTTTATTTAATTTTTATCAAAGGGTGAAATAGGCATTTTGTAACTTCTCTAATTTGTCAAGCGGGAGGGGTCCATCTGGTAAAGTGACAAACTTAAGGGGTTTAGATGTAATTTATCTATTAGAAAAACAATAATAAGCTACATTAATAAAATTTTGGGGAAAGCAAGGGGAAAAAAGGCAGATAAAGGGTTAGACTCTTACTCTTGTTTCACATGAAATTCTGGATAATTCTGCTGGTAGTACTCAGCAATTTCTGCACTTGAAACATATGAGCTTGCGCATAGAAATCTTCCATTGATTGAAGGTGACTCCATACAGAAGACATGAGCTTCACAGACATCCTCAATATGTATAATGGGAACTTTCCCCAGCAACTCCTCTAAAAACCTTAGCGACTCGTATGTAATAGCATCTTTTGTAAGCTGTGATATGATAACACCAACACTTCCGGGTGTGTAAGAGAGATGAGTGTTCCCCCCCACTAGGCCACAAGCTAGACTCACAACCTCTAATCTAGCAGCTTTATCATTTCCGAAGCTCAAAATTTCTCTTTCTGCAAGTGTCTTCGAGTCTGTGTAGTCCTACAACATGAAATGATAACAATCTTATGACGAGTCTCATAATCTCATGACGTTTTCCCGAGAAGATTTCTTCATGAGGGTTCACAGTGAGACTTTTATCCCCCATAAAGATCATTCTGCTCTTTATCAATACTAATCCAGATTCCAGACTATGTAGATAGTAATAGATCTCTTTTGATCCTATCATATCTCTATCAGGGTCATGCTTAAAACATTACATTTTAAATTATCATTCTGTACAAGTAAAGCTTGAGGTAAAAGTTCAATGGAAAGCCAAGTTGGATCAGCTAATCGAGAACCTAAGGGTCGTCAGTTGTTGTATTCAAACCATCATTCCTCTAAATGCTTTCGCAATTTCAAGAGACATAAATGATGGAATTCTTAGAATTTTTGCTGTTTTGGAAACAAACAAAAATAAATAAATAAATAACTGGAAGTGAAGTGTAAAAAAAAGTGTCAACTTCATTAACAATTTTAAACGGTGTAGCCAAAAATCAATAGTTCACAAGGAGGACACAAAGGATAAGATGATATATCAGTCAATAGTACATACCTTCGACATCAAATGAAATCAAATAAGAACCATTAAATATGCAACAAAGGTGACAAACAGAAAAGCGAAAGGTCGTCTTGGCTTTCTTATTCACCGATGCCTATGGCCTTCATAGTTGAGCTCAAATGGGAGCAAAAGTGGCTAAGCTCTTTAAGAACCAGAGCCCATAAAGGCCCACTAATTGTTTTAGAGATATGATATATATGATGGGATCATATATGATTAGATCTATCAAGATCCTATATTATCTGCATATGATAAGATTAAATACGGATTGGAGATCTATTATATTATATTCACTCACCCTATTTATGGGGTTGAGTTCCTTGTATACAATCAGTAGTGAATAAATATTGATGTATGTAGCCCTTTGGACATTGGTCCTGGATGTAGGCACTACATGCCATATCTTTGTCTTTAGTTTTATCATGTTCCTATCTCCAATCTCTCTTCTATTGTGAAATACTTTAAATTGCCCTTAATTTCTCACTCTAATACACACCATATAAGGAGATTAAACAAAAAGATTTACCTTTAAAAAATCATTCGTGTAAGCAAAAGAGAGATCAAGAGGTGTCCAACATGTTTCATCCATGGTGTCCTTAAAACCAGTTCCATCCTCTTTCAACGGTGATGCACCAACTACAGAGGCAGTATAGATAAGCCGCTTCACTGTTCCTGATCTGAAGCAGGAAATTGCAATGCTCTTCGCCGCAGCAATTGTGGCTTCAATTCTATTAGTGTACTGTATTAAGGATGAAACCAAATGTCACTACTTGAATCTCAAGTCATTTTTTAGCAACAATTCTACTTGTAGAATATGGGTATATAGGATGATCAAGGGGCATACTCCATAGCCATCAGTGTGGTGCAAGGGGGTTGCAACATGGAACACAAACTCACAGCCTTCAATTGCTCGCTCAAACTCCCATGGTTTATAAATGTCAGCTTCAAACAAATGCAGTCTTATGTTTGCTTTAGGAAAGTTCTTCAAGAGGCTTACCTTACATTGATCATCTGCCAATTGTCAAAGCAAAACATATGAGAGAGAGAGAGGGTGTGAACTGTGGAGGTGTTTGAAGCTACCCAAGTTCCGGAGTGTAGCGTGGACAGTATATCCTTTATCTAAAAGTTTCTTGACTAGTGAAGAGCCAACATAGCCTGCACCTCCGGTAACACAAACCTTACAGCCACTCTTCTCCATTGCAGATCTAAGTTGTAAAAGATTTTCACTCTCAAATGATAAATAATTGTTGATCGCTTACCAATCATAGGTGGAGGGAGGCATGGGCCATTTATTATTTGTGTCCACCCAAAGATAAAAAAGTCAAGCCTATATTATCTAGTCAAAAGAATTAAAAAATTAAACTCATTTAAAACAAAAAAAAATTTGAGTCCACCACTATCTACCCAAACCTATTAAAAAAATTAAATTTTTGATCAATCACAATTCACCCAAACCTATTAAAAAATGGGAAATTTGGAAGTCGGTACAAAAATTTAGACTTATTTGACCTAAACTACATTAAAAAAACTTATTTAGCCCTAAGTGCATTTTTTTTTGAAAAAATTGTATTTATTACTCCATTACTCTCTCTCCTCTCCTCTCTCTATTACTCTATCACTCTCTCTTCTCTATTTTCTCTCTATCTATTTCTTTCTCTCTTTTTCTCTCATATTGATAATTTATTATTTTTTTTAAATATGTAAAGATTTGATTTAATTTTTTCATCTCTCTCTCCCGTTATTTTTTTTAAAACTTGCTCCAACCTTGACTCAAACTTATACAAAATTAAGGGAAACTCAATTTTTTACTCAAATCTTTATTGGTGAGATTTCACCCTCTTTTAAAGATCCAATTATCATATTTACTTCATTTTAAATTTGGGAGAGAGAGATGAAAAAATTAAATCAAATCTTTATATATTTTAAAAAAATTTATCAATATGAGAGAAAGAGAGAGAAATAGATAAAGAGAAAATAGGGAAGAGAGAGTGAAAGGGTAATGGAGCGAGAGGAGAGAGAGTAATGGAGTAATAAATACTCATTTAGTGTTTTTTCAAAAAAATACACTTAGAGCCAAATAAGTTTTCTTAATGTAGTTTAGCTCAAATAAGTTTAAATTTTTGTACCGGCTTCTAAATTACCCTTTTATCTTTTGTTTTGGGTGGACACAAATAATATATTATATAAATATATAATATATATACCTAACTAATAAAAAAAAATTAGGGGGGGTAGGGGGGGACTTGCCCATTCTGACCCATGCCTCCCTCCGCCTATGTACTCAAATGAGCGAAAATCTATTTTTAAAAACAGTGACTACACACCATTATCGTCGAGTTTTCTTGTCTTGCTTATTTTTTGTTTGTAGCATTCTAGAATTGCAATTTTCACAACAATTGGTTATGAACATTTATTTAGACTTATGGTTTAATCTGTCCCCAAGAGGCAGGTTGCTAATCTTCGGCATTTTTTATTTGCCCTTTCATGAACATTGTCAGCAACCAAACAAGGCAGAAACAGAAAGAACACAAGGTATGCCCGTTGATGTGTGTGTGTGTGTGTGTGAGAGAGAGAGAGAGAGAGAGAGAGAGAGAGAGGTGTACTAACCATCAACATCCACACCTCCGTCAGCTCTCCGGAATATTTTAACCCAAAAGATGAGAACAATCCTTCATGTGGGAGATGTGGCTTTAGAGAGACAAAGCCCATTATTTTTCTCAGTCCAAATGGATTAGATGCCCAACAAACTTCCTAAGCCCATTCATGGCTTTTCCCATTTTTGGGATTTTGATTATGTCCGATATATTTTTTTTCTTTTATTTTCTTTTTGTAACAGCATAGAATGAAAGACACTGCCCTAATGTTGTGTTGGCAAATCAACTTCTTGGGTTGCGGGCGAAGAAAAGCGGACGTGGAGACTCGAGTTTGGGTGTAGCATAACTAAGAGAGTCATTCTATTTAGGAAGAGACAAAATAGGCACACACGAATAATTTGATGTCCAAACCGATTAGTTATGTGATTACTACTTCACTTATTAGATAGTATTGACCATCTATCCCAAAATAGAATGGAATAGAAAGAACGCGATATACATTAAATCCTACTTAGAAAATATAGCAGACATAATCACTTCTCTAGATGGAAGAGTGTCATACATCATTAGCTTCTGAAATGATGGTTTAATTAGATTCTAGGTTTTTTTTAATAAAAATTTCTTTTATGCCTCTTTAAAGTTAAAACCTCACTTTTCTTTATGTTATTTTTTGGGAAGAATTTCATCTACACCCTTTATATATTAATTTTTTGAAACTGTATCACTTAACATATCACTATATTAAGATATTTACGTCAAATTTTTATGTCCTATAATTATTATTCTACAATGGCCTTACCCCCCCCAAAAAAAAAAAGGGATTGTCTATGAATAATAAATGTATTTACAGAGCGGATCTAATTCATTACAATTATTAAATTATTGTGAGGTTTAAAATTGAATAAAGCCTAATTTTAATCCAACAATTGTAATTAATTAAGTTTATAAATTAAATTACCAAATTAAATTTAAATAATATTTTTTACATATATGCATATGTATATAGGCTAGTTGCCTCGTGTACCCCCATGTTGTCACACATGTCAAACCTAGGTAATGCTACGCTTTGGTAAGCATCTTCTAGCTAGGCATAAATGTTAAAGAAAAATGCTGAAGGCACATAGACACCGGTTCTTACTAAAGCTGTAATCCACGATTGCAGCAGTGATTGTTGTCTTATCATGCACAACCACTACTGCAATCGTGGATGATAGCTTTAGCAAGAGCTAGTGTCTATGTGTCTTCGGCACTTTCCTTAACAAATTATATGAGGATTTATTTTGACCATGTCCCATTATATATTTTTTCTTTCCTTTTTTTTTGGGGGGGTATATATGTCCCATTATAGAGCTATCGCTCTCTGGAAAGAAATCATACAAACATAAACGACGAGGATTTAAGGCAACATGGATTTGTCCTTGATCTTCTCTCTCTCTGGTTGTTCCATTCCATGGTGTCATGTGTTCTTCATAGACTTGGTAGGAAAACGATCGATGTCGAAATGTAGACATCACGTAGTCCCAGCAATATTTTTTTCGTATATACTTGGTAGATAGATACAAAAATATATATTGCCGGTGCCACTCTCCTACTCCATTCAATCATGCTGAATGCCCACCACTTCATTTTGATACAAAACAACTACTAAAGTAGTTGGGTCCCCCTCCCCCCAGCCTCTTTGATAGGCTGCTATTCTATTGCATTTTTGTGATTCACCTATTTCACCTACCTTCTTCATACTATAATTGGAGTAAGGTAGGAAAAAGTAGCAAAGAAAACTCCAAATTCATCTTACAATAATATCCAAACACAATAAAACCATGTTTATGCAATAGCAAAATCAGAAAATCTGTGTGGGTGTGCGCGCGCGCGTGAGAGAGAGAGAGAGAGGACACATTTGAAGAACTATTTAAGTACTGATCTTATCTTATGCTTCCATTTGGAAGCCAAATCAGAAAGTTCTTTTATATAAGACCCGTCTTCGCTAAGCTCCTTTGCAGCTGCATCCTGTAGGTCTGTCATTCGGTTGCGAAGCTCCTTTCCTTCTTCTCCTTTCATTAGACCCTTCACAACCTCTGCGATTTCAAGCCGCCCCACGACACCATTTTCACCAACTTTTGGCCTCAATGCCACTTTCATGTCATCGGTTAGCATTACTGCGTTCATCTTTTGCTCTGCATATAATGGCCAAGCAATCAAAGGTATGCCATTGACCACACTCTCGAGTGTTGAGTTCCAACCGCAGTGAGTCAAGAATCCACCGGTCGAGCCATGACCCAAGATTTGGACTTGTGGTGCCCAAGAGGGTACCACGAGACCAAGCCCTTTGGTCCTACCAATGAACCCTTTTGGTAAAAATCCAGAAGTGTGGTCCTCTTGACCATGGGAATTGAAGAATGTGGCATTGGCAGTTCTATCATTTGGACTTCTAACAACCCATAAAAATCTCTGCTCACTCATTTCTAACCCTAATGCAAGTTCCTGGAGCTGATCATTTGAGAGGGTCCCACCACTTCCAAATGAAATGAACAACACAGAGTCACTTGGCTGATCATCCAACCATCTCAAACAACCTGACCCATCACTCTTCCTACTTGAATCCATTTGTATGACCGGTCCAATAGGATAGACAGCCGGCTTACCCAGTTCTTGTAAAGCTTTTATAGCTCCTGGCTCTAAGTCCTTGAAGCTATTTAGTATAATACCCTCTGCCAATCTAAAACCATTTGCGAGATGAAGAATCCATTTGTATGCTTCATTCTTTCTGTCTTGAACCATATCCAATAGGTCCCTTCCATGAACCGGTATGCAACACGGAAGTTGAATCGGTTCAGGATGGTCTCTATACTCACATGACACAGTCTCATCAAGCTTTGGCAAATGAAAGAACAATGACAAACTCATGGCCGTGGATGAGAAGAAAATATATGGGGAGACCTTGAATTCATTGGCTACATCAAATGCATCAGTACCAAAAAGATCAACAACAAGAGCAACTAACCGAGTAGTGCCCACCAACTGTTTGAAAAAGTCGCGAAGAGGGGGAAGAGAGCGAGTCACTGTGAAATATATCTTTGTTTCAATCCACACATCATCGGGTAGGTCATTGAAATTAACAGGCGGAAGAGTAACGTGGTTTATGCCATTTGGAAGAGATTCGAGAAGTGTTTTCTGGGATTGGGAGAGAGGTCCGTCGGTTGGGAGGATGAGAGTTACGGTAAAGTTGTGTTGAATGATGAGCCGCTTGGCGAACTCGACGAATGGGATGAGGTGACCCATCCCAGGCGATGGTAGCATGGCTACGTGGGGTGTTTGTTCCATGGTGGCTAAAGCTAAACCCTTTGTTGGCTTCTGGGTAGGAGGGAAAGCTGAAATTGAGAGAGAAAGTGATGCAGGAAAGCGGGTGAATAAAGAAACGCTATCAAACAATATAAACTATTCAAATAAAATATCAAAATTATTGGCATCTGTCTTGCAATGAGAGAGAGAGAGAGAGAGAGGGAGAGAGAGTTGAAGTTTGAAGGTTGGAGCTGAATGAGAAAAAAAAAATACCCCCGACAACTCCCACCCAACCATATGTATTGCGTAAAAAACACATAAACGTTGAATAAAACAAATTCTATTGTTATCAACTTAATTAAAGGTAGCAGAATTACTCACAAGCATTGCTACAAACTTATCCTAAAAGCCTAGGATATGGCTAAGTTTCAATTGTAGTCGTAGATTATATTTTACACCATCATGATTTTTTCATGAATTAAAAATAACCATATCCTTGTAATGGTAAAAGCAATTAAAATAACTTATTTTGCAAGGATTCATATTAATATATTATACAAATTAATAAAAAAATTTAATAATTTATCCATATAATACTAGTTAAATATTTTAATCGCATTTGAAACTAAACAATTCATTTTTAATGTTATAGCTCATATTATTTGTGGGCTTGTATCGCAAAATAGTCAACTAGAGTTTGACGGACCCAGCTCAAACCAGACCCATCTCAGAGGGTGCAACCCAGCCCAAACCAAGCTCATCATCTTGAAAAATCTATTCTACTAGTGACGCACGTGAGATCTTCATCTTAAAAAGAGAGTTAGGGTACATATCGCAAGCCTCAACCATCTCGTACATTATGCTAACATCACGAAGTCACCTACTCCTGTCACAAGGATGACACCTTAATCAGGCTCCCCGCAATGGTGCCTTCATCAAAACCCGTTTAGGGGCGCCATGAAGACTGTACTTCCCTATAAATTGTAAGTCTTACCTACACATGGCGGACATCACATACATCTCAAAACACTACACCTCTTAAGTGATAAAATTCTCCCGCCACCGTAGTCATTCCCAAAGGAGTAGGCCAATCAAACAAAACCACTTAATCTTTATATTTGCTTGTGTTGAGCCCTTTTTGATAATGTAAGCATATGTATTATGTATGCAACATTCATTACAACAAAAAATAGATTAAAAAAGAAAAGTTTTTCTAGATAAAAGTGGAACATGTGTCGGTAAAATGCTTTCACTAGAAAAAATTTTTGTCGGTTGTTGGAGGAAGCCCACTGATGAAAACTTGCATTTACTTATAAAATTCGATTTCCTACATAAAAGGACGTAACTTATTTTGCAAAATAACACAACTTATGATCAACTCCATCCCAAACCGTCAACCCCTTTTTGTACCCGGCGTCTTCTTCTTCTTTGTGTTTTTTGGCCTTCTCCATCAATAGGGACTGACATATACTATAGTGACAATTGAACTCCAATGATTTGCCTACCGAATATTAAAATGGTGGAACTGTACATAGGTGGGTGATCCATCTGACTCAGGCGATATATACATGTAAGTGGAACTTCATTGCTATTCTACAGTAATTTGGGGACTTTACTATCCATATATTGTGGTTTCTATCTTATTTTTCATCTTACATAATTTTTTATGATAATGTGGTATAATGCGGAACGTGTTTTGTGAATACACTTTTTTTGTTTAAAAACTATCATAATTTTGCGAACAAGTTGAAAGTCGCCATCTTGTGAGAAAAAATAAAAATAAAACATTACGCTAGTTTGATCATTAATTCCATATGTGTGCATGTGCATGCGCATGTGCACGTGTGCATAGACTAATTGCTCCCCAGGTGGAGAAAATATTCATTACAACAGTGATACGACGCGACAATGTTGATATGATATCACAAATCAATAAAATCAAACCAAATAAGCAAATGAACCCCACTAAAATTAATAATCTGCTCTCCATGTAAGCAAATAACTATCCACTCATCCTCCATGTAAGCAAATAAAATCAACAACGGTGATACTACGTGGCAATACTGACATGATATCACCAATTAATAAAATCAAAACAAATAAGTTAATGAACCCCACTAAAATTAATAACCAATTCTCTATGTAAGCAAAAAAACTATCCACTCATCATCTATGTAAGCAAATAACTATTCAAATAGGGTTCATCTAATGCACTTTATATTTTATTATTGATTGGTGATACCATATCAGAATTGTTGATATGGTATCACAGTTACATTTAATATTTACTCCCCCAGGTGATGCTACGTTTTGGCAAGCATCATTTAAAAAAAAATAATGCTGACATGATATCATCGTTGAATTTAATATTTGCTCCCCCAAATGATGCTGCGTTTTGGCAAGCATCTTTTAAGAAGAAATGATTCAATATTAAATGGATTTAAGAACGTTGGGTTTGCAATCAGTCTTCTCCATCTTGTACACGAATCTTTAAATCCATTTAGAAAAAGACCAATAATGAACTCTATATATTATTAGGATTCATTGTCAATTCAACTAAAGTATAGTAACAATATGCTAAGTGAGATCAAGCAATCTTGGTTATTGATGTGAGCTTATTAAGGCATGTTTTGAGCTTCCTTGTAATATTTTTATTTTTTAAAATAAAATTTATTTATGTACGAAAAAAAAAAAACAATACGCTAAATCTCAAAATTAAATCCCAAAACTTTCGAGTTGTTGTGTCCTCCCACCTTTTTCATGGTTACACCTATATATCACCTACTTCTTCATATTACAATGGATTTAAGATAGGAAAAGGAGCATATAAAAAAGGATTTCCATGAACAACAAAACACAATTTTCAATATCCAAAGTCAAAACAACCATGTTAATGTAATAACAAAAGCAGAGAGAGAGAGAGAGAGAGGAGGAAGGCAAGTTCGAATACTAATCTAAGTACTAATCTTATTCTTCCACTTGCAAGCCAATTCAGCAAGTGCTTTCGTGGAAGACCCTTCTTCACTAAGCGCCTTTGCAGCTGCATCTTTTAGGTCTCTCATTCGGTTGCGTAAATCCTTCCCTTCTTCTCCTTCCATTAGACCCTTCACAACCTTTGCAATTTCAAGACGTCCCACGATACCATTTTCATCAATTTTTGGTCTCAAAGCCACTTTCATATCATCAGTCAGCATCACAGCATTCATCTTCTGCTCTGCATATAGTGGCCAAGCAATCAATGGGATTCCACTTACCACACTTTCAAGTGTCGAATTCCAACCACAGTGGGTTAAGAATCCACCGGTTGAGCCATGGCTCAGGATTTGGGCTTGTGGTGCCCAAGAGGGCACTACGAGCCCACGCCCTTTGGTTCTATCAATGAACCCTTTTGGTAGAAAATCAAAAGGATCGTCTTGGCCATGGGCATTGAAGAATGTAGCATTGGCAGCTCCATCATTTGGACTCCTAACAACCCATAAAAATCTCTGCTCACTCAATTCTAACCCTAATGCAAGTTCATGGAGCTGATTATATGAGAGGGTCCCACCACTTCCAAAGGAGATGAACAAGACAGAGTTACTCGGCTGATCATCTAACCATCTTAAACAACCTGACCCATCAGTCTCCCTACTTGAACCCATTTGTATAAGCGGTCCAATAGGGTAAACCGGCGGCGTACCCGGTTCTTCCTTTTGCAAAGCTTCCATGGCTCCTGGTTCCACGTCCTTGAAGCTATTCAGTATGATACCCTCAGCCAGTCTATACCCCTTTGCGTGATGAAGAATCCATTTGTATGAATCATTCTTTCTGTCTTGAACCGGGTCCATCAGGTCCCTTCCATGAATCGGTACGCAACCAGGAAGTTGAACCGGTTCAGGTAGGTCTCTGTACTCGCATGACACAGTCTCATCAAGCTTTGGCAAATAAAAGGCGAATAGCATTGCCATAGCCGTTGATGGGAAGAAAAGAAATGGAGAGACCTTGAATTCCTTGGCAATATCAAATGCATCAGTACTAAAAAGATCAGCAACAAGAGTAACTAACCGAGTCGTTGCAGTTAACTGTTTCAGAACGTTGCGAAGAGAGGGAAGAGAGCGATTCACTGTGAGAAATATCTTTGTTTCAACGTTAATATCATCTGTTAGGTCATCGAAGTTAACAGGTGGAAGAGTAATGTAGTTTATGCCATTTGGAAGAGCTTCGAGGAATGTGTTCTGGGCTTTGGACAGAGGTCCGTCGTTTGGGATGATGAGAGTTATGGTGAAATAGTTGTGTTGAAGGATGAACCGCTTAGCAAATTCAACGATTGGGATGAGGTGACCCATCCCAGGGGATGGTAGCATTGCTATGTGGGGTGTTTGTTCCATGGTGGCCAAACTTTTTGTTGGCTTTCTGGGTAGGGGCTAGGTAGTTGAATGAATGTGTGTGTGTATGAGAGAGAGAGAGAGAGAGAGAGAGAGAGAGAGAGAGAGAGAGAGAGCTTGGTGCCTGGTGGTGTTGAAGGTTGAAGGTTGAAGGTGAATGAGAAACGGGGACAGGGCTTTATATATATAGGGGTTTTGGATTTGTTTCTACGTGGGTGAGGATGAGAAATGCGAACTTTGTTTTGTTTGTTTTATAAGGTCTTAACGTGGGTGAGGATGAGAAATGAGAACTCTGTTTTGTTTGTTTTATAAGGTCTTAGGATTTACTTCTTGCTGATTGAAGACTTTCGGGGTATTTGTTTGCATATTTAGCTACGTAAGTGTGTCCGCAGACATTGGTGATGTCATTGCATTCGCAAGCCTTACGTCCACTAGTATTATGAAGTTGGTCTTGTAAAGTAAAAGGGCAATACAACTTAATTTAATGACATTATTATATTATTGACTTATTATTTGTTATTGGATTAACACTGAACTTACTATTAATTTAGACGAGCTATAAATTTAACTGTCACGATGGATTAAACCCAAAGAGTATTAATATGAATGCCAATTGTTTCTATGAGGTAAGGTTATGACCTTCAGAAAACCTATTTTCTGGTGAAGTTGCTCGTTTAATTATTATTATTATTAACCATAAAATAGCAAGTGTTGATGTCGTGTTTCGCTTTTCTTTTCCAACTTTGTTGCGTTTGACTGTTAGTCTGTAACACATTATCGTGTTGCGCTTTGCTTTTCCAACTTTCTTTTTTAAAGATTGTGTCCATCTTCTGGAATGGATCTGCGTCTTTAATTTAATTAATGCTGCATAGATTAAAACTCTACTATGTATTGCATGACATCATTGGGCACATCATTTACATATATACAAGCAGAGCAATCATATTTAGCATTAATTTATTCACCTAATTCACTATAGTTATTGGATAGATTGTGGGTCCCATCAAATATTAAAATTTAATTTTAATTTAACGATTATAATAAAATCACATTATTAGATCAACAGATTAAATTAAATTTTTGATATCCTTATTAATGTCATCATTTTTCCTTTCATGTCTTATCAAAACTCTTCTTATCATATAACATTAGGTCTTTAACCAGGGGCAGAGGTAGCTTAGGTCCAAGGGACACATGCTCACCCGGCCCTCAAATTTTTATTTTTTTTTTAAATTTCCTTTATGTAGTTATATATTGGTAATAGTATATATTAAATATTTTAATTATGCCCACCCTATGATTTTCTTAATGTATCAATTACTATACCCAAATGATTATGAAGTTTTGGAAAAGTTATGAACATGTCTTTGGTAACTTTTAGATATATAAGGATCAATTCATAATATTTGAAAATTTATGAGACTACTTTATTATTGCACAAAATTTAAGGTCAAATGTAATAAAATATAGTGTCATTTTGTAAGTAATACATAAAACTCAAATTCACAATTAAATATTACAAACTACATAGAGATAGAAATTTAAAAAAAAATGATATAAATAAATTTATTCAATAAGATTATGTTAGTCTAAAATCCAATGACCGATACACACACACACACACACACACATATATATGATCCTAATTAGATTTTCATTTTTTTTACATTTTTCTCCTATCTCTTACACATTTTAAACTTACACACTCTCATCTCTCATATAATTTTATCTCTCTATCTACCTCATAGTCACATATACTCTCTCTATCCTAAACGCATATAATAATAAAGTAATAGAAATTGGATAGAGAGTCTGGCTTGGACGACTATATATATCTAATAATAACAAAATACATCTAATACACATTAAAACTCTAATAACAAGGATTTTCTAACAAACAATTTAAACGCACACTCTCTCATCTCTCATATAACTCTCTCTCTCTCTCTCATATATTTATCTCATCTCTCGTATAACTCTCTATCTCTCTATACACCCGCCAACACCTACACACCAATATCGACTCCTACTAAAAAAAGAAGAAGATAATTTTTAGATATAAATTTGAATTTTATACAATTAACAAGACTCGAATTCAGCAGTACAAAACTATGTTTCGTCGTTGTCAATCCTTCAACTTAGGCAACTGATCTACACATTCTATAAGAACATTGAAGGTAACGCTGACGCTTGAGACGGTGAATGATATAATTTTTTTAATGATAATCTTTTTGACTATACATTCTTTATATTCATGAAGCACTAAAATATATGTTGAAGTCTATTCCAATCTGTATCATTTCATGCATAGTTCAACTAGGCAACAATCTACAAGGGCATTGGAAGGCCAAGATGATTATAAGGTTGTGATGATAACATAATGCTTTGACTCTAAGCTATCTTGGACTGTATATCTTATATTTCCGCGAGTCAAACACTCAATAATAATGGATGGTAAGATGTCGATGATAACGATGATGACGACGATTTTTTTTGTTTCTATCCATATAACTCATAGTACATACATCAATTCTAAGGTTGGTTTTTTTTTTTTTTTAATGGTCAAAGGTATTCATATCAGTTTACGTGTATTTCGACTAATTACCTTTTCGATTCAGTCAAAGGTAGACCATCTATGTCGAGATTAGAGTATTCTTAAGAGATAAATTCCTCATAGCCCAGTCGCAAATGATTACCAAAAATAAAACACAGGACGTTTAAATTTACAGTTCATCTCTATTCCGACATAAAGTATGCCTTTATGAAGTTATTCAAGGTTGGTTTTCACATGTAATTTGTTTTGGATTGGCACTCCCTCAATTGTAATTTTGAAAATTTTAATCAAGCTCAGTCATCTCCCATTAAGTTTAATGAGTTTGATATGGTGTTAGTAATACTCTTAAAAACTCATTATTGAGATTTAATCTATCTATACTATTAATAAAAGTACTTTAACATGAAAAACTTTTAATTTACTATTTGACCCTTATAAATAATTAAAAAGGTCATTCTATCCTTCCACACTTAATATTTAAATTACCATCATATCCTTATGTATTGAAATCTCCAAATTACATCTAAAATTATTTTTAATTATATATTCTCCATGTATAAATATCATTTTTTATGAAACTTTTTGATTGATTATATTACTCTTAAAAAATATATGCATCATTATAAGTTTTAACAAAATATTCAAAAAAAAACTTTTAAAAATTCTATCAATATGATATTATTCACCTCATTTATAAAAATAATATTATGACTACATATGTATATTTTATTTTTCATCAAAATGTATAACCTTGTATGTATATTTTATTTTTCATAAAAAATGTTTAACCCTTTCATTTTTAAGATAAAAAATAATGTATATATAGTTTTACATAATTTTTTAGTCACAGTAAACTTTTCATATTGTGTTAAGATTTTATGTGAAAACTTGAATTATTTTAAAATTTTAATATACTTTATAATATATATTATAGCATTGTATATTAAATTTTATCCCAAATTTACCTAGATAATCATAAATACAGTAAGGTTCAAATATAATTGATATATTGATAATTATTTTTATTTTATTCAATGATTTATAAGTGGAATCTTAATCAAATTAATTTTTTAATTATCTATTTTGTATTTATAAATGTCAATTTTTGTGAAACTTTTTGATTGATTATATTACTCTTAAAAAATATAGGGAGAATTACACCCACACCCCCTGAGGTTTGTCACTTAATCACTCAGACCCCCTGACATTTGAAATATTACACACAGGCCCCCTGCAATTTGTACGCGCGTAACACTTAGACCCCTGCTGTAAATATATCCATTAATAAATTATATTCAGACCCCCTAAAGTTTGTAAATATATATTACTTAGACCCCTTAAGTTTAAAATGTTATACTTAGACAAAAAATATTTCAATCAAAGATAAAATATCAAATATTTTAAAGTTTACAATTAAAATTCATGTTTTATTGAATCTTTTATTGAAATAAAATCAAAAATAAAAATTCAATTTTTTCTTAAAAAATTGTGATTAGTAAAAAATTATATTGTCTATTGAAATTTAATTTAGTCGTTTAAACGACCAAATTAAAATACCAAACTACCCCAATTAAAGCTAAAAGATATTGTGTTCTTTATAGTTTGATTCATTGTTTAATTTTTTAGTTTTATTATAATAGATAGTATAATTATATACTAATTATGATTTTTTTTTTTAAATTAGATTTTTATTTTTGATTTTATTTCAATAAATGACATAATAGAACATAAATTTTTGATGTAAAATTTATGTTCTATTATGAATGACTTAGACCTCTTGTTTGATTTTTTAGCTTTATTCCAATAGATAGTATAATTATATACTAATTACGATTTTTTAAGAAAAAATTAAATTTTTATTTTTAATTTTATTTCAATAAATGATATAATAGAACATAAATTTTGGTTGTAAAATTTAAAATATTTGATATTCTATCTTTGATTAGAGTATTTTTGGTTTAAGTATAATATTTTAAACTTAAGAGGTTTAAGTATTATATACCTACAAATTTCAAGGGAGTCTAAATGTAATTTATTAACTGATATATTTACAGCAGGGGTCTAAGTGTTATGCGTGTACAAACCTCAGGGGGTCTGTGTGTAATATTTCAAATGTCAGGGGGTCTGAGTGATTAAGTGACAAACTTTAGGGGGTCTTAGTGTAATTCTCCCAAAAATATATGTATTATTATAAGTTTTAAAATATTCAAGAAAAAACCTTCAAAAACTCCATTAATATAATATTACTCATCTCATTTATAAAGATAATATTATGACTACATATGTATATTTTATTTTTCATCAAAATATTTAACCATTTTATTTTTAAGATAAAAAATTATGTATATATAGTTTTACATGATTTTTTAATCACAACAAACTTTTTAAACTGTGTTAAGATTTTATGTGAAAACTTGAATTTTTTAAAAATTTTAATCTGCTTTATAATATATATTATGGTGTTATATATTAAATTTTATCTCAATTGACCTAACTAATTCTAAATACAGTAAAGTTCCAATACGATTGGTATATTGCTAATTATTTTTTATTTTATCCAATGATTTATAAGTGGAATCTTAATCAAATCAATTTTAAAAAATTTAATTTTCAAACATCACTTTCAATTACAAACTTATAGAAAAAAATAGAACTTTAATTATTTATTTTCTTTTTTTTTTATCATTTTTCTTAAAGTTAGAATAACAAATCTTGAAAACATATAAAGTTTTCAAAAATTCTATAGTGGAGCATGAGCGATAAAAAAATAAGTTTGATAAATTTGATATGATATTTAATTCAAGTACACATATACCAAATATTTATTTATAAATTTTTAAAAAAAAAATTAGTTACTTGTAACGCACGTGGTGCATTGCTAGTCAATATAAAAGTAAATGATCAAATTTAAGCAAAACAGCTAAAAAAAATTGAGAGGACTCTAATTGATATTTTTAAGGGTCATTCATAACTTTTGAGGGTCATTTACAAGTTTTGAGGATCATTAATAACTTTTGGGGGTTACTTGTTATTGATCTTAAAATTTTTAGGATCAAATCTCAAATCACCCACAAAAATTATAACTTGAATTATAAAAATAGTCATATGACCTCGAAAGTTATAAAAAAAATTATCATAAACAAACTTAAAATTTTTGTATCTCAACCCATAAAACTTATAAAATTTAATGATAAGTTTCCAAAAATTTTTGTTGGATACAGTAGCCGAGCAAAATTGACTTGGGTTATCCCATCAAAATAGATCGATTGACAAGGTTTTAGTGATTGATATTTCTATTATCCAATTTGAGTCATACAAGAAATACCCTGGCTAACCCCATATGTGGGGTTATAGATAAGCTTACCAAAAAGCGAGGACTTGAACTTTTGCATGGTTTTTCTATTTATTTATTAATAAATATAAATTTATCACATAAATATAACTATTCACCCAATGGCCAATATCGATACTAGCCCGATACAACTTGAAAGAAGAGTTGATTAAAAGACCAACAAATTCAAGCCCATGTACGACCACCAAAAGGGCCTGCAATTTGCATGGTTGGAATGATTCTCGGATATCAAATTGAAACTGCAAGATTAATTTGGGCTGGACCAAAATGGGCCCCAAGTAAAGCCCAAAAATCAATCTACCCCACTATCGTATCAGGGGTCTGTCTATTCACACACATTGCACGCAAAAGGCCGTTGAAGAAAGCGAGAGAGCGAGAGAGAGGAGGAGGAGAGAATGATATACCGGAAATGGAGTATGCTCACGGGCCCAGCTGCAATATTGGGCGGAATCGTGGCCGCAGTGGTCGTCGCCAACTACGTTCTCGTCGAAAACGTAAGTTATAAGATTTCAAACCCTAGATATCTCTATCTCTTATATTATTTGTATTTATTCAGTTGTCTAGATCTTGAAATTTAGGTTTTTGTAACTCTGGACAATCTAATTAGTGAATGATTAAAGGCGCGTTTGGACGTGCAAAGTAGTTTTTTCAATGATTGAATCATATGTATGTAGCTTCAAAATTGAAGAATCGAATTTATGTCTATCTTATTTGGATACCCAAACATACCATACATTTGTGCAGCAAGATAGGGCTGGTGTGGGGTATATTTCGTTTTGGGCTATCTTTATTTGATTTTAAAGGTGTCTAATTGGTTCTATATTGATGATCTATCGGGTTCACTCTTCGATTTCCTGATTAGATGACATAGTATGTTCTGGTTTTTGGAAGTTCTGCTTATTTCCAGAGTCAATAGAATTGGGTTTTCTTTAACTCTTTTATATATCCATAGGTTCTGTAATATTCCTGGATGACTCGACGGAAAGCAAAATTTTGTAGTGATGGTGCTGTGCTACGTTTGCTCGGTTCATCGACCTTATAGAACAGAATGATCTATTGTTAAAAATTCTATTTAGTAAGGAACACACTGGGAAGCCATTCACTTAAGGGTGAGTTATAGAGAAGAATAGTCATATCTTATTACTTACTCGTACATCTATTATAACCAAATGAAATGTCTGTGTAATGTTGCCTCTGATCAATGTAAAACTGACCGACTGTTTCTTCACATTTGAAATAGGCAAATACACACAAAAATGAGTTAGGTTGTGTTGTCATTAGTGAACAATCAGTGGCTAATCGCAAATTCTCCTTCTAAGCAACTCAGTTCATTTGTTCGACCTTTGGTTTCTACAGTCTGACCACTTTTGTTTCTGCGAAGCAATCATACTAGGGAAAAGCAATTGTTTGAAACTTAAGCATGATATTTCCCTCTTATAGTTTGTGAGTGGAAGTGCACAGCCAGGCATTATTAGAGTTGTTTTGGGGGCACGACCCTGAATCTAATATTTCATTTGCATATATGTTGTATATGTAGGACCGATTTCTTAAACCAGCATCAAGGAAGCAGGAAACGGCGCCTTCAACTAAGTAGAAAAATTGGGAGGGATATGTGCATTCAAATGTCATCATAGTGTTCCAGACTTCCAGGTGTTATGTTTGCTGAGTATAACATTTGCAAATGTACATTTTAAATTGCTGCTTGAGATACAAAACTTCTAGTTGAATAAAGTTGTTATGTTTAATTGGTTCAGCAAAGCAAGTTGCAAAAGTTATATTATATTCATTATGATGGTTCACTGCACCTGGATGCTGTGTTTTTGGCACGCGTCACACACGCGCGCCAGGATTGAGTTTATAGTATTCATTGCCCAATCCTAAAGTTTCATCTAGCATACACTAATTAACTGGAACAAATGACCATACTTCCTGATATACAGGTCTCACCACATTAACTAGTTTCTGTGTAAATCTTATAGCCTTACAAGGTATTGAAGGCAGTATTTTAGTTAGAGGCTGTTTAATGGTGGAAGTGCTTCATTTGAGCCATTTGCTGGTAATGTCATGACTGTAGTTTAATGATTCAGTCAAATTAACCTCAAATCCAGGGAGAAACTGTAATTGATTCCAAAAAAAAAAGTAATTACAAATGTCTTTCTTACAAGTTTATCCCCTCTGCATAAACAATTGGCGGTACGAAACAATCTGTGCAAAAAGCTTCGATGATAATGCTATTCCCAGGAAGAAAGACCCCTCTTCTTCAAGTCATTAGAGATCATACGGAGCCAATGCTTTGGAAATCCCAGCAAAGTCAAAGGTATCAAAACATGGTGCAATAGCCACCAGAATCTTCAATTGAGCATCATTTCCATTATCAAATCATTCCAAGAGTCTATAGGCCCAGGCAAGCACCAATGTAAACAATCATTTTGAACTTTTGCACTTTTATCTTTCCCAGCATATGGCTGGAACATCCTGTATGCTCCTGGGTGCCCATCAGGTCTCAACAATGAAAGATGGGTTGTGTCAAATAGCTTAAAAGTCAAGCCTTTTTCGGACCCTAATGCCTCTGCTTTCTCAAATTCTTCCAATTCAATATCACGCATTACTCTGTCCACGTCGCTGATATCAACCTCGCCTTCTTTGAATGGCACTGTTCGATTACAGTAACCCCCTGTGTTCCATTCTCCGTTCTCAAAGTGATCGGGAGTGCTAGTTCTGAACAATATATGCACCTTGTGATTCGAGTTTGTGACGAAGTTAAAAACCAACTGTAGTGCTTTTCGATATGCATACTCAAAACCTAGCTCTGTTATGTTCTTTTCACAGTTATGGCAGCCCACCATTGTGGTGTTCTCATAGTAGATTGCTGTTTTGAGATACCATTTCCCACCTGCAAGAACTGCATAATCGAAGTTTTTGTATTGTTCTGTCCATACTTCATCAAGTTGGTCAAGATGAAGCTGGATTGTACCAGATGAGACTCCGTCGTTGTCTTCAAAAACAGCAGCTTTAATTAGGAAAGGGGTCCAAATTACTGACAAAGTAAAGTTGTGGGATGGAAAAGACCATCTTTTCGATCTGTACTCCTCGTCGTGGTAGACCTCAACAGCTTTTTCTACCTGCAAAGAAAAATAACCAGAAACTTGATACATTGCACCACCGAAGTGATTAAATCCATTTGCTAAACAACACAGAACATGATGCTGTGGATTTAAGTGTACTACAGAATCCATTACAGAGAGCAACATGATATCAGACTTTTATCAGTCCAAGTGTGTCCAAACAAGAACCTTATCAAACATTTTGACTCTGTCTACCATGCTGTTTTGATATAAGAAATAAATGATAGATTCATTCATATCCCATCACTTACCTACCAAAGGCTTTTAATTCATTATAAAAACAGGACCATGCATACCCTTGTCAGCTCAAAGCACAATTCAAAATCCATAATCATTGTGTCAGACCACCCTAGTTTGTCTAGTTATACGCATAAGAGTAGTCCCCAATGACCTAGGTGTCGGGCATTTGAAAAAAAAAAATAGCACATAAAATTTTTAAAAAAAAAAAAAAAGAGGAAAAAAGAAGTAGAGAAACTACAAAGTAAGAGGAGATTTTCATGGCAGCAAAACCATTAAAAATCCATCTACATATTAGGTTAATTTGGTGGAAGGGATGGAATGGGGTCATAGTGACAGTGGCAGCTGTTAAGTTGGTTTTTGGTGGTCAAAATTGAATACAACTAGATTAGTTTGAAGCTTATAATTACCAACCATGAAAGTTCTAGCTAAACAATAATCCATACCCTTTTACAAGCTGATTAGGTATGAAATTAAATTAGAAGATGACCAATGAACAAATTCAGATAAGATGTTTTAACCACAAACGCCACAGCAGCTGTCATCCACTATCCTTATTGAAATTGATGGCAGCACAAAACAGTGGACATTAATGCTCTAGTTTTATTATGTAGGGCAGGCTTAGCAAGTAACAAGGACTCTGTCCTGGAAATTAAAACATTTTAAAATTGAATGAAGGTGAAGAGAACTTCTAGCTCATTTAGAGAAGAGCAATGTTATAAAATTCAAATGAAACCCAAAAAATTATAATTCAAATGCATATTATCATTTGGATGAATGGGTCCCATCAATTTTTTTAGTGGAACCCACTTATCCCACACTCATCTAAGGGATGATATGCATTTAGGTTTTAACTTTTGAGTTTCATTTGGGTTATGTAGCATTTTTCTTTAGAAAGAAGCCTCAATTATGACAGGGAAGACAAGCCTATGATTGTCCCCACTAATGTAGTGAATAAGTATAGCAGATGTATTAAATCCTCAACCCAGCTGTTCATTTCATGGGGATGAAAACATGGCCAGAGAGGATGGCTTTACATTACGAATACGTTTGAAGGCCAAGTAGTTTAGAGTAAACAAGAAACAGCCTGGGCACACACTGGTACTAGCAAACAGCTAACCAACCAAAACAAGGAAAGGGCAGCACAGCCCACGAAACTCCCATCAACCATCAATGCGGTTTCTAAAATATAGCAGCCTTACTTCTGTATACGAGAGGTCGTTTTTGCTGATACGTATATTTTGTCAAAAATGGATTTAGAAGTAAACAGAAGAAAATAAAAAGGAAAAGCATAAACAGAACCAAGGGAATCAACCATATTTGATGGCCCAAATGTAGAAGTAGATGTGTAATTCTGAAAAATTGAAATGTACCTCTGAGAGAGTACAAACCACAGACTGAACTTGATTACGCGAGATTGAATCTCCAATGAAGGCGATGGATTTATCCCTCATGAAATCAAGAAATCTTCCTGGATTAAACTTGGGTAATTCACAGTCTCGCGGCTTCCATCTCCAGTAAATATACCCTGAATCAGGCCGCCCATTCCTCATACAATTTTGATGATCTTCGATTGAATGGCAGCTATTGTTAGTATAAAATGGACCAGTTGGATCTGGAACCCACTCTCCAGTAAAGATATCACATTTTTCTGCAACCAAATTATGCTTATGAAATCAGCATTAGTTTCACACAGACCAAGTGATGAAAGATTATAGAGGGCACTATAGGATGAACTAAACTAAGAAAATTTAGGAAACCCAAAAACAAAAACAAAAAAACCAAAGAGATTTAGGAGGCACAATTGGATTATCTGAAAACACCACCCACCAAATACTAAAATAAGTAAGCAAATTAGTAAATGATAAACAACATTATCCAAAACAGACAGAGATTTCTGGGCATATTTGTGTAGATTATAATTACATATTACTTAGAGGGAGAATTTGGTCCCTAAAACTAATAGTTGACAAGTGCTTCAGTACCTAAAAAGTGAAATAAGTGATAAATAATGAAATCTAGTGATATATTTGCAACTCAGTAATCACACCTCAAGAGAAGAAAAACTAATAAGAGAAAGCATTTCAACAAAAACTAGGTAAAATTTATACAGGGGAAGAAAAAAGAAAGAGATCCCAATTGTCTAATTTCATGTTTGTTTTCGAAAAACCTGAAAATTGAAGATTCGCATACCAATACTTTTGAGAATGAATTAAGAACAGAAACCCAAAAACAAATAGCAGCATGATTTCATAGGGATTTGGGTTCATTCATTTTGTCATTAATGCTTGGCTTCAATAACATAGAGAGAGGGAGAGAGAAAGAGAGAGAAGAGGAGATTGAATTTACTAACCATTGTGATACGTTTGGCTCTCATTCACCGGAAGATAGCCGGGAATTGGCGGGTTACCCACCGGAGGTGACAATGTATCTTCCGCAACAAAAGCTGTGTCAGTGTCCACAACAGGCGAAGAATCTATAGAAGTGGAGAAAAACAGGCGATAAGAAAGACCCAGTAAGAGAAAACACACTCCAAATTTCACAAAAACATGGTTGTGTTTGTGGCCAAACGAAAATGGGTTGCTAATGTTGTTGTTCATTTGTTTCATTATACTTTTTCGATTCCCTGAGACCTTCAAATTTTATTGATTAAAGTCTCTGAAACACGAAGAAGAAGGTGAAACTTAGAACCGAGGTAGCTGAGTTTTCGCAACAAACCAAGAAGGTCTGTTATGGTGTGTTCGGTCGGAGGATGAAAAGAAGAGGGATATATTTTTGGATTAATTGTACTGGAGGTCCCCAAAGTATGAGATTTGTCTCATTTTAGTCTCTAATGTTTCAATTGCATCATTTTGGTCCCTGAAGTATTGAATATGTTTCTATATAGTCCATTAAGCTGACAGCGTCTAGCTTGCTAACGATTTTTTGTCATAAACTTGTCATGTGATACTTAAATGTGGACAAAAAATAATTTAGATAATTTTTGACCAAATTTTTACTCAAATTTGGTTAAATAGCTACCAAAATTATACAGTTTTGATAATGAGCTGTCTAAATTTTGGTCAAAAGTTACCCATATTACACATTTTTTGTTAAGAGCTACCCAAATTTTATTTAAGAGCTATCAAAATTATTTTTTGTCCATATTTAGGTATTACGTGACAAGTTTATGATAAAAAAATCGTTAGCAATCTGGACGTTGTCTGCTTGAGGGACCATATAGAAACATATTCAATACTTCAAGGACCAAAATGATGCAATTGAAACATTGGGGACCAAAATGAGATAAACCCCATACTTTGGGGACCTCCAATACAATTAACCCTATATTTTTTAAAGTTTTTTTTCTCTCGTTTGTATTTTGTAGGAGGAATGTAAAGTATAAAAGATTGATTTTTTAATTTTTGTGTTTAATAAGATGAAAAATTAAAAGGATAAAAAATATAAATATTTTTTCATTATATTTATATTTAATATTAATATATATATATAATAGATAAATATGATATATGCATATATTAAAGAAATTAATAAGTAAATATGATATATTTTAATACAGATATTTAATTTTTTATCTATTTTTTTCTCAATTTTAGAGAAATTAATTTTGATGAATTTGAAGGAAAGTTAATTCATCTACTTTTTCATCTTATTTTCCTTTATTACTAAATATAATATTTTATCTATCCCTTCAATTTTTTATTCTTTCATTTTTTATCGTACCAAACAAAACATCACAATAACAACAATATTACGTTTGATTATTAAGTGAAGAATGGGAGTTAATGACAATAAAGATGGGGTGGTTGTAAGTTTAGCAACATTTATTGAAGATGTAATAAATATTCGTTACAATAAATGTCACATTTGCTAAGAAAAGATTTTAATTTGTGTATATTGCCTTTTTTATAGCTGACGACGATGATGGACGAGAATTTTATCATTTGATTTTTGAGTAATAATTTGCGTCTCTGTGGATTTGGAGTATAAGATTGAAAAACAATATTGGGGTGAAAATCACATTTTACAAAAAATATGAACAATACTAGAATCATGAACTCTTTTCACTTTCTAAAGAGAAAAAAAATATGGGAGAAGGCCCTTAAATCATTTCATTTCTCTCTTCTAAACTCCCCTTGAAAGCTCTCAAATAAAGTTGTTAATTGAGCCGAACTATTCGGGTTCGGACTCAGCTTGAGCTTGACTCTCAGTTGACCAGGAATGATGATAAATTTCTAAACGAATCGAGTTTGAATAATTTTTGAAGCTCGGCTCGGACTCGGTTTATTTTCTAAACAAGTCAAGCTTAAATATTTTTTTAGACTTGTTTAAAAAAAACGAGTTTGACAGGCTCGGGCTCAAACTTACAACCTTATTCTCAAACAACCCTCAAATCCTTACATCTAATACATGTACTCCTAAGAAGTGTTTTGCAAAACTTATGGGTCAAGTTTGAAATTTTTTACTTTTTGTGCTCTTTATTTGCTTTAATTATGAACAATATTTTGGTGATTGGAATGTGTGGTACTCCCGCAGTGGATAAAAGATTGTGCTCTGCTATGTTCTCTGTACTCTATCTATTTGTTTTTTAGCTGAAAAGAAATATAGATAGGTTGGTGCACATACCTTGCTATGGTTGCTGTATTGCCACCCTCACCCCCTTTATCCTTTTTTTTTTTTTTTTGGGGGGGGGGGAGTATATTGGCCATCATCTCAACCACTATTCTTTAAATTTTCAATCTCAATTCAAATTTCAAATGTATTTAATCCGTCGCTAATCACTTACATCCATCAAACTTGAATTTTATGTGATAAAAAGGATTGGAATTCAAGACACAAGTTTACATATCATATCTTAGGTCTACTTACGGTACCAAAAAATAGTTTATTGTTACCATTTTAATATTGTATATTCACGGACAGCAATAGGTTATATCTGCGTTAGTTGGCTCTCTTTGACTTATCCTTTTCTTCTGACGAGGGAAGTCCAACGAATGTCAAATGCAATGCACTGCACCTCATTAAGATCATATTGGCATACTCTCCAAAAATAGAAAGAGAAGACGTCATTGAAGACGAGGGCGAAATACAACAAGGTCATTTTTGTCCATTGCCCTATTAATACCGGAGCGGTACGTGGACGTTACCGCTCATACAACTCCCAGCCGGCAAAGAGTTAGTCTTCCTCTACAAGGAATGAAAGTGTTGATGAATCCACGTCAAATAGAGAAATTTGTTTTTTCTTTTCAGCAATAAACAGTAGTCACTAGGCAGTGTTTGGGTAAATAATATATGTTAAATGAGCACAGCTGGAACTGATGACTACTTTTTAGTACCACATAATCAAGGCCGTACATATCTATACATATCTATCTCTTTGTCTTCTTGGTAAAGCAAGCCCATCTTTTGTTTATTAAATTATTAAAAACTATATACTTGTTTGGCCTTTTCTAAACCAGTGGATTTAATTTTAATGGATAATTCAATTGATAATAGAAACAAACTATAAATTCAGACGTTTTAATTTCGAATTTTGATAATTCCTTAAAGTTAAGTAATGAGGAATTTATCCTTCATGAATATCCTAGTCCCGATGTATGAGATTTGTCTTTGGTCGAACAGAGAAAGTATTAGTTGAGGTGCGCGTAAATTCACTCAAACACTGTTGACCTTTGGGGCAAAAAAAAAAAAAAAAAAAGACTTAGTCCCATAGCAAAAGAAAGGACCCCAAAAATTATTGTGAGCCTTGTCTCTTTTTCAATGGAACAACTTTTTCTTTTGTCATGGGGAATGTTCAAATTTCTTAACTTTGTATGCTCGAAAATACACAATCATAACAATTAAAGAGGGAAGAACAATACTTTACCACCGGATTATTCACGAATCGAATTCATATCGAATTTTTAATCTAAATTTGATTTAAATATCCGATAAATTTCTTTTTTATTGTACTTGGATATATGCAATCAAATGAAAAAACTTCGTAATTTGAAGAAAAAACACATATCCCACTTCCAAAGTGAATTTTTTATGAGGTGCAACGACAAACTTGGAAGGTATTAGGTCATTGTAAAAGTACTATCAAGGGTCTCTCTTTGCATGTGCATAGATTTGGCAAAAGCTAAGCCACCAACTTTAATAAAGAATAAAGTTATCCTTCGCCTAAGTCCAAGAAATTAATCATTTGTAGCTGAGAAATTAAGACGCTTTCTTTTTTTAATGGTGACGAAGAAGACAACGTGGCTAGTTTACATATAGTTATGCAGACAGAGAGAGAGACACACACACAGATATATATATATATATATATATATATATATATATAGAGAGAGAGAGAGAGAGAGAGAGAGAGAGAGTCATGTCATGGAACTATCAAGTGTTGATTAGTTGTTTACATATTGGCATCAATCTTTGTGATTGGAGTACACAAGCACATGCTTGTGGCCTTTATTTCCTTTTCACTTTGATTGGCAAGTAAGTAAGCAACCAAATTGACATGGGCCCCACCATGTCCAGAAGAATAATGCTCAGAAAGGAGTGAGCCCACACTTGAGGCCCACTTTGGTATGAATATGGTGGGCTTGTGGGCCTAGTTTGTCAATATTTTAAGGGCCCATTTGCATGTCTTTGTGCTTCTCAGGGCCCATTTGCATGTCTTTGATCTTCGGTACCAGATAGACCAATGATTGAATTGGCCCTTCCCACTGACATTCTTTCCTGCACAGAGTTTTTTTTTTTTTTCTGCATGGAATTACTCTTTCCTTTTAACATTATATCACTAGTTTTGAATCTTTTGATGTAAAAAAAAAAAAAAAAAAAAAAAAAGAATATTTTGATGTAAAGATGTTCTACTCTATATAAAAGGGTAAAAAAGATGTTCAACTCTATATAAAAAGGCATAGCCAGTGAGACTCTCGTCATTGTTGGGTCGGAGGAGGGTTAGATGTAAGCAACTTCCTTATCCTACAAACAGAGAGGCTGTCTCCACGACTCGAACTCATGACCCCCAGATCATAATAGAATACCTTACCATTACACCAAGGCCCGTCCTCATGTTCTACTCTATATATACCAAGACTAAATTTATAATATCATTCAGGGCTACCAATAAAAAAGATATAAAATTCATAGAGTTATGGTTCCCAGCCCACAAGCCAAATGTTAGCTACAGGTTGATCTGCCTAGAGCTTGCTTATTCATGTTTGTTTCCTGGAGAAAACTTAGAAATGAAACAACAGGATCACACTTGCCACTCAGAAAGTATACAGCAAGACAAATAATCACATTGAAATTTGCATAAATGAATTTTTGACAAGCAAACCAGTATTATAAAACATAAAACTTCCAAGATTATGAAACAAGTCGGACCCATTGAGGAGATCAATAATCGGACATAGTCTTGCCGTTCATGTAGAGTAATGCAAGAAGAGGTAAAATCATCAAGACAGTTTGGACTGTGTAGTTCAATACGTTGGCAGCACATCTTCAAGTTCTTTTCCAAAACAGAAGCATTGACAGAAGCTCGTACCCCTTACAATGTCATCACTTCAAGTTCAAGCAGCCGCTCTTGGTTTCATGCCAAATCCATGCTTCATTTTCTCAACTCTGCTCAAAATTTCAAGGAAATGAGGACAATAAATGATGCTGACAATTTCAAGGAAGTTCATAATTTGAATAAGCAGCGACGTATGTTCAGGAAAGGAGTTAAGGGAAGGCTAAGCCACGGCCACATGTCTCATAATAAGCAAGCCATTCAGCCATTTGACACAGATTAGCTTCAAGACACTTTAGCAGATAGATGAGTTTATAATATGGACGTAGGATCAAGCGTTTCCAGTATTACGACATATCCTTCAAACACGTGACTTGAGGCACCAGACTGAGTTTTTCATCGACAGATAGAGATATGATTTTCAGATGGGCAGCAATCTCTAAATCATCCACTGACATGCTTTGAAAAAGTTCTCTTTTTATCGAGCTAAAAAAGTTACCAGTATTATACAACATTAACAACTAAAACTCATGTGAAGACTCCTCAGCCCAAGAATAATCTCTCAAATTCACATTAAGAGTGGGCCAGGTTTAACCAGAATGCTATGCTTACATAAAAGGCTACCCCTGTTCCCAGCACCTTTTTTTAGTGCTCCTTCAGCTGATCCCTCATTGCTTTCACATTCCATTCCAATTCTAGTCTAAACCACTACGCAAATACCGAGAAAAAGAAGAATAAAACCCTCATTTATTCTATTTGGACCGATAAAATCGGTCATGCATGCTAGTATTTGAAGTTGTTTTGATTATCTCAGCAAAAAAGGATTGGCGGGAACTAATTCAGGCAGTTAAATGTTTGATTAAATAAACCTCATTCAAAGAATTATGGCTTACGTGGGGGCAAGCTTGCCAAGGCTTGCTAACTCTTCACCAGAATCCTCATCCAGCACTCTTCCGGAAATCTCAATAATATAAGATCTATCTCTTTCGGTAGGGAGCCCTCTACATCCAAGCAAATTCAAATCCTTTATGTGAAGCTCTCTTCCATTCACAAAAATACCAGTATTTCCACCAGCACAATTCTCGGGCATGGGGTAATTAAATTCTTCAATAAATGGCTGCAAGAAATGACATTTTTTCAATTAACATCACTGGCAGTACAAGTTATCACTAAAGATGAGAGCACTAATATGCCTCCTTTGAAATTAGTTGATCTTACAGGAACTATGCCAAGACAAGGCCCGCCCATCACACCCCAGAATCCAGCTCTCGAATCATACCTGGTAAAGGCAAATTGAGAAAATAAGAACAATTAGTACTTAAAGTGAACATACAATCCTCGGGGGAGTATAGCTGCAACCTATAGTAAACAATCTGTAACACACATTTTAAAAAGTAAAGAAAAAAAGGAACCTTCATGTTTCCATGTAGACTCTAACATGGACTTAGAAAGTAAACTTAAAAAGTAAACCTGATAATTACAATTATTGCCAAATGCATACAGGCAAGGAACGCATGTTTGTAGTATGACAAATAATCATATGATAAAGAGATCTCAAGCATGCACATTAAAAAGGGAATATGCCTGATCTGCGTGGTTGCATATATGAGCACTTACCAGTATTGTCCAGGATGGATTTGTCCAGCTAGCTTTTCAGCCTTCTTAATCAACCGATCTGGTATAAGATACCCATTGACTATAACATGGGTACTTTCCTGCTCAACAGTTTGACTAGACTTAGAGGAGTCCCTAAAGCTCTTCTTGATAATGCCTGCAAAGAACGATTCAGCTCCTTTGTTGGCTCTCAGTTGATCTTCTCCTCTGCTCCCGTCACTTGAATCTTGAGATGTCCCAGTATTGGAGTACTCATTAGACGATATGTCAATCTCAGTTACAAGTGTTGCATCTTTCATAGTATTTTGCCGTGAAGTAGTCTTCCTCATCATCATCTTCTCCTGTTCTGAGAGTCCGTTTCTATTTCCCTTTCCAAATTGGGGGTAGTTGGCAGCGTAATCAATGTGAGCTTGATGGGCTGAACCTGAAGCAGGTGCAGACGCATTGACTTTGATTGGCAGCTCAGCAGTGTGGGTATTTTTTCTTGCAGCAACCAAACTATCTGGGTCATCCTCATCCTCAGAATCACAAGAAGATGTAGAATGAAGGCTCTTCATTTCTACAGACTTATTTGAGCTGATATCCTGACCTGCTGATGATAAAACCAGTTCTCTATCCATTGACTGAAAATCATAACCGCAATTGTCATAATCATCAGAGGAGAAGTTCATGCTAGCTCTATTCACATAACCATGGTTATGTGAATATCCGTCTTTCTTTACCACATTAGAGCTATTATCAACCTTTGCAGAAGATTCCTTTCCTACGGCATTAGCAGAAACAAGAAGCCCCTTGTTGGTAACTTCATAATGGATGACCGTAGAGCATGCCCCACATCTCATCTTTTTTTGAATTTTTTCCATAAGAAAAACTTTTTTAGACAGTTGCAGCAATTCAAAGCAATTGTAGCACGACACAAATGGAGAACCACCAGCTATGGGGTGGCAATGCCTTCGGCCAGTAGCTAGCAACACCCTTGGAGGACGGCGACGAGCAAAACCACCCGCTTCGGAATTAAGATCCTCGGACCATCTTGTATGGGATTGTGGATTGTGAGTGGTTAATGGAGGAGGATTGGCAACTCTATGGTTAAAATCCTGCAGACCAAATGCACCAGGGTGTTCATGATGAGACAACATTGGATTGTTTGGGACATTAGAAAATCTTTTATCATGGAAGCCAGTAGGCATAACAAGTGGAGGAACTTGATGGTGCTTGTTGTAGCAATGGAAACAGGAGCAAGATGGATGATGGTGGTTTACATCATGTGTGTAGGTTTCAAAAGGATCCATATGGACCATATGATTGTCCCTGTAGTGTCCAGAATAGAATGGGTGAGGTGGCTGTTGTCGGAAAGAGCCTGGCGCCTGGAGTTGTGCTCTCCTTAGGATTTGGGACCTAAGAGGATCGTCAAATCGTTGAACAGGATTTGATATATGCATTGAAGGATAAAACTTATGCATAGGCATTTCCTGCTTGCTTATAAAAGGAGATGCTTCAGTGTAAGGACTAATATAAGAAGGTCTTGCAACATTTTCATCAGCCATATGATGTTGCATTGAAGCTCTATTCAAACCCAAAGTGCCATCAGGAAACCAATTCTCAGAACCCCTATAAGGATCTTGATGAACCATCACCCGGTGTGGAGGGACCTCTTCTTTGGGTTTGTCAATTACATCACAAGATCGACTAAGTTGATTCTTCAGCTCATCCAACTTCTTCAAGAGCTCTGCTTGATCTTGTTCACCATACTCAACCTTATTAGGCCCCTCTGTGTCCTTCCTATTCTTCACTGGCCCTTCATAACCATAACCTGACCCTAACTGGTAATTCAATGGAGCCCCTTCAGAACACTTTGAAGATGAATATCTCACATCTTCCTCATCAATCCTTTCAGCCCTTCTAAGCGCCTCCGTTTCACCACTCTCTCCAATTCTTGAATCCGACATTCGCCATGATCTTCGTGACCCACATAAATACCCATTTTCTGGTCTCAAACCCTCAAATTCTTTTGCCACTTCAGCATGACCCAATTCACCAATATTTTTATTTCTCTTTAGATCCTCTTCAACAACCCACTTATCACCCCTTATCGTGGAACCATTCCAATATTTCTCAGTTCCATCACGCAAAGCCGCCTTCTTCTCAGCTCTACCTGAATAACTATTTGAATTAACATCATTCTCAGAACCATCCCTCAAAACCTTGCTATTCATCATCCGATTTTCCAAAGAGTCGAAATTCTCTGATTTCTCAGAAACTTTCTCTGAAACCCCTCCAGCCCTTTCTTCATCACCCTCAACATTCGCTGCAAATTAAACAAAAAGACAAACTCCCATTTTACAGCATTTCAAATATGCCAAAGAAATTGTCATCCTCGTACGATAAACGAAAATGTGCAGGAAACGAAAAAGAAAATATAATGTTAGAATATCAAGTCCTCAACCTTATTCCAGTGTTTAGGATTCAACCAAAAAAGACAACTAATAACCAAAATAAACCAGAGATACATCAAAAAGGGCAAAATATAACGTAGTAGGACTGCAATTTTCTGATCTCCTGTAGATTTTCGCGGGAAACGAACAGAAAATAGCAAAATAGAAAATAATGGAAGGAAAATGTACCTCGAAGAACAGCACCACAAGCACCACACTGATAAACAGAGTAATCAGTGACCTCTGGAAGGAGGTTTTCGCATTTTGGGCAACGAACCAAACGAACTTGCGCTGCTTCAGACATTGTAGAGAACTTCCAGACAAGCTTATCAAACCTAAAAAATACTATAATTCCACACTATTTATGTGATGTGAAGAGTCCATTGAAATGGAATGAAGGAGAGTCCTCTGGAATAGAAAATAAAACGGCTGAAGAGAAGAGAGAAGACATTAATTCCACTCAGAAAACCTACTAGAAAGACAGAATTTTGTGAAAACAGTACTGAGAACAGAAAAGCCTATTGCTTGGAGACAGAGACAGAAAGTTCTGTCAGAGTTTCTGACACTCAAAAGCTTTTTCACATTGAAGAAGAAAAATGAGAAAAGAAGATGGGTAAAAAAAGGAAACGTGTGCTTTCCATTTGGTTTTTTCAAGGCAATTTACATTTTGTATTCATCAAGGAAGGTCAAGTCAACCATCATGAATATTTTAGTTTGAACAATGCTATAAAACTCAAATAAAACTTCAAAAACTATAATCTAAATTCATACCGTCATTTGAATGAATGAATCCCAATAATTTTTTCAATAAAATTCACTCATCTCACACTCATTTAAGGGATGATATACATTTAAATTTTAACTTTTAAGTTTCATTTGAGTTATATAACATTTTTCTTTTAGTTTTAATATAAATGGTCTGATTTTGATTGAATTAAGAAAGGGATTAGTTGACGCCTTTAACTTGATCGAAAAGAGAATTAATCGAAGTGTGTATAAACTGATCTAAACATCTATCACCGTTGATCCAAAAAAAAAAGTATGGGATTTAACATCTATAATTTTACTAAAGCCATTAAATCTTTTAAAGTTTTAATTGAATTGAAATTTGATTATTCTATTCAAATTTTTTAGGTTTTTTGTTAGTTTTGTCCTCAATGTATCAATTTTGTCAATTTTGTCCCTAAAGTATTTAATTTGTGTCATTTTGATTCCCACATAGACGCACCGTTAAATTTTTTGACGAAAGTGACCACGTGTCATTTTTTTAAAACTGTATCATGTGCCCAACAGGTGATCATTCTGTCAAAAACTTAACTGTCCGTCTATGTGGGGATCAAAATGACACGAATTAAATATTTTAGGAATCAAATTGACAAAATTAATACATTAATGACTAAACTGATAAAAAATACATACTTTAAGAACCAAAAATAATATTAACCCAATTTCTTACTTTGAGTCACGCGACATATTTGTCACTATTTTGGGTTTAGCTCATCTCTAATTCTTAAATAATTGAAACATTCTCTAATTTTTTTTTCCTGAATGATGAGGATTGCACCAAATCAAGCTATCTTATCTTGTTCGAAAAACACTAGAAATTTCAATATTTAAAATAACACGTTTTAATTTATTGATGTGAATAAATTTTTACCATTGGAAAAATAATTAGAAGATGCTCCAACTAAGCCACAATTGGGAGAGTCTCAACTTGAGCTTTCTTTAACTACTATGATTATTCTATGTGCATCATTCTCTAAAACATTTGGAAGAAGAACAAATATACATTGAGGAATCCAAACCAACCTTTGCCATTCTGTTTTCTGTTGTTAATTCAAAAAAGTTAAAGAGGGGAGTTAAGTTAATGCAGTGCCAGTTCAGCTACCTGTGCCCTTTAGCATAAGCCAGAAGTTGTATAGTAGGTGGAAAGAATCAATAAAAATAAAGTATGAAACACTAGTTATAAAAAGGACGTAGTTGCACTAAACTATTAAGTTGCCTTGGTGATATTGAAAAATAATAATAATGATGATGCACAAATTGAGTTTGTACACCATCTGTCAAATGAGCAGTAATAAATGTTGTAATTAAAGTAGAAGAGAGACAGTGAGCGAGATGAGAGAAGGTTTACAGTGGTTCGGTCAACGTGACCTACGTCTACTTTGAATGGCTAGGGTCGCCGGGTATTTTATTACTCCAAGTGTGTAGGGAGAGCAAAGAATTACAAGCTGAGAGAGATAGTCGCCCCCTAACAGATTGGGGTGACTTAATAGTAACTAAATAGTTATTCTGGTGGAGCTGGCGACCTCTTCTCAACGGGCGAGACAATTTTTTTTTTTTTTTTTTTGCTTACCAAACATCTACACAACACCTTAAAAAGGTGAAGGCAGATGAAGGCTTAAATACCCAACACCAGAGCACTAAGCAACCGATGTGGGACAACTGGGGCAAATAGCTAACCTGTTTTTTGCGGTGCTCTCCATGAAACTCTTGGATGATCATGCACACTTTTTTTTTTTTTTTTTTTTTTTTTTTGGAGAAAGGGAAGATTATATTGAATGAAATTCTGTTTTAACAGAAAAAACAGAAAACTGGTTTTCTGTTGTATACTATAATTCCTCCAGTTATGCTCCTCCAGTAAGCCAAAGAGCTTCAGCAAAGATTGCACACATCTCAGCAGCACCAGGCAGCACGCCTCTCCTATCATCAAGCCAATCCCATACAAATGCTGCAACATAACTACCTTCATACCAGAATTCAGCCTTTATCATCAAACACTATCCTTGTCCTCACTCTAGCCACTGGAATCCCTCTCTGATCCTGTATAAGTGCTTCCTTAACCATATCAGGTAGAGTAATACCATAAAAATCAGTTGAGAAGCCATCTTGCACTGCCTTATTTGCCAATTTGTCTGCCACAAAGTTTGCCTCTCTGAAAACATGTCTTAGCTGGATCTCCATTCTACCAATCTTCTCTCTAATTTGAGATAAGAATCTCCAGCAAGACCATGCACAACCAAACTCCCCCATAACAGACTGTACCAAAACCAAAGAGTCAGATTCTATAAGTATTTTATGTTCAGCAAAACCATGATTTTCAATTAATTCCAGCCCATTCAAAAGAGCTCTAAATTCAGCCTCCATGTTTGTACATTCACCATAAAAGAAGGAGGCAGCTAGAACCAAGCCACCCCATTCATTTCTCAACACAGCTCCACCCCCTGCAGGGCCTGGGTTCCCTTTGGCAGCACCATCAACATTCAATTTAAGGCAAACAGATTCTGGGACATTCCAACTTACCCAAATCACTTTAGGTATTACCTTACAAACTACCTCCACTCCCAACTGTTGTAAAAACTCCTTCCCAATCACACCATCTTGAACTCTAGGCCTAACATTTCTCATTTGATATCTCAGTATACTGCAAATAATAATAAAAACTGAGTAAGAATGTAATGACCCTTCCCCAACTCTTCTTCTGCACCTCTCTTTCCAAACTTGCCAATAGACAAGCAATGAAATACTCCTAATCAATCCATGACTCACAGAATTCCTTTTAAAAATTCTGCAAATCCTTCTCAATCTAACCATAGGATGCTCATTACATATTAGCTGCAGACCAATCATACCTGCCAACCTCTTCCAAATAGCCCCAACATACTCACATTCCACAAAAAGATGTTCAGCATTTTCTATATGTTTAAAACACATATAGCATCTGCTAACAATTGGGAAGCCCAACTGTTGAATTCTAACATCCAAAGGAAGAGCTTTCATTAAAATTTTCCAACAGACCAACTGAGCACTAGGAGCTGTAGACAATCCCCAGATGATAGCTGCTGTTTCATTCCTTACACCTTGTTGTCTATACAAATGCCAAGCTGTTTTGGTAGAAAATTCACCAGAGGTAGTCTGCTTCCATATCAATGTGTCACTCATATTCCGCAGAACAATGCCAGAACTCAGCACTTCCTCTCTCAAAGCATCATTCAAGAACTCATTAACATTATCCAGCTGCCATTGGTCCTCCAAAAGCACATCAGCAATTTTAGGAAAATTCACAGGTACTCTATCAGTTCTGTTTAATAAGGGACCACCTTGTGACCAATTATCACACCAAAAGTCAACACAGTCACCTTTTCCCACCAGCATCTTTGAATTCATAACCACTTTTTCAAAAAATGGCCTTAACATCTCAAAACATTTAAAATGACTCCTCCCTGTACATCTTAAAGCATGTCTTCCCTTTAAGTACTTAGCAGAGAACACCTGAGCCCATAGAGATTCCCCTTTTATTACATTCCAAGCCTGCTTTAGTCTAAAAGCACCTTGTATATCCTCAAACTTCCTCAAACCTAATCCCCCTTCCTCCTTAGGCAGAGTGATATTCCTCCAAGCCACCCAATGCCTCTTCTTACTACCCATTTTGCTAGACCAAATAAAGCTAGCAATAAATGAATTCAACTTCCTAATCACTCCTATGGGCAAATTTAAACAAGCAAGCAAGTGAATAGGAACAGCACATAAAGAAACCTGAGCCAGCAAAACCCTACCCATATTGGATAATATTTTAGCATACCATCCCTCCATCTTCTTCTTGAATTTCATTAATAAACTCTCAAAGTACCTATTCTTGGTTCTCCCCACAATTATAGGGCAACCCAAATAATCAAACAGGCACTGTTTAATTGGAATCCCAGCTAGACCAGTCAGCACATGCCTTCTTTCCATTGAAATATGCTTTGAACAAAACATAGAGCTTTTTTCAAGACTCACTCTTTGACCAGAACTCAACTCATAAACTTTCAGAAAATTCATTAAGTTTGTCAAAGATTTCTTGTACCCCCTGAGAAATACCAAGGTATCATCTGCAAAAAGCAGATGACTCACTAACACTGCCCCTCTGCCCAGATGAAAACCTTTCACCATACCATCTTGATACAATCTCTTCAAACCCCTACTCATAACCTCTTCAGCAAGAATAAAAAGACAAGGAGATATAGGGTCTCCTTGCCTTAATCCCCTGGAGGAAGGAAAGAACCCCCTCCTCACTCCATTAACACAAACAGAATAATATTGCTTAGCCAGACAATTAGCAATCAATTTCACAAACAAATCAGAAAAGCCAAATCTGGACAATGTGAGGAGCAAAAAATCCCATTCAAGCCTATCATAGGCCTTCATCATATCCAACTTCAAAACAATATTACCAGCTTCAACTTTTCTGTTCAAATCCCCCATAACCAACTGTGCTAAGGACACACATTCACCAATACACCTCCCACCAACAAATCCATGTTGTTCCAATGAAACCAAGGCAGGTAGAAAAGGAGCCAACCTTGTAGCCAGAAGTTTAGTAAAAATCTTGTATAAGAAATTACATAAACTAATAGGCCTAAAATCAGAGAAAGAATCAGGGTTAACTTTCTTGGGAATCAAAGCCAATAGAGTAGCATTAACTGATCTAGGCATCTCACCTCCCTTAAGAAAAAAATTAACTGCACCAACCAAGTCCTCTTTCAAAATCTCCCATGTCTCTTGAAAAAACTTCCCTGACATTCCATCAGCTCCAGGAGCACTATGAGAAGACATGGAAAAGACAATGTTTTTGACTTCTAGCACAGAAGCCTCCTTAACCAACTCTTGATTCATCTCAGTACTCACTAAGCAAGGAATCTCAGAAAATAATTCCTCTTTAATTTCATGTTGTTCAGATTTGTAAAGCTTAGTAAAGAACTCCTCAGCCACACCTCCAATTTCTTCATCAGAATACACCCATGCCCCCTGGTCATTTTTTATTCTATGCACCTTATTCCTTACTGCCTTTCCTTTTGCCAAGGCATGGTAAAATTTAGTGTTCTTCTCCCCTTCTACAGCCCATTTAATATTGGCCTTCTGCCTCCAATACACTTCCTCTAACCTCAAGATTCCATCCAATTCTTTCTGGACAGTATCCAAAGTCTGCAAATTAGACAAGGAGTCCTCCTGATCCACCAAAGCCTCTGCCCTTAATAGCTCATTCTCTTTCTCTTTTATCTTATCGAAGATATTACCAAACACTTCTTTATTCCATTTTTTCAAATGAAACTTCAAAAATTTAAGCTTTAGAAAAACATTTTCAATGAGATTTTCAGAATAATGCCCCTGCCAATGAGCAGCAATGCTACAACTTTAGAATTGATCACCCAAGTGCAGGTTGTGCGAAGTAATAAATTTCTCGGGAATCCGAGGTCGAACCACAGGGAATTATGAAAACAAGAAACAATCACACGAACAATAAAAGTAATTTGAAAGGAAAAAAGATTTGCTTGGAAAGTTGTTGATTGGAGAAAAATGATTTTTGTAATTAAAACAGTAATAAAATAAATACTAGAGCATCAGGTACTCTCTCTCAACTTCATACAATAATAGTTAAAGACTCAAAGCTTGACTTGAAACAGAAATTAAATGTCAGTTAATCCGATTAACAAATCAAGTGATAAATCCAAATGTTATAATCAAAAAACTACCAGGAACCTGAATAATCATTCAATCATATTATTTTATGAAATAATGTTAATCCTTCCAGCGTGGAATAACCAGTGATTTACACGCAGGGAAAATCAAGCAATCGATGTACGTGGCACAACAACTCAGGAGTTTATACAGCATAAACACTTTGCTAAAAGATTAGGGATTAAATTAACACAATAACATAAATCCTTAAGTACAAGAGTCAATAAAAATACCGTACTCCGTCGAGAGGTTTTCCCCTAGCCCTAGCTTAGCCTTCTAGCCAGACATGATGAACTAAAAATAAAAAGATGGAAAAAAGAATAAATAAAATAAATCCTAATCTAAAAATCCTCTCTCACTAGATGAGAGTCCTTATTTATAGTAAAATAAATCATAAGTACAGGTTGGAAGGAATTCCTTTCCCAAAAAGATGTCTTGTAAGGTTAAATCCCGTGCATAAATCTTGGAGTCCGCGGGTACATAATCTGTCCAGACTTCGAGCTTAGATTTCGCATATTTAGAGGTTGAATCACGAAATTTTCGTGAAATACACTTCTGTAGCCCTTGAAGTCTTCTTTCCAACCCCACAAAAATCGGGTAAAGCCGATATCAGAGTCAAAAGTTATAACCGAAATACTGAAGACGTGTCAAATCCTTATCTTCTAGGAAACTTTCCTAATCCAACTTTAAATGAGTTTTCTTCTAACTTGGACTCTTATAAGGATTAAAATGCTGATTTATCTTCAAGTCTTCCTATCTCAATCTTGACTCTTCAATCCTTATCAGTTATGATTCTTCCTCTAGTGATTGCTTCACTTGCATTATCCATTATTACTTTAAATCAATCAATTTACCTGCAAAATAAACCAAACAGCTAGAAAAATATCAAACTAGAAAATCAAGAAATTTAACACATTTAATCACAAATAATATGCAATTAACCAATCATTAAATATAATAAAATAACACTTTTGATGGTTAATCACACCCCCCAACCTGAATATTACTAGTCTCTAGTAATACATGTATCACAAAATCTAAAAACTAAAAAATAAAATAACCTAATAAAATAAAATACAAATCCACTTTCGTAGGACTCACGATTGCATTTAGCATATGCAACAAGCCTTTAAACCCCTAGGTTCCCCCTAGTGGACGAGTATAGTCTCGTGAAGGTTTCCAGAGATGATACCCACAAACATCAACCTGTAATCAAATATCTAAATAATAATTTTATAACACAAATTGCTACCACAATCTAAAAATTCTAAGATGCAAACTCTTTATAAGCACATGCAAAACAAAATATAGAACTATGCGCTATATAAATGTATGCACTTATCATATTCTCATATAAACTCGTGTGTAGTGTGAATTAACTATACCAAGTCAGTAATTTATCTGGTAATCACCTCTACAACTATCAACTATTCGTCTCAATGCCAAATCTCACTAGATAATTCACTCATAAAAGATTCTCTCAGATTATAGTGACTATTCCCTCAAATATCACATGTGAGAAAAAGATATTTAAGTCAAAACAAAATAATGCTCACATGTTCCATTAAAATAATTGTAATCCAAAAGAAATTGATTTGACATAATCTCATGACAGGAAATCAACACACAATAAATAAATAATCACCATTTTCTTCCTTATTCACACAAGTCATGCATCCATCAATACACTCTTGAGATCAAATAAGTCTTTATTTAAGGTTGTAATGGGGCCTTGGAATTAGGGTTTTGAAACGAATGATATTCAGGAATTCAAAAGACTATCCCGAGAGAACATGTACATTACACAACCAAACTTCTTTCCATAGTCTTTCACTCTCCATCCTTTAGAAGCACAATTTACATCACTTGCTCATTTTTTTTTCTTTTCAAACACATGCTTGCTATTTTTTTCTCTTTTTTTTTCAATATGTTTTTTTTCACAGCTAGACATATTGTCTTTCTTTTTTTTTTTTTAGCTTTTTTTTTTTTTTTCTTTTTTTTTTCAGCAAAACATCTAATGTCAATATTCACAAGTATGCAAAACTCTTTTTTTTTTCATCTTTTCTCAGCCAACATCTCTCAAATTACATAAACAATAAAAGTTCAATCTCGGGATAACCAAGGGTAAAAGATATTATTTTTTTTTTTTATTGGCTTAGTTATTATATGTTGGGCATAAGAAATAAATTTTTTATTTAAAGGCTCAATCATGGCTTCTAGGGATAATAATAATCAAAGAATAAGGATTAGGCTCAAATAATATCAAAGATGGCCTAAAATCATATCTCAAGAGCTTTTGATAACACACTTCTCATGCAAATAATTCAAAGTCAAGCAATCATTCACAATATTGGTATTAACCAAAACAAAAATAATGAGATTATTGAAGGAGATTAGCTGAATAAAAATATTTTTTATTGAGTAAATGTAAATAACCCTTCAAGAAAGATTGGATCAAAACTCACTAGGGTTTTTATGCATCTCCACTATATGTTTCAAGTTCTCAAGGTAAAATACCTAATAAATTTTCAACTTGGTAAAGTCTAAAGTGCACAAATTTTGAGTTTTTATAAGAACATGATATGAAATACAAAAATATAGAATAAAGTTCTATATAATGCTTAAACAGTTACAAATTTAAAGTTAAGCAAATTATTTCTATATTGTGGTATCAAATTATGCATAAAAATGTTATTTAAATATTTAATAACCAACAATTTTTTTTTTTTTATATATTTTTTTTTAGCAAAGTAAATAAACTAAAAAAATAAACTAGGAATTTTCACAACACAAGGCATACTCATACCCCCCCAACCTAAATCCAACATTGTCCTCAATGTAAAAATAAATATCTTATTGCTCAGTAAAAATAATGAATAAAGATCAAAGAGATAGGAATACCTGGTGCTGCAACAACTCAAAAACCTAAAAATAAAAGACTTGACAAAACTATAAATTAAATCAAATAGAAACAAAACTAAAATTAAAAATAAAATAAAATAAAATCAAACTACTATGTACAAATAAAAATAAAAGCTCACACTCAATCCGGCTTAAAGTCATATTTGAATATGCGACCATTCAATTTTATTGGATTAAAAATGTGGTGTCGAAGCAACTCTTTTAATCGAACTATCCACTCATATACCCAAAATATTATTAGAGTATGCAAGAAAAGGGAGATATATACATTTTTATGCAAATCTAACATTGAGATAGAAAATAGATTTTTATCAATTACAACACACAACTCAACTTTCATACCCTCACTAAGATTAGATATGTGAATGTCATTACTACTTGTTGATAATGAAAGGTCTTTGGGCTCATTAGCCTCTTGTGGAATAATAATGTCACTAAATTCTTCACTATCAAGAGTATTAATGGATTCATCCTCAGTTTGTAGTTCAGGAAAAGAATCACTCTCATATTGACTATTTTTAACCTCTTGTTTTTGTATCAATATATTGAGTATATCTTGTATCTCTTTAATATCTTGACTTGTTTGGGCATTGAAAGCTAGTTGGCTTTGCATAAATTCGTTAAGAATATTCTCCAAATTCTCTTCTTGTAGGTCATGGTAGGGTGGATATTGGGGAGGGTCTTGTGGAGATGTGACATATATAGGTAACTGATAATGTTCATTCCCCCAACCAAAATTGGGATAAAAAGTTTCAAAACAATGGTCGGGGTAAGGTTGAGACGAATTAGGTAAGACAATTGTCCCATTCCTCAAAATTTTTCGCGCAGTTGGAATTAAAGGGCAAACCTCAATGGGATGCCCATACACATCACAAAACACACATAGTTCCTCCATCAGGAAAAATCTTCACACCACATTAAAATAAATATAAAAATAAAAATTATGAAATATCTACCCTGAGGAAAAATAAAACAAATAATTAACAAATAAATAATAATAAAAAAAAGGACGAGATTACCGGATCTGTGACGAATCTCAAATCAAGCAAACCTCAATAGATGGCGATGTGTTCTTTGCCTTCAAACAATTCCCCGGCAACGGCGCCAAAAACTTGCTACAACTTTAGAATTGATCACCCAAGTGCAGGTTGTGCGAAGTAATAAATTTCTCGGGAATCCGAGGTCGAACCACAGGGAATTATGAAAACAAGAAACAATCACACGAACAATAAAAGTAATTTGAAAGGAAAAAAGATTTGCTTGGAAAGTTGTTGATTGGAGAAAAATGATTTTTGTAATTAAAACAGTAATAAAATAAATACTAGAGCATCAGGTACTCTCTCTCAACTTCATACAATAATAGTTAAAGACTCAAAGCTTGACTTGAAACAGAAATTAAATGTCAGTTAATCCGATTAACAAATCAAGTGATAAATCCAAATGTTATAATCAAAAAACTACCAGGAACCTGAATAATCATTCAATCATATTATTTTATGAAATAATGTTAATCCTTCCAGCGTGGAATAACCAGTGATTTACACGCAGGGAAAATCAAGCAATCGATGTACGTGGCACAACAACTCAGGAGTTTATACAGCATAAACACTTTGCTAAAAGATTAGGGATTAAATTAACACAATAACATAAATCCTTAAGTACAAGAGTCAATAAAAATACCGTACTCCGTCGAGAGGTTTTCCCCTAGCCCTAGCTTAGCCTTCTAGCCAGACATGATGAACTAAAAATAAAAAGATGGAAAAAAGAATAAATAAAATAAATCCTAATCTAAAAATCCTCTCTCACTAGATGAGAGTCCTTATTTATAGTAAAATAAATCATAAGTACAGGTTGGAAGGAATTCCTTTCCCAAAAAGATGTCTTGTAAGGTTAAATCCCGTGCATAAATCTTGGAGTCCGCGGGTACATAATCTGTCCAGACTTCGAGCTTAGATTTCGCATATTTAGAGGTTGAATCACGAAATTTTCGTGAAATACACTTCTGTAGCCCTTGAAGTCTTCTTTCCAACCCCACAAAAATCGGGTAAAGCCGATATCAGAGTCAAAAGTTATAACCGAAATACTGAAGACGTGTCAAATCCTTATCTTCTAGGAAACTTTCCTAATCCAACTTTAAATGAGTTTTCTTCTAACTTGGACTCTTATAAGGATTAAAATGCTGATTTATCTTCAAGTCTTCCTATCTCAATCTTGACTCTTCAATCCTTATCAGTTATGATTCTTCCTCTAGTGATTGCTTCACTTGCATTATCCATTATTACTTTAAATCAATCAATTTACCTGCAAAATAAACCAAACAGCTAGAAAAATATCAAACTAGAAAATCAAGAAATTTAACACATTTAATCACAAATAATATGCAATTAACCAATCATTAAATATAATAAAATAACACTTTTGATGGTTAATCAAGCAACTAAAGGTAAAAAGCATTTATCTTCTACCCACATATCCTGGAATTTAAAGTAAGATATCCTTTTCTGGTAAGAATCATGAATCTTGATAAGTAAAGGACAATGATCAGACCTTCCCCTAGCTAAATGAAGAACTTCAGATTTAGCAAAGGATAAAATCCAAGGAGCATTGAAAAAAAATCTATCCAATCTTTGCCACATTCTAGCTCCACCATGATGATTATTACACCATGTGTATCTGCTTCCCTCAAAACCTCCATCAATCAGACCAGCTGAATTCACAAAATCACCATACTCATCCATAGAAACACAAGATGGGAATGCACCTCCCCTCCTTTCCTCAGAACACAAAACAGCATTAAAGTCGCCTACCACCATCCAGGGCTTATTATCAATAATGGGCAAATTCAATAAATGATCCCACAATGGCCTTCTCAATATATGGTCACAACATGCATAGACCACAGAAACATAAACAGAGGCTGAACCCAAATAAGAAACCTCCACTGTTAAGACCTGCTCATGTTGAGCAATCATTTTAACTGAAATTCTGTTATCCCATAACAACCATATGTGTTTTTCAGCTAATTCATTAAAAACATAATGAGAAAGCCCTATACCAGTAGCAAAGCTAAGCAATTTATTCCTTCCCAATTTTGGCTCCAGAACAGCAACCATACATACATCATACAATCTTATTAACTTGTTTAACCTCCTCCTTTGGATTGCCTTATAATCTCCCCTTATATTCCAACATAAAAAATTAATCATATAAGAGGAGAAGAATTATTACCTCCAGACCTAGCTTTGGACAAGGCCTCTACTGAAGAAAACTCCACAGATGCAGAATCAGACTCCTCAGAATCTATCTCCTTATAATTTTGCCTTCTTCCCTTTACAACACTCTGAGAACTTTCTGTATCAGAAACATAACCTTTATCAGGTGGATCAGTTCTCCTTAACAAACCAGTATCATCATCCAAAGTTGCTCTAGCATCCACTCTTCTTACAAAATTATGATCAACAAAAAAAGAATCAGACAGTGTAGCTTGGTTGTTCACAGCACTAACTAACTGGTTATCCCTATCTTTACACAAATCAGAACTTCTTTGATTATTAAGGAATTCTATATTATCTTCCTCCTTATCATTCAAACGTTCAGAGGCCAAGATAACAATAGGAGTAGAAAGCAAAACCTCCAAATTATCCACAGTTCCAGCAACACACTCCACTCCACCATTCTCCTTACTCTTATCCTCCACTTGAAAGCCATTATTCTCCTTTTGCTGAACTCTCATATTTGATTCCAAATGAGTAGACTGAATGCCATCCCCAGTAAAATGGACATCATGCACCTCATTTCCTTGTGACTTATTAAGCTCAGTCTGAGCCAATTCATTTTCCAACTCCACTACCTCATCTACCTCATTCAAGACAGCAAAACTGTTCTCAACAACTGGATTTTGAACCACAGTTTTCTGCCTATATTCCTTCCTTGGTTTAGCTATCTGTACATCAGTGGCAATAGCTTTCCCCTTTCCATTCTTCCATACTTCATCATGGCCAGAACCATTCACAGAACCAGACACCTTCTCAGAAACACCAACCTCCACTTCTTTCTTCTTCCTCCTACACAGATTCTCATCATGCCCTTGCTTAAGACAAGAGGGACAGTATTTATAATCCTTCTCATAATTAATTCTCTGCCATCTCCCACTTGCACCTCCCATATCCAACCAAAATCTCTTGGGATTGCTAACCAGCAAGTTCATCTCCACACAGGCCCTGGCCACTCCAGGCCTAGATAGATTCAAAGTAGCATTGTCAATTACCAGAATTTTACCTATGGGACTCAAGATGTCTCTCAAGCTCTCTCTATTAAATAGATGCACAGGCAATCCTGGCAATGACACCCAAACAGGGACCATTGGAGGTTCAATTCCTGGGTGGAATTCCGGAAACCATTTGAAAAATCGAAATAGGAATCCCTCTATGTATGTAGTATCCTTAAGCCACACCTTCACATAATCCTCATATAGTTGAAATCTGATCAAGACATGTCTGGGGTCCAAAACTCCCACTGTAAACTCCCCTTTAAGTAACCATCTGGAATTGATAAACTCCTTAATCACACCTAACGATGGCCTACCGTATGCACATTTACCTATTAGAGTTTGGTGGAGTGACTTAGAAAGCTCCTGGGTTTCATTGGGGGACCAGTACATGCCTGGTTCCCCATTATTGTAAACAACTCTTTTAGATGGTTTTGCAACATTCGCAGAGGAGAGTGCAGCAGATGAGCTATTTGGATGAATAGGATGAGTATCATGAGAATTATGAGCACTCGACTGAGCTACTGGAAGCTGAAAACCTTGCTCAATTGAGCAGATCTGAGCATTTGCAGAAACAGAGTCGGTCAAAGGCATTTTAGAGCTCGAAGGGAGTTGGATGTTCAACGACGCCTGGGGGTTTACAATTACTCCACGAGTGCAATGACCAATCGAAGAAGCTACTGGGAGCTGAGATCCAAGCTCAGCCGAAGGGATCTGAGAATTTGGCAAAATCTGATCAGTTTGAGATTTCAAAGGAATTTGAAGATTTAATGAAGTATGGGGATTCAATATAAGAGCAGGAGGCATATGGTTGATTCTCTCATCACCAGCAAGAATGTCAGAAGGAATGATGTTCATTAGAGAAGAATGAGTGTGCAGGAATGATGATCATGCACACTCATTGGTGATGTAGCCCCTCAAACCTGATGAACTTGACCGGGCGTGGACCACATTGGTCTTGCTGGGTCTTTACAAGCTTGGACTCTTAATTAAGATTGAGCTTTCAACATGAATTAGGTCATTTGGGTCTGGTCCATCAAATAATAATAATAATAATCTTTGTTTTTGTCTATTTTTCAAGCAATGGTGCAATTGACAATTCCATTTATTTACTTGATTTAAATTATTTAAACAATGATTAGATTCGAACCATAACATCCACTTCTTAATAGTCACAACTAAATTGAAGTACCAGTCACCATTTTTGTGTATCGTGGTTGGTAAAATAGGATGATAAAGAAGGTTAATTGAGTATTTTTTTTGGAAGAACCAAGCCAACGATGCTTAGTAGATCTTTTCGAATAATTCGCTACACTGGGACTGAAACACGGCTCAAACTCCCAAAGGGAACAGCTGTGGGGAATCTTGGACAATAACCAAAAGTCCGATCCAGCAATCTCGCATGAATGAAGACGGACAATGTCGCTGGTAAAGTTCTTTCGTCTTTAGCGGGTCATACAAAGCAAGGGGCTAATCTATAGTTTTATTTGATGGAATTCGGAGCTTAAAGTCGTTGGGAGGTACAAATAGTGCTCCATGAACATAATGTTGTTGGAATTCTTAAACTAAAGACCAAAATCAACAACATTTTGCCAACAATTTCTTCGTCAACGATCACGAAAGTCAACATTTATTTTTTGCTACATATCTTGAATTCAAATTTTGACAACCTCTTAAAGTCAGATCATGAGATCATGAATATCCTAGTCCTGACGTGGATGATCTGTCTTTGACCAAACCGAAAAAGAGATTAAATAAAGTGCACGTAAACTAGCCGGTACACTTTTTACTATTAAACTAGCCCGAACACTTCTTACTATTAAACCCAAAATAAAAGGGTTAGGATTTTTGGCAAACCAAGCCTCCTTGATGTGGTTTCATACATGTTTTTGGCTGATTTCCACAACTGAACCTTTAAGGATTAAGCCTCTAAGCCAGGTCTGCCCTTTCCCAAAGAGGCCCAAAATTTTTAAGTAACGGGTTGAACCCAAAAGAGTTTGACCCGTTTATTCAAAAGTGAATTCGACCCTAAATAAAAATAGGCCACATATGACCTCAAAGCTCAACCACTTGGGTCAAATATTGTGCCTATCATGGGTCTCAAATGAGTCCATAGGCCGGGTTTTTTCACACGGGTTCTAGTGGATTTTTAAAAAGTCAGTATTTCAAGTTCAACTAGCATTTCTTATTCGACTGATCATGAACGCCAATACATCACAAAGAGTTGTTACCCAGAAACGAACAATTATTCATGGATTCATGTAAGTTTATGTTAATGCACATTCAATAACATGTGGAAAAGGATAATTGGGAGGTGTATTTAACTTAAATCTCCCGCACAAAAAGGTAATATAATAAGTAAATCTAAACATAGCACGGTTTATATGCGCAAATCCCAGTGTATATAAGACTTTATGCAAGAATTCATTTGTAAAAATCAAGCGGATGTTATAAACATGAAGATGTAACAATGTTTTTTTTGGTAATTTAAGTACAAATGTTTTGACATTAAAGAGAAAAAAACTATGAAATACTAAGGAAAACAATAACAACTAGATAGATTGTAATCATTGTACCTTGTACATAATAAAATTAAGAACAAGAGGCATTCATATACCTACTGCTCTGTTCTATTCATCTCCATAACTATTTCCTCCATGAACCAATCCTGTTATAAATCTTATAAATCCCAGTTTTCAGCTTCTTGGGCTTGTCTTTTCTCTCTCCATCCCTCCTCCTCTTCCACACATTCTTCTCCACAAAGTCTGCCAAGAAGGCCACCACAGAAGACCCTGTGACCTTTTTCGAGGCCGACGGAACCACCATTGATGCCTGGGAAAATTGGCTTGTCAGCTGTCTTGATCCTCCAAGGGATGGTATTGTCATAAAATGCTTCTCAATGTGATGGGTAAGTGAAACCAGTTCATATGAATCATACAAGGGGCTACCACAGTCCCAAATCTTCATGGTTTCTTCCTCTTCAACTTTTCTTTCATGGGACTCTTCCGTTCTTTTCATCTGGGTGGTGGAGTTTCTTGGAGTCTCAGGTTGAGATTGAAGAGAGTTTTGTGCAGAGACTGACATTTGTTATGAGGCCAAACACAGAGATTCTCCAAATTTAAGATGGTCATATCATGTAACATGGCACCTGCCTTTTTATTTAATTAGGCACACTTCTAAGTTAGGAAATTAATAGCTTAGAATTCCTAAAATGCCCATCATTTTGAAGGGTTGAACCTGTCTTTCTAGGGGACAAAATTGTCCTTTCACCAATGGATGAGTGTCCCCCCATACATTAAATCTAAGTTACTTGCCAAATCAGAGTCTAATGTTTGTTGAAGAAAATGACTGACTCTCCCATTTATTATTAATTGCCATAATAGAAAATGTGAGAATGATTAGCTCTACACTCATTCACTACACCATCTAAACCAGAATCTGCACATGAAAAATTCTTAAATTAATATCTATTTCTGTGGAAGAAAATAATTAGCTATGAATATCCCTAGATTACAAAAACTCCCTTTCAATTTTTTTCAAAAAATTGAAAGACTGTCTCGACAGTAAAATCTTGGATTTGTCCCTGCATATGTTGTGTGGTACAAGTTACCTAGAATAGTTTCATGAACTTCGAGATTGACATAAATGTCGATTGCGGTGAAATTGTAACACGAATTTGGATCCTGTCTAATACATTTTCTCTCAAGTTTTTCTTTGTAGATCACTTGTCATGAATTCTCATTGTGCACCTTCCATGTACACGATGAGTCTCTCATTAATGCACGATGTATAATTGACTAAGAAAAAGCTGAAAAAAAAAAGTATATTACAAAGGATTTCGATTCATTCTAAGCTTTGATCACCTAAGGTCATTGTGCATCAAGGTAGGATTGAGATCTTCTTCATTACTTTTTCGCACAATTTTACTCATTAGTAGATCACCCATCATTTATTCACGTAGGACCCATGTTTTATACGTGAACTCTTCACCTATATACGGTGAGTGATCTATCATTGAATGAAATTGCGTAAAAAAATAATGAAGAGAATCTAAATCCAACATAACGTGGATGGCAAGGTTAAAATGAATTTGCCCGGAGAAAGCAATTAAGTCAACCATAAAGATCGGAACCTAACCGAGAAATTGCATCAGCCTCAAATTGAAGATTTTGTACTAAGCTACTTGGTCATTTTTGGTATGTTTGTACCCCAACTGGGAAAAGCATAAAAAGGGACATATATAATAGGCTAGAGATAAAAACTGGTAATGGTATGGACCAAGGAAAGAAACAAACAATCACCCCCAATAACAAGTTAAATTTTCTTATTCTTTTTTTTTATTTGGTTCAACGGTCATGGGTGTTTCGACCAGTTTACGCACACTTCAATTAATTCTCTCTCATCCACTCATGGGTGTTCTGGCCAGTTTACGCACACCTCAATTAATCTTTCTCGATCCGATCAAAGAGAGGTCACCCACGCCAAGACTAGAGTATTTATGAGAGATAAAATCTCTCATGATCTGCCCCCAAGGAGTTGTTAAGATTCAAACTCAGGACTCGTCCATGTTACCACTCTAACCATCCCTTGGGGTTACCAAGACCTTTTATTTGTTTATGCAGTATCATAAAATATATATATCTATGATAGTCTTAAATGTCAATATTACCCTTTTAACCTAATAGAAATGATAAATAAACTGTTTCTCGATAACGATCTGTGATTGGAGACGTTTGTGTTATATTTGAAAACCATCGTGGTATGTCCGGATAATAAAACCAATATGTTATGAGGGGTCATTATCGTAAATCCATATGGATTAGTTGGGCCAATCAAAATGCCCAATCGTTCAAGAACTGGAATGGGCCAAGAGAAGTAGGCCCAAATACCAGCCTAGACTGCAGACCACCCTCTTGACCAACTTTTCTGTGGATGGCCCGGCCCATGCCACCCCTAAGATGATGTCACACCCGTGTGCCCTGTCAGACTCTAGATTAGATTAGTGGAGAACGACGTGGTTCTTATCAATATTTCAGTTGTATCAACGTCACCAAGCACCAACACACCGTTTATGTGGATATAAAGGTCACACACACTTAGACAATCGTTAGCCTATAAGGATTTTTCCGGTGGGTCATGAAATAGGAGTAGTCTACCGTATCGAATTTGTTTTTTGGAAAATTGTCAAAAGGTATACTATTTCATATTTATTTGTATAAAAATATCTTAATATAAAATATATGTATATAAATATTTTTGTGGTAAATGTTAGGTGAGGAGATACACTTTTATTGATTTTTAAATTCTTCTTTTACAGAATTGTCATTTTTCTTTATTAATGAGAGACAAATTTAGCAGTTATATTAGGGATTCAATTTTCTAAATTTATGGAATAGCATTTTTGAATTCAAATTATATATTTCTCTTTCATTCAATTGAAGTTATTCAAACATTCATTTTTATTCAAACATTCATATTTTTTCCACATTTGTATAATTTTTTTTATTTTTTTAATAAATCTTAATGAGGAATATATGTCTTCACCTTATATAATACCATTGGTTGTTATGGGTGTTTTTTTTCATGGATATTTTAAATTTAAATTTATATGTATGTTATTTGATGTGTTTATAAGTACCAATGGTACATGTCACATTGACACAGTGATACACGACAATGTTACAGTGCTACAAGCCAATGTCACACTGATACCAGCCTATGTCACATTGATACTAGTCAATGTTACACTGCTACAAACTAAATTCACACTATTATAAACCACTGTCACACTGTTACAAGTCAATGTCACACTGCATACATTCACATAACACATGTCACAATAAAATATCACAGTGACACAATACAACAAAAATTATATGACACACACATCATGAATAACTAAATCTAATATAAATAAGATTACATAGTATCACAAACAAACAAAAGAGGGCGAATTGTGTTTTGTGGGTGGAATTAAAGTTGCGATGAGGTGGTGATGTTAGTTGTGGTCTCGATCAAATAGTGTATGTGGGGTTAGAAGGTTTTGAGAATGGTGATGGCGGGTAAGATTTGTTGTAAGAATAAAGTTGTATATAGTCTCTTTGGTTTACAGGTAGTTGAGGGAAAAATAATAAATAAAATAAAAATGTTGGGAGAAATAACGTTTTTTTTTAGTTATCAACTTCTTTTCCAAAAATTTCAACGATCTCAACTGTTGTTCTTCTCCACAATGCACCTTTTATTTTTCAACGATTGATGCTCTGTGTGGTATTAACAGTTTGATGCCGATTTTTTCACTTCTTTATTGTGAAACCCTAAAAAAAACGATTCTAAATGATAATTTTCAAAGAATGGTGGTTTTGGGGAAGTTTTGTCATTTTCGTTTGAAGTTCACACAATCCGACGATAATGGTGGAACTATACATAACTGTTATCTCTTTCTTTCCTTCCAGAGGTGTCCTCACTTGTTTAGGAAAACTGTTCAATTTCTACAAAAAAAGAGTATTTTAGACTTTAGGTATGACGTGTACTTTTTTACTGATTTTTTTAATTGTGGTACTTTTTGTATAATATTTCTAATAAATGGTACCAGCCCCCTTAATTCCTTTTTTTTTTTAATAAATTAAGTAAGGGTCCATATTTTGGTGTATAAATTAATTTTAATCTTATCAAATTTTTAGTATAAAAAAAGGACATTTCATTTTCGAAAAAACTTGCATGTGGTCCCTGTGTTAGCGCGAATATTAAGAAATTGGTTAGTTACTAGTTTTTATTACTCATTTTGCCCTCATCACATGATTTCAACCTAAAGTATAGTTAATTTCTTCTTCTTCTTTTTTTGAGTTTTGTTATAAAGGTTTTTGCGGTGTTGTCTATCAGTTTTGAAGACATCTGATGATCTGTGTTTTAATGTACTTGTCTGACGATCTGTGTTTTAGTGTACCTATCTGACGATTATTGCGTACCTGTTATTTTTTATATTTTTTATTACGTACCTATTATTTTTTATTTTTTTTATTACATACCTGTTATTTTTTGGCTCGAAAATATATATATTTTTAATTACGTACCTATTTTTTTTTAGTGTATATGTCTTACGATTTATGTTTATGAAAAAAAATATACATTATGATGACGTAATTTTTTTAGAATAGGTGTTTAAATTAGGTGATAACATTGTCGTTATTTTTTATAATTGTAAAGGCCATTAGTTACGTTCATTAACTTGATTTTTCAATAAGGATCTAAACCAAAAGAAAATTAGCGAGTGGATTTTTTTTTGGAATCCTATTGGGCCTAAGGGCCGGCCTTCAAATCTCTCTTTTTTTTTTTTTTTTTGATATAGTATCCGTATTTGTAAGTTTTGTGAGTTTTTTTTTTTACAAAATTTAAAGAACATTTATAATTTTGGGGGGTCAATTATAATTTTGGAGAAACTTCACTCCACCTCATTTGGTATACACCAAATGCACTTTACCTTCCTAATATTTAAAAACCTCTGCATAATCCTTAAGCTGTTTTTGGATTAAAATGCAATGTCACATTTTTCATCCAACTTCACAGGAGGTGTGTTCCACGCGCACGATCTGAGAGTTAATTCTGTCAAAAAAAAAATTTGAAACTACAAAAATAACCTTGTCTTCTTCTTTGAACCAATCTCTCAGGTTTTCTCTCTCTCTCACACACCCACCCACCCACACACACACGTACAACACAGAATACACACAGTCTCTCTCTCTCTCTCACACACAGCACACACATAGAACACAAACTTGAGTTTATTTCCAAAATACAGCTCTTTTCAAACATATTTATCGATATACGACAGTTTTGAACTTATTTATCAATTTACGGCACTTTTTGAAAGCGAAATCAACAAATCCGCTTTTAACAATAAAAACGGAATTATCAACCCCGCTTTTGGTGAGGCAAAAAAAAAATTTAGAAAGCGTAATCAAGGAATACGCTTTCTCACGCCAACACACTGGACATCTTCCCTTCTCTTCCTGAGCCTCAAGCAATGCACTCTGGCATCACACTGGTCGCGTCTCCCCTATCGACTTGGTAGACAACACCGTCCAAGAAATCACTAAACACTCCCTGATCCGTACAACAAATACACAGTCAAGGTTTACGAATTCCCCAAAATTGCCCTCATCGGAGGGTTCTGAGAATACCAATAATGGTGTGAAAGAGGAGGGTAGCTCGAGGATTTTTGACGTGAGGCTGAATTTGAAGGGAAAGAATGGTGGGTCTTTGGTTTTGGAGTTGAATTCTGTGGTTTTAAGTTCAAATTGTTCGGTTTTTGCAGACTTGATTACGGATTATGGGAAGGGTTCGATTGGTTCGGCTGCAAGTTTGTGTAGAATTGAGGTTCCTAAAGTGGAAAATTTGAATGTGTTTCGGGAGACTATCGAGCTGACTCACTGCATGTACCGATAAAAAAAAGCCCCAAATCTCCATTGTTGCAAGAACATGATTTGTTGTGGGAAGAGGAAGAGTTGTCTTCTTTGTTCTCAAAAGAACAGAAAAATCCTCTATATAATAGCTTTCAAACCGACCCATCATTGGCTGAGGCTCACCAAAAAAGAATCCATGGAAGTCGTCACCAAAAGAGCAGTGGAAGTCGAAGACCGTCAAAAGCGTGTTTATTTCACAAAAAAGTAAAAAGCGTGTTTATTAAACACGTTTTTCTCATTGTCCAAATTTTTTTTCCTTATTGAATCCGCTTTCTATTAAAAGCGGACTTATTGAATACGCTTTTTAACAAAAGCGGGGTTATTGAATCTGCTTTCTATTAAAAAGCGAACTTATTGAATCCGCTTTCAAAAAGTGCCGTAATTTGGTAAATAAATTCAAAAGTGCCGTATTTTGGTAAATTTGTTTGAAAAGTGCGGCATTTTGGTAATAGATTCACACAAATTTTACACAAAACACACGCAATCTCTCTCTCTCTCTCTCTTTCCCTCTCTCTCTCTCACATACACACGCAGAGAACACAAACTTACGCAGAACACACACACCCACCCACACACATACCCCCCCCCCCCCACACACAGCGATTTTGGTTTGGTTTTGGTTTCGATTTTGATTCATTTTTTGGTTCGTTTCTATTTTTGGTTTGATTTTGATTTTTTGTTTAGTTGGTTCAATTCCAATTTCGATTCTTGCTTCCTATTTTGCTTTTAGGTTTTGTGGATTGATTTCTGGGTTTTTATATTGGGTTTTGTGGCGGTGATTTATGTACAAAATGGTAGGGGAATGGTGGTGGTGGCTGAAATTGGGTTTAGCTTGGTGGTTCCGCTATACAATCGGAGAGAGAGAGAGAGAGAGAGAGAGAGAGAGAGAGAGAGAGAGAGAGAGAGAGAGAGAGAGAGAGAGAGAGAGAGAGAGGGGAGGTAGCATAAATGTTGTGTTTGCCGGAGAAGAAAGGAGGAGATAAGTGGGGGTATTAAAGTCATTTTAATCTTTCCGTTAATAGTGTTAGAATTGTATTTTAGTCCACAAATGGCGTGAGGGTTAAGCAGAAGATTTTAAATGTTAGGGAAGTACAACGGGAAAAAATGAAATTTGTCCTATAATTTTTTAGGATCACTACCTTAAAAGTTGTAATTTTTTTTTGTTCTAAACAAAGCTCAAAACTTAAATTTTAATTCACAAAATTTGTAAATTTTGACGGTACGGTACCTGAATTAAATTTGAAAGTCGGACTATTCACAGATAACTCCCGAATCTAACTAATACCTATTGTTATCGGGTAATTACAAATATCCGCCTAACCAATACCTATGGTTATCGGGTAATTACAAATATCCGCCCTAGGCTTTTCTTATTGGCTGGATAAAATCCCAGTTAGGCCACGATTTTTGGAGCATACTCCATGTCATATCTCACAACGGTAGGAAGAACCTGAAGAATTGTACCAAACTGAAATATATTATTCATGGTTACTAGCCAAAACAGACCTAAAACAGACTTGCCATTTGAAATGATCAAACAAGATTTTCCTAAATTTCAACTAAAAGCAGTGCTAAAGTAGCTCTTGACAACATTGTTACATAGTATCTGCAAGACTGCACTATTAGTTGGACCGACACACCGCGGCGTTTTGAACTGGCTAACAGCAGCTCCTAATCCTACATAATGGTCTAAAATCTTATGGAAGGTTCCTCTCTTGACAACTCGGAGCTCAAGTTCCCCAATAGCATTGACCTTGCGGGAGCTTACGTAGCCTACATCAACGAATGATCGATCCAAACAGTTGCAGCATTCCTGCAGAACCTCCTCACTAGCTTTGCCACTGAGCTCCCAGAAGATGACATAGTGGCCAGGATCTGTGGACATATCAACACGACTAGTGAAATCAACAATTTCCAGCTTTTCTTCAGCTAAGAGATTGGCTGCTGCTTCCACAGATAACTGTAAATCTCTCTCTGTGTTCTTGTCAATGTTAATGGTGAGCAGAAGATTTCTTCTGCAAACAAAGCGGAGCTCTGGGGTGGAGTTGTGGAAGCCCATAACCTTAACCACATCCCCTAGCCTATATCGATACAAACCTGCAAAACAATTTAAACAGGTTATAACGTGCAAGTAATTGCAAAAACACAGTAGTATTTATCAGGTTATTTCCAAGTTGAGCAAAATTATGATGGTATAGGAAGTGAAGTAATCACTGTCTTTGTTCGTTTTTTCAAAATACACCCATACTCACCTATCCAAGAAATGGGTCTCCAAGGGCTACAAACACCACAAGAAGACCAAAAGACTTGACTCTTTTATTTGTGATGTAACCTTATTATCTAACTTTACTTTGTTCCCCTAATCAATGAGGGCAGTTTCAGTTTGTTTTGATTTTTCTGTTTCACAACAAGATACACATACCTATCCAAGAAAAAGAATCAAAAGCTTACACCCACTACAACACCAGCAAAAGGTCTAGCCTTTGAAGGTATCAAAATTTACAATAGGGATCAGGCAATTACGCTAGGTTGGCTATCTTTAGTCTGAAAGGATTTTTGTAAAGCGGATACATTGAAATTCAAGAGTGTAATGCAACGTTTTAGAAGTGGATCACATAACAACCTGCCAATAATTTACAAGTCTACTAAAGAGATTCCCTCGCCATTGGTAGGGACCCGACATGGCACAAGGTCAGAAGGTGCCATAAGGCTTGAGTTCAAAATGGTGAGTCGCCTACCACATGAAATATTCCAACCTGGCAACTTTAGTCATTATTTGACACCAAATAGATATTTAATATAAATGCATCTTTTCAGACATGAATATATTTCTAACCATGTGGATTCAATGTTTGCAGGTATGCATAGGTGAATATGTAGGGACATACTCACATTATATGTAATGTGTGCAAATGGGTCGTTGTAAAAAAATGTAAAAGACAAGTCCAATACTTAAAAAGACAAGACTAATCCACGTAGTCCTCCACTTTATTAGTGGAATTTAAACTCATTATGAAAGACGGACTTGTATAATGCGGTCTAAATAGCCTTTTTCCTGATGATAGATGGATAAATTATTGAAAAGTGCCCCTGGAACATTTACCTAAACCACACTTGTCTTTAATAAGCAACATGGTTATGCATGTTCCCCATTGTCAATGCCAAGAAAATGCGTCAGCTAACATATACACACATGTATAAAGATGAATGCACACTTATAATATAATAGCTTAAGAATTCTTTCTGTGCTTTTCACAAAGTTATAGCAGATCGTAGTTATCTGTTTTCTTCTCATATCAGTGTTTTCATCGATAGTTCTCTGTACAAAAACTATAATGGGCATCTCAAAAGATGTATATGATTCTACCGCCTGTAATGGCGTGAAAGAAGCACAAATGGCTGCTGTAATAGACCAACAACAAGAAGAGCCATCTTCTTCACAGTTACAAGTCATTTTCTCATTGCTTTGGTTCTCTCATTTTCTCATCAGCTAACTTGTAGAAAAATTGTATGAAAAGTGTAAATTTCCTAACGACTTCAACAAATAAAAAGCCCAAATAGCAAGAATGTGACTAGAAACTCAGAAGTATTATTCAAACTAAAGCCTTAACAACTCAGTCTAGAGAACAAATTTACTTCTATACGTAATTTCATACACATACAAGAACATAGATACAAAAATGTAAGCAACTATAATTAAACCTTCAATTATAGTAAATCAATATTATATTATGATTCTTTAATGTAATGGGATGCACATGGTACCAAAAAATAACGTATAGTAAGTGGGCTAACATTGTATTTGTGTCTGTATCTCCCAAGAAATAGTCAACTCTATGCGATCATACAAAATATGGAAACGATGTCTTACGCAAAATACAAATGGAGACGGGTCATCTGAATTAAAGTGATCAGAGTTTCCTATTATAGTGCCACAAATAGAGGAGAGGACATAAAAGATGGCACCTACCCCTGTTAAGAGCTTCAAACGGGGATCTCATATAAGAAGGCCAACCAAAAATTGTGCCATGATCAAGGCAAATTTATAACAACATTAATTAAATTTTTTTTGAAAGCTTTTACCTTGGCCAACTGGTTTTTTCATATGACCTAGTTCATAAAGAATCTCATTTGTAATACTACAGTGGAACACCCTTCAGAAAAAAGTGAAAAAAAAAAAGCAGTATAGATGAGGAGCGAGGATAGTAGTTGGTCTCCCTCAATGTGACACCCACACAGACATTGTGACCATTTAAGGGAAGTCCCTAACAACCACTAAACGGACCACACCAAGGAAGCCTAGATCTATGAAAACCATCACTCAATGTTGCGATCTATTGAATTATGGAGAGTGGAAGCAAACCTACAGATTGTGCAGATGTAGGAAGTGAGAATAGTCATCATGAATTATAAAGAATTCACATCCCTGATACTTAAAAGTTCTAGTACCTGCAAAGTTGGTGACCACTATCTCATACTCTTCACCAATTTTGACTTCAGTCAGACCCACTGGCATGGACTCATTTTCCTTTAGCTCCTGACCCTGGCCATTCTCCCTTAAAGGAATAAACTCAAAATAGCCAATATGAGGAAGCACTGCAAAAGTGGCTAACTCAGGAGGCAATTTTGGGTTAACATTTGCTCCAACCCACCCTTCAGAAGCCCCGTAATCTGCACTCAGCAGGGGTACCTCTCCAGCATAGTGCCTTAGCTTTTTCAAATAGGGTTCCATTGAACCAGTCATGATCCCATATATGTACTTCACATTGGGAAATAACTCGGGTATTAGACCGTACCAACTACTTAATCCCACGCACCTTTTGTGGATAAAATTAGCCAGTTCGGGGTTTGGCTTTAGCAGCTTCGACATAGCTGTCCGGAGAGATGGCACCGTAACCCGGCCAGTTAGGACCCCATCATGGATGTCAGTACAGAGATCTTCCCAAATTTGTTCAAAGGTTCGAAAAGCATGGACAATGCTGTGGGCAAATGCGGAGGAAACAACTTCAACTTCATCCCAATAAATAAGTCCACACAGAAGATGGCAGTATAATGATTGGTGGAAATCAGGGCCAAATATCACTTCATCGGGACTACAACATGGGGTCTGCATTGCTTTCATTGTCTTCTTGTATTGCAAACTACGATACACATTCGTAGTTGCAGTTCCCGCTGCCAGACCCCCTTTTGTTCTGAACTGCTTGCTGCTGTAGATAAAATTCAAGGCTTTGCCATTGCCAATTGGAAATTCTCTGCAGAAAAAAGTTCTTCACATAAGCAGATAACTAACAGAGACCATGTAAAAAGACAAAGACATTTGGACTCTAAAATGAAGGAAATGTACAAAGTCAGTTCCAAAAAGTACGAGGAAAGAAGGTTAGGTGGCATTTTTTGTTTGTCATCCCCTAACACCTGCTTAACTTTCTCTATTCTATCCATTTGCATGTCCAATAAAAGACCCAAAGAAATTAGTAGCAATAAAAAAGGTCACTAATCAACTGTCTAATTTCCACACGAAGATGTATCAATAGTGAAATCATCTAATCATTCATAATACTAACAATTCAGAAATTCAAGCGAATGTTGTTAGCTAGTGCCTCGCTAGAGAGCATTAATAAAATTGAATTTCCTCTACAGGGGGAAAAAGGAGAGAAGAATTTAGGTGGATACGCTAAAGATTGACATCTGCAGCAATTGACAACTCATGACTAGTAAATTTGCTAAACGCTGGGAAATAAGTCTGGTGACTCCCTGCAAAAGGACATCCCCAAGTGGATACGCTAAAGATTGACATCTGCAGCAATTGACAACTCATAACTAGTAAATTTGCTAAACACTGGGAAATAAGTCTGGTGACTCCCTGCAAAAGGACATCCCCCAAAAAGGACCAAAAATAATTAAGGAGAATGAATCTTTGTAACAAATATGAGAAAATCATATATGATTCCAATCCAGAAGCTAATGTCTAAGGTAAACATAGGACAAAAGGATTTTTTCAAGACTATAAAATGGTTACTGCAATACACAACCATAGAGTACCTGTTTCTAAATGCGAAAGATGTCTTAAATATCTGCATTGTGGATTCCGTCAATTGGTTATTAAAAGGGACAAACTTTGGCTTCCCCTGAGTAGTACCAGAACTGCCAAAAAAATTCATTAACACTTTGAATATAAAACTCAAAGATAGGAGAAACAAATAAAATGATCTAAAAGTACCTTAATGAGATACATGTTATTGGTGTTCCGGTGAGAATGGGGGAAGAATCACCATCCACAATTCGCTGGATGTAAGGTTCCAAATCCTTGTGAGTGACAAGAGGAATACAAGCCTCGAAACTCACGGGGTCCATTCTTCCATTAAGACCCCAATTCTGCAAATACTCTGTCCCTCCATTTTCTTCCAAAATCCTGCGAAGGGTCTCTCGTTGAACTGTCTCAGCATCCTTTGTCAGTGCCTCAAATTCTTCAATGACTTCATTGGTGTTGAATTTTTCGTCCATCTTCTCTAACATGGTTACTGACCTTTAACAAATGCACCAATTACAACAAATTCCAAAAAGTATCAGTTTCCCCCAAAGTGAAATGTAATACATAAAGCAATTAAAAAAAAAAGTGAAAAATTCCCCAAAAATACAGTCGGAAAAAGACTATACTACAGTTATATTTGTGTTTTACCCCTGCTTTTGGCAACTTTAATACAGTTACTTCTCGACAAAACAAAAGCAAGAATGAAAATGACCAAGTCCAATGAAACTGAAATGAAATCTAACTAAGTTCAATGAAACTGAAATGGAATCTGACAAACTACTTCGTCTTTTTGTCGAGTACTTAAAATGCCAACAGAAGCACGCTTTCTCACCTGAGAAAGGAAGTCAATGTTTCATAGGAACCACAAAAAATGAAAAGAATAACGTCACAGAAGATAAGAACCAATTCCTAGACAGAGGTATCCAGTATTTTCACAGTCCCAATTCTAAGGATGAACACTAGGTCTTTCACAGGAATCGACTTAACAATCCCTAAGAGCCGAAACAATAATATAATACCCCTCAATTATAGTAAACAAGCCTTAAGATTTCAAAATTTTAGCCAAATTAAGATCGAGTATGGATATATATACACACGAATTCACACCAAAAAGGAGTTCTCGAGGAAGGTAGAAATTATAAAATTGAAAAAGAATCACCGATCAAAAGCCTGTGTTAGAGAAACGGAAAGACAGAAAGATAACAACTTACACAAAAGTTCAAATTATTAACTCAAAACTCTCAAGTTCAATATCACAAAACCATACGGTAATTCGCACGAATCCCTAACTCGGATAGTACGCATATACAGAATCCTGTAAAACACATCTGACATCCATATATACACATAGATTACATGGAGAGAGAGAGAGAGAGAGAGAGAGAGAGAGAGAGATTGACGATTACAATGGAGTAGGTAGAACCTGACTCTGGCAACGAGACTTTCTATGTGACGATCTGAGGAGGTCTCCAACTGGAAGACACTCAGAAGAGCGGATATATATATAGAGAGAGAGAGAGAGAGGGGGGAGAGAGAGAGTAATTGAATTATGCAGACTTGGATGCTAGCTTGAGGTCGAAAACTAGACTATAAGGTAACAAGTGGGAAGTGAGACAAAGTTGGGTGCTTTCTGTCTCGATTATGCAAAACGCATATGTGCGTGAGAAACAGTGACCTTTTGGAAGAGAGAGAGAGAGAGATCCTCTTCTCTTCAGGGTTGGAAGATTGAAGATTGAAGATTGGGGAGTGATGGAAGATTCTCAGAGGATTTGGATATATATATATAGATATAGGCATAGCAAGCGATTTAGGCTGTACGGAAATGAGACGCCGTCCATAGAACGGGCCGCAATAGAACTTTACCCAAAAATAGCCATGTTACGATTCACTAATTACTAGAAAGAAAAAATATTATTTCAAATTAATTTGTTGATATTATTTATTGATAATCCAATCCATCATAGCTACTAGTATAAAAATATAACACGGCGGTACAACACGAACACGATACGAAGTTTGGGTTTTCATTAAACTTCATTTCGTAAATGAATGGACCCGATACGACACGATTAATAAATGAATCGAATATGTCAATCACAAAAAATACACAACACAACTTGTTTATATATCAGTTATACACAATTTATACATGACATGACTCGTCAGATACGAATTAATAAATAAATTAAGTATGAGTGAAATATTTTTTAACACGAATCCTCTTTACTCAACACAATTGTCAAGCTAATTATAATTATTGAATTAATAATAAATTTTAATTAATAATAAATTTTAATTAATATTAAAAAATTCACTATTAATTCAATAATTGTGATTCATTAAGTTAATAAATTAAGTCAAATAATTTTATTTTTTTTTGTGGGAAAGGTTAGTCCAAATAATCTTGTTGGTCTTAAAAATGGGAATTTGGGAGATTCATTGGAACATGGTAAATTTCGGCAATAGCAACTTTAACAAGAAAATGGGCTTCTAAAGGATAAAGTGTAATTTTTAGCTAGTGATTGTCATTTTGTGTGTACCAGGTGTTGGATAAAGTGAGAAACTTGTGTGTTAATTGTGTATGTTTATGTTCCAAAAAATGGGTGGCCTAAATACCCAAATTAGAGGTGGAGCAACCCAAATAAAAATTAAAGTTTTTGAGTCTAGTGAGAGTAGGCTTGTCAAAATTTAATATGATTAGATCACCAAACCGAAGCAATATGAAAGTAGTGGATTTGAGTTTGAACTCTTGAAATCGCATAATAATTGAGTCATCTTTAGTAGAGTATCTTAACTCGTTTATTACCTGATTACCCATTTAATAAATTAATACATCACTCGATTGTCTGTTTACCACGCGATTACATGTTATTATCTAATTATTTGTTTAATAGATGATCCAATTTGTTGTAAAATTAGGACTTTATATTAAGATTTTTGTGTATTGTACAATTTGTGGGTAACTTAGAGTCGCGCGGTAATCCACTAAACACGATTCTCAGACCTAACTAAAAGTATCGCGCCTCTCCTTTTCATATTACTATGATTTAGGTTATTTTTTTGGTACCGTAATTGAACCCATAAATTGAATATTAACTTCTTCTTTAAGTATATAATTTACCTTAACACCATTAATGAATCCCTAGCACCATACACATGTTGTCTATCATAAAAAGGAATTGAGAAAACATATATTTGTAGTGATCAGAATCCATTAAGTAATAACTGATTCTTATGGGGTATAGTTTGACCTCAAATGAATTTTAACTAATTCTGATTTAGCTATAAATTTCAAAATGGTATCGAATTTGATACCGCAATTGTTTCTAAACATTTATTCTTTAACACCAAGATAGGATAATTGAAATTGATAACTCAAGTGGTAACAAATACGAGTTGTAAACTCAGACGTTTTGAGTTCGAATTTTGACAATCCCTTAGGATTAGACCATGAGGGAATCCCTCATGAATACTCTAATTCCGTCGTGGATAAAATTAGTCAAAATATGCATAAGCCGATATCCTAACCCTTTAAAATTAGTCAAAGTATGCAGCCAAAAAATCGTGCCAAGGTAGGCATGAATATTTCAACAAACTTAAGTACTGTTAAGAAAAAAAAATTGAGGATGGGCATGTGCCCCGCTGGACATATGTTGGCTCCGCCCATGTATATATATGTGTGTGTGTGTGCGCGTACGTGGTGATTTTTGCACAATAAAGGAAAATGACAGATCTTTCCTTTGGTGAATACGAGATTTACCTGAAAGTCGAAGATCTCGACGCAACAGGTAGTGAGAAAGATCGTAAGGAGTGGTGATGAATTGCTTTTTCAGTTGTTCGCGCAATTCCGGCGAGTCGAGAAGAAATCTGTCACTCAAAAAATAGAGTTAGAAGGGCGCCAGAGTGTTTTACGGCGTAACCCCTCTGACGGTTAAGTCAGTATGTGTGAGAGGGGTGAAAACACTATTGTGTTGCTGAGTGAGGTTTTGCGTGTCTTTACTTTGAACTTTATAGAGTTACTTATACCTCCCTAGAAGTGATCATTACTGACAAGTGGACCCCTTGAAGAAGAGGTCCCCCATTAGCCTATTTGGAAGGCAGTGGGCAGTGCTCAGCCCTTGGACAGAGCACATTCCATCTTGCGTGAAAGAGGCTCATGCATTAAATGATCAGACTCCCGAGCACTTAATGCTCTTTATTCTAGGCTTTCCAAACATTTACTACGTCCCATCCTTTTGAGGGATTGGTCAATGCTCGACTGTAATGGTTGCGCACGAGTGAGGGCATCTTTGTCTATTGGCCCTTGCTTATGTACTCTTTGCCACGTGTAACATCGTCATCGAGTGTGGGTCTGTCTCCTCTACCATTCTGACTGTTTTGGGAAGACAATTCAATGATTATTGACCAAATTTAACTCCAAGTAACGATAGTCGTCATTCTAACACCTCTGCTTCGGGATCCTGGAGCCGAGATGACGTGTCTACAAATAGACCTCGGGGGAGTCAATCAAGCCGAGGACACAAGTCGCTATCTAGACACCCCGAGGTGTCGTAGTCGAGGACACGTGTCATTCGTAGGTACTCTGCAGAACCCTTTGTGCCGAGGACGAGTGTCACTAGCAGATGGCGTCGAGAGAACTTTGGTACCGAAGGCACGTGTCCAACACGGATGGGTCCGAGAGGACTTTAGTGCCGAGGACAAGTGTCTTAATAATAGTGTTCCAAGGGACCATCATGCCGAGGACACATGTCGCAACTCAAGCATTCCGAAGACTTTTGTGTCGAGGACATGTGTTGGTTTCTACTGATGTCTTAGAAATATCCCATCAATATATATTGAACATATTCTTTACCCCATATGGTCCACAGTGTAAAGGATGATATTCATATATTTGGTATCAATTCAAAGAAACCCACAGAAAAGATTTTGGGGGTTCACCAAATGATTGAACATAGAAATAAAGTGGGTGGAGTTGAACCATTGCAGGCGAATTTTAACGTTATATGGCCAAACTAGAACACTTTGGGTAGTATTTCAGTATCAGCCTTACATTTTTTATTCCATCAGAATATGACAAGTGAAAAGTCATCTTATTTACGATTGAAAATAATTTTTTCGGTATCATAGTCGGATCTCTATTCCCTTTTTAATTTTACTGCATCACATGCTGGGTGGTATTTTTGGTGTGTTTGAAGTTAGCGGTCAGTCAAATGACCATTATCCTTGCTTAAGCCTGTCAATCGTGTTGGGTAAGATAACTTCGTGTCAAGTTTTAACGGGTTCGTGTAAAAAATCACTTCACACATACCCGATTCGTTTATTAATTTGTGTTTAACGAATCGTATCATATTAGATTCATGTCGTGTATAAACTATGTATAATTGGTACATAAACAAATCGTGTCATGTATTTCTTCTGATTAACTTCATACATACCCAATTCGTTTATTAATCGTGTTGTATCGGGTTCACTCGTTTATTAAATTAGTGGCTTAAAGAAGACCTAAATCCTCTAATCCCGTGTCATATTAACGAATCATGTTATATTTTAACACTTTTATCCTCATTGTTAGACCTTAAAATCGTAGATTCGAATCTCATCGTCCTTATCTCTATAATAGTGTGGGAGAAAAAAAACAAAGTATTTTTGGTATGTGCTCATGGGGACCATTATGGAATCTCACGTGAAAAATGTTGTCATAGGGACATCTACAGATCTACTTTTTCAAGTCAACAAAATAGAAATCCAAAACCACATATCACTATATGCCTCTAGTTGATCTTGTGCTTGTTTGGTTTTTTCAATGAATTTTTGTTTCTTGTGATCAAATTGTTGATCTTGAAAGCAACGATTAGCGAGATTTTTAAATTCTCTTGATTACACTTTCAATAAATTATATTTATATTACTCTAGGGATTCTTATCCCATTCTATTTCAATGGCTCAACTAGTTATCAATGGCGAAAACTCAAAAATTCATGATTTCTCAAAAGAATTGTATGTCGCCCAAGTATTTTTTTGGAATTGAAAAAAAGAAGCGATTTTTCGCACAACTTGCTCATAGTGCAAGGTCCTGCTGGTATATTGTAGAAAAAATAGTTGAATATCTATTTGGTACTTAAACTATACTATTTGTGTTAATCAATCCCTTGAACTATGTTTTGTATCAATTTAGCTCCTGAACTATATCATTTGTTTTCATGTGCCCTTCAATCCAAATTTGCGGTTAACTTAGACGAAATTCTTCATATGTGCATAACGTGAGTCCGGGATTAAAGTATAATTTAGGAGTCGCGTGATATGCACGTGAGGAATTCCGTCAAACTTAATAATAAATTTGGACTGAAGAGTCATATTGACACAAATTGTAGTTCAGACTTCAGAGACTTGATTGACACAAACAATATAATTCATAGGTCAAATAGATAGTTAACTCTGTGAAAAATTACCAATAAGTCATATTTTTCTCTAAAAAATATTAAGTCTTATTATATTTATCTTAAGATAATTAAGTCATATTTTTGATAATTTATTCTCAAGAAGTCATAAATTCCATCAATAATATATTTTGTTCCAATTTTATAATTCCTATCAACATAATTAATCTTTTAAAATTATAATTAGCAATAAAGACTTATAGAAATGATACGTCATACAACTTTGTCTTCTCTTATATTCAACTTTCTTAAATATACACATTTTAACTCACCTAACTATTAAATCTCAACTATAAAGACATATAATTATATAAATTAACAATGTAAAAAAAATAATCTTTCAATGCAATCTTTAAGAAAAAGTTCATCTAATTACAATTTTTTTTAATTCTCCTTCCACATTTTGAATTAATTAGAAAAGAATTACTGTTTTAAGGCATGAAAAATAAAAAATTTAAACATTCACAATCTCATATGACAGGAGTGCACTTATTGCCTTGCAGTGTTGGTTCCAACTATAACACCAAAAACTAATTTTTTTATATCATTTTTTTTTTCATTCGATTAAACTATGTCACGATTTTTTATTTTTTTTATTTTATAACACTTTATTTTATTTGTAATTATAAATAAATCAAACCAAAATTTACGATTGTGGATCAATTTTGATACAATACTATTTATACCTAAAAATAACAAAATCTGAAGGTGACACGTGAAAATAATCTGACAGTCATAAAAAAATCTGTGAGAGTTCATACTTAACAAAGTGATTAAGGAAGTAAGACTCTAAGAATCTTGAAAAGTGGAAAAACATGATATCATGAACCGCCAGTTAGAGACGGTTCAATAAACGTGTGTAGACTCTGAACACCTCGAAAGAAAAGACAATGATTACAGTCATGACTAAAAAAGATAATTTTAACGGTTAAAGATCATTCCTATGAATAACAAGGGCAAAGATACATAGAAGGGATCTACGATCAAACATAACAAACTTTATACATAGTCAACTTCTCTCCTACTTATGTCTTTTCACTTTCCAGCAACTTTATTTCTACTCGTAACTCATCACTCCGGTAATCTTTACTGTTTTTATTTAATGTTAAGTACAGTAATCTTTTCATCTTCTAAGCTTAGTTTATCTGCTACTTTACATTCTAGTTTTTTTTTTGACTTTCCGGTCCATTACGTTACAAATTAAAAAATTATTTAAAATCTTTAATCCCGAAGCCATAGAAAAAAACTTGGAGGTAGTACTGTGGCCATATCCTACAGTGTTTCCTTGCACTAAATGTGGCTGGTGACCTTCTGGACGGCCACTAAAGTGAGCTTGTAGAGAGGAACATCCAGTCAATCAATCCTCTAGGGAAGATTTTTCAAAGATTTTCTTTTTTTATGTAGATCAGCATTTTCTAGTTGCTAACATTGTATTGTCTCTGTCAGCCATTTTCAATGGAAAAGAATATAGCCCCACAAAGAATATATAAAAAACAAAAAATCAAATCAAAGACCTTTGATAATATTTCTTGGTCATCTTTTCCTACAAATAGGGTTGATACATTTTAACCAACTGGGGTAGCAGAGTTGGTCAGGTCTCTGGCTTATCAGTGGGGAGGCTAAGGATTCAAAGTCTCCTGGGTATAAAAAAAATATGGTTGTTTGGTAGGACAAGACATTAGTTATTTGAATGAACCGTATCTAAGTCTCTGGTGTGGGTCTTGAGTCTCCAGCAAAACACAAGCCCTGATTTAAATGGTGTACGAGTTGAAGTACCGGTTCATATATCCGGGTTTTGCCCTTGGTTCTACTCAAAGTCACGAGCCTGAGTGACATAAGCGCGTTTTTACTCGCCGAGGACAAGCCATGAAATTTTCCCATATCCAAAAGGTTGATACATTTTTCTGTTCGAATTCTACTTTGCACACCGAAATATTTAAGAATTATTATTTTATGCCCTTAAAAATTGAAATTTTCAAATTACATACTCGGTGTATAAAAAATGTTACGGTGGAACTCCTTTTTTAGTTTTCATTGTTTATTCTGTCAACGTCAATAAGGACACGTTTGGATGACAATAATTTTAATTGGAAATGAACATCTCATTTCTAGTAATGAGATAACCGAGTTTCAATTACCATAATAATCTCATATTTAGTATTTGGTTATTGTCAGTAATTTAATGTGGGAATTAATATCATTGTCAAATTATTTTTTAAAAAAAAACTTAATTTCAGAAAGGAAATTAATTTTAGGAAGGGACTTGATTTTGAGATTTGTATTCCTTTATAAAATACCCAATTAATGTTAAGTATGAGATTACTACCATTGGTCATGGGTTTAGGGTATCCACTATTATTGGAAATTGGATTACTACAGTAATCTTATTCCCGAATTTGATTACCGAATAATTGATTATCAAAACATGATAATTTATGATTTAAGAATGAGAATGAGAATCTTATTTTTAATTAAAATTACCGTCATTCAAACGGGACAATTTTTTTTTTTTTAACAAAATGAAAAGCAAAACTAACGAAAATGTTACATTGCAAGAATACGACATTTTTGCAAGGGTACAAGATATTATTGTATTTTTTTTTCATCGGAAACGTGTGCTTACATTATTGTATTAGAAAACGGTGCCTTGGACGAATTTAATATTTTCATTGCGAATTTTTTAATTTACATACATGGAAAAAGTAAAATTGATACAAATTGTATACTACCTATAGGAAGGATAGTGCTCCCCCCGGTTGGTCAGTAGGCCAAGAACTCTGACGTAAGCTCTAACGTAAACGTTCAACCAAGGGAAAATAGAGGTCGGTATACAATTTTAGAATTATTAAGAAAAAAAATACACTTTTTAAAAATATTTGTAAAAAAATTTATCCATTATAACTAAAGTCCAAACTAATTTTTTTTTTTTTAAAGTTGTAGTGGTTTTCAACTCATATAAGAAAATTGGCGAGAAGAAGAGGAAGAAGCAGCAACTGTTCACACATTTTTACCATTAACAACTAGAGTTCGCATGATTTAAGGAAAAAATTTATAATTCAAATGGTACGCAATATCTGTCAAAAAAAAATTCTCTCAACAGTCACATACTTTGTCACAGTGTAACAAAGTTGTGACAAAGTATGTTACAACATTGGTGTAACAACAAATGTTACACTGCAGATACACATCCTATATAGTGTTTGACATATTGTGAGCATCACAGTGTGACATTAATTTCACACTGCATATACACATCCATATGTAAGGTTTGAAAAAGTGTGGCATCACAGTGTGACTTCAACGTCACACTGCATATACACATCATAGGTAGGGTTTGGCAAAATTTTTAGAACACCAGTCGTTGAATGAAAAGAGGAAATGTCGTTCAAAATTCAAACGTGTTATCCCATTAAAATAGAAAACTGAATCACACAATTAATTGCCTAAATAATAGTCAAGTTGTCCCATTAAAATAGAAAAATTAAATCCCACAATTTAATGCCTAAAAAATTGTCCATAATTAATGAAAAAAGGAATTTATGTAAATAAAATATTAAAAAAAAGTCAATGTGTATCAACTCACAAAAAATTAAAAAAAAAAAAGGACTTACACATAAAAGAGAATTCACATTGTACTTATCTACAATTAAGTAGTATATATTCACAATTTTTCCCCTTCAAAAAGAATGTTGGCCAGTTCTTTTTAGGCCTAATCCGTGCCCATGGGCTAAAAGTCTAGCCCTATCTGTCCCAACCTTTGGGCTGGGCCAGTTGTGTCTTCTCATGGTCACTTCTCGCTACGAAGTGAGATTTCGTTTTTCACTCATTTAAGAGTGGATTGAAGAAATAAAAATAAAGACAACTCAAGTGAAGTGACTAATATTGTATGTCGGAGTTGTCTACGGTATCGAAAAATAAAATTTCGATATCATACTAATATTTATTATATTTATGGGTAATTTTAATACAACAATGATAAAAATATTCATAAAAATGGTGAATTATCTGCAAAAATATTAAATTTTTTGATTATAAAATGATCCACAAAAATTAAAAAAATATTCTTTAAAATAATAAATTTTAAAGGTACAATACCTTTTTTTTCTTTCAATTCCTAATCAAGTCCTTGTATGTCTTGTTTTCTCACAAGAATGTCTAAGGCTTGATTGAGAATTTGAGAAAAAAATGAGTGAAGTAGACAAGTAGAAATGACCATCATTTAAAAGAGAAGAAAGAAAAGTGATTATGAGGAGTCCCTTACAAACATGAATGAAGCCTATACGTGTTATATCAAAGAGACTTGTCATGTATTACTTGAATTGGCAAACTTGTATCATAGAAACTTGTCGTGTATTTTACTTGAACTGACTTGACTGCTTGAAAGGATGAGGAAGGACTAAGGGTTCCGTTCCACCAACAAAATCAGCAATATTCCTAGTGTCATCAAAGATTAGACGTGTACGAGACGAGGTTATTTATTCTAATCTAGACAAATGGATTGCTTACTTAAAGCTGTCAAGATTACTCAATGCAACCTCTAACTATTGAACAATAATTGTGCATAATATACTGAAATAAATACTCATTTTCGTGTCGAGATTAATAATTGAATTAATATTCTTAGCACGTTTTATCAGTTTGATTTTTAAAATATTAATTTTGTCAATTTGGTTACTAGAGTATTCAATTCGTGTTTAAAATGATTCATACATTAACGGATCGTTAAGTTTTTGACGGAATTATCACATTTTGGACATGTGATACCGTCTGAAAACGTGACCCGTGGTCACTTCCATAAAAAAATTTAATGAATTGTCTAAGTAGGGACCAAAATAATATGAATTAAAACTTTAGAGATTAAATTGACAAAACGTACATACTTTAGGCACCAAAACATCATTTGTGAATCAACGTAGCTTCTAGCAAACCAACTACCAAATAGCCTCAACACCGGAGATAGTATAATAGAATTAAGGAAAAATTTCAGTCACACCATTTCTAATTTATTATACCTTTAAAGACACCCTCCTATTTTTTGACTCTTCATTGACACTCCTTATCAGATTAAATATGTTAATTAGAATGTAATTTTACTAAATTGACCATAATATATTTGAGAAAAAATATTTCATCAACGCCCCCTCTAGATAAACATATCTTCAATGAGACCTCCTTTATTTTTTAAATTTTTTTATGTATTAAAATTCGAGCCCATTAACATTCTATTCGAAATAATTAAAATTTATATTTTACATATTAAAATTCAATTAAATTAAAAATTAATTATTTTTAACCAACTAAAATCAAATTTTAATCAACTCGCATTTAAATTTAATTGACCCGAATTTTGATACATAAAAAAAATATAAATTTTAATCGACTCAAATTTTGGTCAAGAGTTATCAAAATTATTTTTTGTCCATATTTAGATATTACGTGATAAGTTTATAATAAAAAATTATTAGTAATCTGAACGCTGTCTGTTTGATAGGCCACATAAAAACATATTCAATACTTTAGGGACCAAAATTATGCAATTGAAATATTAGAGACCAATATGAGACAAATTTCATACTTTAGGGACCTCCAGTGCAATTAATCATAATTTTTGTTTGGTCGTTGAAGTTTTAATTGATACAATTACATCCTTAAAATATTAACCGAATTTTAATCCAGTTCTTATATCTAGATTTATTAATTTGTTTAGATAGAAAGATATCACATGATTTGCTTGTAAGGTATATTTGTCCAACAAAAAATATCTCCCTCAAATAAATCGATATTTCTCTCTTCGTCTATGAATGTCTCTCAAATTTTCACTGTATGTTTTTTTCTGGGTTTTTTTTTTTTTTTTTTGTTCTCAAAATTAGATGAAATAAAGTAAAATTTTCTAACTACACGCAACAGATTTATCAGCAGACAAATATATCATTTTATCCAAGATATGTGTTAGTCACGGAAGACAATTTCGTTATAATAAATTGGTAAATTTTGATGGAAGGATTAAATTAAAAATTCATTAAAATTCTAAGCACTTGATTGTTGCAGTTGAACTTCAAGTACCAAATATGAATGAGTTGCATACTTTAAGGGTGTAAATTAAAATTTACCTTAAAGCTAATTTCTGTGAGCGCTCAAAATCCTAAATATACCCAAAACAAAACTAAGTCCCTAATTTTTTAAAAATACATAAAATTACAATCTAGAAATTAAAATAAAAGCATGTCTGAAGTTTAGGAAAATTGGTGACACATAAAGTCAGTTTCTTGATTAGTTTTAATCGTGACTATTAATTATACAATATAATAAAGTAAAATAAAATAATAAATAATAAAAATTTACAAGTTTCTCATTAAAAAAAAAATAGAGGTAAGATACCGAACCAGACAATCCTAGACATCAAAGATAAGATATAGATTACTTATTATTCACCATTTGAGTGAGAAGAATAGCAGCAAGTAAATTGGCTTGAAAGCGTCCAATTACAGTAGCAATCAACCTTAGTTTTAGTACAAAACAAAAGGACCAAAATTATTTCAAATCATTGTCGGACTGTGTGTGCATAAAAGGACCAAAATCATGCTAGATTGTTGGGGGATGATATATCTAGTGTGTGATGATTGCTGCCTGTAGACATGTTTTGGAAGGAGCAAAATGATTGAACAGGCAGTGGGCTATATTCGTTGTTAGAGAATCTCCCAATAGCTTGTTATTTGACGTAAAGACTGGTACTGGACTGGGCACTCGAGCCTTTGATTGATCGAGAAAATATTCATTGTAACGGTCATATCGTTTTTCAGTATTATAATGTCACGGCACTGTCTAATGATGTGCTAATAAGTGGACAAATGTGTAACCGTTATACTATCTTTTTCCGGGGGTGATGGATTGCGTTGGACCAGCCTTAATTGATCTTTAGTGGGCTACTTATTGGCCCGACCCATGAGGTCTAGATTTTTCAAGTTTGGCTCGACCTATTATTTATTGTTTATTTTTTGAATTTTTATCGGGCTAATGGCCAGTCCAGTGGGCCTAAAATGGGCAGGCTAGAGGACTTAACGGGCCACAATAACCTATACGGCTATACCCTACCCGTGCGGCTAATGGGTTTGTCCATGGCTGCTACATTGTTCCATGATAGTTGTTACATGTAAGGTTGTATTGAGACTTGTGATGATTTTTTGCTTATATGTGCTCCGTAGGTGTATTAGTGTCAGTCAGAAAGATGTTAGTGTCTATTAGAAGGACAAGGCCTTCTGGTGTCTAGGGGTGGGCACCGACTTCGTCCATCGGAAGACATCAATCTGACTTCTGACACTAACTTTAGTTGGAATGAGTTTTTTCCTCCAACTCCGACTCCGCAATACATTGCCTCCGCCTTCGCCTTCGCCTTCGCCTCCGCCAATCGGAGTCGGACCAAAAATTCAAAAATTGACACAATAAAAAAAAAAAAAGGCCAGGCAATATACATAAATTTTACAATTTAAACACACACACACATATTTATATATATATATATATAGAGAGAGAGAGAGAGAGAGAGAGAGAGAGCTTCGTTGGAGATAAGACTATCGTCAGAACTGTTTCGTTGAAATGTCAAATCTGAGGATCTGTCCACTATTCCATCGAAGGAACGAGAGAGATGGAGGGGTTGGCCTGCTCGTCATTGATATTGAGAGAGAGAAAGAGGGGGGGGGGGGGGGGGGGATCGAAGGCCAGGGGGTTTGGGGCTGGGCTTAGGGGTTTAAATATTTTGGTGGGTTGGGCTTAGGATTTTGGATTTATAATAATATATTATGTAATTTATAATTTATATAAAATTATTAATTAATAAAAGTTAGAGTTAGGGTCGGAGTTTTTTCGGAATGGACTGCAGACTTCAACTCCGACTCTGACTCTGATCGGAGTCTGCAATTTTTTTCCGAGTCCGACTCCGAAGGCAGAGTCAGACAAGGAGTCAGATTTTTGAATTTTTGCACACCTCTACTGGTGTCTGATTATCCACATAGTTTGGTAAAAAAGTGCGATGCATAAACTCTCACATTTTAAGTTTGAGTCACTCTAATCGCATAACTCGGGTGTACCTGAACTACTACATGATTAGTGGGTGAGATTACGTGCTCTAAGATTTGTATTATAGCCACGAGTCTAAAGAACATGTGGTTGAAACGATTCCTAGTTACGGGAAAAAAAATTTGAAAAGGTTGAGGGGGAGAAGGGATGGGTTAGAAGACCATATGGAACATCCCTTGCTAATGTTTTACCATTAAATGCTTATTTTTATCACACGTTAATAAGTACTTGCAAGGACTAATGCATTGGCATACCATGCTTTTGAAGTCAATAAAGCTTCTCCAATCCTGAACAATGCTAGACTGGTTTGATACATCAACTTTGTTATTGCTAATGATATTTGTAAATGTGTTTGTGTTGTTCTAAAAAACATACAACTCTCTCTCCTACTTCTATATCAAAGAAGGGGTGGACAAAAGTTTATGTAATCACCCCTTTTGCTGGTTGAGCTCGATATTGTTGACATCTTCTCTGGGTTTTTTTTTCCCGGAAGGTTTTGAACTCGAGACTTCTTGCACCCTATTCTGCTGCTTCTTGCATGATGTTGTCACATTCTTCTGTTGTGCCTGTACAAAAAACATCAAAATCAATTTCTCAATATTGCTTATTTTCAAGAACATAATAATACTTAAGTTGCAAAGTAGGTGATTGGTAGACGCTTACATTGAAAACTGAGAAAAATACCTAAATCCTATGTTTTTCATTCTGAATGATTATAAAATATAATCTAAACTGATAGTTTTCGTATTCTTTTCCTTCTCTTGACATCTTTAGTCATCCAGCATTCTACTTTTTATTTTTCTTGCTACATGACACAGAAAACCAAAGAGGATTGGGGATTGATTACGCATGGTTATGCAATATTCTACTTACTGGTTGTATTTTCTTCTTTTTATTATCTGGTCCCATTTTGAGGGTGCGGAAAATGGTTCTGTTTGATTTGCATATCAAAAATTATTTTTTTTTGTTTTTGGAAACTGTTTGTAGGAGAAAAATTATTTGGCCAACTATTTTTTGTTTTTATTTTTTGAAAATTGAGAACAAAAAGTGGGTAATTTAGAGAACAAGTTAGGACTTTTTTTGTGTGTTTTTAGAAACAACTTTTCTAAAATTTAGAAAACACCACCACCATCACATATCTACCACCACTATATTTCTGCTTTCATTATTTTATAAATTACTATTCAAACAAGTTTTATTGTTTTCTATTCTGCAGAACTATTTTTGGAATCATATAACAAAACAAGTTCTGCGACACAAAAAACATCAAACCAAATTTTCTAAAATTCTTTTCAAAAATAGTTTTCGAATACAATTTTTTAAGACGCAAACGAAATAGGACCATTTTCCATAAAATGTGAACAAATAATGTTAACAAGAAGATAGACCCTTTTTTGCAACCTCACATTTAAAGGTGCAACCTTATTCGGTCAATGTCAATAGAGTGATTTCTTCCAAAAATGGGGTGACTTTTGATAGATGGAGCAACAGGAGCTAACGAAAGATCCATATTGCAATAATGTCTGATGTAAAAAGTTTACAAAAGACCCATATTGCAATAATGTCTAATGTAAAAAGTTTAATTTTTGAAGGTATAACATAAGAATTCTTAAATTTTTTGGGGGTGTAAAATGTGATTACCCTATAAATAATTCGGACCATTGAGATAGAGAGAGAGAGGGAGAGAGAAATCGTACCTGCAATCTCTTATCTTCGTTTGTAATCTTGGGGCTTGTCGATCAAGAACTTTAAATTCCTTTATTACATTTTGTCTTCTAGTCTGTGATCTCGACGCGGTTTGCTCAACTTTGTGATCTTTGATATTCTCCGTCTCCTTCACCTCCTCAGAATCGAAACATTCTTCAGACGATAATGAGAGAAATGAAAGTATAAGAATTAAATTTAGCTCCGTTAAAAAAGATGTGTTTTCACTCGAAGATGGCCCGTTATCTCCATTCTCTTTCTCTTCATCTTCTTCTCTTCTATCCACCAGCTTCTCTTTCTGGTCCATGTCTATAACAGATTCTGTCATCTCACCTATCACAAATCTACAATAAAATAATAGATAAGCAGAGATACATACAAAAGCACGCACAGCAATCATCAATAAATTCTAAATTTAACACCAAAAAGAAAATTTTCAAAAAAAAATTGAATCAAGAAAAATGTTTCAATCAGTTCTTGATGAGGGTTTATTAGCAAATAAGCAAAAAATTATTGCAATCCATGAAGAACATGAGTAGAAGCTAATTGGTGTCAAAAGAAGACCAATATTACCCTTAATATCTAATTATCTTGATAAGAGATGAATCGAAACCGAAAGAGGAGAAGAAATTCAAGGAATATTTACCTTTTGGGTTGTTGCAGAGAGCTATGATTCAGAAAATCAAGACTAGAGCTATATATAAATCTCAACCTCCTCAGTTGTTCCTCAGATTGGGGGACTAAATTGATTCAAATAGGACAGTCAAACCTTACTTGTTCCCCAATCAAATATTCCCACAAAGAGAGAGAGAGAGAGAGGGGGGTAAAGATAGTCGGCTCAATTTCTTGGAAAGTCGTAGTCGTATGCTCAATTTCAGAGGGCTACATACATTCAAGCTTTAAAACCAATGGTGTACAGTGACTGATCGAGAGTAAGAGAAATGGTGTTGGTGTTTTTTTTCTGTGTTTATGACAATTGTATGGAAAAGATATTTGCTGCAAAATTAGGGAATTGGCCGTTGAGTTTTTCTATTGGTTGTTAATTGTGGAATAAATTTGGGCCTCTCAATTTGGCTGCAACTTCATTGGGAGCTTCTACCAAACAGACCATTCGAGCTTGTTGCTTTCACAATCGTGATGGATCATATTATGTAGGTTTATATCGTGTTTAAGTCGTAGTTTATTAAACTTTATTATTATTATTATTTTTGGATCAAAAAAATAGAGTGAAATATCATTCAAGTGGGAAAATTCTGATTACAAACAGTAGAAAGAAAAGACTTAAACTCGTTTGGGGGGAGGGGGGGCGGGGCGGCTGACCCAATTCGCGGCAAGTGAATCGGTCATTGCAGCTGCAGCAACCCAGTGAGCAGTCCTATTGAGGGCTCTTAGCTTGTATAAAAAACTAAGATGAAGATGATTGACAAAAAATCTGATGTCGGCCATGAGAGCACTGATTTCCCAAGGGGGGCATCTTCGGTTGAGGAAAGTTTAATAACCACTTGACAGTCACTCTCAACACAAGAGTGCTTGAGTTGTGCAGCTCTCGCACTTATTTGACTTACACCTAACTCATTTATAATTTTATATAATTGAATTCTTATTGATTTATTAAATGGGTTTGATTGGTTAGTTTGGTTATCACCCAAATCCATTATGGCCAAGTTTATATCCAACGATTTTGTATTAAGGTCGTATTTATATTTCTGGTGGTGAACTATTTCATATGGCGAAGCCACTCTACTAAAAGAGGAAATGATAGATATTTCGATCGACCAAGAGGGAGAGGAAATGCAACTGATCGTTTGGCCCGTAGCTCTTAACACAAGGTTAGAATTTTAACTTTTCTAGAGTGGTATTTCAATGATGGCTCGGCCCCCCTCCGAAATAGGCTTCTTTGCCTTCCACCTAAGGTGCACAAGAAAGGCCCAAAGTCATTCTCATGGAACAATGGAGCTTCATTGGTTTTTTTTTGTCCAAGTGTAAATAGTTCGCATCTTCACAGACATGTCTATTCCACCAAACTTTTTTTTTGAGACAGTGCCCAAATCGTTACACCTTTCATGCAAGTCAGAACTTGCCTCCAACAAAAAAATTTGCTACCTTAAGACTGTTATAGTTACAGTCGCCATTCACCAGAGCTTTGGTCGTAGGCTTCCCAGTAATCAGGTCGCCAACTTCTTTGACCTTCTGACACGTCAGTTCCCATACATGGTTTTACACTTTCCTAGGTCCAATTAAAATTTTTACACTTTCCTAGGTCCAATTAAGAATTTTCGATTGTTCTTTGAGATACAAAACTCTATCTCAAAATGTGAGATTAGAGTGCTGGGTATATGTATTCATACGAGTACAATGGAATCAGAGTTCCCCATAATGTGGATAACGTGACATACAGAAATAACCACATGGAAATTAGAAAATCTAGTATTTGATGTGGAGGGATGAGTGCCATTTCTGCAACATCCATGAACACTTCTACAAGTGCGTAGATTGGGAAAAGAATATATGTACACAATCTTATTCCACATGTCTCGGTCCCAATCCCATGATCGTAAATTACAATAGAACAATCTTACCAACTTCCAAGAACCGTCCTCAAATATATGCACAAGAATAGAATTAGACAATAAGGGGACTTGAGAAAGAAAGGACATCAAATTTTCTGATTGTGGTTCAGCACAAGCAACTCCACTATGGTTTCAACAAGCAGCCGGTCAGTGTAATCTAAACCTTAAGGATGGCCCAATGTACGAGTGTATGATCATTACAAGATCTGAAGAGGGTCTGATATACATAGCTTTACCCGCATATGGTACCCTATATCAGGATCTGTGGTTTATTGACACTGATATTGGTAACCGGAAAGCCACTGATCTGTGCTCTGTAGTTCAACAGGGGTCAAAACTCTTGTGGTCTTGGTATATTGACGCATGCTTAGGAGAGCTCGGAATCTGACATATGACCTGATAGTCGCCGTGTCTTTGGACTCATCACCATCAGCTGGCTTTCAGATTTCATCCTCATACTGCGTCCGAAATTAGTCATTTGGGGAGGTCTAACTGAACGTGCTTTAGGCGTCCCTGTCAAATCCAACCCACAAAGCAGTGTTAGTTCATTGAGGAATTACATTGCTGAATCTTTTGTTGTCAAATCCAACCCACAAAGCAGTGTTAGTTCATTGAGGAATTACATTACTGAATCTTTTGTTTTGCTATTCTTCTCATTGCTTTGCCAATCAATACAAGTTGGCCTCGTAATTCCAAATACAATTCATGAACACGATACAAAATGAAAACAAAATAACGGGTGAATCTATGAAAACTCAATTAACAAATAGGTCAACCCAGCTAAACATAACGTATACACTACAAAAACACAACTAAATGCAGACTACAGATAGATTGGGTATTGCTATTGCTTGAACAAGATTTGTTACGATATGAAGTTGACATGACATGACACAAAAGTATATTACTTGTTTTTTCAACAGTAAGTCTTGCTGCTTTCAATTGGGGTCAATTATAGTGATTCAAATGGTGGCTTCGGCTATCTGGGCATGTTGCAAACAGATTGAATGTAATGTTTGATGTAGGAAAGGAAGCATATTGGTTATTCAGGACCGAAAAAAAAAAAGGATGCTGTTAATTGAATGTAAGCAACAAAAATACAGGAAAATGCTCATGTCTAATGCATCTGCCGAGCATTTAATGTTACTTATTGTTAACTCCTACATGCTTTAGCAACAAAAGCAACGAAATGGACAAGCATTTATAAATATCGTTCTATATGCTGTTGATGAATGGTTCAAATTGTGCCCCAAATTCCTGTATTGTTGATAAATAATGTTTTGTATACTATGTGAAGTTTTTTATGCTTTAGGCATTGACTCCTAGCAATAATTAACTGGCATGCGCAGTAATTTTCAGAGAGAATATGTGACCTGGCTGTTTGTTGGCTTTCGGGTCTGCAGATTTCCTTGAGGGCAGTTTCTTGTTCATAGCTTCAGGAAATACCAAAGACTTTTTTTCAGTTGGCGATGGGAATGGGTCATCTGCAATGACATTCTCATCCCCACAAGCTGAAGCTCCATCACTTCCTGATTCAGAATTTTCTCTCTGACTTGTGTTTAATTTCTCTTTCTCCAATGCTCTATAAGCAAACATCTGAAATGGAATTTGTGAAATCAGCAACGAATCTGAATTCCTCCAGGAAGGGAAGTTCTTGAAAAGCCCTGCCTCAATGTCACAGTAATCTACTAGTGGCATTGGTGGTTCTGGCTGGCTGTGATCAGGGTTCATCGCTAAGAAACGTTTTATGTAGCGAAGAATCCTACAGATAGACGAGAAATTTGGTCTTTGATTGGGATCACTATGCCAGCACTTTTTTGTAAGGTTTGTTAAGAATTTCGGCAAATGAAAAGGGAACAGTGGCCTCTCCCCCGCCCGTATGTTTCTGCTCATTGTATCTCCTTGGAGATGACCATCCTCAAAAGGGACTTTGCCGGTTAAAAGCTCAAAGCAAATCATCCCAAAGCTGTACACATCGGACTTTTCTGTGCAGTTGGATTTTCCAATACTTCCCAACTGTTCTTGCTCAGCTAGAACTTCCGGAGCATACCAGATGAATTGGAATGTTCCATTCTGATTTGGAGGTGATTTTTGTGTGAGCCTAATGGAGGATGATAGACTGAATCCCGAAACTTTTGCAAGTAAATATCCTGCTGAGGAGCTGTTTCTTGCTTTCAGAAGGATGTTTGAAGCGTTTAAATCTCCGTGATATATGTTCTTTGAGTGGAGATATTCCATTCCTCTTGCAATCTGAAGCATAAGGTCAACTGCAACAGGAAGAGAGAATGGAATTCTCTTCCTCGGGCCACAAATCTCTTTAATATAACACGACAGATCTCGATTCATGAGTTCCATAACCAGAAAACACTCTTTCTTTTCCTCATCAGTAAACCCACAGAAGGTGTGCATTATATTAGGGTGTGACAAAGAGAGGTCTTGAGAAATCTCAGCAATCAGTGGTTCAATGTCCCCAAAAAAGTGTCTTAGAGCAAAGCTCTCACCCAGCCATTGGATTTCCTTGTATTGGCTGCCACCTCCTAACCGCCTCTTAACCTGGTAGTCCTTTGAACCCACTAAGATTGAACATGGCAAGAGTTTGCCATTCAATTCCTCTGATTCATTCAAGTTTTTGAACAGAAGATCCATGAGCCGGAGGTCTTGCTTTGTTGAATTTACTGTACCTGCTTTTCTTTTCTCTCGGATTTTGTTTAGCAGAATCCATCTATCTTCATCCCAAACTGTATCTAACCGAGTGCAAAAATCCTCAGATACCAAATATTGCTTTCCGAATCTCCATTGGAACAGTTTAGGGTCTCTAAATTCTTTTTGGTATTTCATCGAGTATATCACTCTCTTCTTTTGCATCTCATCATGGTCCCAACTTATTGTTTCTCCAGCTATTTCAATTGCTTCGATGACAATGGGAATGCAGCCGAGCAAGTTGTGGATGTGAAACTCGACACAGTCTGTGTTTTGATGGAGCATAACAGCTTTAGCCCACCAGTCTTTTGTTTCCAGGCATTGTCTGATGTATCCTTCTCCTTCTTTTAATATTCTATGGAGCTCTGTTAATGGTTGTTCAATAATTTTCCATTTTATGTTTTTCTCTTCAAATCTCAGGTTTTGTTTCATCTCCTCCGCGATTGTTTTGTATGCAAAAATGAGCATATCAAATAACAAACAGCACTGCCTACGGTTAATTTGTATATCATCTTGGAATACCATCAAAGCGTTTAAACTTCCGACAACCTCTCCAACCTGCCGGAACTGCTCCATCCCTAGATAACAGAACAAAACTCTGAAAATGGGTATCACTGATTTCAAGATTATTCAACAAATGAAGAGAGACATGATTGCAAGGTAACAACAAAAATTGGCAATAACCAACATTTTCCATTTTTTTTTTTGGGTTGATACTTGATACTCACCAGGGAATGATGGCCAAAAGCATATGGAGATAGTAAAAGGTCTCCAAATAGATTCCGTCAAACCAAGATCAATCCGAGAAATCTTTGTTCAGATAACAGTGTCTTCAATCAAAAAGAAAAATGTCCCATGAACGGTTCTCAGAGAAACTGCTAATTTTCCTCAGGCACTCATGAACCTCAATGAATTTCATCAAAATTTCTTGAAAATCCCTCGACCACCATCTGAAGAACAATGAAACAAACACTGGGTAATGAAACTGACAGCGATTTTCATAAAAATCAAATCGATATCATTATATCATACAACTCTGGATTGATCACAAGAGGAAACTTTTTTTGACCCCCCTTGGATGATGTCTGAATTAGCAGAAAATGGATGAAATACCAATGTTTTCCAAGAAAAAAAAAATGAGAGTTTCTTTATGACCCAACCACTTGGCAGCTTGAATGTTAGAAGTCCCCTTTTCGTGAGCGGTTCAATATGTTTAGTTCCCGCGAGTTTCGTGGCTTTACTTTTATTTAGGGTGGCACTAGTATATTAACTATTGATCCAAACCCAAGACCCAAGACCATGCTTAAACTCAAGACCCATTCTTCCCCCTAAAGTTGACCCCACACTCTCTCTCTTGCGACATATCAAAGCCCCAACAACCATCTCTCTCTCTCTCAAGACATATCAGAGCCCCAACACCCAGCAGCTCAACCACAACCCACCACTCTCCCTCTATTTACATCAACAAACTCCTCTATTATACATATAGATGAAAATAAAAATTGCAATTAAAAAAGGGGTTTTTCCGTAAATATTTCAAAACTAAGGGTATCTTCACGAATATATGAAGAAAAATGAAAGTGGCAATGTCAGTTTGGATTCTGGAAATTCTCCCAGATGTACAACTCCTGTGGAGTAAATAGTAGTGTAGGATATGAAGTGGTGCGCCGTCGCTGCGCTTCTCACCGTCCTCACCAGCTCTCAGGTCTGTCTCTAACCCTAACTAAAACCCTAATTTTTCTCAACGTTTAACTTTGACGTAGTGATTGGTTGTGTGTGTGTGTGTGTGTGGAATCTCAATCATCATCATCTTGAAATTTAGAGGTTTTGATAGTAATAATTGTAAGAAAACATAAATGGAAGATTAAGGTTAAGGTTTTCATGCATTTATGATCTCTAACCTCGTTAGTTCTGATTTTTATATTACACGGCAGGGAATTTTGACGACACTGTCACAGAGTAACGGGGGATATGAATATGACTACGCAACTGTTCCGTTTCTTGCTGAAGTTTGCAAGGTACTAAGTATTCCGCTAAATCTTATCTATGTTGTGTAAGAAACAGCAAAAAGTGATTACTATGATCTATTTTCAATTTTGTTACCTATTTAGCTATACAAAAGGGAAAGTAGGTGTTTTTTTTGGGAGTGGGGTTGTAAAAGAGATCTATTTGTTCTTCAGGGTGAATGGTGAACCTTTATATTTGAATTATATGATGTTCTTTACTCCTTTATCATTAATGTAATACTCCTTTTAATTGCAGCTTCTTGTATCTAGTGCTCTGCTTTGGAGAGAGTTGCGGGTGTCCCCTCCTCCAAAAATGACCACAGAATGGAAGAGTCTGCGGTTATACCCTATTCCTTCTATCATATACCTCATCCACAACAATGTCCAATTTGCTACCTTAACTTATGTGGATACATCCACATACCAGATAATGGGCAATCTGAAGATTGTCACTACAGGAATATTATTCAGGTGCTACTATCGCTCTATTCATCGAGTTGCATAACTTGAGCATTGAAACTATTTTTTCAGAAAATTGTCTGTTTTGGCTACCTGATGTTGATCTTTATTTTCACAAATCAGCAGATATTCCTTTTTTTTTTTTTTTTTAATAGGCTCTTTCTGAGGAGAAAGCTTTCTAATTTGCAGTGGATGGCAATTGTTCTATTAGCTGTCGGAACAACTACAAGCCAGGTGCCCTTGGGATATACATACCTACTTTCTGTTTTCTGCGTTTCTGCATGCTCAATTGCTTATGAACATTGGGGCCTTCTTAATTAATCATATTATGGCCCTGCAAAACGGTTGCCATATCACAATGCACAAAACAGTAAACAAGGTTAAGTGGCTTAAGTAATTGTTACTTTATGATAACTCATGGTCAAGTTGGTGATATTGGCAATCAACTCAGAGGCACTGAGATGCATCGGTCACGGCATCACTGAAAATTATCAGATGATATACACAAAATGTTAGATAGAAGAAAAACTTGGACATGACAAGAGGATCAAGCCATGTCACGGCTTCTCGAGACTGACTTGTACGATTCTATTGAGCCATCGGGGACATCTCCGGGTCAACCACAAGTCGAGCAATACTCGTGGTTTACACTTTACACAGAACAGTCGCGGGATAGAAGGTGTCGAGTTGGATACGAATTGACCGAGCTATGCCGATATCGGTTGATACTTAACCGGTGTTTATTTTGAAAGTTGACGACAGTAGACAGATGCTAGCTGTAGTTAGGGGTTGACCATTAAGTCCAGCTTACCTGCACAGATTAAAGAGGTAAGTAAATTGCCAATTTGGCTTCTTGAATCCTGGTTTGGTGATCACTGATCAGGATTTAATGCATCAAAGAGATGTCAAAGCAACTAAATGACACATTGAATGCTGTAGTCAACATCAGTATAATACATGGGAATGTCTTCCAATCAATATCCAATTGGTAATTGTTTTCCTAGTTGTGCCATCCAGCTTGATCTAGACACCCTTCTCATATTTCTCTCCTCTGACGAAAAATTTATTGTACATGTTTGTTTTGATCTCTAACTTCTTGTAACTAGCAAGTGAAGTTGTATATGGGAAACAGTTGCCATATAATTCTCATGCCACTTCCTTTCTCTGCTTATATATAGGCTAAAGGCTGTGGAGAGGCTTCATGTGACTCCCTCTTTTCATCTCCGATTCAGGGTTATATGTTGGGATTTTTGTCTGCTTGTCTTTCCGCATTAGCTGGCGTTTATACAGAGTTCTTGATGAAGAAGAATAATGACAGCTTACACTGGCAGAATGTTCAGTTGTATACGTAGGTCTTTTTTGTTTGAGCAAGCACAACCACCACATTTCATTTTCAAATTTAACTTGACTTCAAGGCATGCAATCTGTTGCACTTGCAAGTTTTATTCTTGGGTGAGCTTCTAACTGCAACTTATCTGAAGCAGGGGTCACATTTTCACTTGGAAGGTGTCTGAGGATTGTCAATTAACAAAATAGTACTTCATGTACAGCTCATGAAGTATATGAAGTTGTATAGATCTGAGCTATACATGAAGTAATATATTATTCAGTGTTAGTCCATGTTGATCTTTATTGGTAGTCCATGTAGATTTTAAAATTCTACAAAACTTGCATTTTGAATCCTCGTAAAAATTGACATTCCATGAATTGCCAAATTTTCCAGAAAATTTATGCTCTGGTGCAATTTATTCTCAAGATGTCGGGATCAAATATTACACGTGGACTGACATTAAAGCCCATATAATTGCATAAAGATGTCTATTAATTTTTATTTTCATTTTTCACTTTCTGCTGATTGCACCAACATAATACCTAGGGGCATTAACATGAGTAATGAGGCATAGCCATTGAAAATTGGCAGTGGTGTTAAGATGTATTTAGTTGATGGAGGGGATTGGTCAATCGATTAACAGTTTAAACATACTTGTTTTCAGATTTGGTGCAATTTTCAACATGACACGGCTTCTTGTAGATGATTTTAGAGGTGGATTTGAAAAAGGACCATGGTGGCAACGACTTTGTATTGGATATAGTGTCACAACATGGATAGTGGTTTTAAATCTGGGTTCCACAGGGCTTCTGGTTTCATGGTTATTGAAGTATGCTGACAATATTGTGAAGGTATATCTCAATTTGCTATTTCATTCTTTCTTTTGTTTTGACTGAGAGACCTGATAGCAAGGGACTGATTCGTGGTAACATCAAGTTCAGGATATGAGAACTCATTATATTTTTTTTTTGTTGCTGCTGTATTTGATGACTTTTTGCTTACTTTTTTCGTTTCTCAAGTCCATGGCTCCTTACCCATGCTCAGATGCTGTTTGTCACATCTTATTTTCATCTTTTATAATTGCTTATGAGAATCAATTAGGGCATATGACTAGAAGGAATACGAATTTGCTGTTATTTTGCATGGTTATTATAAATGTATGGATCTTTTTTGGATAAGCTGTTGCAGCAGGCACAATCTGATCTTCTTATGCCTAAGCTGTTATTCTATAAGCTGCTGTTGAGTTATGGGAAACAGGCTCACAGAATTGTTATGGTCTGTAGCAGCTGGTAGATCAATGGTTTCAAATCCCTACAATTCCTCAACCTGTGATGACCATAGAGCTCAATGAGTTGTAAAACAATGTTTGCGGACAATGTTAAAACCATGCCTCTCCACTGTAATGCTTGATATTTGAAACCATACATTACAGTAGTTACGTTATTATGTGGTCTGATTGATGTGTCTTAGTTGCCTTGTAGTTATTCAAAGTTCAAAATGGCTACATCCTGGCAGTTTTCAGTATGTGTTTGATAATTGATCCTTTTGCTAACATACTTCTTTACTGCTTCCTTTTTCTTTTTAGAAAAAATAAATTTGGCTGCTTCTTCTAGGTATACTCCACATCAATGGCGATGTTACTCACTACGGTATTATCAGTATTCCTCTTCAGTTTCAGACCAACATTGCAGGTAGACTTCCAACAGTTGTTTTTTCGCCTTCTAGTTTGTCCTTTAAATCTAGCTATCATCCTCCATCAATTCCCCAGGGAGCATTTAGACATTAGCCCCACGACATAGATTGTATTATTTATCTAAAACATACATCTAGGTTGCGTAAAGCAGATCTTATATATGACACTAGGCAGCTGCCTATTGCTGTTAACACCTACCGTGTTGTACATGTTCTTGTATTTATTGTTTGTATTTCTCCTCCATTGTTTAGGTTGTGATTGTGGCTTCATGTGACCAATAATTGCCAATGTTTTCTCTTGAACTAGGGCCCAATGCTCCATAATTAATGATGTCTAGAGTTTTAGGGCCGGCCATAATAGAATAGATAGGCGAAGCAGCCAATAGCAGTCTGTTATCGCCTATCGCTAGATAGCATGTTGCTTGAAACTGAATTGCAACTTTTTCTTTGAGTAGATTCTGCCCCCCATTTTGTTGGTGATTCCCGACTGTTGATCCTCCATATTTCTCTCTTGTGTCTGTGCAGCTTTTTTTGGGTATCATTATTTGCATGATGTCGTTACACATGTACTTTGCGCCTCCAAACATGCTTGTAGATTTGCCTTTGCCGGTGAAGGCGACTCCTGAGGATGTCATTGAAGTTTCTGTTGATCGAAAAACAGATTCCTGATGTATCATCTTCATCAAGTCCAGCAATTCTTTGGTATGTCGACATTGAAAGATAAATCAATGACAGGTTTTTCTTTTATTCCATGAAAGGTATAAAATTGTGTATAAAACAACTGAAGACTATATCTAACATGATTGAGAATAGAAAATTTGTTTAATCATAATGGAACTGGCTATTTGCCCTTGTGAAACTTTTAATTCGACCATTATGCCCATGCTTGCAAGAAATTTGTTTAGTCACCAGATGTTGGCTCTATCATGATGAAAAAAAAAAAACTTGGGATCTATCCCATCATGTTAGGATTGGTTCCAACTTTTTTGAACCCTATTGAATTGTAAGTTGCGTATGTATGATGAATTCCAAATAGGGTGTCAAAGTATGACACGATTCATTAACAAGACATAAAATTAAAGAGTGTTCTTCGAATTGGATATAGGTGGAGTCAATTAAACGAAGAGAAAATTACACTCAGACCCCTGAGGTTTGTCATTTAATCTCTCAGACTCCTTGACATTTGAAATATTACACACAGACTCCCTGAAATTTGTACGCGCATAAATATATCCTAAATTACACTCAGACCCTCTGAAGTTTGTAAACATATATTACTTTACTCTTTAAGTTTAAAATGTTATACTTAGACCAAAAATACTTCAATCAAATATAAAATATCAAATATTTTAAATTTTACAATTAAAATTCATGTTCTATTATGAATGACTTAGATCCCTTATTTGATTTTTTAGTTTTATTCCAATAGATAGTATAATTGTACACTAATTACGAATTTGATTGTAAAATATTTGATATTCTATCTTTGATTGGAGTATTTTTAGTCTAAGTATAATATTTTAAATTTAAGGGGTCTAAGTATTATATACTTACAAACTTTAGGGGGTTTAAGTGTAATTTATTAACTGATATATTTACAGCAGGGGTCTAAGTGTTACGCGCGTACAAACCTCAGGGGTTTATATGTAATATTTTTAATGTCAGGGCGTCTGAGTGATTAAGTGACAAACCTCAGAAGGTCGGGGTGTAATTCTCCCTTAAAAGAAATACACGATACGACTCGTTTATATATTGGTTATACATAGTTTACAAACGATACGAACTCGATATGACACGACTCGTTAGCAACGAATTAATAAACAAATCGGATATAAGTAGAGTATTTTTTAACACAAATTTATTAAAATTTGACACAAGTTTATCTTACCGACACAATTAACAGGCCTAATTCTAGCATAGTAGGATTGGATTGTAAGTTCTTCATGAAGCCTACCGGAATTTGATTCTGTAGCCTTTCCTTAAAGGCATACCTTAATGAAGGAATATCTTAAGATATTGCATGGGAATATCTTATAGAATCTGATCTGCCGCTAGAATTTTTTTTTTTTTGATTTTTTAATCAACCTTGCATGCAACCAGCTGAAGAAGCAGTCTGTTCCATTTTCTACCATTTCACTAACGTCATTACGTCTTTGTTTTGTTTTTGGAAAAGTGTACGGTACCGAAAAAAATATTGTCGGTTATTATTTTTTATGAAAAAATTATAATTTTAAAATGAGAAGTTATAACTGTTTAAAGAAAAACCATAACCGATCGTGAACTCTCGGTATTGATCCTAACTTTCCATGATTGATCATGTCTTCTAAAATTGTAACTTACACTTCAAAAAATTGTAACTTAGTGTTAAAAAGTTATAAGTTTTGGTCGCCTTTTTCAATTTTTTTTTTTTTGGAAAATACTACTTGGACTTAAAATATTGACTTTATCAATCACAACCATTGAATAAATAGTGGAATCCCAATAAATATTAGAACTCATAGTTAAATCAATGACAGTGAGTGACTAACAATGCATCTATCTATTTTCGTGTACCTATTTGAACCAGTTTAATGTATTCTTTAAATTTAACGCTATATATTTGCGTCTTTTGAACTTGTAACTACCGCATAGACTTGGAATATGTATAATCACTTGTGAACATGCACATTGGGTAAATCACGACCTATCTTGTAAAATTAGAATTTAGAGTTTGTCACATTAACCACTAAATTTCTAGTATCTAGATTAATTGGCGGAGTTTATTAATATTTTAATAGAAGTAAGGGCATCTCTGCAAATTTTCTTGGAGGATCAAATCCCATTCTAAAAGATTTGTATTCTCCGAATCTAATTTCCTACGAATCTATACAATGCTTATTGGAGAACATTCCATCTATCTCCCTCTTTTACAACATCTCTATAAATAGGCCACTCTGTTCATACCAATGACCTATAGAGATATTGTAGCAGAACCAGAGGCTATATATATAGAGAGAGACAGAATGAGTGGAGGAGGAATGGAATCTGTGGCACGGCCACCACCTGGTGTGGGTGTGAGTGGGGGTGGTGGTGGTGGTGGTGGTGGAGCAACTGGGCAGCAGGCGAAGGAGCGATGTGAGTACTACTTTCAGATGCCACTGCATTACCCGAAGTACAGTAAAGCCGAGTACGAGGTCATGGCTGAGTGGAAGCTGGACTGCTTGCTCAGAGCATACGGGCTACCTATCATCGGGGATGTCAACCACAAGAGGATATTTGCCATGGGAGCTTTCCTGTGGCCTCATTGAGTTGTTGGTGATTAGTAATGCGGAATAAAATTTATGTAGTCGATTCCAAATAGTTGGGACGATTTTCTGTTGAGTTGAGTTGATTTGTGTGCCAGCTATGGCTTTGTATGTCAGTTTTGAATTTGATTGCTGTCTTGGACTCTTTTTGTTTTTTGTTCTCTCTCTCTCTCTCTCAAAACAAGCACGAGCTCAGATTTAACAGGATCAGACCCAATTAATGAGTTAGGCCCAAATCAACTACAAGACAGATCAATCTCAATTCATTGATTCGACCCAATTCAGAGTTCAAGGAGTTCAGAAGGATTAGAGCACATGGGGAGCAATTATCCGGATACTCACTCTCGAAGATCAATGCAACTTTTAATTGTACTTTTGTAGCTCCCCGAAAATTTAGTACATTTACCCTCACGTCACAGCCTCAACTAAGGCTCTGTTCCTATAAATTATAAACTCTCCCTATATGAGAGGAGACATCTCTACACACTCCACACATAGTTTTTTTCTCTCCTAGCTATTGTATCACTCCATGGGTTAACCATTGTTCTCTCTCGTTCACCTTATTATTTACATTATTGTCATTAATTGTTCTATTAATTGTCCATTAATTACACTTTATCACACACTTGACTGTTGATCTTGCATAAAATCGTTTTGTGCATCATCAGATATAAATTTGTTGGTATTGAATTGACAATGAACCTTACTTATAGTGAGATTTATTATTAATCCAATGATAATAATAAATTATACCAAAATTACATCCAAACAACATCTATAATAATAAAACAGAACCTCCTATTTGAACTCCTCAATAAAAAAAGCCTAACAACAGCCTAAATTATTTAGATCCGACGGTTTATATAGTAATTCATTTAAATTTTAACTTTTAATCTTTTAATCATAATAACTCATTTTAATATTAACTTTTTATTTTTTAACTACAGTAACTCACTAAAATTTTAATTTTTTTAACTACGGTAACTCAATTATACATTAAAAAAAACATACTTTGCACGGGACACAACTAGTTACTTAGAAAAACGAATTGGGGGTTTTTTAGTTTGATAGTAGTGGCCATGTAAATTTTTTGGTGTATCTTGTAAGGTCGCTTAAGAAAATGATTCAAGTTGACAAATTTTTTTTTTTAATTATAGGGTTTCTAGATTTATGCCGACTATTCTTTTGAGCTCAGTAACTTGTCACCGTAATTTGAGTTGTGTTAGAGCATGTCCCTTGGGACAAAGTGGCTAGCCCTTATGGGGTGTGAGAAGAAATTAAATCTAAGATCTCTAAGTTATTAGAGGCTAGACTCAACTACTGAACTATCCTAAGGGTATGTTTGGATGATAGGGTTTGAGTGAATTGGATATCTAAAAATATATCATTTCATATCCAATCCAAACCAACCTATTTATCATCTGGATATGATATAAATTGGTATATCCAGCCTTTTTCCCTGTTTAGGTAGATTAAACTTTTTTTATGGGGTCCATGAATAAGAGTAATGTAATTTGCTTTCATCGATTATTATACTCATTTCCTATCCTATCCACCACCATATTTAGTTTATTAATTAGCCTCCAATCCATTATAAATAAAAAAAAATACACTTTCACATCTACTTTTTTTAACAACTCATTCAAATATAAAATAAATATTTTTAAATATATTATAACCATAAAAAACACACCTCATCAACCATTCAAGTGAACAACATAAAATGTTGAAAAAATTAAGCAAGGAGATCTTCTAACTTAGGGGTGGACATATCTGTAAATTGTATTATATATCTTGTCTAGCAAAAAAAAAAAAAATATCCCAGTCCTCTCTTGGGTTTCATTTAACCCATGGAGGTAGATTAAAGTTGACTTTTCAAATTGGATCGGAATAAAATCCGAATAGAATTTTCTATGCATTTTTTTTTACTTACCAAACATGAGATATATGAGCACCACATATTTTTTTATCCTATACTATCATAGTTATTCATCTTTAACCCGCGATCCAAATATACCCTAAGGAGTAAGGATTAGTTGACCATTCCTTAAACTCAAATACCGACATTAATGAAATGAGTCAAGAGCAATCTCAATTCTTTGCCCAACTTTTTAGATAATCAAATAGTGTTTGGTAGAAGTGTGAAAATATGACATGATTCGTTAATACAACAAGAACACAACACGATTAATAAACGAATTGGATATGAGTGAAATCAATAAAAAGAAATACATAACAAGACTTGTTTATGTACCAATTATACACGATTCATATACGACACGAACTCAATACGACACGACTCGTTAGACATAAATTAATAAATGAATCGAATATGAGTGAAATATTTTTTAATCCAAACTTACCTCATCCGACACAATTAATAGGTGTAGCGTTAAGTAGCCTAAATTATGCCTTTTTTTTCAGTAAAACAAAAATATTCTGAAACTGGCCTCATTTGAAGACGAACGTATCAAGGCCCACGATCCCACAAGGCCCAACAAACAAAACAAAAATGAGGCCCATCCATTCCGCTGATAAAGCGTACGTTAGTATTACCCGTGTAACATAATCAAGACGGCAGGCACAGACCCCGCCATTTCATCACAGTACGCTCAAAAACCCGAGAGAGAGAGAGAGAGAGAGATAGAGGTCGGCACAGCGCACCCAGCCAGACTCAACAGAGAAAGTGGAACGGAAATCACAAATTCTGTCAGATCGAAACCCTAATTATCCCGAGGAAAAAGCAGGGAAAGTAAAAGAAAATGCCGAGGGAAATCATCACACTGCAAGTGGGACAATGCGGGAACCAAATCGGAATGGAGTTCTGGAAGCAACTCTGCCTCGAACACGGGATTAGCAAGGAAGGCATTCTCGAAGATTTTGCCACTCAGGTTCACTCACCTCACTCTACTCTCGTGTCTTCGTACTTTGGTTCTACATGCCTACTGTTTTCTGTTTGATTTCCGAGAAAATATATTGAAAATGGAAAGAAATGGATGGAAAAAACTTTTAAGTAAAAGGGTTTATGCTTCTTCAAATTTTTTTTTCCCGAGGGAAATTAAAAAGACTATGCTACGAAGTCGAATTGTGAAATGAGTCTCAGTTGAAATTTTGTTTTACTTCTTTTTTTATCCTGGAAACTTTAATTGTTTTATTTTCCTGCATTATCTTCGTAATGAAGTGTTGTGTTATTGGTTATTGTTCTGACATTTTATTTAATTTAAAATGCTACTTAATTCTGGAATGATAAATTAGCAATGACAATGTGAAGTTCGGAAAATCTGCCATAACAATGTTTATTTGCTGTTAAAAGTATATTAATTAAGCACTGAAGAATTAATTCAGAGAAAATGTGCCATAATAAATTCCTTATTTGCTAAAATTTTTATGTTGACGTCTGAAAGAAGGGCCGGAATCTATGTACTATTACAAATGTGTTTTACTCAATGTCGCCTAGTGTGTTTGGTCCTTTAGTTTGAATCCATTAAGTACTTGTCTATACAATTATGTGTATGCACACAAGCACGGTATGATCCAAAGGGATCCTAAGGGTTCTAATGATGGACATGTTCAACGTGTATTTGCATGTTAGAGTTGATATAATTGACAAGGAGTTCTCTTCTTTGTTTTTTCTGGACATTTGTGTATATTGAATTTGAAAATTTGGCAGGGAGGTGACAGGAAAGATGTGTTTTTCTATCAAGCTGATGATCAGCATTATGTGCCAAGAGCGTTACTAATGGATTTGGAGCCTAGGGTCATTAATGGTATTCAAAACAGTGAATATCAAAACCTCTACAATCCCGAGAATGTATTCATTGCCAATCATGGAGGGGGTGCTGGAAATAATTGGGCTAGTGGATATCATCAGGTCAGTACTTGGTCTTTCAAGTGGAAACATTGTCTGACATATTCACTGATATGGCATTTTGGGTATAAAATTTCATATTTTTTAAGCTTTATGCTTAATTGCTTAGTGGGTCATACATGCCTACAGTTACTGGTGAGTTGAAAAACCTGTGGCTTAAAATTATATTTCTTATTCAATTCATTCGAGCAACTGAAATGATTTGGCTGTTGAGTGAAATTTTCTTTACTAGGCTTCTTGTGAAACTACAGGTTATAAACAATTAGGTAGAATATTACCACCTTATCAGTTGGAAGTGATTTGTTTTTAAGATTGCAATATGTGTAGGGACATAGAATCTGTGGAATATATAGTGGCCAAGGAGTAAGGAGCGGTACCATCAACTCTTGCTCTTCAAGGTTGTGTTGTGATTGACCTTTTATAGCTCAGTGTTAGTTCTTTGTGGCTTTGGAGTGGTAGAAGTAGCATGATTTGGTGAGTGGGCCTTTCATGTTTTGTTTGGTGTGCTGAAAGAGAGCATCGAATGTGGTTGTAGAATTGGCTCGCTTCCCACAAATTTTAAGATGTTTGCACTTGGTCTGCAGTACAAAGTTTTTCGAGTTTTTATAACTCTTTGGGAAAGGATCTTGGTAAGATCTGCTTTTTTTTCCCCCCTCTATCCACTAGGCTTTTATCTAGTTCATATATGGTAGGATCTGCTTGTTTATACACCAACGGATATGCCAGTTTTAGTTGTGGTTTGTTAACCTTCCCGAATGATGTCTTATGTTTTGGATGTCACATGACTTCAATATATGCCATACTTTTGACAAAATCATTATTGTTGAACAGGGTAAGCAGTATGAGGAGGATCTAATGGACATGATTGATAGAGAAGCAGATGGAAGTGATAGTCTTGAGGGTTTTGTTTTATGCCATTCAATTGCTGGGGGAACAGGCTCAGGTTTTGACTCCTTTTAATTGTTTATTTCTTCTAATGTTTTCAACAGTATGCTAGATTTAAAATTTCTTTAGATTCACAGGATTGGTGAAACTTATGTTTCACCAAAACAAACAAACTCGTTTTGATATAGACCATCATAGCACAATTAGCTTAGAAATGGGAATTTTTAAAATGAACTAACATGGTTTTATATGTACATTACCCCTCCCTTTCTTTCTGAGGTTGTGGAAAAAACTTAGCTTACTAATAATGATTAAGAATATTTAGTTATGCAAGTTCAAGTTTTCAACTTTGACAGTCCTTGTAGAAATTCGTAATTGCAAAGGATTTCCTTCCCACCTAAGCCCTGACTAATCCTCCGTCCTTTAATGATCGCGTTATGCACTTACAGATAATTTTTCGAGTGGTTTCACTGCTGGGATCTTTAGTTGTACCTATAATTTCTTGCTTTGGTGTAGGTATGGGTTCATATCTGTTGGAGACTTTGAATGATCGCTACAGCAAAAAACTTGTTCAGACATATAGTGTATTTCCTAATCAGAATGAGACAAGTGATGTGGTGGTCCAGCCTTACAACTCCCTTTTAACACTTAAGCGACTGACACTGAATGCTGATTGTGTAGTTGTTCTTGATAATACTTCGCTTAATAGAATTGCCGTGGAGCGTCTACATATTACAAATCCTTCTTTTACTCAAACAAATTCTTTAGTTTCTACTGTAATGTCAGCAAGTACAACAACACTGCGTTATCCAGGATACATGAACAATGACTTGGTTGGACTTCTTGCTTCTTTGATCCCAACACCAAGATGTCACTTTTTGATGACGGGGTATACACCACTCACAGTGGAACGCCATGTAAGATTAAGTCACTCTATTTAGTTGATTCCTTCAGAAGAAAAAACCATATAACAAATTGGTAGTTACTTATTCCTGTAAAAATTGTGTGCTGAAAACTTGTTTGAACTTGATAGTCAGCTGTCAGATTGCATTTCATGCGGCTATTATTTCCTCTCCTCTTTTTTTTCCCTCTTGCTGACGAGTGAATATAGTCTTCCCTTTTTGTTTTGGTAAGAGCTTATACCTATTTGGTTGATCAAGTGGTCCAAACGAGGATTAATTGTATGATAGGTAAAAGATTTAATACCTATTTCTGTTTCAGTTATAAGACACTGCTGCAATGACACAGGCTTAGGTGTGAAACAGACCATAGTAGTATCCAGTACTAGATCGCAGAAGCGGTTGATCCCTTGCTAATAAAATACAATTCAGCTTTTATCTCTTTCCCATCGAATCCATGACATTGGTATAACAGGAACTTATCGAAAAACAAGTGACATTATGATAATAAGGAACGACAGATGCGTCCTTACTCCTTACTGCCCCCCAGAGTAGGAGGCTAGTTTCCTTTTCTGTAAGATATTCATGGTTTTGGGCCTTTTAGCATCTCATAATCTTGTTTGATGATTCCATCAAATGACTAAAGCTGCAGACTGATGCAGATAAATTTTTTTTACAGGCCAGTGTGATTCGTAAAACAACTGTCCTAGATGTGATGAGGAGACTTCTTCAGGCAAGAGAAATGTCGCCTGTAAATTTTCTTGCCGAGTGTGCATTTCGATAAACTGACAGTGGGGTTTTTTGCAGACAAAAAATATTATGGTTTCCTCTTGTGCTCGAACCAAAGAAGCTAGTCAGGCAAAATACATATCGATATTAAACATCATTCAAGGAGAAGTGGATCCTACTCAGGTAATTACAATACACGGCTTTACTCAATTTGTTGGAAACCTCTTTTGTTAAAATTTATCTAACTTCAGTTGTAAAACAAATTGACTATAACAGAAATAACTATGGGAAAAATACCAGTGGACTGCATCTGGTTGGGTGAGGATGTTCTTTTTCTAATTGATGGAACTTGGTATTACCACCTGTTTGAGTATGGTACCAGTTCCAAGAGTAAAGTCTGCAGAATGCATGAATCCCATTTAGTTTATTTACCTGTGGCCATTGCTTGTTTTGTTGTCAGTAAAATTTGTGTAGTTATCTGTTGTCTTATGACATTAGGGGTTGTTAATGGTTTTGATCTTATCTTTAATGCCCTCAACTGAATGTTTTCTACTTCATCGTTTTTTAGTGTTGACTTTGCTTTGTCTAGGCCATTATTTGCTGATTGAATCATAACCCTCCTTGGATGACCTGCTAGGAAGGGGGCCTCTCTCATTTTCTAGAAAGAGTTAAGCATTCTAGAATACTCCGAAAGTTGTCTTAAACATTCCTTATTTTAAATCTTTTAATGTCTATGAATATTCCTAACCGTGGGTTGGGGTTTTCTAACGATAATATTTGGCACGTGCCAATAATTGGTATCTTACAAAGTAATTGCTGAACCACATCGGGTGCCCACCCAACCTTGTTTATGGCATAGTTTCAACTTTCACTTGAGGTCATGTTTCCTATTGAATCATAGGCATGTTTTTATCCCATAACATAGTCTATTGCTTCTTTGTTATGTTCTACATCAAATATCTTTGATGATAGGTACTGTTCATGGGGATTCATTATGTATCATATTAAGCTGATTTTATGGTTTTTATCATGATGCAATGGTTTGAGGGAAGGTTCCATTGAGTTGCATTCTAATACTTCTGGTGTTTACACAATTAGGTTCATGAAAGTTTGCAGAGAATACGTGAAAGAAAGCTTGTTAATTTTATTGAGTGGGGCCCTGCAAGCATTCAGGTATGTCTCATAACCCATTGTTGTTACATTCAGTTGATTTGTTATGTCCATTATTCTGAACTTTACACTATTGTTTACCTTTTTTTCCTTCGGCAGGTTGCTCTTTCTAGGAAGTCTCCTTATGTTCAAACTGCCCATAGGGTGAGATTTTATTTCAACAGTTCCATTGTTTGATCTTTTCTGTCTGGGGCTGTTGAATGAGTTATGATGACCCAAAGCAGCTTAAGACTGGCTCATTTAAGAACTCGTTTGAGCTCACTCATCAGACTGAATGTGCCAACTCAGTATGAGCGTTAGGCCTTCTAATGAATTGAGCTGAACTTGAGCAGCCTTACGCTCAACTTCAGTATCTAGATTGGCCTGTTAAAAGCTATTATTTTTGTACTTTTCGTTGCATAGTCCACCGCCAACATTGTCCTCGGGCCTTACCTAGTGTTGTTTCTTCTGGCACGGGGTTTTGGACATGGTAGACTAAGCATATATTTGTGTTCCTCCTTGATTCTTTGATATGACATCTGTAACACGACAATAAACAGAGTTTGAACTCGCTGGACCGGGTTGAGCTTCTCAACACGAAACTAAGTCAAGCTCCAAGCTGAATAGCCCTATAAGATCAGCCAACCCGAGGCTGCTACTTGTCTCAGATCGGCTTGATTTCAGCTCTAAATTGTGAATTTCAATTAATCTGGTTTTCACTTAATATAATTGTATTTAGTTAATTTATGAAGTTCTAGGGCTTAGAAATTTAAAAAGGTTTGGTAGAGAAGAGACAAAGGGGATTAAGAAGAAGGAAATAAGAATAATAATCTGGTGTGTTGTCTACACTACTAATAATATAAAATAAGAACTCTAAACTATTTGATGTTATGGTTGCCTTGTACTTTAATGCTCTGACTATTTCAAGGATTGTTGGAAAGGATTGAACACAAATTTTGTGCTTTTTACATTTGTTAGGTGAGTGGTCTTATGCTAGCAAGTCATACTGGTATCCGCCACCTATTCAGCAAGTGTTTGAGCCAGTATGAGAAGCTGCGAAAGAGGCAAGCTTTTCTTGATAATTATAGGAATCACCCAATGTTTGCTGTAAGCTGCCGATCTCATTACTTTATTAGTTTTGTTTCAGCTCCTATTTGTTGGATTTTTAGAAAATCAATACTCTGATTGATGATTATCTTTGTGATTTCTAGTTCTATGTGTTGTTAAGCTTTATCCATAACAGAGCGATGTGATATATTAATGCCTCTTTGCTGTACCTCTTATGTTAGATGTATTCAGTTCTTTGCTTCCTTACATTCTTTTGATGCCTATTTTTATATAAAAATTGTAGAAATCCATATCAGGATTAAAATTACCATGCTATATATGAGTTACAGAAAATTTAGATAAGGTGAATATTGAACTTCAAAAATTGGCGCTCTGATATTCCTTTTTAATTGATTCATTTTCTTATCAATGCATACTTGGGTTTTACAGGATTGAAGAATTTTATGTGAATATAAAAGGAACAATCTTTTTCTTTGTGTTCTTGTCATTGGAAGAAAAAAATGTTAAAACACATTATTGGGCACTAAAATATCAGCTCAAGCTCACTTTGGTTGCTCAACTTCAGTAGTTGATTTATAATACCCTTGTCCCCTTAGTATTGAATTCGTTTCTAAATGGTCTGATCACTACCTATCGCCTGTTAAATTGACTGCAGTAGGTTATATGTTCCGTCCAATTACAATGATCGGTCCCTGTATAGCACCCTCACAAAATTTCCTGGCTTCGTCCTGATCTAATTTTCTACATCTATTTCGTTTTTCAAATTTTCAACTTCAGCTCAGTATAAGAGTCAGTCTCGTATGATACTTGGCAACTACTCCTAACAATAATCCAAATCTTTGATGTCAGTGATTATGATTGAAGATAATTTTTGTAGAATCTTATAGGTATACACCTTAGGCCACACTAGTGTTGAACACACAGTTTAAGTCACTTTGTTCAAATAATGTGTAAGGTTAGGTGGGTACCCTGTCTATCCTTCCCGTCCCTCATTAATGGGCACCACACTGTACCGTATTAGACCAGATAGATCTATTGAGTGAGAGAAAGGGATCAAACTCTAATTCTATATTTTTCATTTGGATATTGATAGGGATCCCCATTCATTCCTAGATTCCCGTAACTATGGATTGATTGTCCCCACCTAACTACATGGTAGTGGTCTAGGGAGCGCAATTGCTAGAGCACGGGAGAATGAAGAGTAATGATTTCAGCAAGAGCAGCCGGCCGGACTACTATAGTGAGTCTAGTGACTACTAGAGTAGAGTTAAGTCAAAAGGTATGGTATAGCAGCCTTTCCGGGCGAGCCTCTGGGATCTACGATAAACCCCCATGATGTGGGAAAGGGAGGATATTAGGGGAAGCAGTGAGTGGAGATTCTCCTGCAGAGAGCCAGATGAGGGGAGACCTTCATGTCCCGTTCGGAGGGCGGGGATACCCCGACCATACTATCATTATGCCTTTGCAATGTTACTTGGTTCAACTCTATTTGTGACCTTGATAAATGCATCATATCTTCAGGCTGACCTGCTTCATAGAATGCTTTGCACTGGTCTCATTTCTATCTATAATATGAAACTTGCAGGACAATGATCTTTCGGAATTTGATGAATCTAGAGACTTAATTGAAAGTTTAGTTGATGAATATAAGGCATGTGAGTCCCCAGATTACATCAAATGGGGAATGGAGGTACATGCCCTACTAGTCTGATTTCTTGGGTCTAAAATTCCTATTCATCCGAATAATAAACTCAAATTTTTATCCAGGATCCGGACCATGTTCTAACGGGAGAAGGAAGTGCTTCAGGAACAGTGGATCCAAAGTTAACAGTATGAAGTAACCAAGTATGTTTCAAGCATATACTGGTATTTCAGCTGAAACCTTTCTCAGTTAATTAAAGTTGAGCTTATATTATGCACCTGCGTTCCAGGAATATGCTGCATTACCGGTTGGATGTGGATGTGATTTGTCGTAGAGGTCGAACAGGATTTCCATGTGACTAGCAGTCACCAAGCTGACTTATTTTGAAATTTACTCATCACACAGCTCCTTTAATCCGGTGCTTATCTGCACATAGCCTTCCATGTTATATCGTCCCATGTTTATTTAGTTAGGCAGACAAGAGTTTCAAATGTTTTCGTATATTTATAACACTTAATTTTAGAGTTGATGTTATGCATGCGGTGTGTTTATTAGAAGATTTAGGGGGAGGTTCCATGTGTGGTCGCAGTGGTTGATGGTGATGATTTCCAGCCATCATGCATGCGGCATGCTCCCTTTTATCTGGGCTGGGCACATATACATGGTTATTAGTTTATTATGCAATAACACGTATAGTTTTAGTGGGACCCTCCAATTACGTATAGAAAAACCTATATTGTTTGAATAGTGTTATTATGTTGTAAATCAGATTTTCAAAAATTTATGGGTATCATGTTCAGATAACGAAATAAGAGCTAGTTAGTTACCTACCCAAAAAATAAAAAAACCTAATTAAAATTTTGATATTTGAAAATCAGCTAATAAAGGTGAATTCAAATTTCTCAAGTAATATTTGATCTGAATATTATTAGTCGTTAGATCTGTTACGGTGGATAAATTAGTGGGAATCAGGAAAAGAGGCGGTAATGTATAGTACTAGTGGATCCACACCCACTAATAACGTATACTTTTTTTATCGACTCTCAGGAAGCTATATATAAACATTCAAGATGCTCCTAATTTACACAATTGATGACGTTTATTTTCTACTCTCTTTGTGGGTAAAGATTTCTCGCCTCTGAGACAGATTTGTGAATTGAGAGAGTGATTTAGGAATGTCAAGGGTTGTGCTGATTTTTGCTCTTATTTCAGACAACATAAACATCATGTAATTCGCTTAGTTTTTCTTATGATTTTTATATATCTCTTATTGATCTTTGTTATAGTCTGCCCTATTTGTCAAGGGTTGCCCAATTATAAATTGGGGCTTAAAACGGGAATTTTATATAAGAATACGATTATTTACATAGAGTTGCGATATGATTTACTTTTAACGTTTTAGTGGTTTAGGGATCGGACAGGATCAGATAACAAATTGAGTGCAATTGTGAAGTCAACGTCTTATAGATTAATAAATTGATTGGAATTTTAAAGAGAGAGTAAGAGAGTTAAAGATAAGGACAAAGAGGCAAAACGAGACAATGAGAATATGAGCGAGATAAATGCTCGAAGAGAGGCGGTGTGAGTAGAAAAAAAGAGAGTGAAATTTTTTTGAAAGAAATTGCTAACTTTAAAGTTAAAAGTGTTTACTTCTATGTGCGTCTTGTTTTTTTATGTTTTTTATATATCTCATCTTTGTTATAGTTTGTCCTATTTGTCAAGGGTTGCCCAATTACAAATTGAGGCTTAAAACGAAAATTTTATGAGATTTCGATCAATGTTTTAGGAAGATAATAAAAAAAAATTATGATTATTAGACATTTTACATAGAGTTGCGATATGATTTCGTTCCAACGTTTTAGTAGTTTAGGGATCAGATAAGATCAAATAATAAATTGAGTGCAATTGTAAAGTCAAGATCTTACAGATTAATAAATTGATTGAAATTTTAAAGAAAGAGCAAGAGAGTTAAAAATAAGGACAAAGAGTCAGAGCAAGATAATGAGAGTATGAGCGAGATAAAGACTTGAAGAAAGACAGTGAGAGTGGAAAAAAAGAGAAAGAAAAATTTTTTTGAGAGAAATTGCCAACTTTAAAACTAGAAGTCTTTACTTCTAGGTTTTTTTTAGAATACTTTGTTATATTTTAAAACTTTTTATAAGATTTTACATAGACTTGAAAAAATATTGTTACATTTTAAAATTTTCTATAAGGCTTTATATGTTTTCAAAAAAATTTATTTATAAAGTTTTATATAGACTTGAAAATACATTGGTCGATGAGATTGTTAATTCCATTGCTTCATTTTTTAGTTTCTGAAAAGTAATAATTATCATAATTCAACTAATGGCTGACCTATCTAATTTTTTTTTGCATTTTCCTATTTCATCATTTGGTATATTGGGTAAGAATTATTGTAGAGTGATATAACTAATTTTTTTAAAACAAAAAAATCAAAATGAGTAATAACTAATTAGTGGAGTAGAGGGGCAGTTCATAGTACATTTCGATCAATGTAATTGGATAAAACTTTGTATTGCAATAAGTAAATTAAAAAAAACAGAAGAAATGATTTTCAAGCATTCCTCTCCTAAATTGAAGCTTATCCAGCTGCTGTGTCTCCCCATCTCTCTTAAACTTTCTCGGTCTTCAGTCCGAGCTGTATGAGACAGAAACTCGTCCAACGTACGATTCAGAGGCCAAGCCCCACCTCAGCAGCAGTAAAGGTGCAACTTAGATCAACTAACACAAAGAAAATACAGTTTACTCAACGATTGTTTTTGAGTTCCGAAAGAGAAGGAGCAATGTTGTTTGCGAGGCCTTGATCATTTACATGGACACACTTAATGTCAGTACGTTGAAACAAGTAAAAAAAATCGATTGCCATTTATTTTAGTCCACCGTAGCTTACACAATATGCAGAAGCTTCTTTGTGTTACTAAACCTCAAACAAAAGATTAGAGGCAATGTGCCAAGAACTGCTTTTGTAGAAGATTAAATGCTCCAATTTCATTTAGTTCGGACAAATCTTCTTGTCAACCGCCCAAAACTATGAACTAAATGAACAAAGTAATTGGGATACCTTTGAAACTATGAACTCTTGTAAAAACCTTGTTCAAAGTTATTGCCCAAAGACTGCAGGGAACAAAGATGCAATTTGAGCTGGAATACTGGTGTTTTGCTTCTCAATCACTGGCTCAGATTCCTCTGATGCAATGTGTATTTGACAACTTCGTAGAAGGAAACAACGATTCCAACTGAAGGGCCAGCACGAGCAACCCGGGGACTGACTCCTGTAAACAGACCCTTTATGCCTCCATCCCTGTTTCAAAGAAAATACTTGGTAAAGGCTAAAAATTGGTTCTTTCTCTATCTATCAAACGGATACACTCAGCTAATAGAAACAAAAAATTCTGCATGAGCCAACCAGTAATTTAAGCCATTCAATTACAGCTTTTGTATACAGTATAAAAAGGTCACTGACTGACATATGAAGACAACACATGAATATTCTTCAACTACAACTTTGATTTATTCTTAAGATATTTAGAATGAGTTTTTACCCTTTTGAGTGCCGAGTGACATATGCCTGCCTATTTTTAACTTGCAGTTCTGGTAATGACTCCATTATCATATTGGCAAATTTAAACTCCTTTCCTGATGCGAGTTCCATTTCACTTTGTAATGTCATCGTTCTTAACCATAGGACACAATGATTATCCTCTATGGCAGATTTATCACCCCTAGTCCGTCAATCAGAAAACTTATCCGCACAAAGCAAGGGATGACCCATCAACAAAATAATGCACGTGGTGATAGAAATTGAATAACACCTCTAAGATTACAGGTGACAATACTGGTAAAGTTCATTCAACAGGTTTCTTGACTTTCCGAATGAAAGTAGCAATGACTTAATGAAGAAAGGCAACATGGTAAAAGAGTAAGGATCAACAAATGTATTACACCAAAAGCAACAACAATGGAGTGGCAGTGTGGTACACCAAGAACAATAAAAACAACCACCCAAACAGTGACCACAAAGGCTCAATGCCAAATTTGGTAAGGGCACGATCAATTACAGATCCTTTATAGACATTATGGTTTTTCAATAGTAAATTACACACGCTACGATAGTATTGAACGACTACGTAAGCATCATCACAGGATGCTAGCTCTTTCCATTGATACATTCAAAGGAAGATATCTCTGCAGTCAGGCAGTAGAAAGTATTTCTTCACCCCTAATTTGTGTACCTGAAGGTTGGCTCATGAGGCACTATTCCATTATGCATAGAGCTGTAAGCCCTCTGACCACAGAAACTGGCACCAAAAATAAACCTGGTGCTCTATGTGGTCCACATCTAGTGGATAGATCCTAGTACAGCAATTTCTAAATGTGATGGGTTGCTTGTCCAGTAGGTTTTGGTATCTATGCAATCACTTAATTTATGTGGAAGAAAACACCCAACATATACTTCAAACATATTACAACAATGACTAACCAGATTGAACTGATGACACAGCAGAAAAGATGGACAATAGTAATACATACCGCCAGATGTCAACTAATGTTCGTTTTGTGGTCATATTCAATGCTCGGGTGGGATCCTTCTACAAATCCAAAACGAACACCATATAAATAACCACAAGATGTTTAGTAACCAACTACTAATGGGTGCAATTCATATCCAACAGAAAACCACACATAGGAGAATGGAATAACATTTGCACGCATCATACAACATTCAAGGAAGCGTATAGTCATGCTCTTTAAATAATTTTGCAATATGGACGACAAGGTGACCAGAAATGTAAACCCAGTCCCTTATGCTATGTTTTCGGGTCCAAGGAGTTTACATATGAGAAATCTGATCGATAAGCAGCAAACCATGACTCAAACTGCATCACTTGCATAGCTTGTCATGTCAAACAAATGGAATAGGTGGGGTCAAAGGAAAGTTTAATATTATGACAATAAGCCAAAAACTACTTTTTCCACGGTTCAAATTTAAAAACTTGAATTTTTCACAGAAGGTTTTTGACGTAAAAGTGCACATTGTGATCCAAATTCAACCTATGTCTAGTTCTATACCCCCCATCCCCACAAACATGTCAATTGATATAGTGGCGCATTGGCTAAGTCCCCTACATGTGGCATAGAATATCAATGATCTGAGGTTGTTTAGATCAAAAGGGCAATAGGCATGAAGATGAACAATGAGACAGCCAACCATTGGAGCTCTTAAATCCCACCTTAATATTCTTAGTTGGAGTGGGTATATCATCACATCTCCTTACCATTTCATCCTACTTCCTATTATTTATTATTGTATCATCTCATAATAATTTAGTAACATATGAATCTTTCTACTCCCATCACCATGTTATTATTTGCGCCGTTCCTTAGCAGATAGTCCATAGTGATAACTTCAAATAATACAGATGGGATATGCCGAGAAATAACCTCTATCTGCCGCCAGGTCCTGGCAACGTCTAGAGGACATGTAGCAGCCGCTGCAAGGCTTCCTGCAACAAAACCAGCAGAGAAGTTTGCCCCCAGGATACTGGCTACACTTGCTTCATTACCCACCAGGCCAAAGATTTTTCTTCTGACCTGCACAAAAGGAGCAAAAGAAACTCCCATCACATTGTATAATTATGTATCAGTAAGAAATAAGAAGAAACCCGAGCCTGTTCCAGAACTGCTGCGTGAAATGCACTTACTGGCTCAAGCGTTGACCAACAAATTGCAGAGAAAGGAACATCACGAGCAAGTTGTGCTCCAAGGCCAGTCCACAAGATGCGGTAGCTTTGTATTGCTAAAATTTAATATGCAGTTTATTAGTTGAGTGGCTGGATGTTAGCAAAAGAAAGTCAATAACCATGATAAAAAAAATGTGGGACATGGGAAAATGTAAACAAATAAAAGCAAGCAATCACATTTTTATGTAAGTGTGAGAAAATGTATAAGAAAACGTCAGAAACAGATAACTATGTGAAGAAGTGTGTTGATACTTGTAAGTTTTAAGGTTGAAAAACCACCAAATAAAGGAGTAGGGCCTATACACGTAAAATGATTCTAAGCAATTGAAAATCTAATGAAAGAAAATATATTTAAAAAGTAGAAATCAAAATTTCACTATACATGTACAATTTTCGGAACCAAAAAGGAATGCCTTTCCAATATCCAACATGCGTGGATTGTGATTGGGGCTGCTAGACAAAATATATGTCATTATATGTCAGTCATGAGATAAAGGACTTCATCATATTCCTCTCACAGGAAACTCCATGCTAGTGTAAATTTCTTTTTTGTGATCCAAATGACATTTAGTATAAGCTATAAAACTAGCTTTGTGCTTAAAAATATACAGTCTATTAAACAGTAGATCTTGGGAAGAATACTATAATGCCCCAGAAAAAACAAAAACAATTTTCATCAGAGGTGCATTGGATCAACCACTCAGCTTCAGGAAAAGAAAAGAGGCACAGGCCATCATATCAAGTTATATGCATATTCCTTTTTTTTTTTGGGTAAATAAGTTATATGCATATTCACATAAGCATATGCAGTAAGTTAGGCCATTCACATCCATATATAAGCCTAAATAATAAACCCATGAGTAAACTCACAGTTTTGGAGGTTGTTTCTGCTCCTGACAGGGGAGATGATCGCAGCCAATGTCTTCCACACACCTGGAGGCTTCATATCAGTTCGAATTTCTTTAAATGCCTGTATAAAACATTGAAGCCAAAGGCAAATTTTAGCAGAACTGATTTTCCAGCAACAATGTTCAGGTGTAAACATGTTGCGTAAATTCAATGGCAATGCAAAAAGAAAATCCTGTGAAAAAGGCTATATTACTTATATATGGCTATGGATCTTATAGTATAAAATGCCATGAAAGCTTGAGTGCTGCATTTATTCACAGTCATCTATGTATGAGTAAAATGCATGCGAGACTAAAATATCGGTATAAAACATAATACCTGCATACGAGTTCTTGCAAGCTCAATGGGATAACAAGTGATACAAGCTATTGAGCGTGCCAAGGAACCTGCAACTAAGGGGACATATGGTGTCATATTTGGAGCATTCTCTGAAGTGAATTCTTCAATATGATTGCGGAAAATGTCATAACAAGGCAAATAGATCCCCACCTGGTTGAAAATCAGTGAATCTCGTGAAAAAGGTCACAAACCAAATCTCGTATGCACCTCATATGGGCTTTTCCCTAAAAGAAACTATATACATGAGAGACAGATAGTTGCCAAGAACAAGACTTACGGAAGGTATGGCCAATGCCAAACTTGCATTTGTGCCTCTCCACAATCTTGCAATTCCTTCCTGTGCAATACCTCTAGTTAAACACTGAGAATGTTTGATCACTCTTCTTTTTTTTTTTTCTCTCAAACTAAAAATAAATGTGACAATACATGTAATGAGGACACTCAGTGACCTCATTATAACAGGCAGATCAGCATAATAATGAAGGAATGTCCCCAAAAATTTGATAGATTAAATTTTATGGACTAAATGAAAACATCACATTAACTTGGTAGATGTCGTGCACTTACGGCTACAGCCATAGTCCACTTGTCCATGGCAATACACTTTCATAATCCTTACGACTCCAACTGAATGAAGACACAGCAAGTACTTTGTGCATTACATATTTCTTGCAATTTTTGTTATCCTTATTTGAGATATAGCTGAGTAATTGTTCACATTACTAAGTACATATATACACCAACCTCACGTATGACTTTGTAGAAGACATCAAGTGTTCCTCTATACCGTAGACTATCCGACAAGCATGCAGGTTCAGCACCAGCAGCTGCACGAGTGCACGATGGAGAACATCTCATATCTGGAAGCATCTATGGAAAGATATCACATCCAAGATTTATTGTTAAACCCAGCAAAGGGCATTGTAATCATTCAGCATCGAGCTCGCAAAACAGCATGTGAGTTCAACATGATAGGTAACTATTAAATCAGAAAGATGACAATTTCTCATAATTGAAATGATAAGTTAAATTCATGTTAGCAAAAGTAGAGACAAATACCCAATACATGAAAGAAGGGAAAAGTAAAATAAAAAGAGGAAGGAAGTCAACAAAAGAAAATATTCCGCGTAAATGTTTCTTTGACAAGGATAAATATAGAAGTTTTTTCAGACAGGACAAAGAGCTCTATTTTTTTGAGTCTGTATGACTAAGCATCTCCAAATCTCAGTCATTCCTCAGAAATCAACAAATTAATGATTCAGCGGTGGCATTCTGAGGTTTTTAGAATACTATGGAGTATGGGTATATTCAACTGAAAATCAAGAACCAAAACTGCTGTATAGGCATACCGTGTTTGTTTCAAAACATTCCATACGACATAGATCGTGATAAGTGACACCAGCAGCCTGCGCTTGTAACCTAGTCTGGAAAATCAACCAACAAGGGAAAAAGCTAATAAATTAAGCATATTAAAAACCAATGTGAAGCACTTCATGATATCCACGATATAAGGGAAAAGAAAACCTCCAATGCTAAAACACTTCAGGCTTGAATTCGGTGAGATATTCTCAAACCATATCTTCAATCAGATTCAAAAGTTTGGAAGCACATAAAAACCAGGAAAAATGGGTATCATGGAAAATCCACCAACAATTATGTGATGACCACAAACAAACAGACTATATTGGAGCTAACACACAGACTATATTGGAGCAAACACCGCAAGAAAGATAGCTGGATAGAGAGAACAAGATTTCATGCGTACATATTCACATAAGAAACGATTTTTATACTCAACAAATTCAAGGTTAAGGGGAAAAGCAATGAATAATTTTCTAACAAAAAAATCAATACAGCAGAAGGTTGTCCCTGAATAACAATAGAAAAACACCATTGCAGACAATATTTTAGGGAAAAATGAAGAAGAAGCAAATGGGTATCACTAAAATTCAGAACCAATCGAATTTAACAACAGGAAGCAAGCATAGCAAGAAATGGGCATAACTCAAATGATTCTAATTGCCTGTGCGGCTGTGCCCCAATAAAAATCATCAAAATTTTGAAAAATGAGTAAATGGGCAAATTCTAAACGAAAGTAAAACAAAGAAATATGAACCACCTTGACAACGTCTAGAGGGTTAACGAGGATCGCAGAGAGAACAGCAGCACCGGCGGCAGAGAAGGCCCTCTCTCCAAAACCCAAATTGACATCTGATAGAGTTTTGGGAGAAGACTTTTCTTCTTTGTTTTCTTTCGACATAGTCCCCGGTACATAGGCTACGTTTCCCTCAAATTCAACCTTTGATGCAGCAGCACTAAGCCATGAAGGCATACCCTGCCTAGATGAACCCACCATTTCACCTCTCTTTCTCTCTCTCAATCAGAAACTATATACACCCTTCTGATAAAATTGTGTTTGAAGAGGTTAGGTGTGATAGATTGCTTGTGGGATTAAAATACAAATGAAAAAAAAAAAAAAAAGATCTTTTGGGTCGTATAGGAAAAACAGAGGCGGTTTGAGATAGTGAGAGAGAGAGGGGTTTCCAACAACTTCTGGGGGGTTTTCTCAAGAATTTGGTGAAGAAGAACAGTTCCCTTCTTGCATGGAGAAGAAGAGAGGTGAGAGAAGGGTGTGTGATTCGTGGCGTGGAACAAAGGACGCCATGTATACAAGTTAAACAGAACCTTGACCATCCGAACCAGGTCACGGGGCTCGTGAGTGAGAGATTAGGCTGATTCGGTGACATGACATGTTGCATTAGATCATTGCCGACGTTAAAATGGTCCCATAGCCATAGTCACTAGTCAGAGGAGTAAATTCTGTTTTTTTTTTTTTTTTTTTAAAAGACGGTTTGGTATGTTCGACTTAACTTACGTATATTTTAATTAATTTTTTTTTACTTTGATCAAAAATAAATTATTTACATTAAGATTAAAATATTTATCAGTGATAAATTTCTCATAACTTAATCTCAAAAATTTATCAAAATTAAAATTTGAGACATTTGAATTTACAATTCGTCTTTATTACTACTTGAGTACACTTTGAGGTTAGTGAATTCTGTATGGGATCATACTTTTGGTTTCTAACTATCATTTTTGTTTTAAATCTAGTCGTAAATTTTTAGTTGTATAAATTTATTTTAATTGATTTCTTTTATTAAGACTAATCAATAATTAAAATAGATTTGATAATCATTTTTAAATTCATGTTGACTACTAATACTAATGAAGTCTAATCGTGTCTTATCCAAGTAAATATTTACGTAATGTAATCATTCAATGATAACTCAACAAATAGACAAGTGAACCTGTTTCTTTGAATGTGGCGGGTAGTGTTTTATATGGAGGGATGGTTATTTAAAAGAGTGTGATCCATTTTAACTAATTATTGAAGATCAATACTATTAGGACCTAATTTATTATGACATTTGGATTAACTGTGGATCCTATCAAATATTAGAATTTAATGTTAATCTAATGGTTCTAATGAAGCCATATCATTAAGTCAACAAATTATGTCAGATTTTTAAGTCTAAATAATATTACTCATTATTAAATTATTATTAAACAATTACAATACGTGACAATTTTAACGTGATATAATCGTGACACCCGATGTTTACTCCTATTGCAGGCCCAATTGAATTCTGACTGATATTTCACCCTTAATATGTCGGCATGCTTGAGGGCCAATACAGTGAGTGGTCTGCAAGACATTCCAACTTGGTGAATAGCCTAAGCCCGAATAAGACAATCACCAAGCTTTCCCTCTCATACACATCTCTCTCTCTTACCATTCTATCGTAATTTTAAAATAAATTTATTAAAATATGATATTTTTAAACGTATTTACCAAACTGCGATATTTTTAAAAAAAGTAAAAATTGAAGGTGAGTCTCCGTAGATGGACTTATAATGACTTGAGTCTTGAAAATAAACTTATTTGGGGGTAAGTCCATGTTTAAACTTATATGTAAATACTTAAGTCTACTTAGTTTTTAAATCTTAAAATTACCCCTAATGGTGTTAATTTTATCTAGTTATGGAAAGTCACATATGTTAGATCATTGAGGTATATATGAAAATTCTTAATTGAGTTATATATATGAAAATTGTTTATTAAATATTATGATAATTAACGAAAGTTTTATATAAAAGTTATATATTCTGATAGTAGTTATATATGGTAGCTTGATGTACGAATAAATCGTTGGTCTATTAAGTCAAAATCAGATCACAAAATTTTCTTAACAATTCAAAATTTCCTTAACATTAGTGTTACTATAGTGACACGAATGAGATTGTTTTTCTTAAAATACTCAATACCTAAAATGAAGAATTCCACCATTTTAAATAGTAACACAAATTCAACCCCAATTTCGATTTTACTCTTCAAGTTTACTGTGGAATCCATTGACAAAGTTACAGTTGATTTTTTGCATTCAAAACATCTTCACAACTTTGGAATTCAGAAAATAGAGTTAAGGTATGTGATTTTACATGAAAGTTGATGTTCATTGTAGGATTTTAAAAAACTTCTATATAATATATAGTTCAAACTGTCCATTTTTTTTTTTTTTTCATTCCTAATTTAAAATTTGAGATTCATTATTACTAAATTAAAGTGTTATATAATTCAATTTTGTTTTTTTCTTTGTTGTGCAAGACATTCGAAATACGTTGGTTGTGTGTCTGTGAAATAGATCATGTTACTGTGTGATAACTGGAAAATGGATTTTAGAATTTTGATGTCTTGATGTTTTTGATTGGTGTTGAGTGTCTTCAACTGTCAACGGTGTGTAACTACTATAAATTTTTTGTAAATTTTCAATTTGTGGATCGTATTTTTACTATAATCTTTCGAAAATTGTTGTTACTGTGAAAACTCTATTGCCTTGTATTTTTGTAGAAGTCGATGTGTTACTGAGCACAAACTTTTGATGTTACTGTGAAAATTAAATGTGTATATTACATAATATACGTTTAAAGGTTTGTAATTAGTAGTGTAAGTGAAAATTGTGGTTAGGTTTGTGTTACTATTTAAAATTGTGGAATTTTTCATTTTAGGTATTGAGTATTTTAAGGAAAACAATCTCATTCGTGTCACTATAGTAACATTCGTATCACTATAGTAAAATTAGTATCACTATAGTAACACTAATGTTAAAGAAATTTTGAATTATTAAGGAAATTTTGTGATTTGATTTTGACTTAATAGACCAACGATTTATTCGTACATCAAGCTTCCATATATAACTATCATAATATATAACTTTCATACAAAACTTCCATTAATTATCATAATATTTAATAAACGGTTTTCATATATAACTCAATCAAGAGTTTCCATATATACCTCAATGATCTAACCTATGTGAAGGAAACGGTAAGTCAGACGTCGATTATTGCTTTTCCAAAAGGTAGGGGTATAATAGTAAATTTGACAAAAAATGGACTTAAAACCAAATAAGTTTCTTTTCCAGACTTATTTCCAAATAAGTTTATACAGAGGAACCGACCTCCAAATTTCCCTTTAAAAAACGTTGTCAACTCGTTATACCATTTTGCACTGGAAAGGTAGGCCTCCCCTTCTCTTTATGGTATGCATTTAGCATTTGTACAAATAATTTTGTGCTCTTTTGTTTCTTTTGTATGGGCTTGCTTTAAAAAACAAGTTTTGTTTGGAACTGAAAGAGGCTTCGTTGTTCAAGCCTCACAATTAGGGATGGCAGTGGACCGAAGCGAGGGTGGGGGGTATAGTCTCCATTCCTGTATCCGCTTAAAAAAACTATGTCCATCCCCGTTAACGGGTATAGTTTTCATCTCTATCCCTAGGGATGGCAGTGGACTTTGGAAAAACGGGTATTCGTCCAAACTCGCCCCGTTTGGACCGGGGATGGATCATACGTATTGGACGGTGGACGTATACAGGGATACCCGTCTAAACCCGTACGGGGATGAAGACGGGGATGGACTTATCCTTACCCCCGCCCCTGATGTACCCGTTATATATATATATGTTCAACCCTAAGTCCCTAACTTACTCCTTCAGTCCTTCCAATAAGCTAGTATGCCGCCTCCATCTCCATAGGATCCACTCAATCCATCCAGTCTAGGCCCTCCACTTTCAATCAGCCGAAGGATTCGAATAAGTGAAGTGAACGAGTGTCTCTCTCTTTCGAAGCCTCCACCTCCACTCTGTCTCTCTCTTTCAATCATCTCTCTCTCCATCGACTTTCTCTCCATCTGGACCATCTCTCTTCATCGTCTCTCTTCACTTTCCACTGTCGGTTGAGCAGTAAGTCTCTCTCTCTCCACTATCGGCTGACCAGGTAAGTTGCAGAGCTTCCATGTGCTTTGTGGGTTTGTGCATTTGTGTGGGTTTGTGCTTTTTATGCATTTTTGTGGGTCTCACCATGGCTGATTTTTGTGCATTTTTTCATTTCCATGGCTAATTTTTGATGGTTTTTGATGGTCTTGAAGCAAGAATGATAATGATCCTCATTACTATATTATAATATAATATAAAAAGAATATCATATAATTAATTTCGATAGTGGAAAATTTCTGGTAAGAAGAAGATCATTTTGATGGTTTTGTGGAGTAACTCCATGGATTAATCATTTGTGGAGTAGCTCCATGGAGTATGCTGCATCCACTGACTTGTAAACCATATTAATTAATTAATTACTAGAAAGAGAGAAAACAGTGGATAGATCATTTTGATGGTTTTGTGGTGTAGCTCCATGGATTAATAGTTACTTTTTTGGCTACTTGGAGTAGTATTGTTTGTCTAAATGTTGCTGGGTTATAATTGTCTTGAAATTAATATCCTATCTACGCCATGCATACATTGAAATAAATATCTATCGATCATTTGAATTATGTTGGCTTGAACTTGGGCTTGGACGGGTACGGGGGAAGCGAGGATGGGGATTAAAAATTTACCCGCGGACAGGGATGGGGATGAAAACTATACCCGTTAACACGGGTGAATCGGGGATGAACGGAGTTTTTTTAAGTGGGTACGGGGATGGAGACTACATCCCCCGCCCCCGCTTCGGTCCATTGACATCCCTACCTATCTTCGTCCGCGGGTAAATTTGTAATCTCCGCCCCCGCCCCGTCCCCCGCCTTCACCTCCGCCTCCACCTCTGTCCACCTTACTCACCCAAGCCCAATCCTAAGTCAACATAATCCAAAATTCTAAATAAATCTAACATTCTAAATAATCCAACATAATTATAGAATATCATAACATAATTAAAAGTTTGTCATTTACAACATAATATAATTAAAACCTTGTCTACATCATAATCCAACATAATATAATTAAAAATTTATCTCCCTTGTAAATCCAACACAATATCATGTAACACAACATAATGTAACAAAATATAATCTAACATAAAAAAAATATAAAAATACAAAGATCTACATTTTTACAAGCCTAAACTATAAAAAAAAAATCAACAAACAAAACAATTTTCAAAAGAAAAAATCATTCAATAATATGTAGATTTGTATTCACAACAACATGTATATATATAAAATAATAATAATAATAACGGGTAAAGTAGGGAGGGGAGGGGAGGGGAGGGGAGGGGAGGGGCGGGGCGGGGGTAAGCGTCAGTCCATCCCTGCCTTCATCCACACACGGGTTTATACGGATATCTCCGTATACCTCTACCGTCCAATACGTATGGTCCATCCCCGGTCCAAACGAGGCAGATTTGGACGAATATTCATTTTTACCCGATCCACTGTCATCCCTACTCACAATCTCACTTTCATCATCATATTTACACATGACATCATAATTCACTATGCAACCTGGACGGATTAACTCAGAACCCAACCTAAAGTATCTACAAATATTTTTAGTACTTAGGTTGGATTTGAACAAAAAAAAATTAAATTTAATTAAATTCAAACGATATTCGAGTTAAAATCTCGAAATGTAACTAACAAAATCCGAATTGGTGAATATAGACTAACCCGAATTGAACTCAAATTGAAGCTCGACTTGTATAACCCCAAAAGTAAATGAGGATTCAACTACACCGGAATTTAACTTATATTGATCACGAATTTCAACTTTAGTGGTATAGTCCTAGAATTAAACCCAAATTGAGGCTTAGCTCTTCAAGCCCCACAATCCCACTTTCGTCATATTAACTACACATGATATAACTCTTAGGAATGGTTCAGTGGCTAAGTCCGACTTCTAATAATTAAGAAGTCTCAGATTCAATACTCCTCATATCTCCTACCCTTGTTTCTTATGTGACATGTTTTAAACCCACTTATGCTACAGTGACTAGTATCTGAGGGAGTAGTCGATACAAGCCTGAATAACCTGTAAAAAAAAAAAAAATTACACATGATATCATGATGCAGCATGCAAGAAGTGATCTTATTATGCTTATGGTCTTATAGGTTAATGGTCCAATCTCACACGCAGCATTTGTATGCAACAGAGACCATGCTCTTATTATACGTCTCAGAAATTCTATGCACAAGCCACCATACCTCATTAAGCAGCATGTTTCTGAATACTAGACCCCATCTGATTGCTTTATGTTGAGGTCTTTCAAGTTATCTCTTTAAATACCTGAGGCAACAAGAGATTAGACCCCACCTGTTTTGTGGTTTCTTTACTCTATGACAGGAGTGTCCGAGCCCAATCATTGAGCTCGGACACCTAAGAACAAAAATTTGTTTCTTTGCATCAACCTTTGAAGGGTTTATTCAAGACTTACTCAAAATTTGTTTTTCGATCGGCATGCAAACTTTAGGTATTGGGTAAGTCGGTGAGTCACTTATGAAAGTTGACTTTAAGACGTTTAGATTTACGATTCGTCACAGAGACAACCCCAGACTACTGTGCTATCGGCATGTAGAATTGCAAATGGATGCATAAGAACCAGGGAGAGCAACACAATCGAAAGCTCATTAATTCAGACCCCACTGCAGGATCAACCCAAAGATCTCACCACATTCTCTTATATCATAACATCTTTCTGGTTGGTGAGATGGGCCTCATTGGCCCTACTTGTTTGTGATCTCCACATTTCTTTGTGATGGGATAAAGATGATATCAAATCCATCACTTTTTTTCTGTTCGGCCTGGGCCCAATTATTGCCTTTAATCCTCCATGGGCGTCCTATGGAGGATTAAAGTTGTGATTATCACTAATCACAAAGATAAACAAAGACGATGTTCATTCATTTCAATCCACACGTGTTTCACGTAAATACCCGAGTCAAAAAAGGTATTATCTTTGTTCGATTACGTAGGCGATTTAGTATATAATTTTTTGTTATAAATCTGCTTTAATTTACAATCTTTAATTTTCTTTTAGAAGATTAGAGGCCTTTGTGCATGAATGGTGTCTCTCATGGAGGACTAAAATGTTCTTTGAGTATAATAGAAGACATCATCTTTAAACTTTCTGGTCATAAGACAAACAAGGAATGGACCACACAAAGAGGAGGCCCCATGAGAGAAAACCCATTAATACTTCATAGAAGGAGGATTTTAAGAGCAATCATGTCTAAGAGCAAAGGACAACAAACTAGTAATGAATTTTTTTTTTTTTTTTTTTTTTCTGTTACGGAGTGTTTAAACTTGCGTTGATTACTCTCTCTAGTTCAACAGTGAAACATATTTCTATTATTCTATAATCATACTCTTCGCTGACAAAAAAATCTTGTAAATTAGAAGACCTTATTAAATTGTACCGGCAAAATTAATTCACTAGATTCAACTTGTGAACTGACTTCAAATAATACATTTCTCATTTAGAACTTGATTTAACCCCAAGTTATAAACACACCCAATCCAAATTCAACACCGATCCTTTAATCCCAAGTATTGCTCATGCTTAAAGTTCTAAGCTCAATTATACAACTAAGGTTAAAATTCGAATTCAATTCGTATTACAATTGAGTCAATGCATGTGACGCAACTCAGGTAGAAATTCAAGTTTAAAATGAATTTGATTCTCAAATTATACAGCTCGTGCTAAAATTTAAGTAATTCAATATTAACTCAAGTTAAACTGGAACTATTGTTCACTTTCACTAATTCGGGTTGGTATTCAAAAATTCTATATGACAACTCAAATATTGTCGGAATTTAAATTCCGTTGGAATTTTTAATATAAAGACTATTTTGATTTAAATTGAATTATAACTCAAAAACAACATCAATACTATAAACTTGAATTAAAATATCAAACATTACAATTCACATTCTCATAGATCCACCCACCCATTTCGTTCTACACACGAACATTAATAAAAAAGCCTGCATGTTAAATTGACGTACGACGTTCAACGGCCTCTCTTGCATTGGGAATTCAAGCACGCCGATGAAAAAGGCCTGGCTGGGGCTGGGGCATGTTTCCCTAGCCTGTAGGGGCTCTCTCTCTGTGTCCCTCTGTGTTCTCTCTGTCTCTGTCTCTTTCTCTCTGACCACCACCTTTCTCGAGGTGGTCCGGTCACTATTTGTGTCTGAGACCTGCGTGGTTTCTAGAATCTGAAAGCATCACAGACAGGCTGTTATCAAGTTGTATTGATAATCAACCAGACGTTGATTTTGTGGGACCAGTGATTTGACATATATACGTCCCCCTTCCAACCTTCACAAATGCCTCCTTTTTCCTACCAAAGTTTGGTCCACTGTTTTTCAATGATGGATTTGAGTTATATTTAGCTCGATATTTTCTGTTTTTCTACTTTCGGTAAGCTAAGAGTTTAGTTATTTTTGTGAAATTCGTCTTAATTATCATAAAATTATCATCATTGATTCGTATTATATCATCTAATATAATTTAATGACATCACAATTTAATTTGAATATCTAGTCATTTCTACCGTCTTCTTCTAGTTAATATTCTTTGATAACCTTAAGCCATGGATTTCAGTGTCTTTCAAGTGGATGGTGAATTTGGTAATCGTTAATCATATGTCTCAACGATTAAAAAAAAATGAGTTGTGATTAAGTACCCACAAGTATCAATTCCAACTTAGCATAATGAGTGAAAGAGGTACAATCTTACATTGTTCAATTTTTAAAATTTTAGGTTTATAAAGTATAGTAGATAGGGCATTCTCTTAACCATAACATACTTACTCCATGTAGTAGTTCATAAAATCTAGACACTTGTACCTATCACCATCAGACACACAATATTTCAAAGAATATGTGGCAACCTGGTATGGCAAGATTAATTACATCATTCCTCGAGTTACAATGATCTTGCCCTCGAGACAAAAGTAATGTCACAGATGCAGAAGGTGGTGCAGAAAGATAGAGTCTGCCATTCGCCGTGAGACTCATAATATAGCATGGCATGAAGTAGATATTCATCCTTGAAGTATAGGATCCTTGTTTACAAGACGAGCAAAATCACAAGGTTCAAGGGGCAACCGATATGCCAAGCACATATCCCTCCTCGATCCTTGTCCAAAGGGACAAGAGCACTACCGGCCGCATTGAGGTTCACTTGGTGCAATGACAGAATCTACTTCCTTGTCACGGAAAGGATGATAGAAGCTTTGTCTAAAAGGACAAGAGTGACATCACAAGCATTCAGGATGACTCGACACAATGACATAGTCTGCCCCCTCGCCGCGGAGATGATAAATACAACATTGTACAAAAAGGCAAGAGCAGTACTATGAGCATCTAGGGGAAATTCTGATGCGATCTAACTAGTCTACCTCTACAGTCGCAGAAGTAAATACATATTGCTGGGATCCGATGGATAGCAAAGAGTATATCCCTAGTAAATCCTTGAATGATACTTTTAGAATAAGACCCTTAGAGAGAGCCTGAAGCTCATTGGATGCTTACAATTGTATAGTTAACCAATGGTACACACTGGTTCGACTGGCCCAAGGGATCAAGAGGAGAGATCCCCGCTTTGAGATAAGGAATTATAACCCTATTCAAGGGATAACTGAGCAACAGGGGTGGCAAGCATGATTGTCAACTTCGACCTCGAGTAGGGCTTTGAATACTTAGTCCGCTTGAACAAGTCCCCTAGTGTATGACTCACTACCCAGTGAGTTGTGCTTGACTGGAATCCAGAGAGACTCTTGAGGTGCGAGGGGTCGATAGTACAAATCAACATATGATATGTTTGGACATGTGAATTGGTGACTAGAAAATTAAAATTATGTGGTATTCATTGAGCGGGCATCCTAATGTGTACTCGGATGGGTTCTACGAGCAATAGGGACTTCGCGGTATGCACAGCCTGGGGGCACCGTGGGCATGACCCTTTTACGATCATGACATTCCGCAGGAATCCAATTTGCGTCTCTTCTACCTTAGTGACCTCCCATAGATTTAAAAACTGAACCTCATCCCCAAGGACCGAATTGAGGTTGTATCCTAGGAATGTCACATCTGCCTAATTAATATTTAAGGCACCTAATGCGTACTACATGAGTTCCATACAAAAGTGGTCGAGGTGGTTACAGGTATGCACAATATCTAGGAATAAAGTTGATCCCATACAAAGGCAGAGCTAGTGACAACCTGTTTGGTCATCCAAGATTGCCCAAGTGTCTGTACTATAAATACCTTAATTACTTACCTCTATGGTACATAGAGTTATAGACGCAAACCACGTTGACATAGAGTTATAGGCGCCCTGCCGCCCTAGTCTAAAATAGATATCCGAAGGATATAATGCGAGTAGTGCCATTCTCCGTCTAGATGGGGCCAACCAGCCGGTGAGAGTGCATTCAATTGCCTCCACATTCTTAAGAATCCTTTTGTCTAAGATTGGTCTCTTTATTAGTAGGCAACTCGAATTTTCTCATCTCAACCAACTTTCTCATTCATCCTTTTGGTGATACAAATATCAGTCATGTGTGTTAACTCTAGTTTAACTCTCCACCTATACTCCGATAAGTAGATGATATAGTATTGAGAAAATTAAATGTACTTGGATGCGAAATAAGGCATGGTGGTTGAGTAGGCAAATGGGTTGGAGTCAATGCAAATTGTGTATTGATGTTATATGTTCTTACAGAGATGATTCACAATCCTAATGTACAAGGTCACTGAATTACTGCAGATTCCACATTAAAATTGAAAATCATATGTGCATGTGCATGACAACAATTCATTTTGAATTGACTGTACATACAAAAGGCAAAACAATCAATCCATCATTTGAAGCTCAGTTGAATAACTCCTGTCCAATCAAGTAGCACATGACTCAGCTACTGGGATTCAGTTTGAAATACCACTGCCAAATGCAAAAATATATCAAAATAGCCCTCCTATTTTTTGTTTTTTCAACTCTTTTCGAATTTACAGCTCAAACGAAAACTTGTAAAACTCCTATTTATTTGATTTTATTCAATTTTTTACTGAAATTAGTCAAATTTGTATTGATCCGTTTATTTGAAAAATTTAGCAAGTTCATTCGTTTGTACACTAAATTTAAACTCGCTAATTTCATATCAATTTTGTGTCGAGTTCACAAATTGTATGGAAAATTCACATGCGTACTTTTTTGCCCTTACTTTAATTAGCTTAAAAAAGAAAAAAAAAATCCTCATTTCCCAAAAAAAAAAATAAAAAATTAATCTACTTAGTTTTTACTCCTCCCCTTCCCCCATCTGTCTTGAAGCTTAAAAAGGGTAATTGGGACAGATATTTTACCGAGGCAGACAAACATAAGTGCAGAAGAAACATTGTTTTTGTGGAGGGCATGAGGCCAAATATTTCACAAAGGTTTTAGAAATGTTCAATGTCTCTTTTTATTTGAATAAAACTCTGATTTTATTGATGCATCAAGTTTTGTGTAGAAAAAATAGAGTTAAATGCACGATACGTAAATTCTGCAATCATTTCTACAAATAAAATATCTTTTGTCCTGTCCAATCCACTAATTACGAAGTTAATTGATTTTTTCTCAAATTCTCACCTACCAAATGGGCATAATCACATATCACATTCATCCTCATACCCAAACATAACAATCTAAACCATGAAAACCCAAGTTTCCCATGTGCACTAAACATTTTTGTGTCCAAGTTACTCTAATTTGCACATTTCTAAGCAAGCAAAGTTAAGTAGAAATGGCCACCATCCAAATTGACCCACCTCCCAAAGTATTCAACATTTCTAGTAACCCAATTACTTAGCAAAGAAACACTTCATAGGACCACAACATAATGAACATTTAGCATAGCACCTTACACACTTAATAAAAGAGAGTCGTGAATCTAACATGAAATTAATTTTAAAAGACTCGTGTGATAAACAAATAATAGACATGATCTTCTCATGCCTTTCTACTCACTCAGAGGTGAATCCTATATTCTAAAATCTCAAAATATACGGGTAACATAAGCGTGATTTAGCAACAAAAAATTTATTAAATACAATGCATAATTGATTACATTGTTATAAACAAATTCAATATGAATTGAAGGAATTTGCTTAAACCTACGACACAACATGACCCATCACATAGAAGGGATTTATTTATACATATTGGGTCTCTCTTAATTTATAAAATAGCATTAAAAAAAATTGAGAAATAATAAATTAGATATCCAATACCATATGTACCAAAATTTCCACAAAACTTCTTAACAAAGAGAGATTATATGCCCAAAATCTAATCAACCTTCAACCAACGTCAAAGGGTCTTGAAAGAAATCATCAACGTCCAAAGTACAAGACCTGAAATCATCGTCAAAACCCACCGGAATTTCGCCGAAATCTCCTCCCAAAATAGTATCCGGTACACTCATTTCCTCACAGAATAACGGCGACGGTGACCGGAAATGGAAAAACTCATATTCATCCAAGAAATATGAGTCCAAAGCCAAACAATCCTCCCCAAAACTCGTACTTTCCACCGCCGATTCCACCGGTCTCCGATCACTCTCTTCCCTCGACTGGTTTTGTAGCTCTGTTTCTTCACCGGAATTAAATCTCAAAACAGAGGTCGGAGAAGAAAGGTTCACACACGACTCCTTGCAGGAATCGTAGTCGGAAACTGACGTGACGTTGAGTTCTGGTGGCGTCAAAACTCTCGCCGGAGGCTGGATAAAGTTGGTCAAAGCGTCTGGACCTCGTATTTGAATTGCGGCCTTGTCGTAAACCAAAGCAGCCTCTTCGGCGGTGTTGTAAGTACCTAACCAAACCCTAGCCCTCCTCGTCGGATCTCTTATCTCCGCCGCCCATTTCCCCCACGGCCGTTGTCGAACGCCACGAAACTTCTTCCCATTCGCCGCCGTGCATTGCTTCTTAGGGCGTCGCTTCATATCCCCTAAAGTCTCCAATCTCTTCGAACGATTCGGCTTCTTTTTAACCACTCCATTTCTGTTCTCCCCAACAGCCTTTCCACAACAAGGTTCTTCAATTCTAATCTCATGAACATGCTTTTTCAATCTCTGATAATTCAATTTCAAGGGTCCATCGTCTTCATCACTGGAAGAGTCCGTGGCGTCCCAATCAGTCACGTAAACCCGAACAAGGCGTGGCATTTTGGGACTCTTCTCGTAAACAGAGCAATGGTTGGTCAGAAATTTGGGCTTCGCCGCCGGTGGGTACTCCAGCTTAGGAGAGGTAAGGCTCCTGTGGATTGTGTATTTCACTGGAGACGAAACGTTTCGGTTCATTTCTGGGTGGTTTTACAAAGATTCACATGGATCAGAATGACACTAGAGAGAGAGAGGGAGAGACAGAGAACAGTTGGTTTTTGAAACCTTCAGAGCAGGTAATTAGTGCTTTGCTGTAAAGAGTTGGAGTAAAAAAATGAGTGTGAGTTACCGTAAAAAACGACTAACGGAGAGCAGAAAGCTTCAAGGATTGGTAACTGATAAGGAATTAAGAGCACATTAAGAGCAAAGCTTTAACAACTCAGAGAAAAGCAATGAAATTTTGGAGAAGAAAGGTGTGTGTGTGTGTGTGAGAGAGAGTGAGAGAGAGAGAGAGAGAGAGTTGGAGTTGCAGAGAAGAGAGAAAGGGTTGGAATCACTGTTTTATAGCAACAGGAGGATCCCCTAATTGTTGGGTCAATTATATATTGTACACTTTTTCTTTTTCCTAATTTCGATTTTTATTTTTGGATTGTTTTCAATACATTTAGTTTAATTTTAAGAAAAAAATTACACTTTGAATCTTTCAACTGTAACTTTTTTTACATTATTTCTTAAACTATCATATTTTTCACATTACACTTTCAACTATTTGATTAGTGTTATATTGCCCCAATTATTAACCTCCGTTGTATATTTGACAAAAATTTATTTTATTTTGTCCCTCAAACTATGTGATTTTTTTAATTTTTGAGCTAATCTCACTTTATACCTCAAAAGATATTTCGATTCTTAATTTGTATTCTCAAACATTAAAAATTTCAATTTATACCCTCAATGTTATAAATTAGTAGAAATGTGGATCTCGCCCAAATTACTGTTCAGTTTTCTGTCATAAATTGAAGTCATGAGTTACAAGTGCTTCGACATAAAGATGAGATGTGTTCATTGCTGCAGATTTTTGTATGTAATCAATTTGACATCGTTTTATGTATCGAAAATAAAGTTTCGTTAGTCAAATAGAGGCTAAGTCTATTATGTATAACTCACATGAGACATCAACAGTCTATAAATTTATATATAAGCTCGTGATCGAATCACTTACACCTCATGTACTTCAATTTATGATGTAATAAGGAATTAAAACATCTTTTAGAGTGCAAAGTGTTGTTTGCCCTTTATTTTTTGTCATATAACATTGGCAATTTCTGTCAAAAAAATATAGTAGATGTTTGAGTTTGGGACAATGTTGTAATTGAAGAGACAATGTGAAAGACTAAATGGTTCAAGGATAAAGTGAAATGGAGTCCATAATTAAGGGAGTCAAAGTATAATTTACCCTAATTTTAATTGTTTTTAAAGTGGGAGATGTATTTGTTGGAAAGTGGTGGTTTTGACCGGAGATTCCGGTGACGCCGGAGATCCCGACTCGCCGCATTCCGTCGGAGATCCGGATTTACTTAACTATTGTTACGGGATATTTGGTCACCACACTCCTACACCCACGCGCGATACAGAGTGAAAAGGTCTCGGACCAATTATAAGGAGAGTACAAAACGAGAGCACGTGGTTTTGCGAGTGGGGAAATGCATAGCATACATGTGGCAGTCACGTGAGCTAAGATGTGGTGAAAATCATTTTGGTCACCGATCTGTCAGCCAGTGTGGTTTTGACTAAACGAAAGAGATTAAGCTCAGTAATTTTCGTTTAGTGAATTAAATTAATTAATCCCGGCATGCACGCTTACTAATTATTTTTGCTTGTCAACCAAGTACCAACAACCTCCTCCAATTTTCTTGGGGACTGTGAACCAGTCTTACCCCTACACTTTTCTACCAATTTGCTGATCAATCTGTCGACTCTAATTCGTGGAAGTCGATCATATAAATTAATTAATCCCGGCATGCACGCTAACATAATGATGTGGTTTCATAGGAATCATTGGATCAACACCAAGTTCCAATGTTTGATGGGGTCTACAGTGAATCCAAAGATCGCAGTGAATTAGGTCAATAAATTATGTCAGTAAATTAGGTCTCAATAGCATTGCTCATTTAGTTAATAAAAATGAGTATGTATTTGAAAATTTACCAATTAATTTCTCTATACAAATTCAGAAAAACGCTTCATGGTTGTTTTAATTCGATTTCCTCCTAACTTCTCAGAGCATCTCCAAGGGGGGGAGGCATATGGGGTGGCATACCCCATATGCCACCCCAAATTCAAAAAAGTTCACTCCAAAGGGGGTGACATATGGGGTTGGAAAATGGCATCAAGGCCTTTGGGGTGACATATTTGGCAACACTGGAGAGAGAAAACGGAAGGTTGCAAATGGATTGGTGAATATAGATCCGTTAGATGAATATAGATCCAACGATTCATTTAGATTGATGAATAAAAATATGAAAATGACACTCCATTTTGGCACCTGTCATTGGAGCAAATTTATAATTTAGAGGTGTCAAAACACTGTTCAAGGTTGCAAAATGGTATTTGGCACCCCAAAAATAGCACTCCCCCTTGGAGATGCTCTCACCCGAGAATCTAAAACCTTTATTTTAATATTTTTTTGTTAATAATTATAGATTATTTAATTTAAAATTAATAGCCCTTATTGTTTTTCGGTACGGTAGAGGTGCATTAGTCTTACACATTTTTAGTATACTTCTTGCCTTTTATTTAACTTTATTTTTCAATGGTCAGTGGTGTTGAGATCAGTTTACGCGCACGTTGACTAATTCCCTTTTTAATCCGATCAAAACAATGAGCAATGTTATGTAACCCAATTTTGTAATATAAATTTGCATCTCAAATCAATAAGAACCATTAGATCAGTAGTTCCTATTTTAAAAAATTGATAGGACTCACTCATCCAATGATCCTCGTTCATTTAGGTTACATAGTATTTCCCCAAAACAATATAGTATGCTTGGCTTGGTTTGATCTTTGATGTTTTAAATGAGGTTTATCATTTATTTGGTATGAAGGTTAGTTGGGATGGTGTTATCAAAATGGTAGATACTTGCGCCCCAAGTTGGAGAGTGAATTTGAAAATGAGAAAATATGTATTATATATATCTATCACTTTAATTTAAAATGATTTCTTTAATTTAAACTTGACCAAGAATTAAAAATCATTGCTAAAGTATAAAAAATTTAGTAAAATATAATTGTTTGATAAAAAATATATTATTAATAAAAAAATTGCACCGTTTTACATGAATTTTCAAAAAATATTTTGCAAGTAATTACATGACCATTACAATGAAATTATATTTTTGAACATATTTTTTAATTCACATAGTTTTTTTTTTTTGGAACATTTAATTCACACGGTGTTCAAAATAATATTTTTTTGTTTAATTCAAATTGACATTTTCTATACTTAAAAAATGAGTCAAGAGATATTAATAAATGAATTGGAATCGGTTTGGGGTATGTACGTCAGAAGCTTTAGCCCCAAGCAAAGGAAAAACATTCTTCCAGATCCCCAAATGAACATCGGAAAAAACAAAAACAATCTCAGCCACAAAAAACAAAAAAACAAAGGAAACAAAAAGACATTGTCACTTGTACTGTTACTGTTCATTTCCTCTCTATGTGACCACATTAATTTAACTCAACTCAACAAAATCTTCTCCTAATATTTGTAGGGTCGATTATATGAATCATCTTTTACCACCGACTAATGCTATTTTTCACCTTACGATGTGATTTAAACTTCTCGCCATTGTTTAACTTATTTTGTTATGTTGAAGTTTGTGAGTCCTACTAAATTCCGTTTCACCACATAATGATTAGTACAAATACGAAGTCTTATGCGTAATACAAATGCCACTTTCCACAGTTTTGCTCGAGGTAAAACAAATACTATAGAGATAACGAATGCTAAAAATGAGGATTATTTTTAGATCGTTATAATTTTCTTAGTTTCTTGATTAGGGATGATAAAAGTATCACTTTCAACGTACTTTTTTCGAGATAAAAATAATTCTAATTCATTTCACAAGAGGGTTATCTTTAGCTCATCTTACTATGATGTCATTATCATAGAACTTATTTCTAAGATTACACAAATTTAATAAAGATAGCAAAGGTGGTGAAACAAGTGTACAATTTTAGTTCATTTTCCTCTAGAGTTGTCTTTATCTAATCTTATTATGGTGTCATTATCATCCTACTTATGGATAACACTAGTATAGTATCATTTTCTCATTGTTCTTCTTTTGAGATGACACAAATGCTATTGAGATAGCCAAAGTGATGAAAGAAATAGCCTCTAATTCATTTAATTTGAGGGTTGTCTTTTGCTCATCTTAACATGAACTAATATTGTGAACCATTCCACACATGCATCTAGGGGTGCAACTTGGGTTGGGCAACCTGATTTCAACCCGAGCTCAACTCGAAAAAATTAGGGCTTGGGCTAGGGTTTTTAATACTTGGGTTGGGCTTGGGTCAAAAAATCTCAACCCGAATTCAATTTGGGTCGGGCTCGGGTTGAGGCATCGGCAACCCGATTTCAACCCGAACCCGACAAATTATATATATAAAGCATTAGCACTTTTTTTCATTTTTACTCCATTGTCCTCTGTATCTTGTTGCTTGCTACTCTGTTATGCGTGATTAGTGGTGATAGTGTGATGTTTTAAGTTTAATGTTTTTATGGGTCTAATTTCTATGTTTTCTGGGATTGTGCTTTGAGATCACTAGTTTTTTGGTGTGAAAACAGATGATCAATAATCATGCACTGTTATGAATGAAATATATGGATTGTTTTATGAATTTGTAATTATTCTCCTCTCTCTCTGTCTCTCTTGCAGTGAACCCGAATTCAACCCGAGCCTGCCCGAATTAAACTTGAGCAGTGCTCGGGTTGAGTTCCTCAACCCGAGGTAGGGTTAGGGTTGAAGATTATATACCTAGGGTTGGGCTAGGGGGTTGGGCTAGGGTTGACTGTCTAACCCGCCCAACCCGCCCGAGTTGCACCCCTACATGCATCCCAAGTATTTATCACTATTTGGTTGCCTTTCAAGCATTGACAAAATGTGATGTATTTTTTTTTACCTATTATAGGTAAGAATATTTCTCTTTTATAAAACATCATGTTTCTTCTAATAAAACGTCAAATAGTAAGTGTACCACATCGTTACCTTGACAACCCAATCTATTGTGATTAAACCCTCCATAAAATCATTCTCTATAATCGGCTCCGTAACAATTCAAAATCATGACATGTGTTTAGCTTGTAGGACCTTTAGGGGTGGACCTAAGGATCAGAAATTTTAATATTTTTTTCAAAAATTATTTTTCGGCTTGTAAAGTAAGATTGTATACATCTGATTCTTCAAGGCTTCGAACTCTAAAAGGCTCGTGCATTGAATTTCTTTTTATTAAAAAAATTTTCTAGTTAATTTTGAAGTGGAATTAACTTGCAATAGCCTATGATTATGTAAAGGTCATGCATATGATTATGTAGTGTCTGTGTGTATACCAAGAAAGTTCTTGGAAACTACATTTTGCTGACAAAGTCAACATATGCAAACTATGTAATGCAGAATTGATGCTTCATGAAATTGTCCAAAGACAAAGTTAGTATCCATGTAAGACAGTGGTCACAATGTTCTATGAAGCCATTATTAATTGTACAAATTTAAAAGCTTTTATTGCGAGGGTTTCCATGTGAAAGATATTTCAGAACTGGGGCTTCCAATTGTGATGTAAAAACCTTTTCTTTTGATAAACCAGAACAGCTAGGAAGCATCGAGTCTAAAAACCTAAAAAACTCTTCGTGATGTTACTTAAACTTGCTCCCTAAGATTTGTGTTTACATAGAGGAATTTTTTAACTTGGGACCTTGAGATATTATCTTACGAATGTTACTCTATGAGCTATCCTAATGTATATCGAGTCATTTTTTTTTCTTCCCAATTCAACGGTCAAGATATTCGAATCAACTTACACACACCTTAATTAATCTCCTATTTGAACAATGCTAAATAACCTCAACACCGGAGTTCATCCCGAGGCCGAGGTATGTAGTGACGTCTCTCGCTGGGCAATTGATAAGAATCCCACAATTTAATAAGATCCAATTGACATTTTGTCCAAACATAATTTTCATACAAACAAATCTAGAGCATCATCTACGTTCTTCGCGAGGACAACATTTTGTTAAGTTCTAAATTTGTTCATTATCACGGAAGTAGAGAGGACACAAACACATCTTTTTACACAAAGGCCAACCCATAGAAGTGCTAGCACACTAGCCCATGGCATACTTCTGGGTCCAGCTTCTTGCAGTTGTCTCATACTTGGCCCTATCTGTCTTGTACATGTGAGCAATCTCAGGCACCAGGGGGTCATCAGGGTTTGGATCCGTTAGCAGAGAACAGATTGAAAGCAACACCTGAAAATAGAGGTAAGAACCATTCACAATTTCAAAAGCTGTACTATTAAAAAACTTGGCAATTTTATTGAGGCAAGGTACCAAAAATTAAGATATCATGATGCAGACCCTGGTCCTTTTTTCCAATGAATAGGCATAGGCTGTTGGGTGGACTTACACTTTGAGGATTCAGATCTAATCGGGACCTGTTAAAGGCACTTGACTGAGATATAAAATGAATGATCTTTAGTAGAAAACCTTCGAGCTAGCTGCTTAAAATCTAGAGTCACCAGATTTTGGGCATGGGCACTACACTGGTGCAGCGATATACCAACACTTTTCTCGTGATCAGGCATGCACCAACACTTGAAAAAATGTTTGAAATATAAGCCAAATGTGCATTTCAAATAATGCAACATTGAGAAACGGAGGGGAGAGGAGGAGATGTGGACCATAATGCAATGTGCCTATGCCAGGAAACCCACTAGATTTTAGCCAATCTGATAAATGTGAAAAGTTAATATCAAGTTATGCTCTCTATGATCTAAAAAATTGCTATGAACTGGTTCATTCATCATGTAAATGACAATATTAGGCATGTGAATGGCAGCCATCAGAAAACTTTCCTATGGGCTATGGGCAAATGAAACTCCAGATGAACAATCCTATAAATATAATTCACTTGGGCATGGCTTATTTCCATTCTTCTCAAATAGAGAATCTAATCAGCCATTATGTGATAAACAAGCTGTCCTAAGAAAAAATAGAACCTTGGAAATAGTTAGGGCAGGGCTCCACTGCTCCTTCAAGATATCAAGGCAAATGCTACCATTGCTATTTATGTTTGGATGAAAAACCTTTGTTCTGAATGCAACCTGTAAGATACAATCACAAACAAATTCAAGACTCGTGCATTTCTAAATCGTTAAGCCATAACAAATATTCAGTACATGAAATACAGATATCTGCACTATCAATTTTTTTTAATATATACCCAAACTGAAAAGACCTACCCAAGCCATTAAATGTAGTTTATTGAGTACAATGTTCTATTAAACCGGTAATCACATCACAATGCTTATAAGCTTTTTCACAACTTCTTTGACTTAAGATGCAGGTGGTATGTATGTTTTCATGCCCGCAAAAACTGTGGGCAAAGACTTATTTCATTGGTCCCTCTTTTGAGTAGAAAAAATAAAATCATTCAAAGTTCCCATTTAATGCAACTGAGAAGTATATTTTACCACAAAACATGGTTCTCAAGGAATAGGGTATTCTATCTTGAAGCCCACCAAACCTTTAAAGTCCCGAATTATTTTCACTGTACTGACTGTTAAAGTTTGATTCTATTTCTTCAGAGTTCAAAGGTTCTTCTATATGTGGAGTTTGTAGGTTCTTTAGCCACCATTAGGGTCCAGGGATTGTGGTTTTCATGGAAAAAGCATCACGGGTAAAAGTTCCAAGGAGATAAGGTAGCCACGGGTTCAAGTCTCGGGGACAATCGTGTAAAGAGTATATTTTTTTTCTGGTTCAATTGTGTAGAGATTATAGCCCCATGATGGCCCTACTCCTACAAGGGTCACCGGTGCTACTCGCCTTAGGTAGGGCTAAGGTCAAGCTATGGCTCAACCGGCTAGAGGAAGAGCCTGTGGTTACCCGTCTAAGCCCATCTTATCGTTGATTCTCACCAAACAGGAGGTACTTGTCTGCGTAGGGTCCTCCACATCTAGTCTACCTTTTTTTGCACAGCAAAAAATAAAGGTTCTTTAGTTATCCCTTCTACCTATTACCCATCAACATAACAGTATTTCTCCCCTCGTCTAACATTATATTCAAAAAATTTAATAATAAATGAAAGAACGTATGAATAACTTTAAAATCTTTCACATGTATTTCATCGAACTAAACAGACAAATGGGGCTAGTGCCATTGACAGCAGTTTTACGCCTCCCAGACAACTCTAAAATTAAGACATCGCAAGCTATCAGGGAGATCTGAGTATTGGCCATGCCCCACCAGTGCAATGAAAGAATTCCTTTCTCAATGTTTGTAAGAATAAAGTACGTCGAATATCTGCCTAGAGCTCTTAATCAAATTATGTGCAGCAACATAAATTTAACCCAAAACAAAAATGGTGATCCAAGAAACTTCACATTGACAGAGATGATAATATCACGAGGCCAAACCAACAATTGCAACAAAATTATTTGAACTTGCCATACCTTTGGAGGTTTAAAAGGATAATCAGGGGGAAAATGGATAGTCACTAAAAATACTCCCCCGGTATAAGGACTTTCTGGTGGACCCATTATTGTAGCTTGCCAGTGAAACATGTCTTCAGCCACAGGGCCTGTTTATACATTCAATGCAAATGAAAGGTCATATATCTATTAAAAAAGAATAAGTACCATGAGATAATACAGGACTAAGAGTCTATTTGATCCATGGATTGGATTGCACAAGCCAATCCCCCACATGTGGTTAAGGGAGAGATTTGGGATAACCTTAGTTTACTAACACTCATTTTAGTCCCCATTATGGTTACAGACCTAACCTTTGGCATTGTCCGCACAAAGTAGCTGTTCTCAGGTTAGAACTCATGAGGCAGTGTGGTGGTGGTGGTTACTTATCCTGATCCCCTATTACTACTATAAGGCAATTCCTCTATTATTAGTACAAGGAAACTTTACAATTATGAATTTTTTTTAGACTTGCAGACCTATTTTTCGTGCCAAACACAGGAGAAGGGGGACATGATTAATTTGTCCAATCTCGCCCTTATTTATTGCAACCAAACAAGACCCAAATAATTTAATGGGCCATAATGTCATTGGGAATCAACTCGCTAATACAAATGTAAACTAGTAGATAAAGGGTATAATATTAAAAAAGGAAAAGAAATGAAACGTGTGGTAAAATATTGATCCTTTATGCTTATGATGCAGGGAAACATAAGTTAAGCCCATTGCTTACAAAATAATAAGCATGACCGGAATGATGTTTTCAGTCATGTCTTTCACGAACCTTATCCAAAAAGTATGTTTCTCACGAAAACCTCAAAATAATCAAAAGAGGATTTTTCAAATTTTGATCTATTAAGGTAATTAGGAAGACTTGGAAACTCAGATCCTTCTATCAACTCTAAAGCATGCAATCAGAGGGAAGTTTTAGAATTCAAAAGATAATATCAAATAAAGAGGGTAGTTGAAAATTAACTGATACAACAACAGCAATACAATCAATAAAGTGAACAAACAGGGTAAGGACGATATGACTGAAACATGCAGCCTCGAAAGAAAGTAAAAAAATGGAAATATTTCTCATGAGCATATAACTTTCTAGATGGAATGAATGTAAGCAGATTTTTAACCGTAGGAAGGTTCTCATGAGTCAAATTTGACCCATTTTGCTTTATAAATCAGATGAGACAATTTAAATCAAGGCAAAATATTTGTCACAACATAGAATTTATCTTCACATGGAGACAATAGAACAACCTAAGTATTAGCAATCCATTATTGAATAGCATAAATGAGAAAAATGATTGGGTGCAATACCCTGGAATCAAATGTTGAGTCGAGTCTAAAATCCCAACTTGGTTTGCCAACATATTTATGGGGTAACTAGCCCTATATTACAAGACACAATCCCCCCTTTTTCTCTGGTTTCTTATTTCCAAAAACAAATGACATTAATTTGTACCATTTTATAGATGTAAGTCTATGATCAAGTAAGTTATCCAAATAATATACTTAGTTTCTGGTCTTTTCTCGCTTCTTTCTTAGTAGGTCTATCTCCGACTCATCTGTTATGGGCACATTTTTAGTATATTTTTATGTAATGTTAAAAGTAATTATTAGAAAGTTATTTTAGTAAGTGGGTTAGTAATAGAGTATTTGTGGGTAATTTTTTAGGTAGTTATCTAAGTAGTGGGGTAATGGGGTGTGTTAATTATCTATATAGTTATCTTCATTATGTATTTAAAGACATCATTATTAATGAAATGGGTAAGTTAAATATTGTATTGAATTTTCTTGTGGAAGTTATGGAGATTCGATTCTTCTCGAATTGAATCATTGGAGGTTTTCACTCCTTCAAAGAGAGTTTTCTTTCCCGATTCTATTTTTTCTTTGTTTTACAAATCCCCCAAAATCGTGCACGTAATAATTGGTATCAGAGCCAGTGATCCTATTAATGGCTACTTCATTGGAAATTCTGAAGGTGATGCATGATGATTTTCAAAAATGGTTCAACAGATTCATTGAGTAAAATCTACACATGAAAGAGAGCATCGACAAAGTTGGAAAAATCCTTCAAGAAGAAAATTTCAAAACCAGTTATGCTAAGGCTCGGTTAGCAACATAACATGTTGAGGGAGATGTGCAGTTGCGGTGCCAACTACCAAAGGTAAAGAAAGAGGTGCTCACATGTGACTGGTTCAAGAAAGAGTTGCAAGAACATGAGTTGCTCACGTGGGAATTGTTTAAGGAATTGTTGTAGTTTGGTCCAATCCAATTTATCCTTTATGAAGCAAAGTTTCAGCCTCAACTTGAAGCAAGGAATTTGATTGATCACATTACTTGGTACAGGGCTATGGAAGTTGGCTGGCCACCTACTTTTTTACTTTGCAAATGCAACTGAGGACAAAGTTCTTTTAAAAGGGAATGGAATGTTGTGTGCACATTTTTAGTATATTTTTATATAATATTAAAAGTAATTATTAGGAAGTTATTTTAGTAAGTGAATTAGTGACAGTATTTGTGAGTAGTGTTTTTAGGTGGTTATCTAAGTAGTGGGGTAATAGGGTGTGTTAATTATCTATATAGTTATCTTTATTATGTATTTAAAGACATCATTATTAATGTAATGGGCATGTTGAATATTGTATTGAACTTTCTTGTGGAATTTTTTGAGATTCGATTCTTATCGAATTGAGTCATTTGAGGTTTTCACTCCCTCGATGGGGGTTTTCTTCCCCGATTCTATTTTTTCTTTGTTTTACAAATCACCCAAAATCATGCACGTAACAATTTTCTTCCCTGATTTTATTTTTCTTTGTTTTATAAATCACCCAAAATCGTACACGTAACAATTGGTATCAGAGCCAGGCATGGAAGACCGAGTTGATTGACTTGAAGCGAAAGCTCACTCATTAATTATCGGGCAAGAGATGATGATGAAAAAGATTTACAAATTGTTTCTCACTATGAATTCTCGCTTTGATCAATTAAAGGCCGATTTAATAGTCATGAGCAAGGCGATAGCTCAACCCATCACAATTATAGAGGAAGAAACAAAGACCACTCAGATTCAGCTTCAATTGGATCAACTCGTACCAACTCCATACTCATCATAGTTGGTGTTTAGGACTCTCTCTCTCTCTCTTGAATACAAGGAAAGGCAGTTTCAATAAAGAAAGAAGATAAAGAAAGAAAAACATGACCAAATCTCAAAATACAACAATCAACTCTGTAGCAAATGTACATACACATACACACACACACACGAAAGTTGATTCGCAGGTACAGACATATCTCTGTGTCTACATCCAAACGTGACGGATCGAGCCTTAAAACCAAGAACCAAACGTAAACACATCAAATCAACATAGATTCACATAAGAACACACCACAAAGGCGTAAATGGAGAGGGAGAGAGAGAGAGAAGAGTAGATGATAGATACCGGCGCTGCATGAGGTAGGAGGGTCTTTCTGGAGATCCTTGAGCTCCTTCAAGATCCGTTTCGACGCCATCCAACAAACGACTCTGCAAATCGAATAGATCAACCTAGATCTGAGAAGATTAAATTCTGCAGAAATTCACAAAAAATACCAACTCAACAAGAATCGTTCGTTGTATTGCCTAACCTGAATCGTTCGTTGAAATTGGAATTCGAAGACTTCTTCGCTCTTTTTTTTTTTTTTTTTTAACTTTTTGGAAAGGATTCTGATTCGTAAGAAGAGATTGGGGAGAGGTTTGGAATTTGAGAATATATTGACAGTTTTTTTTTTGAACGGCTCTGATTTGATGAGGAGCGTTGCTAAACGCAACTCTGATTGGTTAGTCGTCTGAATGGGTCCCACCTAAATAGTAAAAGGTCAATCAATTATGTTTTGATTCTCAATTTATACAATTAAATATTAAAAATATTAATTTATATCTTTAATATTATAAATTGAGATTAACCCAATTGTAAAACCCGAGGTGCTGTTTTCACTTGAGCCATTAATCATGGGTTGAAAGAGCTAGTCTATCATGGGCTCAACCTCACCATTACTCCTGGGAACTCTCCCAATTTTACATTTTGGTGCTGGTGGTGTTTGATAATCACAATCTCCTCTTCCAAGGTAATATGAACCACATTAATTTTTTTTGGTTATATAGTGTCCAAACTTATACTGACTACTCACTCAAAACTCAATGGAGGCCACCGTGAGATGAGTTGGGATAAAACATGTTCCTGAAGAACAAAAGTGATTAGCCCCTTATGGGGTGTGAAAAAAATTTGAACCTAAGACCTCTGAACTATCAAAAATCAAGTTCAACCACTAAACCATTTCTTAAGAACTCAATCAAGATCATTGTCAACAATTAGCTTTGCACCACTTGTTGAGGAGAAATAAGAGATTCCAACAAAAGATTTGCTCATTAAATTGGTATATTTCTTTTTGAAAAGTAAATTTGCTATCCCCAAGTCCTCAACCAGAAACCATACTCCAATAAACAAAAAGTATAGGATGAAAAAAGAGCAGCCATACTTGAAAGACATAGATGATAGACCTCATTCCTTCACCCAAAATCAGTACACCTAAGAAGAGCAGCCATTCTTTAAAACATGGGCTTTGCTAGTTTACAGACTACTTATATGTTATAGGTGATTACATTTGTTCTGTTGAACATGAAAAGTACACCTAAGAACTAACTTTAGACACAGACCAGCTATCAAAACAGCAAGAATCCATCCATCTCTGCCCATTTTCTACAGACTTCAGAAAAACCTCATATGGGGATCAAGGTCCTCACTACAAAAACTCGAGGGCACAACGGCAAGCTCCAAGCGCCCTGTCCATTCCTCTCCCGGCTTCAAAGTTATAGGTTTCTCTATTGCTGCCCCATCAACACACAGCATTTGCTTGTACTCTTCGTCCCCCAAATCTACCATTGATTTAGACTTCTTCTCCCATGGATTCCACACCACTGAGCATAAGGAGAAGACAAGGCATAAATAGATGATGAAACATTATAACATATCAAAGATGATGACAATTATATTATTCTTAGTTGGTCCTGCAAAATTGTTGGCTTGGATGTTTATTAACCAATGAAAACAATCGTAGACTTAGCAGAAAGTGTAGAGCAATTGTGCAGATATTTCTTCCTCAAATGCAAGGGATTCCTATTAATCAGAAGTTTCCATTTTTTATTGACCTCTCGGAGACTTGATTAATGGAAGGAAACGTACCAATATCAGGTAACCCTTCCTTTCTTACCACGAATGTTCGCTTCCTTTCATGATCAAGGACAGCAATGCAATTTGAGGAACTAAGATAAACTCGATCCACCTGCAAGAAAAAGAAAATAAAACCTTTTAAAACCGTGTGTTCATCTCAACCGAAAACCTCAGGAATGAACAAAACCAATATCGTTGGGGAATGGAAAGAAATTAAAGTTTATAACTGAATTGCACATGAAGATTTACCTCAGATTCAAACGTTATGGCATCTCCTTGCTCTGTAAAGCGATTTCTTTGGCGAAGGTTGTCTAGATAGTCTAGTGTTTCCAGTCCTTCTATCCTGACTTCGCTGTAAATATAGTTTGTTTTTAGGAATTGTGAACTCCAAAGTCAATAGAGTACATGTAGGAAAAGAACCAATCACATATCTTCAAAAGAAACCACATCTATTACAAACAGTGTGGAACAGACTGTTCCCTATGAGTATAGACTTCTCTCGGAAGTCATTGGCAACCTTTTCCTTGCAGTCACAAACATATCCTTTTAGCAACATGTAGAGAGTTCATATGTCACAGATACACAGTTATAAGGGACATAACTTTTGATGGTTTACAAAACGGAAAATACAAATCAAATTAATTAATTGGTTGAGCACAACAAAACCTGTCCAGTGACCTCATGGGAGAATGTGGCACTTAGTACTTTTAAGGCCAACTGAGTACTTTAATGCCACTACAATGATCCTCCACCACGACTCAGTTTATTACTAAGGTTACCACTTGTAATGGTGTCTAATAAACTAGCTAATTGCAAAAACATATGGAACTAAATGTTCCCTTTAATCAACTAGTTCTTTTTTGATGAAGAAAATCTTGTTCGCAGTTCATGACTCAATTTGGCAAAAAACTGTTGAGAATTATCTTGATCTGAAACTGTTGAGATTTACATAAATAATTATGGAACAAAAACACTTCATTTACCAGATAACAAACTTCATTAGAGACTATGGCATACCTTATGTCAGACACGGACAAATAGGTGTGATAAGCAAATGAGAAACTAAATGGCTTGCCATTGATGTTTCTAATTCGAGATATCAGGACCAGATTTCCATCTGACGCAAGAGAGACCCGAAGGCGAAACTCGAAACTGGGGGAAAAAAGAAAGCAAAAGAAAACGAATTCCATCAGCAACGTGTAATTACCTTAACAGGCTAAGATACTGTGATTATGAACTGGAACATGTAATCTCTGTTAGAAACCATATTCTATGAAAAGGATTCAACAAAGATGTACTCATTCAGTCTATTGTCACGTCTTGATGAAAAAATCAGAGCAAAGAATTCAAGTTCTAAGATAAAGAAAATGGACATTTCATACTTTTTGAGACCACTAGAATTTTTACACTTCTTTTGCATACAACCCAACCAACACTTTTAAGGAAAAAATCTGAATACAGAATACCGGATAAAAGTATTCCTTCTCAATTTAAATCAGAAACTTAGTTCCTTCCTCATCTGGATAATCACACACCTCATACTGTTACACCCAAATGATTTATCTACAACCCCCATAAAAGAAATGGGAAAACAGGTACATGTTACTTGAAATTGGCCGGTTTGATTTAGATCAAAGCCATGACAGAAAGTTCACATTAAACTAATTGCTAAAGATGGGCAGTCATCCGAAGGAGTCACTTCAGCTACCATAGTCTTGATTCTGCTGGAGTTTAATTCCACAAAAAAAGTCAAAGGGAAATTATAACACATTAAGTTCTACCTATGTGGCCAGCACTTCAGATCCTCTTCCGATGGTTTGAGGAGCAAGTCAATGAAGGATTTGCCATGGGTTTCATTTAGGTGCAGATGTGGAGGATTATCGTCAATGGTCCAAATTTTGTTCCTTGCAAACCCATGTTGCTCAAGTAATCCACAGTTTCCAAACTGCACAATTGTTAGCATAAACATCAGTAGAATGAAAGCATTACTAGTATTGTATTGAATATTCAAAAGAAGACCAAAAAATAATAAACATGCAGAACAACAATTGGGAGTACCTGGGGGAAACAAATAGGTATTCCTCCCCGCATTGCTTTTGGAGCTTTAAAGATCGCCTACAATGTGTGAACATATCTTACAAAAGTAAGCACCACATTCAAGAACATCTCTCAAGTTTATTGTTCTCAAAAAAGTAGATTTATGGGAGATCATCTAAATTTGGTAAATGTCTATTGTCATGGCATAATAACAGTAAATGAAGTTCAATGAACATTTCGACCAGAAAAGCTTCAGCCATACAACTTCATTTGCTAAACCTTCAACCAGCTAGATGAATTATCTTGCGTCCGCAAATACACAATATGATAGAATCATTAAAAGCAGATAATTTCAAAACTACTCCCACTATTATTATGTTTACATTTTTGGGTCTAAAACTTATCATGTTAATGTCTAAGAACTTATTAATAGCCGAAAATTTGAATTGAAACACAGAAAAACAGAGCAGTAAATTGCTATCAAAAGATTGTAATACAGAAGCCACACCTTGCTGCTGGTGAAGAGCAGTTCTTCACCCTGATCATTCCGCCATGAAGTAACCTGTCCTCCATACAAGCTAACCTGGACAAATTAACAGAAACATGTTCAATAAACCTAACATAAATCATTTAACATATCCCATGATACACTTTAACCAACTCAAAACTATATGCATGATACAAGTTTTCCAATCATGGATCAAAGCTATAAGGAAATCTAGAATTCATCACTTCAATGGACCCAATTCAAGAAGGGATTATGTAAAGGATCTAACCCGTGCAGAAGCCCCTTGAGGGTTCCGAAGCACGACCTGATCGATCCCATTCCAGTCCTTTGTTACTTCAATACTAGACTTATAATCCCAAACTGCTGCAGAATGCCCCATTCCTCAAAACAATAAACCAAATCAGCAACCTATGTCTCTTTCCTCCAAATCACTCCCCTAAATAACTTGTAGAATTCCCTAATCAAAGTTTGAAAACACGAGCAGTAAACACAGACGTGGCTAGTTTGAAATACAATGAGAACCTTTCTTGTGAAGAACTTGTGACCTCGTGAATCAAACTATAAAAATCCACCAACCTATTCAACTTTTTCGATCTGAACCCTCATTACAACCCCTTAGATCCAGAAGACCCTTAATCCCAGAAACTCCCAAAACGCATTAACGTTTAACAGCACACCCATTCTCTAAAACCTTAAGAAAATAACGAAACATGAATTCAAATCCTAGAAAACTTTTAAAGCGCTCCTAAATTTTGTGAAATATTTCCAAGAAAGCTCGAACTTTTAAGGAAAAAAAATAAAACCAATTTCCCAAATGCGAATTCAAATCTCAAAGCCAAAGAGGTTGTTAGAAGAAAACCCACTCAATACACTCGAGCTATCTTTGCAAAGACACTACACTGCTCAGTTTCAAACGATACCCACTTGGAGAACAAGCGACCGAGCACGAAATAAGAAGTTCGTAAATTTATTTATGATTGAAGCACCCAACTTCAAACAATACCCACTAACGAAAAGGATAAATCGAAGAAGAAACTCTACTATTAGGAGTGGGTTTAAAGTATTGGAAAACAATTACATGGACACATGGAAGGAACAGAAGATACGTGAAGTACATATAGTTGTACAAACGGTCAAAAGACTCAAAACTTGGAAAGGTAGTTTGAGATTCAGACAATTCATATTTAATTCTCCAGTAGAAGGCCGCTTAGAGTGGATAAAGGAGGAAGCCAGTGAGCAAAATATTTCTGGTTCATAGAGGGCGGCCACAGATTCGAGTTTCTGTTGTCTCAGATTCTAAATTTGAGGACCTAATTATAATATTTTTAACTTGAGGATCTAAAGTATTATATATTTTAAATTTATCTAACATGTGTAATATTTTAAATTTAAGATATCTAAATATTATATACTTCAAAATTTTAGAGGTTTGAATATAAATATTATATACAATTTATAAGGTTCCTCTAACCGATATTATTACGATATGAGAAACTTTAAAAGGAAAAATTAAAAAATTGTGAATCATTTATGAAAGCATAATAACTTACATACCAAGCAAGTTAGTTAATGTAAGTTTGTTACGTCCATTCAAATATTGTGGTGAAGTACATGAAACAAAATTAAAGTGTGAACATTCCATGCATTTGGACATAGATTTAGATTGAAGTTATTTAAATTACCCTTTTCCTTTTTCTTCCAATTTTTTGCTTCGTGTGAGTCAATAGGACTAATAATTCAGTCAAGTTTTACGAGCTCGAGCTGAACTTGTCGACTTCATTTGAAAAAATTATTCAAGCTCGGCAAAAACGGGCCAAATCTGAGTTAAACCCGAATAAATCGACTATTTTTTACATATAAATGAACCGAATTTTGCGAATTCGAATTGAACCTTTGAAGTTCATTTTTTGAACCTTAAACGAGTTGAACCTAAAGTAAGTCTAAAACTAACTCAACTTGATTATATGTCCTAAGTCAAGCTCTCATGTCCTGAAAAATAAAAACGAGCCTAAAAAATAGTTCATTTAAACGAGTCAAGTCAGAATAAGTCGAGCTCGAGTAACTCGACTTAATTATAAACCATGAATCGAGCTCTCATGTCCTGAAAAAGAGAGATTAGGGAATATTATTGTACTAAAACACTAAAGAAAAAAAATCAATAGGTCATGTTGCGGTTGAGTCAAGTTTAAAACTGATAGGATTGATTAAAAAATTTTGAAATTGATATTTATAACCCCGGGGAGTTGAGACATATCACGTGACAAAGGAGACCGTCAAGAAATTGGTCACCGGATGAGAATCCAACGATGAAGGGGACGGATTGTCCCATGTGAGTGCACGTTTGACATCTTACATTATGGCCTGCTAACATGCCCATGATGCGCTTTACAAATTAAAATAATCTCCATTAACCATGAATCTCAGACCAAAATTCAGGGGATAGTTGGAGATAGGGCTGTCAACGGATCATATTCGTGGATAGTTACAGATTTGACCCATATCCACACTAGGTTTTTGGTGGCCCAAATAGGATGGATTTCAAATTCGGCTTGATCTACCATGGATCCGTGGGCAATTTTTAGTGGATTTGAAATCCACTGGGTATGGAAATCTGGGTTGAATCCACCTGGGCAATTCTGAGTTGGGATCCATCCTGGTTTATTTTTGATGTTGCATAAATCGGTTTTATGCACCACCTGTCGAGTGATTAATATGGCTAATAAAATGCAATAAATATGAAAGAAAACTCAACACAAACAACAAATAGAGTGGTTCAATCAAAATAACCTACTCCACTTTGAAGGGCTTTGGTTGTCGGGGTGTTTTATTGTTGTAAGAGTGTGGAGATCTCAGGTGAGTCAGGTGTCAAATAAAATACAATACGTCAAATGCCAGATGTCCCTCATCTATAGATGAGACTTACAATTTATAAACGTCTCCTAACAGATTGAGGCGCTACATCCATAACAGATAAACTAATTTGATAGAGGTGACACCATTCTCGCAACGGACGGAATAGTTGCATGAAGATCTCTTTATCAATTGCAGACCGAGTCTCAGGATGACATGACCGAGACTCTAGGATGGCATGACTCCCTCTTTGACTCTAGGATGACTTGAATGAATCCTCAACTCTAGAATGACGTGGTCCTTGACTCCAAGATGGCATGACGTGACTCCCTCTTGACTCTAAGATGGTGTGGCTAATTGTGCTCCCTTGACTCAGTGGTGAGCCGAGTTGGGTCTCATATGGATCGCACCCATTGGGCTTTGTCTGGGCCAGGTTCATTACTTGAACAGGACCTTGTTCAGGCCAACCCTACTATCCGAGTTGGGTCTCATCTAAGCCAACCCCATTACTTGAGCTGGGCCTCATCTGGGCCAGGCCCATCAATTTTCATTCAAAAACAATGTTTAGCTGCCCTCCGGGAGAGAAGAGTGGGTACTAGTTCTAGTACATTGAGAGTGAAACTAAAAAATCTACAAAAGAGAGTAGTTCTAGTACCTTGAGACTTGAGAGCGAAAACTAAGAAACCTACAAAGGAGAGGGTCGCAGAGGCTCATTCTAACTGAAGGCCAAATGCAACTTGATTATCAACTTCCCTCTTTAACTCTGAGCATGGTCCCTTCCCTTTCAGCTCATCTTGATGAACACATTCTTCCCGTGCAAATCATGAGGACTGATTTTTTTTTTCCCCTTCTAGGATGATTCAGCTCCCACACCTGCAAGTTTCTACACTAAAAAGACAAGTCCATGATAATTCTTGGAGTAAATAGGTCCATATTAGAGCTCTAATTACACAATCCAGATATACAGGTCACATTACATTCCCTAAACAAGATCCCTCAAGTGTCTCCAATTTACATCAACTATATCAGTGCCTATTCCTGGCACTCTGAATTTTAAAACCCATCAGTTCTGCCAAGATAGCTAAATTACAACTAACTAAAAATTAGAGTCAAGTTGTTTTCAATCCTGTTCAATTTTCTTCATTCCTATGGCATTTTCAGCAGTAATTTTGGGATTGAAATTACTCCAAAACTACATAATTGACGCACAGGAATGACAAGTTTCTAACCAGCAGCGACAGCATCAGTCCGAGGGCCAGCATCCAGGAGTTGATGGAGCTTTGCACCAGAGTTTCTCTTCTCATACATATCAGCCTCTTCATTGTTTCTACTAACAGCACCAGAATTGTTAACTCTCGCAAGTAGGTCCTCTGTACTGACTAAAGTCACCTCATCCTTTCGTACTAGCTGTGCATTTTTCAGTTTCTCCTGTTGAATTCAAATCAATCTATGAGCTCGGTGAAGATAGGAGACAAGATAAATAAGAACACCAGAAAGACCAAAACATCACCCAAAGAGAAGAAAGTTCATACCATTAACTTAGCATTTTCAAGCTTCAGATTATCTGCATTCTCTGTTAATTGACGAACTTCGGATTTAAGAGTCATATTCTCAGCATTTAAGGATTCAACTTTCACTGCAAGTTCTTCCGACTCAGCCTGGGTGGAAAAATTAAAGATCAAAAAGGTGTAATTGAAGGGAAAGACTTTACCAGCCCACCCACCCACCTAAATAAAGCACAGGTTTAAATCGATGATAGGAAATTTAAATAGCATGTTACATGGATCCTATACCTGTTTCCTCAATCTTGATCTTCTTGCTGATTCTCGATTAGACTGTTTCCTCCTCTCCCTTTTCAACTCTCGCTCATTCTGCGTATTAAATCAAAATAGCAATGTTGAAGTCAGAGTCGATATAGCAATTATGCAATTCAAATATAAGGACCCCAATAAAGTATGAGGCCAATTGAGTGTGCCCAAGATCCAAAATATTGTCCTCGACAACTTAATCAGCTCCAATGACTTTCATGGGACTGCAGCTTTTCTACTAATCCTTATTCTCAGTGGGCCATTATAGTCCTTACAAATCTCGAAAAAATATCTTAATGAGTGATATAGAAGGTAAAGAAACAATAAGAAGAAAAGAGGAACATATGCAGAATATACCTTTAACCAGGGTTCATTTGGGATCACAGGAGTAGGCTGTGGAGCACTAGTCGGACTGGTCTTCGCATTCTCTCTAGCAGGATTCCTTGGCTCAGATACAGTGCTCATGCTGGGAGAAAGCATAGTTCCCATCACTTTTCCTGCAGTGGTAGCAGGAGCAACTGTAACAGCCATCACCTTCTCGGAAGCTACATTTCCTTCTCTGCCAGGAATTGGAATGCTCTTCATCTCTGTCTTACCATCTCCAGCTGTGGGTGGAAAAAATGAAACAAATCAATCAAGAACTAAAGCAAAACAGTATCCATAATACAGCTGTTTCCTTTTCCTCTTGTTGCAATTATTTGTATGTTTCAAGCATTATGCCATTCACTCCATCATTAAGAGTCAGGATGCCGCAGGACATTTTGCATGCATTGTCACTAGCCTCGGTGAGAAATTTCTACACGGAGAAATTTATGGATCTTGCACCACATGTGGACATATGGAAATGATGACGACCAAGGAAATGACATATGGAACCAACTCACTTTCTAGAGACGAGGAGCACAAGGAGTGTCATTTATACTAATTGAACTAGCCATTCACACAAACCACTGCATTCACAAACCGTATCTTCTTAAGAAAATTAATAATGAGTGATACAAATATGACATAAATCAGGACTCCTTTTTGCTCATCAGCAAAAAATCGTGTTACTAATCATGTTAATAATCCTTGAAAGAAAGGTTCATCAGAGGCTGAAGTGCTGAATCACTTCATACTCAAAAGATGCCTCAATTTGACAACTTAATATAGTAAACATATGTTCCAACAATCAGCAGAATATGGTCCTGTTTATATATCAGCCATGTGAGAGATGTCTCTCAGCTATCACAACCACCATTTGGAAGCAATGCATGTGCCCCAAGTAGTGCGCCAGTGCTACATAAAGCCAGGACCTATCACTGCAGTCTGAGACCTGCTTCACACAGCAACTATACCTCCAATGTATAAGTAGGAAAGGAGTCTGTTCTACTAGCAAATAAAAACCCACAAAAATTGTATATCAAGTCTACTAATGTTTGTAACAATTAAATATTTCTTAGCAGAAAACCAAGATTACCTGCATTAGGTGTTCCCTCACGACTTCTTTTCTTTCCATTTTGACCAGCCTAAAATTAAATGGGAAACCAGTAAGGCTTAATATACTCTCCATAGTAATACAAACAAAAACAAAACTGAAAACTGTAATACTAAGCACTAAGATAGGCACATGCTGCATACCCTTACCCTTGCTGTATTCTCATCACTTATGTCACTGGAACCATTATTCTCCCCACTGTCCACAAGACATGATAGTTAAAAAGTTAACTCATGAGTGCTAATAGGAAGAGACCATTGAACTGGGCACAACACATCTCTTGGAGGAAGGGAATCCAAGATTCCCATTTCTTAATAAGTACCAGACTGTTCCCTATGTTACACAAAAGCAAATTAAAAAAAACACAAAAGACCTTTGTTCACAAACCTCTGCGAAAGCCCATGGTCAACTCCACCCTCAGCACTATTAGCATTGCCTATTGACATGGCAAGCCCCTCAAAACCTTTCAACTTCTTCATTAAGCCTTGATCTGTATTTGCTGATGACTTAGCAGGTGTATCCATGCTCAAAGGAGAAGCAGCCTGCATCACCGCTTAGAAATTAGTGCCAAAATTTATTCTTGGCTTCATGCCAATGTGGCTAAAAAGACAATTGTGTGTTCCTCATTGATGCAGTTCTCATTCACTTAGTTATGTTAACAACAGCACTAAAAAATACAAATACACAAATTAGCATGATGGGGGTTGTTTTTAAGAGAGCGTGGGGGTTGTTTTTAAGAGAGCATGGGGGGTTGTTTAAGAGAGGGTGGGGTTGGACGAGGACTGCTGTTACTGAAAATAAATAACATTGCATGATAAACAACCTAGGTCAAATGTGTACCCATATCAGACTTCAGGTAGGTCCACACCTCCAAAGAAGTCCAATTAGGCCCACTCACTCTTACGGCAAGCACATTCTAAGAGTAAAGATTCTATTATGAGTAGCAATGTAAAACCCATGTAAAATAGACTTACAAGAGGAACTCCAGGATGTGCATAAACACCTCCATGCGCATAGATTGCGGCGTAAGGTGCCCCATAAGGTGGCATTATAGGCTACAGGAACAGAGAGCAGCAAGTTAAAAATCATTCCAGCCAGTGATCTGGTGGTAGGATTTAAAGCACAATTATATACATAGAACCTAGACAAAAGCTTTAAAAAAATCATTAGAGTAAAATGCGCTGATGGTCCCTGAAATATGTGTTCAGACTCACTTCGATCCATATCTCACTTCCACCCAAATAGTCAATGGAAATAGACACGTGAAAGCAATCATCAAGCCACGTATTTCCTTTGACAAAATTTAATGATTGGACAATTTACAGTTGAAAGTTGAGGAATCAAGGCGAAACTAAGCACATACTTCAGAGGCCACCATGTATATCATGCAAAAAGATACTTTTCTTGAGGATTTTAACAAAACCTGTGGTGGCCCCCACATATAAGGGTGTGGGGTATGCCCAGATGCAATAGCTGAGTTGAAATATGGCGGTACAGCGACTCGGGGCCCATAATATGCCTGGAAAATTGATCAAAATAGGTAGGTTACACCAAACAAATTCCAAATGGCAACTTGAACCATGGGTTTTACGTAATTGAATCCATAAAAAAAAAAGAGAATAAGTGCATCAATAGAGTGAATAACCTGCATGGCTGCCCAATCAGGATACATGTGAATATTAGTCTGGTTCTGATCCTGCAAATGTAGAAGGATAGACCACTACTCAGAAACAAAAAACTTCAAGAGGGATTATGGAAATTATTTGGTTGACAACATAATAAAAATAGTGTATGCTTGTACAAAAAGTTAGCCTACATTTCGTTTTGCAATTTGAATGACAATTCTTTCATGAGAGACAAGAAAGTCATACACGCATTTCAGCTCTGCCAAAGGACGTGTGCATTATATTGGCTTACCACTGCAGGTGAAGATGGTTTCTCAGGCTTACAAGACTTTCCTTCTTCGTTGTTTCCCATGATCAAGCACCAAACTAGGAGCTCTAAACTAATTTTAGAAACTGATGCCTGATTTCACCGCCACCTATCCAATCTCTCTGGTTAAACGCTTACTCAGCTGCATAAAGGATAGCCATGTCAAGCTGTGACAGGCAAAGAGTTACAATGTGAACAAACTGCGACAAAAAACAACAATTCTTCAAATTATTTCTTTAAAAAAGACGCCATGATCTCAGAATATACTCAAAGCTGAAAAAAGAGGTGACATGAATAAATGGGATATTGTGGACTATTAATAATATTCCAAAGAAATAATGGGAACTGGTGAACAGGGATCTAAAATTCACTGGATTTTGCATGTCATTGTTTCAGCAAATAGGAAACATTGAACAGACGACGGAACATTGTGGGGTGCAAAGTCTAATGGAGAACATTATATTGATGATCAACCAACATGTAACCCTGTCCTTTTTATTGATAATCATAATAAAGAAAGATGTTATGACAACATATACCAAATCTGGTAATATGACCCCATTGTAATTTGGGCTCATATTTTCTTTCTTTTACAGTGAAATCGAGAAGAGTAATCCAAAAAAGGTCAGATTTATCAGCAGTTGGATGGTACTATATATAATATAATGAAGCTAGATGTTTACATGTAAAACTACCTTAATACCTTAGTTTTACCTAAAACAAGTGACTAGAGAGCTGCAGATACAACACTTCATTGATGAAAAGATCATGCTAAAAGGGGGAAAAACTAGCAGCTTTTCTCTAAGCTCTCTAAGTTCACTCACATAGAAAGGGGAAAAAAAAGAAGGATCCATATGCCCCAAGTCAATTAAATTTTGATCCGTCCCTACCTAGAATACAATATATAATCTACTTACAAAGTACAAACAAGTTTTAACCTTGCTGATCCCCCAACCGCAACCCCCACAAAAAAATAAAAATAAATAAATATTAAAACTCGAACCCAAAAAGTCAAAAAGGGGCAAGAATAGGGTTATTATTGTCTTTGTAGCATCTCCACCGACTCACAAGACGGCAACAGACAAGGTACCAAGTTTTCTCAATCCGGAGCTCCTAGGAAGTAAAAGACAAAACTATCCTCTGCACGGGGCACCTAATTTTTTCTTATTCTTTAATTCCTAAAGTTCAACAATAGGGGGAAAAAAATCGAAATAAGCTTCCTTGTTGCTGTTCTTTATGCGTTGTCTTATTACGAACTCTATTTTTTTTCTCGGAAAATAGAATTTTTCATGCCTTGAATCGTTTTGTCGTAGTCTGATCACAGCCTCTGGTGTGCGTGTGTGTGTTGGACACAGAAAAGCACTAGAATTGAAGAAGCTATTCCATAAACCAGAGCGAAACTATAACTTGAATTACACGAAGACATGTATTCACAACAAAATCATCATACACATACGAATAGCAAAAACAAATAAAATTTGCAGAGATCAACAACACTTTCAATGCTATAAATTCAACAAACGAAACTCAAATTCAACATACCTTTCAGCTCCAAAAATTCAAAAATCTCCTCATGACGCCCAAAAAAAAGAGAGTAGAAAAGCTCAACGGCTTTCAACTACCTTCGATGTTAAAGACCAATTTATCCGTACATAATCTTTGAATCTAAACTATCTTCTCAAATTCTGTATTTTCTCTCTCTAGAAAATAGAGCAAGAGAACAGTGTGAAACTTGCAGAAAGACGAGAGAGAGATGGAGAGAAAGAGAGAGAGAGAATACTCGGGCGCGGCGGAGGAGAGAAGAGAAGGAGAGCGAAGGCAACATCCACGTCACGATACACGTGTTCGCGTACAAATGACCCGTATAGTATACGGTCTATATACGGAGGTGGTGGTTGAGCTGGCACATCGATTGTCGCGCAGGCCAATTGTGATTTATTCCCAACGTCACCTCTGCCATACACGTGTCTACTAGCAACTCGATCTACGCGTCGTGGACTGGTGCTCTTATGGCCAGCCAGCTAATTCCACCCCGTCATGTGGCTGACGTGGGCTTTTTACAGTAATTAGTTTGGGAAATGAGAGTATATTAAAATAATTAAATACTAGGAGTTAACTACAATGCATAGTGCCTTTCAAATCCGAGATGGGCCAGCTAATTCGTTTTTATATCGAGGCAGAATTAATAAATTTGTATTTAATTTTAGTTAACTGGGTAATTAATGAGTAAATTTGTATTTAATTTTTTAGTTTAACGGTAAGGAGTGTCTTATCTAATTTACGTGCACCTTAACTAATCTTTTTTCGGGTTTGGTCAAAGGTCATTCACGTTGGAATTAGATCATTTATGAGAGATAAATAGTCTATAATCTGTCCTAAAGAAGTTGACAATATTCGAATTCATGATATCTCGATGTATAACTCATCACTGTTATCACTTGAGTTATCCCTTAAAATTTTATTATTATTTTAAGTGGCGTTTATTTTATTTATTAATTTTATTTATTAAATTATTACATTAATATATAGTAATGGTGTGATATTAACGTCCCATTCAATATTTAATCGACGCGGAGAGCACTCCATGTGTGACGCATCCGATTGACTCAACGCACACCACACACACATCGCATCCCGACCGTTCCTTGTGAGTTGTGACCACTGAATCCCACCACTTTTCCTAGTCAGGGTCACCCGAGGACCACGTGTAAAGCACTGGGGTCACCAAATCGATAATTAATCCCCAAAACAAATCAAGCACTGGGACCCACTTCTGACTTACACTATTATTTTTCATCAATCTCATCCAACGGACTACAATGGATCACGTGATTTGATAATAAGAGAAGTACCTCTGCCAACGAGGATAGAAAAAGAATCTCAACACGTAGTTTGAGTGGTCCCCGCCATCTTTTCCTGTTGTCGGTGAATTTCTATGGTCCAGACAACGACGTGTCCCACCCAAATCGGTTCGTGCCAGTGGGACCTACCTAAGCTGCAGAGGTTGCGCTGTCTATCTCACAATCTTTAGTCTATTTAATTGCACTTGGAACCCTAAAAAATGTTCTAATTTTAATTTGTACCCAAAATTTTTTTGAACCACAAATTATATACTCTTTTCATAAAACAGATACAATGCAGCCCTGCCCCCAAACCTCCATTCACCTTTTTGTTTTTGAAAACACAATGTGGAGACCATCATCCACATACGAAAATTAAACAGATGCTTAAGATGGAGCTACATTACATCTATTTTATATCATTAAGAGGGATTAGTCGTATCTTGTACAAAAGATTTTTATTTTTAAATTGAATAGAAGTTTAGAGCAGGGTTACATTACATCTATTTTATCACATTAAGCTTGTAATTTGAAAATTGAAATCTTTTCTAAAAAATTAGATTAATCCCTCTAATCATGATAAATTTATGCTTACAAGATTACTGAATTCTATTTATATAATATTATAATGAATCAATTATAAAATAAATTTTTAACAAATTAAATATGATGCAAAACAATTTAGCTTTATATCTTCAATAAGAAGTAAATATTTAATATTATGATAGCATCACATTATCATTGGTAAGTAATTTCACTACATAATAAAAATATAACTAAAACCCCCAGCAATTATTTATATTATATAAAATAGTGGGATTTATTTATTTGTTTGTTGATGTAAGATCAAATGGGTATGATTTTTCCCTGTACAATTAACTCTCCTGATTATTTTTTAGGGAGAATTACACTTAAACCTCTTGAAATTTGTCACTTAATGACTCAGACCCCTGACATTTGAAATATTATATACAGACCCCCTAAAATTTGTATGCGCGTAACACTTAGACTCCTGCTGTAAATATATCCGTTAATGAATTACACCTAGACCCCTTTGAAGTTTGTACGCATATAATACTTAGACTTCTTAAATTTAAAATATTATACTTAGACAAAAAATACTCTAATCAAATATAGAATATCAAATATTTTTAATTTTACAACCAAAATTCATGTTCTATTGTATCATTTATTGAAATAAAATCAAAAATAAAAATTCGACTTTTTCTTAAAAAATTGTAATTAGTATACAATTATCTATTGAAATAAAACTAAAAAAATCAAACAAGGGGTCTAAGTCATTCTTAATAGAACATGAATTTTGGTTGTAAAATTCATGTTCTATTATGTAGGGGTGCAACTCGGGCGGGTAAGACAGTCAACCCTAACCCAACTCTAGGTATATAATATTCAACCCTTACCCTAACCCTAACTCTAACCCTACCTCGGGTTGAGGAACTCAACCCGAGCACTGCCCAAGTTTAATTCGGACGGGCTCGGGTTGAATTCGGGTTCACTGCAAGAGAGACAGAGAGAGAGGGGGAATAATTACAAATTCATAAAACAATCAATATATTTCATTCATAACAGTGTACGATTATTGATCATCTGCTTTCACACCAAAAAACTAGTGATCTCAAAGCACAATCCCAGAAAACATAGAAATTAGACCCATAAAAACATTAAACTTAAAACATCACACTATCACCACTAATCACGCATAACAGAGTAGCAAACAACAAGTAACAGAGGACGATGGAGTAAAAATGAAAAAAAGTGCTAATACTTTATATATATATATATATTTCTTTTTTAATTTGTCGGGTTCGGGTGGAAATCGGGTTGTCGATGCCTCAACCTGAGCTCGGCCCAAATTGAATTCGGGTTGAGGTGTTTTTTGACCCAAGCCCAACCCAAGTATTAAAAACCCTAGCCCAAGCCCTAGTTTTTTCGAATTGGGTTCGGGTTGAAATCGGGTTGCCCAACCCAAGTTGCACCCCTACTATTATGTCATTTATTTAAATAAAAATCTAATTTTTTTAAAAAAACATAGTTAGTATACAATTATAATATCTATTAGAATAAAACTAAAAAATTAAATAAGGAGTCAAATTATAATGAACACAATATCTTTTAGCTTCAATTGTGATAGTTTGGTATTTTAATTGGGTCGTTTAAACGACCAAATTAAATTCCAATAAACAATATAATTGTATACTAATTACAATTTTTTAAGAAAAAATTAAATTTAAATTTTTTATTTTATTTCAATAAATGATATAATAGAACATGAATTTTAATTGTAAAATTTAAAATATTTGATATTCTATTTTTAATTGAAGTATTTTTTGTCTAAGTATAATATTTTAAACTTAAGAGGTCTAAATAATATATATTTACAAATTTTAAGGGATCTGAATGTAATTTATTAATAGATATATTTTACACTAGGGGTTTAAGTGTTACGCGCGTACGAATTTCAGGGGATCTGAGTGTAATACTTTAAATGTTAGGAAGTCTGAGTGATTAAGTGACAAACTTCAGGAGGTGTGAATGTAATTCTCCCTATTTTCTAGTGTTTTTGCAAGGGCCCATGTTTCACCATTGTGATCCACGTGGTCATCTCGACGTGCTGGGCACTTATTGGTTGGGGAAATGGGTATGTTTGCACTGTTAAGAAAGCGGCTCGTGGAAAAGTGGAACCGATAGGGTGTGTGACGTAAGCAGATTAGGAGTCCACGTCAGGAGAAATAGTGGCCGTTAGATCTAAATGGACAGACGCAGATGCGTTTTTTGCGGTGGAAAGAAAAAGGAATTTATTATGACTCGGCAGAAAATTCTTTTGATCTCGTATCGTGCACTGAACCCAAATGTTCAGGTCCATTTGAAGGGAGGGCTTGGGATTGTCTGGGGTCCTGTCGCGATAACATAAAAAAAAAAAACAAAAAAATTGGTCGAGTCACCTTTAAAGAACTTATAATAATTTGAGTTCATTTAAAAAAATTTATTTTCTCCCTAATTTTGTTCAATATTTCATGTTACTATATTTTTTGTTAATCATGTTATTATTTTTTATTGAGAATGTTACTACTTTTTTCATGTTACTTTTTTGGATGCTGAAGAATTGGAGGCTTCGTCCTTTGGTTTTGGGTTTGAATGTTATTATTTTTATTTTTAATTTTATTCAATGTTTCATGTTGCTATTTTTTTTTGTTGAGCATTTTACTATTATTATTTTTTTAAATATTAATATTAAATGTTATTATTATTTTTTTTTGGATTTAAATGTTACTATTTTTTTGTATTTAAATTGTCCTATTTTTTTGTGTTTAAATATTACTATTTTTTATTTTTAATGTTATTATATATATATATGAGAGAGAAATAAATAGTCGTATTCTATATATGGATATAGATAGATATGAAATGGAGAATTTTAATGTTAGTTAAACTCCTAAAATTTAGGAGGAATTAGTTTTCAAAATTTTATAATTAAATATAATTAACTAGGGGTGGCTCAAGTTAATTTGAGGTCAAAAGCGAAAATATTAAATGAAGATCTTTTTATTTTTAATATTATTTTTTTTATTTTTAATATTATTTTTTTTTTCTATGTGAGATGAAGATAAAAGAAGGACGTGTTAACATTGTCGAGAAAGAGATTTTAATTTTTTTTTTGTTTTTTACCACAGAGAGGGAGAGAGCGTGTTTAATTTCAACTTTTGTTTTTGTTTTTTATTTATTTTTTTACTTGAGAGAGAGAGAGAGAGAGAGAAAGTGGGTGGGAGTAAATATGAGTTGACTTTTGAGTATTTTTTTTATTTTTTTAATTTCTAACTTTTTAATGTTATGGATTGGATTATAGACCCAAATTATTGTAATCAAAATTTTAATTGGATTTAATTTTTTGGAGCTATTTTGTAGGGTTTAAAATTTAATGGATTAAATTTTTTTTTTGTGGAATAGTGATGTACTTAAAATTATAGGGCCTTCTAAAATTTGGGGCCCAAAACCCATGTTTTATTTTTTTCATACTGTTGGGCCGATCTTGAGCACAACACAAAATTAGAGGGTTTTAAAGTCACTCATCTCTTAAATGAGTGGATCTGACCCAACACTATTAGTAAACAAATTAGGTATAAGTGAAACTAATCAAAAAAAATATGTGATATGACTTGTTTATATAAAGGTTATCTACAATTTATATACAACATGAACTCGATATAACATGATTTGCTATATTCGAATTAATAAACGAATCAAGAATAGATAGAGTATTTTATGGCACGAACTTTTTAAGACCCGAAAAAGACCTGTTAAAACCCGACACAATTTACAAGCCTATTTCCAAATCTGTTATGCTACGTGATAGACAACAATACATAAGTGAAAAGAGGTCAAAGTCCATCAACTGCCTGCTTCGTTTCCTTGTGTAGGAAAACGTATACATATTGTGGAAGTATATGATCAAAGTCATACCTTATTCACTTTAATCCCAAATATCATTTGAGGATGTTCTACGTACTTTAGAATCTGGAAATTGTCTTTTTTTCGTTTGCTCGAGCAGTATAGTGTTGTTACACAATAGGAATCAACACCAAGTTTCCACAGCACAAAAGTCTTTCAACGTTATGTAAGGGGAGAGAGATAAATAAAGTAGAATACTTTAACGTTTGATTGTTTTCGGGAGATTTCATCTATTGGATTGCCTTGGGTTTAGATAGGCAACCAATAGGTGTCATTAAGAGATACATTATATAGGGACATGTCTGTTAATATTTAACATACATGTATTTTGGGTGAAGGATACCTTTTGGTAAATGATACATCCAAAAGACATGCCATTTGAGCATTCTTTATTCGGGTCAACCCATCATGGGCGCCCCGATTAGGGTCCATGACCCAACCAATATCTAACATCTTCCACTCGCACGTGGTAGGTAGGACACTGTCATCTCTCTCAATCCATTATATACATCAACATCAATTCATACAAGCTAATGGGCCGTGTGATCGTTGAGCACACCTGCAATTTTGGAGCTCTACACTAGAAACTTTACAAAGCCAGTATATAGATATCAACCCTAAAAAAATGAAAATGGTGTCTCAAGTACTCTAGACCCATTCAGAGTGGATGCCACAGCCATAGCTGGTTTGACTGGAATGCTTCAGGCCCGAGTCACCAATCTCGACTGCCCCACGAATTACTCTGGATATATAGTAGGACAGGCACTTCTGGGAGATGAGAGTTTTGTTTGGCCAGAGAGTCTTCGGTTCCTTCAGCAGGGAGACTTGACAAATAAATATAAGATTCTTAATCTGATATCAGTCTCTAATGTTTTTCCCCTGTTGAGAAATAACCACATTTACCTTGATCGAGGCCGACTTCTATACGCTATGAGTACTGGAAAGTCCATTGACCTCCCTTCCCTGATCTTTGCGGAGATGAGGCGAGCTATCATGGACCCGAAGAAACCATCTCTTCCTTTGCTGGCTTGGCTACCGCATTGTGTGAGCAGGCAGGAGTGGTGATTGACACCACTATGGAGCAGGCCAAGAAAGTAGTGATACTAAACTCTGGCTCCCTTTTGAAAAGTCAGAGTGTAGCCAGGCCAGTGCTAGGTGAGAGGGGTCCAGGTGGTGAGCAAGCAGCACCTGAGGGGATGGCACCGGGGGAGGAGGATTGGGATCAGTTCCTCAATATTGATGAGGATTTTGAATTGCCAGTGGATGAGGATACTGATCCCAGGACTGACAGACAGATACTCTTTGAGTTGTTGAGAGGTCAGAGGGAGATGAAGAAAGAGATGAGGGAGTTGAGAGCTCAGATGAGGGGCTTAGGGCAGAGTTCTCAAAGTCAGGCAGGCCCTTCATCTTAGCATGTTTCGTCTAGGTCCCGAGTTGGATGTTTTTTTTTTTATTTTCGTTAGTCATCTGTAGAAATCAAAACCTATTTTGAGTAGATTTTTGTTAGGCTTGATTTCTTTATCTTTTGGGTTATGCATTGTACGAAAATTCTAAATATTATATGAAATGCATAGTTTGTTCAGTTGTGCAATCAAATATCTAAATAACATTTTTATACATAATTTGACACCACAATATAGAAATAATTTGCTTAACTTTAAATTTGTAACTATTTAAGTATCACATAGAACTTTATTCTATATTTTTGTATCTCATATCATGTTCTTATAAAAACTCACAATTTGTGCACTTTAGACTTTACCAAATTGAAAATTTGTTACGTATTTTACCTTGAGAACTTAAAACATATAGTGGAGATGCATAAAAATCCTAGTGAGTTTTGATCCTATCTTTCTTGGAGGGTTATTTACATTTACTCAAAAGAATTATTTCTTTCAGCTAATCTCCTTCAATAGTCTCATTATTTTTGTTTTGGTCAACACCAATATTGTGAATGATTGTTTTACTTTAAATTATTTGCATAAGGTAGTGTGTTGTCAAGAACTCTTGAGATATGATTTTAGGTCATCTTTGATATTATTTGAGCCTAAGCCTTATTCTTTGAATATTATTATTCCTAGAAGCCATGATTGAGCCTTTGAAGAAAAATTTTATTTCTTATGCCTAACATATAATAACCAAGCCAATAAAAAATATATATATCTTTTACTCTTGGTTATCCCGAGATTGAGCTTTTATTGTTTATGTAATTTGGGAGATGTTGGTTGAGAAAATATGAAAAAAAAAAAAAAAAAAAAAGAGTTTTGCATACTTGTGAATATTTGCATTAGATGTCTTGCTGAAAAAAAAAAATTTTGAAAAGAAAAGAAAGACAATATGTCTAGCTGTGAAAAAACAGATTGAAAAAAAAAAAGAAAAATATAGCAAGCATGATTTTTGAAAAAAATATGAGCAAGTTTTGTAAATTGTGCTTCTAAATGATGGAGAGTGAAAGGCTATGGAAAGAAGTTTGGTTGTGTAATGTACATGTTCTCTCGGGATAGTTTTTTGAATTCCTGAATATCCTTCGTTTCAAAACCCTAATCCCAAGGCCCCATTACAACCTTAAATAAAGACCTATTTGATCTCAAGAGTGTATTGATGGATGCATGACTTGTGTGAATAAGGAAGAGAATGGTGATTATTTGTTTATTGTGTGATGAGTTCCTTTCATTTCTTTTGGATTACAATTATTTTAATAGACATGTGAACATTACTTTGTTTTGACATAAATATCTTCTTCTCACATGTGATATTTGAGGGAATAGTCACTATAATATGAGAGAATCTTTTATGAGTGAATTATCTAGTGAGATTTGATATTGAGACGAATAGTTGATAGTTGTAGAGGTGATTACCGGATAAATTACTGACTTGGTATAGTTAATTCACACTACACACAAGTTTATATCAGAATTTGATAAGTACATACATTTATATAGCGCGTAGAGTTCTGTATTTTGCTTTGCATGTACTTATAAAAAGTTTGCATTTTAGAATTTTTATATTGTGGTAGAAACTTGTATTATAAAATTATTATTTAGATATTTGATTACATGGTGATGTTTGTGGGTATCATCTCTAGAAACCCTCACGAGACTATACTCGTCCACTAGGGGGAACCTAAGGGTTTAAAGGCTTATTGCATATGCTAAATGCAATCGTGAAATCTACGAAAGTGGTTTTGTTTTGTTTTTAGTTAGTGTTTATGTTTTTGTTGTTTGTTTTACTAGGGACTAGCAAGGTCTGAGTTGGGGGGTGTGATTGAGGTCCAATAGTTACATTTATTATTGGGAAAGATTAATTATTTAGTCATGAAAGTATGATAAATATGGTTAATTAGTTAAAGAACAGTTGCTATGCTAATTGTGTGTATTTTGCAGAGGAATAACATAAGATTGGAAGAAAGTAAGGAGAGATGAAGCATAGCTGAGGAGAAAATGTACTAGAATACGCGTCCGGACGGGAGAACCCCATGCGTCTGGACGTAAGTGGCAGAAAGGCAAAGAGCTGAGAAAAGAGTATACTAGAAGTTGCGTCCGGACGGTTGAAGAACACGCGTCCGGACGCGTGTGGGTGATCTGCCAAAGCCAGATTAAGAGTTTCACTCCAAGTCAATCTTTTTGGGAAATAAAGTTATAAATAGGAGTTGAAGATCTTGTAATAGAGGACCTTTTGTCGGGGAATAATTCTTTTATTATCTGTTTATCTTTCGATTGATCATGTTTGGCTAGAAGGCTAAACTAGGGCTAGGGGAGAACTTCTCAATAAAGTACGGTAACGTTATTGAATCCGATTTGAATGATTTATGATATTTTTGTTAATTTTACTTCTAATCTTTTAGCAAAGTTTTTGCTCTGTAAAATTTTTTTAGTTGTTGTGACATGTACATCAATTGCTTGAGTTTCTCTGCGAGTAAATAACTAGTTATTCTACGCTTGAAGTAATTATCATTAGTTCATAAAATAATATAATTGGGCGGTTGTTCAGGTTCCTAAATAATTCGTTGATTATAACTTTTGGTTTTCTTACTTGATTTGTTTCTTGAATCAACCGACATCTGATTCTTGTTTCAAGTTAAAGTTTGATTTTTTAATCGTTATCGTATGGAATTGAGAGGGGAATACCCGATGCTCTAGTATATTCATTATCTTGTTTTAATTACTCTTCAATTCTCTTCACTCAACACATCTTTGAACTGATCATCCATTTTTAAGTTTGCTTTAGTTTTTGTGTGATTGTTTTCTTGTTACAATTCCTTGAGGGATCGACCTCGGTATTCCAAGAATTATATTACTTCGCTCAACATGCGCTTGAGTTAACATAATTAAAGTTGAAGCTTGGTGCAACCATGAAAGCTTCCCCTTCAATCTCAAAACGACGTCGAGGGATGGTTCCACGCTTGCTTCTACGTAACTCTGTGTCGTATGGATCTATGTCCATTGAAACTGATCCACCATTGAGTATATCGCTCCCACTGTCCCTAGGAGGTGACGAAACTATTTTCTCGATATCTACTTGATTAGTGGGTATATCTCTTTGGGAATCATCTAACTCATAGAGTTCTATTCCTTTAGACACATCTCCTCTGCTAGGGAAATCCTCTTCAAGGAAAATTGCATCTTGTGACTCAATTTCAGTTATCCTTCCATCAAGATGTTCGCCTATAAAAACATAACCCTTAGAGTGCTCAGAATAGCGAATGAAGATACACTTCTTCCCTCTAGGACCTAACTTCCCATATTTATGAGAAGTATTGTGTACATAAACCGCTGAACCCCATGACCGTAAATTATTTAAGTCAGGTTTTGTGCCTGTCCATAACTCATATGGGGTAGAAGGAACTAATTTAGAAGGTACTCAGTTAAGGATATCAGCAGCAGTCAATAAAACATCTCCCCAATATGAAATCAGAAGATGAGCTTGTGTCATCATAGACCTAACCATATCAAGCAAGGTGCGATTTCGTCTCTCCGCTACACCATTTTGTTGCGGAGTGCCAGGTATTGTCAATTGTCTGATTATTCCTTTTTCTTCACACAGCTCTTTAAACTGTTCAGATAGATATTCGCGACCTCGATCGGTTCTAAGAACCTTAATGTTATTGTCTCGTTGATTCTCAACCTCTTTAATATAACGTTTGAAACAATCCAATGCTTCGGACTTGTGAGAAATCAAATAGACATGACCGAAACGCGAAAAGTCATCTATAAAAGTGATAAAATAGGATGCACCATATCTTGCCTTCACATTCATAGTGCCACATATATCTGAGTGTATTAATTGCAATAGAATAGATGCTCTTTTGGCCTTACCAAATCGTTTTCTAGTTGCCTTACCTGCGAGACAATTTTCACATGTGGGCAAGTTGATTTTAGCGAGTGGGCCCAAAAGTCCCTCTCTAGCTAATCTATTCATTCTGTCTTGCCCAATATGACCTAATCTAGCTTGCCATCTAATAGAATCAACACTATCCATAGATATAACATAAGAATAAATTTCATTACTAGAGTGATCAATATCTAATACAATAAAATGATATGTGATATAACCAGATCCATATAATGTAATTCCCCTATAAATGCCAACATGATGGCCTTCAAAACGAAAAATAAAACCTAGTCTCATTAAGCTAATAACTGACAACAAATTTCGTCGGATTCCTGGAGCATATAATACATCATGAAGGTATAAAGTGCGCCCGTGTCGTAATTCCAGTTTGTATGTGCCAATCCCAAGCACATCTATACTGGTCTCGTTCCCCATGTGAATACGTTTGCTTTTAGCTGGAACTCGACGGTATTCCACAAATCCGAATCTGTGTCTCGTTATGTGGTCTGTTGCTCCTGAGTCTACAATCCATGAATTAGGAGAGTGAGCAACAAAAACTTGACTAGTAACTAAACAGTCAATGCGAGAGACAAAACTAGAGAGTACCTTCTTTGGCTCAGTGCATTCACGAGCGAAGTGACCCTTCTTGTTGCAGTTATAGCATACAATATTGGCTTTATTCTTCTTACCAGCTCTTTACCTCGCTTGTGCTTGTTATAATTAGAATGACCAGCCCCAGTTTGAGCATTAGACCTATTTCCACCGCACTTGCGCTTGGACTCGAAGGTCTTGCGCGAGCCAACTTTAGCCACATAAGAGCTACTCTCACCTTTGGTAGCCTCCAAGCGCTCAGCCTCAAGCTCAAGGTGAAGTGATACACTCTGGAATGTTTTCACACTCTCATTATGCGTCATGTTTCGTTTCATATGCTCTCATGATGGTGGAAGGGAGCGAAGTACAGATTGAACTTGTTGTTCATTGGTCAACACATGACCAGCAGTGCCTAAATCACATATCATAGAGGCCATAACTCTCAGATGTTGTTTCATTGTATGCTATGGCTTCTTTTGATACGAGTCAAACCTCATGGTCAAACCACGAAGCCTAACAAGAGAAGTAGTACCACACTTCTCTTTGAGGGCCTTTCACATGGCATGAGTTGTGGTGTAATTCTCGAATTCAGGAATAAGATTATCTTGCATGCTCACTTGCATGGTATAGCGCGCAAGTCGATCCTTATTCTGCCAAGACAGGTAATTCTCTTGTTCTTGGCGGGTCTGAGGTCGCTCGGGCTCTGGAAGCACAGAGTCAAGGGTATCCAGGACTTGTTGCTCATACAAGACAAATTGAATTTTACGATGCCATATGTCATAGTTATCGCCGTTCAATTTATCGCCCTTAGTTAATTCAGCCACTATACTTTTAGTAGTCATTATGATTTAATCTACATGCAGAGACTAGGGGTGCAACTTGGGTTGGGCAACCCGATTTCAACCCGAGCCCAACCCGAAAAAATTAGGGCTTGGGCTAGGGTTTTTAATACTTGGGTTGGGCTTGGGTCAAAAAACTTCAACCCGAATTCAATTTGGGTCGGGCTAGGGTTGAGGCATCGGCAACCCGATTTCAACCCGAACCCGAATTCAATTAGTGTGATAGTGTGATGTTTTAAGTTTAATATTTTTATGAGTCTAATTTCTATGTTTTCTGGGATTGTACTTTGAGATTACTAGTTTTTTGGTGTGAAAACAGATGATCAATAATCGTGCACTGTTATGAATGAAATATATGGATTGTTTTATGAATTTGTAATTATTCCCCCCCTCTCTCTGTCTCTCTTGCAGTGAACCCGAATTCAACCCGAGCCCGCCCGAATTAAACTCGGGCTGGGCTCGGGTTGAGTTTCTCAACCCGAGGTAGGGTTAGGGTTAGGGTTAGGGTTGAAGATTATATACCTAGGGTTGGGCTAGGGTTGACTGTCTAACCCGCCCAACCCGCCCGAGTTGCACCCCTAGCAGAGACAATGCGTATGGGATATTAGCACAACACATTCTATAATTTTGCCGTAAAAAATCTAAATTTAAGTATTAACAACTTTGACAAGTCGCGAGATCGAAAGTTCACTAAGTTTCCAATCATCTCCTACACCACAAGTGATTATTAATAATACTTAATTTAATTAATGCGCAAAATTTCGATTTCCTTGTACCGAACAAAATAAAACTCACACTAGATCTAGTATCTCTAGGCATACTGATCATAATTAATTTCATATCATGCATGTTCTCAATAAAATTAAATGGATATGAAATTATATTTAAATCACTCTAAATAACGAAATAAATGCTATAAGCATATAAAACCTTTGTTTATTAATATTTACATGATCAAGCATCCAATCACTTACACAATAAATAGATATAATTCAATTTTAAAAAAAAAAAAAAAACAGAAAACGAAAAAAATTATGGGTTATGGTATTTGACTAACCAAAAAGCCACATGGGAACTACCAACCAAAATGTTCTAGTAAAATATCTATGGAATCACTTGGGTTTTTTTTTCTTCTACGTCATCATGACAAGGGAAATTTCTTATAATTTGGAAACAACACAATTCTTTATACTACTGGACAAAGGAATGCAATGGTCGGCTATGCCGAAATTTCAAGGCTAACGCCCAGATCAATCGAAGACGCCACACAGTCAAATTTCTTTCAATGATTGTTCTATAAAACTTTTCATATTTGTTCAAGAATATGAATTGCTGTGAACTGAAACTTAAAAGCATTCACAGACCGTTTGTTCGATCCGCCATTAAAGTTCATTTGAAACATTTGTAAAAAAAAAACGTATTTATAAACCACTTATAACAGGTTTTAACGAGAACATCCTAAATAGCTCTGATATCAATGTAGGAAAACGTATACATATTGCGGAAGCATAGGATCAAAGACATACCTTATTCGCTTTAATCCCAAATATCGTTTGAGGATGTTCTACGTACTTTAGAATCTGAAAATTGTCTTTTCTTCGATTGCTCGAGCAGTATAATGTTTGATGATGATTAGGAAAAATCCTGAGTATGAACTTAGACATAGAGCTCAGCTCAGGAGGTCAGGCGAAGGATTCGTAGCTCAGGGGCCTAAGGCCAGGGCTCCCTACGGATGAAATCGCAACAAAGAAGGAAAGAAGACAGCCAGACAATAGTGGATACTGGTAGAATAACTAAGAAGCAAGAATCAAGACACAAAACTCTCAACCCACTTCAATCTTCTCCCAACATCAGGGGGGATCCCATGATGGAAGGCAAAAATCTCGGAGTACAGGCCGTTTGAAGCCAGCCATAGGGAGTTTTAGGTAACTCCGAGATTATAGATGAAGATAGGGCAAAATCCCTTCATTATAGGAGGTGATCTCGAATTAGAGGTAAGCATGGGGCTATAAAAGGGAGGCAATAGAGCCACCAGAGGGGAGAGAATTTTCTATTTTAATACGTTCAACTTGATCAATAAAAAAGAAGAGCCAGAGACTCCATTACAGAGTGGACTAGCCGAGCTCAGGCCGGTGAACCACTATACTTCCGTTGTGTTATCATCCCTTTCCTCATTCCCCTAAATATCCACTAGCATATTTTAATTCGAGCCTCGCAGCTCAGATACCAAACTTAGCTCCACGCAGATTGCTCATACGAATCAATCCTGTTCCTTAGCTCATTCACGTAGATTTACACCATCAATGTTGTTACACAATAGGAATCAACACCAAGTTTCCACAGCACAAAAGCCTTTCAACGTTATGAAAGGGGAGAGAGAGAAATAAAGTAGAAGACTTTAACGTTTGATTGTTTTCCGGAGATGTCATCTATTGGATTGTCTTGGGTTTATATAAGCAACCAATAGGTGTCATTAAGAGACACATCATATAGGGACATGTCTGTTAATATTTAACAGACATGTATTTTGGGTGAATGATACTTTTTGGTAAAGGATACCTCCAAAAGGTATGCCCTTTGGGCATTCTTTTATTCGGGTCAACCCACCTTGGGCGCCCCAATTCGGGTCCATGACCCAATCAATATCTAACACCTTGTGTCTATGTTTAGCAGTTAGCACAGTCCTTGGGTCATCCCTGCTAGCTATAATGGCATTTTGAGCCTTGCTTTGCAAGTCCATAATACAACCACGGTATGATTGAGGTACTGAAGAACTACTTTTCAGTATTGTGTATTAAGTTATTACATAATAAGGGTGATATTATAATTCATTTTAGTGAGATTAAGTAAAAATAAGATTGTTTAGTTAAAATCGATATCGTAACATTTGAGGATGGATGTGCAACTCCACAAAAAAAAACAGAGTTTCTTTACTTTGGCTTTCCCTTTGCGCTAACAGCCTAAATGAAAAAGATGGATTTGTACATTTTCCAACTACAACTGCATATCAGCTGGAAATAAAACAAGCCTTAACTTCATGTCTTAATGCTATTTCCAACTACTGTCAACTTGTTATCTGCCCTGATCCGTTGCTAGTCGTGTCATCTTGAATTTGTATCACACTCGAGTCTGATTTATTTAGTAATCATGTCATATGTGATGATGCACAGAATGGGTTATGAACAATTAAATCAGTCGAGTGTATGATGCAAGGTAATTAATACAACAATTAATAGTAAAAGATAAAGATTGGGTAGTTGGGCTTAGGTGACCTAAGCACTGAAGGCAGCGACGATAGTCGAAGAACTTTATTAATGAGAGAATAAAACAATAGGTGTGAGAGAGAGAGAAAGAGAGGGAGCAAAGATAAGCTCAATGTGTGGTGTGTGAGAGATGATCCCCCTTATATACAGGGGTTTACAATTTATAGGCGCCGCGCCCAAGTTGAGGCGGTGACATGAGAGTCAGGATACTAGCCTTTGGGGGAGGATATGTGCAATTTAGGATAACTACAATTAAGAATAGACATTATCTTCGAGTAATGACTATCCCGTTAATTACTCTTCACATGTGTTGACCTCCTTGAAACTCTTGAATCTTGAACTGAACTGAAGCCATGAGTTGTGCTTGACCTGCCTTTTACTAATTTGGGCTTAGCTCATGAATTGGATCCAGGCCTAATCTGAATCTAGGCTCGTCAATATGATATGATACTAACTCGACTTGTTTATCAATCATGTAATTTTTAGAATTAATATATAGAACTTGTGAATTAGAAATCCTTCATTTAAGACTTAACTTTCCTCTCAATCCAAAAATTCCCCCATAGGGCATATAAACTAATCATTCACTCGATCCAATGATAGCAAAATGAATTGCAAAATTCTCTCATTGTATAAGGTTTTATACAAAGGAAAATTCAAGTTGGTCTCCTGAAAGATATAAAAATTTTCAGTTTATCCTCCGAATGATTAATTTTTTCACAGTGTCCCTTCAAAGAAATAAAAACGTTACAATGTGGTTCATTGTCTTATTTTCATTTGATTTTTCGCTTGTTTTGTATCAAATCAACTAATTAGGAATTACAAAACAGACGGACGACCAAACAAAAATAAGACGATGGACATTACAACGTTTTTATTTATTTGAAAGGACAATGTGAAAAATTAATCAATTTAAGAACAAATTGAAAATTTTTGTATCTTTTAGTGGCAAAATGAGATTTACCCTTTATAAAATATAAGGCCATAAAAAAAAACAAGTATATATTTTTCACACAACACTAGTCAAAAAATTTGTCTACGATTTTGTGAATAAGTGATTGTGTTATTGATGATCATGAACTAAATCTCGTTAGTTCTTATTATATTAGAATCACATTATTTATATTTCACACTCTTCAACGATGGTTACTGCAAGAATTAAGACATTTTGTGAATAAGTTATGTTTATTGTAACAAAAGATTTATTTGCTATTTCAAATTGAGACGGGCCGTTGCCGTCATAATATTTTTTTTAAACTTCATTTATTATGGTGGTCATTATGACAGCCAATAAGCAGAGCCTCAAAAAATCATTTATGGCCACAATAAACCGTCTCAAATAATATTTGCGGCAGCAAATAACTTTTTTGTGATAGATCTATTGTCATGAAAAACTTTTTTTCTTCATAATTTTTTTTTTGTGACGGTGAACACATCTGCCAAAAAAAAATTTATTTCAAAAGACCTTAATTCTTGCCGTTGGTGTCGACAATGCATTACCCTATTGGTAACTTTCCTAGTGTCAGCATATGCGGAGAGCCATGTGTCTGGTCACTTTCTCCTCTATGCAAGTATAAGCCATTTCTGAAAATCCACAGTAACCATAACCTATCTTCACGGGATTTCTCTACACTTAGCTAAGTGAGCAACGAACTGACCACTCAGAAATGAATCTCTGGGCATCCAAAACCTGTGCCATTTTTGGGCACTATTTGGTTTTCATTGTGGTGCTTATGCCTACTTTGGTGCCTAAGAGTGATGGTAAATGTGTTTTTGAGGCCATCTTCAACTTTGGGGACTCGAATTCCGACACCGGCGGATTTTGGGCGGCTTTTCCGGCACAGGCGCCGCCCAATGGCATGACCTATTTCAAGAGACCTGCTGGCCGAGCCACTGATGGGAGGCTAATGATCGATTTCTTGGGTAATTATCTCCCATTAATACTTAATTATATTCCATGAAAACTAACATGTTTCATTGAGAGAATGAAAATGATCACTACATTTACTTCATTTGCTCCTTGGAGTTGCTTTTTTCATCATAAACACCATTAAGTAATTTCTTTTTTGGGTTAATAATATGTTTAGTCTCTAAAGTATGCATCTTTTTTTTAATTTAGTCCTTATTGTATTAATTTTGTTAATCTGGTCCTTAAAATATTCAGTTTGTATCATTTTAGTCCCAAATCAAATAATTTGTCAAGTTTTTTGACGTGAATGACCATGTGTTATTTTTTTAGACGGTATTACATGCTCAATACGTAATCATTTTGACTTATATAGGAACCAAAATGACACGAATTAAATATTTTATTGATTAAATTGACAAAATTGATACAACCAGGACTAAACCGACAAAAAAATGTATATTTTAGGGACTAAAAGTACTATTAACCCTTATTTTTTCAATCTTCAAAAAAAAAAAAAAAATTGCACGTAGGTGTATCATAAAATTAATTATATGTGTTGAAGTTTCTTTTCGGTTCACGTATTTTCTCGATAATCAAACATGTCTACTATGCCTTGTTTGAAGGAAGAGTACATTTTGGCTATTATGAATTCTACTCGTCTTTTTTCGTTTCGTGTTATAATAAAAAATCATCTAAACCACGTGTTTTTAACAAGACTCCGAATATGTTAGATGCACCTTGTAAACCCTAATTTGAAAGTAAAATCGCACGTTAGTTACTCAAACAAAGATGTCTTCTTGTACTCTTGTGTTATAAGAATCCAGATTCATTTCCTTTTAGGACAACATTTGTTAACTTGTCACTATAGTTCGAATAACAGCTGTAACCATCGAGATTTCAAATCCAAGTCTAATGTCTTGGTTGGCCCGATACATGTTCGTATATCGACCTTATACTGCACCGACAAATGTAATAATTCGGACAATTTTCACTTATAAGAAAGAATATTTTTAGTTTTTGGTTTTTGTTTTTTGTTTTTATTTTTCAAGGGTGTGCCCACCTTGCCTTACACTGAGTAGGCTATGAAACTGAGAGCAAATCATAGTTAGATGACAAAAAGTCCCAGCTGTGAAGAGATGGGTAGGTCAATGTCCTCATTGAGGATACTCCAATCATGAAGTTAGGGGGGTAGAGAAAAGCTTTAACAATTATTGTCTTTAAGTATATGAGAGTTTTGGAAATATGTGAATCGTCTAGCTACCCCATCTGATACCCTCAAATGGCCTCTAGTGTTGGTTTCTTGGTCCCCTAATTTCTTGCGTCACATCAGTAGGGTCAGGATCCCTTCAAACTCGGCTCGATTTTAGTTCAAGGACGATCTATAAATGCAGACGTCTTAAGTTTGAATGTTGATAACTCTTGGGATTATGCTAGAAGAGATTTATTCCACATGAATACCCTAATCCTGATGTGGATGACCTGCTTTTGATCGGACTAAAAAGGAGATTAGTCGAGGTGCAGGTAAAATGGCCCGGACACTCTGACCGTTGAACCAAAAAAAAAAAAATCATTTAGATTCACTATAAAATAGTTTCAAAATCTAAATAGGTTTCTATTTATAAATAATTTTAATTTTATTACCGGATAATTTTATTCAAAAGATGAACAATTTTAAATCTATCTCCATATAAATTCAAGCCTTGTACACTTTTCTCAACCTTTCTCCGTTGAAGAATTTAAGCTTCTGAGGTTTGATTTTCTGATTGATTACGCATATATTGAGAAATTTTTGTCGTGAAACTAATTATTTTAGTATGTTCTAGTTTTTGTAGTTTTTACTCAAAAATCAAACTCGATTTCTAATCAAGTTCAATTTGATTCTAGCAAACACTTGTCGAGCCGAGCATGACCAAGAATCTAAGATTGATAGTTAAGAATTTTCTTGATGAAATTATTTGTAAACAACTGGTATTTTGTTGGTTTCTTGCAATGCAGCTCAAGCTTTAGGGTTGCCATTTCTGAGTCCATACCTGCAATCAATTGGATCTGACTATAGACATGGAGCCAACTTCGCAACATTAGCATCAACAGTTCTCCTACCAAACACATCCTTGTTTGTCACTGGGATCAGTCCTTTTTCTCTTGCCATTCAGCTCAACCAAATGAAAGAATTCAAGGTCAAAGTTGATGAGCTTCATTCTAAAGGTCACAAAGGTGCAACATTTTCACGATTCATATATATCGTCTGATTAAAAAAGTCGTCGTAGTGAATGCACAAGACTCTGCTCTATGTCGGGTTTGAGAGATATACGAAAAGTTGTCTTTGTTATAATGTACGTGATTTTTATTTTTCATTTTAGGTGCGAGTAATCTTCCTCAGCCGGACATATTTGGAAAGGCAATCTACACATTCTATATTGGACAGAATGACTTCACCTCCAACTTAGCATCTCTTGGTATTGGTGGAGTGAAGCAATCTCTTCCTCAAGTGGTATCTCAAATTGCTAGCACCATCAAGGTGAGTGTTTCCCTATGTATTCAATCTTGTGGGCAGGCACTATGTGGACAGTTACCTCCCACTACCAAAACTTTTGTCAACAATTAGGGCTATTAATAGAGTCGTGTTCTTTTGAATCGTATTTGAGGTTGTTTTATTTGGAGCTCGTGTCAAGTATTCACAAACCCTAACCGAAACCTCATGGGTAACTCAAGTAATAACAGGGATGAGCCGTAAATACAGACGTTCTAAGTTTGAATCTTGACAAAACTCTTGGGGGTCAGACCATGAGAGATTTATCCCTCATGAATACCTTAGTCCCGATGTGGATGATCTATCTTTGATCAGACCGAGGAGGGGACTAGTCGAGGTGTGCGCAAGTTGATTCGGAAACCTCTGACCATTGAATAAAAACAAAAAAAAACTTAACTGAAGTCATTTAATTAATTTTGTCAAGTGTTTTGACTCTACCATAATCTATTTATTAATCGTGTTGTATCTTGATTGACACTTGTCGTGAACCAACCTCATCTTTATCAACCAAAGGCACCACCTATAGGTTACACTTGTAACCTAAAAATTCACTTGACACATGTTGGAATAATAAGGAAATTTTTAAAACTTTTACTTATTTCCAGTGTCTACTTAAATCTTGAGTTTTCAAATTATCAATTACAATTTTATAAGTAATAGCAAATATTGATTTCAGCTGTTACATGAGTCCAAACATTCTAATATTGAATAGGTGTAGTTACTGATAGTTGTACCTATTGGCTATATATATAAGGACAAGGAATAATTCAAGGATCTATTCTGTTTATAATCAACTGCAGCTGTCCTTTGCTATACACCACTGTTAATTTTCATTTTCTATTCTTCAAACAGAGACCTCACGTCTCAACCATCACCTAGCTAGTGTAGTCTTATAAGGTTTTCAAAGTTGTCTATTTTCTACTATCTTGGTTTATTTTATTTTGGACAATTCGATTTGAGTTGGGTTTACTCTTACTTTTCCGTGGATGTGACCATTGAGGAGGTGTTGCTACGAGCGTCTGGGTTGAATCTTGGAGTCGTTAGTGTCCATCAATACCTTCACGTGGGGAGGCTTAATTGTTTTAAGACAGTAATCACACGTCTCTCAAACTCGCAAACTTGCCCTTTCTTTTTACTCTTATCCTCTATATATATATTTGCATATAAATATGTATATCTATATGTATTATGTTCTGTTTTATTAAGTTTAAAATTTCATATTGGTTTTTCTATTAATTAAACTATTGTTCAATTGCTAGATTTTCCATAGTAAATATATAATAGTAAAATCATTCTCACACATCAAGGTGCACCTTACTCTTAACTTGCACACATTCCTCAATAGAAGTTTCAGTACACTTGTTATTGTGTTAAACCTAATTTGTTATGTTTTAGCTATTATTCACTCACTGGTCACTGCCTTATGACATTCTCAATTTTACAAGTTACTGTTTTATTATTTTATATCCGGTCATAGCTGTGAATTATTTTTTTATTAACAACACATATAATACTAAAGCCAAAAAGGAAGTTCTTTATCTTTATAGTTTATAAGCATTCATATAATGCCTAACAAATAATAATAAAAAAAACCCGGCATTTTTCTTCGTACAATCCTCGTTAGGTAAATCATTTTGCACACTAACCCAACTCGTTTGTCATTTGTACCAGCGGGTCGTGTCATTTTTTGATGAGTGTTGAAAACTTGTCGATCTTAACCCATTGTTTTCGTTCAAGTATTAACATATCGTATCAAAATTAGCATTATAAACAAGCATATTTCGCCTATGGTACTGTATGTTTTTTTTCCAGGAGCTATATGGGTTGGGAGGACGCACATTTCTGGTACTTAATCTTGCACCCGTGGGTTGTTACCCAGCCTTTTTGGTAGAGTTGCCACACAACAGTTCTGACCTGGATGCATTTGGATGCATGGTGTCCTATAACAATGCAGTGATGGACTATAATAACATGTTGAAAGAAGCACTTCACCAAACCAGACAAGGTCTTCACAATGCAAATGTTATATATGTTGACACTCATGCTGTGTTGCTAGAGCTCTTCCACCACCCCACCTCTCATGGTTTGTTCTTCTACTCTACATGTCTAGCATGTTGTGGTTAAGGGGTACTGCAAATGAATCGAATTGAACCGAGTTGGATCACTCATGACGAGAGGTCAAGCTTGATTCGGATTTGTGACGAGCTTCAAATATCTTGTTCAAGCTCCACTCGTCAATTTTTTATCCAAGTTTGGGCTCAACTTGCCTCGTATGATTAAATGAGCAAAGCTCACATTTGGGATTCAATCTTAAACTCAAATTCAAACTCGTGTTGAAGAAGATTAAGCTCGACTAATTAATTTGTATGTATATACCCTTTTTTCTTTTTTCTTTTTCAATATTACCTATATGTATATATATATGTTCATAAGTCTAACCAACAGAATAAATCATTGCTCAAACTCGACTCATTTATTAACCGAGCTGTAAAATTGAATTCTAGCTTGGTTCGTTTCAACGAGGGCTTCTATCCAAACAGATCTCGAGTTGTTCATGAACTGCTCGGTTCATTTGCATCCCTAGTTTTAGATCTGAATATTTACCATATTATTCGAGTTTATGTTCCCAATTTAAATAATTAACTTTAGGTTCTAACATTTTGTATGTTTGACTATGGAGCAGGGCTGCAGCATGGTACCAAATCATGTTGTGGATATGGAGGTGGTACCTACAACTTTGACCCTAAACTTTTCTGTGGAAACAGCAAGGTGATTAATGGGAAGACTGTGACAGCAACAGCTTGTGATGACCCATACAACTATGTGAGCTGGGATGGCATACATGCCACAGAAGCTGCAAACAAGCTTGTTACATATGCTATTCTCAATGGCTCTTATTTTGAACCACCTTTTCAACTTAATAAGTTGTGTCAGCTCCAACCTATAGGTTGAGGATATGATCTTTTGTCCACTAGGAAATGCCATGGATAGTAATCCACTATCAATCATGGCTGAGAAATTAGATTCATCAATAAATGATTAATCTTTTTTTATAGGTATAACTATCCTAATTTAAAGTTAATTTGCATGTGATAATGGGATTTGGGTTTTCAAGTGTGCAATTAGGGCTAGTTTCGTAGCAGTTTTACGATTAGAATACATTTTAACGAGTTTGGCTCCTCTCTAATTTCAAAAGAATTTGAGGACGCTCAAATAATATACTTCAATTGCTTAGGATTCGTCCATGTTACCACGTTTAGTTAATTCGAAAAGTCTTCTATGTTTTTGAAATTCAAAATCAACTGAATCTATTGATGGGAATTTATGTTGACCTTTAAAAAGAAGATTGGAGAGTCCTCCAACTTTTATGAAAGTTGAGGGGAGCCTAACTTTTTCTTTGCTATGACTTATTTATGTTTGACAAGAAACCAGCCTTTTTGAGGGAAATGCATAAGTAGAAGATGAGAAGAAAATTCAAACGTCAAGAGTTTGAATTTTGGTAATTTCTTGGATCGGGTCATGAGAAATTTATCTCTCGTGAATACCCTAATCTTAGTGTGGATGACCTGCCCTTGATTGGAGTGGGGAGACGATTAATCGAGATACACATAAGTTAACTCAGACATTCCTAACTGTTGAATAAAAATAAAATTTCGAGATAAAATAGTCATTTGTTTGAGTGTCGGAGGCAATAGTATAATGATTCTCATCTCATGATAGTCCTATTCTCCACTAATATTTTTAGAATCGATCGCAAGTATCATAAAAGTGATAAAAACAATAACCATAATAGTGATAAAATCACTCACAAAAATAGTAATATCAGTACGATACCATTTTTTTTCCCAATAGACTTGTCATAATCCTTCTATCATTGGATCCCGAATAGATGGGGGCTACTATAGTCATCCCTAGCAGTCCATGACTAGTTGCCCCCTCCTATCCTTTTCGCAAAGGGAAAGAAAAAAAAACAACACTTGACGTTAGTTGGTTTCATTGGTTTCTCACACAGAAAATTGATAATGGCTATTTCTGCTGTACCAGCAACATAAAAAGTGAAGAATCTTCTCACTTACATCATGCTCAAGTCTGTGTGCTATTTGTCCAGGGGCTATGTACAATAAATTAAAGCATGTAGACAGGTTGAGACTAAGGAATCTCCATTATTTTTTGCGTGTGCTTGCTTTGTTTAGAGAAAGCAATGCTCTAACTAATGCTTTGACACTGGCTTTTTTTGTTGAACAGGTACACTTTCTACTATGCTGACCCCTCTACAGTTGTAAAGCTTTTCTTTCTCTAGGGAGGGAGAGATAACAGAGAATTGGATCACAAGCTGCAATCCATGACCTGTTCCACTGTACTTGACCTTGTTATTAGAGTATGGCTAAGGATTCTAATTTACAACTCAAAGAGTCGGGATCGATCATTAATAATTAACTTGTCTTTTACAATAATTTACTTAACTTTAAGGGTGGTGTTTTTCGATACAATAGTCTTTTTCTTCTACTTAATTTTATGAATGTCTTCTATATCGTTCTTTTTCTCTGTCAGATTGACATATTTTGATTATGAAATTCCAAGTCTTAGTCCACAACTAAGACAATTTTTTTGAGTAGAACATTTTTAAAGATTGGACCTCAATTAGAAATTTGGGTTTTTCTTTTTTTGGAAACCTATTTTAGTTAGGAAACTAAGACCATGTTTGATTTGCATCTCAAAACTATTTTTTTGTTTTCGGAAATAGTTTATAGAAGAAAAGTTGTTTGACCAGCTATTTTTTGTTTTTGTTTTTTGAAAATTGAAAACAAAAAGTGAGTAAATTTAGAGAATAAGTTAAGGATATTTTGTGTGTTTTTAAAAATAATTTTTCCAAAATTTAGAAAAACACCACGTTCACCACCACTATATTTCTGTTTTTATTGTTTTCTAAATTATTATCCAAACAAGTTTTATCGTTTTCTATTTCGTAGAATTGTTTTTGGAATCATACAGTCAAACAAGTTTTACAACACAAAAAACACAAAAATACATTTTTTTTAAACTCGTCCCAAAAACAATTCTCGAATACTATTTTTTGAGACGCAAACCAAATAGCGCCGAAGTGTTTAGTGTTTTTATACATTGTACATTCACAACAAAATGGAGCAATTGCTCTCTTATTTTTGTTTTGAGAACTACTAAATGATTCTATCCTTTATAGTGAACTTTTCCATCTATTCTCCATTTGTAAACTTAGGCTTTCGAGCCGAACCACGCAATATGGTATGTATTTTTCTGATTTTTACTATTTCCCCTTATTATTTGTGATCTCGTGCAAACAGTTGTTCTTTTAACCTTTTTTTTTTTTATACATTTGATGTTACAAACATAAGAGCCAAGAGGCCGCCTAGTAAGTTATGCCACCAGCCACCACATAGACACTCATGCATATGAACAATAATACAAACTTGTATTGAAGAACATTTGTTAGCTCTGATTTGAAAGAAAAAAACCTAAAGAATCAAACAAATTTCCTTTGACAAACCTAGAATTAAAAGCAAAAGTATTTGCAATTGTGAAAAAAACAAATCTGTAGTGAAAAAAAGAAAGAATATGAATGGAAACTGAAATGTACTTCAAGGAACATAATCATTCTCAAGGACTGGTTGTGTTCTCATCCCAGAAGCTGAAGGCATTCTACTACTTCCAACCCAAACTGTGTCCAAAGCCTCACTTCTTTCAGACTTTCTCTCCATTTGCCCAAATCTCTTCCTTCTAACCAGCTTATATGTCAAAATCCCAGCTAACCCTATTAAAACCAACCCCAGAACTCCCACACCAAACCCTATAACCCACCATTTCAAAAACCTCACTTTCTTCTTGGAGTGAGATGCTGGAATGACAATGGAGAAATGACCTTGACCATTAGCAACACAAGTGTTTGGCATGGTCACATTGCTGAATTCGACCGACCCATTGGTCCCAAATCTTACACACTTCATGGTCAGATTCTTATTTTCTGGCAGTAAAATCTCAGGAAAACGGACCAAAATGGGGTCACCCCTGATGCTAAGATTGAGCATTCCATCTCCTCCTGTGCTGCTATTCGGATTGTAGGTCAAAAATCCAACAACAGGAGTGACTAAGTTATAATTTGGTACGTTATAATAAAGAGATGACCAATTTCCTAGGTTTTGATAGAGTATATCAAGTCTCTTCACAAAAGGAATTGGTATAATCCTTGGTGGGATATGAAAGAAACTGAAATTGGCTCCTCTTGCCCAGAAACTTCCACTTCTAAGTCGAACAATCGAAACTTCCATACCAGAAAAATTTGCAGGGAGAGAGATATTGTATAATATACCTGTACGAGGCTTTACAAATGCCTTGTATGCATGATCATGAAAAAAATCATCCAAATTTCCCATTCCTTGAACGAATGGTAGTAAAAATGTATAGAAGATCACCCAGATGATTAACCAGCTTTTGTTAGACCCCATCAACACCAACCCAATTCCCTCGTCGAACCTTTCATCTGTAATCCATCTGAAAACCCTCCAAATGAATCAGAAAAAAAGGGAAATAATGGAACAAGAACTTGCACAGTGCAATCTTCTCTCAATCGTCTGTGAGGAAAATCTTCAAACACAAGGCAGCTTTCCTGATCAAACCCACAATCACAAACCTTCTTATTCAATCAAGCTTATCACAAAATGATCAAATGCACATACATGAGTGCAAGAAGAATTAATTAGAAGAGATCACAGCTCGATGAATGCTTCAAATATTGACGAGTGGTTTCTTTGCGATCGATTATAAAGAGGGATAAGAGTTGTATGAGAGAGAAAACAGGTGATGATTGAGGTTGCAACAATGGAATATTTGGTGGGTGTGTTCTATGAAGAGGGATTGGGGTGCCACCTTAATCTGGCACCTCAAAAAAAGGGCACCATTTTGAGTTGTTTTTATGGCGCTTCTATGTTTTGTTTAATCTATCCTTGACAGTTGGGTTAGTTGGGCCATCGATATATTATAAAGTATATATAAAAAAAAAAAACATATATATATATAGAGAGAAGAGTTAGGGCAGCCGGTTCCAACGAGGTCTGGGGTGTCACGAACCCGCGGAAGAGGACGGAGCCGCACACCCACAAATATACCTGAAAGAGTAATGGTACATGTACTTAAAAATTAGACTTGATAATCTCAACTATTGAATAGCTAGTGGGTCCCAATAAATGTTGAGACCCACAGTGAAATCAATGGTTGTAATTATCAAGTCTATTTTTTAAGTTCACGTAACATTACTCGAGTTTAAGGTGTCTAAATTTACAGTTTGTCCTTATTACCGTTTGAACTAACATTGATTTGATATATACTTGTTTTAAATTAGCCTTGTGATGCCCCTTTTGTCCTTCGTTGCCTGAGATTATGCTTCAGCAATAAGTGAGCTTGAAAATTCGACCAAATCATGGGCTTAATTCAATAGAATCCTTAAATTAATTGTGAATTTTAATGTTAGATATAAACTATTTTCAATTCAACAGTTATACTTAATTAGGTCGAAATAACATTTTTCGTTTTCAAAATGAGGGTCATAAATCATAATCATTGGTCAACTTTTGTCATCAATTGAGTTTTATATGTTAACAATAATACGATTAGCATTTGATTTGGTACGGGTTCTAACTAATATTGAGATTCATCGTCAACTCAAGAACGGTAATTAGTTAAATAAGTAAAATTTATTAGTAAATTAAATTCAAATAGCAGTGCTCATTGGTGTTAAAATGGATTTTATTTTATTTCGTAAGACAACTAAGAAAAAAAGTAAAAGTAATCAAATTCACCTGTTAGAATTAATCAAATATTATAAGAAAAAGACTTATCCATCGTATATCTTTTCTTAATTTAAAATTATTCAAGTTAATTTAAACTTGATTGGGGGGTATTATTGTCTATTCACGTAAAAAAAAAACTGGACTAAGTTAATGAGAGTGTCTTTGTTAATAGTGTGCATCTAACAGTTAGGTACTCGGTCATTATCGGGCCGGCTCATTTTCTCAGTGACACGTGGACGGTGAACATTACGTCGTTGAAAATCAAGATCTTGTTGCTCGGTCAACTTAGAAAAAAGAGAGAACCTCGGACCCACCTTTCTAAAAATGAAAAATATTATTTAGACTTTATGATGCACAAATTAGTCTTCGTGCAAGATCAACAGTTAAGTATACGTAAGGGTGCAATTTATGAGCAGTAAATAGGCAATCAATAATAAATCAATGGTAAAACAGTAAATATAGAGTTGACGCAGATGTATATAGTGGTTTGGTCTGCGTGACCTACTCCACTCTCGAGAACGGCAACGGTGACCGGAGATCTTTATTGATGAATAAGAGTCACCGGGAGAATATCCTCTGGGAGAATTACAATGCTTTGGAGAGAAAGACAATATGTGTAGAAAGGTGTACTGTGTGTAGAGATCTCAAAGTCTAGAGATGTCAAGGCTGTTGGACCTGCCCTCTATGTGAAGAGGGCTTACATTATATAGATATGGTGAGACGGTGAGGTGAGGCGGTCACCACTATTTTGGTAAGTACAATTAAGGTAGAACTCTACCACTTTGGTAAGTATAATCATAATAGGATTCGATCTTCGTGCGTATCCCGATGTTCTGTCCTTCGTGCTCCTATTCCGTCGGAAGAGAATCCTGAGCTGGGCTGGACTTGAGTTGGAGTGGGAAGGTGGGAAGAGATACCACCAAGGCGGTGCTGAGGAAGAGGGGGCACATGGAACGAATGAGAGCAGGGTCCCCTTGAGGTGGCCTACTTGGGGTGTCCTCCTTAGTCTCTCTTTGGGTCTGGGTCACTTGACTTGGGTCTTCTTGACCTGTTGGGCTTAGTCCAGTTAATTCTGGGCCCATCATACTTAATTTATTTGTTGATATAATAAATTACAATAATTAAATTGATAACGAGTTTTAATTGACAAAGAATAATTAGGTTAACAAATTAAATTCAAATAAAAAAAATTTGGGCTAAAGGTGAAATGGGTTGGCCCAAATGAACGCACCATTTGGGTCAAAAGTCCAATTCTTGAAAAAATACCAACCGGCTTGATAACCCAATTACTATCCAATAGTAAACCTGAGTTAATAGAAAATTGTTATATAGATTTAAACTATTAATTTAATTTGTTAAATTAATCAAAATAATTAAATATATAGTGAGTACTAATATTTATCAGGACCACGGGTAAATCATCGTCACTTCCAAAAATACTATGACCAAGCACCTCAAATATGAAAGGTAGCAAGAGAGAGAAATGAGAGGGGCATCCACCTCAAAACCTGGATTCTAAAGATAGGGAATGAACCAATCAGCAAGCTCATCATCTCCACGTGTCTCTCACGTGAATCAATTTCTGTCTGAAAGTAGAGAGAGAGAAAATAGTTGTGGATAGCAATAGAAGAAGAAGAGGAGGAACAAATAAGTATCTCCGCCAACAACAAAACTAAGACTGGGACGAGAGGTTTAGTAGACAAAACACAGACTAACCCCAGGGCTTTAGAAATTGTTTGTGTAGCGGCCAAATGGCAGCGGTTTATGCGGCGGCAACTTCCACTTCCATGGCGGCCACTGCCGTCTTGATACGGCGTTTCCCAATCACCACCCATTGCTCCGCTTTGCCTTACCTAGCCCCGCGCTTGTCCTCTTCGCCCTTTTCCACTTCCTGCAAACAGTTGTCAGGTATAGTCTCACTGGGACATTTCGTCGAGCATATTGGTAGTTTATTAACCACTTAAATTTGTTTATACTTGCAGTTTATGCTATCTATTCGTCTGCACTGTCATGTATTTCATATTCGTGACTCATATTTTTGAATTGGGTTTTAGTTATTCTGCACAGAAATCTCTTGATTTAAGATACAAAAGCACACACAAGTGCTCGAGTATATATCTAGTTATACTTTTTTTTTTTTTTCTGTTTTGTTCTATCTGTGTACCAATTTATGATGATTTGGTATGAACTGATTAATATCAATGTGTGATGTATGTGATGAATTCAATTAATTGGCTGAAATGAAGGCACTGGAAAGCTATACTTGGAAGGAAACAAAGCTTACATAATATAATGTTTGTCCTTGACTGCAAAGTACCCTGTCGTGTGAACGTTAACCAAGTGGTTAGATTATGTGAAAACAAAGAATTGTATTGCCTTTCGGCTTGCTTATAATTAGTGCCATTTTGAGAACATGGTCATGTGATCATAATCATCAAACAAGTTCACCGGCATGGCAGCGCTATAACTTGGAGTAAGGTCGGACCAAATATATGCTTTAGGGCAGATGTTGCATCTCCTGCAATGTGTCTATACGAGTAGAAGGCAGCATTTTCTTTTAAATCATGAAAATTATCTCATTCTTTGGTGTGTCTGCTCTCTCCTTCCTGTTTATGACTCCACCTATCATTGTCTAAGCTTATGGACAGAAACCCTCACATGACTAAGTGGCCCCACCTTTCCTTTTCAAGTTATGACTTATCATATTTGTAGGACCTGAATATCAAGGCATACACCGTCCCATTCTAAGAAAGACGACATTTTGAAAACTATTTTTCCAATGTCCCTCTATTTGAACCTTTGGTAGAAAATTAACTACCAAAAAATTCTGAAAAGAGACTGCCAATTCTTTTGGATTTACGACAATTGAATCATACTGCTATTGTAGTCAAGTCGCTCACCTGAAAAATGTGATAAGTCACTCTAATAAATAATGGCACATAATTTCAAGGAACATCCTTTTTTTTTAACAAACTCAAGCGTATTAGGAACATGACTTTCTTGGTTTTTGCAAACAAGAGCTCGTCACATGTTACTATCATTTAAAAAGGGTGGGTGTAGTGGGTATACTTCGTTGGAAGCATCTATCATTGGTGACAAGAGGTCTTAGACAAGCTCTCCACTCATGCAAAATGATCTCTTAGTGAAATTTGTTAAACTATTCCTATGAGTTGAAGAGAAGATTCAACTTGAATTTCTAGGCACATGACTCTAGGGTGAAACCTTCTAGTACTCTTTTGTTATGGCAGCATTGCTAATTGTAGATCAAAACCTGGGTATTGAAAAAAGAAAGAAAGCAAGACTACATTAAGAAATAGATGTTTAAATTAAAATTTTATAGCAGAATATTTCTTAGGGAAGTTTTGCTTATCAATTTAACACCATGGCTTACAAGTATGACAACTTTGACTCAAAATGGAAGATTACCTATCTTGCATCTGCTCGACTGCATGATTTTGTTGAAAATGAGAACCAAGTGACATATTTCTCCACTTGAGGATGAGTTACAAGTGTACTCTCAATCCGAGTATGGTGCTAATTGACTGGGACAATCACTGTAAATTTCTTGATAAGTACTTTCGAAGGGTGTTATTTTTTGTAGAGGCACCATGAAGTTGTTTTTTTTTTCTTCTTAAATTTGATTTGACTTTGAACTTCCTCTCTGTTATGCAATTTACTGGTTGAGAATGTATTTTGAAATAGTTCAACAAAACTTTATCAGCAAGGAACAAGGATACTTGAGGAAAGGAATTTTGTACATTGTTGAGCAGTTCACTGTCCTTAGGATGAAAACTTGCTCTCTCTTGTTTTTTCTTTTAAATTCTCCTATTATTTGTAGCTGTGTACTTATGTCATGTTCTTGTTAAGTGTCCCGGAGGTCGGCTCTGCTCCAGGTGAAAGCCTCTTCTTCAGAAGAGACATCCACTCCTGTTGATACTGATGAGTTGTTCAATGATCTAAAGGAAAAGGTAGGCTGAGCATCATATCATGAGTGAAAGCTCGCAAATTACCACTTTTCGCCTGAATTATTTTTTCAGTGATATGGTTTCAGTTTGTCACTGCATTGCTTATTGGTAAAACTTACAGTTGGTTAATTTTAAACTTCCTTTTCCTTTCTATTGTCATGTTTACTAGTGGGATGCAGTTGAAAACAAGTCTACAGTACTTCTCTATGGAGGTGGAGCTATACTTGCAGTTTGGCTATCTTCAATTGTCATTGGTGCAATCAACTCTGTCCCTGTGGTAGGTGGTTTAATATTAAAAGCGCTTGCTGCTTTGTCTTCTATTTGAATTAGGCAAGTTATGGGTGCCTTTCCTATGTTTTTGACTCCCTGTCATGATAGATTCTCTGTGTACAGGTTTGTTCTTTATCAATTTTTATTGTGGTTTTTAATTGAACCACTCTGACCCACCCCCTTAAATTTCATTGCCAGCTTCCAAAGATCCTGGAGTTGGTAGGGCTCGGATATACTGGATGGTTTGTCTATCGATATCTTCTCTTCAAGGTAATATTTAAAAACTGTTTTCGGCTGAGATTTTGAAAAAGAGATTAAACTCTTAGGCATACAGGTTGCTCTTTTTTATAGTTTCAACTACCTTGGCTTATTGAACATGGATGTGGTGAGAAAATTTTCACGTACATCACATACTGAATCTTATACTCTTGAAGTGAGCCCTTCATCAAAAAACGAACTGACATGCACAAAATATCTTGCAGTGAGTTAGTGAAACCACTCGATAGATCTGTGGAGTTATGTCATATTGCCTGTTTTTTTACTCGTTTTTAGCATTCTGAAAAGGTTGAATTCATGTTGGTACACACACACAGACACAAATCTTGGTGTCCATCCAAGTGGAAGTTAAAGTTGTTTGAAGTTAGAAAGCTATATTTGGTTAAATTATTGGTTGAAACTTGAAAGAGGTGGAAATTATTGGAAAATTTTCGAGATCTTATTTCAGTTGGGTTTGACTCAACTTAAATCCTTCTCTTTTCTTTAAAAGTATATCAATATTAAGTAGTTTTTTTCTGAAGTTACCAGATATTTTTTTCTCAGCATATGTACACAACTCGATATGCTGATATACTTGTCTAAAATGAGGGGGGGACACTGTTTTTTTTTAACATGGGGCCACTGTTGCTTTGTCTAAAATTCGACCAGATAATCTTGAGTTTGTGAGTTTGAACCTGAGGTTAGCCATTTTGTGCAAATAATGCTAAAGGTTAGGTCTGTACACAATCTACCCCTCCCAAATCTCCATTAATGGGGATTGAACTGGGTGCTATGTTTGTTTGGCTAAAATGATATTGGCAGTATGGCAGTGCCTGAAATACTTGCTGATGAATAACTATTTGTTCCCAGTCAAGTAGAAAAGAACTAGCGACGGATATAGAAGCGATAAAGAAGAAGATTGCAGGAACAGAATAGATGTGCTTGATGGGGTGTCCTATTACATGATATCAGTTCAAATTTGTTTTATGGAGATCTTGTGTATAAGAGGATTATGGTCATGGATTATAGTATATGCCTTCCATGTATTCCTACTTGTCTTTATTTTGTGTAAGCTCATATTTGGGACAAAATTTGGCAATGTAATTGATATGGTTCAGGGTGGTGTATAATTTCTATATTTAACTTCATGTTAGATTGGTTGTTAGAAGCATTTGTTACTATTGGCTCAAAACCTGCTTCTGAATGGTTCCTATGATGCCAAAGTTCTTCTACACAAGCAATATAAATATTGGAGCTGCACTCCGAAAAATGTTTCGATTCTCAATTTACACTCTCAAATATTAAAAATTTTAATTTGCATCCTCAATGTTATGAATTAGTAACAATATAGACTCAATGTTATGAATTAGTAGCAATATTAGACTTAGGCTAGACTATTGTTTAATTTTTTCGTCATAAATTGAAACACGTGACAAGTGTTTTAAACATTGACTTATGCGTAAATCCAAAGTATGTTGGCGTCTCATGTTAGTTGAACATGATAGGGTTTAGCTTTTATTTAATTAATGAAACCTTATTTTCGATATACAAAACGGTATCAAATTGATCACAAATGAAAACCTACAACGATGAATATACTTAATTTTCATGCTCGAAGTACTTGCACTCCATGTGCTTTAATTTATGACGAACACTTGAACGACAGTCTAAATTAGGTTTACATTATTACCAATTCATAATGTTGAGGGTGCAAATTGAAATTTTTAATGTTTGATGGTGTAAATTAAGAATTAAAGTATCTTTTGATGTGCATGGTAAGATTAATCCTAAATATAGTACGATCAATTCTCAATTTTTGATATTGTCAAATATTTTTAGGCATCGAGTTATTGTTAATGGATTGATATAAGACCAATTTAATATAAAATTGAATGAGAGAACACTACATGAAGTTAACACAACACGAGTTTAATTATAAATAAGTCAAATATAAAATGAACAAATATTAACTGGACATGATTTATACGAGTTTAAACAACGAAAACTAAGGGGGCCACCGAGGAGTAAATAATACAACGTCATCATTTACACATGATATAACTAATTAATAATAAATCATCAAATAAATTTAGTGAATCCCACTATTTCACCATAACACTTAATAAATGGGGCGATTATTATTAGTTATTAAAAGGGTGACACCAACATGATATTTTATAGTTGATTAATTACATCACGTGACGTTGATGACCCCATAATTTTTCACTACGAAGAGCTTGAAAGGGGCGCGCCAAATTGTATCCCCGCTCGAATTCAAACTTAGAGAACAACCGACACGGAAAAAGTCAATAGGCATCCAGCTAAAGCTTCCCTCGCAAGCTTGGTAGAAATTCAAACCTCATGTCGTTGTTCCTTCTTCCTCAAAAATTCCGAAACAAGCTACTCTGGTTTTCATTCTCGCGCAAGCTTCTCATCAAAATTTCAAAAATCACCCGCTCATACTCTCTCTCTCTCATTCAAAAACCTTCACTCTTCCTCCTATAAAAACCATCACAAACACCATTCAATCCACCATCTATCTCCTCCCACCCAAATCCTAATCCCCATCTCCCTCTCTCTCAATCCTCAACAAGACCCACATTTAGAATTCATTCAATTTTAAGTTTATAACCCAAAAATGCCTTCGATCCCCGAAGAACCATTGCTAGCCCCAAACCCAGATCGATTTTGTATGTTTCCGATTCAGTACCCCCAAATCTGGGAAATGTACAAGAAAGCCGAGGCCTCGTTCTGGACCGCCGAGGAAGTCGATCTCTCACAAGATATTCGTCACTGGGAAAACCTAACCGGCGATGAAAAACACTTCATCACTCACGTGCTTGCCTTCTTCGCCGCCTCCGATGGAATCGTGTTGGAAAATCTCGCCGGACGATTCATGAAGGAAGTCCAAGTCGCCGAGGCACGTGCCTTCTATGGTTTCCAAATTGCCATTGAAAATATCCACTCAGAAATGTACAGTCTCTTGTTGGAGTCCTACATCAAAGACTCTGATGAGAAGAATAGGCTCTTCCACGCAATCGAGACCGTCCCTTGTGTCGAAAAGAAGGCCAAGTGGGCCCTCCGATGGATCGATGGCTCCGAATCATTTGCCGAGCGTTTGATCGCTTTCGCTTGTGTGGAAGGGATCTTTTTCTCCGGAAGCTTCTGTGCTATATTCTGGTTGAAGAAACGTGGGTTAATGCCTGGACTCACTTTTTCAAACGAGTTGATCTCTAGAGACGAAGGTCTACACTGTGATTTTGCTTGTTTGCTTTACAGTTTGCTGAGAATGAAACTGAGTGAGGACCGAGTTAAAGGACTCATTTCTGACGCCGTGGAGATAGAGAGAGAGTTTGTGTGCGATGCTTTACCCTGTCGCTTGGTGGGTATGAACAGTGATCTGATGAGTCAGTACATTGAGTTTGTGGCTGATAGGTTGTTGGGTGCATTGGGATATGGGAAATTGTACAATGTTCAGAATCCATTTGATTGGATGGAGCTGATTAGCTTGCAGGGGAAGACTAATTTCTTTGAGAAGAGGGTTGGGGAGTATCAGAAAGCTTCGGTGATGTCCAGTTTGAATGGGAATGGTGCCACCACTCATGTGTTCAATATGGATGAGGATTTCTGATTTATGGGTTTATATGAATTTTTTGTTTGTTTTTGTTTTTCTTTTATGTTTACAAGTGGTTGTTCAAATTGTATTATTTTATGGTAAGTCAAAAAAAAAAAAAAATGTTTGTTTTCTTGTCCATTTTCTTTTGCCTAGATGTTATAAACAAATACTTTTCGGTGCCATTTCCTTGAGATTGTATTGATGTACAAAGGGATTAATATGCTTTGCTTTGTTAGACTTGAGGGAATAATTGTGGTGTTTTGATTCAATTGCTACCCTCAATATTCATGGGAAAGCCTACACAAAACAAAAACAGAAGCAACAGAAGATGTTATTGATTGGGATGGAATTTAATGTCAGTTTGGTTGGTTGCCCAAAGGGTTATGTGATCTGATCAACTATGTAAGCAATAGTCTGCCTATTCTTCCCTTACGAGGGAGACTCTTTAAGTTATTGATCTACGATTCAACTGATATGAAGGAAGCCATTGTCAGAATACAGATGCCATATTCATGTGAGAAATTTAGACCCCCAGTGACCTTTGTTTATGAAAGGGGTGCCCATAAAAGAGCTTGTGTTGTGTGCTTCCTCATCTAACTTCTTTTTGAAAAAAAAAGGGTCTTTTGCTAACATGGGCACTTTTACATCAAAGGAAAGTATTTGCTCACTCTTGAATCAAAAAGTAATGGAGAGAGGAGAGTTCCTGGTGGATAAAAAAGCCGCGTAAAGTAGCTTCAACACATTAATTAACAACAAAGTAGTGTTAGTTAACCAGGCTCTCATTAACTAACATCAGCATCAGCAATCAAGCCCAATTCATTAGCCTACTAACTCTATTTTTGGAGAATGGCTTAGTTCCAGAGTCTTCGGTTAGCAAGCCAGTTTTGATCACTTACTCCCAACATTTTGGAAGGGGGGACATTCAAACTTATTACCATTTCCTTCCACTTCCAGAGATCATATATGTTACTGTTCCAGTTACTTGTGGACTTTAAATTAAAGAGTGAAACGATTGAAAAATGAATTACAGCCCTACCACAGAGAGATTCCAGAAAAAAAAAACCCAGCATAAACAATTCTTGAAAGCTGCAAATTTCCCCAAATAGCAGAAACTAATCATATGTTTTCAGAGTGAAAGCAGGCTATAAAGGCTTCATTAATCGCCTAATGCATCCCTCGAATTTCAAAAGCTTCGAAGCTTACCCTACTAAACATTCATACCTCATTTAACTAAACATTACCGTTCCCATCATAGACAGCCCATGTTTTCCAATGCAACTCCTACTATATCTCTAACTCAACAAGGAGTGTGCCATACATATCATGCCATCATGAAAGTTAGGTTATAGACAAGCTAAACTGACGTGTTACTTGGAAATATCATACCAAGGTATTCAGAAAAATGGGACACGGAAAAACCAAACCACACATACGCTTTAGTTCGCCTTAGAGTACTTGTCTCAACACAAAGTTAACATGAATTGTGCATGGAAACAAACGCATGTCATAACTAACACCCCCCCCCCCCCCCCCCCCCCCCCCCCCTCTCTTCTTTCCCATTCTTGTTGAAACATGCATGATGCATGGCCCTCCAAACCAGTAAATAATAACTTCAGGGCAGTACCCATAACAAGCTGATGTAACACATACATAGGCAGTAGGCATAACTCTAACTAACCATCCTATTCCCTTGTATGTCATTAGGCATACAAAATCTCACAAATCAGCTCTACCTAGAGGCACATCGAATCCCGGGCCAGACAGGATATTACAGGTAAAATAAAACAACAGGGTATACCGAATACCATAAGATGAAAGGGGGCATTGACAAGCCATTTCAAAAGGATTAAACCAACACATCAATCCAGTTTGAGACCAACCCAACAAGGGAAGGACTGCGAAGAAATTATTCTCATCTCCATAGTTCAAAATAAGAAACTATACCCTTAATTCCTTAGGATATAGTGAGAGGAAGTAAATAAATAACAATCCATATCAATCGCTCAAATCAGCCCTCTACCCCTTCCAAGGACGCCAAAATTAAACAGTAAAACAGAAACTCCATTTCAACCCTGCACAATATTAATCAAACAAAAAGAGAACCAATTGCAAATCACACAATTCCACATGAAAACTATAGAGCTTCTTAGTTCTTAGTAAACAAGCGAAAATCAATCATCAACAAAATTCGCAAACCAAACAATTGACAAGTAAGAAGACTTAAAGAAGTAACTCTATTATTGCATCCATTCCATCAAACCATAAACCTTCATCCATAAATTTCAACTTATATATAGACCTTCATGTCACTTTAAATATTACATATAATCCTCCCTCTATTTTACCAAATTAGACCTGAAGCAAATACACTTGAGGCCAAACAAAGCTCTTAGCCAGAGTTCCAAGTCCACAAACCCTAGATTTTGTCGATATCCTCGTCCTCAAACTCGATGTAATCATCACCAGCACCATCATCCTCCTCATCAAGGCCTCCTGCAATCCCCTCGTTGAGCCTAGTGTTCTCCGGCAACTCACCGTACGCCTTCAAGAGCCTAGCCTCATCGGGCATGTACTTGAGGATGACGTCAGCCTTATCGTCCTGTTAATAAATACATATAAAAATCAACAAAATATGAACAACAAATATACAGATACATCAAGTTTTTGTCCAATATACAGTTTCCTTTATACTTTGTTCGATGTCTAAAGTGGTTTAGATTGAGAAATAAATCAGAAATTTCTAATACGAGCAAAATAAAACTGAAGTAAATATGATTCCAGATACATCTAACCGATTTGTAACTAAGGCTCTATTTCTGGAAAATATACAAATCGAGATCTGCAAATATCGACAAAAAAAAAAACCAAGGGAGTACGATTTCCGTACCTGATAGTCACGGAGTCCGACGAGGACGATATCGCCGGCAGCGATCCAGACTTTCTTGTGCATCTTTCCACGGATGTGACAGAGGCGTTTGGTACCGTCGATGCAGGTGGCTTCACAACGGCCATTTCCGAGCATTCGGAGCACCTGAGCGTACTCTTGGCCGTCCTCCTTGAACACAAGCTCTCGCTTCTCATCATCGGCTTCGTTCTTTCCTCTCTTCCTGTTCTTCCCTCCCTTTCCCTTGTTCTTCGGCATCTTTTGGATTCAGAAAACAAAACCCTAACCCTAGATCAGACGACGATTGTGCAGTATTCTTCTTAGCTGAAGATTAACTTGGGGGATTTTTAAGGTCTCTCTTAGCTTGCGTTCAGGTTACGAAAGCTTTGGGGGTGTTGGAATTTATAGTTGTGGCAGTGGCACTACTAGTCCATTCCCTTTTAGGAAATACCGGATCAATCCTATTGTCGGTGTGAATGGGTTTCTGATGGGCCCAGAAGCCCATGAACCCAAAAACTAACCTTTTGCCAGCATATACTATTTGACGGATTTTAATTGATCCAAATTAAATTCTGAGATGCCAATCGGTTTTGAGTTTCCAATATAATTTATTTTGAAAGTATATAAATAAAATCTAGGGTTAATTATATTGGAGGTCTCTAATATTTTAGTTACATCATTTTGGTCCTTAAATTATTGAATATCTATATAATAAAGTAGCTTACAATGTTTATATTTATTTATTTATTAATTTAAATCAATATGATTTTATTTATTTTGTGGACAAAATAATAAATTTATATATATTAATACAATTAAATTGACTCAATATTATGGGTTATATTTATTTCACACATATACAAAATAAATTTATACATAATACAAAATATTTTTAAAAACTAATACAATATAAACTTGGATTAAGGAGGAGTCATCCATCTATGCTTCCATGAAAGGCCCAATATCAGTTGGGTTGGCCTGCATTCATGTTCAAAGGGCTTTGGCAATAAAAACGTGACCCAATGTCCGATAAAAACACGACACCGTTTCAAGAAGTCAGTAAAGTAAACCATCGTCTCTTCTCTTCTCTTCTCTTCTCTTCAACTCAATAGGTGTCGGATTAAAAAAAAAACTAAATAGGTGAAGAGGGAGAAAGTAGAGAAGAAGAAGAAGAAGATGGCCGCATCGTTGAGGTGGATACTGCAACTCCACAAGGACGTGCCAAAAGCGGCAAGGTTCTACTCAGAGGGATTGGGGTTCACCATCAATGTCTGTACTCTCCGTTGGGCCGAGCTCCATTCTGGCCCCCTCAAACTCGCTCTCTTGCACTCTCCCAGGTGTCTCTCTCTCTCTCTCCCTCTCTCTTCATTCCGTCTTTCCTGAGTTTTCTTTGGCTATTTTTTTTTAATTGTCTAGGTTTTTCTCTCTCGTTTTAGTGATGACAAATGAATGCAAAGGAGGAAAATGATAATACCCAAATTCCGTATTTTGATCAAACTGATTAGGCGAGAGATTAAGAACAGATGTGGGTAGTTGACCTTTTTTTTTTGTGCAATCTAGTAAGATTTGAATCAGTAACTAATCACTGTAATTTTCTTCGGGTAACTGAAGCTTCAATGCTTTTCGAAACTTATTTTATCTAGTAGTTTATCTGCTCGATGTCATTAGTGCTGCTTTCTCTCATTGACTGTGTATTTGATGTCCTTTATTGCCTTACTGGTGGTATTCGAATCGTTTAAGTCCTTTAAAGACATGCAATGCTGATGCTGATATGTGTGTGTGCGTGCGTGTGGTATGTGATAACTTAAGGATAATAAATACCTTGAGTTTTAGAAGTTCTGAGAATTGGACTGGAATAATTAGGAAAACCAATGTACTTTGGATGCAGATCATCTTCTGTTATAGGAGGGGTGTTGTTCCTCAAGACGACACCGTTTCACACCAAAATGACAGCAAAATGACGTCAAAACGGCAGCAGAGAATCCAGACTTATGTGACTTTTCTGAGAGAGGAAGGCAAAAATGATACGGGTTTAGGTTTTGCAGGAGAAATATGGTAAATTATGCATTGTAGTCTTGGAAAAGTCATAACTTGAATGCTGATATTTTTCTGAAGTTCTGTCTTGGAGATCTTACTCCTAATTGATTCAAAAGGATGATTATGAGTATCGTATTTCCCTAGGTGTAGTTGTGAATGTTTTGGATTATAAAGCGCTCATTCAGTAAGGCCCTTAACCCAAATTTGTACTGTAACTTGTCTGTTTATGAAATACTAGTGCACAATATTTCAAGTAAGGATTGAAAGTGGCATAGTATTGTTTGTTTACCTAGTTTAGCTGTCAACTGGTAGTTACCAGCTACAATTTTTAATGTGTAAAAGAATCGGTTTTACGCCTGTTTTATGATATTAACATTCCTACCACTTCCCTTTTCTTGGCTTTTTCATTCAATGTTTAGAAATACTTGAGATGGACACACTGGATTTTGTTGCTGATTGGATTTTTTTGTATAGGGTAAAAGACCGTAAGAGGGGTCAATACTTGCATACTATTTAATAGCAGTATCCTATGTTGTGTTTTGCGGTATGTTTGTGTTGTCAAAAGGCATTAACACATCTGCAGATGAAAATGAATGGCTACTTGAATCATCTGAGATGGATATTAACAATTTTGTTGCATAAGCAGCTTAGAAGCAGTGAAATGCAATTTGTAAATGCTGCTTAGACAATTATTCTTTCTAGAATTATAATATATGCCGAAGGATTATTGCACCTTGTTAAATGTCTTAAATACATACCTTTTCCCTTCTTTTTTCAATTTTCTCCTAAACTATGATTTATGTCAACCAAAACCTAGAAAAAAAGGCTGTCTTTTGTTAGTGTTTTGCTCATACAATGGGGAATGATTTCTTTGGCTCTTTCCCTGTTACTTGGATTATATGCTGCCTCCATTAACTTGAATCAATTAGTTGCTAACTTTAGTTTTACAGCGACCATGTCACACAGAAGGGATCATCCTCGCTCCTATCTTTTACGGTGACTGATATTAACAATACAGTGGCAAAACTAGTGGCTTTAGGTGCTGAGCTGGATGGTCCTATCAAATATGAGATCCATGGCAAGGTACAACCCAAAATCATTTTTTTTCGTTTTTTTTTTGGGCCTTTTTGAGCAGCTTTAGCAGTCATACATCATAATATTTGACTTGACTGTAAGATAACGGAAAACATTTCCAAGATACATTGGTGTTATTGTGTGACTGGTAATTGTTCAATGGTTGAAGAGTGCAATTCTAGTCTATGCACTTGAGACTATGGCTTAGTCATAATCAAGTTCCAATCTTCGGTTTTTATGTGGAAAATCTGATGAAGTCCCACAATATGGTGGCTCCCCAGGTTGCAGCCATGAGGTGTGTTGATGGGCACATGCTAGGTCTTTATGAGCCTGCCTGAGTACCAAAAAACCTGCATGTTGACATACAAGCAACCAAAAGAATTGTCTTGTTTAAGTATTCCAGATGAAGAACACGAAGCAATGGGAAATTACATTCCCCTAGTTGCGCTGCATATGATACACATATCAAGCACATGAACAGAGAGTTTGTATGGTGATGGACCTTCAAACTGTATGGCAGTTAGAGGCAAGTGTCACCCAAGTGTAGTAGCGGCTGCTATTCGCGTCTTCTTGGAATGGGAAAGACTACATAAAATCACCTGGCTGCTGGTAATTGGAAGGACTAACCTCTTCAAGTGACTGGAAACTGCTATCCCCTTTCAGATTTCAACTCCCATGAAAATTAACAGAGCAGTCGGGATGCTAGAGTTGAAAAGGGGAGTAAATTGTTCAGGTTTTTTTTTTCCCAGAAGGTATTATCTATCAGGTTTTAAACCTTTGACTCTGTAAAATAGTATGTACGTGCAGTTAAATAGAAGATTATTCAGCAATTCATCTGCTTATGCTTAACAATTTATGTTTGTGTGTGGTTGCAAAATCAACACCATGTATGGAAGTGAACAACCTACAAGTGACAGAAAGGTGAGAGAGGCCATTAGTGCTCCCTTCAATCCAAACATGAAAAGGAAGAAGGGAATATCATCTCCTAGTCATCGCAAAATCGTAAGGCGCCTCATACATGGGCACCTAAAGGTATCCATGAACCAGCAGATGCAAAACCTTCATTTATTTCTTCTTTGGTTGGATCAAAGGGAGTTCTAGGGATGCCCCTCAAACCTCATCAACTAGAAATCATCAATGAAAAACTGCTGGAGTATTTCGTCTTTGTGGGATCTGAGAAGGGTCTAGTCTTACCATGTGAGGTAAACAATCCATGAAACTACAGCTACAAGAAAGATGCTCATGTCGTGAGCAGCTCTCAGAAGAGAGGAAATGAATCCTGTATTATGGTTCAAATGTTGATTGTGAAAGAACAGGCGGATGGCCCATGATTGTGGCCCATCCTACCTTAAACTCGAGGTTAGGCCTGCCAATTCTAGTTACGACCCACTAAATACTGCTATTAGCTGTCTCAGGAAGCAAGCATATCCACAAACAATGCTCACACTGTCTGAATGATGCAGAGAGCCATATTTCATATCAAATGTTGAGAGTAATACCTTACTACATTTCATGCTCTCAAAACAATTGTGTGGTTAAGGCAATACATTTCAAGGTTAGCGAACGTCTACGAGTTCCTGCAGCAGGATACTATCCATCATAAAAATAAAAAGGGAACAAAAAAGAGGGAAAAATCAGCTTTTACTGGAAAGATAAATAAAGGCGTTTGGACAAAATTGCATCGATGTTAAACTCAACAAAAAACACTACTTTTTGGAAAGATGGTGAGACTTCAACGCTGGCCAATCTATATAACCATGTAAACAACGATACTTTTCTCATTTACAGATTGTAGTTCCAGATTACGATGACAAGACGAATACCTATTTCGTAATTACTGCATGGTAGCACCCAATTTAGGACTAGGATCTTGCATGATAGCCACAAACCAGTAAGTTCTTCATGAAACTCTGTACTGCAGGATAATTTCCAACAGTCCAGCGAGCTTAAGAGGAACCTTTGGATGCTTTTGAGCGAGACTGTCGGCAAGCTAACCTTGCTTCGAGTAGCTTTGCCTTCAAAGTGTTCTCTTTTACACCCAGAGGTAATTTAGAAGAAGATTCAGATACTTCAGGATCTTGAGCTTTGAGTTTTGACATCCACTGTTGCACTGGACTAGCATCATGACCCAAAACCGCTGCCCGGTCAAGAGAATCTTCCTTTAACTTGTGCTCATGTTGCATTTCCATCCCTTCCAACGTCGAGTAATCCTTTCTAACCATGTTATTTAGCAAACGATCACAGACTCCAGCACTTTCACTCCTTTCCTGCAAACCTTCTTGTGCAACCTCACTTATTTTCAACTTTTCTACTCGCACTTCCGCTTCCGGAGGCTCGGTCTTGCTGCCAGATACAGGTTCTTCCAAGTGCATTTCCAAGCTAGACAAATCACGGCGCTTGACAACTTGGCGCGAGCGAACTTTCTTCTTCAGAGGTTTTGATTTTACTATTTCATCAGGATGACTTTCCAGAGCATTGACCCCATGCTGCTTCCAGTGGCCATTGCTTAGCTTCGCGCTTGAACCTCTGTTTAATTCAAAAGAATGTGAAGCAGTGCACACAGAATCTTCTCCATCATCCCCCTTCCGTGGAGCACTTGCAGCCTCAGTCAAGTGAAAGGATTCTAAAGAGTGCCTTCGTTCCTTAGGCTTCTTTGAGGATAATTCATCATTAGTCTTGAAACCAATGGACTGTTTAGCTCGAAGAAAAGTTTCGATTTCAAAGCTTAAGTTGTCCACAATTGTGTTCTTCTCTGCAACATTGCACTGTGCATCTGCTAGCTTCATCTGCATCCGTTCATCTAGCCATGTTTCGGAAATATGGAGAATTAACCGATCAGGGTGCTCCCATACAAGCCGGTCCTTCTGGGGTTTGTGTTTCAGGAACCGAACTTCTTGTTCATAATCGCTTACTCCCTTGGCAAACTCATCACACAGGTCTTCCAGCAAAATCCTTGCTTTCCTCTCCCTTTCAAGTTCTTTCAAAGCTTTGGAGAAAGCAGATTTCACTTCTAAGAGTTCTCGAGCTTGCTTAATGTGAAGGCTTTCCGAATGTTTTCTTAATTTCTTCTCATCTTCTAGCTCATCCCTCACTGACTGAATTGCATCCTTGATTCGATCTTGCTCTACGTTTTTTCCTACAACTCTATCCATAGCAATTTGCTTCATCAAGTCATCCATTTCCTGTCGATCCCTTTTCTTCTCTTGTAGTAACTCCTTGATTCTTGTTCGACAATGATCTAATTCCTTTTTCAGCACTTTCACCAATGACATACTCGATGCATACTGTTCTTCAAGACTCCATATCCGATTGAGCACTTTCAGTAACTCTGTAGATGTTTTGAGACTGTAACTTGATTCTCCAATCCTACCCTTGAACTCCAAAGAACTGCTAGGGGTGACTGCAGGGTTATAGGGCGCCATCTGTCAGGAACAAACAATTGCTTCTAAATTTTAGTAAACAGAGTTATGGAGCCTTTTATTGATGTACTTCATGTAGGATAATTAGAGCAGTAAAATACAAAACCATTTTTTATAGACCGAGGCATGGAAATCTATACTGAGGTATTTTGATCACAACAAAGGACATTTTTGCTCAAACTGAAATGAATTCAACAAATTTACACCCTCTACGTTCAATAGTAGAAATTTAGATATAAATAAGGTCCGGACAAGGCTAGAGCCAAGCAAGGGATGGAGTAGCGGAGGGAGACAGGGGTGGCGACGCGCTCGGTGATGCAGTACATTGAGCTGAGCGCCACCCCAGATTGTGGATGCAGTACTTCATTGACTACAAGGATGGCATGGACCAAGTAACAACTCTAAGTGATGACATTCTCACAGCTGTAACAGTAGTTCAATGGACATTCTGAATTAAATACAATCAGATGTTAAAACGAATCCGTTTCAAAGTATTCCATGATACAGTGAAACTGATAAATTTTTACAAGGTGGCATCTACGAGGTGGCATCTTCTCAAACTTTAGGATTGAGGTGAAGGACAGTGTGCAGAGTCTCTACTGGAAGGAACTTGGTCAAGTCCTAATAGAGGAACATAGATATGGGGAGCGCCAATATCCCCCCCCCCCCCTAAAATAAAATAAAATAAAAGGAGGAAAAAACCAAAAAGGGATCAAGGATTGCACTTTACACAGGATTCAACTCGCTTCTAATGTTTGCCTTCAATATCTCCTAATTAGAAGGCAAATTGCATTCGTACTCTAATGTAAAATGGATAAAGCCCTAGATATGCGGTGACAAAAACCTGACTTTGCTTCTTATTCTCCACTTGTTAATAAATTCACATCAGCCGAAGGATATGTTCTTCCCATTTGATTTAGCTATCAGTTGAAACAAAGAAAAACATACAAATTAAGTAGGAATGTGCATAGAGGGAGAGATGAGGTGGAATACCTCCATTGAGCTACTATAACTTGCAGGAGATGCAGGCTGAAGAGGATGGCCAATTCTTTTGACTGATTGATGGTGTTGAGTAAGCGATGCTGCAACATGTCTTCTCAAACTACTCACAGTTGCTGGCTGGAACAAGATAAAGGGTAAAGATCAGCAAGCTGAAAAGTTCACCGTCCAAAGGTGCCAAAAAAATCACCAATTCCGCTCAAAGACAAGACCTGAAACTTTCTCCCAATTGTTTATTATAATGGACCAGCTTGCAAATATGTCATTCCTGATAATCACTTACTAAAGATGGTTTTCACTTATAAAAATAGTGCATGGTTTTACCAACCAACCAAACAAACCAAGCCTTATGTCCCAATCATTTGGGATCGGCTATGAGGTCTGTCTTCGCCAAACCAAGCCTTATGTAAATGTAAGAATCGAAATGTACGTTGGAGATAGTTATAATCAATTTCCAAATTAAACACGATGTTTACATTGAAAAATGTGGGTTTAAACTAACAAATTGGAAAACAAGTTAGAAATCATCATAAAAAGGGACAGTAATTTCATAAAAAAACTCAGAAATAATCGGATGAACCAAAGATGGGTTGTCAGAATATCAATGACTAAAATCAGCCAAAGACCACACATAGATCTAACATGAATACATGCATTTACAGACAAAATGGCAACTAATAAGCTGAACTACTATGGAGTATGGACAAATTTTCTTTTCTGTTACTTTTTTGTTAGTTTGAGACTTGACCAAGCACCTCTCCTAATTAGGGGGACAAGAGATACCACTTGAACTAGAGATTTGAGGAAAAGAATCCAAAAGGAGGGAAACAAAATAACATCTTCTCTTATTAAGTTCCCCATGAACCTTACAACCCAAAAAGAAATGGCTGAACTGAAAACAACAAAAGGAATAAAAGAAGCAACTTTTCAGCCTTATCTGAAACCCTCTATATAACACAAATAACTACAACCACACTACCAGAATTTCCAACACAAAACATCAACAATGAAAAATCTTGATAAACACATGCAGAAACCCAACAATGAAAAATCTAAGACAAATCATACACATCAGCATTCAACATCAGCATTCAACACCAGAAACTGAAGGTTGTTTAGCAGTACCTGCTCAGGGGGGCCATCAGAATCTTCCTCCAACTTATTGGGAATAACAAAACCCTTGTCTTTGTGATGGTGGCGAAGCCTGGGGTCACCCTTGCTCATGTTGATCACTTTGAAGTGGGGCTGAACCTCCCAGAGATTTGCACCAAGCTTTCTAGCAGAGAGAGTGGTGTTGGTTGGGAAGGTCAGAGAACCATCAGGTTGAGCAGAGCTAAATCTCCATGTGGGTGAAGGAGTACAATTCCCCCCTCTTTTCCCCACCAAAAACCCGCGTTTCAACTTTATCCCCATGAATTCCTCCTTTTTCAACTCTCTCTCTCTAACTTTTTGTTCTCTCTCCATCTCTCTCTCTCTCTCTCTCTCTCTCTCTCTCTCTCTCTCCAATTTTCAAATTCTCAATTCTTGTCTCTCTCTCTCTCTCTAAATTTCAAACTCTTTGGTGTTCTGTCTAGCACCCATATCTCTTAGTTACCCTTTATCTCACACAAACTCACACACACAAGTTCAAACTGCTAGAGCTTCTGTTTTATATCCATCTTCCTCTCTTTCTTTTACACCGACTCAAACTTCCATCTCTCTGAGTTACTCCCTCTCTCCTCAACAAATGTCGAACTGTTCATTTTATAGTGACCTGAAACTCTCTCTCTCTCTCTCTGATGCAGTCATGCTTCCTCGTCAAATCAAAGTTTGCTGGAGGATCTAGGGGGATCCTAATTATGGCTACTATATATTTTGGGAAGATTAAAAGGGCATTTAGCTTTTTTAATGATGTGGTTTATAGGAGAGAGTGACATAACAGGTAGACCGACCAATAAGCTGAGTGAGACTAGGCTTAGGCTTGGTCACGAATGGGGCCGTGGGATGAAGTCGAGGGAAAGATCACTTTATTATGGTCTGTGTTGTGTTGTGTGTCTTTATGGTTTGGACATAAATTCTCCCGTTGAATCCAAAATCTGCATCCAGTAAGCTGTGTGTGTCAGTAGATGACCAAAGTGAAGTGCTGTGGTCCATGGCCTACGCCTAGGCCTAACATGGTTGCTAGGGTATGACCCAAATCATTTGTGCCTGCCCTCAAAAACCACCCCAAACACCCCCCCCCCCCAACCCCAACCTTGTAAAAAACCCATCTTTGCAGTTGATATCAAAAACCACCCCAAACCCCCACCCCCACCCAACCCTGTAAAAAACCCTTCTTTGCATTTGATAAGATTTGATTGTGTTCATCTGCACAAGTAGATCAGTGATCTGTAATCAATCCCCCAACTATAAGTTGGAATGTTCTTGGTTTAATTTTTATTGATGTTTTTGGGGTTTAGGTGATACTTGTGGTTAATTTAGATTAAACCTTGCTTTAAAATAAATTTTCATTATGAAAAAAAAAAGTTTGATTATGCTCTCCCTTATAAAGTGAAAACCAAGCCATAGAATCGATCTTGTGAGTCTGCATTGGGAGAGAGAGTCTAACAACACAAGACTCGCTCTACATGTTCAAAACTTATATTCATAAAAAATATTAAAGTTACAATTATTAATATCAATCGACATATATTGAAACGCTATGTTATTTATTTTTACTTCTAATGTGAAACTTTCTACCATGAGTCTGCTCTTGTTCTTGTACTTTTATAGGTCTGTGCACATATGATATAAGTGTGTATGCCCATGTTGAAAGAGGTGGGAGGAGAGGTATCCCCAAGACTTTATCTTCCCATTGAAATGTCACAATCTTCCATCTGGCATAATACATTGTCCCTGATGTGGCTAAAGCTATGAGGATAATAATGCAACCACCCCCAACCAATGGCATTTTACTCTTTTCTTTGGTAATTTAAGATTGTCACCTACTTGCATTTACATGCTAGAGGATGACATAGCCCGATGCTGGTACATGGTATCCAACAATTATTTTCCTCGTCTTGTATCTTTCTCTAGTACGGGATCAGAAATTTTGATTTTTTAAGGGTGCGTTTGGTAACGTTTTTTTTTTTTTTTAAAAACGGAACAAAATTTTGTTTTTTGTGTGATAAAAATTAAAAATATAAAACATATTTGGTAGTTATTTATATTTTAAAAATTGTGAAATCAAAAATAAAAGCAACCGAAATCCACCTCCACCACCACCCACAAAACCCAACCATGACTCCAGCAGAACTCATCAGAGAAGGGCGAGAGAGAGAGAGAGAGAGAGAGTGTGTGCTGCCTCGTGAGAGAGATGAACGAGAGAGTGTGAGAGTGAGAGAGATGAACGACAGAAGAGCAAAAGGGGTAAAAAAATGCCTTTATAGTGGGAATGAAAAAAAATCCTTTTTTTGCTGCTAATGGAGTTCAAAGGCTAGACCTCATTAAATGGTTTAAAGGGGCGCGCGTGTTTCCGTTTTGCCATGTTTTCAAAAGCACCTCTTTTGATGTTTTTAAAATTTGGGGTTGTTTACAAAACTGATCAACCAAAAAAAAAATAAAAACACACTTCAAACGCGTTATTGTTTTTTTTTTTAGCAAAAAATGAAAACAAAAACAGAAAAAAACACAAACACATTGTTACCAAACGGCCTAAATGTTTGAAAAAAAAATCTAGAGAAAATAAGGACAGCATGGGCTAAGGATCGACACTTGGCTCCATAGCCTGGACCAACTAGTGGAAAGGCCATGGGCTAAGGATCGACACTTGGCTCCATAGCCTGGACCAACTAGTGGAAAGGCCATGGGCTGAACCCAGTGGTATGACCTAACACGATAATTTGGGTTTGTGGGCCACTCTGGCCCAATTTAAATAAATCCATCTTTCTTTTAACGGCAGCTTCATTCACGTGACGTACCATGGTCCATGATTGAGGCCAATCATGCTGGCCCATAGACACATGCAGCATGAGAAGGACAACAAATCAAATAACACCTAAATGTGGGTCCTGAAAGGCCGAAAGGTTAATTGTTTGGGTGTTTCTCTGTTGGGCCTCGAAAGGTGAGGCAGCATATTGGGCCCAGATAGGCCCAAAATTTGTTAATTGTTTGCCTCAGTTGTATGCCAGAACAATCCAATAAATCCCTCTAACACAATTTATGGGTAGTTGCCTCTCTACCATCCAGCCCATGATTTCACAACGTACAAATAGGGGTGTGTGTGTGTGTGTGTGAGAGAGAGAGAGAGAGGGAGAGAGAGAGAGCAATTCTCAAAGACAATAGCATGAATTTTCGGAGCGCTAGGACAGGTCGAAACAATATTATGGCGTTTTTAAGCATCTAAGGCATAAGGCATGGATCCTCTGCAATACTGCAGGGGTACCGTTCCCTTAAACGGTTGCACTTGAAATGACGTCGTAAGGCATAACCCATTTGTCATATCTATTTATGAAGGATCAAAACAAGGAAGATCAATAGTGCAAACTTCAATGAAAAAAGAGCATCATTTTGCTACACTAGACTCAGCAGAAGAAGAGGGAGGAGGGAGGGGGGGAGAGGAGGTGTTGGGGATAAAAATATAAAAAAAATTGGAACAGATTAAGAGGTCAGCAGCATGGAAACCCATCTCCAAGTTTTGACCTTTTGGTTGTAGAGCTGTAGAAGCAAGTATATCCTCTAGGGAAAGAGAACAGCACTGATCTCCACATTTTTTATTTAAGATGGGAAGGATTGCAAAATCAAGAAAATGAACAGGAGAAACACAATACCCAAAAATTTCCCTAAAAATTGAAAGAGACATGGAGCACATGGGCCATCAGATGCATCCATCTTGGCCACACCTCACACAAGCAAAATAAACTGGGACCTCAATTGGCTACTTACAAAAAAAGAGACAGTCAATGCACAAAACTTCCGTCATTACGGGAACTAGATAGAAATAGATGTACATAGTCTAATCTGTGACACAAAAAGACTATTTTTGTGCTTCAAACCTAGCAATTTTCACAAGGCTGCCCAGTAGAAAGAAGAAACAATAAAAAAAACATTGTATATGTGTAACTGAAGAAAGTAAAACAGTGGGATATAGTAGAAACACAGTCAACACTAAGCAGGAAACTAGAAACTACAATAACCTTTCAAAAGCACAGAAATTAGTGATGGTTAAGGCTTGTGTGAAATCAAGAGATCGATTCTCATTCTAAACAGTCTTAACTGTATTTGCTTCCTAACAATATATTTCCCATTTCATGAATTAGCAGCCTTGTTGGCTGGTACATTTCGTATAAACCTTTAAGCATAACACAGAAATCACAGCAATTAATATGTAGGTACAAACACACAAAATTGTGGGAAGTTGGGACGATTTTTTTCATTACAACAGATATGAAACCAATGAGAAACTGAATTAAGGAGTAAATTCAAGCCTGGGTTCAAAGCAAAAACCATTAAAGAGCTGAAGTGGAAACCTCTTTGTAACTGGGTATTTCTGTGACCACCTCCATTGCTTCTGTTTAACGTCAAAAACAAGAAGAGCCGGAGCTCCATAGCTCTGGATGTATATAAGGTCATCAGCACCACTGCTAGCAAAAACTTCATCAAATTCTCCAAATCCTTGGAAATACTTGTGAGGCATACGAGCAATCTCTTGCCACTCCTTTCCATTGAGAACCCAAATGCCAATCCCCTTAATTATGTCAGGCCGATCTGGTTTACCAATCCCCCCAACCATCACCAACTTCTCCTTGAGGCTCATCAAACGGCCACATGTAAGGGAACAAGGCACTCGGATAAAACTCCTCTTCAACAAACCATGGGACGATCGGCTTGAGAGGTTATAGGTGACTAGGCCATGACGATTATCAGGCATGCCACCCCCAGTAGAGTAAATTAAGAAGTACAAAACACCATCACAGATCACACTCTCCTCACCACCTCTCCACCCTGTCAAAACCTCTGTTAAAGGGGTTGCCCACATCATTGTTTCAGAGTCATAAACATGAATTGAGAGATCCCACTGAAAGAAGTTTCCAGGCACTTGCTTAGATTTCACAATTGATACATTGTAATTGCGAGATATCTGGCTCACCGAGATTGCCAGTGCACTGAAATCAGAAGATTTCAGGCCCGGAGGCTCCACAAGCCGCTTGCTACCTTTGGTAATTGGGTTACAGACATATAGCTCTCTTTGACTATCATTGTCCATGAAGCAAACTAGGCCATATGATGAAGCAGTAAGCCAATTGGGTGTCTGAAAGCAGGGAAATTCAATGCCATACCATTTTCGAAGGATAGGATCATAGGCATAACCAGTTGGTTCATCGGAGCTTGTAAACATAAAATACCAAGGCTTTTGTGTCAGGAGAAGTGACAAGTTCCACAAAAATGTTTCTGAACTTACTATATCATGCCACCTTTTACACACACAACCTGCCCTAAAAATGCTTGCAATGGGGAGATAAGCTAGAATTCGTTCTAACAAGTCATCAGGCAAGATCAAATCCATGGATACTGCTGCAACGTCTTTATTACCTTCATCACTAAGTTCTGAAAATGAATCATACTCACCAACATTCTTTGTACTGTCATCAAGGCAATGACTGACCCATGATGTTTCCCCTTCCATCACAGAGAAGAGCTAAGACAGCCTGAATCTACATGAAAATCAAACCAGATTACATATGCAAGACAATTCAAAGTTACCTCCGCTAAATTAGAAGTCCATTGTGAGAAAGGACCACCTGCAATTATTCTGAATCACGAACATAAATATCACACCCAGAGCCCAAATGATCTCACTTGATTCACCTGGAAAGTCTGAAAACTTAAAAAACAAAAAAAATGGATGAGCTGTGTGATGAATATCAATAACAAGAAGGGGGAGGGGGAAGAGCATAAAAGTCATAAAGGGTCATATATCACTGACTCCTTTTATTTGTTATATGGCTATCATATTATTAGAACCACATATTGATAAAATTATCAAAATACCTAAACCACTCTCTTGGTGCCTTCTCCCAAACTAACCAAACCAAACAAAACCAAACAAAGCCAAGCCTAGCCTTATGTCCCAATGATTTGGGGTCGGCTATATGAGTCTGCCTTCTACCCAACTGAAACATCAAAAGTTTTTTTCCTCCAAAAATCAATGAAATATACAGCTTGAACAAAAACAGCAATCATTCCGCTAGATTAAAACAACAGAACTTCATTGTGAACCTGAAATTAAAGAAGCAAATTGGCCCTCCACAGATGCAAACAAAAGATTTAAGAGAAAAAGAGATTCTAATTAAACATAAGATAAGATTATCTGTATACACATAGGAAATAACATACAGACTAAGAACACTAAGCAACCAGATACCCGAGGAGTAGTTTATGAGTATTCAAAAGCTTATCAGTAGGTATAGATCACATTTACTTACATTAGAAACAAAAAAGAAAAATGCACCACCCGTTTTTTTTTTTTCCCAACAATAGGATAAAAAGCATTCAAAGAGGATAACACAGAGATGTTGATAATAGGAAAACACTTCTCACCAGATTTGTACCACAATGATATTGTGTTAACCAGAAAACAACCCATTTTCTTTCTCAAAGAACAGAGCCGTTTTCATAGTTTTGGACATCAAACCCTAAAATGTTTTCTGTGGGGGAGAAACAATAAAATATTGGGAGGAGAAAAATTAGAGCACATAATGCTATCAATCAAACATTAAAAACGCACCAACAGACCAAAAACATCAACAATAACAACTTAAAGAACATAACACAACTAGATCAATAAAACACCCACAAATTTATTTTCAAAAACAACAAAAACGCTTCATGAAATGAAAAAAAAAATATCATGAGTGTACCTAACTGGGTAGAAAGTTTTGTGTTTGCCAAGGCAAAAGCCTCCTCTTGTTAAACTGGCCAAAATGGGTCTGCCTGAATTGGTCACCACTCACCACCCTCTAGATTTACCAGAAAAAAAATGGTGAGAAGAGACACAACTAAAGTTAATAGCTTTCTCTTCGGAGAGTTAACATTCGTTCACCAATAAATAGATACAAAATGGGTCTCTAAACATCTTAGCTACGGAAAAAGTGAAGGACATGAGATGGGTCGGTGTCTATGTAGCAGATAAATATGTGTAAGTTGAACCAGAGAGAGAAAGCTGTTTCTTTACTCTCGCCCATTTTGAGATAACATGAAGTGGAATGTAGTATGAAGCCGGTTTTTCAACAAGCCTGTGTGGATGTGTATACAGAGAGAGAGAGAGAGAGAGAGAGAGAGAGTGGGAGTTTTATCGAGGAATTGATGGGTTTTAATGAAGAGAAAAACTTTGGGATTTCGGCCACAACCAAAAGAGAAAGGGAAAATTTCAATCACACCTCCTCTAGTTTATCATATTTTCAAGAACATTCCTCTATTTTTTGAATCTTTAGTGACACCCATGTCAGATTAAAAATATTAATTAGAATGTAATTTTACTAAATTGTCCATGATATATTTAAGAACAAACTTCATCCACACCCCCTCTAGGTAAATATATCTTCAATGAAACTCCCTCTAAATAAGCATATCTTCAATGAAACCTCTTATGGTTTTTAATTTTTTTTACGTATTAAAATTCAAGTGAATTAAAATTCGATTCAAGCTAATTAAAATTTATTTTTTTACATATTAAAATTTGAGCCAATTAAAAATTATATTTTTTACGTATTAAAATTTGGGCTAATTAAAATTCTATTTGAACCAATTAAAATTTATTTTTAATCGACTTAAATCAAATTTTAATCAACCCAAATTTTAATACATAAAAAATATAAAGTTTAATTGACTCAAATTTTAATAAATCGAATTTTAATTGACACGAATTTTAATAAGTAAAAAAATATAAATTTTGATAGGTTCGAAAGCGAATTTTAATCGGCGCTAACAACTAGGGTAGAGTTCAAATCGACTCAAATTTTAATATGTAAAAAATAAATTTTAATAGGCTCGAATTTTAATATGTTAAAAAAAATAAAATTTATTCAACTTCAATCGAATTTTAATTGGTTTAAATTTTAATATGTAGAAAAATAAATTTTAATCGTCTCGAATTTTAATAAAATTTTATGTAGAAAAATTATGTGAGGTTATATAGGGGCATTTTTGGTATTTTAGATTAATTTTTTTTGTTAGAAATGATAGTTTAATGGTAGGGGTGTTAGTGATGTTTAAATATAAATTAGAAGTGATGTTTTTAATAATAGATGGAGTATCCTTAAAGATATAATAAACTAAGAGGGGCGTGGCTGAAATTTTCCCAAAAGAGAAACACTGTAACGCTGTCTACTCACCACACCTTTCATATTTCTCCTACTCTTTTCCCTTTCCTCTAATTTTTATTTTATTTACTTTATATTCTTTTTGTTTAAATCACCTTACCGACTAGAGAGAGAGAGCATTTGCGAGATTCGAATTTTGCATTGGCAAAGTAAAAAAAAGGCTTACCACTGGTCCAGTGCTCTTTTTCTTGCTTTATTTTCAATTGAATCTCTTTCTTTCACTACCTCCTTCATAGTCATTCTATCTTTCACAACTTTTTTTTGTTACATACTTCTTTCTTGCTTTAGGGGTTAAGGGTGTTCACACTAATTTACGCGTATTTCGATTAATTTTTTTCCTAATTTGGTTAAAAACAAATAATTTACATCGGGATTAAGATATTCATGAGAGATAAATCTCCCGTGATCTGATCTCAAATGATTGTCAAGTTTCGAACTCAAGACGTTTGAGTTTACAACTCATCTCTGTTACTACTTGATGTATCCTTTAAAGTTCTTTTGAGATATACTTCACCAACTCAAATCATGCCACATTCACATCAGATGTGGGCAATCTTCTTTTCTTCTCTCATTTGCTCTTAGACACTAGAAGGCAATTCTGGGGTCCATTTCTTGTTGGCCAACTTAGTCTAGGGTCCCTTTGTTATTGGTAAAAGGCACCATGTCCAATAGCCCTTCTTTACCTAACTAATGTCCTATGTGTTATTATTCTAGTGGCCAAAATGAAAACAATGGGGGTGGGTTCAAACCAGATGCACGCCCATCGTGTATTTAGTTCACACAAGTTGTCTAAATGGCAAAACATAAATAGTCAACTATCTCACCCCATTGAATGGAACTTATTTTAGGATTGAAAACGATGTTATCCAACCTTCTTTAATTTCATTGATTCAAACAAGATAAATCATACTTGTAGTTTGAAATTTCTCTCAGATTTAGTGAGCTTGTCTTGGCAAAGTAATACTTTATTGTTAATCATGGTATAGCCCAGACAATGTACTTGTAGCTTGGAGTTGGACAATGCAAGTGTAGCCTAGTCTATGCAAACAGAAACACCTCTTGCAAAGGTAGCAGTGCATTGAATACCCTTAATTATTCTATGTATAGGAATGGTTGTAATGTGAAATTGTGTACCTGGTCTATGCAACTCAGTACTAGAAAATAGCAGAGCAGAGAAACAAGTGCTGGTTTTCTAGCTTCTTTATCTTCTGAAATGAAACTTCTGATAGTGTATAATAGTCCTTTGGAAAGCAGGCAAACTGGTCCCTGGATACAAGTTAATGGACTTGAATACTTGAAAAGATTTTCTATCATTTTTTTTACAAGCACATGTATAGCAATGCAGCTATTGGAGTTTATAGAGTCAAGAGATGCATGCATTAGTACAATGACAATCTGTTCAAATACATGTGCCACCATGGTCTAGGTTGCCTAGATTGCAAAAGATTATATAGAAGAAATACGGGGTTATATTTCTCATGGCAACATGCTATTGGATTGTAATTCAAAGATCAGATATGTACATCGAATAAATATTTGAAGCATAAGTTGATTACTAGCCATTATTGTTGAAAATTTGAATATTATAGCCTGACATCGATCCTCCAATACATTTTTTTTTTCTTTATTAGTGAACCGCCTACTGTGAAATCAAGTGATACTTATTATATATTAGTGGGTCTCTCACTCATTGATGATAAATAATTTGTCAAGAAAGGAAACCGAAAAAGAAAAGTATCGGAGAGAATCCAAATCCGAGGTTTATGTGTATGTAGATTAGTAGACAGCCCCTAGTGTTGCTAAGAACCAAAGTTGTTCTTTCAGTTAGAGGTGTTAATCTAACCGAGTTTTGCGAGCTGAAATCCGAGTTTGACGAGCTTGTTTTTTTAAATGAGTCTAACAAACTGTTCAAGTTCAGTTCGTTTAAAACACAAGTCGAGTTTTATCTTAGTTGAACCCGAGTCGAACTCAAGTAACTTGTCATGATTAATATCTCCTCCTTTTAGTCAATATAACACACAACTAACATTCACAAGGTGAAGGAACCAATTAAGTATAAAATAAAAGGCACATTTTAAGATGCACATGTTTGAAAATTAATCTCTTTGAAAAGAGAAGTAAAATTGTATACCACTTACCTCTACCAAACCCAATTTTATACTATTAATGTCCCATACACCGCACACGACTACAACTTTGATACTACAGCTGGTTATGGGGGGTGATGTCACTAAAAGAAGAGGGATTAATTTTATAATCAACTCGTGGCTATGCAACAAATGACTTAAAAAGGACAGAGAAGCAGGCCAAATGCTGGCATGGCCGATTGAGAAAGATTGTTCCCACAACATGATGTAATGAGAGCTTATTATATTACATTACAACAGTTTTGCAGGCGATATTATGTTGTCTATACTATGTGGAAATAAAAACCGAGTGAAGGTATAAAACATATATATACGCGTAGAATATGCGGGTCTAATATGCTAATCTCAATGAATAAAACATTAAAAAACATATTGGAATGTAAAAAATAGTTTACTATATATATGTTAATGCATTTTTATAAATGTTGATACATTTCTTTAATGAATGATACAAACATATATATGTGGACACGGGAAACCTATAGTTATGATGTCAGCATGACATTTTTGGCAAGAAGGAACTAGTTCAGCCAGATTGTCAGAGCGATCACGACAACCATATTTCGACACCCCTAGACCTTGAGTGAGCCAATGGATGACAATCAATAGTCAAACTAGTTAATTGGGCTCCCTACAAGGTCAACAATGCCAAAGAGAGAAAGCTGGACAAATATTTTTCTCTTGGGCTAAAAATGAATACACAAAGACATGTTTGAGAGCTCGATAAGACAACCGAAACATCCAATAAAAGAGAAAGGTGGTAGGCCGAAGAACCATTCAATGCTTCAACTTGGCTACTCAAGAAGGCAAAGATTGGGCGAGAGACTACGCCAACTTACTACTAAGCCATGGTTAAATGTGAGCAAGGGATCCAACAAAAACCTACCTAGTGGGTGCAAAAAGGAAACCTTAATTTGTTCAAACGGTGAGAGAATTTTGAGGTTGAATAATTCTTACCCAGTTTAAGAACATCCGAATTGGGCGCACTTAAATAGAAAGACAAGAATAATATTGTACATGATTGTTTGACAAACATTCACATGAGCATAGATGCGCAATACAAATTTTGGGTGCGTGTTATTATTTATAAATCACGAGAATCAAAAGAAGAATCAATATTTTTTGAATGATTAAACTTAAGACCTTGACATGTATAGTAACCTAACCTCTGACGTAGAAACTTGAGAAATGTTTCGATAGTTTTATGTATATCGTGTTCGTGAATTAATGAATTCGAGTATGGTGGCAGCTAAGATGGTGATTCAAACAGGGTTTCTCCATGCAAATGGGGCATTGACTTTTAAGTTTTAACACAATGGAATCACTTTAACTTTAGTAAGAGAACTGGAAAAAGAGCAGGTAGTGGTAACCCCACTATGACACTACTTTCCAGCCAAACCATCTTGCTCATTAAGTCATGACTCATGTCTCACTTCTAATAGTTTATTGCAACTTTCTAAAAAAATTATATTGCTTTGTCTTTGTTATGCTTCTTATGCCTCATATAGAAAACCCACCACATATATTTCAAACATGAAGTCATGGAGAGAGGGAGAGAGAGGGAGAGAGAGAGAGAGAGGTGTCTAGCCAACATTGGAAGAAAAATCCCTAGTCATGCTATAATAGGGGGATAAACTACAATGGTGGTTATGGGGAAGAATAATAATCCAATCTTTGTCTAATTTATTACTCCGTTGACGTTGTAATTGGATTAACCAACACAGTTAGGTAATGGCATGGGATTAATCTTAGGGCAAACAGGAAATCTACAAGTCCTGAGTTTGACTTTCGTTATTGTTTCTGGGTTTAACTATCGTTATTATTTCTGGGTTTAATTAAAGTCTATGATTAGCGAAAAATTACATGTATATTCTATAAGGGTAGGCCCAATGTGGGTTCACCTTAGAGAAGGTACCCATCATAAAGAAAAAGATGTAATTGGATTACCAGTATTGCTTAGTCAATGTTAGATTTCATTACTAATCTAATGAGAATAATAACTTAGATCACCAAATTAGGTTCATGGATATAAATGACAAGAAAAAAGTCAGTTTACTTGTACTGCTGTGGAGAACTGTTTGTGTGTGTTTTTGAGGTGGTTTGAAAGTGAGTCCTGTGCATAATGTGTGTGAGTGTTTTAGGTGCATGTCATGGCATTAAATACCAAAAATGTTGCAGGGCATTGGTGGGTTTGGACTTTGTGTGGGGGCTTGTAGATTCACAACATCCATGATATTGATAATTTACTTTTTCTTTATTTAAAACAGTATTGGGATCTTTCACAGGCTCCACATATGGAAGTCATTGATTTCTGATGTGAATGTGTTTGGTTAGATCTCATTGGAGGATTAGGACAGCAGGAGAGAGAGAGAAGCTAAAGATTTTTATTCCTTATGAATATTCTAATCCCGTTGTGAATGACTTGTCTTTAATCGGACTGATGATAAAATTAGTTAAGGTGCACGTAAACTGTCTCGAATCATCTTAAATCGTTGAACAAAAAAAAGATTTTTATGTTTATCTTACTACTGGAGACACAAAATGGAGATACATACAGGTTTCAAAATCTTCACAAGTTGGTCCTTTCAGAACCTCAGTGGCAGAGGCACCATAAAATTTTTATAGTGGGTTTGACTATTAATCTTACTTTTTATTTCATGAATTTTTATTTTTTAAAAAAATTAATTCACTTGAAATTTGCCATAATGAACAAACATATATAATTAGACCAATATATATATATATATATATATATATATATATATATAAAATAAGAAAAAGTTTTCAGAAGTGAAATTTAATCGAATAACATCGACAAACTGCAAATTAGAATCTAATTCCATAGTAGTATGATTTTGTTCAGATGAAATAGTTAAAAATATGAATAAATTGTCAAAAGCGATTATATAAGAATATTCTTTTGTTTCTTCTCTTCTATTTTTTCTTCCTCGTTCTCCATTTTTCACTTTCTCTTTTATGACACGAGTCAATATAAGCATACAATGCACAATATTTATAAACTTTGCGAGAAAAGAATGCCTTCGTCAATTTTTAAGACTTAGACATTTTAATTTTATGAAAAGAATTTCAATCTTGTGTTTGCAATATTGAAAAATGACCCCTAGCTTTTGCTATATTCACATTATTTAGTGTGTCAAATTCTAGAAATTTTAATAGTTCATAAATCAACCCTATAATTTTTAAAAAAATCTTATGAGAAGGGCCATTTGATCCCCTCATACCATGTTGCTCAACCTATTTTAGAAATTACTGGAAATTAAACATTTTCAATTTTTTTCCCAATTTAAAGGGGGCTGAAATATAGGTGGAGATTCAAGAAATTTTGGTTTGTAAAAAAGAAATATAGAAAATGTGAATTTTCCTAATTTAATGTGGGTATAGTGCTATTTCTACTAAATTAATTGGTTGGTGAACTAACCAAGTCCTTTGTCTCAAAAGTGTTAGGGAAATTTACGAATTTCCCAAATCTGTGAGAAACAAAATATAGAAGAAACAAATGCCAAAGGAAAAAATAAGCACACGCACAAGACAATATTTACGTGATTCGGCAATTTGTCTACATCCACGACGCTGCAGGGATTTCACTATTCTCAAGAACGAAGAATACAATCTAAGTATGACGGTCATTCAGTATCAATAAACCCTAATCACCAAACCAGGCGGCTTGGGCCTATCGGCCCCAGCCTCCGCCCCATGGACTAAGCCTCAGAAAAAATCTCATTAAAGAAATGCAAAATTATTTCGGGGCGGGACGGGTCATCATGCGGATCAACACACAAACTAGACTCCACATAAAGAACCCAACAAAAAGTTTCTAAAATTTAGCTAACCACACACATGATGAGTATTTTGTATACAATAATACTATTTAGACCTAATTTATTAACATAATTTTTGACTTAATTTATCATAACCATTAGATTAGTTGTGGGTCCTAACAAATATTGGGAGCTAGTATCAATCTAATGATTACAAGTGATCAGGATAGTAAAATAGATCCAAATAAAGTTGCTCTTTTTTGTATAATGGGTCCTACAGGAAGAGCACCACTTAGTTGGGTTTGATGATACTTGGGAAATTAAACTTTAAGATTACATTGAAAATGAAGTCAACAAATCAACTTAAACCTCTATGGACCCCTCCATTTAACAATAATGCTATATAATTTGTTGATCTAATTTATTATTGCAATTGAAGTCACGATAAAATACTTCCAATATTAGCAATTCATTACTAATTTAGTGACATTACTTTATAGGATCGACAAATTATATCGATCAATTCAATCTAAGTTTTTAGAATCTAATATCAACTAAGCCAGAGCTCAAGTTCAAATCTAAGCCCAAATCTGTATTGCCTTTCTCTAGTATGATATTAGAAAAAAAAAATTTTAAAAAAGTATGATATCAAAAGAGTTACTTTTTGATAAATCCGATGAGGTTACGATTTAACTTGAGAGAGTCATAATAAAATGGAATCATTGAGATCAACTCTAAATGTTAAAATTGATTCTAATATAGTATTATCGATCTCATTTTCTTAGTATTA